>CM062291.1:121050470-122354970 GCA_031216915.1 Pictodentalium vernedei
ACTCCGGCTTCCTCCACCCGTAAAACTGTCACGGTCATGATTAGCCATTGTGCATAATTATGTGACCTTAAACTTCAATAAATAAATATATCTCATCATTATGAGATATCTCATCATTATGACTTTTTATCTCATCATTATGAGATATTATCTCATCATTAGGAGATATTATCTCATCATTAGGGCTTATTATATCATCATTAGGACTTTTTATCTCATTACGAGATATTACCTCATCATTAGGAGATATTATCTCATCATTAGGACTTTTTTATCTCATCATTAGGAGATATCTCATCATTAGGACTTTTTATCTCATCATTAGGATATAATATCCCATCATTACGAGATAATATCTCATCATTAGAAGATATTCTCTCATCATTAGGACTTTTTATCTCATCATTAGGAGATATTATCTCATCATTAGGAGATAATATCTCATCATTACGAGATATTATCTCATCATTAGGACTTATTATCTCATCATTAGGAGATAATATCTCATCATTACGAGATATTATCTCATCATTAGGAGATATTAAGTCATCATTAGGACTTATTATCTCATCATTAGGAGATATCTTCTATTCCTAGTTTATGGCTATGACGTTTGTTCCATGTCTACGGAAGCGTATTGGGGACTTGATAAAAAATAATTCTCAGACCCAGAAAGTCGAAATTTCGACTTTTTATCTCGAAATTTTGACATATAATCTTGAAATTTCGACTTGATATCTCGAAATTTCGACTTAAATTTCGAAATTTCGACTTTTTATCTCGAAATGTCGACTTTTTATCTCGAAATTTCAACTTAAAATCTCGAAATTTCGACTTAATATCTCGAAATTTCGACTTTTTATCTCGAACTTTCGACTTAAAATTTCGAAATATCGACTTTTTATCTCGAAATTTCGACTTTTTATCTCGAAATTTCGAGATTTCATCTCGCTTGGTATGCACGTGGTCTTTTGTTCATTAACAGTGTTCGATAGATTCCGATACACCAGGTTCTGAGTTCTAACAACATTCTCACCGAACCGACAGAACAGTGTTGCTGCCCACCCCACCTCCGACCTTTAAGAGTACCGTTAACTCCCTTTTCAATAAAATCCAATAAATGTGGTTCATTGAAGACTTCCACATGCCCTTGGAAAACCTACCTTCTCTATCGCGCCATTATAGACCACAGAGGTTCACTGAAGACTACCACATGACATGCCCCTGGGTGTCTTCCCCATCCCGCCATTATACATCACAAAAAGAGCGATACATCCAAATAATATCAATGCACAATTGTGTCTCCCACCCTCTGATAAGTAATTCTGCATCAGCCCTACCCCCCCCCCCCCACCCACCCCCACCCCAGTCCCTGAAAGTGCTGTCCAGTAAATATCACCGGAGTATTTATTTATTGGTGTTTAAGGTCACATATTTTTACACAAAGGGTAATTCGTGACCACAACATGGAGATAAAGTCAAGTTTTGTCAATCGTTTATATTTATTTTAGAGAACTTCCACCCAAGCATTGATGAATGGCTCCTATATTTTATCAGAAAAACAGAGCTTGTTTACAACACTATACGAGCACTAAGCACCACTTCACGCCCCGGGGTACCCTCTGTGAATCACAGGAGTAGTAGTCTACCCTTACGAAGATATGATGCCCAGTAAATATCACTGGGGTATTTTCCCTTACGAAGAGGTGCTACTTTTTACCCAGGACACTACCGAAATATTACAGAAGAAAAAATAAAAAAAACGAGAATCAAAACGAGACACATGTCACCCAAGTGAAGCTTCATTGTGTGGATAAACAGCAAATACGCCCCCAACCCCCTTCCGAACCACCACCAACAAGTTAAATGATAGGGGATACACTGCCTGAAGCGTATGCTGTAAGTTTTTGAGCAGCGCACTGGGTAAAACTGATATTTATTGGGCAGCACCGTGGGAGAAACGTGCGCACTGAGATCATTTGGATGTAATTTGGCGTAAACTTTAGGAAGCTGTGTGGTCGGGTGTATTACATTCTTATTTACCGTTAGCGAACTGACTAGCAAATTCGATGGATAAAACTGGACATTTTATGGGGTGGACTGTTGTACTCTTCCGGAAAAAACAATGTACCTCGTGGAGGGTCATGCGAGTCAACACATTGTAGTGGTGGCTGACGCGCGCACACGTGTGTGTGAGCGGGGGGGGGGGGGGGGCACATGTATTCATTTCTGGACAAGACAGGTATAGGGAAGGTATATAGCCAAAAATTTACATACTTGAAAGGGTAGATGTATGTAGATATTGGTAAGGAGGTTACAGTTTTCAAAATTATGAGTCTTTCCCCCTGGGAGCCCCTGGCATATCCGGTTGGATATCGATGTTTGTGTTTGGGAGAAGTTTGTTTGTATTTAACCACATTTTCAACAGCCAGGGTTACATCGTGTTGTTGGGCAGTTTAACGGTGGGCGGAAGCCAGAGAGAACAATCATGCAGCGGCGAGCAACTGACATACTGTCGATCTTACTAACTCTGCACAAGCAGAGTTGGCTGCGGTTGAAAGCAAGGAATCATCGATGTGCCGCACGCCTTTGTATACACAACGTCTTCGTGCCCCGCATGATGGGATGAAGAGTTTTTACCCAAAGCAGTCGCCTCTGATCAGGATCGAAGTGCCGATCTTTCGGTTTGAAGTGCAATGCTCTACAACACTTCGTCACCGCTCTCCTCATCGGGGAGGGGAGGGGTGGCATCGGGATGGCCTGTTATATTATATGTTGTAAGGGATTAAGATAATGGATGTTTTACTCATCGAAATATATCATACACTTATTTTAATCTCGTCAAATGGAATTTTACTCGTATCGAGTGGAAATAACTTTATTTCTGGGTTTTATGTGCAGGGTGGTGGAGAAATGGGGTTAATGTTGATGGCAATGTCGTTAAGTGAACAAGTGTGCTTTTCAAACATTTCGATGGCCCTGATAACGGGGTCGTCTTATGGACGAACCGAGCGGTCCATTCAAGATTGCCAGTGGTTGGAGCTTTGAACTTTAAACCGAGATGTTCACCGACTGATCATGACTAGCGGTAACGGAATTGTGCCTTTGGGTAAGGCACTTAATCCCGATTGCCCACATGGTGGCACGGTGTCGCTGTGTACTAAGGCGCACTGTGTTTTACGTCCATGGAGCACTCGCCTTTTTCAGCCAATGATGACTCTCTGCAGAGTTAGTACGTTGGGGAGTCTGACAATTGCTCGCCACTGCTCGGTGGATTTCTCCGGCTTCCACCACCCGTAAAACTGCCAGACACGAGGTGACCCTGGCTGACCGTAAATAACGGTAAACCGCAATACAAAATTCAAGCTTGCAGTTATTCCCTAAAACCAGGCACAGAGATAGGATCTAACCCCCCCCCCCCCCCCCCCCTCCCGACATGGTGGATCGAGAGGTAAATATTCCGACAGTGTTCCCGGATCGCTGACCGTCGATACGAACTTGAATCCTAACTCAATATTTTTTTCGTAAAACAATATTTAACGAAACCCCTAATGTTCGTTTATTATTATTATTATTTTCAAGAATTACTTTCGTTTCACAGAAGTATTTATTTATTGGTGTTTAAGGTCACATACTTATGCACAATGGCTAATCGTGACCGCGACAGTTTTACGGGTGGAGGAAGCCGGAGTACCCGGAGAGAACCACCGAGCAACGACGAGCAGCTGTCAGCTCCCCAACATCGTAACTCTGAACTCTGCACCGCAGCACAGGCAGGGTTAGATTGGTTGAAGACATGCGCACCATCGACGTGCAGTACGCCTCAGTACACAGCGTCATCGTGCCCCCATGTAGGCAATCGGGGTGAAGTGACTTGCCCAAGGACACAACGCGGTTGCCGCAGGTGGGATTCGAACCGCGGACCTCTCGGCTTGCAGCCTGCACCTCTACCAACTGAGCCCACCGCGCCCCATTCACAGAAGTAATTCTTTAATATAATAATAATAAACGAACAAGCGTTTACACACAAAGGATATATGAAACCTAAAGATAGTTTTGCACAATGAAAAATGTGGTATCGTTGTCGTGAGTGCGGCCATAAGTTTTCCGACGGACAACTTGAAAAATTCCAACACGGACAGGGTCATGGGTCGCACCCCCCTCTCTCCACAATTTTAGCTGAAGTACATAGCATTCTAGCGTCAGTTTCATTAAAACCTTGGACGGCAGTGTAAATAAACTATGGAGGAGTAATGGTGTCACTAACACAAGTTATGGTCAGCGTGCAGCTGTGTCAGTCATAGTGACAGAAACTCTGCTGAAAGAACCAGCAATTATCTCAGTTACCTTTCTATACCTACCCTATACCTGTCTTATCCAGAATTGAATATAGGTGAGCCCCCCCCCCCCCCCCACCCCCACCACCACCACAATGTTATCCCGAAGACGAATAAAATAATTTTCCAATGCATTAGGATGTACGACAATACACTGGCTTCTGATTTCTAACAAACTCTCGCCCTACCGACCGGACACGAATACACCCCCCCCCCCCCCCCCCCCCACACACACACACACACACACACACTCACACACACACCGGAACCTTGACATTTCTGCCAGCTTGGGGTAGGCCTCCTTTTCATTCATTAACATTAACGACCACTCCAAGTGGAATATTGTTTTCCGGACGAGTGCAACAGACCTCACCCATACAAATGCCCAATTTGTCCATCGACTTCGCCATCCGTTACCTAACTGTAAATAAGAATTTAGTCCAACCCCACCCAGCATCCTAAAGTTGATGGTCAAATAAACTGACGCGCTATTCCAAACCGTATTTACAAAGGATGCAGCTTAACAAATGCTGTTTCACGTGCAATTTACCAATTACACACCGTTATGTCCGTCCAATAAACATTCTAATAAAATACCAAACAACACACGTTATTGACAAGTACCGTTAAATCACGTTGCAATTAAAGTCCACAGAGCGCGTCTATAATATATACATGAGGCTCCGTGAAGACGTCCCACAACTTCGGATGCCTTCCCCATCCCGTCATTATAATCCACAAAAAGAGCGATACACCCAAATGATATCAGTACACGCATGTTTCTCCCACCCGCCAATGAGCAATGCTGAGGAAGTTGCCTCCCCATCTCCCCGCACATACTACTCGAAAAGTGCTGCCGGTAAATATCACTGGAGTGGCTCAACCTTACGCAGATATGCGACTTTCACCCAGTTCAGTGCCCCAAAATTACAGCAGAAAATAAAAAAAAATCGTGGAATAATAGCCTTCCACCTCTAATTCAATTTCCACCCCACCTAGCATTTCCCCATTTCAAATCCTGGCGCACCAACACCCATAATAGACGAAGATCAAAATGGAGCACATCTCACAAAAGCAAAGTGAAGCGTCGTAGTGTGCATAAACAGTAAATACGCAACACCGTCGCAGCTGATAAGGCTACCAAGTGTACAACAAAAAGTCGAGATTTTATGTCAAAATTTCGAGGTTTAAGTAAAAATTTCGAGATAAAAAGTCGAAATTTCGAGATTTTAAGTCAAAATTTCGCGATAAAAAGTTGAAATTTCGAGATAAAAAGTCTAAATTTCGAGATAAGATGTCGAAATTTCGACTTTCTTGGTTTGGAATTTTTTTTATCATGTCCCTAATACGCTTCCGTACAGGTCAAATACAAGGAGTATTTTGATGGGAAAATTGAGCTCTTGCACAAGGAAGCCATCGGAGAGCCTCACTGACTTTCCATTTTCCAAATTTTTTCCCAGGAAAACTGGCCCCACCAACGAAAATTGGATACCCCCTCTCGTGATCGGTCTCAGCTCGCCACTACGTGCGTTCGATCATGCGCATCGCGACTAACAGGCCTAATTGAGATATTTAACAGATGGTGTTTCTTGAAATGAGGCCCAGTTAAATTTTGTAGTGCCGGTTCAGTTCCATTCCAGTCACTGGAAAGGAGTTACGAGGGAGTTTGGTGGACAACTGGATTCAAAGTTCAGCTAAAATGTCTGCTAGTCCTGTTCGGTGAGCAGTTAAATTTCCGCCACTCTGTGGCATTGTTGAGGGGGAATCACCCCAACACCCATCTTCCTGAAAAAATGGAACACTATTCAACCTGAAACCCCCTAGAACTGGTTCATGTACTTTCACTCTGATATTTGTCGGGTTATCTTTCTATGCTTTCTCTAACACTCTCTAGCCTTCAAAAGGTACCCAGGTTCTCAAGTTGGCAGGGAAAGTTACTATCGTTCCCCTAGACGTTCACCTATGGGGAAGAGACAATCTTAACCATTTAACCTAACACGAAAGGCTGATGACACTTGTAAACAAAATTCTTGACTAAATATTTTCTTTCATTTTTTGCGTCACAAACATAGCCTATGAACGAACTCTTCTCCTGATGGGTCATAAGCTATGTTTTTGAGACAAAAAATGAAAAAATAATTCATATTGAATGGTTGTTTTGCGAATAGCACTGGTAGGTTTTGTCCATTATGTTAGGTAAAGGGTAACCCAGCAAGTGGGGGTGGGGGGAATAAAGCATTTATCTGCTGCTGTAAAAAATTTTCCCCTCCGCACTTCATTTTAGCCTAACATGCCCCTCTACGACCTTCTAGTCATTACGAGGAGAATGTGAAGACATTTTTAACTCTTCACTGAATAGGATGAGCAGATCTCGTAATGATGAGATAATAAGTCCTAATGATGAGATATTATATCCTAATGATGAGATAAAAAGTCCTAATGATGAGATAATAAGTCCTAATGATGAGATAATATCTCCTAATGATGAGATAAAAAGTCCTAATGATGAGATATCTCCTAATGATGAGATAAAAAGTCCTAATGATGAGATAATATCTCGTAATGATGAGATATTATCTCCTAATGATGAGATAATAAGTCCTAATGATGAGATAAAAAGTCCTAATGATGAGATAATATCTCGTAATGATGAGATAATATGTCCTAATGATGAGATAATAAGTCCTAATGATGAGATATCTCCTAATGATGAGATAAAAAGTCGTAATGATGAGATATTATCTCGTAATCATGAGATATTATCCCCTAATGATGAGATAATATCTCGTAATGATGAGATATTATCTCCTAATGATGAGATAAAAAGTCCTAATGATGAGATAATATCTCGTAATGATGAGATAAAAAGTCCTAATGATGAGTTAAAAAGTCCTAATGATGAGATAATATCTCGTAATGATGAGATAAAAAGTCCTAATGATGAGATAATGTCTCGTAATGATGAGATATTATCTCCTAATGATGAGATAATATCTCGTAATGATGAGATAAAAAGTCCTAATGATGAGATAATATCTCGTAATGATGAGATATTATCTCCTAATGATGAGATAATATAAGTCCTAATGATGGGATAATAAGTCCTAATGATGAGATAATATCTCCTAATGATGAGATAAAAAGTCGTAATGATGAGATATTATCTCGTAATGATGAGATATTATCTCCTAATGATGAGATAAAAAGTCCTAATGAGATAATATCTCGTAATGATGAGATAATATGTCCTAATGATGAGATAATAAGTCCTAATGATGAGATAATATCTCCTAATGATGAGATAAAAAGTCGTAATGATGAGATATTATCTCCTAATGATGAGATAATATCTCGTAATGATGAGATATTATCTCCTAATGATGAGATAAAAAGTCCTAATGATGAGATAATAAGTCCTAATGATGAGATAATATCTAATGATGAGATAAAAAGTCGTAATGATGAGATATTATCTCCTAATGATGAGATAAAAAGTCCTAGTGATGAGATAAGTCCTAATGCTGAGATAATATCTCCTAATGATGAGATAAAAAGTCCTAATGATGAGATAAAAAGTCGTAATGATGAGATAGTATCTCCTAATGATGTGATATCTCGTAATGATGAGATATTATCTCCTAATGATGAGATAATATCTCGTAATGATGAGATATTATCTCCTAATGATGAGATAATATCTCCTAATAATGAGATAATATCTCATCATTAGGATTTAAGGTGATTCTAAACTGAAGATTGTCGTTTGAGTGGACAGGTCGAAAACATGATGTTTTTTTCATTTACTTTTCAATAGTAATGGTTATTTAATACAACAATGATTGCTTCCTACCTAATAGATTACAAAAATGTGATAAAAATTTAAAAAAAAAGAATTTACTCACCAAAAAAATGCTTTTGAAAATCCCTAACTCACGGTCAACTTCCTGCCACAAAAACTTAAAATATGAATCTCACATTGAAGAATATGTTTTCTATGTGCACTAGAGAACAACAGTTGAGTCATAACTTTTTAAAAAATAAATCCAATTGTATGTTTATTTAAATTTTTGATGGACCACTGCATGCACTGATCCAGCCATTTTTGCACAGGGAACTATTTACAGTTCAAAAGTATGGCACACTGCACTAATCAGTAATCTAGTTGACCGCCCCTGGAAATATTAGCCATACAAGTGATATATCTGTTCTGCCCTCTTCCACAAGTAAAACTGTCTTGACATGAAATGACCCTGTTGAAAGTGTATCGTCAAATCCCAATAATAGAAAATAAAAGACTGCGTGGCCACACCTCCCCCCACCCCCCACCCCCACCACAAAAAAATGGAATTTTTCAAAATTGGAAAAGGGACATAACTCTGGCAAAGATTGTTGGATCAAACCCTGATTTGACTTGACCTGCATTTTATGTTGCTGAACCTACACAACAAATTTTATTTGATTCTGCCAGTTACAGCTCAAGTCATTGGTTGGAAACTAAAAAAAGGAGTTTTCAAAGTTGAAAAAGTGTGACACTGGAATCACCTACCAGGACTACATGCAGGCTCGAAGGGAAGTTATGGAATTGAATTCTGCCAATAAGTCGTATCGATTGACCAAAACTTACAGTGCTCAATGTATAAAATATTCGTCCAGTTATTGAAAAATCCGATAAGGTTGTTAATGTATAAAAGTGTTTTTAATGTGTTAAATGCCATGTTTTGGATCATGAATAAACTCATGTTGTGTCAGAAACTTTTTGGTGGGAGTTGACCCGTGGCGACTTGACCCGGTAGCGAGTTGACCCGTTCCCAAAAATTTGAAGCTCGATTGTGCCTTGTGTGTGTTGCCATACTTCACTTTCGTGGAGAATATCTATGCAACGACTAATAAAATAATTTTGTAGAGAAAAATTTCATGTTCACACTTCTGTCATATTTTATTTGTGATAGGGGGTCTAGTGGGGTGGACAGAAAGAAAAAAATATTATTTTTCGCACTTCGAACAAGCGCCTTACCAACGCATGTGGCTTTCCGGTGACAACAACTTCGATCAACAAACACTTGCAGGCATGTCATTGAGTCTAATAGCCCACAGATTATTCGAAATTATCGATGATCTTTGTGGATTGCAAACAAATTTAATGAAATGCATCGTTTACAATGATTCGCAATGTAAATCACACCAGATCGCAAAATTAGGAGCATTATTTCTGGAACTCACCGAAACCAGACCGAAACGGGTCCGAATGACAGACCAATAAAGTTAACCATCAATATTACATGACGAAGAATAGTTCCCCCGATTTGCGATTAAAAGAAGTGAAAAATCAACCAGTTTACGAATATTTCAACAACGAAAGAATACAACGTGGGTTTCTAATTCCACTATATGTCACCGTTTTGTTAATTAAAGAAAATTGAAATTTTTGTTCTCTATTGGTAATTTTGGCGCATGAATACAAACTAATGGCAAGGTCGATCCATGTAAACAAATTAATTGCTTCAGTTGGTGAGGGAAGAATATTTACATAGAACAGACAATCAATGCAATTTGCCTCTATTAGTCTGCCTCCCTTGAGATTTTTCGACAATCAGAATTTCAGCAGTGGCATTGTCATGAGAATTTACGGGACATGTGGCGAGATCTTTTGTCGCAATGTTGCCCACAACCTTCAGTGTTTTGAATTTCCCACCGTAAACATGGCGGACACTTTTGAGACTGAAACGACCCAGGTTGACAACGTGCTTAGTCCTATCTTCGATGTGTTTTATTAAAAATTAAGACTCAACTGCTGCAGTACATTACTGATAGCTCACGTTGGTTGTTCATTGGAAGGTGAGGCGTCTCGCTATTTTTTGAAAACCTGTCCGCGCCATTTCCGACTTTTTGACAGTACACATTTTCTAATGTCTCCAAATGACTCGTAAATTTGTTAAATGCATATTTTGCGGGTCCCACCACGTTCTATGTGACATGACCATTCCCCCCAACCCTGGTATCCAAGGGCAAGGCTGTTTCGTTGCCAAGTTATTGTTCAATGAAATGTTCACATTTTTCTGTGTTTCTGGCTTCCATGTTGGCAGCCATGACTTTAGAATCACCTTAAGACATCCAATATTTTTTGTAGTTGTCGACACCAATACGCTTCCATAGAAAACAAATATGCCGTTGAAATTATGCAAAATATATCTACTGGTCGCCTTCATTTATAGCGTCACCGACACAGCATGATTTTGAGGTGGTACATGCCCCTAGCCTCAGGTACCCCATGGCTATGCCAATTATGGGTCAGGGTCTTAATTGGCATAGTCATGCGGTACCTAAGCCCAGAGGGCTGACTGCTGAAAACTTTAAAACGCTGGCAGATTGCAATGTTCTGAGGTTAAGTGGGTTATGACTGTAAACAGTGTGTCCAAAATACAATATTATGGTAAACGGATTTGAAGAGCATATTTCAAATTTTCTAATTCTGTCTTGAACGTATGACAGAATTTGAAATTCTGAAACATGCTGTTTAAAATGTGTTAATTAGCCGTTCAAAAATTCAAGAGGATTTCCACCCCAGAATGCCCCATTTTGTCGATCATTTCCAAACAAAAGCTCGTGCCTTCGGCACTCGCGGCAGATGTCTTCGGCATCTGCACGTTTCGCACCCCCACCCCCCGTTTGAGAATTCCTGTATCCGCCACTGGCTCCTCAAGCTCACGCCCATTCACATACACCATATCACAGTGCTTACACACATCCCATCGCTGGCAGTTTGTTGATAACTCACTACCCCCCCCCCCCCCCCCCGTGCTGTCCTCAACCACTGCCCTCCACCTGTATACCTATACTAACCGTCTCTACACTGCGAGCCTGAATCTCTCGCGTCAAGAAACACTTACCGTCCATAGTAACCGTGGTCAAAACTGAAAATTTGAAAAAAGAAAACGGTCGAAATCGTAAACAAGACAAAACACCGAAAATGACCCGCGCAAAGATGGGGAACACGCCATTTATATCCGATAGAAAAACTAAACAAAACACTAATATAATTATCTTTTATTAAAAATCACATCTGTACAACACTAAAACAATATATATATATCTACAGTAACACCTGGAAGAAAAGTATCTGTACAACACTAAAACAATATATATATATCTACAGTAACACCTGGAAGAAAAGTATGGATAATTGAGCTAACTTTTGACAACTGAATTAAAATTACTCCCTGTTGGTTCCGAGATGGACATGCCACTACTATCACAGGGTTGTTATTTTAAGGTTATTCTAAATATTAAAAATAAGTAAACAGTTCAGTTATTTAGAATGAACTAAAGAAAGAAACTTTTTAATAATCAATGGCAGTAAACTGGGTAAGCGCATTAATTTAATTAGGTTCGTATTCGGAAAGCGTTCTTTGTTCAGTCGCTGTCATGCAGGGACTGTATAAACAATGCATTCCAAAATAGAACTTATTGAAAAGTCAGTTCATGTCACTGCTAGTCATCAAAGCCGTCTTTTCCAAATTTGCACCTTTGCCCAGTTTTGATAGGTGATGCGCGCGCCTATATAAGACCCCCGAGTTAACTTCAAGACAGACTCGCTGGGATGGAATAATCGTTTGTTCACGCGGTGTAGTAAAGAGTTTATGTGTTTTTGTGTGGTTCCGGTGAGCCGTCGTTTGTACGACAGGATTCCCGATCTGATGATTTGCATCGATGGGGAGATGCCGAAGAAGAACCGTTAAGAACATGCAGTATTTAGTTTATAGTATTTAGTTGTGATAACACGTCGTAATAACATAGTTATTAGTTAACAGTTTCAAGTGTATTAGTGAATCTGTGTTATTAGGTGATCAGTTGACATTATTGCGAGTTAGAAGCACTATTAGCAGAAATTGTAGATGATAAAATATTCCAAAAGGTGAAATTTAGTATTAGAGGTAATTCCCCATAATGTGGTAGGCGCAACGGAATAATTACGCGCATGGGCGGTTGAGTGAAAGATTCCGTGATATCTTATCAGTAGTCGCAGCTTCCGCATTTCTCTACGAATATAAATTTGGGAAACAATTTAATTTTAGATAATATTTTAGTACTTGTTTTCGGTGGGATTCAGTAACTAGTCACAAAACTCATTTTATTTGTAGTTGGGATTATTTATTTAGGATTTGTTGGCTGTTTGTAAATAAGAGTATAGAAGATTAAAAAATATAAATTGTTGGATTGTTAATAGTCTTTATCTTATTAATGAAGAATCTCTGAGTACCCTAGGGTTTGATGGAACCTCATCCCCGTCAAGAAATTAGCCCGTGCTAGTTCATTACCGTTGAAAGCAATTGATTGACGCGCGGCGCTACTCTGTGGCTTGTGAATAAGCATTTGCGATCTACAAGAGTGAGCTAGTGAAAGTCCCCCGTCCCCGGTGAAAGAGTACCCTAGGTCCCCAGCAAAGTTGATCAATCCCAGCCTTGGCCCTTTGCTGACGAGCGCCCTCTGACAAATAAATATTCACTCTCGGCGGCGTTCCAGGGACAGTAATCTCTATTTATCAGAAGGTGCTAACACCTGTATAGACACCTGAATGAGCGATTCCCCGGTGGAAGTAACGCGTGGTTCCACTTTGCAGGCGGACCCTTTGGTCATATTTGGTGGAGAATCCGAATTAGTTCATCTGTCTAGCTCGAACCTTCCCCTGTACTCTCATTAGACTGGCAATAGGTTCCACAGAAGCATTCCGAGAGATGATTGATTACATTCGTGAAATTAAGGAGAAAGTCATTCAGCAAAATGCAGCTCGAGCTGCCCAGATCACACGTACCTCTTACCCACAGAAACACCGGAATGACTGTGGCCAGTGCCAACTACACTGAAAGCGATTTCTCAAGACGTCGGGAGTATCGCCCGTTTATAGGTAAGAGGCGGCAATTTCCCTTGTGCCATAGATGTGAAAGACATTACCATAATTCATCAACTTGTCCCACTAGGAATTATAGATGTAACGCGTGTAAGCACATTGGCCATGTCAGTTCAACATGCAGATTTAATGCAATACCTGTACTAAGCACCTCAGTTAGTTCGGAAATGGATGGAAATAAAGTCGACCTTAGGTTGGAAAATATATATACTAGAATCCCTGCACTGGTTGATACGGGAGCCAGTCGCTCCTGTATATCAAAAGAAATCTTACAGTCCGTTCGCTTGTGGGGCCAAATTGGAATTCTTCCTCCTAGTATTAAACTCATAACGGATGTGGACGGCCATTTACTGAATGTTTTAAGAGAAACAAATTTACATTTATCCCTGGGTTGGCTAGATATGACTCAAACTTTTTTAATTTTGGAAAAAATGCCAGCAGACATTATTTTAGGTATGGACTTTTTAACTGAAAACAAGGCTAATATTGATCTAAGTCAGAAAACTCTTGTACTGCAGAATGGTATGACACACGCTCCAATAAACAATGTCGAAGAACAGTCTGATTGTACAAATAATGTAACAGTGCTAGAGGACATAACTTTGGAACCCCGAAGTGAGACTATTATACCGGTACGTGTGGGTTTTGAAAGAATTACCTCGCGTGTAGGTATTATCGAGCCGGATTCAAATTTAGTTAGTAACAAGATCATTTTGGCTGCACGTACGCTTGTAGAAGTGGTTAACAAAAAGGCTGTTTCTAAAGTTCTTAACCCCACCAATTCCTATGTTAGGCTCACATCTTCACAGGTTACCGGTTGTTTTTACCACATCCGTCCTGATGATATTCTGCATTCAGTTGAAAAAAGAGATGTTAGTGCCAAAGCGACGGTGAATTACATTGGTCATGGTGGTTCCAACAATTATGACAATAAGTCTTGCACTCTGATAGTCCACATGGTTGATTCCCGTGTCGCACTTCAAGGTCACAATGAATACAAGGAAACATGATTGTTGAATGAAGAAAGGAAGAAGCAGGGGATTATATATAGTCTTCACTACTGCCATCTTGCATCATTCAAAGAAAAGCAACTTCATGGTTGTTAACAGCTATAAAGCACATTTATTGTCTTGATAAAGGAAAGGAGATAAACGCTGTAATAATAACACTTTGACCGACCGCTGATTTGTCGCGGTTCTCGGATGAGAAGACCTTGGTTATCCCACGCTTCTTCTCTCCTCCCAACACTCCGAGACGAACTGCCTGATGACATTCCTTGCCCCATTCTTCCCAATCTCTCAGATTAGCATATTAACCCTCTCCTTTAAGTCTCCCACTAACCACATGTCCTTCATTCTCCCATCCCACTTCCCCATTATACTCCCAGCGAATCTTATTCCGTTAGACTGGTATTTTGGGCATTCTAGAAGAAAGTGTTCCAGGGTCTCCACCACGCCTAAAGTGCACATCTGGCACTCCGTTTCAATGTTTTTCCCAATTTGCCCCCTCAGCTCCAGGGACCGCGACCTCAGCTTGAACAAGAGTGACCCACACCCCCCCAAAGGTGCCATCAAGGTACCCTTCAAAACCAGGCTTCCCTTTAATCAGGCAAGGCCACCCAAAGATCTCTTTGATTTGACCCCCTTTCGCCAATTACGGTTACAATCCTCCATGACTCTGACGATTTTTTTAACCCTGGTTTGCCCCAACGTCTAAGTCCGAGATCTCCAATGAGTAGTCTCTACTAGCTCCCTCACTTGGATCATCCACCCGTCTTGATATTTGAGTTGAAAATTCTCAGGAACATTACTTTACACCATTGGCTGTCGGGGAGATTTAACAAATATTTAAGATAATCGAGTTTCAAAAGGTCTATCCTGTACTTGATCTTCATCCACCCTAGCTCACCTCTGTTTGTTACTAGCGCTGCGGCGTCCTTATTGAAACTGTTTCTATAAGTTTCATTTGGTTAAGGATTCGATTCCCTTTCAGAATCAATTTATTTGTGTGGTTCGGTAGATGCCTCTTCTTGTGATGTTTATATTTACCCCCAAATACTCGTTACCTGTCTCTCCTTGCTGCTACCTTCCGGAATGCAGACCCCCTCCGCCACCCCGCACTCTCCACCTTCGAGTGGGTTCCACTTTGCGGCCCACAGGTATAATTTTGCTCTTGCTTTCATTAAGTTGAGTCTCCATTTGCTCCCATATTTCCCAACAATTCCCAGCATTTTCCCTAACCACTCTTCGCTTTCGGACACTAGCCACCATATCGTCTGCAAAGAATAGCCCTGGGATTTTCAAGTCCCCAACTGTTACTCGCCCTCGTCGCTATGCAGCAATTCATCTCCTAAACCTTTAATGTACAATGCAAAAGAATTGGCGAAAGGATACACCCCTGTTTAGGCCTATCTCATAGGCACACGTTTTGTTGTAATGTTTCCCAATGTTCACTCTGTTCGTCTTTATATAATGCTTTCATAATTCCAACAAACTCGCCTCCTAAGCCCAGAGCCTCCAGCTTGCAACCACATACCCTCCCTCCATACTCTATCATGGCCTTCTTGACATCCAAAAAGGCCATAAACATCTTTTTCTTTTTTGCTTTCGCGGATTCTATCATTTGGGATAGCGTGAAAAAATGGTCAGTAACTCTCCTTCCCTTCCTGAAGCCATTCTGGATTTCTCCCAAAAAACCCTTCTCTTCAATCACCTCCTCGTCGTCTCCCATACAGGACTTTACAGAAAACTTTTCCAATGTTGCTACTGACAGAGATCCCTTGATAGTTATCCAAAATGTCTTTTTCCCTCTTTTTGTGAATAAATGTCACTTTACTTTCTCTCCACTCCTTTGGGACCTCTTGTTTTTCTATGGCTAAATTGAATAGGGCAGTTAGGCTTTCCAAGAGTACCTCTCCCCCTTTTTCGATAAACTCGTTAGGTATTTCGTCCACCCCTCCCGCTTTTTCCATTCCTAATTTCGAGATCGCCCTTCGCACCTCCTCAGTTTTTGATTCGCGGCACACGAAGTTCGATAGATTTTCCTCGAACCTGGTTCGGACACTCTGGTGGGTTCCCCATGCCCCATCGCTTATCGTTTACCTTTTCCCAGTGCTTGACTAGTTCTGATGCGACTTGATCTCGCTCGTCTGTAACTCTGCCATCTACTTTAATACTCTGTGGGTTATTCCCTTTGTTACGTTTGTTCACCCCATTTCCAAAATACGCTCGAACTCGACCCCCCCCCCCCCCCCCCCCCCTGTCGTTCTTATCGTCCTAATAAGACTGCTATTTCGCACTCTCCGGTTGTCGTCTTTAATCTTATTTACTTTATTTCATGCTTGTTGGTATTCTTCCCTTTTCCAGGGAAACATGGGAAAAATAGGTAGTTTATTTTCGGCATTAGATAAAATCAATTAATAAAAATTACTCTTCTGGTGTCACTTTGTTGCATGAGACGTAGATTATTTTTCACTAATCCACATAATCAATGCAATTTATAGAGATAGAATTTAATGTTTTATTTTTTTTTTATTTATTAATCCACTACTTCGAAGATTGCTCGATTTCGTTGCACAAGTATGTGTATTGTCAAGCAGAAGATCAGTGTATACACATTGTCAGAGCATTCTTCGGCTGAATCACGTTGTGTCTCCACCCTCTTTCTACCAGGCCGAACGTCCCAGGTCAACGTCTCAAGGCCGAAACGTCCCAGGGCCGAAACATCCCAAGACCGAAACGTCCCGATCCCGGATCGACTGGGGACGGATCGTCTTGGTGTAGAAACGGCTGAGGCCGGATCGTCTGGGGACGGATCATCTTTCGGTCAGGATCGACCTGTTACCCTTGTAGACACTGTATATGACCAGACAGCATGCATTTGTGGGCTACATCCCTCATACTTTGTTTGGGATCTTTTTCTTCCAGCGGTCTCCTTTTAGTACTACCATATCACCGAATTGTGTACATTTGCAACGTTCCATCATTCAGATCCATATTCGGCATCAATCAATGCAACAGAATTTGCACCGTTTTCCTGCTGGGGTCCTCCTAAACACCGAAATTACCCTAATTACCCGGAATTACTCATACTGTACCGGAATTACTCAATATAAAACAACTTTGACCTTGAATTTGTCTGTGGGATGTACCTTTTTTATCGGGCCTCCATCAGTGGTAAGCAGATCGACAGTTAGTAACGAGAGAAAAGGTCCCAGATGACTGAATTTCTACTTGAAGATGTCGGTTCAATTATAACATTATTGTGATATTATAATCAATACAATGGGCACCTCCTACAGTAATATCGTTTGTTAGACAAAGTGTGGTTTGATCAAAAACACTTCTGGAATCCTCAACAGTCTCTAAAAAACAAAAATGTCCATTTAATAGCGTGAAACTAAGAGGTCGAGTCGTGCAGTTTACCTCCAAACTCACAAAACTCCTGTGCATACTGGTCAGATACATAGCAGTCTGTCGTAAAAAAGAGGGCGATGCAGAGGCGGCCCGCCCATCTGGAGTGGTCGTGTGTGTGTGGGGGGGGGGGGAGCTTAAAGAGCCCCACAAACACAAGTGAAAAAACTAATGCAGAACTGAGTATAATGTGAGAAAGGGGAACCCCGATACACGAGCCCCTATTTCGCACGCCCGTCGGGGTTCCACTATCCCACATTATACGCAGTTCTGCATTAAATTTTATGCCCTCCACTTTCTTAGTGAACATCCCACCCCTGGGAGAGGTGTTAATAGACATGAAGAGCCAGAGCATGTTAGGTCTATATAGTGCATACATTTTTATGACAAATTAGTATGAACAATGGTGGGGTGAGTGAACTGACCCACTCTTGTCAATTTTTCTACGTCCAGCCAGAATCGCAGTTGGACCAGTGGGTCTAGGGCCCCTCACTTAAGTATGTCCAGGGGGACCCAGTTAACCATGGGACGATGACAATTCTTGATATTAATAGACTAATTCTCTTGACACCACATTCATTTCTGGATTTCCATCAGTGATAACAACCCCGCATTCATCAGCATCACCTGACAAGCTATCTGCTAAATACTGATGTCTATCAACAGTGAAAATTAACATTTTCAAAACTCACGTTATCGGAGACGGATGTTGGAAGAATTTGGTCCAGTGAAGTGTGTGTATGTGTGTGTGGAGGGGGGGGGGGGGGTATCGGAGCTGACCCAGGCGAATTGGTGGGAGGGTAGGAATACAATGCAAAAATGTACAGTTGGGACTGGCCAAGCTTGTGCACCCCCCAAGGTTTCCAAAATTGTAAACCTTCACATGTCCGAAACGCTTCCGTTATATCGCCTCTTGAGAGGTAAAGGGTGCCAATTGCAATGCTTTAGCGCTGCAGCTTGCACTTTTTTTCTTTCCAAGGGGTGATATTATGCTAAACAAAAGAACCCAGTGTAATTTCCTTGAATTTGGAGGCCATCCTGACCGCGTGAAGAAAATATTTCTGGAACTCCTCTCTGCTAATTTCCAGTAAGAATGCAATGATGGGGAACAACCCAGAAAGGTGTGCTTTTAGGTCTAGTGAATTCTCCATCCCCACGCTTACCCACTTGTCTTATTTCCACGTGTAGGATTTCAAGTATGGACATATATAAAGTTGATATTTTTCAGGAGAAGGGCTTTGTGATCCCTCGAACGAAAGAAAGAGAAATGTTGGGACAAATAACAAAGTACGCTTAGTCCAATTTAATTTTTGTATTCACACACTTTTAATAAGACTTTTTTACATCATAAACATAGTATATCATAACAGATTAACAAACAAACTCAAGTTGGTCGAGCAGCCGTTACTCCGATCTACTGAAATACTCAACCTACTGGTTCATCCCTTTCAAAAATGAAGTAGAATGACAATCGTGTAAAATTGCATTGTGCATATTCAATATGAAATCAAACTTAACTATGACAACCAGTGGGATAACCGTGAATCGATTGTTAGATGTTGAAAAATAAATTATTGACATCCACAAATATCCAGTGATATCTATAATTGCATTTACGGATATCCATAAATCATTTATAGATATTTATAACAGCCTCGGTTCTAAGCCTTTCTTAGTGAACTTCGACAAGGTTTCTTTGAAAGGCTTCTGAAACGGAAAGTGAAAGTTTATAACTACGCGGGCAAGCAACACATCAAAAAGACGGCCCAGGGCACAGGCGTACGACGCTCTGATTATGATTATAATATGATTATAATATCAAATAATCAATATTTTATGAAACATGTGTAATAAGAAAGACTGTCTCGTTACATATATTTAATAAAATATCTATTATTTGATATCATAATCAGAGCGTCGTATTCGCCTGTGCTTATGGAATGCACACAATATAGTGTTAAGTCTTTCGATGAGTCGCCGAAGATAGATCATTTTTATTGCTCTACCACCGTACCCCCCCCCCCCCCCCGACCCTCCATCTAAGCGCAAGTGCCTTCGGCGTCTGCGGTCAGGATTTCCCCATGCTTATGCTACTAGTCCCGCGCTATCTTAATTCGATATTGGTACAAATGAATTCTGGAAATTCAAAAATCGAATAGAGGAACCACAATAACCACCAAACTACACTTTTTTTTACTACCGACTGACACCACCTGCCGAGTGAATTGATAAACGAAAGACGGAGACGACTTACATAAGCTGTTAGCTTTCCGTCGAATCCCTCTCATATACAGCGATCTATCTTTGTTTACCTTTGTTATTTTGTGTACTGTTGTACATTTTGTTGCTTGTTCTTCTTTGTACCTGTTGCTTACTGTATACAAATAACATAATTTCAAATAAATATTGTTTAAACTTAACTACACTTCCTTTCATTCCCTCCTTATTGGACCTCGGTAACTGACAACTCAGCTCCCTGTGAAAGGTTAGTGGCTGCTGAGAGTCGTTGTGGGCCCCCTGAACCTCTGATGTTTTGGGGGTCGGGACGACCATGGTCTGAAACGTTAGGACAAAATTTTAAGGATTTTACGAAAAACTCACAGTATCCTTTACTTTAGAGGTTCTGGGAGTTTATATGGTCCATTTACACTTGAATTTGACAGCCGAGGGGGCGCCCAACGCATCGACACTGCGTGGTCAGCATTTATTCCAATCTTGGACCCAAAGAGTGTGATATAATTTTTGGTGTGCTATGTCCTGTTATATTACGCACTAACTCTGTTGGGAAACTCTTTACCGTAAGGTTTTCTTTATTACCGTCCAATTGGGATAATAAGTTCATAAGCCCACAGTGACAAATTCTCCGGTCTCGTAATATTAACTTTGCAGTGATTTCTAGTCAAGACTAAGCTGCCCCTAGCGGCAGCCAAGACTTTGATAGAAATCACTGCTAAGCCATGTTGATACACTGAACATTTTGAGAATCTCTAGATTGCCTGATCAGACGCGTATGGACTATTTTTTTTTGGGGGGGGGGGGGGTCGGGGGCGGTGGTGCTTTGGTCACCAAGTAAGAGAGTATCTCAATCATGTGGCCCATTCATTATTTTGTGTTTTGCATAATTTCTTTGAATTTCTAGAAATCTACTTTTATCTGGTTGTGGTTCGAGTGGAATGTACGATAACTTCTTATTTGTTTTCTTCAAAGCGCAATATTTTTTTTTTCTCTGAACACGACCTTGGTCAATTTCATATGTTCACCACAGAGGTAAAGCGACGTTGGACTGTTCGAATCCTGGGCCCAGGCGCCACAATCATCCCAGAATTCACTTTTTTCCTTTCTGCTTTCTTAAAACATTAGAGGTGTTGTCGATCACACAATACACATTCTCATTTAAACCTATGGGAGTGTTACTCAATACATTTTCTGAAGTACTCAGGAGACTTATTACGGTATCCAAGCCCAACGATTTCCCATTTGGTATCACTGAACTAAATATTTGAATTAGAAATACCCGCCTTGAAATGTCGGAAGTGATGCAATCTCTAAAAATAAACTGCCTTGGGAAAATAAATTGTTTCAATAAATGTTTGATGCATTCTAATGACATCTTGCATTATTGATGAATATTCCAGATAAAAAAGAGGGTGATTGGATGACTTTTGGACTTAAAAAATACAATTTACATTTGGTGTGTTTTTGTGGGGAATTCCCTGGAAAATATGCGCACGTGACCGGTACTTCCCGTGCTGTCAATTTTTCTCTCTTATTTAGTTTAAACAATATTTATTCATGAAAAAGTATGATGCATACATATAATAAACTACAACATGATTGTCATACAGAGTGCGCAGTACAATGGTATGTATTAAAGTAATGAGTCAAGAACGAGATTTGTTGAAAGGATTCGGCAGTAAGCTTTTAGCTTTTATAAGCCGTCTCATCTGGAATACTGACGAAGTTTGATAGTAGCTGCAAACACTAAGTAAAATATTGTTTAAACATAGAAGACAGAGAGAGTAAGGAGAGCATTAGAGAGAATGAGAGAATGAAAAGAAAAGGGAAACTTAACCCCTTACCCAACACGTGTAGCAGGCGACACTTGAAGAATAAATTTGTGAATAACTGGAAATTTCCAATGACAGTCTCTAGAACACGGCTAACGATCCCTCGTCGAGCCATTCCAATGGGGGTCATAAGCCATGTTCCCGAGACAAAAATTGAAAATATAATTATATATAATAAATAATATATTGTTTAAATTAAACAAAATCCGACCAGACAAAGATCTGGTACCTTCGTCCACGTGTAAAAATATTCCAGGACATTCAAGCTCAGTGTTTTGTAGACGATGGGGTACTAGGCGGCTTCAACGATGTTGTTATCGCACACTGCGTGTGGATACAAAGGTGTGTGCAGAATGGTATGGGACTTTTCGTTGGGCACCAACGTTTTGTCCGAGACGTTTGCGTAGTAATAATATGCCTAATACTTTGGCCAGCCGCTGTCTCGGTCTTCTGGTGAGGAGGCCTACATCATTCATGTCCCCCGTCAGGCATCCCACCCCCTCATTGTGCTCCTAACCTCTTAGCATTCAGACACATACTGTTTTATCATATCCCTCACTCTGGGTTTCAGCATCTCCAAAACTAAAATGTCGACTCTTTCTCTCATGTCCTCTCTCGTCCATCTATCTTTCTATCGTGTTTTCATTCCATTCTTCCAATAGTTTCTCAAGGAAACCCCACCTCTGCACCATTGGCTTTGATCTCAGTTTAAACAACAAAGATCCCCAAAAGGATAAATTGAATTAAGGTTAAAAATGATGTTTGGATCAGGACTCAAATAGATTACATTAAAACAAAGGGCGACGCGTTTATGTTGATTCTTTCAAAGCTATAATACCGGCAACTCACAACTTCCCCACGAGAACCCTGGAAGTGAACCAGCACTTGTTTACCGAAATAAACCATGTTCTGTTTTACTGGTAAAATAAGATCCCGTTACCAATGCCTGGGGTGGAAGTCCTCTAAAATGGCCGTCATAGGCGTAAAAGATTAGCTGAACTCGACTCCACACCTTGGTTGCGTTCACAGTGAGCCACAGCGACACAAAGGCGACCTTAAACATTCATAAACAATAAATAATATACAACCAGGGACAGGTCCAGGGCCGATTTGATACCTGTTACAAGTGTGGGTGCACACATTCTGGAGCCTGGATGTCCTCAAATTCCCGAGGGAAAATATCCTTAAACTCGGATTATCTTTAGTACTCAACAACTGTTTCTGAAATTCGGTGTAATTCAATACATGCCAGTGACAGAAAGCAGTTCAAATGCATTTAATGTCAATTATGATCTAATCATGTTATCGTCCGACGTCGATTGAAAAAAAGTGTCCCCAAAATATCGGTCCGTCGTTTCACCCAATTATGTAACAGGAACTAGCTGTCGGTTCGTGTTACTGGTTCTTTAAGATTCCATTGATTTTGTCATAGCAAATAACAAAGTCAGAAAAATAGGTTTCTTGTATATATATTCTGTTGTTAATTGATTAGGCCTGAAACAGGAGGAGAATCACAGGAGCTCATTTTCTTACTAACTGGGTCGAAAATACGTGGCACAAACTATATAAGTGAATAAATGGTGGGCCGAAAATAAGAGGGCAAATTTAGATGGGAAAGAATAAACATATGTTGAAATCTTATAAATAAATAAAATGTGGGCCGAAATTAGGAGGGCAAATTTAGGTGGGGACAATTTAACATGTTTTGAAATCTTATGAATTTAACTTTGAAATGAATAAATGGTGGGCCGAAATCAGGAGGGCAAATTTAGGTGGGGACGAATTAACATGTTTTGAAATCTTATGAATTTAACTTTGAAATGAATAAATGGTGGGCCGAAATCGAAAGGGCACTTTTAGGTGGGGACGCAGTTCTTATAGCATTCTGATGAACAAACAAACTTTAAAGGTTTGAAAAATCTATATTCTGACACAAACTAAATTATGCCTCGAGGAGTAACGACCCAAGAGTCGCAAAATCAGTGAAGTGTTTCACCTGTTGAGAACATATGAATTCTAATTTGTTTAAAGTTTGACCACGCTTATATAGCGTTGCCGAAACTACCCAGCCAGTGGTGTTCACTTCAAACAGTGCGTGAAGCACGAACTGTCCGGAGCAGAGACCACTGGCTATGCACTTCCAACAACACACAAGGAATAGTAATGATATGCGTAGTTCAAACGTTTGTGGGAAATATTCAAATAATATTTGGAAGGGTATTGAGTTCCTGAATACTTCCCTAACATGAGCACCCGTCACACTCCCCCCCCCACCTCAGACGAAAAATACATTTTTTTTTTTTTTTTTTTTTAACATTTGAATTACAAAGAATAGATGAATGTCATTTCAGCTGCAACCCACTTTTCTGTGCTTCTAGCCACGATGTCTTTGGAACACATTCAAATTGTTTACCATTCCATCTCATCTCATGATCACGTGGAATACATTCTGATGATACATAGCTCTGAATTGCAGTCGCTGCAATATACTGCCGATGACATTTTTCTTCTTCACGTTGAGCCAATGCCTGTTTTTCACTCGCTGTCCTCTGCCGGGGCTGCACGACCGAACCAGCATCTATATAGAGTTCATTGTCCACAACTTTCCCAGGAATTTTGGAGGACATGTCCTTGGCACCTTCTACTGTCATTTTGTGGTGTTTCTTAAAGTGACGAATCAAATCATTCCTGGAAAGGAATGATGAAGCACATCTCTTCCCATAGCAAAAATACTTGGGCACTCTTTCCCTATGATATTTTCGCCAATGATTACTAAATGTACTATAGCACTTGTAGAATCGTTTCTCCCCCTGTGCCGAACAGATAGGTACGGGGCACTTCATCCCCTCATCAGGCCACAGAGGACGATCCAGAAACCCAGGAACAATACTTTCATCTTTGACTGTACATAAGTCACTATCTAACTGCTGAACTTCCTCTTCATCTACCATCAATTGTAAACAATCCATTTTTCTGAAAATATAAGAAACAAGATTAAATCCCATGTTCTAAGAAAACTCCCACCCCAAGGTCATGATATCACATGCTGCATGGAGAAAGATCGATACAGGTCCCCCATAACCTCCTAGATACGTTTTTATTAACCTTATAAAATATTAGTAGGCTGTTAGACACAGACTTCAACTACAATTTTGGTTTGGGATTAGTTGAAGTGACACCCCCAAATGGGTCCCCCTAAATACTTTTATTTTACCACCAAACAAATCCAGGCTAACATTTAGGTATCTTTCAGCAACCATGACCATAACCCAGAATGAAGCCTCAAAAACATGATAAATCTAACCTGCTCCATACATTTTGTGTGCCCATTATTTTATTATGGCTCTTAGCAGCTTCACATTTTCTTTGCAATTCGGTTAATACATTAAGTATGAATCATGGTTTGGATGTCTTAAAGAACTTTTTATTTACTTTTCAATAACACTTGCTCATGCAACAAAAATATCTATTAGTAACCCATACTTCAACAAAATACAAATACACAGAACCTTTTACTGCTTTTTTTTTTTTTTTTAAAAATGCTGATTTTTCTAAGGGGAATATTTTACAGGGGGCTTTATAATTCGTCCTCTTGTTGTCTTTTTAAAAGCAGGTGAAACAGGAAGACTCACATCATCATCAGCACTTAAATCAGCATTTTGTGATATCATTTGTGTTTCATCAGCTGGATTGTACCAACTTATATCAGGCAAATTTTTGCCATCAGTTGCCTCTACAGTAATATTCTCAGTTAATAGACCCTGATAGGGCTTTAAATCATTTACATGTATTACAGCGTCTCTATCATTTAATTTGACCTGATATGTTACAGGAGTTATTTTTTTTAAAACCAAATAAGGGCCAGTCCAGCCTTTACCCAACTTTTGTTTTCCTTTAGGTGGGTACCACCTCCAGACTAAATCTTCTTCTTGAAATGTTCGAGGTTTTAACCCCTTATCATAGTTCAATTTTTGCCTACTGGCAGCAATTTCCAAATGTTTAAAAGCACGCAGAAAATTTTCTTGGGATGCCCTTCTCACCCACTCTGTGTATGCCACATGGCACAACAAAGGAACATGTGGTGATGATTCAACCATCAAATCAATTGGGTAAGAAATTTCATGTCCAAACATTAATAAGTTCGGTGAACAATTTGTACTGTCGTGTATAGTGGCTCTATAAGCCATCAAAACATATGGAAGATGGTCATCCCAGTCACTCTGATTTTCATTCACGACAGCTGACAACATTTGTAATAAAGTTCTATTAAAACGTTCCACCATACCATCTGACTGGGGGTGATATGGTGTCGTTCTTGTCTTTTGTATTTCCAAAAGTTCACAAAGAGTAGAAAACAATTTTGAATCAAACTCTGCTCCTTGGTCAGTGTGAATTATCCGTGGGACCCCAAACCTTGAAATAAATTCAGTTACCAATTTATCGGCCACCGTTAATGCAGTGTGGTCAGATATTGCATAAGCCTCTGTCCATTTTGTGAAGTAATCCCCTACCACCATTATGTATTCATTTCCATCACTGGTGATGGGCAAAGGACCCAAAATATCTATTGCTATTCTGTCAAGTGGGGCACCAATTTTTTCTTGCTTTAAAGAAAATTTACCTTTTCCAGGACCAGGCTTACTCTGTGCACATGTGTGACATTCCTGACACCATCTATAAATGTCAGAGGTCATGCCTGGCCAGAAAAAGCGTCTTTTAACTGAATCCAGAGTTCTGTCTCGACCAAGGTGAGCAGATATTTTATTTTTGTGTAAATTTTCAAAAATGTGTTGTTTAATGTTTGACGGAGCTATCAGTTTGTAGGGACACTTTTCATCTTCATCTACCAAGCAAAGAATTTCATTTACAACCTTCAGTGATTCCCATCTTGCCCACAATGCCTTGGAGCCAGGTAACAGATGCACTATTTCATCTTGAGGGGGTCTGATGTCAGATGATTTTTTAAAGTGTAATATTGGGCCAATAACTGAGTCTTGTGTTTGCCAAAGTTGGATTTCATTCATTTTCCAAGTTTGTAACCAGTTACTGAATGTCTGTGATGCATTATTTTCATCAGGAGACATGGCAGCTATCACTGGTGCTTTAGAATCTTTTTTACTTTTTCTCTGTATATTACACTGTGAGGGACAATCTGGCCTTTTACAGTACTTATATGGAATTCGAGATAATCCATCAGCATTTTTGTGCTGGTATCCTTTTCTATGTAGTATTTCATAATCATATGTATCCAAAGTTGTAATCCATCTAGCAACCATCCCATCTGCTTCTTTAAATCTTTTGATCCATACCAAAGAACCATGATCTGTTCTTATTTTGAATTGCCTTCCCCATAAATAATGTTTAAAATACTTTACAAAATATCTCAGTGCATATAGTTCCCGGTACGTAGTACAGTAATTCTGTTGACTTTTATTTAAAGTTTTACTGGCATAGGCTATAACCTTTTCTTGGCCATTCTGAATTTGTGAAAGGACAGCACCAATGCCGTATAAGCTAGCATCAGTGTCCAAAATAAATTGACCCTCAGATTGTGGATAAGATAGAACTGGCGCGGAGGTCAAAGCTTCTTTAATCTTGTTGAAAGCAACTTGGCAGTTTCCATCCCAACAAAATTTAACATTTTTATGTGTAAGCTGGGTAAGTGGATGTGCTAGACTTGAGAAATTTGAAATGAATTTTCTGTAGTATCCAGCAAATCCTAGGAAACTACGAATGTCAGAAACACTATTAGGGATTGGCCAGTTATTTACAGCACGGGTTTTCTTGGGATCACATTTAATACCTTCACTGGAAATGACATGCCCTAAAAATGAAACCTCTCTTTGAAAAATGGAACACTTTTTAGGTTTTAATTTAACATTAGCCTTTCTAAGCCTGATGAATACTTCTTTTAAATTGTCAAGAGCAGATGGAAATGATGTCCCAAAGGTAATAATATCATCCAGGTAGCATAAACATCGCTCCCACTGCATGCCAGAGAGCACAATTTCCATCAGACGCTCGAACACGGCAGGTGCATTGCATAATCCGAAAGGGAGAACTTTAAATTGAAAAAGACCTTTATGTGTTGCAAACGCCGTTTTAGGACGGTCAGATTCTTTGATTTCACACTGCCAATAGCCACTCGCCAAGTCAAGCGTAGAAAACCAATTGACACCTCCCAATGAATCTAAGCATTCATCTATTCGAGGTATGGGGTAAGCATCTTTATGTGTGACCTCATTTACTTTCCTGTAATCAACGCAGAACCTGACTGTCCCATCTGGCTTATTGACCAATAAAATGGGGGATGACCAAGGACTAGAACTAGGTTCAATAATATCCTCTTGCAACATTTTACTCAATTCTTGTTCTACTATTTCTTTCTTTGCTAATGGTAATCTACGAGGAGGCTGTTTAATTGGCATACTATTACCTGTATTAATCGCATGTTTCACTAAGTCAGTACGCCCCAGGTGTCCATCAGGTCCCATAAAAATATCAGTAAATTCCATCAGAAGAGCCTTAATTTGATTAAGTTGATCTGAAGTGAGAGCATTTGAGCAGTTATCTACGAGAGACTGAAGGTGTTCAGGAAAACTGTGGTTTGTAAAGCACTGACCAGGAATACTAGTTTCCTTTAATTCTGAATCCATTTCTATGTCAGGAAATTTTGTTCCTTTAGAAACAGTTTCCAGTTCAGTTATCTCATTTTGGATGCTAAAGGGTTTAATCTTGCCAAGCAAAGTATGTTTTGAAAGTCGAACTGGATCTGATGAAATATTCATAACTGACACACCAATTGATTTAAACTCTGTAGAAACTATTGCCCTCGGAACCAAAACACCTTTAGATATTATGTGACTAAAAGGGTCAAACATACCATCATTTTCTAGAAAAGTTTTATTCTTGATGTAAGTAGCAATACTCATTTCTGCATTTGCAGGTATTGTCACACAGTTGTTTACTGCCAGCAGTGCACATCTATTTTCTATTTCCTGATAAAGTTTTACTTTACATTTTGGCATTTTCAGTAAATTTCTGGACAAAATAATATCTGCTTTATTTGGGAGTAGAAAATCCACGCCCAATATTCCAGATAGTCCTTGTACATTGGCCACAACAAAATCATGTTCAAACAAAACTCCACCAATTTTGAAGGTAACACTAATTTTTCCATGTACTTCTAATGGACTACCATCTGCAGTACTGTAATTGGTATCTACAGCCTTCAAGTTCTTGCTGCCAATATTTAATGCAGAAAACAACTCATATGACAACACACTACAAGAGGCACCTGTATCTATCAACGTCTTGACAGACAAATTACCAAACATCACTTTTGCATAAAGACAAGATTGGCTGATTTGGGTAATTAGCTTACTATCTGAGACTGAACTTCCAGCCATAAGTCCAGCCGTTTCTAGTTTTTTTGAAAATCAGCACTAGCACTGTTATTTGAAAAACTATTTTTTGGACAATTAGATTGTTTATGCCCTCTACCAGAACATGCAAAACAAACAATTTGGGGACAAGATCGAGCCATGTGGCCATTCTGATGGCATTTCCAACATTTTATTTCTCTCTCGGCATTTGGTATATGCCGAATATTATCATTATCAAATTTAGGCTTAGAGAAGGGCTTACTTCTGGTAAAAGCCTCATATTCCTCTGCCAATGATATTGCAGATTCGAGAGTTTGTGGGTGATGGAATTTTATATGTTTCCTTAATTCTTCCTCTTCAAACCCATCAATAAATTGATCTATAACATAAGTATCCCTGTATACAGCAGGCAACCCAGGGTAGGCTAAAGATCCCAACCTTCTAAGGGCATAGCCAAAATCAGCAGTACTTTCAAATTTATGTCTCTGTCTGGACCTAAATTCTGTCCTATAAACAGGTTCTCTTTCAGGTGGATTATACCTTCTACCTAAAAGTCTTTTCAAAGTTTCAAAATCATTAAGTTGAACAACAGTAAGATCACCTAACATTCTTTGAGTATTTCCTCTCAGTGACATTATCAATTGCTGGGTTTTCTCAGTATCTGTCCACCCATTCCATTTAGCTGCTAATTCAAACTGAATGATATAATCTTTCCAGTCTACTGATTTCCCATCAAATTTGTCAGGAGTTATTGCTTTGTGAAAAGACAAATCACCTCGAGCCATGTTAACATGTTGGTCTGGTGTGCTGGTAAATTTATATCTTTTAGTGGGATCACTATAATGAATAACACCCACTCCGGGTCTTACGTGTCTATCATCCCCTTCCATGGTGAGACCCTCAGATCGCTGGAGTACATCAATTCTAGAAGAAGAATCTTCCAAGTTTGCACTTTCATCCAGCGAAGAGCTAAGGTGTGGTCTTTCAACAAAATAAGTGTCTGAACCAAGATTTCCCTTTCTGTCTACATTAGCCCTTATCAAAGGCGACCATGCAGGGTGTCTTTCTGCCCCTTTAACATTTTGAGCTTCACTGATATCCTTTGAACGCAAAGGGTCAAACTCCTCAAGTACATCAGATGTGTTTGTGGCCATGACAAAAAAATAATTTTAATTGGAATCCTGTCGGCGACGCCAATAATGTAACAGGAACTAGCTGTCGGTTCGTGTTACTGGTTCTTTAAGATTCCATTGATTTTGTCATAGCAAATAACAAAGTCAGAAAAATAGGTTTCTTGTATATATATTCTGTTGTTAATTGATTAGGCCTGAAACAGGAGGAGAATCACAGGAGCTCATTTTCTTACTAACTGGGTCGAAAATACGTGGCACAAACTATATAAGTGAATAAATGGTGGGCCGAAAATAAGAGGGCAAATTTAGATGGGAAAGAATAAACATATGTTGAAATCTTATAAATAAATAAAATGTGGGCCGAAATTAGGAGGGCAAATTTAGGTGGGGACAAATTAACATGTTTTGAAATCTTATGAATTTAACTTTGAAATGAATAAATGGTGGGCCGAAATCAGGAGGGCAAATTTAGGTGGGGACGAATTAACATGTTTTGAAATCTTATGAATTTAACTTTGAAATGAATAAATGGTGGGCCGAAATCAAAAGGGCACTTTTAGGTGGGGACGTAGTTCTTATAGCATTCTGATGAACAAACAAACTTTAAAGGTTTGAAAAATCTATATTCTGACACAAACTAAATTATGCTTCGAGGAGTAACGACCCAAGAGTCGCAAAATCAGTGAAGTGTTTCACCTGTTGAGAACGTATGAATTCTAATTTGTTTAAAGTTTGACCACGCTTATATAGCGTTGCCGAAACTACCCAGCCAGTGGTGTTCACTTCAAACAGTGCGTGAAGCACGAACTGTCCGGAGCAGAGACCACTGGCTATGCACTTCCATCAACACACAAGGAATAGTAATGATATGCGTAGTTCAAACGTTTGTGGGAAATATTCAAATAATATTTGGAAGGGTATTGAGTTCCTGAATACTTCCCTAACATGAGCACCCGTCACAATTACACCCAATTAACACCCAATTACACCCAATTATACCCAAATTAAACCCAATTAACACCCAATTAACACCCATTTAATACCCAATTAATAAAAAACGTCAAAAAATGTTTTTTTTGGGGGGGGGGGTGAATTCTAGGAATAAGACTATAGTGCGCCGATGGAACCCATTACTTCGTCGGACAGTTTTGTTTTGAAGACACAATATCTCAATATCTGCACTAGTCGAAACTTGGCCTCACAGGACGTGATATAATGTTTTAGTTTGATAGGCAAACATCCTCCTATGTGCCAAACCGAAATATTATATTACCGACTGTAAGGCCAGGTTTGGACGAAATATAGCCTGTACAAGATGGGCACTCCCACTAATTTCAATAAGGACCCGAGAGCTGATAGAGAGGCCATAATATAATGTTTTGGTTTGGTTGACCAACATCCTACCTACGAAACCACAAAATTATATTACGACCAGTGAGGCCTAGTGTGGTCTAAATATAGGCCTACACAAGGTGGATGAGAACCGATCTATTGTTTCTATATGTGTTTGAGTACAGATTTGTGTTTTGTTACAAACATGTGCTTCTGTAAATAATGTTGCTTTTCTGTACAATAAGCCCCTTCTGTATGCGCTCAAATCGTTATATGTTAAGGTTTTACATTTTATGAAATAAATTAATAACAGAAATGGTTGTTCTTGTTTCTCCAATACACTGATACGATGTCTTCCTGAAGGCACTATCTCTGCCTAGGCCCACGTTGTAATGTGTCATGTTAATTCTACTGCAGGGGTGGCGAAATGTGTCAAAAATAGTGTGTGGTGGGGGTGGGTAGTGAGGGGGTGGGGTGGGGAGCGAGCTATCACTAATTCCATGAAGGTCCCGAAAGTTGAGAGAAAGAGTGGTTATTGGTGGCACCATTTTGATTTCATATAAACTGGTCCAAACTTGACATCACAGGCCGTAATATAATATGTATCCTGTGGACGTAAACTTATATTTGACTACGCCACGGCCCAGGAGGTTTGGACTATATATACACAAAATTTGCAAAAACCATTTCACATTAGTGGGGGCGGGGGGGGGGGGGGGGGGGTCTCCTAAACTAACTGAACGATTTCTGCCTGTTCCGACTCAGTTAGTACTAATGGGTCAAGTTCGACTGGCACGCTGTAGTCTTGCTTCGAGAATTTGTCCCAAGAAACAATAACTTCGCAATTCAGTGGACGTATATATTAATTGGGTGTTAATTGGGTTTAATTGGGTGTTAATTGGGTGTAATTGGGTTTAATTGGGTGTAATTGGGTAAACGACGGACCCCAAAATATAGAGCTCTGGATCTTTCTCTGCATACAACTGTATTTAATAAACGTCCATACAGTGTACATATACTTTTCCCTAGAAATGATCAGTTAAAGTTTCGGAGAGGAAATATCGGTCCCGTCTTCAGGCCTGCAACCGGGGGGGGGGGGGCGTGTGCCATGTACAGGGGGCTAACAATCCAACTTCGACATAACCCCCTCCTTTTAATTTTTGAGGTGGTCATATAACTCCCCCCCCCCCACCCCACCCCCCCCCCCCAAAAAAAAAAAAATCTTACTGCACAGGTATTCAGGAGGTAATTCCGGGTAATTCTGGCTAATTCCGGGTACTTTCGGGTACTTCCGGTGTTTAGAAGGACCATCCTGGCTGCTGGCATTGCCAACTTGAAGAAAGGCAACACTGTAAAAACAAATGCATGATCGAGAATGTTGCAGTCAAGCAGAAAAAGACTTTTATAAACCTTTAAGAAGTAAGGCAATCGGAAGACAGACAACAAACTAACAAAATTCACATCGCATAACATTAGCCTTCCTGTTTTCGCTGGCCGAAGCGCATGCATTGCGTCGTTTATAATTACCAAAATAAATCACAGGTGTTCCGACAAGTGCTAAAGATGATGGAAAATTGTGTATATGAAGGTTTTTTGACACATTCTGGCCTACCTTAAGGGGCTATATATATAAGTAATGGATATTTGTTTATTTGGAAATTCTCACCTCTCATATTCCTTAAATTCAGATTAAGTGGCTATATAAGTGATGGAATTTTGTTTATTTGGAAATTCTCACCTCTGATATTCCTTCATTCAATTCAGATTACATACAGTATATGAGGTACTTTTCGTTTGTTTTTTTTAAAAATAACACTTTTTTCGCTATTTTTTCTCTGTTTTCTTAAAGTAAACTATATTTTGAACAAAATGACACAAAATCACATACTTTTATCATTTTTTTTCAAGAAATATTAACGATTTTATTGTGACAGCACCGTCGAACTCACTGCAATCGCTCCGTTCTATTATCGCTATCATAGGGGAGAGTTTAGTAATTGAAATGTCGGCTGACAAACCCTGCCCCCTCACTAAACTGACCCTAGATCAAATTTAGGGTCAGTCTAGTAAGGGCCAGGGTAAGCTTACCAATTAGCTCACCCTGGTCCTAACTGAACTGACCTTAAATCGAGGAACACGCACACAAGCGAAGCGCACCTGCTAAAATGCACACAAGCGAAGCGCACCTGCTATCATATAGAATGATTTCTTCCCTGTGATGTCACTCGTAACAATGAATGAAAACAACAGATGCTGCAAAATTTTCAGCGGTTGAAACAAATGGCAACTGAGAAACTCGCAATTCAACAGGATTTAAAATCAATTCTCTGACATGTTAAAACATGATAGAGGTACCTAATTTTGTGTCCTTTTGTTCAAAATATAGTTTACTTTAAGAAAACAGAGAAAAAATAGCGAGAAAATCGTTATTTAAAAAAAACCCCGAAAAGTCCCCTATTCTACACCTTTACCGTATATGATATACACAAATTATACACCAAAATGAAGGTTGGGATGTATAGATCACAAAACACATATGTACCCAACTCTTAAAGTTGACAGCATGCACCACTGGTTCCTGGAAGTCTGCTATTGTATTCATACCAGAACCGATAATAAAATAATATTTCGCGAGAATAACTGGTGGCCAAATGTGCTTCATATACAGTAAAGGTGCCAATAGCGGATCACTTTTTTCCTTTTTTGTGTTATTTTGCTTCTGTTATTTTTTTTAAAATTTCTAGCGTGTTCTGTGGTAAGAACAATTCTTCCTCTACATGACTGGCACCAACCTTTTTTAAAACTATAATGGATGGAAGATTTAATTGATTAGTCTTGTGTACCACCGTCGGGTGCCAATAGCAGATCACTTCCGCCAATAGCAGATCACGTGATTCAATTTGATTCTTCCTGTTAGGATGGACACTTTCTCCCTATTATTTACTGGTTTTGAATCGCAAAACATATTTCAGATTGTTTTCAGATATGTATCCTGTGCAATTCAACAATTCGAGGCGTACAACTCACTAGTCGCGAGAGTCTGAAAATCTTAAATGGAGGCTTGTGGCACCAATAATCGGGGGGGGGGGGGGGGGGGGGGGGTGGGGGGGATGGGTGTGCTCTCACCCCTAGTGCTAATGTAGATTCCCTTTCGTGTCATGAGTCCCTGTGTTAAAAATGTTTTGGCACCACCCCTGTTCTGCGAGTATTAACCGAAAATGCCAGAACTTAATGAATGTCATATCATCGATCTATCAACAAATACAACAAATACCGGTGATGTCCATCAGAGGCGTCATCTGACGAAACTGGTCATTTTTTTAAACGCTGTTGGACACTACAGGGGCTACACCACCTCATTGGTCGGACCTGGCCAGTCAGAAATGCTCGTGTTTTCCTACGGGGTCAGAACCTTTAAGTGATGGGGTTGTAGTCCCATCCTCCCAATCACACATGGAACATCATTTACAGCAAGCCCCCAATTACTGTGCATTCACTCTCTTTGTCAAATTGTTTTCCTCATGCTGATGCTGATGGGGTGAGGATCTTTGTGTTTTTAGGTCAATTAGTGAGTTCAATAGCAGGTCATCACAACAGCCTTGGGGCTACCCAACAATGTGTCGCAAGTTCCAGTTTTCAGCAAATTCAGGTTCGACAAACTTGTCGAGAAGACAATGGATTGTCTATCCGGTTTATAAGAAGCAAGAACCATATGTCGGATTTATTTATTTATTTTGATTGGTGTTTAACGACACTTTAACAGCTAGGGCACATTGTGTCGGTAACAGGCTTACATACGACGAAAACCAATACAGCCAGAAGAAACAACTGAGCAACAACAAATGCATGCAAGCTCTCCAATGTCATCACTCCAGACTCTACTAAGCACTGCACGACAGTACCATGCACTGCGGAGCACAGGCTGGGTTAGATAGGTTGGAGACACGTCCACCCCCCGACCCCCCGACCCACCCACCCATCAACACACATACATACATGGGTAATGTTGGGGTAAATTGCATTGCCCAGGGACACAGGAGCAGGTTGACTAATTTCCAAAGAGATGAAAATTACTAGTAAGTGACAGCAGCATTTTCGTAATTAAAAGTTCTACAATCTGCAAACTCCTTCAGCTTCTCGGACCATTTTTGAAGTTCTCAAGCTAATAAATTTTTACAGTATGGGTTCCAGGCGCGTAGGGGGGAGATGTGCCCCCCACCCCCTAAATTGAGCTGTGTCCCCCTAAAAGAGAGAGATGGAGAGAGAGAGAAAGAGGGAGAGGGCGGGATGGGAGAGAGATGAAAAACCCATTGTCAAATACAACAGCCTAATTCGCCGGGGAAGTTACTTGTACAAGACACCACAGCCTGGACAATTTCTGAAGTTTCTCAGTGAAAGCCATGCAAACACAAAGATGATTGGAACCTAATGATTGAACAGGTTCCAATGATATCTAAATTTACATAGTTTACTGAAAAGACAATATTCACAAAATGTCAAATTCTGTTTGGAAAAGTTGAGTTGGGTGAAGAGGTTTGGTGTTTTATGCTTATAATCAGTTTGTTCCAGTGTATCTCAGAAAATAGTTGAGGTCTGCGTTGGGTGAAAATGTGGAAATGATCATGTGGTTGGCATATTTGCACTATCCGAAACAACACATGCAAATAATTCGTTTCATTGTCATCACAGTAAACAAAATTGAGTTTGCCGCGTTTCCCCGTTTCTTGCAGTGCGTGATCCGCTAATGGATAGTTGACTGAGGTACGCGGATTGAAGTTTATTTCATCTTTTTGTGTCTGATTGGTCTGAATTTTTTATTATTAGATTGCCTATATTCTAACCTTCAAAATGACAACAAACACCATAAACTTCAACTTTTGTTCAGCTGTTGAACTTCGGGTTTGGTTTTTGTTTCTGTTTCAGTTCTTGGAAAAACTTCCCCAAATCGGAAGGGGTTTGTACTTCCTACTTTCATTTTCAGTATTAAACGGCAGACTTCACAGGTGATATTCTTCCAGTTGCTAAACATTGCCCACACCTACATGACTGTGGATTTGGTTCATAAATCAAACATTCACTTTTAATTCAACGTGATCATTCATGACTGAGTGATCCGCTAATGGGGTTGATCCGCTATTGGCACCTTGACTGTATTCAATAATAAAGTTAGGCATTCAAAACACTTTTGGGTGCAGCGTTAGGACTGCGTTTTGGAAAAGGACAGCACTGCCTGCATTTTTTATTGAAAATGGTTTCCATGTTCGACAGACATGCGCAAATCACTCGATACCACAAATTTTATCAAAAAACAAAATCATAATTCTAAGACATTTCAACTGGTATCATGATACCTTGCGTTTAATATGGCAGCTGTGCAGACTCTATATAACAATAGTATACTGTATTAAGGCGATCTTTTTCTTTATTTGATTTTAGACGGCATTGTATGTCGATGCTTTTTCCATCCGATGACGTTGACCGGAAATCGAAAGTACATTCACGTGTAAACAAAAGAGTTGGTTTGGGAATTTACCCCATGTAGCCCTGTATGAAAGCACCTCGGCACAATATGACCGATGTACGCAGAAAAAAAGGGCTCAAACAAGAGCCACCGGTGACTGTAAAAGTATCCCACCTTCGATCAGAACCCGGCACTATCTGTTTGCTGATTTGTACAATGGACTTGCAGAGACTCGTCAAATTTAATGGTGTTTTAACGCTGAAGGCATTTTTTACCCACTTCCACGACACTGTGTTCTAATATTTTATTTTACAAATTACTGTGATGTTTTAGCGGGTTGGTGCAAGGTTCCTCAATTTGGTATGATTTCACATGGATGTATTGCCTGTCCCGGTCTTCCGCTGCTCTTTTCATGCAGTAGACACGGTATGTTAAAAAAAATTGAACTGACACACAAGTATGGGTTCCGAATTGTGACCTGACCCCCCCCCCCCCCCTTCCAACCCAAGATATTAATGACATGATTGCAAACTTGTGTTACACATATATTAGCCACCATTCACTACAGGACCAAGGATAATGTTGGGGGGGTTGTGCGAGGGGTCCCCCAAAGTCAGGAAAAACTGCCTCCTTTATTTATGCTTGTTGGGAAATACCTTAGTCCCTGCGTCAGGGATCACAAGCCCTCATGTCGAGAAAATAGTGACATCATCACTGAATAAGGTGGGACTGAATGGTTATCACAAGGCTTGGAACTTTGAGAGGCCCAGGGGGCAAAAGTTTAAACTCCATTCCAGCATCTTGAAGGTAACTCCATTACCATTTTCTCTTTTGAAAGGGTACGGCGACTCTCCTGAATTTCTGCTCTGTTGATCCTCGGGGTATTTGATACCTTCAGATGTTTTCGGCTGCAGCCCGTTGTCCCTTGTCGGGTGTATTTGAGGATCGTGACCCTTCGCTGGTAAATGGGCCAGGAGAGAAGGTTTGTTCCCACATCGTACCGTTCCGACATAGTCAGTGAGCTTAGGGAGGCCCTCTCCTTGCTCACTTAGGTCCTGTCCAAGAGCCTTTTTTCCATTGCTTCCAGCGAGGCTACAAGTGGTTTCCGGGCGCCGCCTCTCGGGGTTGATCTGATCCCCCTGGTGTGCCTACACCATGGGAGGCATCAGCTGGTTTGCTCATGCTCACAAGTGGTTGAAGCATTTACAGCTTTGGACTCTAAGCTGAGTTCCAAGGCTACGAAGACGCCGTTCTTCATCAGGGTTGACACATTTTTTTTGGCCTCCAGTGCATTATCATTCCTATGATTTTGCCAATCCATCAGTCTGCCAGATTTTGACGGTCTTGGCTCAGGACTCCAACTCCCAAGCCGGCCATTTTTCATATGGAGACTCTTGGGCTTATCAGGGAGATGCTGAAATGCTTTCTCTCTACGATCCCGTCATCCCTGCTTTGCTGCTTATCTGCTCCCAGATCAGTTTGACGACAAACAGGTTTTTTGTGTGTGCAGTCCAAGACGCTCATGCATCTTCTCACACACATGCCTGTAACACGGCTAAGTTGGAATTAGTTCGCAGGGACACTGTGCTGGACACAAGATGTTCCCTTTTTGAGGGGCAGTGCGCAGGTCTTCGATCTGCCTCTATCGGCGGACCCGCGACAATTCCATGGTACCGTGGCAATGGCCCGGGATGACTCCCTTTGTCATTCCATTGATCTGCTGCTGCTCAGTCAGCTTGATCAGCCTTCTGTTGGAGGCAGGGGCCATCCAAAGCCTAACAAGTACCCTTCTGCTTCCTCTGCGAAGCTAAGGGCTGATCCTCCTGCCACCACTTCTACTCACTCACAGGGTAAGGGTGGGCGTCGGCAGTCATCACCTTGATTTTGTCCCAGGTTGAGGCATTCCACTCAGTTGAAAGTGCCTCTTCCAACACAAGTCCCTTTCAACGTTACACGTTAGGACCTTTTAATCACAGAGATAGGCAATCTCCTGTCAAAAGTGTGGGCGATCAAGGTCATCAAGAACTTTCTTTCAGTGGGATTTTATTCCCGCCTGTTCTTGGTGCCGAAGAAGGACGGCTGACTCAGACAGGTTATCGATCTGAGTATCCTGACACAGTCTATCGTTGCTCCTCAGTTCAGCATGGAGGCTTTCAGGTCGGTTCGTCGCTCCACTCCCCTGGATGTTTTCCAGTTCAAGGCCATACCTTTTGGCCTCGACCTGGATCCTTGTGCCTTCACCCATCTGATGTTGCATGTGCTTGTGCATGTGCTTTCTGGAATCTGATATCATCACACTGTTGAGCCTACTCACGTCACTCGGATTCAGAGTCAACAGGGAGATGTCAGACTTGGTCCCTTCTCTGTTGTGTTGTCATCTGGGATGCACTTCCGTACTCAGCCTTTTGCCCTGACTCTGTCCCAGTCTACATCTGCAACAGCTCAGAGTCTTCCCCAGCTGCTTGGTCTCTGCGGTTCGGTGACGGATCTCATTCCTCTTGGTTGGCTGCATGTCAGACCTCTCCAACACTTTTTGCTCAGTCATAGGAGGCTGAATGTCGTTCCTCTGGTGCTGGTGCTTCAGTTACTGGAGTCTCTTCCTCGTCACCTTCTCCCCTGACTGATGTTCAGTGGATTATGCAGGGAGTTCCAGGGGACTTCCCCATGTCTGATCGTGTTCAGATGTCAGTCGCCAGCGATCTCGGATGGGGTGTGACGTTTGATCCTCTAGGTCTTTTCCTTCATGGGTCATGGTACCAGGATCCCAGCAGCTCTTCATGTCAACCAGAAGGAGCTTCTTGCTCTTCGTCATTTTCCCAGTCATCTGAACATCCTAGCCGACTTCCTGTCCCAATGGGGGCAGGTTCTTTTCCAAGTGGATGCTCCACGTGGCGGTGTTCGAGTCTCTTTGCGATCTCTTGGGTCGTCCCCACATTGACCTCTTTGTGACTCGTTGGAACAATCAGGTGGACACTTTTGTGTCTCCATGTCCAGATGCTCTGCCTTTTGCCGTGGGCACTCTGTCCCTCCTTTGGAACGGTCTTGGCAGCTACGCCTTCCTCCTGATTCCGATTCTGCCTCAGGTTCTATCCCAGATACGAACCTGCAGTTGTCCAATCCTTTCGATCGCAGCCCTGTCACCTCAGTGAATGTGGATCAATCTGTTCCGCTCTCTGTTAGCAGTGGTTCCGGCATGTCTCCCTCTACTTCGCCACTTTCTTTGCCAAGGTCGCCCAAGGAGGTTTCACGCCGACCCGACTTCTTTGTGCCTTCGCACATGTCTTTTGTCAGGTCCTGTCTCCTCCGTAGTGGTTTTTTCGAGACGAGCAGTGGAGTTGCTTTTCTTCAAGGAGGCACTCACTCCACTAGTTTAGCCTCTGCGACTAAGTGGAAGGTCTTCTGTCGATGGTGTGCGGATCACTCTGTTGCTTCTTTCACTCCTTCGATTACACAGATTGTGGCGTTTCTGATGGCTTTTGCCTCAAGCAGATGGGTTACTGAGCTTCTTTCCCTCTCGGTTGACCTGGCCTTTTTCTGGCTCTCCCATGCGTGTTATGTTTTCCCAGTGATTGCTCCTTTCTGACCAAGAATCAGGAATTGTGTGAATTTCATATGGAAGTTCTGCGCAAAAATCTGATTGCACCTAAGTTTGTACAAAATGGCCGCCAGCGGCCAACTTGAATTTCGGATCAGACCCCAAAACACTCGATCTCGTCCCACAATCATAACAAAGGTACCCAAGAAGTTTCGTAAAGATCAATTCATAAATACGGCCTCTAGCCCGAGCTGTATTGAATTGTTGACGGACAGACAAACAACTGGTCATGGCATAAGCTCAAATTTGGCTTCGCCAAATCAGAACTTCCATATGAAAGCGCTGATTTGAATAATTTTTTGTGTGAATGTTTAGTATCATGGGATACATCACATATAATACGGGGTTTTTTCTCGTGCAGAAATTATGCAAATTAGATGAACTTTGATTTTTTCAGTTCTACTTACACACAGTTAGTATACATGTCAATACAGCTCGGGCTAGAGGCTGTATTTATCAACCGATCTTCACGAAACTTCTTGGGTACCTCTGTTATCACCTTGGGACGAGAACGAGTGTTTCTGAGTGCGATCCAAAATTCAAGATGGCTTCCAGTGGCCATTTTGTACCGAAATTAGGTCTAATCAGTTTTTTTGTACGCAACTTCTATACAGCTCAGACTAGAGGCCGTATTTATGATCCGATCTTTACGAAACTTCTTGGGTACCTTTGTTATCACCGTGGGATGAGAACGAGTGTTTTTGGGTGTGGTCCGAAATTCAAGATGGCCACCAGCAGCCATTTTGTACCAAAATTAGTGCAATCTGTCTTTTGTACAGAACTTCTGTATGAATGTTCTGATTTGAATAAATTTTTGTATGAATGTTTAGTAACATGGAATACTTAACATATAGTACAGGTTTTTTTCTTGTGCAGAAATTATGCAAATTAGATGAATTTTGATTTATTTAGTGCTACTTATACACTGTAAGTGCACATGTCAATATGGCTCGGGCTAGAGGCTGTATTTAGCAACCGATTTTCACGAAACTTTTTGGGACGAGAACGGGTGTTTCTGAGTGTGGTCCAAAATTCAAATTGGCTGCCAGTGGCCATTTTGTACCGAAATTAGGTCCAATCAGTTTTTTGTCACAACTTCTATACAGCTCGTATTTATGAACTGATCTTCATGAAACTTCTTGGGTACCTTTGTTTTCACCTTGGGACAGGAATGAGTGTGTTTTGGGGTGCCTTTGTTATCACTGTGCTATGAGAACAAATATTTTGAGGTTCAGTCAGACCCACTCTGGGACTCAAAAGATTTCTTTTCTAGTTTAGCATCTGACTGTCACCCACCTTTACAATACTTTTCCTATACATTTGTTACAGGCTATGGCCAGTATTTATGTACAGACCGTTACAATACTTTATATGTACCTTTGTTATCAGGTCATTACCTAGATGTTTGTCATTGCTGTGTCACATACTATACATGTACATGTCTTGACAAGTTGAGCTACACTGTCATTGACACTTTCATTTATTCCGGTAGTGTAGCTTAAATTTTTGGAAGAGAAACATTTTTTTTGTCCACACTTAGGCTCTATTGGGATCCATTTGGGCTCATCATTCCCTTTGGGAATTTGGGCTCATGTCAAAATTTTTTCGAAAATGTTTTTTATTTTAAAATCTTTTTTGAATCATTGTTTTGATTAATATTATGATGTATCTTTTTCAGTCAGTTTTGGGAGTTAGTGCAAGTACTGTTGACTTTTATATTTATTCAGAATGAAAGCTTTTTGCTCAAATTGTAACTCGAGGAAGTCTTCCTCAGAGTCACATGATTATTGTATCAGTTGTAGTCAGTGTACTCTCACTAATTCCTGTGCAGCTTGTGTCAATTGGGAGGACAATCATTGGAGACATGTGTCACGGTACGTTGTTAGCAGCAAGAGGACAATGCCTGTTCTCTCGCCACAGAATCACTCTAATTTTTCAGTTTCTATTTCAGAGGAACAAGAACATGGTGATGTTTTCGTGACGCCATCAGATAGTGTGCATCCGTCATCGCAATTAGATAGTCAGTCAGAGCTAGCAACAAAATTGCTCCTTAATATTAGACAGGGCAATAAACCACACATGGCTTCAAATCCTTGTCGACAGTTAGCTCGACCGGTGAAGCGGTGGTCAACGCCACACCAGGTGTATCCGTTGCGGTCGAGGAGAGGAAAAAGAGCTGAGCGAGCACTATAATATATAAACAGGCTCACCCTGCGACGATGGAAAGGAGGAAGCCAGCAAGTTCGACAGTTAGCTCGGCGATGTCTGACAGGACCGCGAGCAAGAGGGTCCCCTCTCTTTCTCAACAACATCTGGGGCCAGATATTGTAGTACCGAACTTGCATCAAAACGGAGCTTACGTCCACGCCTCCAGTCCGGGATGCTCCGTCAAATATACAGCCGGGGTCGGTTATAATAACAGCTTCTTCCACATTCACTAAGCACACACAATGGCACCCTGGCTATATGACATCGGATATCCAGCCTGCATCGCCGAGAAAGGACCTCTCTTTGGCTAGAAAGTCACACCATCCGGTAGCCAAGGAAACGAGGCCTCATTCACCGGGACGTCTGCAGAAAAGAGCCGCCTTGGACACACAGTCCCAGCAGCAGCCGGTGGCTAAGCAACAATAGACTGCTGCTCCTCATGCCTCTGTAAGCAACCTTCGGCAGCCTCGGAACACGAGCTGTCCGATGATGCTGGATCGGTCCAGTCATCTGCGCGCTCAGATGCTGAGGACCATGAATCTAATCTGATTCCATCGGATGGTGAAAGGGATATGGAGGAAAATAACCCTTCTCTTTCGGAACAACATATGGAAGCGATGGATTTTATCCATCAATACTTTCCAGTATTTGTTCCAGAGAATCAAACTGCTGTGACTCCTCATAAGAAGCTGCTAGCATCGTTAGACGCTGACTATATCCGGTCAAGGGAGGATGTCCTTTCCTTTCTGGTGCAGTCTAAACAGGTGTCACAGACTTTTACTCTTCTTAACGATGCCATATTTAATCTTTCAAGTGGAAAGAGAAAAGGCAGCTTTTTATCTTCATCTTCTGTATGTATACCATTTATTGGACCGCGTCCATTTAAAACGGTAGGGGAAGGTGTTCAGAGAGTTCCTCTGCGTTTGGATGAGCAGACTGACGACCTAGATATGTCCTTGCCTCTGTCATTCTCTGTTCGCTCGGATACAATTGAGACAGCAATTTCTTCTAACAGAGCGAATTTAGATGCTATGTCTTGCGCAGATCACCTTATGAGAGATATGGCACATCGTCTCAACGGGAAGGAATTTGAGGATGTTCGTACCTCTTTACGTGTTCTTTCCTGGGCTTTGACGTTTACCACGTATAACTCTGTCCTTACAGTGGCTTTGGAGTTAGTTTGATGTGATGGAGCCCTTGCTTCGTCATCTTTGATAGATGACAGGGTGAAAAATTCTCTTAGAGTCACTCCAGTATCGGGACACGATATATTTGACGACAAGCTTTCTTTGGTCTATGACAATGCTACAAAGAAAGCATCTAATACTCGGCTTCTGAAGTCGGCATCTAATAAACCCACAACAGCAGAGAAGAGTAAGGCAGGAGGTTTGGGACAAAAATCATCCAGAGGAAACTCCTCGCGAGGATATAAAGGATCCTCTCATAATTACTCTGAGAATCGTCAATTTAGCGACTCAGGTCGGGGGGCGTGGATCTGGCCGGGGCAACCGGTCAGACACCCCAAGCTGGCGGGTCGAGGCTCATCATGGGGAGGACATGGTGTCTCGTACCGCAGGCCTCGCAGGTCCTATAGATGATGGTCAGGACCTCTATTGCGTCCCAGTTGGCGGAAGGTTATCAAGATTCGAGAGAAACTGGATAACTATAACGGAAGATCGGTGGGTGATAAGTGTCATCTCGGACAGCCTAAAGCTATTGTTCCGAGCAAAAGCACCGCTAACATGAAGTCCGCTTTGGACTCAACTTCCGCCAAATCCTACAAAAAGAGAGTCTCTCCTTTCAGAGGTAAAGTCTCTTTTAGAAAAGGATGCAATAGAGGTCGTAGAGAACAAAGAGTCACTAGGTTTCTACAGTCACCTGTTCCTCGTACTGATGCCAGATGGCTCGTACCAACCGGTAATTGACTTGAGCTGGATAAACAAGCTTATTGTAGCTCCAAAGTTCTATATGGAGACCATTTGGTCAGTAGGAGTGAGCATACAAGTGAACGACTATGCAGCAAGCATAGATCTAAAAACCGCGTTCTTTCATGTCGTGGTTCATCTGGCATTCAGAAAGTACCTTTGGTTCGCCATTCAGGGGACAGTATATCAGTCCCGAGCAAATGTTCTTAGGCTTGAATCTAGCTCCCTGGGCGTTCACTCGAATAATGAACTCGATAATGTCTTATTTCCAAGCTCATTCGTCTGCAGTAACATTGGCTTACTTGGACGACATTCTTCAGAGGTACGCCAACAAAAATACTCTCAGAACGATGTTCAGAGTCTGCTGTTATTACTCTGACGTCTCGGTTTCATCGTAAACAAGAAGAAGTCGGATCTAGCTCCGTCCAAGTCGTTCATTCACTTGGGGTTAAGCATCGAGACTCACAACAATCTGGTATGTTTGCTGTTACCCAGAGCAAAATTGGTCGCTTTTGTCTACACTCAGATACATTACCAGCGAGAGAATTTATGCGACTAATGGGGTTGTGTGGAGCGGCCGCAGATCTCATTCCGATGGGTCGCTTATGCACACGTCCTCTCCAGATATTCTTTACTCAGAACTGGAGTGTGAAGGTGCATGCGCTCGAGACCAATATTGTTTTAACGGACCAAGTAAAACAAAAAGTTCAGATTTGGGCAAATGTTCAGTGGTTAACTCAGGGAGTTCCGCTGCAGCTGCCAGATCCAGCTTTCACGATTATGACAGATGTGAGTCAAACAGATTGGGGCGAGACCCTGAATCCAACAGACTCAAAGTGCCAGGGTCTTTGGGACCCAGTGTTCCTAGGAAAGCACATAATCATCAAGGAAATGATGTCAATATGGCTAGAGCTACAACAATGGATTCACATTATAGGGAACGCTCATGTACAAATATTGTCGGACAACTCAACAGTTGTAGTGTATATAAGGAACCAGGGAGGCATGCATTTGATTCCGTTATATGAACTAACGGAAAGAATCCTATTCATCTTGGAACATCAAGTTCATCTATCGATCCATCATATACCGGGTCGTCTGAACGTAATAGCAGACTCGCTCTCTCGGAAAAGTCGCGTCGCATGTTGCCTTCAGAATGGACTCTCAAGTGTTCAGGCAGATTTGCTACCAGTGGGATCAACCTATGATAGATTTATTTGCGACACACCTCAACAATCAGTTGCAGACTTACGTGTCACCATGCCCAGTTCCTCGAGCATATGCAGTAGATGTTCTCTCAATTCCATGGGACCAAATAATAGGATACACGTATCCTCCAACTTCGTTAATTCAACAGATCTTGTTAAAGATCAAGCAATCTCATTGCAAGATTCTGTTAGTAGCATCTGTCATCATAGAAACCATGGATCAATCTTCTCAGGTGTCTGTTATGAGACATTCCCTGGATGCTTTCTCTATGGGAGGACCTTCTTTATCAGGAGAAGTCACACACACTGCATCACAACCCGCAAGGTCTCATCCTTCACATATTTCCATTGTGTGGTCCTTCTTGCACGGCAAGCGTTTTACAGCAAGCGCAGTGGGCGCAATTTCTAACTGTAGAGGGACCTCCTCTTCACTGAATTAAGCAGCAAAGTGGAGGGTTTTCTTCCATTTGTGTAAGGATCAGTTGATAGACATTTATGATCCGTCCATATCAGATATTGCTAATTTTCTGGTCTACTTGTTTGACGTTTTCAAACTGCAGCCCGTCACTATTAAGGGCTATAGGTTTATGCTATCAGACACTTGCGCACATCATGATAATTTGGATATTCGATCTAATGCTTCTTTATCCAAAGTGGTTAGAAATTTCTCTATAAATAGACCTAAAACTCTCAGATTAATTCCGAAGTGGAATTTAGCTTGGGTTCCTGTTGAAGCTCGAAGAAGCTCTGAGCCATTCGATCTTGTCGAGTTCAAATTTTTGACCTATAAAACAACATTTCTCTTAGCCTTTACTTCCGCTAGAAGAGTTAGTGAACTCCATGCTTTGTCTGTTGATGAATCTCACTACCGTAGTGTTGGAAATACTATCACTTTAACTGGACAAGTGGGAATTTTGGCTAAGAATCAGGTTCCTAATGTACGGCCTGAGCCTATTATCATAAAGGCTCTGCCATCTTCAGACAACTGTAGACCATTGCTGTGTCCAGTCAGGGCTATGCGCTTATATAAACACCAATCAGAGTTTATTAGAAAAGGAAAGAAACACTTCTTTTTATCATTAATTCCTAACAGAAAAGATATATCTGTTCAGTTTGTTGCTAGATAGATTCAGATGGCAATACATATTGTCTATGAAAATCTATCTTCAGATCAGCGTTATGTTAATAAGATTTCACCCCATTAAGTTAGAGCACTGTCCACTTCTTGGGCCTATTCTAACAGTATAGCCATTACTGATCTCATGAAAGCTGCATACTGGACACAGCCTTCTACATTTACAAAGTTTTACCATAGAAATATAGAGTCCATCTCCGGTGACCTTAGGTGTTTAGAATGTCGTCCACTAAAGGATTACAGCTATAGTTATTCAGGCTTTCCATTCCAGCAGTGACGCTGTTCCGCTGCCCTCTTCGTTCTGCGGTTATGTGACCCAGAACAAGGGGAAGGGGGGGGGGGGACGATTTTCCCTTAATATCATCTTGCTTTATAGTGAAAACCAAGTGAAGACCTCCTCCGGTGTCAGTAGTTCCGAGTCAGTACTGGGATGGTTTTAATGTGTAGCTCAGTGGAAGCAATTATTATGTCATTCATGTAATATTTTTAAAGTGTAGCTCGGTGTAAAGCAATTGTATATGTCACGTGCCAAACGAGCATTAATATACAATCCTCGGACACTTTTAAATGAGTATCAAGAGTCTCATTCTCTGGACTATCTTTATATATATTGGCTTCCCTTCACAGAATTAGCATAATGGGTTATACTGGCATTAAATGGAGAATTATATATTGTGTAATGCTCAATTACACTGTTGGTGTTATGTCTTTCTTATTTCAAGTAAATATGAAAGACATATGTAATTACGTTCTCTCCTATTCTCCTGTAGGAGATATCCTTTAAGAAGTGATTGAGTAATTGGATTTTCCTCTATGTCCTAGGCCCTTCAACCTATTTACTATTCAGCTCAGCTAAGTCTGGGCCATTGGTTGTTGTGTAAAAATATTATAAATTCATAGTAATTTGTATATTTTTATACTTATCAATGGCCCAGACAGAGATGGCCCTCCGATGAGTGGGCACTCATACTTCCCCGCTGATTATAACATTTAGCAGGCACTGTAAAAGGAATGATATTTGGTGGCAATTTCGATGCTTTCTAGACACTGCACATGTGCAGATGTCAAATGTTTGGAGGACCCCATAGAACATTCAATTTCCGGTTTTACATGCAAATTTTGGGGGTTGGGGGGCAAAATTTGTGTTTGGCCCTAGATATTTTTGAGTTAGCACCAGCTAAGTCTGGGACATTGGTAAGTATAAAAATATACAAATTACTATGTATTTATAATTTTCGTTTTCTTCTCCAAAACCGCTGAACCAGTTTAATTGAAATTTGAGATAATAGTTTGTTATGACATTGTATTTTGATGTTCAAATCAAGTTGCCTTGCCCCTCAGTAGGGCCACGCCCAAAAAGTGTGCTTAAATCTAAAAAATTCTTATGAACCAGCAGCAGCAGAGACTTGATATTTGGTGTGCAGCTTCCTTTTGAGGTGTAGACTCAGACTTGCTCAAGAGAAGTTCGAGGGGCTATATTTGCCTTCGTTATGGGAGAGGCAAGAATTTTCGCCCTGCCCAAAATTTCTATTTTCCAAACCGAGAGGCTGATTTGAACAAAATTTGATACAAGGCCTTATTGGGTCATTGGTACGTAATTTATGCCCAAAAAGATTTTCCTGTCGCCCCATGGGAACTGCAGGAGCTAAAAATAGAAAGAATTTAAAATACCCATATCTTCAAAACTACACTGCACTGAGAATTCTTATTTGGTGTGAAACATCCTGAGGACCATCAGAATGGAAAGGTAAAAACAAATTGTTATCGGTTTTATCATGGGGTAATTTTTCGGGACTTTGAAAAAGTGCTGAGTCAGCATTTTTTAACACTGTGAGTGATGGGAAAACATTTAAGACTACTTTTCTGAAAGTTTTCTCCCAAATCACTGCACCAAAAGCTTTCAAATTTCACATGTAACATCTTCGGGAGATTGTTTCACATGTTTATTGGAATCAAATCCCTGGGTCTATATTTGGGCTCTCTGTGGAAATTAGTGCATTTTGAGGAATATTCTTTAAAAATCTTCTTCTTCAGACCTATCAATCAGAATCTTTTGATATTTGGTATGCAGCATCCTTGGGGGGGGGGGGGGGGGGGGGGGGGGGGGGGGATTCAAGTTTGTTCAAGCCAAGTTCATATTTGGGCTCATTGTGGGAGCCTGAATTTTAACTTAGTCCAAACTGAGGAATTTTCTTTAAAAATCTTCAGATTCAGCAGTCAGAATGTTTTGATATTTGGTCTGCCGCATTCTTAGGGATGGGGGGGGGGGGGGGGGGGGGGGTGGGGGGAGATTCAAGTTTGTTCAAGCCAAGTCCGTAGATTCATATTTGGACTCACTATTGGAGCTCGAATTGTAACTTTGTTCAAAATGAGGAATTTTCTTTAAAAGTCTTCTTCAGATCCAGTAGTCGGAATGTTTTGATATTTGGTTGCAGCATCCTAAGGGGGGTGAGATTCAAGTTTGTTCAGGCCAAGTCCCTGGGTTGATATTTGGACTCCCTGTGGGAGCCCAAATTATAACTTAGTTTAATATAAGGAATATTCTTCAAAAATCTTCTTCTTCACATCACACAGTCATAATCTTTTGATATTTAGTATACAGCATCCTTACAGAGATGAGATTCAATTTTGTTCAAGCCAAGTCCCTGGGTTCATATTTGGGCTTCCTGTGGGAGCCCAAATTGTACTAAATTCCCTGGGTTGATATTTAGGCTACCATGTCAGATGAGCCCCCCCTCCTTCCCTCCCCCTTCTCCCCCCCCCCCCCCTTCCGGGGCATTTTTTTTGCACCCCTTGATTTTCTGGAGGACCATACCTGTTTGGGACTGCCTTTAAAATCTATTATCATTTTGTCCCTTGAGTTGCAATGTGTTCTCTGTGCCTACTGGCACAGAGAACGCATTGGAACTCAGGGGACGATTTGTCAATGTTGCAATGATTCACAATAATTCATGACCCATTTTGTTTCGCATTTCGATAGATTTTGAGTGTAGAAGACAGTCACATAAAAATTGAATGTCACATTTTGAACAATGAGAAGATGTGTGTGCCAATTTTCCACTACATGTATGTAGCTGATTGTAGTACAATCTTTCAGTCACAATAGTAATACCTTGAAGTCAGGGCTTGCCTTGAGTCAGGGCTGATCAGCCCAGGCCCCGAGATCAGCCCCGAGGAGCTCTTGCTGGGGTCTTTTTTTCAAGCCCCGACATTTTCCACAAAAAAGCACTAACAATAATGGACAAAATGGAAAATCAGCCCCGAAAAGGCCCCGACCTCAATATGTGGGGCACTTTTTTTAGGCCCCGACCATTTTACTCAAGGCAAGCCCTGCTTGAAGTGAATATAACCGAAATAGCATACAAGTTTTTGCATTGAAAGTTTCAGGTCAATTGCACTCCCAAGCAATCTGAGGAGGGCAACTGTTTTACACTCCTCCATATTTTTATGCTGTACCAATGACCGAGACTTAGCTGGTGCTAACTCCTTAAAATCTAGGTCCAAACACAAATTTTGCTCCCCAATCCCCAAAATTTGCATCAAAATCCGAAATTTCAATGTCCTATGTGGTCCTCCATACCTTTTATCCACTGCGCATGCGCAGTGTCAAGGAGGTCTCGAAATTGGCGCCAATTGTCATTCTTTGTTTGGCTCTATATCCAGTAACACCTCACTGATATTTGTGCTTGTAAATCTCAGTTTAAATGATGCCAGACACATGATTATGAAAGAAATGGTGGATCTAAGGAGGAAATAGAAGGATGAGAGGATGAAACAGTGGCAGGATGTGTTCAGGGCTGTAACTTATAATTTTTTTACGAAATTATTTCATGTTCCCTAATTTCGGGGCATGGCCCTGATATTGTCATTCTTGCTATGAATTTACCATTGTTTGTTCAGTGTTTCCTCTCTCCCTTTCCTTTATTCCCCCCTTGCTATTCTCCCATGCTTTTGGCATAATTTTTGTAATTTTTTTTTACTAAAATTTCTTGGGAGTTTTGGCTTGGTAACAGAATAATTATTCTGTTTTTCCCCATGCTTACATCCTCACCCTTGGGTGGTTAGGCATTGTGATGTGCATCTACCATCCGATGTACTGCAGTTTCTTCTCTGGAAGTCTCTGTTTTACATTGGATAGTGTTTAAATTGGTGACTGATTTTGGGCCATGTTTACAGTGCCTGGAGTCATGTTTCCAGTTTTTGTACACTTTTGTTATTTATTTATTTATTTATTGGTGTTTTAAGGTCACATATTTTTGCACAATGGCTAATCATGACCGTGACAGTTTTACGGGTGGAGGAAGCCGGAGTACCCAGAGAGAACCACCGAGCAACGACGAGCAGCTGCCAGCTCCCCAACATCGTAACTCCGCACTGCAGTACAGGCAGGGTTAGATTGGTTGAAGACATGCGCACCATCGACGTGCAGTACACCTTAGTACACGGCGTCATCGTGCCCCCACGCGGGCAATGGAGATGAAGTGTCTTGCCCAAGGACATAACAGCCTGCACCTCTACCAACTGAGCCACCGCGTTCCCACACTTTTGTTTACGTTGACAACGGTTACTTCTGATAGTGATTATTTGTCTTCTGTTTAGTTCTGCTCATAGCCAGATACACTAATATTGTCCGTAAGTGTTACATTAATTTTTAGAAATGTTTTAAAATTTTTGTCCACACTTAGGGTTTTTTGGGATCCATTTGGGCTCATTGTTCCCATTGGGAACTTGGGCTCTTCTGAAACTTTTTCAAAATTTTTTTTTTTTTTAAATTATTTTTTCGAAACGTTATAATGGATTATATTATATTATGTATCTTTGTTTCAAGGGTTAGTGCGAGTACTATGACTGTTTATATTTTTTCATGATGAAAGAATATTGTTCAAATTGTAATGCGAGGAAGTCTTCCTCTGATTCTCATGTTCATTGTGTTTCTTGTAGTCAATGTACTCACACTAATTTCTTGCTCAGTGTGTGCCAATTGGAATGATAAACGTTGGAGACGTGTGTCACGGTATATTGCTAGCAGTGAGGGGTCCATGCCGGTCCTCTCTCAGCAGGGTCACTCTAGTTTATCAGTCTCTTTTTCAGAGGAACAAGAACAGTGTGATGTTTCCATGATGTCTTCAACAAGTGTGCCTCCGTCGTTGCCGCCTAACGAAGAGCTAGCGGCAAAAGTGCTCATGGAAATACAACAATTGCCTAAGAGGTTCCCAGTAGGATTGACGGCATTGTCCGCTAGATCGACCAGTGTAGCAACCATTCATCGAATGGCTCGGCAGCCGGGTTCGTCCGTTGACGTCCAGGGAAGCAGTTTGGGTGATGCGAGCACTATAAACATTGAACGTGCACACCCAGCGATGACGGATCCGTGGATAGTACGGAGGAAGCCTGTCAGTCCGGTAGCTAGCTCGTCCAAGTCCACCCGGACCGCAAGCGAGAGAGGCCCCTCTCTCTTACAGCAACATCTGGGACCAGATGTGGTACATGACGCTAGTCAGTCTGAGCATACGTCCACTCCTTCTGCTCGGGACACTCCATTGCATAGACAGTCCGCAGCGACTAGTCTATCGGCTTCCTCATCCTCACGGCAGCACACACGACCGCACCTTGGCTACATGACCGCAGATATCCAGCCAGCTTCGCCGACCAGTGATTCCACGTCGACCAGGTCACGCCATCCGGTATCCAGGGATATGAGGCCTTTAAAATCGGGACGTTTGCATAAAAGAAGTATGCGGGATTCAACGTCCCAGGAGCTTCTAGCGGCTGAATTATGTAAGACCGCGGCTGCACAGGCCTCTGCTACGGACTTGCTATCGCAGATAGCTCATCTTATCGCAGCATCTCAGCAGCCATCAGAAACCTTTTCTGATCAGGAATTGTCTGAGTAAGCTGGGTCGGTTTGTTCCGCTGCAGAGTCAGTTACGGACTTGCTATCGCAGATAGCTAATCTTATCGCAGCATCTCAGCAGCCATCAGAAACCTTTTCCGATCAGGAATTGTCTGAGGAAGCTAGGTCGGTTCATTCTGCTGCAGAGTCAGCAAGGGACGACCGAGATTATCAAGTGGTCCAGCCGCATGGCGAAAGGGATTCAGAGGAGTTGGAATTACCCCTTTCGGAGCAACATGAGGTAGCCATATTTCATCTGGCAATACCCTCCTGATGTTGTTTCTCCGGACAAAAATGCTGTGTTGCCGGATAAGAGACTGATAGCGTCACTGGACACAGACTTTTTTGGCCGGATTAGGGACATCGTCCCTGAGTTTCCGACCCAGTCCAGAAATGTCTCACGGACATTTGAACTTTTGAATGACGCTATATTCAAACTTGCCTCCAAGACGGGCAAGTCCGGTTTCTTATCGGCCAATGCTCTACAGCTGCCTTTCATCACTCCAAGAAATAAATTTGAAACAGCAGGACAGGGCATTCCGAGAGTTCCTCTGCGTCTGGACGACCAGGCTGAAGACCTAGAATTGTCTTTGCCGTCGTCTATGTCTATTCCAGCCGCTACGTTGGAAACGACAATCTCGTCTATCAGGATCAGCTTAGATGCATTATCGTACTCAGATCACTTTTCCAGAGCGTTTTTATTATGTCTCGAAGGAAAAGAATTCCAGGATGTTTAGACTGCCTTAAGAGTTCTTTCGAAGGCCATAGCATACTCTACGTATAACTTAGTTAAACATGATGCTGCCCTGGCTGCATCCACTCGCGTGGATCGTATGGTGAAAAACTCTCATCCAGTCGCTCCGCTCTCCGGAGAGCTTCTCTTCGACGGCAAGCTTTCCTTAATCTATGATCAGATTACTAAGAAAGCTTCAGACTCTCTGCTGTTCAAGTCTGCTTCTAAAAAGTCGGATTCAGCGGAGAAGAGTAAGACAGGCACTTCTGGGGCGAGTACGTCCAAGGGAAGTTCCTATAGAGTTTCTTATAAGTCCTCCAGGTCTTACTCCAGAGACAGTCAAGGTAGCGACTCAGGTAGGGGCCATAATACTGGCCGAGACAACTGGTCAGATGCCCCTAGGTCGTCAGGGCGAGGTGCGGGTCGTGGAGGACGTGGTTTCTCCTCCCGCAAGCCTCGCAAGTCCAGGAAGTGATGGTGCAAACCTCTATCGTGTTCCAGTGGGCGGAAGGTTATCGAGTTGCTTGACCAATTGCTTGTCGATTACGGACGACCCTAGGGTTCGAGCAGGGCTTGCCTTGAGTCGGGGCCGATTGGCCCCAGCCCCGAGAGGCCCCTTCTCTGGGCTTTTTTTCGACCCCGACTTTTTTTTCTGTCTTGGCTCCCGAAATCTCAGTGTTGGTAGATTTGGGCAACGAAATTTTGCGAGATCAATTTTTCCATTCACGTCTCATTCACGCAAGTGTGATTACTATAGAAGAAGCAGCAAATAACATATAAAATAATAATACAAACTGTTTTTGTCCGATTCAAATTAACATCCACCTAAATCCACATGAAAACTGAGAAAATCCCAAGATTAAACAAAAAAAAAAACAAACACATTTACGGGACTTCGAAAGCACGCTTGTCAACTAATGCGGGAATTCCCTTCAATCCCACAATACTATGCACGGGTACATCCAATCCTAACATCTGAATAAATGCAACACGAGACACAGAAACTGCCGTCAAAATAAATGTACGAAATAAAATAAAATGTGTACCTGTGTCTACGTGGAGAGGTGGGGCGCATTCCATTTCTGAAAGATCCAAAGCTGTGGGGAATTTTCATGGATTGAAATTATTTAAACGGTAAACTGAAATGTTTTTTTTTTCTTTGAGACAACCCTTGGATCGAAAATACACACCCCACAATATGTACGAAACGTCCTAAAATTTTATCAACAAAAAATCCCAAATGTCTATGTACGAAACGTCCAGCACCCACATGATGGGTCCAAGTCATTTCGTCCCCGGGATTTTTTTTTCTAAGCAAAAGTAATCAACTAAAGTCGCCACTGGAAAGAATGTAACAACATAAAATTACCCCAAAAGGCCCTGACCTCAACATCTGGGGGACTTTTTTTTTAGGCCCCGACCATTTTACTCAAGGCAAGCCCTGGGTTCGAGGGGTGATTTCAGAAGGGCTAAAACTGTCCTTCAGAAGAAAACCTCCGTTAACTCAAAGTCCAAGATGGACTCAGCTTCCGTCAAATCCTCAGAAGAGAAGTTCGCTTCTATTAGAAGTACAATCTCTTCTGCAGAATAACGTGATAGAGGTCCAATCTCTTCTGGAGAAGAACGCGATAGAGGTCGTAGAAAACCAGGAATCTCCAGGTTTCTACAATCATCTGTTTCTGGTTCCGAAACTAGACGGCTCATTTCGTCCTGTCATAGATCTGAGCTGGATAAATAAGCTGATCGTGGCTCCAAAATTTTATATGGAGATCATTCGATCGGTCAGAGCGAGCATTCGAGTGAAAGACTGTGCTGTGAGCATAGATCTCAAGGATGCGTACTTTCACGTCATGGTACATCTGGCGTTTAGAAAGTATCTCCGCTTTGCTGTCCTAGGAGTCGTTTATCAGTTCCGAGCAATGTGCTTCGGTCTTAAGCTAGCGCCCTGGGCTTTCACTCGAATAATGAACTCGGTAATGACTCATTTCCGAGCTCATTCGTCTGCGGTATCGTTGGCTTACCTGGACGACATTCTTCAGAGGTATGGCAACGAGTTAACACTTCAGAACGATGTTCAGAATCTGCTTCAACTGCTCCGACATCTCGGTTTTATAGTAAACGAGAAGAAGTCGGATCTGGTACCGTCCAGGTCATTCACCCACCTGGGAATGAGCTTTCGAGACGCACAACAATTTCGTTCGTCGGCCGTTAACCACAGCGAAATTAATCAGTTGTTATGCTCGCTTTTGTCTTCACTCCGACATAGTTACAGCGAGAGAATTCATGCGACTGATAGGTTTGTGCGTAGCCGCCGCGGATCTTATTCCATCCCCTGGCGGCTACGTACTCGGCCACTCCAAATCTTTCTGACTCAGAATTGGAATGTCAAGATTCATTCGCTCGATACGAACATCGTCTTGTCGAATCAAGTCAAACAAGAGATTCAGACTTGGGCAGATATTCAGTGGTTAACTCAGGGAGTTCCACTGCAATTGCCGGATCCGAGTTTTACGATTATGACGGTTGCCAATCAAACAGGTTGGGGCGCAACTTTGAGCCCAACGGATTCGAAGTGCCAGGGTCTTTGGGATCTGCAGTTCCTAAACAAGCACATAAACATCAAAGAAATAATGTCAATTTGGCTTGCGCTACGTCATTGGATGAACATAATTCAGAATTCACATGTGCAAATTCTGGCTGACAATTCGATGGTTGTAGCGTATATTTGGAACCAGGGAGGCACTCATTCCATTCCGTTATTCAGCTTAACGGAAAGAATCCTTCTGTTTGTCCTAGAGCAACAAGTTCTCCTATCGGTCCATCATATTCCAGGTCGTCTGAACGTTTTGGCAGACTCCCTTTCTCGGAGGGGTCGCATATTGCCACCAGAATGGACTCTCAACAAACGAGTATTCCTTCAGATTTGCTACCAATGGGAGCGTCCGATGATAGACTTATTTGCGACGCATCTCAACAATCAGTTGCAGATGTATGTGTTGCCATGTCCAGATCCTCAAGCTTTTGCAGTAGATGCTCTCTCGATCTCTTGGGATGGAATGATAGGATACGCGTATCCTCCAGCGCCATTGATTCAGCAGATATTGCTCAAGATAAAGCAATCTCACTGCAAAATTCTGTTGGTAGCATCCCTGTCACCCCAGAGACCATGAATAAATCTACTCAGGTGTCTGTTGTGGGACATGCCACGGAAGCTTCCTCCACAGGAGGATCTTCTTTTGCAGGGGAAATCACGCACACTGCATCACAACCCGCAAGGTCTCAACCTTCACGTATTTCCATTGTGCGGTTCTTGCACGCCAAGCAATTTACAGGACGAGCAGTGGGCACAATTTCTAACTGCATCAGGACCTCTTCTTCGCTAAATTATGCTGCTAAGTGGAAAGTTTTTTTATTGATGGTGTAGGGATCATTCTATTGATATTTATGATCCCTCCATTCCAGACTTTGCTAATTTTCTAGTCTACCTGTTTGATGAGATCAAACTGCAGCCTGTTACCAGTAAGGTCTATGCTATCTGATACCTATGCACATCATGATAGTTTACAGATTGGATCTAATGTCTCTTTATCTAAGTTAGTGAAAAACTTTTCAATAAATAGACCTAGAACCCTTAGATTAATTCCTAAATGGAATTTAGCTTGGGTTCTTCTTAAGCTAAAAGAAGTGCCATTTGAGCCTCTTGACACGGTGGACTTCAAATTCTTATCTCATAAGACAGCTTTTCTCTTAGCCTTGCACTATATGTTGATGATTCTCATTATTGTAGTGTAGGTAATACTATTGCCTTGACTGCTAATGTTGGATTTTTCGCTAAGAATCAGGCTCCTAATAAGTATCCGGAACCTGTTGTTATCTATTGTTATTAAGGCTCTTCCGTCTTCAGGTGGGCGTAGGTCTTTTCTCTGTCCTGTTAGAGCTATGCGTATTTACAAACGTAGATCTTTGCTGCCTAATAGAAGGGGCATTACGGTACATTCTATTGCAAGGTGGATTCAATTAACTATCCGTACTGCTTATGATAATCTATCTTCAACTCAGCAGTCTGTGCTTAAGATTTCGGCTCATGAAGTAAGAGCTCTTTCTACACCTTGGGCTTACGCAAATAGTGTTGCTATTACAGATTTAATGAAGGCTGCATATTGGTCTCAGCCTTCGACATTCACAAGTTTTTATCTTAGAAATATTGAGTACATTTCTGGCGACCTGCGTTGTTTAGGTCCGTTACCTGTTGCTCAGAATGTCGTCAACTATAGTTATGTAGGCTTTCTGTTCCGGCAGTGACTCTGTCCTGCTGCCCTCTTCGCTCTGGGGTATTTGACCAGGGGGAAGGGGGGATGGGGAGGGGGGGGGGTGGTGTTCCCTTAGGTCACCTGCTTTATAGTGAAAAGCAAGGGGATACCTCCTCCAGAGTCAGTAATTCTGAGTCGGTACCGGGATGGTTTTAAAGTGTAAAGTTAATGTTTAAATTCATTCATGTCATATTTTTAAAGTGTAGCTCGGTGTGAAGCATTTGTATATGTCACGTGTCAAACGGGCGTTAATATACAATCCTCGGACACTTTTAAAGAGTATAAAGAGTCTCAATTCTCTGGACTTACTTTATTTATTGGTTTACTTTAAAAATAATTAGTATAAAGGGTTATACTGGATGTTAATAGAGAACATGGATGTTATTATGCTCAATTATGAAAGGTGTTGTGTCTTTCTAATTTGTCATAAATAAGAAAGATACATGTAAAGCCTAATCCTCCTTTTCTCCTCGAGGGGATAACTCTATTATATATAGTTGAGCTTATTGGATTTTCCTCTATGTCCTAGGCCCTCCAGCCTTTTTTCTATTCAGCTATGTCTGGTTTATTGGTACAGTATAAAAATGTTAAAAAATTTATAGTAATTTATATATTTTTTATACTTACCAATGACCCAGATGGGGATGGCCCTCCCAGGAGTTGGGAACTCGTACCTCCCCGCTGAGTTCATAGCGCTGACCAGGCACTGCTTGTAAGAATGATAAATGGCGCCAATTTTGAGACCTCCTTGACACTGCGCATGCGCAGTGGAGGAAAAATATGGAGGGCCATTTAGGACATGTTATTTTCGGTTTAGATGCAGATTTTAGGGATTGGGGGGCAAAATTTGTGTTTGGCCCTAGATTTTGAGAATTAGCACCAGCTATTTTTATACTGTACCAATGACCCAGACATAGCTGGTGCTAACTCTTAAAAATCTAGGGCCAAACACAAATTTTGCCCCCTAATCCCCAAAATTTGCATCTAAAACCAAAAGAAATCATGTCCAGAAGGACCTCCATACTTTGCCCTTACTGCGCATGCGCAGTGTCAAGGACGTTCTGAAATTGGCGCCAATTATCATTCTCTGTTTGGCCCTTCATCAGTCAACATCTCACTGATCTTTGTGCTTGTAAATCTCAGTTTAAAGGATGGCAGACACGTAATTATTGGAGAAATGGTGATTCTAAGGAGGATATAGAAGGAGGAGAGGAAAAAGGAGTGACAAAAAATAATCAGGGCTGTACTTAAAATTTTTTATGAAATTATGTTAAGTTGCCTATTTTCGAGGCATGGGCCTGTTGTTGTCATTCTTGCTATAAAGTTGCACTGCTTATTCAGTGTTTCCTCTCCCCTGGTCTTCTAAGTCCCCCCTTGCTATTCTCCCATGCTTTTGGCATATTTTTGAGAAAGATCATTTCTAAATTCTCTTGGGAGAATTAGCTTGGTTACAGAATGAATTCTGTTATTTTCCCCATGTTTACGTTTTCACCCATGGGTGTATAAACGTTGTGTTCTGCATTTACCATCTGATGTTCTGGAGATTCTCCCCTGGGAGTCTCTGTTTTGCATCAGATAGTGTGTAATTTTGATGACTGATTTCGGGCCAGTATTGTCAGTGCCTGGAGTCATGTTTTCTGGTGTTTTTACACTGTTTGTTTACATTGGCAACAGTCTCTTTTGAGGGGGGCTGTTTGCCTTTGGAGTAGTTTATCTCACTATAAGATACATTATTATTATCCGTAAGTGTTGCATTAATTATTTAATATAATTTTAAAATTTTTGACCACACTTAGCCTTGGGATCCATTGGGGCTCAACGTTACTTTTCAGAAACTTGGGCTTTGCTGAAAAAATATTTTTCAAAAATTATTTTGATTTTCAATTGTTTTTTCAATATTAATGGATCATGTTATTATGTATCTTTGTGTTTAGGGGTTTGTGCGAGTACTAGGACTTGTTGTTGACTTTTCATAATGAAAGGATATTGTTCAAATCGTAATAGGAAGAAATCTTCCTCTGTCTTTCATGATCATTGTATTAATTGTAGTCAGTGTACTCGCACTAATTCCTGTTCAATATGTCAATATTGGGATGACAAACATTGGAAACGTGTGTCACGATATGTTGTTAGTGGAGAAAGGGCTATGCCGGCTCTTTCTCTGCAGGGTCACTCTACTCTATCAGTTTCTATTTCAGAGGAACAAGAACAGGGTGATGTTTCCATGTTATCTTCCGCAAGTGCGCTTCCGTCGTCACAAATGAATACAGAGCTAGCGGCAAAAGTGCTCATGGACATAAGACAAATGACGTCAGTTAGATCGCCCGCTGTAGCGTCCATTCACCGAATGGTTCGGCAACCGGGTTCGTCCGATGCGGTCCAGGAGGAAATGTTGGGTGATGCGAGCACTATAAACATTCAACATGCACACCCAGTGACGGCGGATATTAGGAGAGTTTTCGGAGGAAGCCTTCGAGTCCAGTTCCTAGTTCGTCCAGGTCCAGCCGGGCCGCGAGCGAGAGAGGCCCCTCTCTCGTACAACAACATCTGGGACCAGATGTTGTGGTACAAAATGTGTCGCAAGCGGAGCACACGTCCGTCGCTCGGGACGCTCCGTTGTATAGGCAGTCCGCTGAGACTGCTCAGGCTTCTTCCTCTCACCAGCACACACAACCGCTCCTTGGCTACGTGACCGCCAATATTCTACCAGCTTCGCTGATCAGGGATTCTTCGGCGACCAGGTCACGCCATCTGGTAGCCAGAGACACGAGGCCGGTTGACTCCGGACGTTCACATAGGAAGAGTATGCGGGAGTCACCAGATGCGGAGCTGCCCTCGGCGAAGCAGCGATAGACTGCGCCTCCGCAGGCCTCGATGTCGGACGTGCTTGTTCAAATAGCACAACTTATCGCCACATCCCAGCAACCGACAGAAACGGTGTTGGATCGGGAATTATCCGACGGCGCTGGGTCGATACGCTCGGCCGAAGCATCGGGTGCGGACGACCGGGAGCATCATGAGGTCCGACCGGATGGTGAAAGGGATACGGATGACTTGGAGCTATCCCTTTCGGAACAACATAAAGCTGCCGTGGACTTCATCCGGCGGTTTCTTCCTCAGGTTGTTCCGTCGGGCCAGACTGCTGCGGGACCGGACAAGAGAATTATAGCGTCATTGGACACTGATTTCTTTGAGCGGTTCAGGGACATCGCTCCCGAGTTTCCGTCTCAGTCCAATAATGTCACAAAAACATATGAATCATTGAACGACGCTATATTCAAACTTGCTTCCAAAACAGGAAAAGCGGGTTTCTTGTCCGCCAATGCTCTTAACCTGCCTTTCATTAATGCAAGGAATAAATTCGATACGGCAGGACAGGGTATCCCGAGAGTTCCTCTGCGTATGGACGACGAGGCGGAAGACTTAGAATTATCATTACCGTCGTCTACGTCTATTCCAACCGCGGTGTTGGAGATGACTATTTCGTCTATCAGAGCCAGTTTAGATGCTTTATCTTACGCAGACCACCTTACTAAGGCATTATCACTGCGTCATCAAGGGAAAGAATTCCAGGATATACAATCCTCTTTAAGACTTCTTTCAAGGGCAGTAGCTTATTCCACATGTAACTCCGCCCTTTCAGTGGCAAACCTGGAGTTGGTTAGACGTGACGCAGCCCTAGCTACATCCACACTCGTGGATAGTAAGGTGAAGAACTCTCTCAGAGTCGCTTCGGTCTCCGGAGAACTTCTCTTCGACGGCAAGCTTTCTGCAATTTACGATAAAATTACTAAGAAAGCTTCGGATTCTCTGCTGTTTAAATCTGCTTCTAAGAAGTCGGACACGGCAGATAAGAGTAAGACAGGCACTTTTGGGTCTAATGCACCCAAGAGAGGTTCCTATAGAGGTTCTGGTGCATCCTCTTGGTCTTATTCAAGAGACCGTCAAGGCAGCGACTCACGTGCGGGACGTCCTTCGGGCCGGGACAACCGGTCGGACGCCCCGAGGTGGACGGGACGAGGTGCGGGTCGCGGAGGACGTGGTTTCTCCTCCCGCAGGCCTCGCAGGTCCAGGAGGTGATGGCTTCAACCTCTATCGCGTGCCAGTTGGCGGAAGGTTGTCGAGTTTTTCACAAGAGTGGGCGTCGATTATGGACGACCCTTGGGTGAGAGGGGTGATTTCAGAAGGTCTAAAGATATCCTTCAAGCGAAAGCCTCCATTAACTTGAAGTCCAAATGGACTCAACTTCCGTCAAATCCGCAGAAAAGAGACGCTCTGTTATCAGAGGTGCAGTCTCTTTTAAGGAAGAACGCGGTAGAGGTCGTAGAAAACCAGGAGACACCGGGATTCTACAGCCATCTGTTTCTGGTTCCGAAACCAGACGGCTCGTTCCGTCCAGTCATGGATTTGAGCTGGATAAACAAGCTGATCGTCGCTCCGAAGTTTTATATGGAGACGATTCGATCGGTCAGGGCGAGTATTCGGGTGAACGATTATGCAACAAGCATAGATCTCAAAGATGCGTACTTTCACGTCATGGTACATCCGACATTCAGAAAGTATCTACGCTTCGCAGTCCTAGGAGTGGTGTATCAATTCCGGGCGATGTGCTTCGGATTGAACCTAGCACCCTGGGCTTTCACTCGGGTAATGAACTCGGTAATGATGTATTTCCGAGCTCATTCGTCTGCGGTAACGTCGGCCTACCTGGACGACATTCTTCAGAGGTACGGTAACGAGTTAACGCTTCAGAACGATGTGCAGAATCTGCTTCTGTTGCACCGACGTCTCGGTTTTATAATAAACGAGGAGAAGTCGGATCTGGTGCCGTCCAAGTCATTCACACATCTGGGAATGAGCTTCGAGGCGCACAACAATCTCGTTCGTCTGCTGTTAACCAGAGCGAAATTAGTCAGTTGTTACGCTCGCTATTGTCTGCACGCAGACAAAGTCCCAGCGAGGGAGTTCATGAGACTGATAGGTCTGTGCAGAGCCGCTGCGGATCTCATTCCGATGGGGTGGTTACGCACGCGTCCTCTCCAAATTTTCTTGACTCAGAATTGGAGTGTGAAAATTCATTCGCTCGACATAGACGTTCTCTTGTCAGATCAAGTGAAACGAGAGATTCAGACTTGGGCAAACATTCAGTGGTTAACTCAGGGATTTCCACTGCAGTTGCCAGATCCGAGTTTTACCATTATGACGGATGCCAGTCAAACAGGTTGGGGTGCATCATTGATCCCAACGGATTCGCGATGCCAGGGTCTTTGGGATCCGCAATTCCTGGGCAAGCACGTAAACATCAAGGAAATGATGTCAATTTGGATTGCGTTACGTCATTGGATGGACATTATTCACAATGCTCATGTCCAAATCCTATCTGACAATACGACAGTAGTGGCGTATATACGGAATCAGGGAGGCACTCATTCAGTTCCGTTGTTCAATCTAACGGAAAGAATCCTTCTGTTTGCTCTAGAACATCAAGTTCTACTTTCGGTCCGTCATATACCGGGTCGTCTGAACGTACTAGCAGACTCCCTTTCACGAAAGGGTCGCTTGTTGCCGTCGGAGTGGACTCTCAACAAACAAGTATTCAATCAGATTTGCTACCAATGGGAACGGCCAATGATAGACTTATTTGCGACACATCTCAACAATCAGTTGCAGACGTATGTGTCTCCGTGTCCGGATCCAAGAGCTTTTGCAGTAGACGCTCTGTCGATCCCTTGGGACGGAATGATAGGATATGCGTATCCTCCAGCGCCGTTAATTCAGCAAGTATTGCTAAAGATAAAACAATCTCAATGCAAGATTCTGTTGGTAGCATCTCTGTCTCCACAGAGACCGTGGATAAATCTACTCAGGTGTCTGTTGTCTGACCTACTGCGAAAGCTTCCTCCACGGGAGGATCTTCTTTCGCAGGGGAAACCGCGTCCACTTCATCACAACCCGCAAGGTCTCAACCTTCACGTTTTTCCGTTGTGCGGTCCTTCTTGCATGGCAAGCACTTTACAGGACGAGAAGTGGACGCGATTTCTAACTGTAGGAGGACCTCCTCTTCGCTAAACTATGCGGCTAAGTGGAAGGTTTTTCGTCGTTGGTGTAGGGATCATTCTGTTGATATTTTTGATCCCTCCATACCAGACATTGCAAACTTTCTAGTATACTTGTTTGATGGAATCAAACTGCAGCCTGTTACTATTAAGGGTTATAGGTCTATGTTATCTGATACCTATGCACATCATGATAGTTTACAAATTGGATCTAATATCTCTTTATCTAAGTTAGTTAGAAACTTCTCGATAAATAGACCCAGAACTCTTAGGTTAATTCCTAAGTGGAATTTAGCTTGGGTTCTTCTTAAACTGAAGGAAAAGCCATTTGAACCTCTTGGGACAGTAGATTTCAAATTCTTGTCTTATAAGACAGCTTTTCTCTTAGCTTTCTCTTCTGCTAGAAGAGTCAGTGAGCTTCATGCACTGTCGGTGGATGATTCTCACTATCGTAGTGTCGGGAACACTATCACCTTCACTACTAATGTGGGATTTTTAGCTAAGAATCAGGCTCCTAATAAATATCCGGAACCTATTGTTATTAAGGCCCTTCCGTCTTCAGACGGGTGTAGACCTTTACTCTGTCCTGTTAGAGCGTTACGTATCTATAAACAGAGATCTCAGTTTATCAGAAAGGGACGAAAACGTTTCTTTCTGTCTCTGATGCCTAATAGAAAGGACATTTCGGTCCATTCTATTGCTAGATGGATTCAATTAACTATCCGTACTACTTATGAAAATTTATCTTCTTCTCAGCAGTCTGTGCTTAAGATTTCGGCTCATGAAGTAAGAGCTCTTTCTACATCTTGGGCTTACGCTAATAGTATTGCTATTACAGATTTAATGAAGGCTGCTTATTGGTCTCAGCCATCCACATTCACGAATTTTTATCTCAGAAATATTGAGTCCATTTCTGGAGACCTGCATTGTTTAGGTCCGTTATCTGTTGCTCAGAATGTCGTCCTCTAAACAGTTGCAACTATAGTTATGCAGGCTTTCTGTTCCGGCAGTGACTCCGTCCGGTTGCCCTCTTCGCTCTGGGCTATTTGACCCAGGGCAAGGGGAAGGGGGGGGGGGGGGGTGTTCCCTTAGGTCACCTGCTTTATAGTGAAAAGCAAGGGAATGCCTCCTCCGAAGTCAGTATTTCTGAGTCGTTTCCGGGATGGTTTTAAAGTGTAATATTAATGTTAAAAATTCATTCATGTCATATTTTTAAAGTGTAGCTCGGTGTGAAGCATTTGTATATGTCAAGTGTCAAACGGGCGTTAATATACAATCCTCGGACACTTTTAAAGAGTATAAAGTCTCAATTCTCTGGACTAACTTTATTTATTGGCTTACTTTAAAAATAATTAGTATAAAGGGTTATACTGGATGTTAATAGAGAACATGAATGTTATTGTGCTCAATTATGAAGGGTATTGTATCTTTCTAATTTAACATAAAATAAGAAAGATACATGTAAAGCCTAATACTCCTTTTCTCCTTGAGGGGTTGACTCTATATTATATAGTTGAGCTTATTGGATTTTCCTCTATGTCCTAGGCCCTCCAGCCTTTTTACTATTCAGCTATGTCTGGGTCATTGGTACAGTATAAAAATGTTAAAAAATTTATAGTAATTTATATATTTTTTATACTTACCAATGACCCAGACGGGGATGGCCCTCCCAGGAGTTGGGAACTCATACCTCCCCGCTGAGTACATAGCGCTGACCAGGCACTGCTTGTAAGAATGATAATTGGCGCCAATTTCAGAACGTCCTTGACACTGCGCATGCGCAGTAAGGGCAAAGTATGGAGGTCCTTCAGGACATGATTTCTTTTGGTTTTAGATGCAAATTTTGGGGATTGGGGGGCAAAATTTGTGTTTGGCCCTAGATTTTTAAGAGTTAGCACCAGCTAAGTCTGGGTCATTGGTAAGTATAAAAAATATATAAATTACTATAAATTTTTTAACTTTCGTACAGATATTAAATAACAACTTTATCTGATGAACAACAACTTGATTTTCAGCATCTTTTCCGGGTTATAGACCATTGCTCTTTATGTCATTATTAGGACACTTCATACTCTTCTGACCAGTTCCTCCTTCGACTGTCCAATTCTCAACCGAGGGGCTAAAAATAGAAAAAATTTATAATGCCCATATCACCAAAACTGCACGGCACTGAGAATATTAATTTGGTGTGAAGTTTCCTAAGGACCAACAGCATTGAATGGTAAAACAAAATTGCAATTGGTTTTATCATAGGGTACTTTCAAAAAGTGCTGAATCAGCATTTTTAGCTCACCTACATCTGTAAGATGTGGTGAGCTATTGTGATAACCTCGGGCATCAGCGTCGGCGTCCGGCGTGTCCAATATTGTAAGATTTAATGTTAAGGTTAATTTCTCAAACATTAGTGGGCTCAGGCCTTTGATATTGCATATGTAGGTTGTAGGGGACTATCAGAACAGTATTTAACCCTGATACTACGACTTTTTTCCCAATTTCACCTAAAATTTTCTGCCAAAAGTTGTAAGAATTTGCGTTTAGGTGTTGTAAGAATTTGTGTTAAAGTCAGCTTTTGTGCAGGTTGTGCTGCTTTAACTTCTCAATACTGTTGATTTTCATATTTCAATAACAACTGTAGGTATTAACCCTACTGTATGCAGAAATTTAACGGAAATTTTCTTTTTTTTCAGTCAAAATTTTCATGTTTTTCTCGGACTTAGTAAATTTTAAGTTGTAAAACTTTGTAAACTTTGTGTTTAAGTGAGTTGTGTTTCTATGTGTCTTTCCAGGCGATTAATATTCTACACTTGTGTTACTGAACTCCATTGCAGTAATATTTAACCTCCATTACATGCATATTTGAGGAATTTGAGGCTGATTTTCTGCCAAAACTTGTTGTAAGAATTAGCATTTAGGTGTTGTAAGAATTTGCGTTAAAGTCAGCTTTTGTGCAGATTGTGGTGCCTTCACCTCTCATTACTGTTTATTTTCTCATTTCAATAACAACTGTAGGTATTAACCCTACTGTATGCAGAAATTTAACTGATTTCTTTTCTTTTTTTCAGTCACAATGTTCACGTTTTTGTCTGACTTACTCAATTTTAAGTTCTAAAAGTTTGTGTTAAGGTGAGGTGGTAAGGTGAGTTCTGTTTCTATGTGTCTTTCCAGGCAATTGATATTGTACGCATGGGTTACTGAACTACATTGCGGTAACGTTGCGGCCTTATTACATGCATATTTGAGGAATTTGAGGGGGATTTTTGGGACTTATATTCACTTTCTTTAAAAAATTTTTTTTTTAACTTTTTTTTTTATTTAATACTTTCTCATACTTGTTACTAGTAACATTAAGGCTTATTTTAGTTGTTGATGTGATGTATTTTTGTTGGGACTTATAGTCACTTTCTTGAACGAATGTTTTTCCGCAACTGTTTAACCAATGAATGTACTTCAATTACAATTTCAGTGATTTATGAAAGCCTTTCCTAATTCTTATTTATGATTTAATATCTGGCCTCACGATTCATATTCTTAATCATAAACATTTCTAAAAGAAAAAAATGCTTTTATATCCAATGATTCTATGTTGAATTGATATATAATAAATGCAGAAATATAGACTTTCCAAAGCCATCACATAAACCACATTAATCATTTGATGCCTAGTTAATGATTTATATTAACTAAATATTAGGCATGTTACATTGGAACGACATTATCAAGCGCGAATGTAGGTGAGCGTTGGGATGTAACATCCCTCTTGTTATGTGTACCATACATGTATGGTACACATAATGCTGGCATCTGGGGTGGACCTCCGTTGTTCGTCCATCCTTCATCTGTTCATCTGCCTGTCTGTCCATCCATCCATCTGTCCATCCATACATTTGGCATCCGTATCCATTTCTTTGGCATTCGATAACTTGAAAACTATCGCTTAAATTGTCAGGATACTTTATTATTTGTGTTCAGGTTACTAAGGCGCCGAGCTGTATAGTTTTTTGGTGTAAATCTGATTATTCAATACTGAGATTTTAACCCTTTACCCATCCAATTAAGCATTATTCCAATCCATTTCTTTGGCATGCAATAACTAAAAAAATATCAATCTTATTGTCATGTTACTTGATAGATATGTTCAGCTAACTGATGTGCCGAGCTGTGTAGTTTTGGATGTAAATCTAACAATTTGAACCTGAGATACTAACCCTTTATCCATCAAATTAAGAATTACTCCAATCCATTTCTTTGGCATGCAGTAACCTAAAAAATATTGATTAGGTTGCCTTGTTACTTCATATGTATGTGTGGTCAGGTTTCCGATGTGCCGAGCTGTCTAGATTTTGGTGTAAATCTGGTAGTTTGATCCTGAGATTTTAACCCTTCATCCATCAAATTGTGCATTTTTCCAATCTATTTCTTTAACATGCGATAACTCAAAGAATATCAATCTGATTGTCTTGTTATTTCATATAGATGTTCAGGTTCCTGATTTGCTGATCTGTATAGTTTTTTTTATATAAATCTGATCATTTGACCCCGAGGTATTAATCCTTGATCCACTCAACTAATAAAAATTTTTCAATCTATTTGTTTGACATGCAATACCTCAGCTAATATTAATCAGATTGTGTTGTTACTTTAAATTTCTGTTTAGGTTACTGATGTGCTGTGCTGTGTAGTTTTGGGTGTAAATCTGTTATTTTGCTCCTCTTTTATCAACTCTTTATCCATCGAATTAAGAATTACTCCAATCAGTTTCTTTGGATTGCGATAACTCAAAAATATTGATCAAAGTTATTGTGTACCCATAGCATGTATGATGCACATAATGTCGGCATCCGGATGGCCTTCCGTTGTTCGTCCATTCTTTGTCTGTCCATCTGTCTGTCCATCCGGCATCCGTATTCATTTCTTTGGCATTCGATAACTTGAAAAATATTGCTTGGATTGTCATGTTACTTTATATTTGTGTATAGGTTACTGATGTGCCGAGCTGTATAGTTTTTGGTGTAAATCTGATAATTTGATCTTGAGATATTAACCCTTTATCCTTTATTATCCTTCAGATTGAGAATTCTTCCAATCCCTTTGGCATTAGATAACTCAAAAAAAATCAGTTCAATTGTCATGTTACTTTATATATATCTTCAGGTGCCTGATGTGCCACGCTGTATAGTTTTTGGTGTAAATCTGATAATTTGATCCTGAGATATTAAACCTATGTCCCAAACTGAAAATTCCTCCAAAAGTTGGTCCTGAGATTATAACAGCTTTCTACTAGTTGCGTGTATGGGTACACAATTTAGTCGGCCTATTTTTTAATGCTGTGGGTAATGGGGGAAACATTAAAGAATCTTCTTCTCCCAAACCACTGGTCCAAAGGGTTTCATATTTCACATATAACATCATTGGAAGGTTGATTCACATAGTTATTGAAATCAGTTCCCTGGGTCCATATTTGGGCTCTCGATGGGAGCCCAAATGTTTAAATTAGTGCAATATAAGGAATATTGGGGGCGCAGTGGCTCAGTAGGTAGAGGTGCAGGCTGCAAGCCGAGAGGCCCTAGGTTCGAATCCCACCTGCAGCAACTGTGTTGTGTCCTTGGGCAAGACACTTCACCCCCATTGCCCACGTGGGGGCACGGTGGCGCTGTTGGGGGCACGGTGGCACTGTGTACTAAGACGTACTGCATGTCAATGGTGCATTTGTCTTCAACCAATGCTAACCCTGCTTGTGTGGAGTTAGTATGTTGGGGAGCTGACAGTTGCTTGCCGTTGCTCGGTGGTTCTCTCTGGGTACTCCGGCTTTCTCCACCCCTAAAACTGTCATGGTCACGATTAGCCATTGTGCAGAAGTATGTGACCTTAAACACCAGTAAATAAATATAAGGAATATTTTTAAAAATCTTCTTCTTCAGATGGGGGCATGGTGGCTCAGTTGGTAGAGGTGCAGACTGCAAGCCAAGGGGTCCCCGAATCCCACCTGCGGTAACCGCTTTGTGTCCTTGGGCAAGACACTTCGCCCCCATTGTCCACGTGGGGGCACAGTGGCGTTGTGTAGTATGGTGTACTGCACGTCGATGGTGCACCTGTGTTCAACCAATGCTAACCCTGCTTGTGTGGAGTCAGTATGTTGGGGAGCTGACAGTTGCTTGCCATTGCTCAGTGGTTCTCTCTGGGTACTCCGGCTTCCTCCACCCATAAATCTGTCGCGGTCATGATTCGCCATTGTGTAGAAATATGTGACCTTAAACACCAATAAATAAATAAATAACTTCTTCAAATCCACCGATCAGTATCAGTATCTTTTGATATTTGGTATGCAGCATGCTTAGGGGATGATATTCCAGTTTGTTCAAGCCAAGTCCCTGGGTTCATATTTGGACTCACTGTGGGAGCCCAGATTATAACTTAGTTCAATATGAAGAATTTTCTTTAAAAATCTTCTTCTTCAGATTCAGCTGTCAGAATTTTTTTATATTTGGTATGCAGCCTCCTTAAGACGATGAGATTTTAAGATTGTTCAATCCAAGTCCCTGGGTTCATATTTGGGCTCCCTGTGGGGGGTGGGGGGTGGGTGGGTGGGGGAGGAGGGGCGAATTATAACTTAGTTCAATATGAGGAATATTCTTCAAAAATCTTTTCACATCCATGAGTCAGAATCTTTTGATATTTGGTATACAGTATCCTTAGGGAGGTGAGATATAAGTTTGTTAAAGCCAAGTTCCTGGGTTCATATTTGGGCTTCCTGTGGGAGCCCAAATTGTACCAAAATTTCTGTTTTTCAAACTGAGAGGGAGTTTGAACCAAATTTGATATGAGGTCTTATTGGGTCATAAATGCCTAATTTATGCCAAAAACATTTTTCCTGTCACCCCATTGGAACTGCAGGAGCTAAAAATAGAAAAAATTTAAAATGCCCATATCTCCGAAACTATACGGCATTGAAAATTTTTATTTTGTGTGAAGCTTCCTTAGGAACAGCAGAAAGTAATTGTCAAAAAAATTGCCATCATTTCTTTCTGTAGGGTACTTTTCCAGGACTTTGAAAAAATGCTGAGTCATCATTTTTATGTGTACCCATACTATGTATGGTACACATATTGCCGGTATCCGGGGTGGCCATCCGTCATTCGTCCATCCTTTGTCCGTCCATCCATCCGACTGTCTGTCTGTCTGTCCATCCGGCATCCGTATCCATTTCTTTGGCATTCGATAACTTGAAAAATATTGCTTGGATTGTCTAGTTACTTTATATTTGTATTCAGGTTACTGATTTGCCGAGCTGTATAGTTTTCGGTGTAAATCTGTTGTTTTGATCCTGAGATATTAACCCTTTATCCTTCAAATTGAAAATTCCTCCAATCCCTTTGGCATTCGATAACTTGAAAAATATTGCTTGGATTGTCAAGTTACTTTATATTTGTGTTCAGGTTACTGATGTGCCGAGCTGTATTGTTTTCGGTGTAAATCTGTTGTTTTGATCCTGAGATATTAACCCTTTATCCTTCAAATTGAAAATTCCTCCAATCCCTTTGGCATTCGATAACTTGAAAAATATTGCTTGGATTGTCAAGTTACTTTATATTTGTGTTCAGGTTACTGATGTGCCGAGCTGTATTGTTTTCGGTGTAAATCTGTTGTTTTGATCCTGAGATATTAACCCTTTATCCTTCAAATTGAAAATTCCTCCAATCCCTTTGGCATTCGATAACTTGAAAAATATTGCTTGGATTGTCAAGTTACTTTATATTTGTGTTCAGGTTACTGATGTATCAAGCTGTATAGTTTTTGTTGTAAATCTTTATGTTGATCCTGAGATATTAACCCTTTATCCTTCAAATTGAAAATTCCTCCAGTCCCTTTGGCATTCGATAACTTGAAAAATATTGCTTGGATTGTCAAGTTACTTTATAATTGTGTTCAGATTACTGATGTGCCGAGCTGTATAGTTTTTGGTGTAATTCTGATAATTTTATCCAGAGATATTAACCCTTTATCCTTCAAATTGAAAATTTTTCCAATCCCTTAGGCATGAGATAACTCAAAAAATATCGACCGATTGTCATGTTACCTTATATATTTATATTTATTCAGGTTACTGATGTGCTGTGCTGTATAGTTTTTTATGTAAATCTGATAATTTGAGCCGGAGATATTAACCCTTTATCCATCAAATTAGACACTCCTCCAATCCATTTCTATATGTACCCATACCATGTATGGTGTACGTCTACGCTTCTTTATCAATAATAACACATCTAACTGTGTTGAACATAGCCAGAGTACAGCTAGCCGGTTTATTGATGGTACAAAGATAAAATACACTTGGAGATCAATTACAACACAATGTGGTCTAGCACTTAAACTCCCCAGTGACACCGACATCGCCGGCCAGGAAAAACCATAGATAAAAACCCTTTAAGGTCGAAAACACTATGGAAACCTGTGTTCCACACCCAAATGCGAATGCCGACTGCGGGGTAAGCCGTAGAACAAAGCCTATCTGCTAGCTCCTAAAAGCAAAACAGACGAATACAACATTTAATAATATGAAAGCGAAATTAAACGTTAACCTGCTGCAAGAACTGGCTAAAGTGAATAGGACCTCCGAACATAGCTCATGCGTCTGATACGAAACCCTCAGACCATTGGTCCATTTAATTATCAATCAACCAATGGCTGTAATGATTGTACTCTCACTGTAATACCCTGATTATTTCCCTTGTCGCCTAGACAAAAGTTTCGCGCTATACTATCGAACCGTGCGAAACTAAAAATAATGTCGGCATCCGTGGTGGCCTTCATCATACAGCTTTCTACTAGTTGCACGTATGGGTACACATCTGACGATTTCATTGGCCTATTTTTTAACACTGCGATTAATGGGAAAAACATTAAAGAATCTTCTTCTCCCATACCACTGCTCCAAAGGCTTTTATATTACACATATAACATCTTTGGAAGATTCATTCAAAGGTTTGTTGAAATCAAATCCCTGGGTCCATATTTGGGCTCTCTATGGGAGCCCAAATGTTCAGATTAGTTCAATATGAGAAATATTCCTTAAAAATCTTCTTCCAATCCACCAATTAGAAGCTTTTGATATTTGGTATGCAGCGTCCATAAGGGGCAAGATTCAAGTTTGTTCAATTTGAGTCCCCAGCTTAATTTTGGGGCTTTCTATGGGTGGGGTGAGGGGGGTTGCCGGGGAGTGCATATTAGGTTCAGGTTTGTTCAAATCCATTCCATAGTGTTTTTCCATAAAATTTGCCTTTCATGACTTAAGTGTTGATGAACCATGTCTAACTGAATGTGACCCCATATACTTTGGCAAGTGAGCGATTAAGGCCACTTGGGGCCTCTTGTTTTGTTATTTTCTTTATATGACCAAATTCAAGGGTTATCCAATTCAGGGATCCTTTGCCCTTGCTCATGTTTTGCCTCAGGCCCCCAATATTTTTTGTTAATAATTAACTAAGGTCATAAAGATTGTAAATGCCATCATTACAGTGAAGTAACAAACTTCAGATCTAGCTAAAAGCGGTATCTGCATTTATTTTTAGTCGAGTTGTGACAAAGTCAAACTTGACTTATAGTTTGATGAATGGCAGGCAGGCATAAACAATTGGTTTCCGGATAATAACTTGATAATGGTTCAACCCATATTCATGAAACTTCATAGGTAGGTTGGTAACAGTGAGAGGAAGAACCCTATTAATTTTAGACTTGCTTGGTCAAAGGTCAAGGTCACAGTTTAATCCACATTCATGAATCTTCATATGTAGGTTGGCCTTCATGAGAGGAAGAACCCTATTTATTTTGGACTCACTAGGTCAAAGGTCAAGGTCACAGTGACCCTGAACATAGTAAATCAAAACAGTTGGTTTCTGGATGATAACTTGATAATGTTTGACCCATGTTCATGAAACTTCATAGGATGTCATCAGTAAGAGGAAGAACCCTATTTATTTTGAACTCGCTGGGTGAAAGGTCAAGGTCACAGTCACCTTCAGCATAGTAAATCGTAAACAATTGGTTTCCGAATAATAACTTGATAATGTTTCGACCCACATTCATGAAACTTCATAGGTAGGTTGGCATTGGTGCATTGGGCATTTCAGAATCACTAGGTCAAAGGTCAAGGACACAGTGACCCTGAACATAGTAAATTAAAACAATTGGTTTCCGGATGAACTGTAGTAGGTAGGTTGACATCAGTGAGAGGAAGAACCCTATTTATTTTGGACTTGCTAGGTGAAAGGTCAAGGTCACAGTGTGGGGGGCGCGGTGGCTCAGTTGGTAGAGGTGCAGGCTGTAAGCCGAGAGGTCCTCGGTTCGAATCCCACCTGCGGCAACCGCGTTGTGTCCTTGGGCAAGACACTTCACCCCGATTGCCTACATGGGGCACGATGACGCTGTGTACTGAGGCGTACTGCACGTCGATGGTGCGCACGTCTTCAACCAATCTAACCCTGCCTGTGCTGCGGTGCAGAGTTCAGAGTTACGATGTTGGAGAGCTGACAGCTGCTCGTCGTTGCTCGGTGGTTCTCTCCGGCTACTGCGGCTTCCTCCACCCGTAAAACTGTCACGGTCACGATTAGCCATTGTGTGCATAAGTATGTGACCTTAAACACCAATAAATAATAAATAATAATAAAAAGGTCACAGTGACCTTCAACATAGTAAATCGTAAATAATTGGTTTCCGGATGATAACTTGATAATGGTTCGACCCACATTCATGAAACTTCATAGGTAGGTTGGCAGCAGTGAGAGGAAGAAACCTATTTATTTTGGACTTTGCTAGGTGAAAGTCAAGGTTACAGTGACCCTCAACATAATAAATTGTAAACAGTTGGTTTCCGGACGATAACTTGATAATGGTTTGACCCACATTCATGAAACTTCATAGGTAGGTTGGCCTAGGTGAGAGGAAAACCCCTATTTATTTTGGACTTACTAGGTCAGAGGCCAAGGTCACAGTGACCTTGAACATAATAAATCTTAAACAATTGGTTCCCAGATGATAATTTGACAATGGTTCAACCTACGTTCATGAAACTTCATAGGTAGGTTGGCATTGCTGCATTGGGCATTTCAAAATCACTAGGTCAAAGGTCAAGGCCACAGTGACCCTGAACATAGTAAACCAAAACAATTGGTCTCCGGATGAACTGTAGTCAAGTTATCATCCGGAAACCAATTGTTTACAATTTATTATGTTCAAGGTCACTGTGACTTTGACCAAGCAAGCCCAAAATTAATAGGGTTCTTCCTCTCACCAATACCAACCTACCTATGAAGTTTCATAAATATGGGTTGAACCATTATCAAGTTATCATCCTGAAACCAATTGTTTATGCCCGCCCAACCGCCCGCCATTCATCAAACTATACTATGCCAACCTACCTATGAAGTTTAATGAATGTGGGTCAAACCATTATCAAGTTTACGATTTACTATGTTGAATCTACATTCATTACCATTTACTATGTTGAACCTACATTTTGGACTCACTAGGTCAAATGCCAAGGTCACAGTGACCTTGAACATATTAAATCATAAGGTGAGAGAAAGACCCCTATTGTTTACGATTTATTATGTTGAAGGTCCTACCTATGAAGTTTCATGAATGTAGGTTCAACATAGTAAATCGTAAACTTGATATTGGTTCGACCCACATTCATGAAACTTCATAGGTAGGTTGGCCTAGGTGAGTGGAAGACCCCTATTTATTTTGGAATCACTAGGTCAGAGGCCAAGGTCACACTGATTTTGAACATAATAAATCGTAAACAGTTGGTTTCCAGATGATAATGACAATGGTTCAACCTACGTTCATGAAACTTCATAGGTATGTTGGCATTGGTGCATTGGGCATTTCGGAATCACTAGGCCAAAGATCAAGGTCACAGTGACCCTTCACATATTAAATTGTAAACAATTGGTTTCTGGACGATAAGTTGATGATGATTAAACCCTCTTTTGTGCTGTCACAACTCGACATTGGATCGGTGATCCTATCGGCATTTTTAATTATATTTGTTTTACTTAAATTTACATGGATTGTCGAACAAGTTATACAACCTATGTATGTGAGTGCTTCTCCTTGGCCCAGTGGTGCAGATGTGTAGGATGACCTTCATAGCAGCAACTTTGTGGCCTCACTTTTCTTGAATACTATGAATTTAATGAAGGGATTTTTAGCCTGCACAGAGGGTATCTCTCTTCATACAGAGGACAGCCATTTTATATCCCCACCCAATAGGATAGTACACTTTGACAGCATCAACCCCACAATTGATCCTGACAGAGAGTATTCAGGTACCTCAAGAACTTTCCACGACCAGAGATCAATCCCTGGACCTCTGGCAAGAGAGACCAGCACACTTATTCACTCAGTCACCACTCATGTTTGTGTCTGCATTGAACTGGATAGTTTAAACAAATTAGAATGTGTGCTATTAATAAACAACTCTTGGTTGTGTCAGCAATAGACTGCACAATAAAACGAAAATTTAAAGTAGGATTATGACTCTTAGTAGTTTTCTAAGAATGCATGTGACAAACATTTAATACATGCACAGTAGCCAAACCTGAGTATGAAAGTGGCCTGTCATATAACACAAAAGCTGTGGAATGATAGTCATATAAATAACAGTCCAAACAATATTTTCATGCATCACTGCTCTGAGTGTTAGCTTGGAAATGACTCTGGGATTCTGGAGTTGATTAGTCACCACCAAAAAGTTGAGTCAAAGTCAACTAGTGGACATCCCACTTTCTGCCTCCAACATTTACTTTGCAATACCTTTGCTGTTAAATATTTTCTCCGCTTGACGCTTGAGTACTTTACTGATGGCAGTTCATGGTGGTGACATACATAGACAGAATGCGATGTGTGTTTGAATCAGTGGGTGTTTTACTTAATGAGTTGGAATGGCGTAGTCATATTTACCGAGAGCCAAAGGCTCAAGCAAAATATGGTTATGCCATTCCAACGAGTTATGTAAAACACCCACCGATTCAAACACACATCGCATTCTGTGTTTATTACACAACCCATGCATTAAAATGCATTTTAACCCTTTACCCAACGTAACGGCCAAGACCGGCCAGCGCTATTCTCAAAAATCGCCTAGCTTGTATATCACCCATTGAATACAGAATCATTTATATCATAGTGGCGATTCCATTGAATACAAGGGTTTAAATTTTAATGGATGTGTAATAAATAGGCATGTTGGCCTATATTTGTATAATGTTTTTGGACTTTTGGTGATAAGTTGTTAACAAAATGTCCATTTCATTAGACACTTGCATATAAGATAATGATTCAATTCACGGTATGTTCAGGTGCAGATATGGAGAGCAATCCTGATGAATGTTTGTTTAACCACATGCTTTCAAATAAATGGCATGAGAATCTCTCTATAATAGAAGTTTTATTGCAGGGAGACAAGTATCAATTAACAATGCTGTTAACAGTATTAAGTGCCACCATTGTCAGCCAATTCAATGGAACCAAAACAAAACAGTTAACAGTGTTGTCTACTTTGATCTCAGAATCTGTGTCAGTTATCTCATTATTAGTGTTGTTGATTTCACTCTGAACAGACCAACAGACAATTGTTTTACCTCTTCCTCAGTAGACTTTGCATCGGAATCATATCAGCATATTTGCAAAAATTTAAAAAAATCTTTTCTCCAGAACCAATCATCAGAATCTTTTGATATTTGGTATACAGCATTCATAGGGGGGGGGGGGGGGGGGGGGGGGGTCAGATAAAAGTTTGTTGAAATAAAGCTCATTGGTTCATATTTGGGCTCTCTACGGGAGCCCAAAGTTTTAACATAGGGTAATATGGGGAATATTCTTTAAAAATCTTCTTCTTCAGAACCACCAGTCAGAATCTTTTAATATTTGGTATACATCATTGATATGAGTGTCAAATTCTAGATTGTTCAAACCAGGTCCCTAGGTTAATATTTGGGCTTCCTACGGAAGCCCAAATTTTATCTTTATTCAATATGGAGGGTAATTTAAAAAAATCTTTTTCAGATCCACCAGTCAGAATGCTTTGATATTTGGTATGCAACATCCCTATGGGGCGCAGATTCAAGTTTGTTCAAATCAGATCCCTAGGTATATATTTGGGCTCACTGTGGTAGCCCAAATTTTTACATAGTGCAATATGAGGAAATTTCTTTAAAAATCTTCTTCAGATCCACCAGTCGGAATGCTTTTATATTTGGTATACAACATCTCTAGGGGGGTCAGATTCCAGGTTGTTCAATTCGAGTGCCTAGGTTAATATTTGGGCTCCATATGGGAACATAAAATTTAACTTAGTACAATATGAGGGAATTTCTTCAAAAGTCTTCTTCTTCAGATTCACTTGTCAGAATGCTTTCACATTTGGTATACAACATCTCTAGGAGGGTCAGATTCAATTTTGTTCAAATCGGATCCATAGGTTAATATTGGGGCTCGCTATGGTAGCCCAAATTTGAACTTAGTGCAATTCGAAGAAATTTCTTCACAATTTCTCTTCAGATCCAACAGTCAGAATGATTCGGTACACAACATCTCTAGGGAAGTCAGATTTAACTATGTTCAAATCAAGAGCCTGGGTTAATATTTGGGCTCTCTATGGGAGCCGGAATTGGCCATTTTGCTGAAGAATTAAAAATTTTGTATTCAGTACCCTCTAGAGGTACTAACATTAATCCACATAGGTTGTATCAAGGGGCTTCATAGGGAAGCTCTACATTTTACTTTATGATCAACTGAAGAAAAGGCATGATGCCCAGATTATTTTTGTCACTCCTGAGGGACTCAAAGATTGAGAGTGTAGCCTATGGAGATAGCTTGCTTAATGTAGACTCATTCTTGGACTCTGTTTAAATTGTGTTCTGTACAAGATGAGCGCTTCAGGCCCCGTGGGGCCTCTTGTTTATAAAAATTTATTCATGTTGCCTATTTTCGAGGCATAGCCCTGCTGTTGTCATTCTTGCCATGAATGTTCCATTGTTTGTTCAGTGTTTCCTCTCTCCCTTTCCTTCATTCCCCCCTTGCCATTCTCCCATGCTTTTGGCTTATTTTTGTAATTTTTATTACTAAAATTTTCTTGGGAGTTTTGGCTTGGAAACAGAATTTTTTTCTGTTCTGTCCCCATTTTTACGTCCTCACCCTAGGGGTGTTTAGGCATTTTAGGTCTGCATCTACCATCTGATGCTCTGCAGTCTCTTCTGAGGAAGGCTCTGTTTAGCATCAGATAGTGTTAAATTGGACACTGATTACTTGGCCATGTTTACCAGTGCCTGGAGTCAGTTTTCTGGTTTGTTTACACTGTTTGTTTATGTTGACAACGGTTACTTCTGATAAGTGATTCCTTGTCTTCTGCTTTGATTATTCATAATAAGATACATTAATTTTGTCCATAAGAGTTGCATTAATTTTTTCAGAATGATTTAAAATTTTTGTCCACACTTAGGCTTTTTTGGGATCCATTTGGGCTCTGGGTTCCCTTTGGGAACTTGGGCTCTTCTGAAAAAAAATTTTCAAAAATTTTTTTCTTTTTGAATTGTTTTTTCATATTATTATAATGGATTTTTATACTATGTATCTTTGTTTGCAAGGTTTATTGCGGGTACTATGATTGATTATTTTTACAATGAAAGATTATTGTTCAAATTGTAATGGAAGGAAATCGTCCTCTGATTCTCATGATTTCTGCATTAATTGTTGTCAGTGTACCCGCACTAAGCCGTGTTCTATATGTAGCAATTGGGATGACAAATGTTGGACACGTGTGTCACGGTATATTGTTAGCCGGTCCTCTCTCCGCAAGGTCACTCAAGTTTTTCACTCTCTTTTTCAGAGGAACAAGAATTGGGTGATGTTTCCATGATGTCGTCTTCCAGTGCGCGTCTGTCGTCACAATCCAGAGAAGAGCTAGCGGCAAAAGTGTTCATGGATATACAGCAATTGCCTAAGAGGCCCCCAGTAGGGTCGACAGCGTTGGCGTCTACGTCCGCTAGCTCGCCCGGTGTCGCGTCCATTTACCAAATGGTACAGCACCCGGGTTCGTCCGTTGCAGTCCAGGAAAGAATTAATGGTGTTGCGTGCACTATAAACATTCCTCAGGCACACCCAGTGACGACGGATCTTGGTTTAGGATGGAAGAAGCCTTTGGGTTCGGTCCCTCGCTCGTCCAGCTCCGCACGGGCTGCAAGCGAGAGAGTTCTCTCTCTCGTACAACAACATCGCGGTCCGGATGTTGTTGTACAAAATGTTCCTCAGTCGGAGCTTACGTCCACCCCACGGGACGCTCCGGTGTATAAACAGTCCAGAGAGGCTGTATCAAGGGCTTCTTCCTCCTCACGTCGGCGTACACGACCGCACCTTGGCTACGTGACCGCCGATATCCAGCTGGCATCACCTTCCAGAGATTCCTCGACAGCCAGGTCATGCCATCCGATAGCCAAGGATTCGAGGCCACCTTCATCTGGACATTTGCATAAGAGAAATATGCAAGAGACAGTGTCCACGGAGCTTCCTGCGGCTAAATCACGCAAGGCCGCAGCTCCGCAGGCTTCGTTGACGGACGTGCTATCGCAGATAGCACAAATCATAGCAGCATCCCAGCATCCGGCAGAAGCCCTATCAAAGCAGGAAGAATCTGATGATGCTGGGTCGGTACGTTCTGCAGCTGGATCGGGAGCGGACGACCGAGATATCCAGGGGGTCCGTCAGGATGGCGAAAGGGATGTGGATGATTTGGAGTTCTCCCTTTCAGAACAACACAAAATCGCCGTCGAGTTAATCCGACATTTTCTTCCTGATGTTGTTCCAGCAGACCAGGATGCTGCTCAGCCTGATAGGAGGTTTATAGCGCCACTGGACACCAAATTCTTTAATCTGTTTAGGGACACCGTCCCAGAGTTTCCGTCTCAGTCCAGGAATGTCTCATGGACATTTGAACTTTTGAATGACGCTATCAATAAACTTGCTGGTAAATCGGGCAAGTCAGTCTTCCTATCGGTTAATGCTCTTAATCTGCCTTTCATTAATGCTAGGAATAGATTTGAAACAGCAGGACAGGGCATTCAGAGAGTTCCTCTGCATCTAGATGACCAGGCTGAAGACCTTGAATTATCCATGCTGTCATCTATGTCTATTCATAGCTCTACCTTGGAAACTACAATATCTTCGAATAGAGCAAATTTAGACACACTCTCATACGCAGATCACCTTACCAGAGCATTGTTGTTAAGCCTTGAAGGGCAAGAATTTCAGGACGTACAAACATCTCTGACAGTTCTGTCAAGGGCTATTGCCTATTCTACATATAACTCAGCCCTTTCAGTGGCTAATCTGGAGTTGGTTAGACGTGACGGAACCCTAGCTACGTCCACGAGAGTGGATAGTAAGGTGAAAAACTCTCTTAGAGTCGCTCCGGTCTCCGGAGAGCTTCTCTTTGACGGCAAGCTTTCTGCTATTAACGATAAGTTAACTAAGAAAGCTTCAGACTCTCTGCTTTTTAAGTCCGCTTCTAATAAGTCGGAACCAGCAGAAAAAAGTAGGCCTGGATCTTCTAGGACAAGCACGTCCAGGGGAAGTTCCTTTAGAGGTGCGTACGCGCCCTCTAGGCCTTATTCGCGAGACCGTCAAGGCAGCGACTCTAGCAGGGGCCGTAATGCTGGCTGTAATAATAGGTCAGACATCCCTAGGTCGACGGCGCGAGGTGCGGGTCGGGGGAGGACGTGGTTTCTCCTTCCGCAAGCCTCGCAGGTCCAGGAAGTGATGGTGTAGACCTCTGTCGCGTTCCTGTGGGCGGAAGGTTGTCGAGTTATTTACAAAATTGGGAATTGATTATGGAGGACCCTTGGGTTCGAAGGGTAATTGCAGAAGGACTGAAACTGTCCTTCAAAGGAAAGCCTCCGTTAACTCGAAGTCCAAGATGGACTCAACTTCCGTCGAATATTCTAAAAAGAGACGCTCTTCTTTCAGAAGTTCAGTCTCTTTTACTGAAGAACGCGATAGAGGTCGTAGAAAACCAGGAATCTCCAGGTTTCTACAGCCATCTGTTTCTGGTTCCCAAACCAGACGGCTCGTTCCATCCAATAATAGATTTAAGCTGGATAAACAAGCTGATTGTGGCTCCAAAATTTTATATGGAGACCATTCGATCGGTCAGAACGAGCATTCGAGTGAACAACTATGCTGCGAGCATAGATCTCAAGGATGCATACTTTCACGTCATGGTACATCCGGCGTTCAGAAAGTATCTTCGGTTCGCTGTCCTAGGGGTTGTATATCAGTTCCGTGCGATGTGCTTCGGTCTGAATCTAGCGCCCTGGGCTTTCACTCGGATAATGAACTCGGTCATGACTTACTTCCGAGCTCATTCGTCTGCGGTAACGTCGGCCTACCTGGACGATATTCTTCAGAGGTACGTCAACGAGTTAACGCTTCAGAACGATGTGCAGAATCTTCTACTATTGCTCCGACATCTCGGTTTTATAGTAAACGAACAGAAGTCGGATCTGGTGCCGTCCAAGTCATTTACCCACCTGGGGATGAGCTTCGAGACGCACAACAATCTTGTTTGTCTGCTGTTAGCCAGAGCGAAATTAGTCAGTTGTTATGCTCGCTATTGTCTAAACTCAGAAGGTTACAGTGAGAGAATTCATGAGACTGATAGGTCTGTGCGGAGCTGCCGCAGATCTCATTCCAATGGGGCATCTACGCACTCGTCCTCTCCAAATCTTTCTGACTCAGAATTGGAAAGTGAAGACTCATTCGCCTGGATGCGGACATCCTCTTGTCAGACCAAGTGAAACAAGAGATTCAGACTTGGGCAGTCATTCAGTGGTTAATTCAGGGAGTTTCACTGCAATTGCCGCATCCGAATTTTACTATCATGATGGATGCCAGTCAAACAGGTTGGGGCGCGACACTATGCCCGTCGGATTTGAGGTGCCAGGGTCTTTGGGATCCTCAATTCTTAGGCAAGCACATAAATATCAAAGAAATGATGTCAATTTGGCTTGCGTTGCGTCATTGGATGAACATTATTCAGAACACACACGTTCAAATTTTGTCCGACAATACGACGGTAGTAGCTTATATTCGGAATCATTCCATTCCATTGTTCAAGCTAACAGAAAGAATCCTTCTGTTTGTACTGGAACATCAGGTTCTACTATCGGTCCGTCATTTTCCGGGTCGTCTGAATGGGTTAGCGGACTCCCTTTCACGGAAGGGTCGCCTGTTGCCGTCGGAATGGACTCTCAACAAACAGGTTTTCAATCAGATTTCCTTCCAATGGGAGCGACCAATGATAGATTTGTTTGCGACATACCTCAACAATCGGTTTCAAACTTACGTGTCCCCATGTCTGGATCCTCGAGCGTTTGCAGTAGACGCTCTGTCGATCCCGTGGGATGGGATAATGGGATATGCATATCCTCCAGCGCCGCTGATTCAGCAGATATTGCTCAAGATAAAGCAATCACACTGCAAGATTCTGTTGGTAGCATCTCTGTCACCACAGAGACCATGGATAAATCTACTCAGGTGTCTGTTGTGGGACATGCCACGGAAGCTTCCTCCACGGGTGGATCTTCTGTCCCAGGGGAAATTGTGCACGCTTCACCACAATCCGCAAGGTCTCAACCTTCACGTATTTCCGTTGTGCGGTCCTTCTTGCACAGTAAGCGTTTTACAGGACGAGCAGTGGACGCAATTTCTAACTGCAGGAGGACCTCCTCTTTGCTAAATTATGCTGCAAAGTGGAAGGTCTTTCGCCAGTGGTGTAGGGATCACTCGGTGGATTTATATGATCCCTCCATTCCTGACATTGCTAATTTTCTGGTCTATTTGTTTGACGAGATCAAACTGCAGCCTGTTACTATCAAGGGTTATAGGTCTATGTTATCTGATACCTACGCTCACCATGATACATTAATGATTGGTTCTAATGTCTCTTTATCTAAATTAATTAGAAACTTTTCGATAGATAGACCTAGAACTCTTAGATTAATTCTGAAATGGAATTTAGCATGGGTTCTTCTTAAGCTAAAAGAAGCACCTTTTGAGCCTCTTGATACAGTGGATTTCAAATTCTTAACATATAAGACAGCTTTTCTCTTGGCCTTCTCTTCTGCTAGAAGAGTTAGTGAGCTTCATGCTTTATCGGTAGATGATTCTCACTATCGTAGTGTTGGTAATACTATTACTTTTACTACTAATGTTGGATTTTTGGCTAAGAATCAGGCTCCTAATAAGTATCCGGAACCTATTATTGTTAGGGCCCTTCCATCTGCAGACGGGCGTAGGCCTTTACTCTGTCCTGTTAGAGCAATACGTATTTATAAACGTAGGTCTGAGTTTATTAGAAAGGGACGTAAGCATTTCTTTTTGTCTTTGATGCCTAATAGAAAGGACATTGTGGTTCATTCTATTGCTAGATGGATTCAGTTAACTATACGTACTGCTTATGAAAAGTTATCTTCTCAGCAGTCTGTTCTCAAGATTTCGGCTCATGAAGTAAGAGCTCTATCAACATCTTGGGCTTATGCTAATAGTGTTGCTATTACAGATTTAATGAAGGCTGCATATTGGTCTCAGCCTTCCACTTTCACTAATTTTTATCTTAGAAATATTGAGTCCATTTCTGGAGATCTACATTGTTTAGGTCCGTTATCTGTTGCTCAGAATATCGTCCACTAAACAGTTGCAACTATAGTTATGTAGGCTTTCTGTTCCGGCAGTGACTCTGTCCTGCTGCCCTCTTCGCTCTGGGGTATTTGACCCAGAGCAAGGGGAAGGGGGGGGGGGGGGGATCCCTTAGGTCACCTGCTTTATAGTGAAGTGAAAAGCAAGGGAATACCTCCCCCAGAGTCAGTAATTCCGAGTCGGTACTGGGATGGTTTTAAAGTGTAAAGGTTTTAAAGTGTAAAGCTAATGTTTACTCATGTCATGTAATATTTTTAGCCAGACTGTTTACAGTAAGGGCTATAGTAATGACTTTTGTCTGTCCGTCCATCTGTCCGTCTGTTAACTTTTAGAGTTTTGGTTAAAGTTTGTGGTTAAAGTTTTTTACTGAAGGTTCAAGTTTTTTTTTTTTTTTTTTTTTTCTTTTCTTTTCCTGTTTAGTTGACATTTGGAGTTTTGGTTAAAGTTTGTGGTTAAAGTTTTTTATTCAACCTTCAAGTACAGGCTATACCTTGTAGTTCTTGTCTGATCGTCACAAAATTTCATATGCAGGTTTTAGGTCATGTCTACTTGACAACGTCGCCTTTTGGTCGTGATCGGTCAACCGGTATGGCTGCCCGAGCCCAAAACTGGAAAACCATTAGCACAGTCTACAGGTCGTATTTATGAAGGGATTTCATTGCAACTTCATAGAATGCCTCTGTATAATGCCTATAATGCCAAGATGAGAATGTCCCCGTTTGGGCATGATCTGTCAACCGTGATGGCTGCCCAAACCCGAAATCCAAACACTTTTAGTTCAGTCTGCAGGACATGTTTGATATGGATGGATTTCATTGTAACTTGATACGATGACACCGTATGATGTCTACATGAGAATTTCCCCATTTGGGCGTGATCTATCAACCATCACGACTGCCCGAGCCCAAAACCCGAAAACCTTTAGCACAGTCTACGGGTCATATTTATGGAGGGATTTCATTGTAACGTGATAGGTTGACTTCATATAATGTCTACATAAGAAAGTCCCCTTTTGGACTTGATTGGGCAACTGTGACGGCTACAGGTGCCCAAAGCCCGAAAACCTTCAGCACAGTCTACAGGTCATATTTATGAAGGGATTTCCTTGTAACTTTGTAGGATCAATCCACATGATGCCCAGATGAGAATGTCCCCTATTGGTTGCGATCAATGGCTGCCCGAGCCTGAAGCCTGAAAACCTTTAGCACAGTCTACATGTCATATTTATGAAGGGATTTCATTGTAACTTGATAGGTTGACTTCATATAATGTCTAGATGAGAACATCCCCTTTTAGGCAACTGTGACGGCAACAGGAGCCCAAAGCCCGAAAACCTTTAGCACAGTCTACAGGTCATATTTATGGAGGGATTTCATTGTAACTTGATAGGTTGACTTCAAAAAATGTCTAGATGAGAACATCCCCTTTTGGGCAACTGTGTTGGCAACAGAGGCTCGAAGCCAGAAAACCTTTAGAATATTCCACAGGCCAAAATTATAAAGGGATTTCATTGTATCAACCATCACGACTGCCCGAGCCCAAAACCCGAAAACCTTTAGCACAGTCTACGGGTCATATTTATGGAGGGATTTCATTGTAACGTGATAGGTTGACTTCATATAATGTCTACATGAGAAAGTCCCCTTTTGGACTTGATTGGGCAACTGTGACGGCTACAGGTGCCCAAAGCCCGAAAACCTTCAGCACAGTCTACAGGTCATATTTATGAAGGGATTTCCTTGTAACTTTGTAGGATCAATCCACATGATGCCCAGATGAGAATGTCCCCTATTGGGGACACCACCGCCACCCCCCCTCCCCCCCACCCTCCAAATTAGGCTTTTTTTTTATTCCCTCCAATATGCATTTTGAACTATTTACAGTCACTACCTTTTTTTCCTTTTGTCAAAAATGCTTTTTTACAGTTTGGGTTCAAGTTTGTAATTAAAAATCCAGACACAAATTATCACCCCCCCCCCCCCCCCCCCACCCATCCCCCTACCCACCCCTCAATTAGGCATTTTTTTTTTTCCCCGAATATGCATCTTGAACTATTTACAGTCACTACATGCAGAACCTTTTTTTAAACTCACGTCCCCCCCCCCCCCACCCCCACCCCCCGGAGGCAATTAGGCACTTTTTTTCTTTCTTCAAAAATGTTTTTTTAAAGTTTGTGGTTAAAAACCCAACCCCCCCCCCCCCCCCACCCCCACCCCATGGTGCCAGTTAGGTATTTTTTTTTCTCTGCTCAAAATGCATTCTGAAGCATTTAGACTGACCACATGGAAAAAAACTCTCCCCCACCCCTCACCCCCACCCCACCTCCTCCTCACCCAGGGCCATTCATGCAATATTTTTTCTTTGGTACAAAATGAATTTTTAGCCTGACTGTTTATAGTCAAGGCTATAGTCATGACTTTCGTCTATCCATCTGTCGGTCCATCCATCTGTCTGTAAACAATTGGTTTCCGGCTGATAACTCCAGTTTGGATTATTTGATTTCAACCAAAGTTGATATGTGTATTTTCCAGCTAGTAATACAGGCCAGGTTGGAATATAGGTTCCAGAACTCCCCCCCCCCCCCCCCCCCCCCCCCCCCCCCACACACACACACACACACACACACACAAATGTGTCACTTAGGCAATTATTCCCAAAATGCATTTTGGAGGATTGGGAGTTATTACATGCAAAAAAGAAAATTGACTCATATAGCCCAACATTGCTTTATGTACTGCATCTTTAATCCTTCACCTAACACAAGTTGAAGCCAACAGTACAAATTATTTTTCTAAAACATCAGATTTTTTATTTTTAGCTCAACTTTGGCGATGCCAAATTTGAGCTTTTGTCATGGCTCATCGTCTGCCGTCTGTCCGTACGTCAACAATTGGATACGGCTCGGGCTGGAGGCCGTATTTATGAACCAATATTTACGAAACTTCTTGGGTACCTTTGTTATGACCGTGGGACAAGAACGAGTGTTTTGGGGTGCGGCCCGAAATTCAAGATGGCTGCCAGCCGCCATTTTGTACCAATGATGCAGAAATCGGTTTTTTGTACAGAACTTCCATATGAAAGCTCTGATTTGAATAATTTTTTGTATGAATGTTTAGTACCATGGGATACATCACATATAATACGGGTTTTTTTCTCGTGCGTAAATTGTGCAAATTAGACTAATTTTGATGTTTTTTGGTGTTACTTTCAACACTGTAAGTGCATATGCCAATACGGCTCGGGCTAAAGGCCGTATTTATGAACCGATCTTTACGAAACTTCTTGGGTACCTTTGGTATCACCGTGGGACGAGAACGAGTGTTTTTGGGTCCGGTCCGAAATTCAAGGTGGCCGATGGCAGCCATTTTGTACAAAATTAGGTGCAATCGGATTTTTGCACAGAACTTCCATATCAAAGCGCTGATTTGAATAATTTTTTGTGTGAATGTTTAGTACCATGGGATACATCACATATAATACAGATTTTTTTCTCGTGCAGAAATTATGCAAATTAGATGAACTTTGATTTTTTCAGTGCGACTTACACACAGTAAGTACACATGTCAATACGGCTCAGACTAGAGTCTGTATTTATGAACTGATCTTCACGAAATGTCTTGGATACCTTTGTTATCACCTTGGGATGAGAACGAGTGTTTCTGGGTGCGGTCTAAAATTCAAGATGGCTGCCAGTGGCCATTTTGTACCGAAATTAGGTCTAATCAGTTTTTGTACACAACTTCTATGCAGCTCAGACTAGAGGCCATATTTATGAAACACTCTTTATGAAACTTCTTGGGTACCTTTGTTATCACAGTGGGATGAGAGCGAGTGTTTTTGGGTGTGGTCCGAAATTCAAGATGGCCACCAGCAGCCATTTTGTACCAAAATTAGTGCAATCAGTCTTTTGTACAGAACTTCTGTATGAAAGTTCTGATTTGAATAAATTTTTGTATGAATGTTTAGTAACATGGAATACATCACATATTGTAAGGGGTTTTTTTCGTGCAGAAATTATGCAAATTAGATGAACTTTGATTTATTCAGTGCTACTTACACAATGTAAGCACACATGTCAATACGGCTCAGGGTAGAGGCTGTATTTATGAACCGATCTTCACAAAACTTCTTGGGTACCTTTGTTATCACCTTGGGACAAGAATGAGTGTTTCTGGGTACGGTTCAAAATTCAAGATGGTTGCCAGTGGCCATTTTGTACCGAAATTAGGTCCAATCAGTTTTTTCTCACAACTTCTATACAGCTCGTATTTATGAACTGATCTTCACAAAACTTCTTGGGTACCTTTGTTTTCACCTTGGGACAGGAACGAGTGTGTTTTTGGGTGCCTTTGTTATCACTGTGCTATGAGAACAAATATTTTGGGGTTCAGTCAGACCCACTCTGGGACTCAAAGTTTTCTTTTCTAGTTTAGCATCTGACTGTCACCCACCTTTACAATACTTTACCTATACATTTGTTACAGACAACGGTCAGTATTTATGTACAGACCGTTACAATACTTTATATGTACCTTTGTTATCAGGTCATTACCTAGATGTTTGTCATTGCTGTGTCACATACTATATATGTACATGTCTTTGTCTTTACAAGTTGAGCTACAGTGTCATTGACACTTTCATTTACTTCTAACCATGGCTTATTAGTCCTTATTGCAACAAGCTCATCAAGTTTGTTCCATTAATAGGTCATGAGGTATGTTTTGAAGTAGAGAAATGAAAAAATAACATTTGAATAGCAAATTTTGTATATCACGAGTGCAGATATGGCAGATTCGTTAGGTAAACTGTTAACAAAAAATGGCTCCGACTATTTTGCGTCTAAGCATTGCCATTCCTGGGACAGTCGGGCTGCATGCATGACATCACTCTAGTTAAAGTGTAGCTCGGTGTGAAGCATTTGTATATATCACGTGTCAAACGGGCGTTAATATACAATCCTCGAACACTTTTAATGAGTATAAAGAGTCTCATTTCTCTGGACTGTCTTTATTTATTGGCTTACCTTTAAAAATAATTAGTATAAAGGGTTATACTGGATATTAATAGAGATCATTGATGTATTTGTGCTCAATTACGGAATGGTTTTGTGTCTTTCTTTTTTTGATAAAAATAAGAAAGATACATATAAATCCTATCTCTCCTTTTCTCCTTGAGGGGATAATTCTGTTATATGTAATTGAGCCTATTGGATTTTCCTTGATGTCCTGGTCCCTCCAGCCTGTTTACTATTCAGCTGAGTCTGGGTCATTGGTACAGTATAAAAATGTTAAAAAATTTATAGTAATTTATATATTTTTTATACTAACCAATGACCCAGACAGGGATGGCCCTTCCAGGAGTTGGGAACTCTTGCCTCCCTGCTGCGTACATAACACTTACCAGGCACTGGTGGTAAGAATGACATTTTGGCGGGAATTTCGAGACCTCCTTGACATTGTGCATGCGCAGTACAGTAAAAGTATGGAGGACCTACCAGGACATCTATTTTTTGGTTTTTGATGCAAATTTTAGGGATTGTGGGGGGCAAAACTTGGTTTGGCCCTGAATTTAATGAGTTTGCAACAGCTAAGTCTGGGTCATTGGTAAGTATAAAAAATATATAAATTACTATAAATTTTTTAACTTTTATTGAAATTTTTTATTAAATTTCTTGAGAGTTCAGCGTTTATTACAGAATGTTTATTCTGTTTATCCCCATGGTTATGTCCTCACCCTAGGGGTGTTGGGTCGTTTGGGTCATGCATCTTCTATCCAATGTATCGTTTTTTCTTCATCTGAAGATCTCGCCTTACATCTGGTAGATTTAATATCTCTTACTGACTTTGGGCCTTTTTATTCAGTGCCTGAGGTCTTGTTTCCGTTTTTTCCTTGATGTTGTTTACATTGGCAACGTCCTTAAATATATGTAGTATGTACTTATTATTACTGTAGGATTGTTGTAAGATACATGTTTTAATATTCCGGTAGTGTAGCAATAATTTTTAGATTTTTGTCCACACTAAGGCTCTATCGGGATACCCTTAGGCTATTCATGTTCCCTTTGGGAACTTGGGCTGTTGTCAAAATGTTTTCAAAGAATTTTTATGCCCCCCGCAAACAAAGTTTGGGGGGTATATAGGAATCACCCTATCCGTCCGTCCGTCTGTCCATCCTTATAAGCGCAACTCCTCCTAAACCGTTTGAAGAATTTTCATGAAACTTTACACAATGGAAGAACTCTATATGAAGATGTGTATAAAGCAATATAATTCCGTTCTGACATTTCCAAGGGGAGATAATCTAACTTATACATTTCAATTGCTACATCATCTTAATACAAATTAATGTACCAAAAAGGCTACAACTGAGGCGCGGGGGGTATCACTTTGTGAGCTTGCTCACAGTACCTCTAGTTTCAAATTAATTTTTCAATTTGTATTTTGATTGTTGATTATTATGTATCTTTATCTTATATTTCTTGTGGAGTTGGTGGGAGTCCGATTGACATTTTTTGATTAATTATGAAAGCTTATTGCTCAAAATGCAAGGCGAGGAAGTCTTCCTCAGATTTATATGCTTGTTGACATGCTTGTAGTCAATGTACTCCCACAAATTCTTGTCCTACATGTGTTGATTGGGATGACAAACGTTGGACGCGGATGTCACGATATGTTGTTAGCGGTGAAAGGCCAATGCCGGTTCTCTCGCTGCAGAGTCATTCAAGTTTCTCAGTTTCTTTTTCTGAGGAACAAGAATATGGTGATGGTTATGTGAACCTACGAAAAGTGTGCTACCGCCGTCGCACTCTGATGAGCAAACAGAGCTAGCTGCTAAGGTGCTCCTGAATATTAGGCAAGGGATAAAGCCACTGGCCAGTGATTTTAATCCTTTGCCAGCAGCTAGTTTGACTGGTGAAGCGGTTACTCCGTCCGTGGGAGCCATGACGCTGGGTATGTCCATTGCGGTCGAAGGAAGTGTTGTGGGTAGAGCAGGCACCTTAAAATCTAAACATGCTTACTCAGCGACGATGGAACTAGGGTAGAAGCCAGCAAGTGTTTTGGGAAGCTCAGCGAGTTCTGAAAGGGCTGCGAGCGGGAGAGGTCTCTCTCTCTATCACAGCAACATCTGGGACCAAATGTTGTTAAGAACTTGCATGGGCTGGAGCATGCGTCCACACCTTCTGTTCAGGATGCTCCGTCTAGATTGCAGCCAGCCTCAGCTACAGTTACGGCTTCTTCCGATTCGAATATAAAGCACACGCGACTACGTCCTAGCTACCCAACTTCATATATCCAGAAGGGGCCACTCTTCTCCGTGAAGTCGGACCATCTGGTCCACCGGACATGCTATTTTTGACGACAAGCTTTCGTAGTCTACGTACAGGCTTCTTAGAAAGCGTCAAATGCTCTGCTATTGAAGTTGGCATCTCAGCAACCCGCTTCAGCAGACAGGAGTGAAGGAGGATGTTCCAAATCTAAAACGTCAAAAGGGAACTCCTCACGAGGGCACAAGAAGCCCTCTTACAATTACTCTGGAGGTCGTCAATATAGTGACTCAGGAAAGGGGAGAAGGTCTGATCGGGACTATCGGTCAAACGCCACAAGGCCGACGGGATGAGGTTCTTTGCGGGGAGGACATAGTCTCTCCTCCCACAAGCCTCAAAGGTCATACAGGTGTTGTTCAAGTCCTCTATTGCTGGCCAGTTGGTGGAAGGTTATCACACTGTGCGAGAAACTGGATAGCAGTCACGGAAGATCAGTGGATGAGAAATGTAGTCTCGGACGGCCTACGGCTATCATTCCGAGCAAAATCTCCATTAATAAGATGTCCACGTTGGACAAATCTTCCGTCTTTCAAAAGATAGTCTCTCCTTATTAAAGGACGCAATAGAGGTTGTCGAGAATCAACATTCTCAGGGTTTTTACAGTCACCTGTTCCTCATATCGAAGCCAGTCAGTTCAGAGCAATGTGCTTTGGTCTGAACCTGGCTCCCTGGGCATTCACTCGAATAATGAACTCGGTAATGTCACATTTCCCGCTCATTCATCTGTGGGAATGTCAGCTTACTTGGACAACATTCTGCAGAGATACGGCAACAGAATTATTCTTCAGAATGATGTTCAGAGTCTGCTTCTATTACTCTGACAACTTGGTTTCATCGTAAACGAGAAAAAGTCGGATATAGCTCCGTCCAAGTCTTTCACTCACTTGGGGATGAGCTTCGAGACTCACAACAATCTGGTTCATCTGCTGTTACCCAGAGCAAAATTAGTCAGTTGTTATGCTCGCTTTTGTCTACACTCAAACGCATTAACAGTGAGGGAATTCATGCGACTGGTGGAAGCTGTGCAGTGCAGCTGTAGATCTTATTCCGATGGGCCGTCTGCTCACGCATCCCCTCCAGATATTCTTTCCTCAGAACTGGAGTGTGAAGACGCATGCACTCAAAACTAGTATTGTTTTAACAGACCTTGTAAAACAAAGGTTCAGATTTGGGCAGATCTTCAGTGGTTAACTCAGGGAGTCCCGCTGCAACTGCCGGATCTGGCTTTCACGATTATGACGGATGCCAGTCAGATGGATTGGGGCAGGCCCCTAAGTCCCACAGACTGGAAGTGTCAGTGTCTTTGGGACCCTCAGTTCCCAGAGAAACACATAAGCATCAAAGAGATGATGTCAATATGGCTAGCTCTTCAACATTGGATTCACATAATAGCGACTGACCATGTTCAAATTTTGTTGAACAATTCGACAGTAGTAGTAGCTTACATCAGGAACTAAGGCGGTACTCATTCAATTCCATTATGCGAATTAACGGAGAGGATTCTCCTATACGTCATGAATCATCATGTTCATCTTTCTGACCGTCATATACCGGGTCGTCTAAATGAACTAGCAGACTCCTCTCGGAAAGGTTGCCTGTTACTATCGGAATGGACTCTCAACAAGCGAATATTCAGACAGATTTGCTACCAGTGGGATCGTCCCATGATAGATCTGTTTGTGACACATCTGAACAATCAGTTACCGACGTGCGTGTCGCTATGCCCAGTTCATCGAGCGTATGCAGTAGATGCTCTGTCGATCTCATGGGACGGAATGAAAGGATATGCATACCTTCCAACTCTGATGATTCAGCAGATTCTGTTAAAGATCAAACAGACATGTTGCAAAATTTTGCTAGTAGCACCTCTGTCATCACAGAAACCTTGGATCAATCTTAGGTGTCTGTTATGGTACGTTCCCCGGAAGCTTCCTCCAAGAGAGGATCTTCTTTATCAGGGAAAGTCACGCGCAATGCATCACAACCCAGAAGGTCTCAACCTTCACATATTTCCATTGTGCGGTCTTTCTTGCATGGTAAACAGTTTACAGTATGTGCAGTGGGTGCAATTTCTAACTGCAGGAGGTCCTCCTCTACATTGAACTACACAGCGAAGTGGAGGGTTTTCTTCCATTGCTGTCAGGATCAGTCAATAGACGTATACGATCCATCCATACCAAATATTGCCAATTTCTTGGTCTACTTGTTTGATGTTCTCAAATTGCAGCCCGTCATTATTAAGGGCTATAGGTCTATGTTATCAGACACTTACGCTCGTCATGATAACTTGGCTATTGGATCAAATACTTCATTGTCCAAGCTTGCCAGAAATTTTTCTATTAATAGACCTAGAACCCTCAGATTAATTCCACACTGGAATTTGGCTTGGGTTCTGTTGAAGCTCAAAGAAGCTCTGTTTGAGCTGTTGGATGTTGTAGAGTTCAAATTCTTACCTATAAAACGGCATTTCTATTAGCCTTTGCATATTCTGGAAGAGTCAGTGAACTTCATGTTTCATCTGTTGATGAATCTCACTACCGTAGTGTGGGTAATACCATTACCCTTACTACAGAAGTGGGATTTCTGGCTAAGAATCAGATTCCAGACAAGCGGCCTGAGCCTATTATCATTAAGGCTCTGCCGTCCTCGGATAAATGCAGTCCTTTGCTGTGTTCAGTCAGGGCAATGCGCATTTATAAACGATGATCAGATTTTATTAGAAAAGAAAGAAAACGTTTCTTTCTTTCTTTGATTCCTAAAAGAAAAGAAGAGTTGTGTTCATTCCGACACTAGATGGATTCAGTTGGCAGTACACAATGCAATTTTGTCATTTGGGAATGGAGTTTGACACTTTTCACAATGCGGTGTCTGTTCCCAAGGCTCGGGGATTGATCTCTTCCACCTTGAATTGGGATCTGCTCCAATCCTCCTCTATCTTGGCCAGGACTTTTCTTCGCTTCATGTGCCTTTGCAGTTCGGTGGCAGATCTCATTCCATTGGGTCGCTTGTTTGTCCCAACCTTGCCAACACTTCCTGTTGGATCATTGGCATCTGGACCTGAAACTTACTATTCCCTGGTCTTTGCATTGTCACCTTCGCCCTTGGACCAATGTTCCCTGGTTGACTCGGGGTGTTCGGTTGGCTCTTCCTCTGGCCAATTGCATCCTAAAAGCAGATTCCAGCAATTGGGGATGGGGTGCGACGTTAGATCCTCTCGATTTGGCAACTCACGGCAAGTGGGACTGAGAGCATGTGACCTTTCTGTTGAGTTTTCAGGAATGGATCTCACTGTCCGATCACACAGTCCTTCTTTCGGAAAATTTGACAGAAGTGGCCAACATCCAGAATCAAGGAGGCACTCATTTGATGCCCATGTATTGGCCATCTCAGGATCTTCTGCTGTTAGCGCAGGATGTTCACACTCGGGTGCACTCGGGTGGCTATTCGGCACACCCTCGGACATTTTGACATCCTAGCTGACTCCCTGTTCCAACGATACAGTGTCCTTCCCACTGAATGGATGGGGCATCGTTCTGTCTGTGTTTCTGATGATTTACGAACAGTGGTGTCATCCTCTTATCGACCTTTTCGCCACTTTCTAGAATCATCAGGTGGAGACCTTTGTATCCCCTTGTCCAGATCTACTACCATTTGCAGTGGACGCTCTGTTTCTGTACTAGACAGGTTGCATCAGGTATGCCTTCCCTCCACCGAGGGTGCCTCCCAGGAATGAGAGATGGAAAGAATCTCTTCCAACCCTTCCGAATGAACTGGGTACAATTAATATAACTCTTGATCACACAAGCAGGATAAAGAAGAGGCCTCCGGCCCCAACACTTTCAAATTCTGTGCATATGGACAAAAAGCACAAGCAATGTTTCAGCCAATGGACCTCATTGGATGGAACTTGGCTTGTGCTTGTTATGCTTTGCAACACATTTGTGATTATTGCTTGGGTGGAATCTCCACTCAGTAGGTGATTTAGTGATAATACACTCTACATGTACTGATGTACACTTAATGTGGTCAAATATTGACCCTCTGCACATATAATGCAGAGCTTATATTTCATCTAAATTTGGGAGAATCAGTTTGGATTCTCGCAAAAATGATTGCAAGAATCCATACCTGTTATGAATTTCCAGGATTCCATGAGGCCACCATGGGTCATGGTTAAACAACTTTTGTATAATAATAACACATGTTAACCCTTTACCCAGAACAGCTTGTCTAATTTTTAAAACATAAACTGAATTTGATAATTTAAAAAAAAAACCCAGACAATATTTACCAATAAAACTTTAGAAATATGGATGTCATTGGAACCGGCTCATTGAGCAATGCCAATGACAGCCATACTTTTACAATTTTTCTAATAAAGTGTCAGGATATTTCAGGTCTTGTTAGCCTCGTATTTGTTAATTTGTTTCCGCTGTGTTAGGTAAAGGGTTAAAATAACTTAATTCTTTTCTCGCAAATCCTAGCAGACGCGTGGTGAGAATCTACTTGAATTCTTGCTGGTTTTGTTTCGCTAATCTATCTTTGTGTGAATCGATTTATTCTTGAATTCTCGTCAAAAATAATATCAGCCCAGATAATGTCAACGTGCCAAAATTTTAAGCTGTAAATCTTCCCCATTTTCCCATAATGCAACTAGGAATTTACTCCTCGAGTCCCCAAACAGGCACAAACAGCCCCCTTTATATTTCTCTGTAAAAGTTGTCCCAAGTGCATTCTTCCTTCACTGGTTGAGGGTTAGATTATTTTTGGTGGTCTGAATTTGTTGTTCAAAATTTGTTGTATTACAAATTATTGGAGAGTGGCCATAGGCACTCTCCAATTACTTGTAATATAACAATTATATTAGGCCACACAAAGTAGATCTTCTATTTCTCAGGCCATTATTTGTAAAATTACATGCGGGCAAGCGGTTTTTTATTTTATTTTTTATTTCAGTAATTACTTCTTTGCCATCAAAAGTTCATGTTCTTGGTTCAAGTTTTAGGCCTCATAATCTACAGAATAGCATGGGTGGTGGTGTATTTCATCCCTTGAATGCAAGAAGGCTTTGCAATGCTAAAGCATTGCAAAGCCTTCTTGCACTCAAGGGACAAATTCATCAATTTTTTTAACTTGGGTGAAATATCAGACATAAACCATTTAATTTTTATTTTTTTTCAAGTTTAAATGGGTTATAAAAAGAGAGCATGCGGCAGCCAAAAGGACCATGCGGGAGGGCCTGAGAAACAGATATTTTATTTTTTTAGGCCTTAACAAAATATTATTTTGGGTTTGGCTGAATATGAAATGTGAGCAGTGATAATGTTGGCTTTTACTCTGATACCCTCATTTTACTGAAAGTCCTGTTAGTAGTTTCTTGCACTCAAGCAGTTAAGAACTTGACTGGTAGGATGCATTTATCTTAACCCTTTACCAAACACCTAGAATACCAAAATTTATTATTTTAATTACTATATTTTATAATTTTTCAAAAATATTTCAACAAAACCATACCATGTTCCCCCTCACTGGAACGAGCCCATTCCAATGAGGGGTCACATGATATAGTTTTGTTGAAATATTTTTAAAAATTAAATTTTTTTCAACTGCTCAGTTCACAAATTATGCGGGCTGATGCAGGCAATTAGTTAGGTAAAGGGTTAACAGGATTTTTACATCATTGCCGGCTGTCTGTATAGGTAGCCAACAATAATGCTGGAGCATTTGAGTCATCTGCAACTGGGTAAATATATATATAGTACGTGAAGAGTGGATTGTAACTACATCACCCGCGGAGTGGTGTTATCACCCAAGCTAAAACTTTGAAATTTTGTACATATCGACAGAAACAAAAGCAATGTTTCAGCCAATGGACCTCCAGGTTTAACCCAGAGGTCCATTGGCTGAAACTTTGCTTGTGCTGGTTATGCTTTGCAACAAATCTGCAATTATTGCTTGGGTGGAATCCCCACTCTGCAGGTGATTTAGTGATAATACACTCTCCACGTACTGTACAGTACTTATTAATGTAAAATTAACTTGATGACATTGGGGTTAAACAATTCAAACTTGTCTGACAGAGCTCAATGGGCTCTGTCAAACAAGATGGAATTGGTTAAATTCCTAAGTGCATTGTGGGAAAAAATTGCAGCTCGGCATTTTGATATTTTTTACACCAGTATGCAGATTTCCGAGAGCTAGTCTCATGAATTAAAGTTCATGTTCTCATTTTTATTTTTCAGTTTTCTAGAAGTGACTTAATTGAAAATACCAAAGAAAATTTCACTGATTTGACCAAATTATAAAGGAAGAAAACATGGCAGCCCATTGTGAAAATATAGAGAAACTGAGATTGGATTTTGAAAGTAACACGGAATGGGGACTAAGACAACAAGTTTTACTTGCATTTAGAAATAAGATACCACTTGAGCGCCTTGTATGTCTGTCTCATTGTTTTATAAATGTCGAAGTTTATGGTAATGTGTATCCACCAGCAGTTATGAAACAGTTGCAAGAAATGCGAGACTCAATTTCTTCATGTCAAGAACTAGAAGAACTAACAAGCCGAAAGAAATCAAGTGCAGTGACAGTAAAATTTGTAAAAGAACAGAACTCTGGATCTAGTTCGGATAACAAGCAAAGTAAAATTGATGCTGGTCTCAAGAGTGGCTTAAAAAAGCCAGAAAAACAAAATCAGTCCCAGGTTAAGGGTAAAACAAATAATGCAAGCTCAGGAATTAATTCCATGGTGTTTGTGAAATCAGAAACAAACTATAATAGTACCGAGTTATCGACGCCACAGACATCGGTATCCAAGAGAGCAGCGGACACAGATTTGAAAACTGATTCAGCCAAGAAACCATGTTTTGGGGATGAGGACCAAGAAGATGATGAAATTGTAGATGACGACATGACACAGAAAATAAAAGAATTGCGTGGCTACTTGAAAACTCTAGCATCAAAGAATATACATGTTGTTCAGAAATTGTTGGATGCTTCGAAAAGGTGTGGATTGTTACTCAAAGATGATATTAATGCCGTGCCTAATGGGTTTCAATGCAAGTTTTTTCTGAATGATGTTGAGATTTCTGTTGGAAATGGTTCAAGAAAGAAAGAAGCTAAATTTGATGCTTTTGAAAAAGCTGAAATTATGCTTGATTTTCCACATTTGCAAGTTGTCCAGCTTGCTTCAAGTGGAAAGATGGAATTACATGTTTCAACTGAACCTTTTGAAGGTCTTGAAGAGAAAGAACTGCCTGAAAGCCCAGTTAAAAGTTCTGTGGTGGTAAATCCTCGGCTTAACAAAAATGCTTTGCAAAAGTTTATTTTACTTCAAACCCTTCATGCGGAAACACTTGATTCTGGAAGGGATCCGACCATTTTACAAAACAGTGCAGACTACAGTAGAGTACCAATATCTTTTGACATCTTGCCAAAAGGGGGGAATTACGTGTGTCAGATATCAATAGGAAATCAATTCATTGTTTCAGTTAATGGTTATGATAGACAGTCATCTAAGGCATCAGCTTCTTGTGAGGCACTGAAGATACTTAGGAAAATATGTTGGACAGTTAGAACAAAACAGGCAGCAGATTGTGATGGTGATAAAGTAGGAAAAGATGAAATTTTAGGGGCAATTTCACAGAAATCAGCTATGGATACTGCTATATCTGATAATAATATAGGGAGTAAATTACTGAAGAAAATGGGGTGGACAGGAGGCGGTGTGGGAAAGGAAGGTAACAAAGGAATTGCAGAGCCAGTTAAGGTGCAGCAGGTTATTAACAGGAATGGCCTTGGATTAGATAAATCTAGAGGGATTATGGGGGAGTTTTTACCAAGTTTGCGTAGCACACTTAACAATTATTTAGCATCAGGAAATCAGGAAGACCTTGCCTTTTCATCCACTTTTTCAAAAGAAGAGAGAGCTATTGTACACAGGGAAGCACAGAAGCTTGGTCTGAAAAGTCAGAGCCATGGCAAAAATGAGAATAGATTTTTAGTTGTCAGTAGGAAGAGGACACCAGGCCAACTTGTAGAACATTTGATGGACATTGGAGGTTCCTCAGTCAAATATGATTTGATCCCACCTGAATCAAGTTGAATTGAAAAGTGGAATATATCTGTTCAGGACAGCGTGGACTACTACACATTAAACCTTTACCTAACATAACTTCTCACATGGTCCTTTAGGCTACCACATGCTCTCTTTTTATAACCAAAATTAAAATTAATTGGTTTGCATGCCAGCCTGATACTTTACAAAAGTTAATAACATTTAAAAATTTGTCCCTTGAGTGCAAGAAGGCTTTGCAATGCATAAGCATTGCAAAGCCTTCTTGCTCGCAAGGGATGAAATACTCCACCACCCATGCTATTCTGTAGATTTTGAGGCCTAAAACATAAAACAAACCAAGATCATGAACTTCTCTTGCCTAAGAAATAATTTCAAAAATAAAAAAAAATCAAGTGAAAAACCTCCCTCCCATATGCAATTTTACAAAAAAAATCACTTGAAAAACAGAAGATCTACTTTGTGGGGTCCAATTAATAATTTTTTATTTTTGCCTGAAAAACATAGCTTTGGTCCTTCATTTGGAATGAGGTGAGAGTCATAAGCTTTGTTTTTGAAGCAAAAATTGAAAAAAAGTTTCAAAATTTCAACACTGATTTTTGTGAATTGCACCGGTTGGTTTCAGCGTTATTTCAGATAAAAAGTAAAAATATGCCAGAGAAGATTTTCAAATTAGCAGATACAATGTACTTATTTTTCTATGGCAAAAAAAGAAATATCTCCGTTTACGATAATTTTACCTTCCGTTAAAAAAACGTAATGCCTTCCACACAAATGTTGTTAATTGTTATAATATGAGTTCAAGTTTTACATACAGTCGTATCTATTATCACAAGGATAATTGTTTGAATTTCTAGAAAACCCTCTATCCCAGTATTAGCCGATTGAGCAAAAAGTTCTGAAGGCAGAACTTCTTACTCATTTGGCCTGTAGTGAGATAGAGGGATTTGTAAAAAAAAAAAAAACACTGGTTCAGCAACCATTCATTGGCATTGAAAGACTTGAATGCATTTCTTGGTGAACACGCACAACTTACTCATCATTTAGAAGAGGGTTTTTGAAGCAAAGCAATGGAAAATAGTCCGAAGGGAAATTTACTACCAAAGTAGCTCCCAGGAGAGTGATTGTTTGCCACGAAATTTTTTTTCTAAAAAGTGAAGCCTGGATCAGGAGTGCATTGTGATCCAGTTAAAATTATCTTTCCCGACTTTCTGCTTCTCTCCCCGCAGCACAGTAGAACCTCACACACAGGAACAGACATGTGTATCTCAGATGAGATTTTTGTTGTATTGTTCATGATTGTTCACGATTCAGTCTTCATTTCACAATATTGTATTTATCAGGCCTGACAATCTAGAAAATCAAGGAGTGCAAAACATTTGCTCTCCTCAGATTGCTTAGGAGTGCAATTGCACCTGAAATTTTCAATGCAAAAACTTGTATGCTATTTTGGTGATTTTCACTTCAAGGTATTAATATTTTGACTAAAAAATTGTACTGCATTCAGCTACATAGTGAAAAAATTGGCGCACACATCTCATTATTCAAAATGTTGCTTTCAATTCTTATGTGACTTTCTTCTACACTCAAAATGTATCTAATGCCGACAAAATGGGTCATGAATTAGTGCAAATTGATGCAACATTGACAAATCGTCCCTTGAGTTCCAATGTGTTCTCTGTGATACATTGGAACTCAGGGGACGAAATGATTTTAAAGGCAGTCCCAGACAGGTCTGGAAATCAAGAAAATCAAGGGGTGCAAAAAATTGCCCTCCTCAATTTTTTCTAGGCATGCAGTAGGCGTACAGCACCCCTGCACTCCTAAAGAATGCCAGGCCTGATTTATAAAATCTCATGTCAACCAACCTGGGCCAACTGAACCTATAGTGATAACTCAAACTCACGGAATAGTATTCTAAACAAAATTCAATGCTGAAATAATGATTAAATTTAACCCTTTAACCAATGCAGACGATATCAAAATTTATTATTTTAAATATCATTTTTTTAAATTTTTCAAAAAATTTCAACAAAACCATAATTGGAATGAGCTTGATGAGGACGTTCCGAAGAGAGGTCAAATGATATGGTTTTCTTGAATTTTTTTTAAAAATTGTATTTTTTCAGCTGCTGAATTTGGAGATGTTGCCGATTCATTGGGTAAAGGGTTAATAGTGGACTATAATTATATACACTTTATACAATAGAATCAAGATGTTAATAGTGAATGGATAATTCTTTCTTAATTGTGGGTGGAGGAAATGGATTCTAGAGGTGATAGGGTTAGAGGTGGTGACTTTTGAATAATATAAGTAGTTGAATTTTTTACACTCCCTCACTCAATGTTCAACTTGAATGTTTGTGCTTATGGCTTCTTAAGTAGTACAGTAGAATCCTCTTAATTGAATATCCATTTTGCCAGTCAAAATTATTCAGTTAACAGGAGTATACAATTAACAGGGATTTAGTCAGTTTCCTGTGTCCTGGAGGTAAACTGAGCATCTATTCTATTATATCTTGTTTGACAGAGCTCATGGAGCTCTGTCAAACAAGATATAATAGAATAAATGCCTGTATTGGATGTAGTGAGGCCAAAAAGGTTGATAAATAAAGGGAATTTGGTTCATGTCACAGTAATTTTTTGGACATATTACAAAAATTTATATACAATTAACAGGAGTTTACTCTACAACCCATATGCAATTAACAGATCAAATATGTCCTGAAGGTATGGTAAATGGTTTTGTGTTTGAAAACTATATTCAGTTAACAGGGATATACAATTAAGAGATATCCAATTAAGTGGGCTCCACTGTACTCACTTTTCCTGGAATGTGTTGGAAAGTTCTCTCCAATTGCAGGTGTGAATTGGTCCTGTTGTCATTCTACCAGACATGATTAATCCATAGATTCCTAGTCCAAAAAAAAATTACCAACTGTCAGATAAATGTATCCTGAAGTCGACTCGATCTGAAAGACACAAAAGTCCTATATTAATGTTCTTTTCTCTGAACTCAGATGTTCTCCTCTCTTTTGGTATGGAACATTTACATTTTTCTATACGATAATTAACTGTCAAACAACTTGACTGGCACTAAACTCATATTAACATTGAGTGGTTAATGTCTCGAATAATAACATATTAGATTCAGTTTGAGAACCTTTGTCTCACCAAGCCTTGGGTTAGCCATCTTAAAATGTTTTTCAGTTCAGTTCACATAGTTCCATTTTCTGGAGTAATGTTTTTTCTCAACTTTCCCCATTGACAGACTTCTAAAAACTACTATCTCTCACCCTCAGGTTTTGAACAATCCTTTCCCTCATTAAGTCTTTAACAGGAGTTGTCACATTAAATATCTGTTCTGTATTCAGGCCATCCAATTTGAGAGGAATGATAATTTGTTCCTTTGGTGGTTATCTAAATGAAAAAAACAGATAACCGAAAATTTGTTCATCTGGACCTACAAACAGTTCATCAAAAAGTTGTGTCTTATCACCTTATTTGTAGGCACTGTTTTAAAATGTTCCTGTGTGAAGACCACTCTCTTCAATGCTCAAACTCCCTAAGACAGCTGATGTCCCCTGGGCTTGCCACAGATCCTTTCAAAGTCTGTGAACTGTCATACAGAAGGGCAGTCATGGAAAATCCATAGGCTATCATTTATAAATTCAGTAATGATCTGCTATGACACCTAGAAAAATTTCCACCAATGAAGCACTGGGATTACCCAGCGGATCATCTCTGAATTATATGCATGGAAAAATGCCCACTCATAGATTTTGACCAGTCCATGATGGTTGTCCTGAAATCGGTTCTCTTTATTATATCCATTTGAACGGTAAATTATGTAGGTTATCTCAAAATTCAAGATTTTATTCTCTGGTTTCACATGAAATAGAGTTCTTTGTGCTATGCCTCTGACTGTTTCACCCCTAAGGTTCATTTAATAAGACTTTTAGTTAACTGCACAGATCAGAGTAATGCAAATTACTCATTTCTGTAGCATTAATTGAATAAAAATTAACTCTCTCTGTATTACTTTTAAAAAAAAGTAATTTTAAATGCAGGAACAAATCCCTCTCGTTTTCCAGTACTTAACAGTGTATAAGGAGTGTGTCACAATCCAATCGCAATCTGATAGAGAAAAATACCACATTTTGACTCACAGTACTGTAACATTGGTTAACCTTTTACCAAATGCTTCTTGCGCCATCCAAATTATTTATTTTTCGGATTTTTCACAAAATTTTAATAAAAACATATACAACCAAATCATTGGAATAATCTCAATGAATACATTCCATTGAGGGGGTCACATGATGTGGCTTTGTTGAAATTGTTTGAAAATTTTGGTGTTTTTTTTCAACTGCTCAATTTGTTACTTATGCAAGCAGATGTGGCTGATTCATTGTGTAAAGGGTTAAACACACGTAAAAATGGTCAAGGGTTGAATGTCCTTCATAGCAGAATCATATCTGGGGCTCTGGAGCATTAAAAAAAGGACCTAAGTTAGTAGTCTGCACATACATGCTGATTATTCTTCTTGTGCTTTTGCACAGATGTTAATAAGCATCTCTGGGCAGTGCAGAAGCCTAAAAATAAGCAGCTGACATTTGCAGAATGAGATCCCTAGAGCGTGAATTTGATGATGCTATCCTATACAGTGAGCCAATTATCCTCTGGGTACATTTTTCTGTTTAATTTTGAGACCCTGATTTAGATTGAGGTTCACAGAGGTAGCATCACTAAATTCACCCTCTGGGGTCCTCATTTTGAAGATGACGGTCTGCTTATTTTCTGGCTTGGAAGTGCAGTACAGTACAATCGCTGTGGTCTGGTCGTACTCTACACATTGGGCAGTGATGTCCATGCATGCATTTACCAGGTAAAAAAAAGAAGCAAAATTTTAATTAATGAAGCACAGGCTTTTGATGATTATTCCTTTAATTAGTGTTTGGAATCTAATAGGATTGCATCCGTGGAAATATTGTCCACCCATGGAAATATTGTCCACCCGTGGAAAGTGACCAGTCCATGACAACCATACTGTAACTCATTCGTTAGAGCATTGGACTTATCCAAAGGTTGCAGGTTCGATCATGACCTGCATCATCTGCATTGTGACCTTGGGCAAGATACTGAATCCCTGCTGCCTAAGTGGGAGATGGTGCTGCAGAATGCTAAGGTGTACTGCATGTCAGTGTGTACATGCCTTCGACCAATACCAGCCCTGCTTGTGTGAGATTACCGGTAATAAGTTGAAGAGTCTGATAGTTACTTACCTATGCTCAATATTTCTCCTGAAGTACTCCAGCTTCCTCCACCTGTAAAACTGTCTGACATGATATGACTAGGGCTGAAACGGTTGGCTCATTTTCACAACCGCCTAACCGAGAGCTATAACCAGTTAATATCCGGTTAGCCATTATTTCACCGAATCTGGTATCAAAACTACAGGAATTGGAAAGCAGTATTCTCAGAAACTATTCCGTAGTGTTATACAAACGAACGTTGTCAAGTACTCGACAACGTTCGTTTGTATACATACTACGGAATAGTTTCTGCGGTTTCTCAGTGTTCACGGAAATTGCCGATCATTAACGAAGCCTTGAAGCCAAAGTCGATTATTTCTCAATATACACAACGCCGCTTCGATGAAAATCTATCCCAAAGGAGATGCGGCAGATTTTCTACGCTTTAACAGTGGAATGGCGATCACTGTCGATATTTCGGATAACCGGTTGACATTTTTTCAAATCGGTTAGGTAGGTAACCGGTTTCAAACCGGTTATCCGGTTAACCATTTCAGTACTGGATATGACCCTGTCTGTTGAAAGTATCAATAAGTCCCAATAAATAAACATTTCCCAAATATAAATCTGTCAGGCAATAATGTGATTGCAAAAGCGATAATATCTCCATCAGACTGCAACCTGATCCAGTTATGTTCACACCACTTGATGGTGATTTCATAAACAAAACAAGAAGAATAGGTACTCTTCAGTTTTTTAGCTCAACTTTGACGAAGTCAAATTTGAGCTATTGTCATGGTCTGTCGTCCATCCGTCCGTCCGTCTGGCCGTCTGTCCGTACATCAACAATTGGCTATGGCTCGGGCTAGAGGTCGTATTTATGAACCGATCTTTACGAAACTTCTTGTGTACCTTTGTTATGACCCTGGGACGGGAACGAGTGTTTTTAGGTGTGGTCCGAAATTCAAGATGGCTGCCAGTGGCCATTTTGTACCGATGATGCAAAAATCAGTTTTTTGTACAGAACTTCTGTATGAAAGTTCTGATTTGAATAAAGTTTTGTATAAATGTTTAGTACCATGGGATACATCACATATAATACGGGTTTTTTTCTCGTGCGTAAATTATGCAAATTAGACTGACTTTGATTTATTTAGTGTTACTTTCAGAGCTGTAAGTGCCAAGCTGCTATGGCTCGGGCTAGAGGCCGTATTTATGAACCGATCTTTACGAAACTTCTTGGGTACCTTTGTTATGACCGTGGGACGAGAACGAGTGTTTTTGGGTGCGGTCAGAAATTCAAGATGGCTGCCAGCCACCATTTTGTACCGACGATGCAGAAATCTGTTTTTTGTACAGAACTTCCATATGAAAGCTCTGATTTGAATAATTTTTTGTATGAATGTTTAGTACCATGGGATACATCACATATAATACGGGTTTTTTTCTCGTACGTAAATTGTGCAAATTAGACTAATTTTGATGTTTTTTGGGGTTACTTTCAGCACTGTAAGTGCAAATGCCAATACGGCTCGGGCTAGAGGCCGTATTTATGAACCGATCTTTACGAAACTTCTTGGGTACCTTTGGTATCACCGTGGGACGAGAACGAGTGTTTTTGGGTCCGGTCCAAAATTCAAGATGGCCGATGGCAGCCATTTTGTACAAAATTAGGTGCAATCAGATTTTTGCACATAACTTCCATATGAAAGCCCTGATTTGAATAATTATTTTGTGTGAATGTTTAGTACCATGGGATGCATCACATATAATACGGGTTTTTTTCTCGTGCAGAAATTATGCAAATTAGATGAACTTTGATTTTTTCAGTGCGACTTACACACAGTAAGTACACATGTCAATACGGCTCAGACTAGAGTCTGTATTTATGAACTGATCTTCACGAAATGTCTTGGGTACCTTTATTATCACCTTGGGACGAGAACGAGTGTTTCTGTGTGCGGTCTAAAATTCAAGATGGCTGCCAGTGGCCATTTTGTACCGAAATTAGGTCTAATCAGTTTTTTGTACACATCTTCTATACAGCTCAGACTAGAGGCCATATTTATGAACCAATCTTTACGAAACTTCTTGGGTACCTTTGTTATCACCGTGGGATGAGAGCGAGTGTTTTTGGGTGTGGTCCGAAATTCAAGATGGCCACCAGCAGCCATTTTGTACCAAAATTAGTGCAATCAGTCTTTTGTATAGAACTTCTGTATGAAAGTTCTGATTTGAATAAATTTTTGTATGAATGTTTAGTAACATGGAATACATCACATATTGTAAGGTGTTTTTTTTTCGTGCCGAAATTATGCAAATTAGATGAACTTTGATTTATTCAGTGCTATTTACACAATGTAAGCACACATGTCAATACGGCTCAGGGTAGAGGCTGTATTTATGAACCGATCTTCACAAAACTTCTTGGGTACCTTTGTTATCTCCTTGGGATGAGAATGAGTGTTTCTGGGTACGGTCCAAAATTCAAGATGGCTGCCAGTGGCCATTTTGTAACGAAATTAGGTCCATTCAGTTTTTTGTCACAAGTTCTATACAGCTCGTATTTGTGAACTGATCTTCACAAAACTTCTTGAGTACTTTTGTTTTCACCTTGGGACAGGAACGAGTGTGTTTTGGGGTGCCTTTGTTATCACTGTGCTATGAGAACAAATATTTTGGGGTTCAGTCAGACCCACTCTGGGACTCAAAGATTTTTTCTAGTTCAGCATCTGACTGTCACCCACCTTTACAATACTTTACCTATACATTTGTTACAGGCAACGGTCAGTATTCATGTACAGACCGTTACAATACTTTATATGTACCTTTGTTATCAGGTCATTACCTAGATGTTTGTCATTGCTGTGTCACATACTATACATGTACATGTCTTTGTCTTGACAAGTTGAGCTACAGTGTCATTGACACTTTCATTTTAAAATAACTGCTAGGGCCCTGCAAAACTTCAAGATTCGATTTGATTTGAATCTTAAGAAGATATTCAGTTTGATTCAAAATCGGCTGCCCGATTCGTTTCCTCTCGAATCTTTTTCATGGGAATATATAGACAAAACTACATGTATGTTTCAATGAGTCGTTTTGTATTCAATGAGTCAGATGTGCGTAGGAAGAAAACGTCGAGACCGAAGGTCGAGACGTTTTCTTTCTACGCACATCTGACTAACTATACCCTCACAAAAAAACGAAGTTTCGGGGGAGTATATAGGAGTCAACTTGTCCGTCGGTCGGTCTGTCATTGTTGTTGATCCGTTGCACATGTAAACTTGTGGAGCGAACTACTTCCACAGTTTTAGCCGCATTTTCATGAAACTTCACAAACATTATCAACATGATGAAGGGAAGTGTGTGACATAATTTTTTTCACGCTCAGTTTCAAGATTGCCAACTGGTGGCCATATTGGATTTTTTTTTTTTTTGACTTAGAAAACTTGAATGCCCTTTTTCAGTCACCCACTCTAGGCGGTATGCCACAGTGGGGGTATACCGGGCGACAGACCATCTCTAGTTCCAATATCACTGGTCCCTACTACTGGTAAATGCAAATGTAAGGTTTCCAAGCACTGTCGACGATGAACTATAATCCTTACAGGGTAATATTCCTTCCAATTACATCATCAAGGCATGACTTCGAAGAAGGCATGCCTTGATCATGTAGTTGGATTATTTATACAGTCGAGACTTGCGCCATCACAATCGGAACAAATCAGGTTTATACACTGTCTGATTCAATTGAAAATGTGTAATTCACAGGGCCCTAATAACTGGTCTCATATTGTCTATAATTATTTTCATTCCATATCATGTTCTCAACAAACAACAATATCATATTTATTAGTTATTTTCATCCTTTTCGTTCTATAAACTTAACATACTGATGAGAGACAAAATCTCCATCTTGAAGTGGACTAAAATGGGACATATGTGGCCTGTTAACCCTTACCCTTCCTATACTGGCCCTAATGATTTCTCTCAAGTTTTGAAACTCTTTTCTAGCAGCAAGTGATGCTTGATAATGCAAGCAGACCACAGACATGAGGAAAGTGTGTATCATTGTCATACAGCCTTAAAATGGGTATACAAAAGTGACACTGAATTCACTGAATTTATTGAAACTGTGATAGAGAGTAATGAAAAATGAGAAAAAAAGATGAGACCGGGGTCCAACACTATAAAACTTTAACAATTATATTTTCTAGAGTTGTATTTTCTAGTTATTTTCTAGTTAAATGGATTGAAATAAACCAGTAATATTTTCAAAGATACGGCAATTTGCCTGTTGGCAAATTGCCATATCTTTGAAAATTCAAATGCTTATTTTAGTTATTTTAATAGATAGAAAATACAATTCTTGAAAATACAATTGTAATGGTTTTATAGTATCGGCACCATGTATTTTTTTTACATAAATTGCGGAGTGCCCTGTTCTCCAGCATTACAAAAAAATATTGTGAACTCAACCAAAACTGAATATGGAAACATAAACAGAAACAGCATCCCATATATAATGTTTTCATGTTTGTGATTTTTAGCTTAACTTGACAAAGTCAAGATAAGCTATTGCCATCACGCGTGCGGAAGTCTGTTAGTCTGTGAGTCTGTTCACATTTTCCTTTAGCACAGGCTACACCCTGTAGTTCTTGTCTGATCATCACAAAATTTCATATGCAGGTTTGTGGTCATGTCTAAATGAGAACGTCCCTTTTGGTCATGATCTGTCAGCCGCGATGGCTGCCCAAGCCCGAAACCCAAAAACCTTTAGCACAGTCTGCACGTCATATTTAATATGGAGGGATTTCATTGTAACTTAGTAGGATGACTCCGTATGATGTCTAGATGAGAACTTCCCCATTTGGTCGCGATCTGTCAACCGTGACGACTGCCCGAGCCCAAAACCCGAAAACCTTTAGCACAGTCTACAGGTCATATTTATGGAGGGATTTCATTGTAACTTGGTAGGATGACTCCAAATAATGTCTAGATGAGAACGTCCTCTTTTGATTGCAATCATTCAGCCTTGATGTCTGCCCGAGCCCAAAAACCTTTAGCATAGTCTATATTTATGGAAGGAGTTCATTGTAACTTGTTAGGTTGACTCCATGTAATGCCTAGATGATGACATCCCCTTTTGGTCTTGATTGGTCAACTGTGACGGCTACAGGTGCCCGAAGCCCAAAAACCTTGAGCACAATCTACAGGTCATATTTATGAAGGGATTGCATTGTAACTTGGTAGGATGACTCCAAATAATGTCTAGATGAGAACGTCCTCTTTTGATCGCGATCATTCAGCGTTGATGTCTGCCCGAGCCCAAAAACCTTTAGCATAGTCTATATTTATGGAAGGAGTTCATTGTAACTTGTTAGGTTGACTCCATGTAATGCCTAGATGATGACATCCCCTTTTGGTCTTGATTGGTCAACTGTGACGGCTACAGGTGCCCGAAGCCCAAAAACCTTGAGCACAATCTACAGGTCATATTTATGAAGGGATTTCATTGTAACTTCGTAGGATCACTCCAGATGATGCACAGATGAGAATGTACCCTTTTGGTTGCGATCATTCAACCATGATGGCTGCCCGAGCCCGAACCCTGTTAACCTTTAGCACAGTCTGCTGGTCATATTTACGAAGGGATTTCATTGTAACCTTGTAGATTGACTTCATATAATGTCTAGATGAGTACGTCCCCTTTTGGATGTGATTGGGCAAGTGTGACAGCTACAGGGGCCCGAAGCCCGAAAACCTTTAGCACAGTCTACAGGTCATATTTATGAAGGGATTTCATTGTAACTTGGTAGGATGACTCCTGAGAACGTCCCCTTTTGGTCGCTATCATTCTGCCTTGATGGCTGCCTGAGCCAAAAAACCTTTAGCATGGTCTGTAGGTCGTATTTATGGAAGGATTTCATTGTAACTCCATATAATGCCTAGATGATGACATCCCCCTTTGGTAGTGATTGGTCAAATTTGACAGCTACAGGTGCCCGAAGCCCGAAAACCTTGAGCACAGTCTACAGGTCATATTTATTTTTTCTGGGGGGTGAGAATCTTGGTGTAGTGGGAAGAGAACCTTACATAGAATTTTAACTGAATCACTGTCTGGTAAATATTCTTCAATTGTTTTTATAATCACAGTTCTGCAGATGTGTTGGTTGTGTGGTTTATTTCTTTGTTCATGTGTTTGAACAGCCGTGTTTTCAACAAGAAATAATCAAAACAGTCTATTGTTCACAAATCTAATAGAAGACAACATATGCGAAAATATTGCTTGAAAAACAAAAGTTTAAAACCTTTGACCTCTCATTGAAGGGATCTTGGTGATCTCGTTCCAGTAGTGGATCATAAGTTACCATATTTAACCCAAGAATTGACACACTTCAAAATAATAATTTTTTTTTGTCTGTATCAAAACTTAAACTCATTACAATTTACACCACCCCACTCAGGCTGTGTAAATACTTAAGATGAATTTGCAAAAATAACTGTATCATTAATTGGATCAGTTTTGGAAATTATTTCTGCGGGAAATTTTGGTGTGTCAATACAAAAAGTGTGTCAATTCTTGGAATAAATACGGTATGTTTTGCATGCAAAAATTGAAATTTGAATATTGATTTTTGTGAATAGCACTAATCGGTTTTCGGTGTTATATTAGGCAAAGGTATAATTACCCAGTACCAGCTTTCTGATGATAGACCTGACAAATCGGCAGCATCCGTATGCATAATATGCAAATTCAGCAGTTGAAAAAATATGATTTTTTCAACATATGTCAACAAAACCATATTATGTGACTCCACATTGCAACGAGCTCATCAAGGTCATTCCAGTGAGGGGTCACATGATCTGGTTTTATTGAAATTTTTTGAAATAATTTTGAAAACTGATATGTAAAATATTTTTTTTTATCGTTTGTGTTGAGTAAAGTGTTAAGAATGTACTTCATTGTACAGTGGATTCCATTTAACTGTGTATATTTTAATTGAATAATCCTGTCAGTTGTGTATAGTTACAAAACTCTAAATCATTTATTATGCTTTTAGGACAAATTTGATCTGTTCACGGTCAGCCGCACATTATGGCTGCTATGCCAGTCATCTTTGATTTCTCTGACTGCCTGTCCACAATACATTCAGCTTGGGCTATAGCCTCAGTTTTCTTCTGATCATCACCAAATTTCTTTTGCTTGTTCAGGTTCATGCCTAGATGAGAACATCCCATTAAGGTTAGCCACCTAGGATTTTTCAGTACAAGCTACAAGTCGGATTTATGCATTAATTTTCTCAAAACATTGTAAGGTCACTCAGTATTATGAGTAGATGTGAACCTCCTATTATGGTCATGGTTGGCTACCCACAATGAATACCACAGCAGCTATTTTGGATTTCTTCTGCACAGGCTGCAGGTCATATTTATGCATTAGTTTTCTTTAACCCTTAAGGGCCTGGAGATTTTTATAAATATTTTGCTACAGTTTGACAGTCTTCATCTTGTGGTTTTGCAGTTGTTTTTTGGCAGGTCTTGGCTGACTGTGTAGGCAAAAAACAAAAAAACAAAAAACAACTGCTAAAATATTTAAAATTTAACTTGGGAGTTAACCCTGAGACAGCTTGTTGGGGCATCTGTTTTGTTGCAGTAAAAGTGATCATGGTCGGAATTAGGCCCTTAACTGGTAGAGTGCTAAATTATTCTTGGTCATAAAAATTTGTTCACTGGTCTTTGCTTTGTTACAATTTATGGGAGAGTGCCAAATGGCACTCTCCCATAAATTGTAACAAGGCAAATCTTTATTGACTAAATAGTATCACTTCTGAGATAATATGAAGTGTTTCTACTGAATATGAAGCCTTTAAGTTGTGGTACTTGTAATTCAGAGTAAAGCCCAAATATGGGCTTCCAGCACTCTACCAGTTAAGGGTTAAACTTGACTCAGTATGATGACTTTATGAGGACAACATACATGGATACATTCTTGGATTTCTTCACAACACCCTGCAGGCCACTTTTTTCTTGAAATTTCATAGGCTGACTCAGATTGATAAGTAGATAACATCGAATGTTGGTCATGGTTGACCACAAACCACCTGCTATGGCCACCACTGCAGTCTGCTTGTTTTTCTTCAGTGCAGTCTACAGTTTCCATTTATATGCAGTAATTTTGATGAAATTTAGTAGGGTGACTTAGAATGATGAATAGATGAGAACGTCCTCTTTTGGTAAATTGTTGGCCAACCATAATGGCAGCCTGGACTGCTATCTTGGATTTTCTTCAGAACACTCTGCATGTTACATTTATGTATTAATTCTCTTGAAATTCAGCAGGTTTACTTTGATGAGTAGATAGAGAATATCTAGTGTTTTTGAGTGGATACCAAAAATTATCTCATTAGTGACCAAGACAAATGGTTATTTTTCGTGATCGCTTGCTCAAGTGAATATAATCATTTGTCTCATGAGATAATTTTTGGTATCCACTCAAATACACTAGATTTTCATTTTTTTATACGCTTTTTATAAGAATCTGATAATTCCACTCATTGCAACCTTGAATTGATGCATGGAAGTAAAAACGCATTGAATCACTGATACGCACAAGTTATTTGATTGATACTCAGATAGTACGTCCTTTGAAAGGACATACCAAACCAAAAACAAACTTTCAGGCCATGTTTGGACTAGTGGTTTTCATGCATCAGTTCAAGGTAAATGTGTGTTAAATTATTGATGGAAACGATCGGTATCCACTCAAAAACACTAGATTTTCTTTTCTTTATTCGTTTTTATAACAAATTGATCATTTCCAGTGATAATTTGACATGTATTCACTTTGAAGTGATGCTTTGAAAGCCGCCATTTTGATTGATACCAGTACTGTGAAAGTGAAAATTTCTATACCTTCACAGTGGGGGATACGATTTCTATCGTTCCACAATTTTTTCGATAATCTATCATTAAGCGTATAATAAATGGGAATACCCTATTTTGGTTATGGAGGACTGCCCATAATAGCCACCACCTGCACTGGCTGTCACCATAACCATCTTGGATTTCATCAGCACAGACAGTAGGTTGCATTTTTGCATCAATTTTCTTGAAATTTGGCAGGGTGACTAAGTATGATGAGTAAATGAGTATGTCCTATTTTGGTAATGTTTGACAACCCAATATGCAGGGATCGATTTAATTTTTAAAAATTGAATAGCAGTTTACCAACTAAGATAAATTTTGATTAGCATATCCTATTATTTATATGTTTTTGTCATGTGAGATTGATTAGCTATACATGTAGTTAAAAATTGTTTCGCAAATCGCTATGCAAATCCAATTAAATTGAGCCCTGCCAATACGGCAGCCGCAGTATTCCTTAAATACACCCTGTGCAGACCTGAAAATAAGCAGTCTGACATTTGCAGAATGAGGTCTCCAGAGGGAGAATTTGATGATGCTATCCCATACAGTGAGTCAATTTATCCTCTGGATTCCTCTGTCTGTTTAGTTTTGAGACCCTGATTCAGATTGAGGTTCACAGAGGGTAAATTTAGTGACAGCAGGGTAGCCTCACTAAATTCACCCTTTGGGGACCTCATTTTGCAGATGACCGTCTACTTATTTTCTGGCTTGACCTTGAGCATGTATGTTGCATTTATGCATCAATTTTCTTGAAGTTTGGCAGGATGACTTAGTAGGATAAAAAGATAAGAATGTCCTTTGTTGGTCATGGTCAGCCACAAAATGGCTGCCACATCAGCCACCTTGGATTTCTTCAGCATATCCAACAGGCTGCATTTACGCATCAGTTTTAATGGAATTTGACAGGATCTACCAGAATAATGAGTAATAATAATGTCAGATGAAAGTAGGATAGGTATTTTGATTTCCTTGTTGACTTTTTATAAACTTATTGTGAATAATTTTTTTAATCATGATAACATATTAGTTTGTTTGTTATTATTAATGAATATCTGTTGTAATTTTTTTTGTTCATTTTTCTCTTAGCATGATGGACACGCATCGTTTCCACTGTATGAATGGACATTTATATAACCATCTGACAGTGTAACATCATTTATTAATTAGACACCAAGAATTTCAGAATGAGGTCCCCAGAGGGGAAATTTGCAGATGCTATCTAATACACTGGGCTAGAATCCCCCAATATATCCTCTGGGTACATCTTTCTGTTTTGGCCTGAATCCTTGATTCAGATTGAGGTTCACAGAGGGTAAATTTACTGATGTATCCTCTGTGTACCACTTTCAGATTAGGCTTCAGTCCTTGATTCCGATTGTGGTTCACAGAGTGTACAGTCTGCTTATTTCCAGGCTTGGATATCTGCCTCTGTGTGTTTCCTTGAATATGTTTCAAAGTGGTAAATTTAAACCTGTACCTTGTATTAAACTAATACTCATATAAATTCTAGATGCAGTGAAAAATTGTTTTCTGTAATCAAATGCAGATGCATCGATAAGTGAAAGTGCATTGAATGCCAAATACTGTCAAGCCTGGAAAGAAGATGACTGTCGTCATCTGCAGAATAAGGTCTCCAGTGGGTGAATTTACCCTTTGTGAACCTCAGTCTGAATCACTGTCTCAGGCCTAAACAGAAAAAGATATTTATTTATTTATTTATTTATTTATTTATTTATTTATTTATTAGGGTTTAATGACACTTTAACAGCCAAGGTCATATCGTGTCGGTGAAGTTTCACGGGTGAAGGAAGCTGGAGTATCTGGAGAGAACTACCGAGCAACGACGAGCAGCTGCCTGCTCCTCAACATCATAACTCCACACTCCAGCACAGGCAGGGTTAGATTGGTTAAAGACATGTCATCATTGACATGCAGTACGCCTTAGTACATGGCATCAGCATGCCCCCATGTGGACAATCAGGGTTAAGTGCCTTGCCCAAGGACACAACACGGGAGTCCCAATCAATCGCTCAGACGGTGACCCATCCAAGAAATAGAAAGAGATACCCAGAGGATAAAATGCCCCACTGCATCAGATAGCTTCCACTAATTTCCCTCTGGGCACCTCCTTCAGCAAATGACAGATTGCTTATTTCCAGCAAACAAAACTATTCATCCAAGTGGTGTTTTCGAACTCCTTGATTATATCAAACTGTGACAAATACACTTACAGTCAGAAATTGTCAGAATGTAAAACTAATCCCCCAAACAGGACAAGCTCACCAATAACATGACTACACAAAGCAACATGAATAAAGAAAGGTATGTCCAAACCTAATCTGATCGAATTGACAGTTCTTTTCCATGTTGTGTTTCTGATTAAGTAACTGCAGTAGCATAGACCTGTTGCTGGAGATATTACATGTATTATACAATAACATGATTTTCAAGAGTGTTTGGCTCCATTACTGCCCCGCCATCTGTGATTAGCAGCCCAGCAGTCATTAGCTGCTCAAGCCTTGTGCCGCTACTGGGTGAGGGACTGCTAAGCACAGATGGAGGTCCAGCAATGGAGCCAAATGATGCCTGAGAAAATCATGTTATTATTATTATTATCAATACTTAGAAATTATAAGAACGATTGTCAACCCTTTTGAATTTATATTATTTTGTGAAAAGAATCGATGTGAAACACCATTTATTAAGCAACTTAAGGCAGAACACTTTATATTTTTCTCATTCAACACCAATGAAATGTAAACAAATGTCCAAGAAGATGAAATGACGTCATGCAGAATGTCTGGGAGTGCTAGCCGGTCTGGGGGTGCTAATGATTGAAAATAGCCATTAGCGTCAGCTATGATTTAAATCATTGTTTCAAGTTTATTATACTCCCTTACAGGCTGTTCAGCGCACAATGAATTTATAATAATTTACATTAGGCCTGCAACATATTGTCAGTAACTTGCAAGTTGCAGGCCGAATGTAAAGAATATCTCCACTTTAAATTAATGGTGCTTGTGTGGGTTTTAAATTTAATCATATAATTAATAAACAGGTTATTACTTTCTATCCCCACCCAAACAAAGTTTTGCGGGGGATATAGAAAAAGTACCCCATCCATCCATAGTTTGTCTGCACATTTTGTGAATGTGAAAACTTGAACAAGTGTAAATGGATTTTCACGAATTTTGCCGTAGACAAAACCTTGTGGATGATCTCGGTCACATTTGATATTCACCAAATTTCCTTCACTTTGTAGGAGTTATGCCCTTTTTTGTTGAACATTTGTTGTTTGTGCAATAGTAACTTTGTGAATACGATAACTTGAATAAACATAATCATATTTTCATGAAACTTGCTGTATATATAGGCATGCTCTGTGAGAGGATCTTGATTAAGTTTGATATACATCAAATTTTCTTTGCTTTTGTTGGAGTTATGTCCCTTTTTGTTGGAAATGTGTTTCTGAGATAATGACTTTGTAAACACAATAACTCAGAATAAATGTAATTGGATTTTCATGAAACTTGCTATAGACATATATTGTAAGACAAACTTGGTCAAGTTCATAGTCAACAAATTTCCTTGGCTGTTATTTTAGTTAGGCCCTTTCTGTTGAAAAGTTGGTGTTTGTTTCATAATCTTGTAGTGAACATGTTATTTTAAACTTGAAAAAAGTAATCATATTTTCATGAAATCTTGCTCAGATATACAATGTTGATCGTGTTCTTTTTAGCTCACCTGACTGAAAGTGATCACTTTCTATCCATTGTCCATCTGTCAAAAGAGGCATGATTCTATTAACACAATTTTTTTTTAACCCTTAACCTAACATGAAAAGCAGACAACACTTGCAAACAAAAATCTTGAATGACTATTTTTTTTCATTTTTTGTCTCAAAAACATAGGTTATGACCCCTCGTTGGAATGAGCTCAACGAGCTCGTTCCAACGAGGGGTCATAACCTATGTTTTTGAGACAAAAATGAAAAAAATAATGAAAATTAATTGGCGATTTTCGTGAATAGCGCTGGCTGGTTTTGGCCGTTACGTTAGGTAAAGGGTTAAAATTCAAAAATCTTCTCCAGATCAACCAATCAGAATCTTTTGATACTTGGTGTACAACATCCTTAGAGGGGTCAGATTCAGGTTTGTTTTTCCAAAAAGTTCCGTCATATTTGGGCTCCCTGTGAGAACCAGATTTTAACTTGGTGCAGTATGAGCAAAATTATTTAAAAATATTTTTCTTCTGATGTACTAATCAGAATCTCTTAATATTTGGTATACTGCATCTTAGGGGTGGGGGTGGGGGTGGGGGGGGGGGGGGTGGGGGGGTGGAGGATCAGCTTGAAGTTTGTTCAAATCAAGTCCCTGGAGTTATATTTGGGGTCTTTATGGGAGCCTAAATTATAACTCTGCAACCTGAGAATTTTTTATTATTTTTAGCTCATCTTGACAAAGTCAAGCTGAGCTAATCTCATCGCTTCCCGTCCGTCGTCTGTCGTCCGTCGTCCGTCAACACCATGTTTTGGTCTTCTCCTTCAAAGCCACTGGGCCAATTCAAGTGAAAGTTTGTGTGAGTGATGGTCCCAAAGGGGCATTTCATTTTTGTTCAACTCAGCATGCCCAGCCCCATAGGGAGGGAGTGGGGGAAAATGCACCCAAATATTTTAAAAATCTTCTTCTCAAGAACCAGTGTGTACAATGACTTGATATTTGCTATGGAGCTTCCATATGAGGTGTAGAATCAAGTTTGTTCAAACGAAGTTCGTGAAGTAATATTTGGCTTTGTAATAGGAGGGGTAAGATTTTTGGCCCCGCCCAAAATTTCTATTTTCTGAACCGATGGTCCGGTATGAACCAAATTTGGTTTGTGGTATTATTGGGTCATAAGTACATGACCCATGCAAAAAAAAAAATTCCCGCATCCCCATGGGAACCCTTGGAGCTAAAAATAGAAATATTTTCAAACTCCCATATTTCCCAAACCCCACGGAACAGAGAGCTTTTATTTGGTATGAAGTATCCTTATGACCAGTAGAATTGAATGGTAAAAAAAAATTGCCATCGGTTATGTTAGGGTGTTCTGTAATAGGCATCGAAAAAATGCTGAGTCAGCATATTTGCAAAAATTTTAAAAAATCTTTTCTCCAGAACCAATCATCAGAATCTTTTGATATTTGGTATACAGCATTCATAGGGGGGTCAGATAAAAGTTTGTTGAAATAAAGCTCATTGGTTCATATTTGGGCTCTCTACAGGAGCCTGAAGTTTTAACATAGGGTAATATGGGGAATATTCTTTAAAAATCTTCTTCTTCAGAACCACCAGTCAGAATCTTTTAATATTTGGTATACATCATTGTTATGAGGGTCAGATTCTAGATTGTTCAAACCAAGTCCCTAGGTTAATACTTGGGCTTCCTACGGAAGCCCAAATTTTATCTTTGTTCAATATGGTGGGTAATTTAAAAAAATCTTCTTCTTCAGATCCATCAGTCAGAATGCTTTGATATTTGGTATGCAACATCTCTATGCGGGTCAGATTCAAGTTTGTTCAAATCAGATCCCTAGGTATATATTTGGGCTCACTATGGTAGCCCAAATTTTTACTTAGTGCAATATGAGAAAATTTCTTTAAAAATCTTCTTCTTCAGATCCACCAGTCGGAATACTTTTATATTTGGTATACAACATCTCTAGGGGGGTCAGATTCCAGGTTGTTCAATTCGAGTGCCTAGGTTAATATTTGGGCTCCATATGGGAACATGAAATTTAACTTAGTACAATATGAGGGAATTTCTTCAAAAATCTTCTTCTTCAGATTCACTTGTCAGAATGCTTTCACATTTGGTATACAACATCTCTAGGGGGGTCAGATTCAAGTTTGTTCAAATCGGATCCGTAGGTCAATATTTGGGCTCGCTATGGTAGCCCAAATTTGAACTTAGTGCAATTCGGAGAAATTTCTTTACAATTTCTCTTCTTCAGATCCAACAGTCAGAATGCTTTCATATTCGGTACACAACATCTCTAGGGAAGTCAGATTTAACTGTGTTCAAATCAAGAGCCTGGGTTAATATTTGGGCTCTCTATGGGAGCCGGAATTGGCCATTTTGCTGAAGAATTAAAAATTAAATTAAAAATTTTGTATTCAGTACCTTCTAGAGGTACTAAGATTAATCCACATAGGTTGTATCAAGGGGCTTCATAGGGGAGCTCTACATTTTACTTATGATCAACTGAAGAAAAGGCATGATGCCCAGATTATTTTTGTCACTCCTGAGGGACTCAAGGATTGACAGTGTAGCCTATGGAGATGGCTTGCTTAATGTAGACTCATTCTTGGACTCTGTTTAAATTGTGTTCTGTACAAGATGAGCGCTTCAGGCCCCGTGGGGCCTCTTGTTTTTTAAATCTCCTTCTTCAGATCCACCAGACAGATTCTTTTGATGATTGGTATAGAATATCCTGGGGGGGGGGGGGGGGGGGGGGGGGGGGGGGGGGGGGCGGGGGGGTCTGGGGTAGGTTAAAATTTGTTCAAATCAATTTCCTAGGATCATATTTGGGCTCTGTTTGGAAACTCGGAACTTTTAACTTAGTGCAATATGAGGAATATACTTTAAAAATCTTCTTCTTCAGATCACTGGTCAGAATCTTTTGATATTTGATATGCAGCATCCTTATGAGGTTCAGATTCATATTTGTTCAAATTAAGTCCCTAGCTTCATATTTGGGCTCCTCGTATGAACTTGAATTTTAACTTGGTGCAATATGAGGAAATTTCTTTAACCCTTTACCCAATGCAGACGATATCAAAATTTATTATTTTAAATATAATTTTTAAAATTTTTCAAAAAATTTCAACAAAACCATATCATGTGACCCCTCATTGGAAGGAGCTCAATGAGCTTGTACCAATGAGGGGTCACATGATATGGTTTTGTTGAAATATTTTGAAAAATTTAATTTTTTCAACTGCTCAATTTGCATATTACACGAGCGGATACGGGTGATTCGTTAGGTAAAGGGTTAAAAATCTTTTTCTTCTGACCTACCTGTCAAAATCTCTTGGTATTTGGTACACTGTCTTCTTTGCGGGGGAGGGGGGCGGCAGCTCGAAGTTTGTTCAAAGTAAGTATCTGGAGTGATATTTGGGCTACCTGTGAGATCTCAAATTTTAACTTTGTGTAATATGAGAAAACAGTTTTAAAAATCTTTTTCAGATCCACTAGTCAGAATCTTTTGATGATTGATATGTAGCATCCTGATTCAAGTTTGTTCAATGCAAGTCCCTAGGATCATGTTTGGGCTCTCTTTGGAAACTCGGAAAACCCTTTTTCAATTCTCTGTGACAACCTAAGTTTTAACTTGGTGCAATATGGGGAAATTCCTTTAAAAATATCTCCCCGTGGAAACCCGGGGAAATGAAGCAGTGCTTGTTTATTGTGGCAAACAAGCTCTGTTTTACTGGTAAAATAGGATCCTGGTCACCAATGGGGTGGAAGTCCTCTAAAATGGGCAATATTGGAAAAAAACTATTGGCTGGACTTGACTTTATATCCATGTTGCAGTCATGATTAGCCATTGGGCAGAAATATGTGACCTTAAACACCAATAAATTAGAGCTGTAGGTTAATTGAAACCGAACCGCTGTTTTTAGTTTTTTTTTAAAACCGAAACCGACGAAATCGCGTAATCTAAGGTTTTTCGTTTTTATTAAATACTCTCTTGCTGCAGAAATTCACAGAATGTAACCATCCCAGAGTAGTGAGAGTACCCAGACACTGCCAATGGTAGTGTCTGGGTACGCTCACTATTCTGGGAAGGCTACATTCTGTGAATTTCCGACATTTCAGCTTAGTTGTGTTTGCAGCTTTCCTCAAGTTGCGTGTAGGTGTCAGACCTCGAAAAATGGCCAAGCACAATAAAAGTTCTGTATATTTAGGTAATTATTATATTGGCCTTCCTGATTCTTCATGTATTATAGCTTATTTCGGGCATTCATTGAGTTTCTCTCAATTTCACTGCCATTCAGTTATGACTCCGGACATAAGAATGAGTTTTATTGAATTTTATTTGGCCTCATGAACAAACCGAAACCGAACCAAGGTTTTACTCCACCTGAAAAACCAAAACCGAAACCGAACAAGAAATTTAAAAACCTACAGCTCTACAATAAATAAATAAATAATTCAAAAATCTCCTTCTTCAGATCCATCAGTCATAATCTTTGACATTTGATATGCAGCAACCTTAGGTGATTCAGATTTCAGTTTGTTCAAACCCAGACTCTTGGGCATATTTGAGCTCCCTGTGGTATCACAACTTTTAACTTAGTGCAATATAACCCCCATGGGAACCACGGGAATTGAAGCAATGCTTGTTTACTTGGTAAACAAGCTTTGTTTCACTGGTAAAATAGGACCTAGTCACTAATGCTTCGAGTCCTCTAAAACAAGTAACATGGGGTATAAACGATTGATTGACTTTGACTTTATCTCCATGTTGTGGTCATGATTGGCCATTGTGCAGAAGTATGTACAGTACGTGGAGAATGTATTATGACTAAATCACCCGCAGAGTGGAGATTCCACTCAAGCAATAATTGCAAATTTGTTGCAAAGCATAACAAGCACAAGAAAAGTTTCAGCCAATGGACCTCCGGGTTAAACCCGGAGGTCCATTGGCTGAAACATTGCTTGTGTTTTTAGTCGATATATACAAAATATGAAAGTTATAGTTTGGGTGATAACCCCACTCCGTGGGTGATTTAGTAACAATCAACTCTCCACGTACTGTAAACTTAAACACCAATAAATAAATAAATATAAATAATAGTGCAATATAAGGACTATTCTTTAAAAAATCATCTTCACATTCACAATTCTTTTGTTAGTACTGACACCCTTAATATGGTGAGATTCAAGTTTGTTCAGACCAAATTCCTAGGGTCATATTTGGGCTCCCTATGGGAGCGTGAGAAATATTCTTCAAAGATATTCTTCAGACCCAATGTGCAGAATCTTTTTTGATATTTGATACACATCATTTCTATGACTCCTAGATTAAAGATTGCTCAAAGGGTTACTCTTGTTTTATCAGGTAAGCGATTAAGGCCCTTGATGCCTTGTTTCATAAACATTTAGATAAACATCACATGGCATATGCTTGTTTCATTTTATATCAGTCTTGATATCAACACTCGGTAATATTATCAGCCTGAGACCGAAGGTCAAAGGCTGATAACATGTTACCTTTGCCTTATTTTACAGAGATCGTCATCAGATCTCACAAACGATATTGACTTATAGTCCTTAGTGGCAAGAGTGAGATTGATTCAAGTTAATCCTTAAGGGCCTGTACAAGTGCCTTGAATTCCCACGAGCCCCAGTCTCTATACATCCAGTGGCCTAGCAGTGATTTTTAAAAGTCTTGGCTGCCTTAACAGGCAGCCAAGACTTGACTAGAAACCACTCCCGACCTAATTTGTCTGTTGCCAATAGGATCTCCTGGGGGTCACCGTGGCTCAGTTGGTAGAGGAGTAGGCTGCCAGCCGAGAGGTTCTCGGTTTGAATCCCACCTGTGGCAACTGCATTGCGTCCTTAGGCAAGACACTTCACCCCCATTGCCCACGTGGGGGCGTTGTGTACTAAAGCGTACTGCACATCGATGGTGCACTTGTCTTCAACTAAAGCTAACCCTGCTTGTGTGGAATTAGTTTGTTGTGGGCCCCAACAGTTGCTCACCGTTGCTCGGCGGTTCTCTCCGGGTACAAGAGAGACCTCCACCTGTAAAACTGTCTGACATGAGATGACCCTGGTTGTTGAATGTGTCGTTAAACCTCAATAAATAAATAAATAAATAAATAAGACCTCCCTATGATGGCATGTTAAGGGCACCTGTCAGGAGGTCGGAAATAGGCCTTTATGGGTTAATGTACATGTTCATAATGGTAATGATATTTATTTATCTTAACTCTACACAGTTCAATTAGATGTGACTGGGTTCTGTGGGGCCTTGGATTCAAGAAATGGCCTTGAATTTGACTAAAGGTCACTCAAGGTCTTGAAATAATGGAAAATGTGTCATGAGGCCTTGCAAAGCCTTCAATGTTCACAAAACGAAAATGCTGACAAAGCACATAATCATAACTAGATAGTTTTATATGCCAGAGTTTGTGAAAGCATGATGGTTCTAACTAGGACCTCCAGACATTACCATCTCCCCTCACTTTTCCTTATAGGGAAGTTGGAGGATAGGATAATGATTGGAGGTCCCAGTTAGGACTAGTAAAGGCAGGGCCTTGAAAATACTTGAATTTGGCTATTATAGTCCCTTAAAAAATGCTAAAATATGTTGAGAAATGTTGATATAATGACTGGAGGTCCTAGTTAGGACTAGTAAAGGCAGGGCCTTGAAAATACTTGAATTTGGCTATTATAGGCCCTTAAAAAATGCTAAAATATGTTGAGAAATGAACTTGAATAGCCTTGAATTTTATTAGTTCTTGCCTGCGGGAACCCTGTGCCCCTTGGTAAAAAAATATTTAATAATTAACAAATTTCTTGTATGGCCTTCAAAACATATGTTATGTTCCCTCATTGGAATGAGCCACACAGGCTCATTCCAATGATGAATCATAAGATATGTTGTGAAAGCAAAACTGAAAAAAAATGAAGAAAATTTGCCTTGAATTTTTTGTGAACAATGCCGTCAGTGTATGGCAGCTATATTAGCTAAGTAAATGTAGTTAAATATTTCTGCTTCAGATATCGGGCAACCACAAAGTGTAAAAGTATTTTTAGCTCACCTGGCCCAAAGGGCCATGTGAGCTATTGCCATCACTTGGCATCCGTTGTCTGTAAACTTTTCACAGTTTTATCTTCTCTGGAACTGCTAAGCCAATGTAAACCAAACTTGGCAGGAATGGTCTATGGGAGGTTCTCTACAAACGTTTGTCATTTTGTCCCTGTGGGATGAAAAACATGGCTGCTAGAGGCATTCTTTGATTCTGTTTGGTGGATTTTCAAAAATCTTCTCCTCATAAACTACAAGGCCAAATATTTTGAAACTTCACATGATTGATGACTGGGACACCCTCTACCAATGGTCCTCATTTAATGTTGATCGGGTTGCAAACATGGCTGCAATTCGGCTTATAATTACCATAGAAACCCAATGGGAAATCACATTTTTACCTTCTTCTTTGGAACTACTGAGCTGATGTAAACCAAACTTGTCAGGAATGGTCTAGGGGAGGTTCTCTACAACTGTTCTTCATTTTGTTCCTGTTGGATGAAAAACATGGCCGCCAGAGACCTTCTTTGATTATGATCGGTCAATTTTTAAAACTCTTCTCCTCTGGAACTACAAGGCCAAATGACACCCTCTACCAACGTTCCTCGTTTAATGTTGATCAGGTTGCAAACATGGCCCCAATTGCAGCTCAAAGTTACCATGGAAACAATATGGGAAATCACATTTTCATCTTCTTATCTGAAACTGCTTGGTCAGTGTGAGCACAAATAATGTAAGAAAAGTCCTCTGAAAACATTCATCATTCTGTTTCACTCAGAAGGAGCATGGAAGCCAGCTGCATTCTTTGATTTTTATTAGGATAACTGAGGGATATGTTGTTCTGCCAGGTGAGTGATTCCAGGCTCTTGAATCATCCGTTTTGTCTGATGATATAATTTAGCCAATGCTTGTATATACATGTAGACCTGAGATATAGATTTTTATCAGTGTTCTTGATTCATCATATATTTTGTATGATAAATGCATTTTCTCATGTTTTACATTCATATCTCCTTGATTTACATCATCAAACGTAATAAGTTGTGCAACAAATAAAGTTTTCATGTGTCAGTTTGCATTGTTGATACATTTTCCTGTCATTATTACATTATTACCATTACGCTACATGGAGAATGGATTACCCAAAATGCATCAATGAGTGAAGTTTCCACCCAGTCAATAACTGTTTATTTCTGTGTTAACCCTTTACCTTACACAAAAGGCAGACGACAGTTGCAAACAAAATTCTTGAAAAACTAAATTTTTTGTGTCAAAATCATAGCTTATGACCCCTCATTGGAACGAGTTCAATGAGCTTATTCAATAAGACGTTGAAAGCCATGTTTTTGAGACAAAAAAATGAAAAAGAAATAAAGAAAGTTGAGTGGTGACTTTTGTGAGTAAAGCTGGCCATTTTGGCAAGGTATAATTCTAATTAGCCCTTTACCCAACGAATCGGCCGCATCCGCCCGCGTAATATGCAAATTCAGGAGTTGAAAAGATTTTATTTTTCAAAAAATTTCAACAAAACCATATCATGTGACCCCTCGTTGGAACGAGCTCGTCAAGCTCGTTCCAACGAGGGGTCACATGATATGGTTTTGTTGAAATTTTTTGAAAAATTTCAAAAAATGATATTTAAAATAATAAATTTTGATGTCGTCTGCGTTGGGTAAAGGGTTCGACAGTTCACACAAAAAATTCAGAATTTCCAGAATCTTATCCCTATTGACCCTTTTCCCAACGTGACGGCCAAAACTGACCAGCGCTATTCTCAAGAATCGCCAATTAATTTTCTTTTTTTTTTTATTTTTGTCTCAAAAACATAGATTATGACCCAGCGTTGGAATGAGCTCTCAAACTCATTCCAATGAGGGGTCATAACCTATGCATTTGAGACAAAAAATGAAAAAGATTTGTTATTCAAAAATCTTTTTTGAATTATCAGATTTCAATGAAATTTGGAAAGAAGATTGTTTAGGGAAAGGCTTTTACTTTCAAATGAGTCATGTCTTTGCAGTAAAACAAAGAAAATACATGCAAATCACCTCCCCACATGCGGCATTATGTCTTTGTTCTATATTTCTTATGTGGATAGTCCGATCATCACTAGACTTCAGTAACAGGTGTTTCTGGCCTTCACAGTTATCTTTGGGGTGGCTAAATTTCTTATGGCTCTAAATCAAAGACAATAATTTTTCTGTTTGCCCCATAAAATTGCTATTTATTCATCTTTTAACCTCGTATCTCTGGTTTGAGTTATCGGATCGCAATGATTGTTTATGGGAAAGGCTTTCACAGTATTATGGTCTATTTGGTCTATTTCTTCTCTTGCCATTGTTTGGTGGTATGGTGAAGATAGGCACCAGGGCGTGACCCACCTCTTGTTTTATTTGACTTGGCACTCCCAGGTCCTTTACCACGGCTGCCTATACAGGTAGCCAAGACTTGCCTGTAAACAACTGCCAGAGTAACTGGACTGTAACTTAAAAGTTTACCTAAAGCCTTAATGTTCGAGCCTCAGGTTTATTGCTGTACAAAGTGATCAACGTTGGAATTGGATCCTTCAGGATTAAAATAGTTGTCAATCAAGGGGTGGGGAGGAAAATATAGAATTATATATTCAGTTACATTTAACCTTTGGGATTATGGAAATTTGATGTCAGAGGTATGGAAATGTTATGGAAAACCAAATTGACTACTCTGTATGAACTCTGATGTGGCCATGGTAACCAGCAGTTCTATAGTAAATGCCATGGCTTTTACCATTGCCTTTACCACAACATTATTGTTGAGGGCTATTTACGATGACTACACTCTTCTGAATAGAAATGTCAGTACCATCAGGCAAATCATTATCATAGCTGGGCAAACATTGGTTACACCCTCAGTATCAGAAAATAGTTATGGCCATGTCCCGAAGAAGAATGGTTTCGGCGCACCGATTGCGGGCGGAGATGCTAAGGGATGGTTCCACCCCTTTCGAACCTGTTGGAGGTGTTCTTTGGTTGTCTGATGTAACATATGGAGCTAGTATCTTCTGGTGAGTATTGTCTGCCACTTATCATTACTTTTAGGGGGCTGTCATGAGCATGTATAGTCTACTTCTGGCCTTGTGTTTCGCGTTTGAGGAGAGAAGACAGCCGAGGCCAGCTGTGGATAGTTGTGATCACAGTGGTGACGGTGGTCAAGGCGGTGATGATTGATAAGGCCAAAGTCAGCAAAAAGGCACAGCCATTGTTAACCCAATGAGGAAAGAAACGGCCAACGACCTGAACTTCTCTGGTTCGGGAACAGGCCTGCTATTTTTCCTATTTGGCCGGGACCTTGATACGGTGTGAAAACGTTTACAAAAAGGGGGCATGTTTAGGACCCCGGGCCAACGCTCCCCCCAGGGGTGGAAGACCACCCTCAGGGATGGAGTGAAAGATGATATATAGGAATCCGTAACACTTATAAATAAAAATAGTTCCATAGCGGTTATAATGATTCCATGTCTGTTAAATTTATTTATTTATTTATTTATTTATTGGGATTTTAAGGTCACATATTTCTGCACAATGGCTAATCATGACCATGGCAGTTTTACGGGCGGAGGAAGCCGGAGTACCCGGAGAGAACCACCGAGCAACGGCGAGCAACTGTCAGCTCCCCAACATACTAACTCCACACGAGCAGGGTTAGCATTGGTTGAAGACAAGTGCACCATCAACGTGCAGTACGCCTTAGTACACGACGTCACCGTGCCCCCACATGGGCAATGGGGGTGAAGTGTCTTGCCCAAGGACACAACGCGGTTGCCGCAGGTGGGATTCGAACCGAGGACCTCTCGGCTTGCTGCCTGCGCCTCTACCTACTGAGCCACCGCGCCCCTCCATGACTGTTTAAAAAAAAAAAAAAAAAAAAAAAAAAAAGTGTGGGTGCTTGTTAAGGACTCACTCTTGTGTGCGGTCTGTTGTCTGCAGAGTCTTGTCTTCGGGCAAGTAAAGTCTAGCACGTGATTTCCATTGTATTTTTCCAGCATTTAAATGAATTTGTTCCAACTAGGAGACAGATTACTATTGAGACTATATCATGAAGGCATACCTTGATGATATAGATTGACAAATAGTCAGTCAGGATTATAGTTTTGAAAAAAAACAAGACTTTTTGTAAATGTATGAACCCTTACATTACATGAAAAGCAGACGACACTTGCAAAAAAAAAAAAAAATCGTGAATAATTAATTTTTTTCATTTTGTCTCAAAAACATAGGTTATGACCCTTCTTTGGAACGATCTGGACGAGCTCGTTCCAATGAGGGGTCATGACCTATGTTTTTGAGACAAAATATGAAAAAATAATGAAAATTCATTGGCGATTTTTTTTAACAGCGCTGGCCGGTTTTGGCCGTTACGTGTGCAAAGAGTAAATGAATCAATAGAATATACACGCAGTAGTCGTGACGTAACATTAACACGTAGCGCATCGCTACTCCAAATTGCTCATGTTGGGCACCGAACAGCCCAAATTTTGTAATGGAGACCTACATTGTATGTCCGACAAAGTGTGTAACAGAAGTGTCAAATAAAGCCTTTTAAGGAAAGTGCAGGATTACTGTCAAGGGAAATTGATATTTTGTAGACTCCAGTGCTGACGAAAATGTCCCAACTGGAAAAGTTATTGGGGGCAGAGATGGTCAACCCCTCTTCGCGACGCCATTGAATAAATGTGCTGATTTTTTCGGGTAAAATTTGGATATGAAAAAGCAGTCCAAATATCTCGACTACGACTGTCTCAATAATGAAAGTACCTTATTAGCTTTGTTAGAGGCCTTGGGTTTTTCAGTAATACATTCAACGGCCATTGTTAACCCAATGAGGAAAGAAACGGCCAACGACCTGAACTTCTCTGGTTCGGGAACAGGCCTGCTATTTTTCCTATTTGGCCGGGACCTTGATACGGTGTGAAAACGTTTACAAAAAGGGGGCATGTTTAGGACCCCGGGCCAACGCTCCCCCCAGGGGTGGAAGACCACCCCCAGGGATGGAGTGAAAGATGATATATAGGAATCCGTAACACTTATAGATAAAAATAGTTCCATAGCGGTTATAATGATTCCATGTCTGTTAAATTTATTTATTTATTTATTTATTTATTGGGATTTTAAGGTCACATATTTCTGCACAATGGCTAATCATGACCATGGCAGTTTTACGGGCGGAGGAAGCCGGAGTACCCGGAGAGAACCACCGAGCAACGGCGAGCAACTGTCAGCTCCCCAACATACTAACTCCACACGAGCAGGGTTAGCATTGGTTGAACACAAGTGCACCATCAACGTGCAGTACGCCTTAGTACACGACGTCACCGTGCCCCCACATGGGCAATGGGGGTGAAGTGTCTTGCCCAAGGACACAACGCGGTTGCCGCAGGTGGGATTCGAACCGAGGACCTCTCGGCTTGCTGCCTGCGCCTCTACCTACTGAGCCACCGCGCCCCTCCATGACTGTTTAAAAAAAAAAAAAAAAAAAAAAAAAAAAAAGTGTGGGTGCTTGTTAAGGACTCACTCTTGTGTGCGGTCTGTTGTCTGCAGAGTCTTGTCTTCGGGCAAGTAAAGTCTAGCACGTGATTTCCATTGTATTTTTCCAGCATTTAAATGAATTTGTTCCAACTAGGAGACAGATTACTATTGAGACTATATCATGAAGGCATACCTTGATGATATAGATTGACAAATAGTCAGTCAGGATTATAGTTTTGAAAAAAACAAGACTTTTTGTAAATGTATGAACCCTTACATTACATGAAAAGCAGACGACACTTGCAAAAAAAAAAAAAAATCGTGAATAATTAATTTTTTTCATTTTGTCTCAAAAACATAGGTTATGACCCTTCTTTGGAACGATCTGGACGAGCTCGTTCCAATGAGGGGTCATGACCTATGTTTTTGAGACAAAATATGAAAAAATAATGAAAATTCATTGGCGATTTTTTATAACAGCGCTGGCCGGTTTTGGCCGTTACGTGTGCAAAGAGTAAATGAATCAATAGAATATACACGCAGTAGTCGTGACGTAACATTAACACGTAGCGCATCGCTACTCCAAATTGCTCATGTTGGGCACCGAACAGCCCAAATTTTGTAATGGAGACCTACATTGTATGTCCGACAAAGTGTGTAACAGAAGTGTCAAATAAAGCCTTTTAAGGAAAGTGCAGGATTACTGTCAAGGGAAATTGATATTTTGTAGACTCCAGTGCTGACGAAAATGTCCCAACTGGAAAAGTTATTGGGGGCAGAGATGGTCAACCCCTCTTCGCGACGCCATTGAATAAATGTGCTGATTTTTTCGGGTAAAATTTGGATATGAAAAAGCAGTCCAAATATCTCGACTACGACTGTCTCAATAATGAAAGTACCTTATTAGCTTTGTTAGAGGCCTTGGGTTTTTCAGTAATACATTCAACGGCCATTGTTAACCCAATGAGGAAAGAAACGGCCAACGACCTGAACTTCTCTGGTTCGGGAACAGGCCTGCTATTTTTCCTATTTGGCCGGGACCTTGATACGGTGTGAAAACGTTTACAAAAAGGGGGCATGTTTAGGACCCCGGGCCAACGCTCCCCCCAGGGGTGGAAGACCACCCCCAGGGATGGAGTGAAAGATGATATATAGGAATCCGTAACACTTATAAATAAAAATAGTTCCATAGCGGTTATAATGATTCCATGTCTGTTAAATTTATTTATTTATTTATTTATTGGGATTTTAAGGTCACATATTTCTGCACAATGGCTAATCATGACCATGGCAGTTTTACGGGCGGAGGAAGCCGGAGTACCCGGAGAGAACCACCGAGCAACGGCGAGCAACTGTCAGCTCCCCAACATACTAACTCCACACGAGCAGGGTTAGCATTGGTTGAAGACAAGTGCACCATCAACGTGCAGTACGCCTTAGTACACGACGTCACCGTGCCCCCACATGGGCAATGGGGGTGAAGTGTCTTGCCCAAGGACACAACGCGGTTGCCGCAGGTGGGATTCGAACCGAGGACCTCTCGGCTTGCTGCCTGCGCCTCTACCTACTGAGCCACCGCGCCCCTCCATGACTGTTTAAAAAAAAAAAAAAAAAAAAAAAAAAAAAAGTGTGGGTGCTTGTTAAGGACTCACTCTTGTGTGCGGTCTGTTGTCTGCAGAGTCTTGTCTTCGGGCAAGTAAAGTCTAGCACGTGATTTCCATTGTATTTTTCCAGCATTTAAATGAATTTGTTCCAACTAGGAGACAGATTACTATTGAGACTATATCATGAAGGCATACCTTGATGATATAGATTGACAAATAGTCAGTCAGGATTATAGTTTTGAAAAAAAACAAGACTTTTTGTAAATGTATGAACCCTTACATTACATGAAAAGCAGACGACACTTGCAAAAAAAAAAAAAATCGTGAATAATTAATTTTTTTCATTTTGTCTCAAAAACATAGGTTATGACCCTTCTTTGGAACGATCTGGACGAGCTCGTTCCAATGAGGGGTCATGACCTATGTTTTTGAGACAAAATATGAAAAAATAATGAAAATTCATTGGCGATTTTTTATAACAGCGCTGGCCGGTTTTGGCCGTTACGTGTGCAAAGAGTAAATGAATCAATAGAATATACACGCAGTAGTCGTGACGTAACATTAACACGTAGCGCATCGCTACTCCAAATTGCTCATGTTGGGCACCGAACAGCCCAAATTTTGTAATGGAGACCTACATTGTATGTCCGACAAAGTGTGTAACAGAAGTGTCAAATAAAGCCTTTTAAGGAAAGTGCAGGATTACTGTCAAGGGAAATTGATATTTTGTAGACTCCAGTGCTGACGAAAATGTCCCAACTGGAAAAGTTATTGGGGGCAGAGATGGTCAACCCCTCTTCGCGACGCCATTGAATAAATGTGCTGATTTTTTCGGGTAAAATTTGGATATGAAAAAGCAGTCCAAATATCTCGACTACGACTGTCTCAATAATGAAAGTACCTTATTAGCTTTGTTAGAGGCCTTGGGTTTTTCAGTAATACATTCAACGGCCATTGTTAACCCAATGAGGAAAGAAACGGCCAACGACCTGAACTTCTCTGGTTCGGGAACAGGCCTGCTATTTTTCCTATTTGGCCGGGACCTTGATACGGTGTGAAAACGTTTACAAAAAGGGGGCATGTTTAGGACCCCGGGCCAACGCTCCCCCCAGGGGTGGAAGACCACCCCCAGGGATGGAGTGAAAGATGATATATAGGAATCCGTAACACTTATAAATAAAAATAGTTCCATAGCGGTTATAATGATTCCATGTCTGTTAAATTTATTTATTTATTTATTTATTGGGATTTTAAGGTCACATATTTCTGCACAATGGCTAATCATGACCATGGCAGTTTTACGGGCGGAGGAAGCCGGAGTACCCGGAGAGAACCACCGAGCAACGGCGAGCAACTGTCAGCTCCCCAACATACTAACTCCACACGAGCAGGGTTAGCATTGGTTGAAGACAAGTGCACCATCAACGTGCAGTACGCCTTAGTACACGACGTCACCGTGCCCCCACATGGGCAATGGGGGTGAAGTGTCTTGCCCAAGGACACAACGCGGTTGCCGCAGGTGGGATTCGAACCGAGGACCTCTCGGCTTGCTGCCTGCGCCTCTACCTACTGAGCCACCGCGCCCCTCCATGACTGTTTAAAAAAAAAAAAAAAAAAAAAAAAAAAAAAGTGTGGGTGCTTGTTAAGGACTCACTCTTGTGTGCGGTCTGTTGTCTGCAGAGTCTTGTCTTCGGGCAAGTAAAGTCTAGCACGTGATTTCCATTGTATTTTTCCAGCATTTAAATGAATTTGTTCCAACTAGGAGACAGATTACTATTGAGACTATATCATGAAGGCATACCTTGATGATATAGATTGACAAATAGTCAGTCAGGATTATAGTTTTGAAAAAAAACAAGACTTTTTGTAAATGTATGAACCCTTACATTACATGAAAAGCAGACGACACTTGCAAAAAAAAAAAAAATCGTGAATAATTAATTTTTTTCATTTTGTCTCAAAAACATAGGTTATGACCCTTCTTTGGAACGATCTGGACGAGCTCGTTCCAATGAGGGGTCATGACCTATGTTTTTGAGACAAAATATGAAAAAATAATGAAAATTCATTGGCGATTTTTTATAACAGCGCTGGCCGGTTTTGGCCGTTACGTGTGCAAAGAGTAAATGAATCAATAGAATATACACGCAGTAGTCGTGACGTAACATTAACACGTAGCGCATCGCTACTCCAAATTGCTCATGTTGGGCACCGAACAGCCCAAATTTTGTAATGGAGACCTACATTGTATGTCCGACAAAGTGTGTAACAGAAGTGTCAAATAAAGCCTTTTAAGGAAAGTGCAGGATTACTGTCAAGGGAAATTGATATTTTGTAGACTCCAGTGCTGACGAAAATGTCCCAACTGGAAAAGTTATTGGGGGCAGAGATGGTCAACCCCTCTTCGCGACGCCATTGAATAAATGTGCTGATTTTTTCGGGTAAAATTTGGATATGAAAAAGCAGTCCAAATATCTCGACTACGACTGTCTCAATAATGAAAGTACCTTATTAGCTTTGTTAGAGGCCTTGGGTTTTTCAGTAATACATTCAACGGCCATTGTTAACCCAATGAGGAAAGAAACGGCCAACGACCTGAACTTCTCTGGTTCGGGAACAGGCCTGCTATTTTTCCTATTTGGCCGGGACCTTGATACGGTGTGAAAACGTTTACAAAAAGGGGGCATGTTTAGGACCCCGGGCCAACGCTCCCCCCAGGGGTGGAAGACCACCCCCAGGGATGGAGTGAAAGATGATATATAGGAATCCGTAACACTTATAAATAAAAATAGTTCCATAGCGGTTATAATGATTCCATGTCTGTTAAATTTATTTATTTATTTATTTATTGGGATTTTAAGGTCACATATTTCTGCACAATGGCTAATCATGACCATGGCAGTTTTACGGGCGGAGGAAGCCGGAGTACCCGGAGAGAACCACCGAGCAACGGCGAGCAACTGTCAGCTCCCCAACATACTAACTCCACACGAGCAGGGTTAGCATTGGTTGAAGACAAGTGCACCATCAACGTGCAGTACGCCTTAGTACACGACGTCACCGTGCCCCCACATGGGCAATGGGGGTGAAGTGTCTTGCCCAAGGACACAACGCGGTTGCCGCAGGTGGGATTCGAACCGAGGACCTCTCGGCTTGCTGCCTGCGCCTCTACCTACTGAGCCACCGCGCCCCTCCATGACTGTTTAAAAAAAAAAAAAAAAAAAAAAAAAAAAAGTGTGGGTGCTTGTTAAGGACTCACTCTTGTGTGCGGTCTGTTGTCTGCAGAGTCTTGTCTTCGGGCAAGTAAAGTCTAGCACGTGATTTCCATTGTATTTTTCCAGCATTTAAATGAATTTGTTCCAACTAGGAGACAGATTACTATTGAGACTATATCATGAAGGCATACCTTGATGATATAGATTGACAAATAGTCAGTCAGGATTATAGTTTTGAAAAAAAACAAGACTTTTTGTAAATGTATGAACCCTTACATTACATGAAAAGCAGACGACACTTGCAAAAAAAAAAAAAATCGTGAATAATTAATTTTTTTCATTTTGTCTCAAAAACATAGGTTATGACCCTTCTTTGGAACGATCTGGACGAGCTCGTTCCAATGAGGGGTCATGACCTATGTTTTTGAGACAAAATATGAAAAAATAATGAAAATTCATTGGCGATTTTTTATAACAGCGCTGGCCGGTTTTGGCCGTTACGTGTGCAAAGAGTAAATGAATCAATAGAATATACACGCAGTAGTCGTGACGTAACATTAACACGTAGCGCATCGCTACTCCAAATTGCTCATGTTGGGCACCGAACAGCCCAAATTTTGTAATGGAGACCTACATTGTATGTCCGACAAAGTGTGTAACAGAAGTGTCAAATAAAGCCTTTTAAGGAAAGTGCAGGATTACTGTCAAGGGAAATTGATATTTTGTAGACTCCAGTGCTGACGAAAATGTCCCAACTGGAAAAGTTATTGGGGGCAGAGATGGTCAACCCCTCTTCGCGACGCCATTGAATAAATGTGCTGATTTTTTCGGGTAAAATTTGGATATGAAAAAGCAGTCCAAATATCTCGACTACGACTGTCTCAATAATGAAAGTACCTTATTAGCTTTGTTAGAGGCCTTGGGTTTTTCAGTAATACATTCAACGGCCATTGTTAACCCAATGAGGAAAGAAACGGCCAACGACCTGAACTTCTCTGGTTCGGGAACAGGCCTGCTATTTTTCCTATTTGGCCGGGACCTTGATACGGTGTGAAAACGTTTACAAAAAGGGGGCATGTTTAGGACCCCGGGCCAACGCTCCCCCCAGGGGTGGAAGACCACCCCCAGGGATGGAGTGAAAGATGATATATAGGAATCCGTAACACTTATAAATAAAAATAGTTCCATAGCGGTTATAATGATTCCATGTCTGTTAAATTTATTTATTTATTTATTTATTGGGATTTTAAGGTCACATATTTCTGCACAATGGCTAATCATGACCATGGCAGTTTTACGGGCGGAGGAAGCCGGAGTACCCGGAGAGAACCACCGAGCAACGGCGAGCAACTGTCAGCTCCCCAACATACTAACTCCACACGAGCAGGGTTAGCATTGGTTGAAGACAAGTGCACCATCAACGTGCAGTACGCCTTAGTACACGACGTCACCGTGCCCCCACATGGGCAATGGGGGTGAAGTGTCTTGCCCAAGGACACAACGCGGTTGCCGCAGGTGGGATTCGAACCGAGGACCTCTCGGCTTGCTGCCTGCGCCTCTACCTACTGAGCCACCGCGCCCCTCCATGACTGTTTAAAAAAAAAAAAAAAAAAAAAAAAAAAAGTGTGGGTGCTTGTTAAGGACTCACTCTTGTGTGCGGTCTGTTGTCTGCAGAGTCTTGTCTTCGGGCAAGTAAAGTCTAGCACGTGATTTCCATTGTATTTTTCCAGCATTTAAATGAATTTGTTCCAACTAGGAGACAGATTACTATTGAGACTATATCATGAAGGCATACCTTGATGATATAGATTGACAAATAGTCAGTCAGGATTATAGTTTTGAAAAAAAACAAGACTTTTTGTAAATGTATGAACCCTTACATTACATGAAAAGCAGACGACACTTGCAAAAAAAAAAAAATCGTGAATAATTAATTTTTTTCATTTTGTCTCAAAAACATAGGTTATGACCCTTCTTTGGAACGATCTGGACGAGCTCGTTCCAATGAGGGGTCATGACCTATGTTTTTGAGACAAAATATGAAAAAATAATGAAAATTCATTGGCGATTTTTTATAACAGCGCTGGCCGGTTTTGGCCGTTACGTGTGCAAAGAGTAAATGATTCAATAGAATATACACGCAGTAGTCGTGACGTAACATTAACACGTAGCGCATCGCTACTCCAAATTGCTCATGTTGGGCACCGAACAGCCCAAATTTTGTAATGGAGACCTACATTGTATGTCCGACAAAGTGTGTAACAGAAGTGTCAAATAAAGCCTTTTAAGGAAAGTGCAGGATTACTGTCAAGGGAAATTGATATTTTGTAGACTCCAGTGCTGACGAAAATGTCCCAACTGGAAAAGTTATTGGGGGCAGAGATGGTCAACCCCTCTTCGCGACGCCATTGAATAAATGTGCTGATTTTTTCGGGTAAAATTTGGATATGAAAAAGCAGTCCAAATATCTCGACTACGACTGTCTCAATAATGAAAGTACCTTATTAGCTTTGTTAGAGGCCTTGGGTTTTTCAGTAATACATTCAACGGCCATTGTTAACCCAATGAGGAAAGAAACGGCCAACGACCTGAACTTCTCTGGTTCGGGAACAGGCCTGCTATTTTTCCTATTTGGCCGGGACCTTGATACGGTGTGAAAACGTTTACAAAAAGGGGGCATGTTTAGGACCCCGGGCCAACGCTCCCCCCAGGGGTGGAAGACCACCCCCAGGGATGGAGTGAAAGATGATATATAGGAATCCGTAACACTTATAAATAAAAATAGTTCCATAGCGGTTATAATGATTCCATGTCTGTTAAATTTATTTATTTATTTATTTATTGGGATTTTAAGGTCACATATTTCTGCACAATGGCTAATCATGACCATGGCAGTTTTACGGGCGGAGGAAGCCGGAGTACCCGGAGAGAACCACCGAGCAACGGCGAGCAACTGTCAGCTCCCCAACATACTAACTCCACACGAGCAGGGTTAGCATTGGTTGAAGACAAGTGCACCATCAACGTGCAGTACGCCTTAGTACACGACGTCACCGTGCCCCCACATGGGCAATGGGGGTGAAGTGTCTTGCCCAAGGACACAACGCGGTTGCCGCAGGTGGGATTCGAACCGAGGACCTCTCGGCTTGCTGCCTGCGCCTCTACCTACTGAGCCACCGCGCCCCTCCATGACTGTTTAAAAAAAAAAAAAAAAAAAAAAAAAAAAAAAAAGTGTGGGTGCTTGTTAAGGACTCACTCTTGTGTGCGGTCTGTTGTCTGCAGAGTCTTGTCTTCGGGCAAGTAAAGTCTAGCACGTGATTTCCATTGTATTTTTCCAGCATTTAAATGAATTTGTTCCAACTAGGAGACAGATTACTATTGAGACTATATCATGAAGGCATACCTTGATGATATAGATTGACAAATAGTCAGTCAGGATTATAGTTTTGAAAAAAAACAAGACTTTTTGTAAATGTATGAACCCTTACATTACATGAAAAGCAGACGACACTTGCAAAAAAAAAAAAAAATCGTGAATAATTAATTTTTTTCATTTTGTCTCAAAAACATAGGTTATGACCCTTCTTTGGAACGATCTGGACGAGCTCGTTCCAATGAGGGGTCATGACCTATGTTTTTGAGACAAAATATGAAAAAATAATGAAAATTCATTGGCGATTTTTTTTAACAGCGCTGGCCGGTTTTGGCCGTTACGTGTGCAAAGAGTAAATGAATCAATAGAATATACACGCAGTAGTCGTGACGTAACATTAACACGTAGCGCATCGCTACTCCAAATTGCTCATGTTGGGCACCGAACAGCCCAAATTTTGTAATGGAGACCTACATTGTATGTCCGACAAAGTGTGTAACAGAAGTGTCAAATAAAGCCTTTTAAGGAAAGTGCAGGATTACTGTCAAGGGAAATTGATATTTTGTAGACTCCAGTGCTGACGAAAATGTCCCAACTGGAAAAGTTATTGGGGGCAGAGATGGTCAACCCCTCTTCGCGACGCCATTGAATAAATGTGCTGATTTTTTCGGGTAAAATTTGGATATGAAAAAGCAGTCCAAATATCTCGACTACGACTGTCTCAATAATGAAAGTACCTTATTAGCTTTGTTAGAGGCCTTGGGTTTTTCAGTAATACATTCAACGGCTAGGCAGGCCAATGTAGTCCCAAAATTAAAACGCCATGCATTTGCTCGCCCATCCCCACAAGAGCACCGCCAGGCCTGGCTTAATACGCCCGTTCTAAGTCTAAAAGGGACGTAACTCATGTAAAAATAATTGGACGGAACCCATATTCAAACTTGGTCAGTATTAGCTGGGAAATACACATGCAACTTTGATTGAGATCAAATAACCAAAACTGGAGTTATCGGTCGGAAACCAAAAATGTTGATGGACGGTCGAATTCTAAGTAAAAAAAGGGGGCCGTAACTCATGTAAAAATAATTGGACGGAACCCATATTCGAACTTTGCTTGTATTTCTAGCTGGGAAATACAGATGCGAAGTTCGGTTGAAATCAAATAATCCAAACTGAGTTGTCGGTCGGAAACAATTGTTTACGACCGAACGGACGGACGGACACACAGACAGACAGACGGGCGGACAGACCATTTACATAACATGACCGTTCTTACAAACGGGCGTATAAAAATGAACTGACGGGGGTGGGGGGCATTACCAATTGGACGTTTTCAAAAGTACCAAAGTACGCTATAACATCGTACCCAATTAACCTGCATGCTATCCCAGTGTAATTAGGGATACCTTGATGTGTCGTGGGGTGCTAAATATAGACCTGTACCAAGTATGCACACCTTTCATTTCGAAGTTATCCCTTTCCCCAACTCGGGACGAAACTTGAAAAAAAAAATTTTGCAAAAACTAAATTTTTCATTTTTATTTTGTTTCTAAAAAAACTTGCTTATGTCCCCTCATTGGAACGACCTCGGCGAGGTCGTTCCAGCGAGAGATCATAATCAATGCTTTCGAGACAAAAAATGAAGGGGCATATGAATCATGGGGGGGGGGGTCTTCCAAAAAATTCCGGACACAAGGCCGAAATTATTTTTTTCCACCTTTTGACCACCACCCACCCACCCACGTGCAAAAAAAATTTTTTTTTCCTCTGACCACTTGGACACCCACCCCACCACCTATATTTTTCAGTGTCTCACCACAGTGGGTAATGAAAAATTATTGCACTGAGCTTCCAGTTGTCAATCCTTGCCTTAACTTGAATCCTAATCTACTGTCTAAACTAATTATGTACACATCAACCACCATCAACAGAAGCATTTAGATTTCACTAAAGAAAATTGTTATTAACTCCTTTGTTATCAAACACAGGCTAGGTGTCTAGGCTTGAGGTTTCAGCCAATTGTCATTACTCAAAAGATAGTAGATAGCGTAGGAAAGCTGAAAATCTATCACCTAACACTATTGTAAATCTCACTGTCCGTCCTGGTCCGTCTCCGAAAAAAATGTCAGCATTGATTTCTGCATATAACAGCATATAATGTAAGAATTAGATTATTTTTGGGAACATCAAGTAGAGGATTAAAATAATCTTCTTTTGCTGCATAGTATTATGCTCAGCTACTCATCTATATGCTCTGGCTCAGTCAGGGTCAGTTTTCAATTCAAATATTAACTGTAACTTTTGTTTCATGTTTTCACGAGATAGCCAGACAAACCCTCTGTGAAAACCCTGGTACTATCACTATGAGCTTGAATTAAGTAAGTGGGGTTTTATATCAAAGATGCACAGTGAGAATTTTCATTAGTTTCAGGTTTCAAGAGCTCTACTCAGAGAAACTGGGCATTTAGATTATTTTCCGTAAATTTTTTACATTATTTTAAATGTTCTGCTAAACACATTGCTCTCATTGTAAAATCCAAATTGTGCCGTGATGATTCAGCTATGAAAATTATGTTAACCATTCCCAAATTAAAATTCATAAATTTCCACTGATTGTTTTTAGTCAAACTGGAGTACACAATTCGTTAATGCATCTAATTTAATTTACAAAAAAGAGAACAAATCCCCTAATCAGCCAAGTGGGGCCTTATTCACTAACCCTACCTGACAAACAGATGCCTATTAGACTACTAAACAACAATATAGCCTTGTTATGCGAAAATAATTTGAAAAAAAACCCACCAGGAAAAAAATTGCAACTCCAGGAAAAAAGGTGGTTTGGCCCCTATCCGACCACCCACCCACCCCGGCCTTGTGTCCGGAATTTTTTGGAAGACCCCCCCCCCCCCCCCCCCCCCCCCCTGTATGAATGGCGATTTTTTTCTTTGAGTAGAACAGACCGCCTTTGGTCGTGCATATTAGGTAAAGAGGGCACGGAAATGTATAGAGCGTGGATCGGCATTTTACCCAACTTAGTCCAGTAAACTTGAAACATTTCATATGTTGCTAGCAAATTCAACGTTAGCTGTACCCCACTGTTCGTTCCTGAGACCAAAGACGTGTCCAAGCTAAACTCGCTTCATTCCACACCCTGCTGAGTTAAAACTGTTTCTCCTATAGGTGGAAATTGAGTGTGTAAACCTGAGAATATGTTTAAGGCAAAAAAAAAAAAAACCACCCAGAACGTGGAGATATTACTATATTAGAATGGCCTAAGAAGTATCAGGACAGAGTACATGAAACAGTTTTGGGGATTTCAGGAATGAATGCATGTAGTTGACATTTTTCAAGAAATGTGGGATGGACGAATACACCCCCCCCCCCCCCCCACACACACACACACCCACCTCCTTCAAGGCCTACCGTTACCACGTCGCCTGACCAAGACTTCTGTAAGAAAATCTCATAAATAATGGAAATACCTTGGCGAGAAGGTAAAACATCTTGCAGAGTTAAAAGTTGACCACAGTCGCCGACAGTGCGAGCATTCTGACAGAAAGAGAGGGCAATTGGCACAATGAAAGCCACCCGACTACAAGTCTACAACTATGAAATTAATGCATCTTCGCAAGACTCGAAGGTCGCCGGAAGCATCCGAGAATACAGAGAACAAGGGGCATGGGTATCAAAAAAGTTGTAATCGATTCAAAGTATTAGTATAAGACCAGGAGTTTATAACGTATCATAAATTGTCATGTGACACTCCATGGTTTTGACATATATATCGTCACTTAACCCTTTACCCAACGTAACGGCAAAAACCGGCCAGCGCTATTCACAAAAATCGCCAATAATTTTCATTATTTTTCATTTTGTTTTTTATTTTTTTGTCTCAAAAACCTAGGTTATGACCCCTCTTTGGAACGAGCTCATCAAACTCGTCCCAAAGAGGGGTCACGACGTATGTTTTTGAGATATAAAATGATTAAAAATGAGTTATTCAAGAATTTTGTGTGCAAGCGTCGTCTGCTTTCAGGTATTGGATTAAGAGCAACAAGGCTCCATCTACAATGCTGAAAAATTGCGGGTGATGCTTTGATGCACTCAAGCTACGAAATATCAAGTTTTAGAATTCACCCCGCCGACTGGATACCTTCTTTGATGATTGTCGGATCAATCAACCCCCCACCAGTGGCGTAGCCATATACCCCCCCCCCCCCCCATCCCCGAAAGTAATCAGTCAAGCTCCCACCCCCACAGTTAACCCCCATATAGAGAACAAAAGAAATTTTAATATCTAGCAATTTCCTTGATTCTGAGTCCATTTATAAGTTGTGAAAGGCATCAGTAATTAGGCCACACAAACGGACTCAGAGTCAGGAAAGTGCGATTTTTTTTGTCTCTAGTTTCAACATTTTCTCCGGGGGAGGGGCAGATCTCTCCAACGAGGGGGGTGGCATCCCTTCTTTTACTCGCCTCAATATTTTCGCTGTGAGCCAGTGCGGGGCTCGGATGATGCAGCAAATTATATTCTGTATGCCCACTAGATATTACTCTTGCCCCCTAACTTTGATATCCTGCAGACGCGCATGCCCCCCCCCCCCCCCCCCCCCCACACACACACACGATTGTACTGGCACACATAAAATACGTTAGAACAAAATACTCAAGAGTTTCTCAGTTACAGTTCTTGGAACGTAAAGTCTTTTCCACTTGCGCACTTTAGGCTTCAGGATAAGGGTAACTGGCACTCTTGGCCCTGCTCCGACCGAGTCATAAGAATCACAACATTACACTACACTTCTGCACACTCCAACAACATCGACCCCAGAACAGCTATACTACACACACATGTAGTGATGCCAGAGTGGATATGGGTAGGCAATAGCGGCGAGCTGCATAATTCTGTTCCTCTCCCCTTCCCCCAACAAATGCCAGTAGCTTGACCCTATCCCGACCGACCAGTAGTAGTCTTAGGAGGGGTTGCAAGACCCTTTAATCTTGAGATGTGAGGCAAGATTCCCTTGTTTGAGTTTTTGTTTACTGTGGACCTTAAAGTCGAGAAAGATACATGTTTTTTGCTCCACATTCAGCAACATTTAACAAAATTGGGGAAATTTGTTTAGCAGGCAGCCAAATATGTGCATTTTTCTTATTGTAGAGGTGCATGTGTTCCAAACATAGCTTTGGGCATAGCATTCTTTCCACGCTACTAGGGCACATGAGCCACCTGTGATTTATGTCGGTGTGTCGGTGCCTTCAGTGATCATGGCCCCTCTCCCTCCCCTCTGGTTCGAAATCCTCCTTCCGTTTCTGGTATCTTTATATCATGTTTGAAACCCACGGTTGCTCAAAATGTATAATGTGAAGACAATATCTCGAGAAAAGAACGCTTCAGTCAGCTTCAGTAGGAAATGTCAGTGCGTACTTTTTTACACACACACCGTCACCCTCACGATCCACTCGCAAATCGTCATTATGGAGTCAAATTTAATGGTCCTGAATGACATTGCGAATTGTAATGGTTTGGGTTTTTTTTTAGTCGCAACAGCAGGGACGTGGGTAAAGGGTCTTTGATCGGACGTGTGCCTCCACTGAATTTCCAACTATACCCCCCACCCCCACCCCCTGACTGCCGGACATCCATCTTTTGAGAATACTATTTGCCGCCCCGCCCCACCCCCATCCCCATTGAGTGAGAATTTTCAAACTGCTACCCGTGAATTTCCTTCTACTGAAGAAACTCTTCCCTTGTGTTCGAAATATATAACCATGACCTTAAGGTCCCAGGGTAGGAAATAGTCTCTTGCATACGGCGTCTTGATGCCCTCAAGGGGCGAAATATCGACTCCATACTGACTAAATGTTTGGTTGAATTTTTCATAGTCACAAATAAAATGTCACAAAACTACTACCACGGGGCATGAAATTTTTAACGGTTGGTGATTTGAGGCTTGAAATTTCTAACAACTGACACATTCCCCAAAGTTGCCAAACACCCATCCACCATTCCTGTCGACACGTCCCTGTCCAGCAGTCATGTGGTTAAACTTGTATATCTCCCCAGAGACGGCGGAAGTTCGATAAAAATGGAGGGACACAAATTTTCAAGGCTACCATGGTTCGGATCCCGGAGAGAAAGTTACAGTCGTTTATCGGTAAATGTACCCTGACACACTATAGTGTCGCGTTTTGATGCACATGCCGCGGTGTGGTCACCACTGTCCTGTCCATGTCTTCTACTTCTGTCATCCTGCAACCCGAATGCTGGGATTCCTTGGCCAAATGTTGCTAAGCACAAAGTATATCCAACTACCTGTTTTAGTTGAAATATTGTAATGAAAAGTATATATATTTTTTATTTAATTATATCTTTAATGATTTAAGTACAGAAATTACGATCTTGTTTGCGTTTGACATTATTTTTAGCTTTTGAATACGATAACCATGGAAAGTGGATATTATTGGTAAAAGAGGAATTTTTTTCAATTTGCCAAAAATTGACGGAGCGAACTGGTATGGGTTCAATATCGAGTATGAGACCCATTACTGTTAATTACAGCTTGACAACGCCTTCTCGTGCTCCCAATCAGGTTCCTGGTGGTCTTTTGTGGGATGTTGTTCCATTCCTGGACCAGCATGGAACCAAGCTCCTGGACACTTCTTAGTTGTATTGGACGGGCTGAAATTGCAAGCTGCAACTAATTCCAGACATGTTTGATTGGATTGAGGTCGGAGATCTTGCTGGTCAGTCCATACGCTCAATCCCCTCTCTCTGACGGTATTCCTTAACAGCATGGGCAACATGAGGACGGGCATTATCGTCCATCAAAATGAATCTATCACCCTCTGCACCTGCATACAATCTGACGTGGGCATCAAGGACCTCATCAATATACCGCTGTGCAGTCAATGTAACACGTTCAAGGATGGATACAGAGGTCTGTACGCCCCCCCCCCCCCACCCCGATGCCGCCCACACCATGCTTGACCCCCCCCCCCCCCACCACCACCACCATAGCGGTCATGCTCGGCAATGTTGGCTGCATGGAATCGCTCTCCTGGTCTTCTCCATACCCTAGAACGCCTATTTGTGTGCTCCAGACAGTACCTTGACTCATCTGTAAAAAGGACAGGTCGCCAATCTTCTCTGGTCCATCCAACGTGGTACATGGCCCATTCATATCTGGCCTGGTGGTGGTTCTGGGACAGCGGAATACGAATACATGGTCTTCTCGATCGGCGACCACCTTCGTGCAACCTTGCCTGGATAATCTGCGCCGAAACATTTAGCCCGGATGCATTCTGAAGGTCACCGAGAAGCTGGGTTCCTGTGGCAAAAGCGGTTCCTACGGGCCTGAATGATCAAAAACCGGTCTTCAGCTGCAGATGTTGCCCTGCCTCTGGTGTGCCATACTGCTGAAATCTTGCCCGGGCTCTGGTGATCACCGTATGGTGCACACCAAGGGCTTCACCAACCTGACGATGGGCAGCCCCTTGCTCCACCATCCCTACAGCCCGCCACATTTCTGCTTCAAACAAATGTCTTTTTACATTTGCATTTCCCATATTCAATCATTAAATCACAGGGGGTTGTGTTGTAATGAAGACTGAATACCCTACGCATGCCATGTACATGTAGACAGTACACGAAAACATCATGCAAATCAGGGGTACATACTTTTCATGACTGTCGCGAAAAGTCTGCCTGTCAAGAGAGTTAATGTAAACACTGGAGACCATCTCAATACATCCCTCAATCATATCCACCAAAAATATCGCAAATATGTCACAAGCAAATTTCACAATGATGTGTCAAATATTTGGTGCTTAGCATTCTTTGAGTAGTGTATATTACAGGAATGTCTGTATATTGGAATGTTTGCATGCGCCCATTTTGACTCAATGTGTAACACGCAACATATCTGTGGAAAAAGTTGAGAGACATGTGTCCCGTGTGCCCCCCCCCCCCCCCCCCCCGGTTCCGCCGTCTCTGTATCTCCCCAAACTATGTAAACCCCTTGCCCAACGTAGCGGTCAAAACCGGTCAGCGCTGTTCTAAAAAATCGCCAATTAATTTTCATTAGTTTTTCATTTTGTGTCTCAAAAACATGGATTATGACTCCTCGTTGGAACGAGCTCGTTACAATGAGGGTCATAACCTGTGTTTTTTAGACAAAAAATGAGAAAAATTAATTTTTCAAGAATTTTTTTTGGCAAGTGTCGTCAGCTTTTCAAGTTAGGGAAGGGGTTAAAATGTCTTCCTCTCAAGTGTTAAATTTGTTCGCTTCTCTCCCTTTATTTTGTACAATATTAGACATATTAGACGTTGACTCGATGATAGTTTCGTCGTACCGCTTTTGTATATCAGCTTGACCACAGGGTGGGAGCACGGTGGCTCAGTGGTAGACTGTTGCACTTCTATGCTAGAGGTCCGATTGCGATCCCCGTCCGGGACGACCCGCTTTGTGTCCTTGGGCAAGGCACTTTATCTCGGTTGCCTACATGAGGGCACGATGAAGCCGTGTACTAAGGCGTACTGCGCGTCAATGGTGTACATGTCTTCAACCGTGGTAACCCTGCTTGAGCGGAGTTTGAACGGAGTTAGAATGTTGAGGAGCTGACAGTTGCCTGTCGATGCTCGGTGGCTCTCTCCGGGTACTCCGGCTTTCTCCGCCCGTAAAACTGTCACGGTCACGGTTAGCCATTATGCATAAGTATGTGACCTTAAACAACAATAAATAAAACTAGATCGAGTTATTTGTGTGCAAAGCACACAATGGTGTATCCCCGCATTTCCTTAGCAACACCTTAGCATAGTTTTAACGTTTCGAATTAATACCCAAGGAGCCTTTCGATGAAAACTGATTTTCTAACGATAAAAGTGGTTCCACTGGAACCACATGGGGCCAAATAAAAATTCCGAAACCTTCAAACACATCTAGTGATGCTACCTGAACACTTTAGCATAATTTAAACATTTCGAATTGAATACCCTAGGAGCCTTTCGAAGAAAACTGATTTTTCCAACGATAAAAGTGGATCCACTGGAACCACTGGGGGCAAAAATCAAAATTCCGAAACCTTCATGCAAATCTAGAGATGTTACCTGAACACATTAGCACAGTTTAAACGTTTCGAATTAAATACCCTAGGAGCCTTTCGATGAAAACTGATTTTCTAACGATAAAAGTGGTTCCACTGGAACCACCTGGGGCCAAATCAATATTCCGAACCCTTCATGCACATCTAGAGATGTTATCTGATCACATTAGCATAGTTTAAACGTTTCGAATTAAATACTCTAGGAGCCTTTCGATGAAAACTGATTTTCTAACGATAAAAGTGCTTCCACTGGAACCACCTGGGGCCAAATCAAAATTCCGAAACCTTCATGCACATCTAGAGATGTTACCTGAACACATTAGCATAGTTTAAACGTTTCGAATTAAATACCCTAAGAGTCTTTCGATGAAAACTGATTTTCTAACGATAAAAGTGGTTCCACTGGAACCACCTGAGGCCAAATCAAAATTTCGAAACCTTCATGCACATCCAGAGATGTTACCTGAACACTTTAGCACAGTTTAAACGTTTCGAATAAAATACCCTAGGAGCCTTTCGATGATAACTCATTTTCTAACGATAAAAGTGGTTCCACTGGAACCACCTGGGGCCAAATCAAAATTCCGAAACCTTCATGCACAACTGGAGATGTTACTTGAACACATTAGCATAGTTTAAACGTTTCGAATTAAATACCCAAAGAGCCTTTTGATGAAGACTGATTTTCTAACGATAAAAGTGGTTCCACTGGAACCACCTGGGGCCAAATCAAAATTTCGAAACTTTCATGCACATCTAGAGATGTTACCTGAACACATTAGCATTGTTTAAGCGTTTCGAATTAAAATACCCTAGGAGCCTTTCGATGAAAACTGATTTTCTAACGATAAAAGTGATTCCACTGGAACCACCGGGGGCAAAATCAAAATTCCGAAACCCTCATGCACATCTAGAGATGTTACCTGAACACATTAGCATAGTTTAAAAGTTTCCAATTGAATACCCTAGGAGCCTTTCGATGAAAAACTGATTTTCTAACGATAAAAGTGGTTCCACTGGAAACACCTGGGGCCACATCAAAATTCCGAAACCTTCATGCACATTTAGAGTTGCTACCTGAACACATTTGCACAATTTAAACGTTTCGAATTGAATACCCTAGGGGCCTTTCAGAGCGTGACGGACGGACGGACGGAGATCACGACTATATCCCCGCATTTTCAAAAATGCGGGGATAATATATTTATTTATTGGTGGTTAAGGTCACATATTTATGCACTATGGCTAATCATGACCGCGACAGTTTTACGGGTGGAGGAAGCCGGAGTACCCGGAGAGAACCACCGAGCAACGGCGAGTAACTGTCAGCTCCCCAACATACGAACTCCACACAAGCAGGGTGAGCATTGGTTGAAGACAAGGGCACCATCGACGTGCAGTACGCCTTAGTACACAACGCCACCGTGCACCCACGCGGGCAATGGAGATGAAGTGTCTTGCCCAAGGACACAACGCGGTTGCCGCAGGTGGGATTCGAACCTAGGACCTCTCAGCTTTCAGCTTGCACCTCTACCTACTGAGCTGTGGGGATAATAAATCACAGGGTATAAGCGGACAGTCGGTTGGAACGGAAATTGTTAGCAGTCCGACGAGACTCATCTAACTGAAGCGTCGGAAATTAAAAAATTTCACGCGGGTTACCGGTCATTGTGGGATCGTGCTCATTTAGTGGATGTACCAAGACAGTCCAGTCTACACACAGTAGTAGAGTACGGTTTACTATTATTTCTAGAACAAACTAAGGTCAGATTCGGTGTGGATTTGTCTTTAACCCTTTACCCAACGCAGACGATATCAAAATTTATTATTTTAAATATCATTTTTTAATTTAACGAGCTCGTTTCAAAGAGGGTCACATGATATGGTTTTGTTGAAATTTTTCGAAAAATTATATTTTTTCAGCTGCTGAATTTGCATATTACGCGGGCAGATGCGGGCGATTCGTTGGGTAAAGGGTTAAACGTAGAATTTGTTGACTTGACTCACAACAATATTTGTATTTATCGCGAAAGTGTGATAAATGACACCGAAACACAAGACCAGTGGCATTTTAAATACATTTGACTCTCAAAATGCTTAATAGAGTCAGTTCCCACTTCATTTGGGCCCTTCATACGGAAAATCGGTAACTGTAGTCTCCCTGACTGTGCGACTAATTACAAAGTACCTGTCCGACTAACTGAAATGAACACAATATTTTCTGACCGCCTAATTGCACCAATATAAATGTAAGAATCTCGGTATATGTTGCAGTGTTTCTCTGTTTTGCAGGATTAGTCATGCCCCACTGGTAGAAAATTAAGTTATAAACCTACCTAAACACTAGTAATACATTAAGTTATAAACCTACCTAAACACTAGTAATTTCATCAACAGTTTCACTGGAATCCTGGAAAATTCGGAAGTGCATATTTGCCAGTGTGAACCAGTTCTATCACACCGAAACATACACGTGAAATATTTGATATTCAATCACAACATCCTCTGGAAACACAGGACTTATATTTCTGCGAAAATTTTTATTTTAATCACGTGTTTTGTTGCAGAATCAATCAACATATCAACATCCTCGGGAAACACAGAACTTGCATTTCGGAGAATTTTTTTTATTTTAACCTCGTGTTTTGTAACAGAATTCTCATTTAGATTTTCACTAAGGTGAACGAAATATAAACCCTGGTTTACGGAGACGGTGTTAACCCTTTACCTGACATGGAAAGCAGACGACACTTGCAAAAAAACACTCTGGAGTAACTATTTTTTTTCATTTTTTGTCTCAAAAACATAGGTTATGACCCTTCGTTGGAACGATCTCGACGAGCTCGTTCCAGTGAGGGGGCATAACCTATGTTTCTGAGACAAAAAAATGAAAAAAATAACGAAAATTAATTGGCGATGTTTGAGAATAGCACTGGCCGGTTTTTGCCGTTACGTTGGATAAAGTGTTAATAATGATGATTTGTATTTGAGCACTAATTATATGGATTCTTCTCTTTTTGGATGAAAATGTTGGTGTGTAGTAGTAACCCAAAGGCTCATTGAGATCGAGAGGTGCAGATATTGGGGACATGCAGAGATAAAGAGGAGCAGAGAGACAAGGGTGGTGTAGAGAGAGAGAGAGAGAGAGAGAGAGAGAGAGAGAGAGAGAGAGAGAGAGAGAATTAGGTTTTTGATCAATTTATCATGGATACCTCTCTTATGAAACCCGAAAAGATCAGGTGAGGGAATGCGACCTGTAGGATTTACAAATGGAATTGTTCACAATTTATATGCCACATTCAAGATGGCTGATGGTGGGCATGCTTTTGGACGAAATTCAGAAAAAATGAATAGCTCCCATGTAGATAAATTAATTGCCACCCCTAGTACAGCTGTAGTGCATAACAGTTGCCAATATTAAAATCACTCTTAAATCATTGGTGTGTGCTACATAGGAACGGTATACATCTGCATTTGTGTTGATACTCCATTTAACAGGAGTTTGCCTGGTAGGCCAGATAATGACACACCCTGTCACGGTCTAATCGAATCGGGCTGGGTCCATTGCTGAATCCTATTTTTTAAATAATTAGTCTGTGTAAAACATACAAACTGTTGTTTTGTATGGTTTCTTCTTCTTCTTCTTCTTCTTCTTCTTCCTCTTCTTCTTTATGTACTTATCCGCATGATAACTCGAAAACAAATTGTCCAATCTCGCTGATGTTTGGCATACTGATAGACACTCACCGGTACTCGGTCACCTATGTTTTTTAGATTCCTTAGGCATGAGGCTAGCCATGGGGCGTTTTGAAAGAGGCCACGCTCATGTATCTTGCTTAGTGTGACTTATGGACCTGGGACCAATACCAAATGAGTCGACACTCAATGGAGGTTCAACAAGGTCACAGAGGTGATTCAGTGGTTATTAAGTACATTTTTCAGAATTGCTGGAAATCACATCTTTTGCTCTCTTAATGCATTTCCGAAGTTCATACATGCATTTCTACACTCAGAAAAGTGGGTGTGGCCAAATATATTCATAGTTGGTCACGCTCATGTCTCAAGCATGGTATGACGTATAAACCTGGGACCAACTCTAGGTGTGTCGAAACTCAGTGACGGTTCAAAATATGGATCAAGGTCATCAGGGGTCACTGAGTGTATTTTTTCAGAATTGCTGGAAATCGCAGTTTATGACCCTCTAATGCATTGCTGAAGTTCATACATATATTTTTATACTCAAAAAAGTGGTCGGTACCAACAATTTCGAAAGTGAGTCACACTCATAAATCAAGCATTGTATAACTTATGGGCCTGTGACCAACACAAAAATGAGTCGAAACTCAATGGAGTTCAAAAAATGAGCCAAGATCACTGTGGTCACACAAGGGTGATTGAGCGTAATTTTTTCAGAATTGCTGGAAATCACATTTTGCCCCCTCATGCGTTCTGGCAATCACGCGTGTATTTTTACACTTAGAAAAAGTGGGTGGGGGACCAAGATGTTTTAAAGTAGGTCACGCTCATATCTCAAGCGTGTTATGACCTATGAACCTGGGACCAACATCTAAGGCATCGAAACTCAACGGGGTTCAAAATATGGGTCGAGGTCACTGACGTAACCCAGGGGTTATTGAGTGCATTTTTCAGAATTGCTGAAATGACATTTTATGATCCCCTTATACATTCAGGGAGTTCATACATGTATTTTTACTCTCCAAAAAGTGGTCGGAGGCTAAAACATTGAAATTAGGTGAACTAAATAGAAAGATCCAGCATTGCCAAGTCATTTAATCAAGTTTCTACAGAAAAAGACACCACACCAAAGCTCCCAATAAATTATTTAACTTATAAATTAAATTAGAATAGTAGTAATATTCACATCAATTTTCGCCACAGTTTGATAGGAAATCTACATCTCTCATTTAAATACACCCCTATTGGGACATTCTATCGCACGTTCAGTGCAAAAAGTTCATCTGAGTGCAAACAGGTCAATATTTTTCTCATTTTTTCATTTCTGTCCAAAGAATGTGATTTTGCTTTGAAATGAATCCCCACCAAGGAAATAGGGGGTGAATTGATACAACCTGTGTCCCCTTTCCCGGGCCAGCCCATTTCAAATCAAAATCGCATTCTATGTCCAAAATGAAAAATGAGAGAAATATTGACCTTTCTGCTCTCAGTTGAACCTTTTGCACTGAACTTGGCATGGAATGTTTCAATAGAGTGGATTGAAATGCAGATTGCAGATATTCTATGAAATCGTGACAACAGTTAACGTGAATGTGTTACTATCATTCTACCTTACATTATAAAAAAAAAAGATTTTGTAGAAGGAATCAGCAACAACTGATCCCTACAGGACTGAGGTCTAATATCATAACTTAACCCTTTACTTAACCTGAAAAGCAGACGACACTTGCAAAAATAATTCTTGAATAACTAATTTTTTTCATTTTTTGTCTCAAAAACATAGATTATGACCCCTCGTTGGAACGAGCTCGACGAACTCGTTCCAACGAGGGGTCATAACCTATGTTTTTGAGACAAAAAATGAAAATTAATTGGCGATTTTTGAGAATAGCGCTAGCCAGTTTTGGCCGTTACGTTAGGTAAAGGGTTAACACCCCGAAACAAGAGTAATTCGCCCAGTCAGTGTCGACACCAAAGGAGACCTATACGAAGGTCTCTCCTTGGATGGGAGTGTTGGAAGGGCTGAGTGGGTTTATTTGAGAGATTGTTTTGCACATTTTCAACTTTATATTAAACAGATACAGTTACAAATTGAAAGATGGAAATGACAGTTTGGCCATTCGCAGTGTGTTTAAATGCAACTGACCCAGGACGATATAATTGATAAATGAATGGTATAATTCTTCGTGGTCTTGTAGTATTTCAGTCTGCTCTTGATCGAAAGGTTGCGAGTTCACTTCCCCTTTATGATGTGCAGGATTAACATCTCACAAGTAAACATGATTTCCTGATAAACTGGAGCTGAGTATTTGTTATAAATACTCTTGTTGAATCCGTTGTCGCTTAAACTCGGGCAAAACAATAATCGCCGACGAAAACTGCCATTGTTGCCTTTTCAGATTGTTTCCAATAAAATATGTTTCAGTTGTATTGTTAATATTGTATAATTGCGGCCAATGGATTGTAGCGCTTCGTGGCCCAGTGGTAATTTAATATAACCACGACCGTTACGTTCCGTGTTCGCTTCGCCTTTAGCGAAAATCAACTAGCTTTTTATTTGTGAAATGTCTGACAAGTGAAAATAATTTCTTAAGACAAGTTTCTGTTTTAACCTGTGACTCTTAGCAAACTGTCATTACAGCTAAATGAAAGGCTTCAATGGCAGTTTGATCATTCGCAATGTGTTTAGATGTAACTTAGAATGGCATAATTATTGCGTGTTTGATGTTGTATTTCGTGGCTTAGGGGTATTTCAATCTGCTTCTGATCAAGAGGTATCGGGTTCAATTCCCATTTATGATGTGCAAATTGATTGTTTTTTTTTGTTCCCTTCCAAGACATCTCCCAAGTAAACATGTTTTCCTGATCGCACAGAACCGAGTATTTGTTACAAATACTCTTGTTAAATCCGTTCTCTTATAAAACCAGGCAAAACAAAAATCACTGATTCAAGCTGTCGTCGCTTTTTTCAAATTGTTTCCAATAAAATAATAATACTTTGGCCGGCCACAAATTTGTCGCGGTAATGTGTTTTAGTTGTATTGTTGATATTGTATAACCGAGAACAAGGTATTGTAGCGTATTGTGGCCCAGTGGTAATTTAATGTAATCACCATCAAAAGGTTCCGTGTTCGATTCCCCTTTGCAAAAAGGAAATGGACTTGCTGTTTTTTTTCTTAAATTTAATGTCTGGCGCGAAGAAATGATTTCTTGGGACTGGTGTTTGAATAAAACTCTGAAACTCAAAATATTACCTTCTGCTGCAAACTGTTATTGCATTTTGTTGTGCCTGCCAGGGAATACATTGACCACGCGTTGTTTTGAAAATGATTTGATGTGCGTTGTAACGGCTCCGCGGTAACTTAAAATGTTCGTCTTTTGATCTTGGGGTCCTGGGTTCGATTCCGCAACGAAGCACCAGGCGGTTGATGAAGTTCAATGCTTGTGACAAAATAGTTTTGACACGGAAATAACAAACACCCAACAAACGTTACAATTACCAGTGTTTAAAAGCCACGGATGATAACAAGCATTTTAGAAGTTTTTACGGGATATCTAGTTTGTTTTCTGTGAAATGAATTAAATCATTTCATCTTGATTGTTAAACTAATTTAAACCTCGAACTCCCAATGAAAGCGTATGATTTGCGTTATTGGTATTAGCACAAATAAATAAAAAAATTATAAACCTAAGATTTTAATGAATAATCCTTTTCAGTCGCTCGTCTTTCAGAGTGAAGAAGTTATTGGGGTAATCCAGGCGCTTCCCTGTCTCAAGTAGTCTCGATCACCCAAATCACGATTTGAATGAAGGGAGAGAACTCAAAACAAAAATTCGGACAAAAAGACATTTCTTGTCGCAAGTTTAGAGAGTATTCAGCCTAAAATCGAAAATAGCTTGCAAATTTACTGCAAAATTATGATACCGAGACGCTATTTGCTCACTTTGGGTCTCGATTACCCCAAATCCTTTGTCTCTGTTTACAGTCGTGAATGGAATAAATAGATCGTACAGATAAAGTCGAAATAAACCGTTTAACGAAGATGTTTTATGCAAAAGAACTAATGAACAACGAACATATTCATTGCGTGGATTAATTTATCTATTTATTTTAACAACGTTAATCTTGGTATTCTTACTTTAAATAACATAAATTGACATGTGACAAGTCAGTTCTGTATTATAACATCAGACATCAGCCCCATGGGAATCATTTATTACCTATCCTCCCAATAATTTTTTTTTATTTTGATTTTGTAAAGAGAATCAGTAGGAAGTGATCCCAACAGAGCTGGTGTCTGATATCATAAATTAACACCCCTATACAAGAGTAATTCACCCAGTTAGTGTCGACACTAAAGGAGAGCCATACGAAGGTTTCTTCTTGGGTGGTGGTGTTGGAAGGGCTGTTTGGGTTTATTTTGAGATTATTTTGCACATCTTCAGCTTTATATTAAACAGATACAGTTAGAGGGGCGAAATGAATTATTTTGGATATGGGGGTGGGTGTGGGGGTGGGTGGCAGTGTAATTTGAATGTTCGAAGGTTTTTTAAGAATCATTTTCTCTGTTTTTCTATTAACAGTATTATTGTTTGGAAGCGTGGGCCGTACACAGGTTATAAAACAAGTATTTCGTTCTATACAAACCAGCATGAAAGGTTTTTTTTTAAATAACATTTTGAAGGGTTATGTTCCCAGTCAAATATTTGAGCACTGGTAGAATAAGATAACGCAAGTATTCATTTCCTTCCTTGTAAAATGCTGTCAACGGGAACCGAACCCGCAACCATTCGAATACCAAGACAAGGTAGTTACCTCTAGACCGTGAGGACATATAAACCAGGCTTATTTATCCGGTCCTACTATTTAACGAACACAAACGAACATAAACGAACAGAAGAGAAAATAATAAGAAATACAAGTTAAAAATGGTTGAGGGTGCATATGCAGGTATATGTGGGTATATATTATTCGTTTGTAAAATTTTATTCACTTCTGATGAGTATTTTGATGATTAATAAGGTTTATAAAATGTACGACGGCGCGAAATTCTTGTGTTCGTTAAGTGGTAGCCTGCTTGAAGCTGTCGACAAGATGCGACAAAGGTGTGAAATCAATAAGCTGTCTATCTGAGGAAGAATGTTCTGGGCAGTTTCTAACAATAAAATTAAATTGTTGTTAAAAAAAAACAAAAAAAAAAAAAACATGCTAGATCAACAAAGGGATCGAACTCACGACGTTCAGATCAGAAGACAAACTCGCTACCAGAAGGCTATCCAAACAGCATAAAAACAACATGGATTTTGAATACTTCTCTTATACTGTACAGTAGTAGTCAAATGTTAATGTCCATTTACCAATCCAGACTGGTTCAGCCGCGTCTCTAAAACTCGTTGTGAGTTGGTGAATTTATGTTCTAAAGATCGATTGTTCGAGCCGGACTTTCCGCACTTCTCTCTCAATCTGTAACACATTTACTCAACAACCTTAAACCTTTTTACCTAACGCAAAAGGCAGATGACACTTGCAAACGAACTTCTTGAATCCTGAATTATTTTTTTCATTTCGTGAGTCAAAAACATAGCTCATGAACCTCCCATTGGAACAAGCTCACCAAGCTCGTACCTTTAATTGTGAGACAAAAAAAAAAAAAAAACAATGAGAAGAATAATGAAAATTGAATGGTGATTTTTGTGAAAAACGCTGGCCGGTCTGGTCGTTACGATAATGAAAGGGGTTAACAAAAACAATAACACCCCAACCGGAGAAGGGGGTGGGGGGGGGGGGGGGGGGGCTTGAAAAAAATGCAGGCTAAGGCCTAAATGTTTTCCCGACATCTGACCTCCATCCAACCCCCTCCCTCACCCACCATCACGACAACGTGCAAAAACCCCAATTTTTCTGCTGAAAACAGGACCGTCCATTTCCACCACTAATATATTTCCCAGCGGTACCACTTTATTCGGCTCTGTTTCCAGTTGTCATTTCTTGGCTTAATTTGAATCTCAATCCACTAACTAAACTAATTCTGAACACATCAACAGAGATATTTAGATATCACCACAGAAAGTTGTAAAATGCTTTATCCTCAATGTTGTCATGCTTAGTTATGATTAATTTGGACGATTTTCGTTGTTTTTATTGGATGTCACTTATTGATAAACTGATAGATACCAGAATTGTAGCTGTTGTGGCAGTAAAAAGATTTGTGTCTTTTAAACAAAATGGTGCTTTATTCCAAATTCCATGGTGTATTGTGTTAGTGATGTTGCAAAAAACAAAAAACAAAACGCTTCTGCCGAGTAATTCATCTTTGATGAACAATACTTGCTGTTGTCTCATTCAAATGTGATGTCAGACTTACACAAGACTGCTAGGCCAAATATCACTAAGGCCTAAAAAGTTGAAAATGTGTTTCTCAGGCTCACCCGCACGGTCCTTTTGGTTGTCGCATGCTCTCTTTTTATAACAGAGATGGGCGGTTTTCAAATTTCATGTCGGTTCCGGTTTCGATTTCGGTTTCATTCAAAGAGTCGGGTTTTCGGTTTCGGTTTTCATTGTACAAACATAACAATACTTTGCATTTGCATATAGGAAGATTATTTGGCGCCAGTCAGTGTCACAGGGACTCCCTTTCCAGGGTAATACACCTATGTAATAGCCTGTACCGGTACTCTGATTTCCTGATCCTAATATATTTGGATAAATTATCTCAAGAGTTTCAAGTTTCAGAAAAATTATTTTTGCCTCGAGTCTGTTGCAAAATTAGACCCCCCCCCCCCCTTCCAAAACACCTGTGTTTGGGGTAACCCGCTACACCCTGCAAAATTATGCCCTCCATAAAAATTTTAGCGAGTAAAAGTCGCTCATACAGGTCATTGTAACCCTAAATTTCCATCGAACTTCAACTGTGATTTTGACGCTGGCTTTGGAGTTCAAACTTTTTATATTACGTGTAGAACTAAATATATTTGTCATTATAAATGTGGAACAAGTGACAAGCTGCAGTTCTGCAAAGGAAATTGCATTTGATAAACAGATGGACGTTTAAACCGCGATGCGCAAAAAGTAATTTTGTCACATATTTTCGCGGTAAATGCCACGCTCTAACGCAACAGCAATTAGTGCATTTGTTCTGAAAAAAGTGGTATCGGACTCTGAAGTTTGAAAACAAGGTTAACTTTAGGCTGTTTCTCTCTTTATTCTGAGAAGTGAAGACCTGATTAGAGTTTTTAAACCTTGAAGTTGAAAACCGCGTCCACGGGTTTTCTGTAATTGTTTCGGTTTCTGGAGCCACTGGACAAAATCTTTTAATATTTTGTATATTACGTGGGTCAGATTCAAGTTTGTTCAAATCAAGTCCCTCAGTTAATAATTGGGCTTCCTATGGGGGAATTTTAATTTGTTGAAGTGCAATATGGGGGATAATATTTGGTATACAAAATCTTTTTTTTTTGGGGGGGGATGGTAGGATTCAAGTTTGTTTAAATCAAGTCCCTTGGTTGATAGTTGGGCTCCCTATAGGAGCCCAAATTTTAACTTAGTGCAATATGAGGAAATTTCTTTAGCCATCTTGGAGATTTGGTATATAAATTGTCATTCCATTAGCACACCCTAAAGGCTACATTTTTCTCACCCAATTTGTTTCAAATTTTATATGTAGCTTTGGTGTGATGTTTACATGGGAGCTGTCAAGTTTTTCTGAATTTCGTTCAAAAGCATGCCCGCCATCGGCCATCTTAAATTTGGCATATAAATTGTCAACAATTCCTTTAGTACACCCTACAGGTGACATTCCATCACCTGATCTTTTTCGGTTTTCAAATGTAGCTTTGGTGTGGTGTCTTTTCTGTAGAAACTTTATTAGATGACTTGGAATTGCTGGATCTTTCTATTTAGTTGGGTCTCTTCTTGGACAGGTTGTGCTGCAGTGACATTGACCATTTAGAATACATATTCTCTATGTCTCACACAAAAACACAGTATTTAAAAAACAAGTCTCAGTTTCACTCTAACAAAACTTTGAACAATATATACCTCGAAAGTTCTGAAAAGGATCCTCATCCCATTACATCCCATCTCGCACACAAACCCTAATGAATTCCTTAAGTCATACATGCATTTTTACAATAAAAAAGTGGGCGTCGCCAAACATTTTGAAATTCGGCCACGCTCATATCTCAAGCATGGTACGACCTATGGATTTGGGATCAATAAGAAATGAATTGAAAAACAATGGAGGTTCAAAATATGGGTCAAGATCAATGAGATCACCTAGGCATCATTGAATGCATTTTTCAGAATTGCTGGAAATCACATTTTTAACCCCCTAATGTATTCCCAAAGTTCACAATGCATTTTTACACTCCAAAAAGTGGGTGTGGCCAAACATTTTGAAAGTGGGTCTGACTGGGTCACGCTCATATCTCAAGTATGGTATGACATGTGGACCTCGAAGACCAACACCAACATGATTCGAAACTGAATGGAGGTTCAAAATATGGGTCAAGGTCACTGAGGTCACCAAGGGGTTATTGAGTGCATTTTTCAGATTTTCTGGAAGTGGAAATCACATTTTATGACCCCAATGCATTCTGAACATTCATGATCTATTTTCCCACTCAAAATAGGGTGGGAGCCCAAAATATTGAAAGAAGGTCATGCTCAAATCTCAAGAATGATATGATATATGGATGGACCTGGGATGAACACTAAATGAGTTGAAACTCAATGAAAGTTCAAAGATCACGAAATCACCCATGAGTCATTGAGTGCATTTTTCAGAATTGCTGGAAATCACATTTTATGACCCCCCCCCCCCCCCCTCCCTCTAATGCACTGCCAGTTCATAGATGTATTTTAAGCTATGGATGATTGCAAGGATTTTTGAAGTATTTGCAGGATATTCAGTTTGTATTTGTGTGAAATGAATTAAATTTCATCTTGACTTCTAAACTAATTCAAACCTCGAACTCTTATTGAGAGCTTCTGTTTTAATTATTATAAATATAAACAAAGATTTTTAAAAAAACCAGAGATAAATAAAGGATATCTACGCTGTTTTAGTGAATATCAGGAATTATTTAATGGGTGCAGACATAAAGGTTTTTATTTTTCACGAGCGCCTGCGCGAGTAAAAAACAATATTTTTAGATTCACACGAATGAGATAATTACCAATATTCACAAAATTGCGTAGACTGTCTTTTTATTTTTTGCTACATGACTTTTTACTGCGTAATGTTCAGCCCAATTCGACTGCAAACAGTTTCAAGACAATAACAAAGATCTGCAAATCGTTCATTCAAGGAAACGTTCAAGGTGACGTCATGCACCGAAGCATAAAGACATGAAAGGATTATTTTTTATTCGCGCAAGCGCTCGTGAAAAATAAAACTTTAAGATCTGCACTTGTGAGATAATTCCCGGTATTCACTGAATAGCGTAGATTTTAAGACATATGTTAATTTTGAAACAATTTAATTTAAATTGAAATTAAATTGGTTATATATTGTAAATAGTATCGATTGTTAGCCATTTAACCAAGGAATCGGCCGCATCCGCCCGCGTAATATGCAAATTCAGCAGCTGAAAAAATATTATTTTTCGAAAAATTTAAACCAAGCCATATCATGTGACCTCTCTTTGGAACGAGCTCGTCGAGCTCGTTCCAAAGAGGGGTCACACGATATGGTTTTGTTGAAATTGTTTGAAAAAAAATTAAAAAATGATATTTAAAATAATAAATTTTGATATCGTCTGCGTTGGGTAAAGGGTTAATGTACTAATAATGAATTAGTCTTTTATATCGAAAGTTAACGTCTTGAAACATGCTCCGGGACACATATCCGACACTGGACTAAGTTTGACTTTGTTCTATATCAAAGCAAACATCAAAGCCCAAACTTTGTCTTGCTAGATGCACACAACGTAACCGCAACGTTGTTAGTTAGTTTTGAGAAGCACAACATTTCAACAACAAGTCAACAACGTTAAGTGAGAACCTGTTGAATGTTGTGGTGCAAGAAAGTTGTCATGCCGCAGCGTTTTCACAACATTCCAATGGTGTTTGGTAAACAGTTGTTTACCTTTACGGGCCTAATTCCAACTTTCACCATTTCACTGCAACGAATCAGTGCCCCAACATGCCGTCACTGGAGAAACTCACAAATTACATTCTAAATGCCTTGACAATTGTTTCCTAGATAAGTCTTGGCTGCCCAAACTTACCCAGAAACAACTGCTAAGTCGCTTAAGGTGGCTACAACGTCAAGTAAGAGGTTATTAAATATTGTAATTAAAAAGAATAAATGGTTGTGCTACCCGCAACGTTTCAACAACGTGTACAAAACGCAATGTAAGAAGTTATTAAACGACTGAGTTGGCGGCACATTTTCAAGAGCGTGTGCAGAATGTTAACCCTTTACCTAACCTGAAAAGCAGACGACACTTGCAAAAATAATTCTTGAATAACTAATTTTTTTCATTTTTTGTCTCAAAAACATAGGTTATGACCCCTCGTTGGAACGAGCTCGACGAGCTCGTTCCAACGGGGGGTCATAACCTATGTTTTTGAGACAAAAAAAATGAAAAAAATAATGAAAATTAATTGGCGATTTTTGAGAATAGCGCTGGCCGGTTTTGGTCGTTACGTTAGGTAAAGGGTTAACCTTTTGAACCATCGTTTCCTGGATTGAATTGCCCTTGTGTGCACTTACAGTGAGGTGGGTCAGTCCAATATCAATATACAGTGATATTCATTTTTTTCTGATTTGGTGGCCGCCATCTTCTATTTCAAAATGGCCGACATCAGGTGCATGGGAATTATTTAATTGGGTTTTTTGACCCCGAAATGTAGGGTTAGACCTTAAAACCTTTTTTTTAATTCATCTGGCTTAGTTTTGAAGTTAAACCAAAACGTCAGATAAAAATGGCGCCACATTAGAATTCAAGATGGCGGCCACCAGGGGGCGCGAATTTGGGGGGTCCATATTTAAGATCTCTATGGGTAGTAGTATCCCAGTTTAAAATTTAATGATTTCTGCAAAAAACTGAACCATCTTGGTGAAAATCTTGCCTTAGCCGATCTACTTTTTTTTTTTCATTTTTTTGTCTCAAAAACATAGGTTAACACCTCTCATTGGAACAAGCTTGAAGAGCTCGTTCCAAAGAGGGGTCATAACCTAAGTTTTTGAGATAAAAAATGAAAAAATATTGAAAATTAATTGGTGATTTTTTGTTAAGAGCACTGGCCGGTTTTGGATGTTTTGTTGGGTAAAGGGTTAACTAAAATAGATAATACTACCCTTCTAAGGAAGGACCTTTTTGTTCTGTAATATGTCTTTCCCTATGATTGAATTGCCCCTATAATTTATTGCAATAGGGGTTGTTTGGCAATAAGGGTAGGTACAATGCTCATAAGGGAATCTCAAATTTTAACTCTTTACCCTAACCTAACGGTCAAAATCGGCGAGTGCTTTTTTTATTCAACCCTTTACCTAACATAGTGGCCAAAAACGGCCAGTAAATTGACCAAAATAAGCCTACCAAAGCCTAAAACATCTTACAAATGTCTGGATATAGCCATACAAATATGGATATCATTAGAACTGGCACGATGAGACAGTTCTAATGATATCCATATTTGCATGGTTTTCTTGAAAAATTGTGAGAATTTCATTCGAAAAATGTGAAATTTAATTTAGTTTTTAAAAAATCTGTGATAGGGAAAGGTTTAAAAGAACAGGATGCAATATGCTGGGATGTAAAATGGGAATTGGTGATAGGCCTGACATATATACAAGTTTTGCCACACAGGATATCAATAAACTTCCAATCACGATTTGTCCCTTGAGTGTCTCAAGGTGCCATCAGCAATGCTTTAGCAGGATGATCAGTTGTGGGCAAACCTGAAAATAAGTAATATGTTATTTGCAGAATGAGGTCACCAGAAGGTGAATTTGCTGATGCTATCCCAAACAGTGGGCCAATTTATCCTCAGGGTACCTCTTTCTGTTTAGGTTAAGATCTTGATTCAGATTAAGATCCACAGAGGGTAAATTTAGTGATGCTAACCTGAGGTGCAGGGTAGCATCTCTAAATTCACCCTCTGGGGACTTCATTTGGCAGATGACAGTCTGCTAATTTTCTGGCTTGGTTGTGGAGGATGTAAACCTGATTTGTGGGTGCTTTCACATTAACCCTTTACCCAACGTAACGGCCAAAACCGGCCAGCGCTATTCTCAGAAATCGCCAATTAATTTTCATTATTTTTTTCATTTTTTGTCTCAAAAACATAGGTTATGACCCCTCGTTGGAACGAGCTCGTCGAGCTCATTCCAACGAGGGGTCATAACCTATGTTTTTGAGACAAAAAATGAAAAAAATTAATTATTCAAGAATTTTTTTTTGCAAGTGTCGTCTGCTTTTCATGTTAGGTAAAGGGTTAAAGGTTGCTTTTTACCTGCATGGGGTTTTCCCTTTACACAATGTAGAATATGTCCGTATGAATGCTATATTCTCATCTGATTGATAGTTTGGTACCTAGACACGCTGGAGAAATTATATTGGCCAGCTGCTCTTCACCATTTTTCAATATTTCCTCATTCATCCCTGATTTTAAGCATTTTCTCATGAACATTTCATTTTTCCATCTTTTCAAATTAAACCCTTCACCTTACACAGCATTTTAAAAAAATAAACTTCACATCTTTCGAAAAAAATTCTCACAATTTTTCAAAACTATACAAATATTGATATCATTAGAACCAGCTCGTTGAGCTGGTTCTAATGATATACATATTTGTCTGGTTTTATCGAGACACATGTAAGATATTTTGGGCTTTGGTAGGCTTATTTTGGTCAATTTCCTGGCCATTTTTGGCCGTTATTTTAGGTAAAGGGTTAAACATATATTTTCCAAGAATGATTTGTCATTTCTGATATTTATGTTCAGACATGACCAGTCTGCCACATGAAAAAACTTCAGATGCTTAACTCAATCAGTTCCTGAGATATTAAGCAGCATTGGGAGGAGGGTGTTTTTGTCCAAACAAATTCAGGACCACCTCATAAAAATAAAAGTGTTATTTTATGAATACTATGAAGGTTCATCATCTGGTTTGGTACTCTCCAATGAAGTGCATTGCAGTAAACTGAAAAGTAATTGTCCATCAAGGGGTTCACATTTAGACATATTGGGTTCTCAAATAATACCTTCAAATTTTAGGTCCAAAACTGTCCTATCCAGGATCATAGAATATTTCCCAAACTAGAGACATCTCATTAAAAATTACCCCCTCATCTCTTCAACTACCACCAAATGATGTGTTAAAATAGGATTTGAAAGTATTTTTCATGTGACATGATGCAAAATTTGTTTAAAGAAGTGTCCAAAATGCTTGTTCTCTCCAGGACGACTTTATGGACATAAATGCCATGGGCTGTTATGATGGGAATTTTCAGAAAGTACTGTTCCTGTTCATATTTTTGCAAGAATAAGCAAAGTACCCTTGTTCCTGTCTTATTGGATCAAATTGGTCAACAAATTTATATCAAAATGTAAAATTTCTATAATTTGAGTCCGAATCTGACATGCCTTTACATGGCGTGGGAATGTTCAAAAAGTCATGTTTGTTGTCATAAAAATTGAAGTAGATATTCGATGCAAATCAGAGATCAGGTAAATGCACAACCTCAGTTGGGCTTTCAGTTTCCATACAAATCAAATATGGTTCAACTCCTGGAAGGGACATTATTTTAAACAATCCTTCAACTGGCTATAAATCACCTTGTATTGTACAATCACATCCTGTTCTCTCTGATCCAGATGAAGGGAGGTAACTCAATTTTCTTCAACACTTTAACCCTTTACCTAACGAATCGCCCGCATCCGCCTGCATAATATGCAAATTGAGCAGTTGAAAAAATTTAATTTTTCAAAATATTTCAACAAAACATATCGTGTGACCCCTCATTGGAATGAGCTCATTGAGCTCGTTCCAATGAGGGGTCACATGATATGGTTTTGTTGAAATTTTTTGAAAAATTTAAAAAAATTATATTTAAAATAATAAATTTTGATATCGTCTGTGTTAGGTAAAGGGTTAACAGTGACAATGTGAATGGAGAGTGAACTGTTTAGACAAGAACAATGTGGAAATGCAATTAGTAAATACAGATGAACCACCAATCTCTGGTTGGATAGATAAGCCAATAACATTCACTCTTGATCATTTTTTGCCAGGTCCAAACTGTTGGGACGCTGTGATTTACAAAGGTGACTGGTTTGTAGGTAAAGTCAAGTCAAAGAAAGAAGAGTACCTGAACCAGGCATGTGAACTGGTACCTGTACCGGTACGGCCAGTTCCCTCATGCTCCAACCGGTACTGAAGCTTTTGTCCCTGCAGTACCAGGACAAAATTACTTTCTGGGGAAATTCCTAACTGAACGAGGATAAACAGGCTAACAATTGTGTATGGCACACTTACACGACATACTTTCAGCTTATTTGTGAATGAACATAACAAAACACTCTAAATGGGCATGTTCTGTCTGCACCACCACCTTGATAAGGCCAATCATTTTTACTTTCCAAACGTGGCATCAAAGATAATGAATGCACCATCATCGGCTACTTCAAAGAAATTATTTTGTGGCGACATCAAAGTAATCATAAAGCATGATTTTCGTGCTTTATGATTACTTTGATGTTGCCGCAGAATAATTGGTACAATGCCATGTTTGTCTTTGCGATCTTGGGGACTGGGTCGGTTTAAATGCAAATTTGTCCCATCTGATTGTGATGTCACCCAATTGTTGACTTGTCCTGGTACCGGTTTCGACGGGACAGGCTCTGTCCCATCCTGGTACCGGTTATGTTGGTACCGGCGGTACTTTTATGTGCCTGACCAGAACCTATTTGTCATCATCATGATCAATGCTGGACTCAATAAATTTGTTTGGCACTTGTGTGGTTTCTTCAAAACCAGACAAGTGCCAAATGAAGGCAACTGAAATTCTCTTCTATAATAACTGTTCTTTCTCTAAAATCCAGTTCTGGCCAGAATTATGTCCTTGATAAGAACGACTAAAATAATGTGAAAGTGGCAAATGTAAAACAAATACCATCTCCATAGTGAAATTACTCTATTATTCAGATTCACTGTACGACTGAGTGGCTTGAATGCTTGGAGATTCCCAATAATATTGCATTATAAGATTCCTTTAACCCTTTAGCTAACATGAAAAGCAGATGACACATGCAAACAAAATTCTTGAATAACTAATTTTTTGTCTCAAAAACATAGATTATGACCCCTCATTGGAATGAGCTTCTTCCAGAGAGGGGTCATAACCTATGTTTTTGAGACAAAAAATGAAAAAAAAAAATTTAATTGGCGATTTTTGTGAATAGCGCTGGCCAGTGTTTGCCTTCAAGTTGGTAAAGGGTTAAAACATTTGGAAGTTATGCCAAAGATTTTAACAATTATACGCTTACATCTTGGAAAATCCTGGAGAGGACACATTTTGGACAGTCAGTTTTATTAGAATGTATCTAAATAACAACACACATCAAGATGAATTCAGCAAGAAACGTTAATCTAGAAGCAATATTGTGCTGAGAAAATGATTGGGAACAGCAAGTGGTTCGATAAAACTTTTGATATGCTGGGTCCTTTGTCGATTAGGCACCTGAAGTCATGCTCATATCAAAATGCCTGGCATATCGGAAGTTTAATCCTTTGCCCAATGCAGACGACATCAAAATTTATTATTTTAAATATCATTTTTTAATTTTTTTTCAAAAGATTTCAACAAAACCATATCATGTGACCCCTCGTTGGAATGAGCTCGACAAGCTCGTTCCAACGAGAGGTCACATGATATGGTTTTGTTGAAACTTTTTGAAAAATAATATTTTTTCAACTGCTGAATTTGCATATTACGCGGGCAGATGCGGGCGAATCGTTGGGTAAAGGGTTAACTACACATATAGTTCATCAAGATCATATTCTCAGTTTAATATTGCTTACAGGTTAACCCTTTATCCAATCTAACAGCCCATACCTTACTATTCTCAAAAATCGTCAATAAATTTCCATTAATTTTTTCATTTTTTGTATCAAAAACATAGGTTATGACCCTCGTTGGAACGAGCTCGTCAGGCTCGTTCCAATGAGGGATCCTAACCTATGTTTTTGAGACAAAAAATGAAAAAAATTAGTTATTGAAGAATTGTTTTGGCAAGTGTCATCTGCTTTTCATGTTAGGTAAAGGGTTAACATCCTTGTTGATTTAATCTTGACTGATATTGTTATCCATATAAAATCAATTAAATTGACTGTTCAAAAATTTGTCCTCTCCAGGACTCTGGCATTGTGACTTGTCATGTTTGTAAAACTGACTTCTCTTGATCAGAAAAGTGACACCTTGACTTCAAAAGTTTTCTGACATGTTCCATAATCTCTATTCTTGTTTTGATTGGCTCATAATATACCATACCTTCTTTCTGTCAAACAATATGGACTTTGATTGGTGGTGTTTAGCTTAGAAAAAAATAGAAATTTGAATATTTGGCTAAATTTTTTCACTTTTCCAAAAAAAAAAAAGACTTCAATTTTTTTGTTCATATCTTGTTTTCTTAGTGTCAAGGTTTGTCATTTTTTATTTTATCCAGGGAGATGATGTTTCTTGATGCCTTTTATTTGGTTAAATAAAACATGGTCGATATTAAAAAATAACTTCATTTTATTTGGAAAGTGTTCCTGCAAAAAAAATTGGGCATATTTGTAGGTCAGTTGTATCTTAAATCTCATTCTGTGACATTCTGATTAAAAGAAAAAAATCAAGAAAATATTTGCAAAATCAGACATTTATTTTTCACCCTCTGTGTTCAAAAACAGGCAACCCTGAAAGTGAAAGCACCCTTGTCCTGTCTGTAATGACTCAAGTCCAAACCTGATAAAAATATTCCAGCTACATCATCAATGCATGACTTCTTTAAGGCACGCCATGATGATGTAGTTGGAATATTAGTCAGTCAGGAGTTTTTTTAAAAAAAAATAAAAGATTTCTTGGAAATTTATTGGTGGATAAATAAAATATGCATGAAGTAGTCTTGATGCAACTTCTTACTTAACCCCTATCACTCTGGTAGTGCTACTAAAATTTTCTCCAATCCCCTCTGTTCTTCTCTGGTTTAACCCTTTACCTAACATGAAAAGCAGACGACACTTGCAAACAAAATTCTTGAATAACTAAGTTTTCACATTTTTTTGTCTAAAAAAACATAGGTTATGACATCTTATTGGAACGAGCTCAATGAGCTCGTTTCAAAGAGGGGTCATAACCTATTTTTTTTAGACAAAAAAATGAAAAAAAATAATGAAAATTTATTGGCGATTTTTGTGAATAGCGCTGGCCGGTTTTGGCCATTACATTGGGTAAAGGGTTAACTGATTGAGTGCTGAAAGCCACTATCAGGGTTTTCAAAATGAAAAGTGTCAATGACACTGTAGCTTAACTTGTCTGTGTGTTGCGTTTGATGAAAAGGATAATGTTCAGTGTTTATGAAAGGCTTATGAAATACAACAAGAATTGTGATGATTGAGAATATGTTCTGTTCCCTGTATGCTATGTTTTCAATAAAAAATAATTTGAGGTGTAGACTGTACAAAAGAATTGAGGTGTAGGTTAATGTGGCCCTCACAGTTAATGTATGTCAACCAAAAGTTACTACGTTACAGTAAAATTATTCCAAAACGAGTCATCCTATCAGGATTACAATGAAAATCCCTTCATAAATATGGCTTGTAGACTGTGCTAAAGGTTTTCGAGCTTCGGGCCTGTGTAGCTGCCACAGTTGACCGATCGGAACCAAAAAGGGACATCCTCATCTAGACATTATACTGAGTCATCCTATCACGTTACAATGAAATCCCTTCATAAATACAACCTGTAGTCTGTGTTAAATGTTTTCGGGTTTTGGGTTCGGGCAGCCATCACGATTGAATGATCGTGGCCAAATGGGTAAGTTCTCATCTAGGCATCACACAGAGTCATCCTACCAAGTTACAATGAAATCCCTCCATATTAAATATGACCTGTAGACTGTGCTAAAAAGTTTTGGGAGTTTTGGGCCTGGGCAGCCGTCATGGTTGATAGACCATGACCAAAAGGGGACATTCTCATGTAGACATAAAACAGTGTCATCCCACCAAGTTACAATGACATCCCATCATAAATACGACCTGTAGATTGTGCTAAAGGTTTTCTAGGTTTTGGGCTTGGGCAGCCATCACGGTTGACCGATCATGACCAAAAGGGGGCATTCTCATCTAGACATGACCTTAAACTTGCATATGAAATTTTGTGACAATCGGACAAGAACTATGGGGTGTAGCCTGTGCTAAAGGAAAATGTGAACAGACTGACAGACTTCCACATGCCTGATGGCAATAGCTTATCTCGACTTTGTCAAGTTAAGCTAAAAATGAAAGTGTCAATGACACTGTAGCTCAACTTGTGTAAGACATGTACATGTATAGTATGTGACACAGCAATGATACACATCTAGGTAATGACCTGATAACAAAGGTTCCTGTAAAGTATTGTAAAGGTCTGTACATAAATACTGACCATAGCCTGTAACAAATGTACAGGTAAAGTATTGTAAAGATGGGTGACAGTTAGATGCTAAACTAGAAAAGAAATCAATAAATATATACCACTTAATTAAAAGTCCTTTCTGTTCAGGCCAAATGGTTGTAGTGTTTCTATTATACACTTCCAAAAGGAACCGACCCAGAGCTGCTCTGTGAGACACAGCCTGTACCTGAAACTGATAATGCAGCTATCCACGGCTGAATCCTACCTCAAACGTTGTTCGAGAACTACACCATCCATCCGGACATTGGCAGCCCAAACCCTCGGATCCTTAGCCATGTGGGAAATACGCCACCTGATACCACCAACATCACGGACTTGTACCACACAGCAAAAGTCCTTGAATATGCAGCAGCTCAACTCTTACTACCAGAGTATTACTGACCACATCGCTTCTCGTTTTACGAACTTAACTCCTTTCAGCGGAGGGAAAAGGAAAAACCAAATAATAATACAGAAACAATACAGTCAGTATATCAGTTTATTTTATTTTATTTCCACCCCATATCCTCAGTTTCTTGTCACAAAAATGCTGATGTCCGTATCCTATGATACTCTATCGCTCCTTTCCTTTTTAGTCTGTACCTATCCCTTCACTCACAGCTACTCCTGCTCCGACTACTTGAGCCTTAACATCACATTTCTCTGTTACCACCTGCAAAATTCACAATCATAGGTAATGTTCAGATCTACTACAGAGTGTTAATCCCACTATTGTTACCTCCCTTTACCCCACATTCAGGTTTTTCCATTCAACAATGGAAACAATAGGATGACGTCATTCGATATATCAATTTTGTATGTACCTCTCACCAAACTCATTACAGGCCCACACAAACACCCCATGCTTTTGCCAAACACGTCATCACTCTGCATCCGCCACACTGAGCCGAGATAGTATATAAGGCTGAGCCACAAGTAGTTACCTTTGCCTCTGACGAAGTTCTCCAATCAGAACGAAACCGGTTAGGCGTACCAATCACACTTATTTACGGGATTCCTACGCACAGGTCCCCTTGAACTCTATTGAGTTGTTTCATTGTCTAGAAAAGAAATCTCCATGGAGTTAATGTTACAATGGGGATCCTTGCATGGTGCACCATAAGCCAAATGTTTTTGTTTTGGCCTGTTTGATTCAAACACTTCTAAGGTTGATTCATACTAATTAATAAATATCTGTCCAGTGCTTCTTAAAATATAGGTATTTGAATTTTTTATCTTTTGCTCATAGGGTTCCCACAGGTGAGGACGTTTTATTTTTCTCATTGGAAATAGAAAAATCAGGTTGTGCCAATAATGTTTACCCTCCCCAAACATCACCAAATATTCACACAGGAACTTGGCTTCAACACATTTGAATATACACATACAAGGGATGCTGAATTCAAAAAACATTATTTTGTCTGATGTTTTTAAAAAAGATTTTTAATTATCTCCCTTTTTGAGTCCCTGTATGTTTGACTGAACCCAAAAATATTTGTTCTCATACCACAGTGATAACAAAGGCACCCAATAAATTTATAGCAAACATTACTGACATAAACATCTTCTTTACTGGTTCTGTACAAAAAATATAACACACACAATTCCCGTAAATATGACTACTGACAGGCATTTTGAATTTTTGCCCTAGCCCAAAAGCACTCGTTACCATCCCATGATGATAACAAACATAGTCCTAGAAGTTCTGTACAATAAACTGATTGCACCTAATTTTGGTATAATATGGCCGTCGGAAGCCATCTTGAATTTTGGACTGCAACCCAAAACACTCATTCTAGTCCCAAGGTGATAACAAAGGTACCCAAGAAGTTTTGTGAAGATTGGTTCATAAATACAGACTCTAACCCGAGCCATATTGACATGTGCACTTACAGTGAATAAGTAGCACTGAATATATCAAAGTTCATCTAATTTGCATAATTTCTCCACGAGAAAAAACCCTGTATTATATGTGATATATTCCATGTTACTAAACATTCATTCAAAAATTTATTTAAATCATAACCTTCATACAGAATTTCTGTACAAAAAACTGATTGTACCTAATTTTGGTACAAGATGGCCACCAGCAGCCATCTTGAATTTCGGACTGCACCCAAAAACACTCGTTCTCGTCCCAAGGTGATAACAAAGATACCCAAGAAGTTTCGTGAAGATCGGTTCATAAATGCAGCCCCTAGCCTGAGCTGTATTGGCATGTGAACTTTCTGTGTATAAGTAGCACTGAATAAATCAAAGTTCATCTAATTTGCATAATTTCTGCACGAGAAAAAAACCTGTATTATATGTGATGTATTCCATGTTACTAAACATTCATAGAAAATTTATTCAAAACAGAACTTTCATACAGAAGTTCTGTACAAAAAACTGATGGCACTAATTTCAGTACAAAATGGCTGCTGGTGGCCATCTTGAATTTTGGACCTCACCCAAAAACACTCGTTCTCATACCACAGTGATAACAAAGGTACCCAAGAAGTTTTGTAAAGATCGATTCATAAATACAGCCTCTAGCCTGAGCTGTATTGAATTGTTGACGGACAGACAGACAGACGTACAGATGGATGTTCTTACACATTTTGACTTACTTGTGGGGTTTTTCCCATGTTAAACCCTAACCCCAGAAGGAAAAAAAATTAACCCCACAGTGCAAAAAATAACCCCACAAGTGGCCTTTGTACTAACCCGAACTCCACAACTAACACTGACCCTAAATTGTAAACCCTACAATGTACCTCTGCTAAGCTTGGACAGACAAACGGGCCATGCCATAACCTCAAATTTGACAACGTCAAAGTTCAGCTAATGAGGGTACCAGAGCAAAAGCCAACATTTTCATTGATCATGTTTCATATTCAGTCAAAAGCAAATGCATGCAATATTTTGTTTATATAATTTTGTTTTATCACAAATTATTGAAGAGTGCCTGTGGGCACTCTTCAATAATTTGTAATAAAACAAATTTTGATGAATATATTCAAACCACCAAAAATAATGCCCTCAACCAGTTAATGACATGATTGGGATACAATACACAAAGCTATGTTTGGAACTAACACACCTCCGCAGACAAAAATGCCCATTTTGGCTTTATATTTACTAAAATAAAAAAAAATATTGTTTTTGCCCAGTGGGAAAATTTATTTAAATATGGAGCCTAAATGTGCATTTTTCTTGACTTTCAAGCCCGTAAAAGATACAAATCATATGAGGGAATCTTCGGTCACGTCATGAGATTAAAGAGTTTTGGTGGGGAAATTTGTCAAATATGGAGCCAAAATATGCGTTCTTCTTGATATTAACCCTTTGAACCTAAGCATTCTTCTTGATATTAACCCTCTGAACCTGCGCAGTCACTTTTTCATCCAGGAACATGATACGTCATAATTTCATTAAATAGGATGGATGATACAGTGCAGGTGTGTGACAGACCAATCAATATTTTCAACGTGCAGCCCCCCCAATGCTGTAAGTTGAAAATATTAATTGGTCTACCCCTAAATAATGAATATGGACTCTTCCAGTTGGTCATTGAAGTGATATGGAAGATACCACCGGGGTTCAAAGGGTTAAGGGCCGTAAAGATACAAATCCTTTGAGGTAATCTTGGGTCATATCTAAAGAGTACAGAGTTTTGGCCCAGTGGGGAATTTTATTACAAATGAAGCCAAAATATGCATTTTTCTTGACTTTAAAGGCTGTAAAAGAAAAAAAATATCCGATTACATCCTAAGAGTAAAGAGTCTGTGTAGCCTTACCTGCTAACTCCCAATAAGATTTCAATTAGAGGAATTTCAAAGGCATATAAATACAAGTTACAAGTTTCAGGAGATTGTTTTTCAGTCCTAGTGGTGGTATTATGTTATGGTGTAAAAGTATATATGTCTCCTTGGATGCTGCTGGTGGGTATTCCTGCCCAGGACATTATTTCTTTTGCCATTGAAATATGTATAATTTGGGCATATTTAATCCAAGTCGCACCATGTAAATTGAATGGATGTTTTCACCAACGATTTCTTGAGTTAAATTTAGATGAATTTTTCATCAAATCTGGTCATGGCTGCTTCACAGCAGAACCTGACTAGATTTGATGAAAAATCTTTTTAAAATACTCAGCCAGTTAAGAGATATATATAATGACAAAGATTAGTGTTCAATCGATAATCGGAATCGGCCACCACAATTGGCCGATTGTGGGCAATCGAATGACAACGACAGTGGCTTCTGGAACATCGGTTCAACAGATTGTTGCCAAGCATTTTATGATGATTTATAAACTGCATTTTATTATCTTTTGCAATTGTTCAATTGTTAATGTAAAATGATGTCAATGATACCATTCAATAAAGTTGAAAAACCACCACAATGTGTACTCTTAATCTAGATGCCCATTTACGAGATATACAAATTAAACAGCATGTAAAGCTCACAACTGAGTGTACTTGCGGCAACACCAGTTTATACTGGAAAAGTGAAGATTGCACTTCATTGACGTGGTTCTTAGAGTCACGTTTACTGCCCAAGTGTGCACGGCTGGTAATTTTACTAGACCTGAGTTAACGGAGTTTAACACTGAAATATGTTCAATTTAATGTAGTTCTTTTGAGTCTTGATTTATCTAGTAGTGAGCAGACTGTAAACCCACAAAATAAGTTCAATTTAATGTAGTTCTTTCGAGCCTCGACTTGTCTAGTAGTGTACAGTATTACAATCAAAATCGGGATTGGAATCTGCCGATTGTGAGCTCAAATAATGTGTTATCGGTCAGAGGCCATTTTTGGTAATCGGTTGAACACTAGCAAAGATAATGAAAAATGGTAGCTTAATCAACTGTTTTTTCCAAAAATATGTGTGTGTGGGGTGGGGGGGCGCATCAGGGACCAGCCTAGAGGGTAATTTGAGGGAGAAGTCACTTCTCCCTCCACTGACTTTAGGGAGAAGTCAGATGAAATAGGGAGAAGTGAGAAGAAAATGTAGAGCGATGATTCTGCATTTGCATGATCTACCGGTATATTATATTTTCATCTCTCACAAAAATAAATCACTACAACTGGGCAATAACACATCTCTATGTGTAAATTTATTTGTACAAAGAATTGTTTACTAGAAAAAAATATGCCTCTCTGTATTAATTTATTTATAAAAAGAAAAGTTTACAATTCAAATTCAAATGGGCATTTACTTTTTAGAAGAGACAGATCAGCCTTGAATTAAACAATTCAAGTGTGTCCATTTCTTGATCCAGAGTGAGTAAAAAGTAGGTCAATATACTGTTCTGGTTCTCAAAACGTCTTGCACAAAAATAAAATCCAGATTGGAATTAAAACTTCAGCTGACTTTATTTTTAGTTACTATGAAAATTAATCACAATAACAATTAACCCTAGCAATAATACTCTTTTCAGATGGAAATTACTTTGTAAATTCTATGTGAATTCACCTAATTTCAAGGTAGGTTAATTGGGAATTTACAAATTACAGGGCGACACGATTTTGCTTTTTAATGATGTCAGTGTGAAGTTATGCAATCCAAGGCGACTTTTTTGCCCCAGTCGCCTGGTCGGCTGGTCTCTGGGGCGCATATATTTATTTATTGGTGTTTAACTGGTAGGGTGCTAAATTATTTTTTTTCTGATAAAATTTGTGCACATGCCTTTGCCTTGTTACAATTTATGGGAGAGTGCCTATGGGCACTCTCCCATAAATTGTACCACGGCAAATTCATATGGATTAAATAATTTTACTTCAAAGATAATATGAAGCACATCCATGAGAAGCCTTTAAGTTGGGGTACCTGCACTTCTGATGAAGCCACAAAATGGGCTTCCAGCCATCTACCAGTTAATGTAATTTTCAGGATCTGGGTTATATCATTATGCAACATAAATATAGTAAAGGTTTCCCAATAGTTCGTGCTTATGCTGCCCACTTACTGAGGGCTTTCACCCCTGTGGCATTGGTTACCAGGTCCTATTTTCCCAGTGGAGAAGAACAAATCTTTGTCAGTAGACTCTGGCATGAGGTGACCCTGGCTGTCAAAAGTGTCATTAAACCCCAATAAATAACCTCAGTAGACAAGCAGAACTTCACTTCCTGGGCATCATATGGGGAGGGGTTAGGCATGTGCCTATGCTCCATCCTCCCTGTTCCTACATTCATGTGTAGGAGAGTGCCCTAGCCCAAACTTTCTCCAAATCACTGCTGAGCAGCTTAAATTTACAACAGCTCCTCGGTAGAGAGAACATCATCCATGATGCCTTTTCAATTAGGATAAATGAAAACGGGAATGAAAGGCTTGTTACTTTAAATATTTATTTAACATGATGTACATGATGTGACAATCAAGAAACTCACTCATTTACAAATGCACTTTACAATATGCAAACCAGAAACATAAAAAAACAAATGATGGACTGGCCCATAAAATTGTGCTGTGAAACCTGGATGGAAGGGCTGCACTTTACAGTCTCTGCATCTTTAAAGACTGTTTATTCATTGGTGTTTAAGGTCACATATTTCTGCACAATAACTAAGCGTGACAACAACATGGGCAAAAAGTAAAGTTTAGTCAATTGGTTATACCCATGTTGTCATTTTAGACGACTTCTACCCCTAGCAATGATGACTGGGTCCAATGTTACCAGTAAAACAGAGCTTGTTTACCAGAGAAAGCATGCACTACTTTCACTTCCCAAGGTTCCCACAGGGTTTGGGTATCAAAATCTCCAAATATCTAAGACCAGACCAAACCATGGTGTCAGCTTGGTGGGACCTGGACAGGCTTGGTGTGGCAGTGTTCATGCACTTGGATCAGTTGATAATTCAAAGAGTTTCCAGGAGATTTTCTGTATATTTTTAAGGAGTTTCAAAAATCTAGAGATAAGGCTATTAAAAAAATTCTTGTTTCTCATGCACCTCCCTCGTCATAGAAAATCTGCCTTGTAGGACAAATATTTAACCAACTATACCTTATTTGACAGAGCTCACAGAGCTTCAACTAAATCATGGGAAATTTTCACTGCTGGAAACATTGGTTTGCCACATAGTAATGTAGGAGGCTAAATTTCTGATTCCAACTATTTTCAGAACTCTTTTGTGTATAAACAAAAAAACCCCAAACGCCTCAAAAGCCCCTCTCCCTTATCATACAGGGCACCACAGAGAAAAAAATCAAGGAGTTTCAAGGAGGTTTAAGGCAAACATTCAATGATTTTGAGGGACATATTGATACAGAAATTGCAAAGCAAGTTAAATCCCCCCCCCCCCCCCCTACACCAAAAAAAAAAAATATAAACCTTTTGCTTGTCACAAATCTGGCTTTATTTATTCATGATAGTACTGACCTTGAAGATTATTTCTTTCAAGTAAAAATTATCTTTAGAGCCTGTACCCACAAAATGGATCGAGACTATTTAAACAACCAATCAGTGGTTGGCTTTTAACAGGACATTTAAACTATGATTTTAAGACAGAAATCGGAGCAGTAACGACCAAAATGGAAAAAATATTCTCATTGACAACATTCATAACTAATTGGGGAAGATATAAATTTAAAGGATTACTTTTTGGTATAAATTCAGCCCCAGAATTTTATCAGAGAACAATGTCTAAACTTCTAGAGGGGTTAAAGTGGGTAGTATGTTATATGGACAATATTTTAGTGCATGCGCCCAATGAGAGTTTACACAACAAACATCTAATTTCGGTTTTAGAAAGACTAGAACAATCTGGAATCACTCTACACAGTGAAAAATGTGAATTTAATAGATTAGAAATCAAGTTCCTAGGTCACATAGTTAGTGCCAATGGAATTAAACCTGACCCAGAATAGGTCAATGCTATAAGTGAAATGGAACCACCAGAAAGTGTCAGCAGGGTGCGACAATTTTTAGGAATGGTTAATCAAATGGCAAAGTTCTCTCTGACTAATCCTCTAAAAGAACTTCTAAAGAAGGGTAGTGAATTTGTGTGGGACACTCCGCAGCAAAAAGCATTTGATGAAATAAAACATGACTTGTGCAAAGATCCAACTTTAGCCTTGTATGATCCAAATAAAAAGACTGTATTGTCTACTGACACATCTTCATTTGGAATGGGAGCAGTTGTAACACAGGTCCAAGACAATGATGTTCATCGACCAATTGCATACGCATCACATTCATTAACTGAAACCGAACAGCACTATGCACAAATAAAAAAAAAAGGTGCTACCAATCACATGGGCATGCAACAAATTCAGTGATTTCTTAATAGGAACAGTTTTTCTGATCGAAACAGATCATAAACCATTATTATCATTATTGGGTAACAAAAACTTGAGTGAACTTACACCAAGAATTCAAAGATTTAGAATGAAATTAATGTGCTATGCATATACAAAGGCACATACTCCTGGAAAGCAACTCAACACGCCGTATACTTTATCACGAGTACCAGTTGAACAGTCATTTTCATCAGCAGAGGAGAAATTCCAAGAGGAAATAACATCATTTGTAAATTATGTCATGAACTCTTTACCAGCTATAACTAAACGTCATGATCAGAATCATAGAGAACTGAAAGCTGATCCAGTTTGCAATCAAGTTATGTCTTATTGTTTAGAAGGATGGCCTCCATCACGAGATGAAATAAATGAACTTGGTCTATTTGCGAAGAGCTCTAACAGTTAACTCAGCTTGTGAGACTGAAGATGGAATGCACAGTCTTGAATTCTAGCTTGAGTGGCCTACAAATGTACCACAGAATAATGTTCGGAGGCTAAGTTTGAACTCGTAAGACAGATTTTTCGATCCAAGGCATTATTTCCTCCCATTTCTGTCTTATTATAAGAGGTCTATACATGGGGCACTGATGATAAAATAATAACTGCAGACAGCAGTTATTATTTTATCATCCTTGTATATTGATATTGGATTGCTCCATCTCACTGTAAGTGTACACAAAGGTGATACCACTCCAGGAAATGGGGGTTGAAAGGGTTAACACCATACCAAACTTTCATTATACCAAAAATATAATCATGAATGTCGATGAGGAAGATTTTTGTGCAGAGTATTCATAACTCAAACCTGATCTACCTATGCTCAGTTTGCTTTTTAATTACCACTGATACATAAACTGTTGTGTGCACAGATTCATGGATGTGCTAATAGACGGACTGATATCGAAATGTTATATGCAACCTACCCAAAGTCACCGACATCTGCAGTGTTTATGCACAGAAGTTATCAAGTTGTGACTTGGCCTTAGATGTCACACATAGCACTTTAGCATCTGTTCATCTACTAGCACATCCATTCATCTGGAATATTGATACAATGTGCCATCATATGGTACGCATTCCCTTCTTTGTGAACCTGATTGTTCACTCATTCCTGGGATTAGAAATTTTTCAAATCACCAGAAGCGGTGGCTCAGTAAGTAGAGATACAGGCTGCAAGCCGAGAGGTCCTCGGTTCAAATCTCACCTGCGGCAACAGCATTGCATCCTTGGGCAAGGCACTTAATCCCAATTGTCCACATGGGGCCAAGGTGGCATTGTGTACTAAGGTGTAGTGCACGTTGATGGTGCACTTGTCTTCAACCAATGGTAACCCTTCTTGTGTGGAGTTAGTACATTGGGGAGTCTGACAGTTGCCTGCCATAGCTTGGTGGTTCTCTCTGGGTACTCCAGCTTCCTCCACCCATAAAACTGTCCAACACGAGGCGACCCTTGCTGTCAAAAGTGTTGTTAAACCCCAATAAATATATAAATCCCCAGAAGGATCCAATCAAACCTTCCTGACAATATCAAATCCAATCTTCAGAGTTTTGCAGGGCTCTTGCATATATAGATTTTTGTGCACTGACAGTAACATAATGTGCCAGTATAAAACTACAAATACAAAAAATGTTCAACAATGAAAGTTAGAAACTAGGTAGCTTGAACTGCAACAAGTTTATTCAGTATAAAAGCATTAACCCTTAGGCCTATTTCCAACTTTTTTGACTTCAGAACAGGTACCCTTAACATGCCATCATGAGGAGTCTTACTGATGAGAGACAAATTATCTAGGAAGTGGTTTCTACTCAAGTCTTGGCTGCCTTAACCTTTACGGGCTGAGATTTTTTGTACATTTTTGTGTCACTTTGACAGTGTAACTCCTGCTGCTTCGCAGTTGTTTCTATTCAAGTCTTGGCTGCCTACATTGGCAGCCAAGACATGCCTAGAGACAACTGCCATGGTACATAGAATAAAAGTTTTGAGTTCACCCAAAGAATGTATGTTGGGCGTCTGTTCTACTGAAATAAAAAGTGATATATGGTAGTCTAATAAAATTCTGAATTTGTCCCTTAAGGGTTAACAGGCAGCCTAAACTTGACTAGAAATCACTGCTAAACTGCTGTACATATAGAGGCTATGGGCTATTGAGAATTCAGGACCCAAGTCCAGGTGTCCAGGCCCTTAAGGGTTAAAGGTAATAATAATTTAAAAACCTCTGCTTGATTAGTTTAATCATTTGTTCACTTCAGTTTCTAAGCAGTAACTGCTGACAAGATAAACATCCAAGATCTAATTCTGATGGATGCATTGTTGGAGTGTTAATTTCTGAACAAAAAACTTCCAAGTTGTGAATGAGTTGAATCTGAAAGTCAGGTTTTTTGGTTACACACAACCTCTCTCAGTGTCACTCTATCAAGATGAAACAGTTCTCTTTCTTTCCTTTGTATTTTATGAATCAGTCAATGAATGATGAAATTGTCTATTTTCCTTTGCCACCCTGGGTTGCTTGTTGTTTTATCACTGGAATAAAGAAAAGAAGTTTTTAACTTAAAATGATAAATTTTAAGTAATTTGTATATTCTTTATACTTACCAATGGCCCAGACTAGCTGGTGCAAACTCGATATTATCAAGGGCCAAACACAAATTTTGAACCCCCCAATCCCCAAAATTTGCATACAAAACCGAAAATTAAAAGTCCTATTTGGCCCTCCATATTTTTACTCTCTGTGCATGCGCAGTGGTCAGGAAGTGACCAGAATTGGCACCAACATCATTCTTTGTAGATGAGCAAACTAATAATAACTCAGTGGGGAGGTATGAGTGCCCACTCATGAGAGGGCCATACACCTCTGGGCCATTGGTAAGTATAAAAAATATACAAATTACTTAAAATTTATCATATTTTTATACGACAACCAATGTCCCAGACTAGCTGAATCGTAAAAAGGCGGAGGGCCTAGGAATTAAGAATTAGCAGACCAAATAGCTCCTAAGCCTGCATTCCAAGGTGAAAGGAAAATAAATTTAAAAGGAATTACATGTATGTCTCTCTAAACATTAATAGAGAAGACATGTCATAAATAAAGAGCCAAATCCAAGTAATTCCATATTCTTAGCATGAATGATTATGCTAAATGGGTGTAATGAGCCCCCAATTTTAAGGCTAGTCCGGACTAAGCTCCATAAATTAGGATGGCGTATTTGACAGTGAGAGACTAACCCACACAAACATACGCCATAAATAAATAATAAACAAGCTGTATCTAGGATCAGATATAATCTACAGACAAAAACAGCTTCACTCACAGTTACACACTTATCAAGCCGGAGGAGATTTTACAAGAAAAATCACCCTCCCCCCACCTTTTTTTTGAAGGAATGTTCTTCAAAACAAAGAGGGGAGAGCTTTGGAATCTGTGCAAGCGATACTAAATAATCCAAATATATTTGCCCAATAAGCACCCTGTTATTAATTATCATTAATTATTGGTGCTTAACGCCACTTCAGAAGCTAAGGCTATTGTGGCGATTCTGGTAATTAACAGAGCATGCTTCTCACGTATACCAGAGTCGGAATACATAGATAGGATGAAAACCAGTAATACAAAGTGTACGACCATACATTTGTCCAATTTAATACCAATTAAACAGTATCTGAAAGATTAACACGCTTCTAAGCCAACCTACAGGCAGCCCCGTTCATGTGTACAATTGATTCCAATAATAACACTCCAATGAACCGTTCAAATATACGAGAATGTGTACTGTATCTTCATAGAAACCTAGCTTAGAACATGGAACAAGCTATGATTAACAGACCCATCATGGACTGTCCCCGAAATAATTCATAGTTTTTTTAGGTCCCTAACAACCAATGAGTGTTCGGAGAAGAATATTTTACTCCAAATAATGGTGCCCAAAAATGAGAACATATACATAGACAGCCTATTGGCAGTTCCATAACTGATCCAAATAGCCCCAAAATTGTCATGAGCTCTATAAGCAAAGCAAGAATTTATATAGTTTGTCAACATAGACGAAAAATTCAAATCGAACCCCCCTCACCCGCATTACTTGAATCCCTCTTGTGTTAGACATCAAATAGAATAGGAACCACAGGGCTCCCTCATGTCTGACCGACTCCATAATGCCACTATGGGCGGAGAGGGTCGTGATGAACAAATACACCATATCGACATAATCACACTAGGTAAATATGCCATCATTAATAGAGCTTATCGCCTCATATAACTAATACCAAACCATACCGGTAGGAAGAGAATAATCTCCTCTAACATATGGTATCATGCCCGATAGGACAATGAACTCAGCCTAGCTGAAGCATCTAAAGGTCTTCCTATACATGAAGACAATAGAAGGCTGATAACTGCGGCCTTAGAAGCTCACTAAGGAGACTTACAATGCTAGCCTTAGCTTATAAGTCTTCATCTCCGTGTAGACAGATACATCGGTGTAAGTTGAGACCTTAAAGGCTAACTGAATGGAGACGTACAACTATCGTCGCGCAAGGTAGGGAATGAAGAGCCGCTATTTAACAGCCCTAAATTCCCAAAGAGACAGCAGTCCCAAGAGAAAATAAATTCAATTGTGTCACTGCATAATTACTGAAACAATCTCGCTTATGATTCTAGCTAGGCTACTATGGTGTAAACAATAAGGCTCAAGTCTATGATACCTATGGAAACAAACCAAAAAGCACTGTACCTTATCAGTTTTATTCCCAAAAGCCTGGCTAACATAGCTAGAAGTCCTCTTCTCCGTGAAGACAGATATCTAGGTGTAACTAGCGACTTGAAAGCTCACTAATTGGAGACTTACAGCCATCATCGCACAAGGTAGGGAATGACAAGCCACTATTCTAACAGCTGTAATTCCCAAAGAGACAGTAATCGCAAGGTAGCTACGTAGTTATGTGTCTTCGTCTGCCTGAAGACATATCTGTGTCACTTGTGGCCTTGAAAGCTCACTTAATGGAGACTTACAACACTAGCCACAAGAAAAGACCGCTGTAACAGTACATAAGGCGACTGTGACATCCACAATGACATTAAATGTCTTGACTCCAAGGAATAGAACACCGAGAGGGAAAAGACATACTTTGCTGCTGAGACTACAAACTCATCCACTGATCTTCTGCAAATTTCATCCACTTTTGCGAAGTTGATAACCTTCTGCTATGTGGAAAGCAACAGAAGTCTATTCTCGATGATCTCTATTGCTTCCTTCAATAAGAGAGCCTGTACCTCCACCAGGAGCGACTCTCTTTTGAAAGGATCTGCCGGTTTTATTTGTCACCTGTACAACTAACGAGGCTTACGGAAGGAGAAACTACGTCCTCCCCGTGAAGAACCTCATCCCGTCACCTTAGGGGAGTCTGACCTATAGTCTGGATCAGACCTGCGCCCCTTTTCCGAGTCGCTATACTGACGACCACCAGAGAAAGTATAAGGGGGTTTATTGTACCCTCGCAAGGAGATCCCTTAGCTGATTAAGTGGAACGACCTCGCTTACCCCAGTCTGCTGCAGCGTGTTGAGGTGCAGACTTCAGTAGCAGTGTATTGGAAGCTTTCTTGTAGCCTGTTCATAGGCTAACAAAAGCTTGTCGTTAAAATAGAGTATATCCAGAGACCGGTGCGACTTGGAGAGAGCTTTTCACCTTGTCATCTATAAGTGATGACGACGCAAGGGCAGCATCACATCTGATCAACTCCCAATTGCCACTGTCAAGGCGAATTTGTACATGGCATACATGACGGCCTTGGAAAGAACTCTAAGCAAGGAACAACATCCTCAAATTCCTTCCCAATAAGACGCTGCACCATAGCTCTGGTGCGGTGATCTGCGTAGGACATCACGTCCAGATTCGTTCTATTGGATGAAATAGTACATTCCATCACTTCCGAGCGTATATTGAATGATGCAGGTAGGGACATATTTTCATCCCCGGCCTGCTCATCTAAACGCAGAGGAGCTCTCTGAACATTTTCTCCAACCATTTTAAATGAACGTAGTCCAAGGAATGGTATATTATTGAAGATATTGATAAGAAACTGCCTTCCTCTTAGCACTGGAGAGGTGAATATGGCATTGATAACATGGCCGAAGACCTCCGACACCAGTTCTCTATAGTAGTCACAGCTTGCTGATCAGGTGGAACAAAGTCAGTATAGTATTGATAAATAAAATTTGACTGATTCAGCTGTGACATTCGGTCATTTGCATCTGCGTGAACAGATGATTGGACCGACCCAGCACCGTCCGACAGCTCACCACTGGAGTCTACGGGAGGCTGCTCTTGCACTTGCTGGGATGCTGCGATCAGCTGCGCAATCTGCGACAGCAAGTCTGTTACCGAGGCTTGAGGAGTAGCGGTTATCAGTTTTTTTCGCCGCTTGCTACTCCTGGGACTAAGATCCAGAGATGGATCTCTTTTCTGAACGTCCTGATGAACAAAGCCTCGGATCGCTAGCTACCGGATGGTCCGACTTCATGGGCGAAGACTGGCTCCGTCCCCGCTCAACTGGCTGGATATCCGAAGTCGGGTAGCTAGCAAGCGGTCGTGTGTGCTTTTATAACGTAGTGGAGGAAGGCGTGCCTGAAGCCGACCCTGGCTGCAGACTAGTCGAAGCGTCCCGAAATGTTGTTGGGTTAGAGAGGGACCTCTCCTGCTTATCAGACCTTGCCGAGACTCCCGAAAAGAAAACTTGGTTCCGGCTTGTGCAAGTTTCTCATAACAACCTCTGGCCCCAGAAGTTGTTAGATTAGAGAGGGACCTCTCCCGCTCGCGGCCTTGTCAGACCTCGCCGAGCCTCCCAACAAGAAACTTGCTGACTTACTCCCTATTTCTGTCATCGCTGGGTGAGCTTTAGTTTTTAAATGCTCACTCTACCCAAATCTACACTTCCTTCGACCACAACATACCTGGTGTCTTGGTTCCCACGGACGGAGTAACCACTTCACTGGTCGAGCTAGCTGCTGGCAAGGGATTAAGAACACTAACTAGAGGCCTTATCCCTTGCTTAATATTCATGAGCACCTTGCAGCTAGCTCTATTTGATCAACAGAGCATGACAACGGTAGCACACTTTGGATGGGTGTCACAATACCATCACCATGTTCATGTTCCTCTGAAATAGAAACTGAAAAACTTGAATTATATTACGGTGAGAGTTCCGGCATAGGAACTTCACCGCCAACAACGCATCGCGACACCCATCTCCAACGTCTGTCATGCCAATGTTACACAGTAGGACAAGAACCTGCAGGAGTGCATCGGCTACAGGCAAGGCAACTAGCATGTAAATCTGAGGAATACTTCCTCGCCTTGCATTTAGAGCAGTAAGCTTTCATAATTACAATCGAAAGACAAAGCACTCCTACAAACTCCACAACAAAATATATGATAAAGGTACATGAATAATCACAATCAAAATTAAATAAAGGGAACATAATGAGCCCAAGGGCATCCCGATAGAGCCTTAGTGTGGGCAAAATCCAAATATTATGAGGAACACTACTGGAATAATAATCAATGTATCCTAAAGTAACTCTACAGTAATATAATATGAAATACTACATATATTTAAGGATGTTGCCAATGTAAACAACGTTAAGGAAATAACAGGAAACAAGACATCAGGCACAAAAAAAGCCCCAAAGTCAGAAAACAATTTAAATGCTACCAGATGCAAAGCTATAGCTTCATACGAAGAAAAAACAATACATCGGATAGAAGATGCAAGGCTAAAACGACCTAACACCCCAAGGGTGAGGACGTGACCATGGGGATAAACAGAATAAATATTCTGTAATACACGTCAAGCTCCCAAGAAATTTAATAAAAAATTTCAATAAAAAATGGCTAAAAAGCTTAGGAGTTTAACAGAAAGGGTTCATGGAAGGATAGGGAAGGAATACTTAATAAACAGTGGAATAATCATTAGCAAGAATGATGACGTCAGGTGTATGTCCAAAAAATGGGAAACATGAAATAATTTTTATAATTATTATAAAGTTACAGCCCTGAATGTCTGAAACCACCGTAGTTCAAATCCATCATCCATTACCAACCTTGGATCCACCAATTCTTGCATTGATCTGTGTCTGGCAACCTCAAAAAAGGAGATTTTAAAGCACAGATGTCAGCTCATTGTTACTGACTTTAGAGCCAAAGAAAGAAAGATGTTTGCGCCAATTCCGGTCTCTTCCTGACCACTGTGCATGCGCAGAGAGTAAAAGAGGGTCAGATAGGACTTTTAATTTTCGGTTTTGTATGCAAATTTTGGGGATTGGGGGGTTCAAAATTTTTGTTTGGCCCTTGATAGTTTCGAGTTTGCACCATCTAGTCTGGGTCATTGGTTGTCGTATAAAAATAGCAAAATTTGATTGACTATTTTTGTAAATAGTGCTGGCCATTTTTGGCCATTACTTCAGGAAAGAGGTTATATTATTATTATTATTATTACAGATGTAAAAGGAACTAAAAAGAATATTACTTTGGCTTTTAGCTTCTCTCATTTCATCTCGAGCTTTCATTCTCTGAATGAAACCGGCACTCTTGTTCTTTCTGAACTGTTCAAATGGATCTTTGAGGTCCACACCTATGCCTTTGTGCATGTCTTGTTTGTCACGAACATCTGCAGCACTTACTGGTTCAACAATACCCTGTTCTGTTGCTCCAAGTCCTTTGCCTCCCCATCCTACAAAAGAAATGAAATATTAAATCTTTTACACACAGGTTGGATTGAACTGCATAGTAATCTTTATCTATTGTTATTACAGTGGAGCCCACTTATTTAGATATTTCTTAGCGAATAACCTGGTTACCTGAATATAACTTCCAAACACAAAACCATTCATCATACCTTCAGAACAAATTTGACCTGATAACTGCATATAGTTAGAGAATAAACTTCTGTTAACTGAATAAAAAAAATTTGTAATACATCAAGAAATTACCCTGACAATCACCAAATTCCCCTTGCTCTTAGACCTATATAGTTTCTGTACATCCATTATAGGCATTTACTCTGTATCTTGTCTGAAAGAGATCATGTGCTCTGTCAAACAAGAATTGATAGACTGAAAGCTCAATTTATCCCAAGAATACAGAAAGTAAACAAATCCCTGTTAATTGAATACTTGTATTAATTGAATAATATTCATTGGTAAAGTGACTACTCAATTAACATGCTTTCACCACTTTTGCTACCTTGCTGGTTACATTACTCGACTAGAGGCACAAATTACCATGGAACACTGGCACAGCTTTCTTATCACATAAGTTTAATGAGAGGTTTGGAAGCCATACAGCTCCCTATCATGTTGTAGGGTCTTATCCAGGACTCTACTCACTGTGGAGACCCTGGCTTCTGTGTCAATCCTGGCCATCTCCAATTATCCTTTGGGAAGAACTTTTTACTCCAAGTGGTGCTCCAAAGTACAAGGATCTGTCTCAAAAGTTTCCCGTTGGGTTCTACCCTTACAGCTTCTCGCTGCCCCTGGTTGAAGCTCTTAACCTTTGCAGTAAATCTGAATCAGCAGTGCAGGGTTCCTATTGATATCAGATAAATCAAATTCAAGCACCATTTAAGCACTTTTCAACAACTCGAACCATGAATTTCATATGAACTTACAATACCATGAACAAAACAAAAGAATTTCTGCCTTGAGGATCTGATTTCTATGATAAATTTAAAGTAATTTGTATATTTTTATACTTACCAATGGCCCAGACTTAGCTGGTGCAACCTCAATATTATTAAGGGCCAAACACAAATTTAGAACTCCCCAATCCTCAAAATTTGCATACAAAACCAAAAATGAAAAGTCCTATCTGACCTTCCATACTTTTAGTACTTGCGCATGCGCAGTACCCAGGAAGAGACTGGAATTGGCGCCAACATCTTTCTTCCTAGTTGTGCCTACTGAAATGATAACTCAGCGGGGAGGTATGAGTGCCCACTCATGGAAGGGCCATCCCCATCTGGGCCATTGGTAAGCATAAAAAATATACAAATTACTTTAAATTTATTATATTTTTATACAAAAACCAATGGCCCAGACTTAGCTGAATCATAAAAAGGCAGAGGGCCTAGGGCTTAAAAGAAATAGCAGACCAAAATACCGCTCCCTAGCCTGCATTAGAACTCCCAAGGTGAAAAGGATATTAAAATTTTAAGGAATTATCTATGTCTCTGTATACAATAGAGTGGACATACCACCGAAATACGGAGCAATATCCAAGTAATTCCCTATTACTTAGCATAATTGATCACGTTAATTGGGTTTAACGAGCCCCTAATTTTAAGGCTAGTCCGGAATAAGACACTTAAAATTAGGAAAAGAATGTCTGAGAATGAGAGACTAAAGCCCACAAACACACGCCATATATAATGTATCAAGCGGTACATAAGAACAGAATAATCTACAGACTATAACAGCTTCACTCATAGTTACACACTTATTATAAGGCCAGAAGAGGTAAAGAGAAAATCCTCCCCTCCATCCCCACTTTTTTTTGAAGGAAAAATCTTCAAAACAAAGAGGGAAGTGGTCTGGAATCTGAGAAAAAGCGGTACTGAATAATATATATATTCATCTAAAAGGCACCCGGCTATTAATTATATTAATTTATTGGTGCTTAATGCCACATCAGCAGCTAAGGCTATATTGTGCCGATCCCGGTTATTAAAATCGCAAGCTTCAAAATGTATGCCGCATCCAGAATATGTAGATAGGTCGAAAACTGGTGAAATCAATATGTAAAACCTTAAACTTGTCCAATTGAATCCCAGTGGAAAGTTAACTGATAGAACTTATATGCTTCGGAGCCAACAAACAGGCGACCACGTTCAGGTGTACAATTAATTCCAATAATGAACCTCTTAATTGTAACCATACAAATATATGAGAATAGGAATAAGCCTTGTGTACCGCTTCCGGTTGAAAACTGGATTCAGAACATGGAACAGGATGCGCTTAAAAAACCTGTCACGGACCGTCCCCAAATAATTCATTGTTCCCTAGGTCCATTAAAACCAATGACTATTCAGAGAAAGAATATACCACTCCGAATAATGAAGCCAAAAATAGAGAACGTATGCATAGATAGTCTATTGGAAACTCCATAACTGATCCAACTAGCCCCCAAATTCTCATAAGCTCTATACTAACGCAGAGTCAGAATTTAAGAGAATGTATTCTGTAATACGTCTGCCTAATAATATATACATATTATGCATGCAATTAACAGAATCCTGCCTGTACCCTCATCTGAATACAGCCTGTATCAAAGGCATGACCGAGCAATACAAAAACTAACCAGGAAACTTGAAGGAATAAAACAACGTTAATGAATAGACTTATACGTCGTAAGAAAAGCAGACAGCTCTGAGTGTAACTTCTCAGTGTGGACAAATTTCCACATTTGGAGAATGTCGCCCAGATAACTGACATGCCTGCCACACAGGAACACGAAGGCTAGCCAAACCAATCGAATGTACTCATGATAGAATTTGGAATCCAAAAACAGTTATTGTTCAGGAATCATATGCTCATATACAACTTATGAACGATCAACCACCGGAAGCAAACCAACTAGAGTGGATGTGCCCCTGATGTCACAGTTAGACCACAACCCACCCGCCAATCGAAGAGCAATGAAAGACATGCATATAATTGAATGTATACAAGGCTTATAGGAAGGACATCACTCTTGAAATATTGGTGGAGGGGGGGGGGGGGTGTCAACGAATAAATCATATCGATCCCCCCTCACCCGCATTACCTGAATCGCTAGATAAGTAAGGCCAGCGCAGTAACAGGGTTCCTGCACTTTTCAGGGGGGCAAATTCAAGACTTTTTCATACCCTTTTCAATGCAAATTCAAGACTTTTCAATGATGGAAGAAACAAAATTCAAGATTTTTCAAGACTATTCGCACTACAAGTTTGTGACATACTTTGCACTAAAATTTTGAATGCGTGAAATTTTAAGTGCCCCAAGGGAACATCATGAGCCCAAGGGCATCCTGATAGAGCCTAAGTGTGGACAACCACTAACTAATTAAAGCTAAACTACCGGAATAAGATATACTATGTATCCTAATAGAAAAACAGTAATTGTGTAACACTGAATTAATACAAATCTAAAACGTTATTGAACAGACAACAACGTCAAGAGGAAAAACTGGAAACTAACCAACAACAGGAACAATAAAGGTCCAGAGTCAGTAACCGATCAACAACCAACTGATGCAAAGCTAGATCTTCATATGAAGAAAAAGCAATGCATCTGGTAGATGATGCAAGAATACAAAACCGTCCTGAACAGAAATAAACAGGACGTAAATATAGGGGATAAACAGAATACCTATTCCGTTTTACAAGTTAAACTCCCATGAATTTAATAAAAAATACTTCAATAAAAAGACGAAAGAGCTTGGGAGTATAACAGGAGGGTTAGGAGACAGAAGGGAAGTAATACTAACAAAACAACAGTGGAGTCATATTATAATGATGGCGTTCAGAAGCATATTCCGAAATTGGGGAACATGAATAATTTTACATAAAAGTTAAAAAATTTATAGTAATTTATATATTTTTTATACTTACCAATGACCCAGACATAGCTGGTGCTAACTCTTAAAATATAGGGCCAAACACAAATTTTGCCCCCCAATCCCCAAAATTTGCATCTAAAACTAAAGAAAACATGTCCTGAAAGGCCCTCCACACCTCGCCCCCACTGCGCATGCGCAGTGTCAAGGACGTTCCGAAATTGGCGCCATTTATCATTCTAATAACCAGTGCCTGGTAAGCGCTATGTACTCAGCGGGGAGGCAAGAGTTCCCAACTCCTGGGAGGGCCATCCCCGTCTGGGTCATTGGTAAGTATAAAAAATATATAAATTACTATAAATTTTTTAACATTTTTATACTGTACCAATGACCCAGACATAGCTGAATAGTAAAAAGGCTGGAGGGCCAAGGACATAGAGCAAAATGGAATACGCTCAATAAAATAAAATAGAGTCATCCCCTGTAGGGAAAAGAAGTAATAGGCCTTACATGTATCGTTCTTATTTATGATAAATTAGAAAGATACAACACCTTCCAAAAATTGAGCTTCATACATCCATGTACTCTATTAATATCCAATAATCCTTATACTAATAATTTTTAAAGTAAGCCAATAATAAAGTAAGTCTAGAGAATAGAGACTCTTATACTCTTAAAAGTGTGTGAGAATTGCATAATCATGTCCGTTGACATATGCAATATTCAAAAGCTATACTTTAAAAACTAAGACTTGAATGAATTTTATAAACTTAAACTTCTCACTAAACAACCATCCCAATAACAGCTCAGAATTACTAACTCCGGAGGAGGTATCCCCTTGTTTTCATAGTAAAAACGGGTGACCCAAGGGAACACCCTCCCCCCCCCCCCCCTTTTTCTTGCCCTGGGTCAAATAGCCCAGAGCGAAGAGGGCAGCCGAACGGAGACACTGCCAAAACAGACAGCCTACCTAGCTATAGTAGCAACTGTTAAGTGAATGACATTCTGAGCAGTAGATAATAGACCTAACAATAGAGGCCTCCAGAAATGGACTCGATATTTCTGAGATAAAATTCATGAATGGATGGCTGAGCGCAATGAGCAGCCTTCAAAAATCTATAATAGCAACACTATTAATGTAAGCCCAAGAAGTAGAAGAACTCTTACTTCATGAGCCGAAATCTTAAGCACAACTGCTAAGCCAATGATATACCATAAGCAGTACGCTAGTTAATAGAATCCATTAACAATAAAATGGAGCGTAACGTCCTTCTACTAGACATCAAAGACAGAAGAAGCTTACGCCCTTGTAATAAACAGATATCTGTTTATAAATACATAAACTGTACCCGGAAAGAGTAAACTTTCAGTAAAGGCCTATGCCCATACGAAGACGGAAGGACCTTAAAATAATAGGTTCCGGATAATAGGAGCCTAACTCTTATGCAACAATCCAACCTAAATAGTAACGGAAGTATTGATTCCGAAACTATGAAAGTGAAAATCATCCATCGATAGTGCATGAAACTCACTGACTCTACAGTAAAAGAGAAACCAACAGAATTACTGTCTAAAAGGTCAGAATTTGAAAACTACTGTTTCCAGAGGCTCAAATGATTACTTAGCTAAATAAGAACCGAAGTTAAATTCCGTATAGGAATTTAATCTAAAGATTCTAAGTCTATTTATCAAAAAGTTACTAACTGACTTAGATAAAGAGACAAAAGACTCAATTGTAAACTATCGTAGAGTGCATAGGTATGAGGTAACATAAACCTATAACCTAAATAACAACAGGCTGCAGTAGATCTTGTGAAACAAGTATACTAAAAACTAGCAATGCGTAGTATGGAGAGATCAACCATATGAACATAATGATCCCTACACCACGACGGAAGAGCCTCCACTTTAGTCGCATAGAATAGCGAAGAAGAGGATCTCCTATAGTAAGAAATCGCGTCCAAAGCTCGTCCAGTACAGTGCTTACAATGCAATACGGACCACACAACGGAATACATGAAGGTTGCGACCTTGCTGGTTGTGATAAAGATGACACGATTTACCCAGTGAAAAAAGATCCTCACATAGAGGAAGATTTCACGTTAAGATCCACAGTAGACAAGAGAGTAAATTACTCATGATCTCTGTGAAGATAGAGATGCTATCAACAGAAATGTATTGTGGTTGTTTATCTTAGCAATACCTGCTAAAACAACAGCGCCGGAGGATACGCGTATCCTATCATTCCGTCCTATAGATCAATAGAGCGTTAACAGTATTAGCTCAGAGATCTGGACAAGCTAACACATACGTCTGCAATTGATAAGCAAGCTGTGTCATAAATAAAACATCATTGGGCGCTCCCATAGATAGCAAATCTGATTAAATACTTGTTTGTTGAGAGTCCATTCTGACAGCAACAAGCGACCCGTAAGAGAACGGGAGTGCGATAAAACAATCAGACGACCCAGAATATGACGGACCAAAACTGAACTTGGTGTACTATAACCAACAGACGGATTCTTTCCATTAAATTGAATAACGGAAACGAAAGAGTGCCTCCCTGGTTCCGGAGATACGCCACTACTGTCGAATTAAAGGACAGGAATTTGGGCATGCGTTTCTGAATAATGTTCATGCAATGACATAAAGCAAGCCTAAAAAAACATTATTCCGCGGAAGTTAAACTGATAGCTAAAAGACTGCGGAACCCAAAGACCCTGGCACTTCGAATCCGTAGGGATCAGTATATATCCCAATCTGTTTGACTGGCAACCGTCATAACAGCCACACTAGGGTCCGGCAACTGCGGCGGCACTCTCTGAGTCAACCACCGAATGTTTGCCCCAGTCTGAATCTCTTGTAACACTATATAGACAAAGAATGTATAAATCAAGCAATTCATGGATTGCCGGAAAGTTGCCGTCGAAGAGAAGCTCCTCCGAGAACGAAGCGACTCTGAGAGAGTTCTTAACCTACTATCCACGCGTGGATGTAGCTAGGGCTGCATCACGTCTAACCAACTCCAATCAGCCACTGAAGGGCGGAGTTATACGTGAACAAACTACTGCCCTCAAAAGAAATTACATTGAGAATAATATCCCGTAAATCTTTTCTTGAAGACGTAATGATAACGCCTCAGTAAGGCGGATTACGTATAATAAAGCGTCTAAGTTAAGTCTACTATACATAATGTCGTTCCCAACATTGAGATTGGAAAAGACATAAACGGCGAAAAAGAATATATGCAGTCTTTAATCACACCGTCTAGACGCATATGAACTCTCGGTATGCCCTGCTCTGCCAAAATAAACTATATGTAAAAAAGATAAAATGGCAGAAATGAGCCACGCGGACAAGAAACTAAACTATCATGCTTAGTAGCAGGCTTGTATATATATATATAATATATAGCGACGAAAAATAAAACACATGTTGTAATGACAATATTGGACTGCGTCGGTAAGTCAGGGACAAAGTCCCTGTACCGATCGAAAAATCCGAGTCCAATGACGCTATAAGTCTCTTATCCAAGATTGCAGCAATGAAGTCCGAAAAATAATCACTGGAAGAAATGCCAGAAGATATGAAAGGCATCTTCCGATACTACTAAAGGGAAAACTCGAAATCTTTCGAATCCCTTTCGCCATCCTGTCGGACCCTATAAAGCGTTCGGTCGTCCGTAGCTTGATGCAACCGCGGACCGCACCGACCCAGCGCCGTCGGATAATTCCTGATTCGACCGAGAAACCGTCAATTGCTGGGATGCTGCGAAACAACTGTGCTAACTCGGATAGCACGTCCGTCACTGAGGCCTGAGGAGCAGCGGTCTTACGATGCATTGCCGCAGGAAGCTCCGAGATCGTTACCCCGTGCATACTTCCAATATGCGAGCGAACGGAGTGTATAGGCCTCGTGTCCCTTGGCTACCGGATGGCGCGACCTATTCGCTGTGGAATCACTGAATGCCGAAACTGATCGGATACTCGAGGTCACGTAGCCAATGTGCGGTCGTGTGCCCTGCTGTGAGGATGAGGAAGCATTAAAGACAGTCTCTCGGACTGTCAATATAACGGAGCGTCCCGAGCAACGGACATATGCTCCGAATGTAAAATATCTGAACCACAACATGCGGTCCCCTATGTTGTTGGCTTCCTCCGATCTGTCCTCAATCTGCCGTCACTGGGTGAGTACTAAAGTAATTAAAGTGCTCGCATCACCCAAATCTCCTTCCTAGACCGCAACGGACGAACCCGGCAGCCGAACCATTCGATGAATGTACGCTACACCGGGTGAGCTAGCGAATGTCACTCCGTAAGCGATAGACATATTCCATGAGCACTTAATGCCGCTAACTCTTCAATAACTATGACGACAGAGGCACACTTTTGAAAGACATCTCCATAACTCTTCGAACAAGAAACCAGAAATGCTTGGATAGCAAGCATAAAATAATAATATATATAGCGTCGTTCAATAATTCGAAAGTTTGTGTGACATTATTGGACTATGTCGGAACTGAGGGACGATGTCCCTGAACCGAACCAAAAATTTCTAAGTCCACCGACGCTATCAGTTTCTTATCCGGCATCGCAGCATATGTTGTTCCGAAAGGGAAAGCTTGAAATCCACCGAATCCCTTTCGGTATCCCGTCGGACCGGATGAAACTTTCGGACGTCCGTACCCGCTTCCGCGGAGCGTCCCGACCCAGCATCATCGGATAAAATATATGCGACAGATTCAGTTGATGCTGGGATGCTGCGATAAACTGTGCTATTAAGGAAAGCACGTCCGTTCCCGAGGCCTGTGCAGTAGCGGACTTACGATGCATTGCCGCTGGAAGCTCCGTGTACGTTGACTCCCGCACACTTCCTATGCGAACGTCCGGAGTCTGCAGGCCTCGAGTCCCCGGCTACCGACCCAGCGCTGTCGGATAATTCTCGATCCGACACCGTTTCTGTCGGCTGCTGGGATGCTGCGATAAGCTGTGCTATGTGCACAAGAATGTCCGGCGTCGAGACCTGCGGAGGCGCAGTCTATCGGTGCTTCGCCGAGGGCAGCTCCGCATCAGATGGCTCCCGCATACTTCCTATGCGAACGTCCGGAGTCCATCGGTCTCGAATCCCTGGCTGCCGGATGGTGTGACCTGGTCGCCGAAGAATCCTTGATCGGCGAAGCTGGTAATATATCGGCGGTCACGCAGCCAAGGTGCGGTCGTGTGCGCTGACGAGAAGAGGAAGCCTTAGCAGTCTCAGCGGACTGCCTATACAACGGAGCGTCCCGAGCGACGGACGTATGCTCCGCTAACGACACATTTGTACCACAACATCTGGGGCCAGATGTTGTTGAACGAGAGAGGGGCCTCTCTCGCTTGCCGTCCAGATGGACCGGAACGAGCTATGAACCGGACTAAAAGGCTTCCTCCGTTCTCCCTCCGATCCGCCGTCACTGGGTGTGCATTAAGTTAATTTTATAGTGCTCGCATCACCCCAAAATTCCTTCTAGACCGCAACGGACGAACCCGGCTGCCGAACCATTCGGTGAATGGACGCTACACCGGGCGAGCTAGCGGACGTCAAAGGCCGTCGAACCTACTAGGGTCCTCTTAGGCAATTGGCGTATTACATGAGCACTTTTCCGCTAGCCCTTCATTAATTGTGACGACGGAGGCACACTGTTGGAAGACATCACAGATACATCACCCTAATCTTGATCGTCTGAAATAGAAATTGATAAAGTAGAGTGACCCTGCGGGGAAAGGACCGGAGTGTCCAAATCCCCAACAACATACCGTGACATACGCTTCCCATATTGTCATCGAAATCATACGATACAGAACAGGAGTTAATGCGAGTACACTGACCACATATAGAATGATAAGGTCAGAGGAAGACTTCCTCTTAAAACAATTGATCAATATCCTTTCAATGTGAAAAGAAAACAAATCCTGGTACTCGCACTAACCCCTGGCAATCAAAATACATAATAATAATATGATCCATTAATATAGAAAAAATAATTGAAATCAAAATATTTTGAAAAAATATTTTTTCAGAACAGCCCAAGTTTCTGAAAAGTAACGTTGAGCCCCAATGGATCCCAAGCCTAAGTGTGGACAAAAATTTTAAAAATATTTTAAACAATTTATTCAACACTTACGAACAATAATAATGTATCTAGTTATGATTAAAATAACATAAAGATATTATTATTTAGAAATCCCCCCCTCACACAGAGGGCTGTTGTAAATGTAAACAATGAGTGTAAAAACACTAAAATAAGACTCCAGGCACCCAGGCCCGAAATCAGTTACCAAAAATACACCATCTGATGCAAAACAGAGACTTCCAGGGAAGAAACTGCAGAACATCAGATGGTAGATGCAGAACACAACGCCTAACCACCCGTAGGTGAAGACGTAAACATGGGGAAAGAACAGAATTCATTCTGTTATTAAGCTAAAACTCCCAAGAAATTTTAGTAATAATAATTACAGAAACTATGCCAAAAGCATGGGAGAATAGCAAGGGGGAACTTAAAGGACAGGGAGAGAGGAAAAACACTTGAAAAAACAGTGTAACTAAATAATCAGAATGACAACAAAATGGCTGCTGCCTTGAAAATAGGTAACTTAACATAATTTCATTAAAAAATTTTAAGTTACAGCCCTGATAATATTCTGTCACACATTCTTTTCCTCTCCTCCTTTTCTATCCTCCTTAGAATCACCATTTCACTAATATTTATGTGTCTGGCATCATTTAAACTGAGATTTAAAAGCACAAAGATCAGTCAGATGTTAACTGATGAAGGGCCAAACTTAGAATGATAAATGGCGCCAATTTCGGAACGTCCTTGACACTGCGCATGCGCAGTGGGGGCGAGGTGTGGAGGGCCTTTCAGGACATGTTTTCTTTAGTTTTAGATGCAAATTTTGGGGATTGGGGGGCAAAATTTGTGTTTGGCCCTATATTTTAAGAGTTAGCACCAGCTATGTCTGGGTCATTGGTACAGTATAAAAATATTATAAAGTTACAGCCCTGAACATCCGAAACCACCGTTATTAACTTCTTGCATCCAGTTACACTGTTGATTCCATGAAAACCATCAGTGATTTGTGTCAGGCATCTTCAAAAATGAGAATTTAAAGCACAGATGTCAGTTCAGTTGTTACTGACTTTGGGCCAAACAGAAGAATGATGTTGGTGCCAATTCCGGTCTCTTCTTGTATACTGCGCATGCGCAGGTACTAAAAGTATGGAGGGCCAGATAGGACTTCTAATTTTCGATTTTGTATGCAAATTTTGGGGATTGGGGGTTCAAAATTTGTGTTTGGCCCTTAATAATATTGAGGTTGCACCATCTAAGTCTGGGCCATTGGTTTTAGTACAAAATACCCAAATACCTAGATATACATTGTCCCTTGAGTGAAAAAAGGTGCCATCTGCAATGCTAAAGCATTGCAGATGGCACCTTGTTGTGCTTAAGAGATAGAGAGATGTGGTTCCTGACAATTTCTGTGATATCACATGCATGTGGGGTGGGTTGTCATGAAACTTCTCAGTTATAGGTAAACTAAATTTAAGTATTTTTCAAGGCAGATGGTGAAAACTTAAGTACTTTTCAAGGATAGAACCAAATTCAAGCTCTTTTCAAGGAACGGGCCAAAATTTAAGGACTTTTTATTTCAGTGGGAACCCTGCAGTTGCTACAGGTTCCACTCCAGAGCTGTACCATCATCTAGGTGTTAATGAAGCAATGGAAGTAAATCTTCTGATTCTCTGATTCGCTCCTTAGGGAGGATCAATGCCCAGCAATTTACATTGCAAGACAAAAAGTAGGTTCCTCTGCAACGCCTCTCAAGTACAAAATAAGAGACTGGTATGAGTTAGCTACCCAGAGAAGTTGCTCAAATAGAGCATCTTGCTCCATCCAAAGGAACACTGGAATGGTCCTATTCAATCCAATTTCTCCAAAGGTGTCTAACCCATGTTGGTGGAGATGATGTCCAGTACCCTCTCCCTATGCTGGTGTGAGTCAATGTCTCCGACTTCTGTGGGATGCAAACCAAATGGCCACCTTTGCATTCAGCCCCCATTCATCAGCTGGTGTTAGGTAAGTGGCTGGACAGCAAAACACTGCCACTTGTCTGGCCAGCAGGACCTTTACTGAAGTCACCTACAATCTTATCTCAATTTCTTCACTTTATATTTGGGAAAAAATATTTTGAGTCTTAAAGTCTTGAGTTTAAATTATTTTTAAAATACGATTTGTATTAGGAGCATTATTATTTTTTTCAAAAGATAGCATGTTTGTTCGGCAAGATTTTGTTCATAAATGTTTTGTCACTATAAAAATGATGACCTGGCTGGATGGGAACAATTCAGATTGTCTCCCTGAGGAACCATCATCTCCTGGTGCATAAGCCATGGGAGACAAAGGTACAAAGGGGAGACAATCATTTAATATTCCCCTCCAACCAGGTTATCATTTTCTTTATAACAGTTGACCCTATGGCAAGTCCTTAGGTTGGTAAGTTTTCAAGTCCAAACTCAGGCCTTTGAGAGTTAAAAAGTCCTTGAAAAGTTAAAAAATTTATAGTAATTTATATATTTTTTATACTTACCAATGACCCAGACTTAACTCTAAAAAATCCAGGGCCAAACACAAATTTTGCCCCCCAATCCCCAAAATTTGCATCTAAAACCAAAAGAGATCATGTCCTAAAGGACCTCCATACTTTGCCCTTACTGCGCATGCGCAGTGTCAAGGCCGTTCTGAAATTGGTGCCAATTATCATTCTTACTGGCAGTGCCTGGTCAGCGCTATGTACTCAGCGGGGAGGTAAGAGTTCCCAACTCCTGGGAGGGCCATCCCCGTCTGGGTCATTGGTAAGTATAAAAAATATATAAATTACTATAAATTTTTTAACATTTTTATACTGTACCAATGACCCAGACTTAGCTGAATAGTAAAAAGGCTGGAGGGCCTAGGACATAGAGGAAAGTTAAAAAATTTATAGTAATTTCTATATTTTTTATACTTACCAATGACCCAGACATAGCTGGTGCTAACTCTTAAAATATAGGGCCAAACACAAATTTTGCCCCCAATCCCCAAAATTTGCATCTAAAACCAAAGAAAACATGTCCTGAATGGCCCTCCACACTTCACCTCTACTGCGCATGCGCAGTGTCAAGGACGTTCCGAAATTGGCGCCATTAATCATTCTAATAACCAGTGCCTGGTAAGCGCTATGTACTCAGCGGGGAGGCAAGAGTTCCCAACTCCTGGGAGGGCCATCCCCGTCTGGGTCATTGGTAAGTATAAAAAATATAGAAATTACTATAAATTTTTTAACATTTTTATACTGTACCAATGACCCAGACATAGCTGAATAGTAAAAAGGCTGGAGGGCCAAGGACATAGAGCAAGATGGAAAACGCTCAATAATATAAAATAGAGTCATCCCCTCTAGGGAAAAAGAAGTAATAGGCCTTACATGTATCTTTCTTATTTATGATAAATTAGAAAGATACAACACCTTCCAAAATTGAGCATGATACATCCATGTACTCTATTAATATCCAATATAATCCTTATACTAATAATTTTTAAAGTAAGCCAATAAAATAAAGTAAGTCTAGAGAATAGAGACTCTTATACTCCTTAAAAGTGTCTGAGGATTGCATAATCATGTCCGTTGACACGTGCTATTTTCAAAAGCTATACTTTAAAAACTAAGACTTGAATGAATTTTAAAACATAAACTTTTCACTAAACAACCATCCCAATAACAGCTCAGAATTACTAACTCCGGAGGAGGTATCCCCTTGTTTTCATAGTAAAACAGGTGACCCAAGGGAACACCCTCCCCCCCCCCCCCCCCCCCCCCCCCCTTTTTCTTGCCCTGGGTCAAATAGCCCAGAGCGAAGAGGGCAGCAGAACGGAGTCACTGCCGAAACAGACAGCCTACCTAGCTATAGTAGCAACTGTTAAGTGAATGACATTCTGAGCAGTAGATAATAAACCTAACAATAGAGGCCTCCAGAAATGGTCTCGATATTTCTGAGATAAAAATTCATGAATGTGGATGGCTGAGCGCAATGAGCAGCCTTCAAAAATCTATAATAGCGACACTATTAATGTAAGCCCAAGAAGTAGAAGAACTCTTACTTCATGAGCCGAAATCTTAAGCACAACTGCTGAGTCAATGATATACCATAAGCAGTACCGATAGTTAATTGAATCCATTAGCAATAGAATGGAGCGTAACGTCCTTCTATTAGGCATCAAAGACAGAAGAAGCTTACGCCCGTAGTAATAAACAGATATCTGTTTATAAAAACATAAACTCTAACCGGACAGAGTAAAGGCCTATGCCCGTACGAAGACGGAAGGACCTTAATAACAATAGGTTCCGGAAATTAGGAGCCTAACTCTTATGCAAAAATCCAACCTAAATAGTAAAGGAAGTAGTGATTCCGAAACTATGAAAGTAAAAATCATCCATCGATAGTGGATGAAACTCACTGACTCTTCAGTAAAAGAGAAGCCAACAGAATTACTGTCTAAAAGGTCAGAATTTGAAAACTACTGTTTCCAGAGGCTCAAATGATTACTTAGTTAAATAAGAACCGAAGTTAAATTCCATATAGGAATTTAATCTAAAGATTCTAAGTCTATTTATCAAAAAGTTACTAACTGACTTAGATAAAGAGACATAAGACTCAATTGTAAACTATCATAGAGTGCATAGGTATGAGGTAACATGAGCCTATAACCTTAATACTAACAGGCTGCAGTAGATCTTGTCAAACAAGTATACTAAAAAGTTGCAATGAGTAGCATGGAGGGATCAACAATATGAACATAGTGATCCCTACACCAACGACGGAAGAGCCTCCACTTTAGCCGCATAGAATAGCGAAGAAGAGGATCTCCTATAGTAAGAAATCGCGTTCAAAGCTCGTCCAGCACAATGCTTACAATGTAATACGGACCACACAACGGAATACGTGAAGGTTGCGACCTTGCGGGTTGTGATAAAGATGACACAATTTACCCAGCGAAAAAAGATCCTCTCATTGAGGAAGATTTCGCATTAAGTCCCACAGTAGACATCAGAGTAAATTACCCACGGTCTCTGTGAAGATAGAGATGCTATCAACAGAAATGTATTGTGGTTGTTTATCTTAGCAATACCTGCTGAAACAACCGCGCCGGAGGATACGCGTATCCTATCATTCCGTCCTATTAGATCAATCGAGCATTAACAACATTAGCTCAGAGATCCGGACAAGCCAACACATACGTCTTCAATTGATTAGCAAGCTGTGTCGTAAATAAATTATCATTGGGCGCTCCCATAGATAGCAAATCTGATTGAATACTTGTTTGTTGAGAGTCCATTCTGACGGCAACAAGCGACCGCTAAGTGAACGGGAGTCCGGTAAAACAATCAGACGACCCAGAATATGACGGACCGAAACAGAACTTGGTGTACTATAACCAACAGACGGATTCTTTCCATTAAATTGAATAATGGAAACGAATGAGTGCCTCCCTGGTTCCGGAGATACGCCACTACTGTTGAATTAACGGACAGGATTTGGACATGCGTTTCTGAATAATGTTCCTGCAATGACATAAAGCAAGCCTAAAAAACATTATTCCGCGGAAGATAATTGCTTGCTTAGAGACTGCGGAACCCAAAGACCCTGGCACTTCGAATCCGTTGGGATCAAAATTATATCCCAATCTGTTTGACTGGCAACCGTCATAACTATAACACTCGGATCCGGCAACTGCAGTGGCACTCTCTGAGTCAACCACCGAATGTTTGCCCCAGTCTGAATCTCTTGTAACACTAGATAGACAAGAGAACGTGTAAATCGAGCAATTCATGGATTGCTGAAAAGTTGCCGTCGAAGAGAGGCTTTTCCGAGAACGAAGCGACTCTGAGAGAGTTCTTCACCTTATTATCCACGCGCGTGGATGTAGCTAGGGCTGCGTCACGTCTAACCAACTCCAATCAGCCACTGAAGGGCGGCGTTATACGTGAACAAACTACTGCCCTCAAAAGAAATCACATTGAGAATAATATCCCGTAAATCTTTTCTTGAAGACGTAATGATAACGCCTCAGTAAGGTGGATTACGTATGATAAAGCGTCTAAGTTAAGTCTACTAGACATCATTGTCGTTTCCAACATTGTGGTTGGAAAAGACATAGACGGCGAAAAAGAATATTTCCAGTCTATAACCACGCCGTCTAGACGCATATGAACTCTCAGTATGCCCTGCTCTGCCAAAATAAATTATTCGTATAAATGATAAAACGGCAGAAATGAGCATTGCGGACAAGAAACTAAACTATCATGCTTGGTAGCAGGCTTATATGCATATATAGCGTCGAAAAATAAAACACATGTTGTAATGACATTATTGGACTGTGTCGGTAAGTCAAGGACAATGTCCCTGAACCGATCCAAAATTCTGTGTCCAATGACGCTATAAGTCTCTTATCCAACATCGCAGCAATGTAGTCCGAAATAACAATCACTGGAAGATAATGCCAAAAGGTATGAATGGCAGCTTCCGATGCTATGAAAGGGAAAACTCGAAATCTTTCGAATCCCTTTCGCCATCCTGTCGGACCCTATAAAGCGTTCGGTTGTCCGTACCTGATGCAACCGCGGACCGCACCGACCCAGCGCCGTCAGATAATTCCTGATTCGAGTAAGAAATTGTCGATTGCTGGGATGCTGCGAAACAACTGGGCTAACTCGGATAGCACGTCCGTCACTGAGGCCTGAGGAGAAGCGGTCCTACAATGCATTGCTGGAAGCTCCGTGATCGTTACCCCGTACATACTACCAATATGCGAGCGAACGGAGTGTATAGGCCTTGTGTCCCTTGGCTACCGGATGGCGTGACCTATTCGCCGTGGAATCACTGAATGACGAAACTGATCGGATACTCGAGGTCACGTAGCCAATGTGCGGTCGTGTGCCCTGCTGTGAGGATGAGGAAGCATTATCGACAGTCTCTCGGACTGTCAATATAACGGAGCGTCCCGACCGACAGACATATGCTCCGAATGTAAAATATCTGAACCACAACATGCGGTCCCCTATGTTGTTGGACGAGAGAGGGACCTCTCTCGCTCACAGCCCGGACGGACCTGAACAAGCCAGGAACCGGACTAACAGGCTTCCTCCGATCTGTCCTCAATCTGCCGTCACTGGGTGAGTACTAAAGTAATTATAGTGCTTGCATCACCCAAATCTCGGACGAACCTGGCAGCCGAACCATTCGATGAATGCATGCTACACCGGGTGAGCTAGCGAATGTCACTCTGTCGATCCTACAAGGGATCTCTTAGGCGATAGACATATTTCATGAGCACTTATTGCCGCTAGCTCTTCATTAACTATGACGACAGAGGCACACTTTTGAAAGACATCTCCGTAACTTTGCGAACAAGAAACCAGAAATGCTTGGTTATAGCAAGCATATAATAATAATATATATAGCGTCGTTCAATAATTCGAAAGTTTGTGTGACATTATTGGACTATGTCGGAACTGAGGGACGATGTCCCTGAACCGAACCAAAAATTTCTAAGTCCACCGACGCTATCAGTTTCTTATCCGGCATCGCAGCATTCTGGTCCGATGAAAGAAGCTGTAGAAGATCAAGTCAGATGACATACACAACAGCATATGTTGTTCCGAAAGGAAAAGCTCGAAATCCTCCAAATCCCTTTCGGTATCCCGTCGGACCGGATGAAATTTTCGGACGTCCGTACCCGCTTCTGCGGAGCGTCCCGACCCAGCATCGTCGGATAAAAAATATGCGACAGATTCAGTTGATGCTGGGATGCTGCGATAAACTGTGCTATTTAGGAAAGCACGTCCGTTCCCGAGGCCTGTGCAGTAGCGGTCTTACGATGCATTGCCGCCGGAAGCTCCGTGTACGTTGACTCCTGCACACTTTCCTATGCGAACGTCCGGAGTCTGCAGGCCTCGTGTCCCTGGCTACCGGATGGTGTGACCTGGTCGCCGATGATTCTCTGACTGGCGAAGCTGACTGGATATCCGAGGTCACGTAGCCAAGAGCGGTCGTGTGCGCTACCATGAGAATGAGGAAGCCTTATTGACAGTCTACTCCGGACTGACTATATGTCGGAGCGTCCCGAGCGACGGACGTATGCTCCGAATGCGAAACATTTTGTACCACAACATCTGGGGCCAGATGTTGTTGTACGAGAGAGGGGCCTCTCTCGCTCGCCGTCCGGATGGACCAGAACGAGCTATGAACCGGACTAAAAGGCTTCCTCCATTCTCCCTCTAATCCGCCGTCACTGGGTGTGCATTTGGTTGATTTATAGTGCTCGCATCACCCCAAAACTCCTTCTAGACCGCAACGGACGAACCCGGCTGCCGAACCATTCGATGAATGGACGCTACACCGGGCGAGCTAGCGGACGTCAAAGGCCGTCGAACCTACTAGGGTCCTCTTAGGCAATTGGCGTATTTACATGAGCACTTTTCCGCTAGCCCTTCATTAATTGTGACGACGGAGGCACACTGTTGGAAGACATCACAGATACATCACCCTAATCTTGATCGTCTGAAATAGAAATTGATAAAGTAGAGTGACTCTGCGGGGAAAGGACCGGAGTGCCCAATTCCCCACTAACATACCGTGACATACGCTTCCCATGTTGTCATCGAAATCATACGATACAGAACAGGAGTTAATGCGAGTACACTGACCACATATAGAATGATTATAAAAGTCAGAGGAAGACTTCCTCTTATTACAATTGATCAAAAACCTTTCAATGTGAAAAGAAAACAAGTCCTGGAACTCGCACCAACCCCTGGCAATCAAAATACATAATAATAATATGATCCATTAATATAGAAAAAATAATTGAAATCAAAATATTTTGAAAAAATATTTTTTCAGAACAGCCCAAGTTTCTGAAAAGTAACGTTGAGCCCCAATGGATCCCAAGCCTAAGTGTGGACAAAAATTTTAAAAATATTTTAAACAATTTATTCAACACTTACAAACAATAATAATGTATCTAGTTATGATTAAAATAACATCAAGATATTATTTTCAAGAAATCCCCCCCCCCCCCCCCCCCTCACACAGAGGGCTGTTGGAAATGTAAACAATGAATGTAAAAACACTAAAATAAGACTCCAGGCACCCAGGCCCGGAATCAGTTACCAAAAATACACTATCTGATGCAAAACAGAGACTTCCAGGGAAGAAACTGAAGAACATCAGATGGCAGATGCAGAACACAACGCCTAACCACCCGTAGGTGAAGACGTAAACATGGGGAAAAGAACAGAATTCATTCTGTTAATCAGCTAAAACTCCCAAGAAAATTTAGTAATAATAATTACAGAAACTATGCCAAAAGCATGGGAGAATAGCAAGGGGGGACTTAAAGGACAGGGAGAGAGGAAAACACTGAAAAATCAGTGTAACTAAATAATCAGAATGACAACAAAATGGCTGCTGCCTCGAAAATAGGTAACTTAACATAATTTCATTAAAAAATTTTAAGTTACAGCCCTGATAATATTCTGTCACACATTTTTCCTCTCCTCCTTCTCTATCCTCCTTAGAATCACCATTTCACTAATATTTATGTGTCTCGCATCATTTAAACTGAGATTTACAAGCACAAAGATCAGTCAGATGTTAACTGATGAAGGGCCAAACTTAGAATGATTAATGGCGCCAATTTGGAACGTCCTTGACACTGCGCATGCGCAGTAGAGGTGAAGTGTGGAGGGCCATTCAGGACATGTTTTCTTTGGTTTTAGATGCAAATTTTGGGGATTGGGGGGCAAAATTTGTGTTTGGCCCTATATTTTAAGAGTTAGCACCAGCTATGTCTGGGTCATTGGTACAGTATAAAAATATCCAATAAGCTCAACTATATAATATAGAGGCAACCCCTCAAGGAGAAAAGGAGTATTAGGCTTTACATGTATCTTTCTTATTTTATGTTAAATTAGAAAGATACAATACCCTTCATAATTGAGCACAATAACATTCATGTTCTCTATTAACATCCAGTATAACCCTTTATACTAATTATTTTTAAAGTAAGCCAATAAATAAAGTTAGTCCAGAGAATTGAGACTCTTTATATTCTTTAAAAGTGTCCGAGGATTGTATATTAAACCCGTTTGACACTTGACATATACAAATGCTTCACACTGAGCTACACTTTAAAAATATGACATGAATGAATTTTAACATTAATATTACACTTTAAAACCATCCCGGAAACGACTCAGAAATACTGACTTCGGAGGAGGCATTCCCTTGCTTTTCACTATAAAGCAGGTGACCTAAGGGAACACCCTTCCCCCCCCCCCCCCCCCCTTCCCCTTGCCCTGGGTCAAATAGCCCAGAGCGAAGAGGGCAGCCGGACGGAGTCACTGCCGGAACAGAAAGCCTGCATAACTATAGTTGCAACTGTTTAGTGGACGACATTTTGAGCAACAGATAACGGACCTAAACAATGCAGGTCTCCAGAAATGGACTCAATATTTCTGAGATAAAAATTCGTGAATGTGGATGGCTGAAACCAATAAGCAGCCTTCATTAAATCTGTAATAGCAATACTATTAGCGTAAGCCCAAGAAGTAGCAAGAGCTCTTACTTCATGAGCCGAAATCTTAAGCACAGACTGCTGAGAAGAAGATAAATTTTCATAAGCAGTACGGATAGTTAATTGAATCCATCTAGCAATAGAATGGACCGAAATGTCCTTTCTATTAGGCATCAGAGACAGAAAGAAACGTTTTCGTCCCTTTCTGATAAACTGAGATCTCTGTTTATAGATACGTAACGCTCTAACAGGACAGAGTAAAAGCCTACGCCCGTCTGAAGACGGAAGAGCCTTAATAACAATAGGTTCCGGATATTTATTAGGAGCCTGATTCTTAGCTAAAAATCCCACATTAGTAGTGAAGGTGATAGTGTTCCCGACACTACGATAGTGAGAATCATCCACCGACAGTGCATGAAGCTCACTGACTCTTCTAGCAGAAGAGAAAGCTAAGAGAAAAGCTGTCTTATAAGACAAGAATTTGAAATCTACTGTCCCAAGAGGTTCAAATGGCTTTTCCTTCAGTTTAAGAAGAACCCAAGCTAAATTCCACTTAGGAATTAACCTAAGAGTTCTGGGTCTATTTATCGAGAAGTTTCTTACCAACTTAGATAAAGAGACATTAGATCCAATTTGTAAACTATCATGATGTGCATAGGTATCAGATAACATAGACCTATAACCCTTAATAGTAACAGGCTGCAGTTTGATTTCGTCAAACAAGTATACTAGAAAGTTTGCAATGTCTGGTATAGAGGGATCAAAATATCAACAGAATGATCCCTACACCAACGACGAAAAACCTTCCACTTAGCCGCATAGTTTAGCGAAGAGGAGGTCCTCCTACAGTTAGAAATCGCGTCCACTGCTCGTCCTGTAAAGTGCTTGCCATGCAAGAAGGACCGCACAACGGAAAAACGTGAAGGTTGAGACCTTGCGGGTTGTGATGGAGTTGACGCGATTTCCCCTGCGAAAGAAGATGCTCCTGTGGAGGAAGCTTTCGCGGTAGGTCCCACAAAAGACACCTGAGTACATTTATCCACGGTCTCTGTGGAGACAGAGATGCTACCAACAGAATCTTGCATTGAGATTGTTTTATCTTTAGCAATACTTGCTGAATTAACGGCGCTGGAGGATACGCATATCCTATCATTCAGTCCCAAGGGATCGACAGAGCGTCTACTGCAAATGCTCTTGGATCCGGACACGGAGACACATACGTCTGCAACTGATTGTTGAGATGTGTCGCAAATAAGTCTATCATTGGCCGTTCCCATTGGTAGCAAATCTGATTGAATACTTGTTTGTTGAGAGTCCACTCCGACGGCAACAAGCGACCCTTTCGTGAAAGGGAGTCTGCTAGTACGTTCAGACGACCCGGTATATGACGGACCGAAAGAAGAACCTGATGTTCTAGAGCAAACAGAAGGATTCTTTCCATTAGATTGAACAACGGAATTGAATGAGTGCCTCCCTGATTCCGTATATACGCCACTACTGTCGTATTGTCGGATAGGATTTGGACATGAGCATTGTGAATAATGTCCATCCAATGACGTAACGCAAGCCAAATTGACATCATTTCCTTGATGTTTATGTGCTTGCCCAGGAATTGCGGATCCCAAAGACCCTGGCATCTCGAATCCGTTGGGATCAATGATGCACCCCAACCTGTTTGACTGGCATCCGTCATAATGGTAAAACTCGGATCCGGCAACTGCAGCGGAACTCCCTGAGTTAACCACTGAATGTTTGCCCAAGTCTCAATCTCTCGTTTCACTTGATCTGACAAGAGAACGTCAATGTCGAGCGAATGAATTTTCACACTCCAATTCTGAGTCAAGAAAATTTGGAGAGGACGCGTGCGGAACCGCCCCATCGGAATGAGATCCGCAGCGGCTCCGCACAGACCTATCAGTCTCATAAACTGCCTCGCTGTGACTTTGTCTGCGTGCAGACAATAGCGAGCGTAACACCTGACTAATTTCGCTCTGGTTAACGGCAGACGAACGAGATTGTTGTGCGTCTCGTAGCTCATTCCCAGATGTGTGAATGACTTGGACGGCACCAGATCCAACTTCTCCTCGTTTATTATAAAACCGAGACGTCGGAGCAATAGAAGTAGATTCTGCACATCGTTCTGAAGTATTAACTCGTTGCCGTACCTCTGAAGAATGTCGTCCAGGTAGGCCGTCGTTACCGCAGACGAATGAGCTCGGAAATACATCATTACCGAGTTCATTACCCGAGTGAAAGCCCAGGGTGCTAGATTCAATCCGAAGCACATCGCCCGGAATTGATATACCACCCCTAGGACTGCGAAGCGTAGATACTTTCTGAATGTCGGATGTACCATGACGTGAAACTACGCATCTTTGAGATCTATGCTTGTTGCATAATCGTTCACCCGAATACTCGCTCTGACCGATCGAATCGTCTCCATATAAAACTTCGGAGCGACGATCAGCTTGTTTTTCCAGCTCAAAACTATGACTGGACGGAACGAGCCGTCTGGTTTCGGAGCCAGAAACAGATGGCTGTAGAATCCCAGTGTCTCCAGGTTTTCTACGACCTCTACCGCGTTCTTCATTAAAAGAGACTGCACCTCTGATAACAGAGCGTCTCTTTTCTGCGGATTTGATGGAAGTTGAGTCCATTTTGGACTTCGAGTTAATGGAGGCTTTCGTTTGAAGGATATCTTTAGACCTTCCGAAATCACCCCTCTCACCCAAGGGTCGTCCGTAATCGACGCCCACTCTTGTGAAAAACTTGACAACCTTCCGCCAACCGGTACGCGATAGAGGTTGAAGCCATCACCTCCTGGACCTGCGAGGCCTGCGGTAGGAGAAACCACGTCCTCCACGACCCGCACCTCGTCCCGTCGACCTCGGGGCGTCTGACCGGTTGTCCCGGCCCGAAGGACGTCCTGAACGTGAGTCGCTGCCTTGACGGTCTCTTGAATAAGACCAAGAGGACGCACCGGAACCTCTATAGGAACCTCTCTTGGGCGCATTAGACCCAGAAGTGCCTGTCTTACTCTTATCTGCCGTGTCCGACTTCTCAGAAGCAGATTTGAACAGCAGAGAATCCGAAGCTTTCTTTGTAATTTTATCGTAAATTGCAGAAAGCTTGCCGTCGAAGAGAAGTTCTCCGGAGACCGAAGCGACTCTGAGAGAGTTCTTCACCTTACTATCCACGAGTGTGGATGTAGCTAGGGCTGTGTCATGTCTAACCAACTCCAGGTTTGCCACTGAAAGGGCGGAGTTACACGTGGAATAAGCTACTGCCCTTGAAAGAAGTCTTAAAGAGGATTGTATATCCTGGAATTCTTTCCCTTGAAGACGCAGTGATAACGCCTTAGTAAGGTGATCTGCGTAAGATAAGGCATCTAAACTGGCTCTGTTAGAAGAAATAGTTGTTTCCAACACCGCGGTTGGAATAGACGCCGACGACGGTAATGATAATTCTAAGTCTTCCGCCTCGTCGTCCATACGCAGAGGAACTCTCGGGATACCCTGTCCTGCCGTATCGAATTTATTCCTTGCATTAATGAAAGGCAGGTTGAGAGTATTGGCGGACAAGAAACCTGCTTTTCCTGTTTTGGAAGCAAGTTTGAATATAGCGTCGTTCAATAATTCAAATGTTCTTGCAACATTATTGGACTGAGACGGAAACTCGGGAGCGATGTCCCTGAACCGCTCAAAGAAATCAGAGTCCAATGACGCTATAATTCTCTTGTCCGGAACCGCAGCCTGGCCCGACGGAACAACTTGAGGGAGAAAGTGCCGGATGAAGTCCACGGCAGCTTTATGTTGTTCCGAAAGGGATAGCTCCAAGTCATCCGTATCCCTTTCACCATCCGGTCGGACCTCATGATGCTCCCGGTCGTCCGCCCCCGATGCTTCGGCGGAGCGTACCGACCCAGCGCCGTCGGATAATTCCCGATCTGACACCGTTTCTGTCGGTTGCTGGGATGCTGCGATAAGTTGTGCTATTTGCACAAGCACGTCCGACATCGAGGCCTGCAGAGGTGCAGTCTTTCGCTGCTTCGCCGAAGGCAGCTCCGCATCTGATGACTCCCGCATACTCTTCCTATGCGAACGTTCGGAGTCCATCGGCCTCGTGTCCCTGGCTACCGGATGGCGTGACCTGGTCGCCGAAGAATCCCTGATCGTCGAAGCTGGTAAAATATCGGCGGTCACATAGCCAAGGTGCGGTCGTGTGCGCTGATGGGAGGAAGAAGCCTGAGCAGTCTCCACGGACTGCCTATACAACGGAGCGTCCCGAGCGACGGACGTGTGCTCCGCTTGCGACACATTTTGTACCACAACATCTGGTCCCAGAAATTAGTGCCAACATCATTCTTTGTAGAAAAGAGTACTACATAATAACTCAGCGGGGAGGTATGAGTGCCCACTCATGGGAGGGCCACACCCATCTGGGCCATTGGTAAGTATAAAAAATATACAAATTACTTTAAATTTATAATATTTTTATCCTATAACCCAATGGCCCAGACTTAGCTGAATCATAAAAAGGCGGAGGGCATAGAACTTCAGAATTAGTAGACCAACATAGCTCCATAGCCTGTAATCCAAGGTGAAAGGAAATTAAATTTAAAAGGAATTACATGTATGTCTCTCTATACAGTAATAGAGAAGACATATCATCCATAAGGAGCCAAATTCAAGTAATTCTGTATTCTTAGCATGAAGACTATGCTAATTGGATGTAACGAGTTCCCAATTTTTAAGGCTAGTCCGGACTAAGCCCCAGAAATTAGGATGGCGTATTGAGAATGAGAGGCTATCCCCCACAAACATATGCCATATACAATAAAATGCAAGCTGTATCCAGGGTATAATCTACAGACAAAACAGCTTCACTCATAGTTACATACTTATCAAGCCAGAGGAGAGGTAAAAAATCCCCCCCCCCCCCCCCCCGTTTTTGAAGGAATCTTCAAAAAGAAGAGGGGAGCACTCTGGAATCAGTAAGAGTGGTACCAAATAACAATATAAATATTCGTCGAATAGACACCCAGGTATTAATTATTATTAATAAATTGGTACTCAACGCCACTTCAGAAGCTAAGGCTATAGTGGCGATCCTGGTAATTAATATCGCCCCTTGTAAAGTATACCGGAGTCGGCATACGCAGATAGGTCGAAAAGCGGTGATATAATATATAACATACACGTGTCAAATAGAATCACAATGGACGATCTCTGGAGAGTAAACACACTTCCAAGGTAACCCACAGACGACCCCATTCAGGTGTACAATAAATTCCAGTAAATAACACACCCAGGCGTGTTCTATCCGATATCTATGTTCCTGTAAACGTGCAAATATACGAGAGTGTAAAACAAGATGTATTCGATTGGTTACAGCCATTAATAGAAACCTGGATCTAGAAATGGATCGAGCTATGATTAACAGACTCGTCACAGACCGCCCCTGAAATAAATCATTGTTTCTAAGGTCCTTAACATACAATAATGCGTCTGCCTAATAATGCGATTATTATGCACGTGAGCACTGAAATCCCGCATGTAATCATCTGAATACCAGTTAAGTGACTAGACAGCCTCCCAGGTACCCAAAGGCTAGCAATTTATTGACGATGAATCATATGCTCGTATATGACATATAGATGAACAACCACAGGAAACCAACAAACTAAAAAGTGGATGTGGCCATGAGGTCGCCATAGAACACGACCCAGCCACCAATCGAGAAGTCATGAAATGCATGTATGTACTTAAATGCATATGAGGCTTACAAGAAGAAAACTACGCTTTGCCCGGTAATCACCTCTTAACACATTGGCGGTGTGTGGGGGCGGGTGGGATTCAAAATCATTTCAAACCCCCTTCACCCGCATTACTTGAATAGTTCTTGTGTTCGTCATCAAATAGTATAGGAACCGCAAGGCTCCCTCACATCTGACCGAGTCCATAATGCCACTAAGGGCGGAGAAGGACGTGAAGAACAAATACTTCCCCTGATAAAGAAGGTCCTCTTGAGGAGGAAGCTTCCAGGGAACGTCCCATAACAGACACCTAAGAAGATTGATCCAAGGTTTCTGTGACTACAGAGGTGCTACTATCAGGATTTCGCAACGAGACTGTTTGAACTAAACATAATTTGCTAAATCAACGGAGTTGGAGGATACGCCTATCCTATCATTCCGTCCCATGAGATCAACAGAGTGTCTACTGCATACACTCGATGATCTTGGCATGGCGACACGAACATTGGTAACTAATTGTTCCGGTGTGTCACAAACAGAATATCATGGAACTATCACACTGGTAGCAAATCTGCCTGAATATTCGCTTGTTGAGAGACCTGTCCGATGGCAACAGGTGACCTTCTGAGAGAGCGAGTCTGCTAGTACATTCAGATGACCCGGTATGTGGTGGACAGAAAGATGAACATGATGATTCATGACGTATAGGAGAATCTTCTCCGTTAATTCGCATAATGGCACTGAATGAGTGTTGCCTTGGTTCCTGATGTAAGCTACTACTGTCGAATTGTCTGACAAAATTTGAACATGGACGTCCGCTATTATGTGAATCCAATGTTGTAGCGCTAGCCATATTGACATCATCTCTTTGATGTTTATATGCTTTTCTAGGAACCGAGGGTTCCAAGACCCTGACACCTCAAGTCTGCAGGACTTAGCGACATATCCCAACCCGTCTGGCTCACATCCGTCATAATCGTGAAAGCCGGATCCGGCAGTTGCAGTGGAACTCCCTGAGTTAATCACTGAATATCTGCCCAAATCTGAACCCTTGTTTTACTAGGTCCATTAAAACAATACTGGTTCCAAGCGAATGCGTATTCACACTCCAGTTCTGAGTAAAGAATATCTGGAGGGGACACATGCGCAGGCGACTCATCGGAATAAGATCCGCAGCCGCTCCGCACAGCCCCATCAGTCGCATGAATTCCTTCGCTGTTAATGTGTCTGAGTGTAGACAAAAGTGAGCATAACAACAGTTAGTGACAAAATTTCGCACTGAATAATGGCTGACGGACCAGATTCTTGAGAGTCCCGAAGTACATTTCCAAGTGAGTGAATGACTTGGACAGAGCTATATCCAACTTTTTCTCGTTTACGACGAAACTGAGACGTCGGAACAAAAGAAGCAGACTCTGAACATCGTTCTGAAAAATAACTCTGTTGCCGTATCTCTGTAGTATGTCGTCCAAGTAAGCCGACATTACCGCAGACGAATGAGCTCGGATGTTTGACATTACATGTTCATTACATGTATATGAGTGAATGCCCAGGGAGCCAGGCTCAGATCAAAGCACAATGCTCTGAACTGATACACCTTCCCTTGCATGGCGAACTGCAGGTACTTTCTGAATGCTGGATGTACCAGGACATGAAAGTACGCATCTTTTAGATCTATGCTTGTCGCATAGCCGTTCACTCGAATACTCGCTCTTACCGACAGAATGGTCTCCATATAGAATTTTGGAGCCACGATAAGCTTGTTTATCCAGCTCAAGTCATTTACTGGTCAGAACGATCCGTCTGGCTTTGGTACGAGGAAGCAATATGACTGTAAAAACCCTGAGAATCCTGATTCTCGGCGACCTCTATTGCCTCCTTAATATAGAGCCTGTACCTCCGCTAGGAGAGACTCTCTTTTGAAAGGATCCAACGGAAGATCTGTCGAACGCAGACATCTTGTTAGTGAGGGTGCCACTCAGAATGATAGCCATAGGCCGTCCGAGACTACACTTTTCATGCACTGATCTTCTGTGTCTGCTGTCCAGTTTCTTGCGAAGATGCTACCCTTCTGCCAACTCTCATGCAATAGAGGTCTTGAAACATCACCTGTGTGACCTGCAAGGCTTACGGGAGGAGAAACTACGTCCTCCCCACGAAGAACCTCGTCCCGTCGGACCTATGCCCCTTTCCCGAGTCGCTATATTGATGAACTCCAGAGTAATTGTAAGAGGGCTTCTTGCACCCTCATGAGGAGTTCCCTTTGATGTTTAGATCTGGAACGTCCTCCTTTACTCTTGTCTGCTGAAGTGGGTTGATGAAATGCCGACTTCAATAGCAGATCACTTGACGCTTTCTAAATAGCCTGACGAAAGCTTGTCATCCAAACTAGTACGTCCGGAGACCGGAGCGACCCTGAGAGAACTCTTCACCTTGTCGTCAATAAGTGACGATGCAAGGGCAGCATCATGTCTGATTAACTCCAGATTAGACACTGTAAGGGCGGAGTTATACGTGGTATACAAATTGCCCTGGAAAGAACTCTAAGAGAGGTACAAACATCCTCAAATTCCTTCCCGTTGAGACATTGCGCCATAGCTCTGGTAAGGTGATCTGCGTAAGGCATTGCTTCCAAACTCGCTCTACTTGATGAAATTGCCATTGTAATAGTGTCTGAGCGAATAGTGAATGATGCAGGCAAGGATACATTTAGATCCCCGGCCTGCTCATTCAAACGCAGAGGAGCTCTCTGAACATCTTCTCCAACCGTTTTTAAATGAACGTAGTCCATGAAACGGTATGTTTATGGAAGATGTAGTTAAGAAACTGCCCTTTCCTTGCACTCGAGAGGTGAATACGGCGTCCTCTACATGGCCGAAGGCCTGCGACACCTACCTAGGCTGAACCGGAAAAGAAAGAACTTCTTCCTTTGTCCGATAAAAGTCTGCGTCTCACTTATCATCACAGCATTCTGATTCGTCGAAACAAATTCAGAGTAGTATTGATGGATGAAATCCATCGCAACCCTGTGCTGTTCCAAAAGGGAAGGGTAATCCTCTTCCTTATCCCTTTCACCATCCGAGAGAATCAGTTGCGAATCTCAGTCCATTGCATCTGCGTGAACAGACGACTGGACTGACCCAGCACCGACCGACAGCTCAGGTTCTGAGTCTGAGGGAGGCTGCATCTGCTCTTGCTAGGATGCTGCGATCAGCTGCACAATCTGCGACAGCAAGTCCGTCATTGAGGCCTGAGAAGCAGTGGTCTTCTGTTTCCTAGCCGCTTGTTGCTCCTGGGACGGTGTGTCAGAGATGGATCTCTTCCCTGAACGTCCCAATGATCGAGGCCTCGTCTCCCTAGCTACCGGATGATCCGACTTCACGGGCGAAGAGTAGTTCCTTCTTCGTGCAGCAGGCTGGATATCCGAAGTTGGGTAGCTAGGATGCGGTCGTGTGTGCTTTAATAACGTAGCGCAGGAAGCCGTGACTGAAGCCGACCACCGAGCGGTGGGCGGATGTATGCTCCGTCTCATGCAAGTTTCCAACCAGAAAATTTCATTTTGGCTTGTGAAATGTAGCGGAGGAAGCCGTGACTGAAGCTGACCCTAGCTGCAGACTAAAAAAAGTGTCTCGAGTGGACGGCGGACATATGCTCCGGCTCGTGCAAGTTTCTCATAACAACATTTGGCCCCAAATGTCTGTTAGGTTAGAGAGGGGCCTCTCCTGCTCACAGTCTATAGACTTTGCCGAGTACAAGAAACTTGCTGACTTCCTCCCTATTTCCTTCGTCGCTGGGTGAGCTATTTATATTAAAGTGCTCGCTCTACAAAATCCACTTCTTTCGACCGCAAGACTTATCTGGTGTCACGGCACCCACGGATGGAGTTCTGCTTCACCGGTCGAGCTAGCTGCTTGCAAGAGATTAAAACCCTTAACAAAAGGCCCTAACTTTTGCAATTATGAGCACTGCAGCTAGCTCTATATGCTCAATGGAGCACGATGACGATGGCACACTTGGATGGGTGTCAGAATATCATCACCATGTTCATGTTCCTTTGAAATAAAAACTGACAAAATGAATTATAATGCAGTGAGAGGCCTGCCCTCAGAACCTCACCACCAACAACATACTGCGACACCCGTCTCCAACATTAGTCATTCCAGTGAACACAAGAATGACAAGAGTCTGCAGGAGTGCATCGACTAAAATCGATATCAGACCTCCAAACTGCACAACAAAATATATATATAATTAAGATACATGAATAATAGAAATCAAAATTAAATTCAAACTTATTTTAAAAAAAAAAAAAATGCCGAAGTTCCCAAAGGGAACATTAAGAGCCCAAAGGCATCCTGATAGAGCCTAAGTGTGGACAAAATCCAAATTTTTTAGCTACACTACCGGAATAATAATCCAAGTATCCTACAGTAATATAAAAAAACTACCTAATATGAGGACGTTGTCAATGTAAACAACGTCAATGTAAACAAGACATCAGGCACACAAAAAGCCCAAAGTCAGAAACCAATTTAATGCTACCAGATGCAAAGCTAGATCTTCATACGAAAAAGAAACAATACATTGGATAGAAGATGCAAGACTAAACGACCTAAACACCCCTAGGGTGAGGACGTAATCATGGGGAAAAACAGAATAATATTCTGTAATAAATGTTAAACTCCCAAGAAATTTAATAAAAAATTTCAATAAAAAATAGCCAAAAAGCTTTTAACAGGACGGGTTCATGGAAGGATAGGGAAGGAATACTTAACAAACACTGGAATAATCATTAACAAAAATGATGACGTCAGGCGTATGTCCCCAAATTGGGAAACATAAAATAATTTTCTCATTATTATAAAGTTACAGCCCTGAACGTCTAAAACCACCAGTGAACACTTCCATCATCCAATAGCAGCCTTGGATCCACCAATTCTTGCATTGATTTGTGTCTGGGATCCTCAAAAAAGGAGATTTTAAAGCACAGATGTCAGTTCATTGTTGCTAACTTTAGGGCTAAACAAAGAATGATGTTGGCGTTAATTTCGGTCCCTTCCTGGCGACTGCACATGCGCGGAGAGTGAAAGTATGGAGGACCAGATAGGACCTTTAATTTTCGGTTTTGCAAGCAAATTTTGGGGATTGGGGGGTTAAAAATTTGTGTTTGGCCCTTGATAACTTGGAGTTTGCACCAGCTAAGTCTGGGCCATTGGGTTACAGTATAAAAATATCTGTTTCCCATGCCCTATGCATTGTTTCATACTTCTACTATCTTTACCTTCATGTAAACCTGCAGTATCTTTATTAATTTAGTGGGGTTTAACAACACTTTCGACAGCAAGGGTCACCTCGTGTCAGATAGTTTTACGGGTGGAGGAAGCCAGAGTACCCAGAGAGAACCACCGAGCAATGGCAAACAACTGTCATGCTCCCCAACATACAAACTCCACACAAGCAGGGTTAGCACTGGTTGAAGACAAATGCACCATCGACGTGCAGTACGCCTTAGTCCAAATTGCCACCATGCCCCCACGTGGTCAATGGGGGTGAAGTGTCTTTCCCAGGGAGACAATGCGGTTGCCGCAAGTATCTTTGTTAGAAATATCTGAAAAGCTTGATATACTGCAGGACTCAGCAGGACTTTATAAACAGAGGATCATGGAAGTCGCTTACTACAAAATTACAACACATCTGCTGAACAATTCTCTCATTTGGTAATGTATGGAAATTTGTTCGGGAAAGTCCATCTGGAGTGGAAAACAATGTAAAAATAGGCCGATGAAATCGTCAGATGTGTACCCATACGTGCAACTAGTAGAAAGCTGTGTGACGGAGGGCCACCACGGATGCCGACGTTATGTACACCATACATGGTATGGGTACATATAGAAATGGATTGAAGGAGTGTCTAATTTGATGGATAAAGGGTTAATATCTCCAGATCAAATTATCAGATTTACATAAAAAACTATACAACACAGCACATCAGTAACCTGAATACATATATAAAGTAACATGACAATCAGATTAATATTTTTTGAGTTACCAAAGGGATTGGAGATATTTTCAATTTGAAGGATAAAGGGTTAATATCTCAGGATCAAATTATCAGATTTACACCATAAACTATACAGCTCGGCACATCAGTAACCTGAACACAAATATAAAGTAACTTGACAATCCAAGCAATATTTTTCAAGTTATCAAATGCCAAAGGGATTGGAGGAATTTTCAATTTGAAGGATAAAGGGTTAATATGTCAGGATCAAAACAACAGATTTACACCAAAAATTATACAGCTTGGTACATCAGTAACCTGAACACAAATATAAAGTAACTTGACAATCCAAGTAATATTTTTCAAGTTATCGAATGCCAAAGGGATTGGAGGAATTTTCAATTTGTAGGATAAAGGGTTAAAATCTCAGGATCAAATTATCAGATTTGCACCAAAAACTATACAGCTCGGCACATCAGTAACCTGAACACAAATATAAAGTAACTTGACAATCCAAGCAATATTTTTCAAGTTATCGAATGCAAAGAAATGGATACGGATGCCAGATGGACAGACAGATGGACAGACAGACAAACAGATGGACAAAGGATGGACGACCGATGGATGGCCACCCCGGATACCGGCATTATGTGTACCATACATAGTATGGGTACACATAAAAATTGTTGACCAGCATTGTTGACAAAGAATGAAACATGGTGAAATGCTTTTTGCAAATAAATGGGAAATCATTATTTGCTGTTAAAATGAGGTATAATAAAACTCATTGTAGATTATCTAGCGGCCTGTTTCGCCTCCAATTAATTGTTAGAACACAATTTATTCTACAGACAACAGCATGCACATGCATACAGTGTAAAGCCACTCACTTTTCAATAGAGCTATAATAGGTGCTTCTTGCACTCAAAAAGTTAAACAACATGCAGCATAATTTTTTTTTTTTTTCTTTTTATTAGGGTTTAACAACACATTAACAGCCAGGGTCATATCATGTTGGTGACAGTTTTACGGGTGGAGGAAGACGGAGTACCCGGAGAGAACCACCGAGCAACGACGATCAGCTGTCAGCTCTCCAGCATCATGACTCTGAACTCTGCACCACAGCACAGGCAGGGTTAGATTGGTTGAAGACATGTGCACCTTCGACATGCAGCACGCCTCAGTACACATCGTCATCGTGCCCCCATGTAGGCAATCAGGGTTAATTGCCTTTCCCAAGGACACAATGCAGAAACGCGAATCAGTCGCTGAAATGGTCACCCATCCAACTATTAACCGCGCTCGATGTTGCTTAACTTCGGTGATCTGACGAGAACCAGTTACCGCGACACCAGCACCCCCTAGCAGCATAATCAATGGACAACCATTAGCAATCATGCTACAGAACGGATACTCTAAGCCCTTTCCAAAAGAGGATCACTTAGCATAATTGTCATCAGTCTACTAAAAGGAACTCTGGGACAGAGCAATGGTACTTTGGTCTTAGAGATGGGCAAATTGGAATTTTGAGTTCGGTATCAGTTTCATTTTTTTTCCGGGGGAGGGGGAGGGGGGGGGCATACCACGGTGTCAGTTCGGTATTCGGTACCTAACATGACAGAGATTTACTGATAGCACCAAAGGGAAGCTCACATTAGGAACATTCAGAACAAGTTGTTCTTGGATCATTCTACCACAGTGCTACAAATGCCACTGCCAATCAATTTAACACAGGAATTTTTTTCCAACACAAATCATATCAACAGTAATTTTGTGACTTGTTCTAAACACACCTTAACCTTTAAAGGCCAATTCCAGGCATTAGTGATCTCAGAGCACATGCCCTTCACATGCCATTTTGGAGGACTGCTGACAACAGACATATCACCTGGGCAGTGATGTCTAGTCAAGTCTTGGCTGCCTGTTAAGGCAGACAAGATTTGGCTAGAAATCACTGCCAAGCAACTGGACATGTATAGTTTGTAGTCAAGTGGGAATTCGGGACAATAGCACAGGCTCTTCTTTCATGAAAAGGAACCCTTCAACTGCTATCCAGCACCAACAAGGCCTAAATGAAAGTGTCAATGACACTGTAGCTCAACCTGACAAACTTGAACTTGGTAAGTTATAAGTGAAATGGCAAAATTGAAGATCATTGGTACCAATGTTATTTGGTGAAATTTCAACATAACAGCATTGTGTGTGCACAACATCAAGAGTAATCCATGCATTTTTAAATGTAAACTGTAAGACTGGCTAAAGGAAGAATGTTGATACACAAATGCAGTAAGTTCAGAGGTTATTGTAAATGGCAACTTTTTTCACAGAAATGTATGCTAATCAATCGATCTTATCTAAAGGTCTCGCCCAATGAGCACACCAAGTTCAAAAACAATCCTATGATAAATGTGGCCTATACGTCATGTCAAAGAAGAATGTTGATGCACAAATGGAATAAATTCAAAGATTGTTGCTAACAGCAACAGTTTCTGATGGAAATGAAAAGAAAATCGATAGCTCCTATCTTTGTCACCCTGTATAAGCATACAAAGTTTCAAAACAACCTGATAATGAATGTGCCCTCTGAGGCATGCCAAAGGAAGATGTTAATGCACAAATGCACTAAGTTTGAAGGTCATTGCTTATGGCAATGTTTTTTCCTCTCTTTTTTATGCAAATTCATAAATATACCCTGCAAAGAGTGCAAAAGGAATAAGTTGCTACACAAATGCAGTAAGTTCAAAGGCTGGCGATAACGACAATAATTTTTTAAAGGAAATGAAAAAAAATCAATAGCTCACATCTAGAGGTCACCCCGAACACACATGCCAAGTTTCAAAGTGATCTGATCATAAATGTGCCCTGAAGGGTGTGCCAAAGGGAAAAATTGAAGGTTGACTAAACTAAGTTCAAAGGTTGTTGCCAGCGGCAACATTTTTTGACAGAAATGGAAGAAAATCGATAACTCCCATATAGATATCACCCCACACAAGCCCACAAAGTTTCCAAGTGATCCAATTATAAATGTGCCCTGCAGGGTGTGTCAAAGGGAAATATTGATGCATAACTGCACTGAGTTTTTGCTAAGCTAACCAGAGGTCATTGCCAATAGCAACTAGTTTTGACGGAAATGGAAGAAAATCGATAGCTCCCACCTAGAGGTCACTCCAAACAAGCATACCAAGTTTCAAAGTGATCTGATAATAAATATGCCCTGCAGGGTGTGCCAAATAGAAATTTGGATGCATAATTGCACTAAGTACATCAAAGGTCATTGCCAGCAGCAACATTTTTTTTCGTAATCATGGGGAAAACCAGAATAATATTCTGTAATAAATGTTAAACTCCCAAGAAATTTAATAAAAAATTTCAATAAAAAATATCCAAAAAGCTTTTAACAGGACGGGTTCATGGAAGGATAGGGAAGGAATACTTAACAAACACTGGAATAATTAACAAAAATGATGACGTCAGGCATATGTCCCCAAATTGGGAAACATAAAATAATTTTCTCATTATTATAAAGTTACAGCCCTGAACGTCTAAAACCACCAGTGAACACTTCCATCATCCAATAGCAGCCTTGGATCCACCAATTCTTGCATTGATTTGTGTCTGGGATCCTCAAAAAAGGAGATTTTAAAGCACAGATGTCAGTTCATTGTTGCTAACTTTAGGGCTAAACAAAGAATGATATTGGCGTTAATTTCGGTCCCTTCCTGGCGACTGCACATGCGCGGAGAGTAAAAGTATGGAGGACCAGATAGGACCTTTAATTTTCGGTTTTGCAAGCAAATTTTGGGGATTGGGGGGTTAAAAATTTGTGTTTGGCCCTTGATAACTTGGAGTTTGCACCAGCTAAGTCTGGGCCATTGGGTTACAGTATAAAAATATCTGTTTCCCATGCCCTATGCATTGTTTCATACTTCTACTATCTTTACCTTCATGTAAACCTGCAGTATCTTTATTAATTTAGTGGGGTTTAACAACACTTTCGACAGCAAGGGTCACCTCGTGTCAGATAGTTTTACGGGTGGAGGAAGCCAGAGTACCCAGAGAGAACCACCGAGCAATGGCAAGCAACTGTCATGCTCCCCAACATACAAACTCCACACAAGCAGGGTTAGCACTGGTTGAAGACAAATGCACCATCGACGTGCAGTACGCCTTAGTCCAAATTGCCACCATGCCCCCACGTGGTCAATGGGGGTGAAGTGTCTTTCCCAGGGAGACAATGCGGTTGCCGCAAGTATCTTTGTTAGAAATATCTGAAAAGCTTGATATACTGCAGGACTCAGCAGGACTTTATAAACAGAGGATCATGGAAGTCGCTTACTACAAAATTACAACACATCTGCTGAACAATTCTCTCATTTGGTAATGTATGGAAATTTGTTCGGGAAAGTCCATCTGGAGTGGAAAACAATGTAAAAATAGGCCGATGAAATCGTCAGATGTGTACCCATACATGCAACTAGTAGAAAGCTGTGTGACGGAGGGCCACCACGGATGCCGACGTTATGTACACCATACATGGTATGGGTACATATAGAAATGGATTGAAGGCGTGTCTAATTTGATGGATAAAGGGTTAATATCTCCGGATCAAATTATCAGATTTACATAAAAAACTATACAACACAGCACATCAGTAACCTGAATACATATATAAAGTAACATGACAATCAGATTAATATTTTTTGAGTTACCAAAGGGATTGGAGATATTTTCAATTTGAAGGATAAAGGGTTAATATCTCAGGATCAAATTATCAGATTTACACCATAAACTATACAGCTCGGCACATCAGTAACCTGAACACAAATATAAAGTAACTTGACAATCCAAGCAATATTTTTCAAGTTATCAAATGCCAAAGGGATTGGAGGAATTTTCAATTTGAAGGATAAAGGGTTAATATGTCAGGATCAAAACAACAGATTTACACCAAAAATTATACAGCTTGGTACATCAGTAACCTGAACACAAATATAAAGTAACTTGACAATCCAAGTAATATTTTTCAAGTTATCGAATGCCAAAGGGATTGGAGGAATTTTCAATTTGAAGGATAAAGGGTTAAAATCTCAGGATCAAATTATCAGATTTGCACCAAAAACTATACAGCTCGGCACATCAGTAACCTGAACACAAATATAAAGTAACTTGACAATCCAAGCAATATTTTTCAAGTTATCGAATGCAAAGAAATGGATACGGACGCCGGATGGACAGACAGATGGACAGACAGACAGACAGACAGACAGACAGACAGACAGACAGACAGACAGACAGACAGACAGACAGACAGACAGACAGACAGACAGACAGATGGACAGATGGACAAACGAACGATGGATGGCCACCCCGGATGCCGGCATTATGTGTACCATACATAGTATGGGTACACATAAAAATTGTTGACCAGCATTGTTGACAAAGAATGAAACATGGTGAAATGCTTTTTGCAAATAAATGGGAAATCATTATTTGCTGTTAAAATGAGGTATAATAAAACTCATTGTAGATTATCTAGCGGCCTGTTTTGCCTCCAATTAATTGTTAGAACACAATTTATTCTACAGACAACAGCATGCACATGCATACAGTGTAAAGCCACTCACTTTTCAATAGAGCTATAATAGGTGCTTCTTGCACTCAAAAAGTTAAACAACATGCAGCATAATTTTTTTTTTTTTCTTTTTATTAGGGTTTAACAACACATTAACAGCCAGGATCATATCATGTTGGTGACAGTTTTACGGGTGGAGGAAGACGGAGTACTCGGAGAGAACCACCGAGCAACGACGATCAGCTGTCAGCTCTCCAACATCATAACTCTGAACTCTGCACCACAGCACAAGCAGGGTTAGATTGGTTGAAGACATGTGCACCTTCGACATGCAGCACGCCTCAGTACACATCGTCATCGTGCCCCCATGTAGGCAATCAGGGTTAATTGCCTTTCCCAAGGACACAATGCAGGAAAGTGAATCAGTCGCTGAAATGGTCACCCATCCAACTACTAACCGCGCTCGATGTTGCTTAACTTCGGTGATCTGACGAGAACCAGTTACCGCGACACCAGCACCCCCTTGCAGCATAATCAATGGACAACCGTTAGCAATCATGCTACAGAAAGGATACTCTAAGCCCTTTCCAAAAGAGGATCACTTAGCATAATTGTCATCAGTCTACTAAAAGGAACTCTGGGACAGAGCAATGGTACTTTGGTCTTAGAGATGGGCAAATTGGAATTTTGAGTTTGGTATCAGTTTCATTTTTTTCTGGGGGAGGGCGAGGGGGGGGGGGGCATACCACGGTGTCAGTTTGGTATTCGGTACCTAACATGACAGAGATTTACTGATAGCACCAAAGGGAAGCTCACATTAGGAACATTCAGAACAAGTTATTCTTGGATCATTCTACCACAGTGCTACAAATGCCACTGCCAATGAATTTAACATAGGAATTTTTTTCCAACACAAATCATATCAACAGTAATTTTGTGACTTGTTCTAAACACACCTTAACCTTTAAAGGCCAATTCCAGGCATTAGTGATCTCAGAGCATATGCCCTCCTTCACATGCCATTTTGGAGGACTGCTGACAACAGACATATCACCTGGGCAGTGATGTCTAGTCAAGTCTTGGCTGCCTGTTAAGGCAGACAAGATTTGGCTAGAAATCACTGCCAAGCAACTGGACATGTATAGTTTGTAGTCAAGTGGGAATTCGGGACAATAACACAGGCTCTTCTTTCATGAAAAGGAACCCTTCAACTGCTATCCAGCATCAACAAGGCCTAAATGAAAGTGTCAATGACACTGTTGCTCAACCTGACAAACTTGAACTTGGTAAGTTATAAGTGAAATGGCAAAATTGAAGATCATTGGTACCAATGTTATTTGGTGAAATTTCAACATAACAGCATTGTGTGTGCACAACGTCAAGAGTAATCCATGCATTTTTAAATGTAAACTGTAAGACTGGCTAAAGGAAGAATGTTGATACACAAATGCAGTAAATTCAGAGGTTATTGTAAATGGCAACTTTTTTCACAGAAATGTATGCTAATCAATAGATCTTATCTAAAGGTCTCGCCCAATGAGCACACCAAGTTCAAAAACAATCCTATGATAAATGTGGCCTATACGCCATGTCAAAGAAGAATGTTGATGCACAAATGGAATAAATTCAAAGATTGTTGCTAACAGCAACAGTTTCTGATGGAAATGAAAAGAAAATCGATAGCTCCTATCTTTGTCAACCTGCATAAGCATACAAAGTTTCAAAACAACCTGATAATGAATGTGCCCTCTGAGGCATGCCAAAGGAAGATGTTAATGCACAAATGCACTAAGTTTGAAGGTCATTGCTTGTGGCAATGTTTTTTCCTCTCTTTTTTATGCAAATTCATAAATATACCCTGCAAAGAGTGCAAAAGGAATAAGTTGTTACACAAATGCAGTAAGTTCAAAGGCTGGTGATAACGACAATAATTTTTTAAAGGAAATGAAAAAAAATCAATAGCTCACATCTAGAGGTCACCCCGAACACACATGCCAAGTTTCAAAGTGATCTGATCATAAATGTGCCCTGAAGGGTGTGCCAAAGGGAAATATTGAAGCTTGACTAAACTAAGTTCAAAGGTTGTTGCCAGCGGTAACATTTTTTGACAGAAATGGAAGAAAATCGATAACTCCCATATAGATATCACCCCACACAAGCCCACAAAGTTTCCAAGTGATCCAATTATAAATGTGCCCTGCAGGGTGTGTCAAAGGGAAATATTGATGCATAACTGCACTGAGTTTTTGCTAAGCTAACCAGAGGTCATTGCCAATAGCAACTAGTTTTGACGGAAATGGAAGAAAATCGATAGCTCCCATCTAGAGGTCACCCCAAACAAGCATACCAAGTTTCAAAGCGATCTGATAATAAATATGCCCTGCAGGGTGTGCCAAATAGAAATTTTGATGCATAATTGCACTAAGTACATCAAAGGTCATTGCCAGCGGCAACATTTCTTGGTGGAAATCGAAGAAAATCAATAGCTCCCATCCAGAGGTAACCCCAAACAAGCATACCAAGTTTCAAACTGATCTGATCAAAAATGTGCCCTGTACGGCAAGCCAAAGGAATATATTGATGCCTGACTAAGCTAAGTTCAAAGGTCGTTGCCAGCAGCAACATTTTTTGACGTAAATGGAAGAAAATTGATAGCTCCCATCTAGAGGACACCCCAAACAAGCATACCAGGTTCCGAAGCAATCCGATCATAAATGTGCCCTGTAGGGGGGTGCCAAAGGGAAATATTGAGGTCTGACTAAACTAAGTTCTAACAACGTTGCCAGCGGCAACATTTTTTGATGGAAATTGAAGAAAATCGATAGCTCCCATCTAGAGGTCAACCCAAACAAGCATACCAAGTTTCAAAGCGATCTGATCATAAATGCGACCTGTGAGGTGTGCCAAAGGAAATTGTGGATGTACATACGTACATATGTATGCCGATGGACGAGAAGTGATGGCAATAGCTCAGCTTGACTTTGTCAAGTTGAGCTAAAAATAGCAAATGTAGGAAAATTTACATGGTTTTGGTATTCATATTCAATGATTGGTTTGGATTAGTTTTTCGGTATCCTCAAGATAGCGGTATTGGTTCAGTTTTTTGGTATATTGCCCATCTCTGTTTTGGTCCCACTTAAATGGATATTTCTTAAATAACCTTGTTAACTGCATATAATTGCAAACATCAAGCACTTGCCATACCTTTAGTATAAATATGACCTGTCAGTTGCATGGTGGTTAACCCTTTACCTAACGAATCAGCCATATCCACCTGAGTAATATATAAATTCAGCAGTTGAAAAAATATTATTTTACAAAACATTTCACAAGCTCTGTCAAACAAGATATAATAGAATAATTGTTCAATTTATGACCAGAACACAAGATAATGCCTAAATTCCTGTTAGTTGAATATTCCTAGTAACTTTCCACTGGCAAAGTGGCTATTCAATTAATAGAGTTCCACTGAATTTTGGACCAATTAAATCAGCAAGGTATTACTACAGTTAACCCTTAACAATACAGTACGTTGAGAGTGGATTTAACAAAATCACCCTCAGAGCGTTATTACTTTCAAATTCTGAACATATGGACAAAAATCACAAGCAATGTTTCAGTCAATGGACCTCCAGGTTTAACCTGGAGGTCCATTGGCTGGAACTTTGCTTGTGCTTGTTATGCTTCGCAACAAATTTCCAATTATTGCTTGCGTGAAATCTTCACTCCATGGGTGATTTAGTGATAATACACGCTACATGTAATATAGGTTAATTTTCCTCAATTTCTGGCTGGTGAGTGAACTGCTTTATAGTCATGTCTTAGCGACCTATTTAGGCAACCAAGACTCAACTAGAAACCACTGCCAAGGTACTTTGAATTCAATCAGCAAATGAACACAGAGGCTGTAGGCCAGAGCACCTGTTCTTTATTACACATACTGACAAAAGTCGGAAATAAGCCCCTTATGGTTAAACTATCTCCTGTGATAACTCACCCATCTTCATCATCAACTGATGGCCTTTATTGTCCTGTCCCAACTTGGACATAGAAGGGTCTTTCGACACATTGCCATCCAAACCACTGAAAGGTATTAGAATAGTTTCAGAACACACACACAAATGAAAGGTGTTACAAATATATAATGAAATAAAAATTAGGTTTGTACTATTTATTTATATTTATTGGGGGCGTGTTGGCTCAGTTGGGAGAGGTGCAGGCTGCAAGCCGAGAGGTCCTTGGTTCGAATCCCACCTGCGGCAACCGCATTGCGTCCTTGGGCAAGACACTTCACCCCCAATGCCCACGTGGGGGCACGGTGACGCTGTGTACTAAGGCGTACTGCACATCGATGGTGCACCTGTCTTCAACCAATGTTAACCCTGCTTGTGTGGAGTTGGTATGTTGGGGAGCTGACAGTTGCTCGCCATTGTTCAGTGGTTCTCTCCGGGTACTCCGGCTTCCTCCACCTGTAAAACTGTCACGGTCATGGTTAGCCATTGTGCAGAAATATGTGACCTTAAACACCAATAAATAAATAAATAAATAAATAAATATTGTACTATTTATTACTATTGTTGTGTTCAACTCATTACCTAACATGTGGTCAGCGCCATCTCAAATTATTTTTTTCAAATTTTGTCTGCAAACCATAGCTTGTGTTCTTATGTTTGTGTAGTGACATAAAACTTTTAGATCATTATAAATAGCAAATTTGTCTGAGCAGATCTGGACAAATTACAAATGAAGATGACCCTAAAATGGTTTACCTTAACTTTTTAATCCTTAAGGAACTAATTCTGACTTTGATAACTTTTGAATGCAAAGGAACAGGTCCCCCAAAATGCATTGTTTGGGTAAACCCCAAACTTATTTCTAAGGCTGCCTCTGTAGGCAGCCAAAACCTGACTATAAACAACTGCAAAGCCACTGGAGGTAGACTTTCAACATATAGTGAAAATGTATAAAATCTTCAGACCCTTAAAGGTAAAAGCAACCCATTTTTATCAGGTAACACTTTTCTCATTTTGATAGAAATAGAATGTAAAAATGATACTAATAAGTATGCCAGTATAAGTGCTAAGGCATGCCTGATATGAACTTTTAAGACTATAGTTTATTTCAAACATCTCTGTTAGCACTCCAATGATATGCTGTGACATAAAACACAATTGGAAAGGGCTCAGAGGGCCCTTTCCAACAGTGTTTTTCACATCACAGCAATTCATCATCATTTGCACAAAACATTTTTTAAGGGAAAGTTAGTACATTAATACAACAGCAATTCGTGTTAAGATCTAGTAACATACATGAATGATAAATTGGTCACCCTATTTATTTTTAGGCAAAAGATTGGCAAATGGAAGGATCGTTCCCCCCCCCCCCCCCCCCCCCCCCCTGTTTGTACAAGCCCTCGGAGTGATTCAACACCTACAAGTCCAAACCTAAGTCTACTCGCTGTAGATAGGGTACAACAGATGGCCTGTCACTGACATTTGTTCATTGGCTCATTCTCTTTCCAGTTTTTAACCCTTTACCCAATGTAAAGGCCCAAACCAGCTATTCACAATGAAAGTGTCAATGACACTGTAGCTCAACTTGTTTAAGATATGTACATGTATAGTATGTGACACAGCAATGACAAACATCTAGGTAATGACCTGATAACAAAGGTACATGTAAAGTATTGTAACGGTCCGTACATAAATACTGACTGTAGCCTGTAACAAATATATAGGTAAAGTACTGTAAAGGTGGGGTGACAGTTAGATGCTAAACTAGAAAAGAAATCTTTGAGTCCCAGAGTGGGTCTGACTGAACCCAAAAATATTTGTTCTCATAGCACAGTGATAACAAAGGCACCCAAAAACACTCGTTCCTGTCACAAAGTGATAACAAAGGTACCCCAAGAAGTTTCGTGAAGATCGGTTCATAAATACAGACTCTAGCCAGAGCCGTACTGACATGTGCACTTACTGTGTATAAGTAGCACTGAACAAATCAAATTTCATCTAATTTGCGTAATTTCTGCAAGAGAAAAAAAACCCGTATTGTATGTGATGTATTCCATGTTACTAAACATTCCTACAAAAATGTATTCAAATCAGAACTTTCATACAGAAGTTCTGTACAAAAAACTGATTGCACTAATTATGGTACAAAATGGCTGCTGGTGGCCATCTTGAATTTTGGACCGCACCCAAAAACACTCGTTCTCGTCCCACGGTGATAACAAAGGTACCCAAGAAGTTTCTTAAAGATCGGTTCATAAGAAGCTCACCTGACATAGTAGCCTAAATATCAACCCAAAGAATTTATTTCAACAAGTTGCATCTGCTCCTCCTAAGAAAAGCTTATACCAAATATCCAAAGATTCTGACCAGTGGATGTAAAAAACAAAGATTTTTGAAGAATATTCCTCATATTGAACTAAGTTATAATTTGGGCTCCCACAGGGAGCCCATATATGAACCCAGGGACTTGGCTTTAACAAACGTGAATCTCACCCCCCTAAGGATGCTGCACACACCAAATATCAAAACATTCCGACTGCTGGATCTGAAGAAGAAGATTTTTAAAGAAAATTCCTCATTTCGAACTAAGTTACAATTCGAGCTCCCACAGTGAGCCCAAATATGGATCTAGGGACATGGCTTGAACAAACTTGAATCTTACCCCCCTAAGGATGCTGCATAAAAAATATCAAAAGCATTCATCTGCTGGATCTGAAGAAGATTTTTAAAGAAAATTCCTCATTTTGAACTAAGTTGTCATTCAGGCTCCCATAGTGAGCCCAAATATGAACCAAGGGACTTGGCTTGAACAAACTTAAATCTCACCCCCCTAAGGTTGCTGCATGCCAAATATCAAAACATTCTGACTGCTGAATCTGAAGAAGAAGATTTTTAAAGAAAAATTCCTCATATTGTCTAAGTTATAATTCGGGCTCCAACAGGGAGACCAAATATGGACCCAGGGACTTGGCTTTAACAAACTTGAATCTCCCCCCCACCCACCCCAAGGATGCTACACACCACATATCAAAACATTCCGACTGCTGGATCTGAAGAAGATTTTTAAAGAAAATTCCTCATTTTGAACTAAGTTATAATTTGGGCTACCCCAGTGAGCCCAAATATGAAACCAGGGACTTGGCTTGAACAAACTTGAATCTCACCCCCCTAAGCATGCTGCATAGCCAATATCAAAGATTCTGCCTGCTGGATCTTGAGAAGAAGATTTTCAAAGAAATTTGCCTGAAATGCACAAAGTTCAAATTTGGGCTCCTATACTGAGCCCAAATATGAACCCAGTGGGCCCATTTGAACAAATTTGAATCACATCCACCCCACAATGTTGTATACCCAATATCAAAAGATTCTGCCTGCTGGATCTGGAGAAGAAGATTTTTTAAGAAATTTGCCTGAAATGCACTAAGTTCGAATTCGGGCTTCTATAGTGAGCCCAAATATGAATCCAAGGGGGCGATTGGAACAAACTTGAATCAGATCCACCCCACAATGTTGCATACCCAATATCAAAAGATTCTGCCTGCTGGATCTGGAGAAGAAGAATTTAAAAAAAATTGCCTGAAATGCACTAAGTTCAAATTCGAGCTTCTGTAGTAAGCCCAAATATGAATCCAGGGGGCTGATTTGAACAAACGTGAATCAGATCCACTCCACAATGTTGCATTCCAAATATCAAAAGATTCTGCCTGCCGGATCTGGAGAAGAAGATTTTTTAAGAAATTTGCCTGAAATGCACTAAGTTCGAATTCAGACTCCTATACTGAGCCCAAATATAAACCCGGGGGGCCGATTTGAACAAACTTGAATCAGATCCACCCTACAATGTTGCATACTAAATATCAAAAGATTCTGCCTGCTGGATCTGGTGAAGAAGATTTTTTAATGTTTTTCCCATTGCCTACAGTGTTAAAAAGTGCAGACTCAAAGTCACGAAACTGTACCCTATGATAAAACCGATGGCAATTTTTTTTTACCAATTCTTTCTGTTGGTCCTAAGGAAGCTTCACACCATATAAAAATTCTCAGTGCCGTGCAGTTTTGGAGATATGGGCGTTTTAATTTTTTTCTATTTTTAGCTCCTGCAGTTCCCACGGGGATACAGGAAAAAAAATTCGGCATAAATTAGGTACTTATGACACAATAAACCCTCACATAAAATTTGGTTCAAATCAGCCTCTCGGTTCGGAAAATAGAAATTTCGGGCGGGGCCAAAAATTTTGCCCCTCCCATAACGACGCCAAATATAGCCCATCAAACTTCTCTTGAACAAATCTGAGTCCACACCTTAAAAGGAAGCTGAATACCATATATCAAGTGTCTGCTACTGCTGGTTCATGAGAAGAAGATTTTCAAAGATTTTGGTGTCCCTTGGGGGCATGGCACCACCCAGGAGGAGGGGCAACTTTATTTGAACAAATCTGAATTGGCATTAGGTAATAAACATTTACCCAACATTTGAATAAAAGTGGTCTAGTGCTTTTGAAGGAGAAGTCGATAATGTAAAGTTAGTGACGGATGCCGACGGACGACAGACAGAATGCGATCAGTAAAGCTCCCACTGAGCTTCGCTCAGGTGAGCTAAAAACTGATTGGACCTAATTTCGGTACAAAATGGCCACTAGTAGCCATCTTGAATTTTGGACCACACCCAGAAACACTTGTTCTCGTCCCAAGGTGATAACAAAGGTACACAAGAAGTTTTGTGAAGATCGGTTCATAAATACAGCCTCTAGCCCGAGCCGTATTGACATGTGCACTTACTGTGTATAAGTAGCACTGAATAAATCAAAGTTCTAATTTGCATAATTTCTGCTCAAGAAAAAAAACCTGTATTATATGTGATGTATTCCATGTTACTAAACATACATACAAAAATTATTCAAATCAGAACTTTCATACAGAAGTTCTGTTTAAAAAACTGATTGCACTAATTTTGGTACAAAATGGCCGCTGGCAGCCATTTTGAATTTTAGACCGCACCCAAAAACACTCGTTCTCGTCCCAAGGTGATAACAAAGGTACCCAAGAAGTTTCGTGAAGATCGGTTCATAAATACAGCCTCCAGCCCTAGCCGTATTGACATGTGCACTTACAGTGTATAAGTAGCACAGAATAAATCAAAGTTCACCTAATTTGCATAATTTCTGCATGAGAAAAAACCCATATTATATGTGATGTATTCCATGTTACTAAACATTCATACAAAAAGTTATTTAAATCAGAACTTTCATACAGAAGTTCTGTACAAAAAACTAATTGCACTAATTTTGGTATAAAATTACTGCTGCTGGCCATCTTGAATTTCGGACTGCACCCAAAAACACTCGTTCTCATCCCACAGTGATAACAAAGGTACCCAAGAAGTTTTGTAAAGATCGGTTCATAAATACAGCTTCTAGTCTGAGCTGTATAGAAGTTGTGTACAAAAAACTGATTGGACCTAATTTCGGTACAAAATGGCCACTGGCAGCCATCTCGAATTTTGGACCGGACTCAGAAACACTCGTTCTTGTCCCAAGGTGATAACAAAGGTACCCAAGAAGTTTCATGAAGATTGGTTCATAAATACAGACTCTAGCCTGAGCCATATTGACATGTGCACTTACTGTGTTTTAGTAGCACTGAATAAATCAAAGTTCATCTAATTTGCATAACTTCTGCACGAGAAAAAAACTTGTATTATATGTGATGTATTCCATTGTTACTAAACATTCATACAAAAATTTATTCAAATCAGAACTTTCATACAGAAGTTCTGTAGAAAAAACTGATTGCACTAACTAAAGTACAAAATGGCTGCTGGTGGCCATCTTGAATTTCAGACCGCACCCAAAACCACTCGTTCTCGTCCCACGGTGATCACAAAGGTACTCAAGAAGTTTTGTAAAGATCGGTTCATAAATACGGCTTCTAGTCCGAGCCGTATTGGCAATCGCAGTTACAGTGCTGAATGTAACACTAAATAGATCAAAGTTAGTCTAATTGGCATAATTTATGCACGAGAAAAAAAAAACGTATTATATGTGATGTATCCCATGGTACTAAACATTCATACAAAAAATTATTCAAATCACCGCTTTCATACGGAAGTTCTGCGCAAAAATCTGATTGCACTAATTTTGTATAAAATGGCTGCCAGCGGCCATCTTGAATTTCAGACCAGACCCCAAAACACTCGTTCTCGTCCCACGGTGATAACAAAGGTATCCAAGAAGTTTCGTAAAGATCGGTTCATAAATACAGCCTCTAGCCTGAGCTGTATTGGAATTTGCACTTACAGTGCTGAAAGTAACACTAAATAAATCAAAGTTAGTCTAATATGCATAATTTACGCATGAGAAAAAAACCTGTATTATATGTGATGTATCCCATGGTACTAAACATTCATACAGAAAATTATTCAAATCAGAGCTATCATATGGAAGTTCTGCGCAAAAATCGGATTGCACCTAATTTTGTACAAAATGGCTGTCAGCGGCCGCCTTGAATTTTGGACCGGACCCCTAAACACTCGTTCTCGTCCTATCTCGTGATAACAAAGGTACCCAAGAAGTTTCGTAAAGATTGGTTCATAAATACGGCCTCTAGTCCGAGCCGTGTTGACAGCACAACAGACGGACAGATGGACAGGCAGGCGACGGGCCATGGCAATACCTCAAATTTGGCTTCGCCAAAATTGAGCTAAAAATCACCATTCAATTTTCATTATTTTTTTAAATTCCTGTCTTAAAAAAACATAACTTATGACCTCTCACTGGAACAACCTCGTTGAGCTTGTTCCAAATATCAAAAGATTTTAATTGATGGTTCTGGAGAAGAAGGTTTTTAAAGAAATCCCTTCATATTACACTGAGTTAAAACTTGGGCTCTCAAAGGGAACACAAATATTAAAAATTTCCTCATATTGCACTAAGTTAAACTTTGGGCTCCCATAGGGAGCCCAAATATTAATCCAGGGACTCGATTTGAACAAACTTGAATCTGACCCCACGAGAGATGTTATATACCAAATATCAGAAGATTCTAATTGATGGTTCTAGAGAAGAATACTTTTTTAATTTTGGAAAACAGACTTTACTAGAAGTCACTGCTCAGCTACTGGCAATGCGCAGGGGTGGTCTAATCCCTTAAGGGTTAAATCATCAGATTATTTTTTATGATTATAACTATCGTCTATGCATTACTTAATAGTGTTTCTATATCACTGTTGGATGCCTGTACAGGCAGCCATCAATGATTTAAAAACACTGCTAAGATAAATGCTGACTACTTGTAGAGTTCTTAACTGGCAGAGTGGTGAATTATTTTTTTAATGGTGATTTGCAACTTGAGTATGTGATACACGTACCATTCAACCAACAATAGAGCCTTACTTTAACAAGAAATTATTTTTCAATAATTGTTTTGATACAATTTATTGGCGAGTACCAAGAAGCACTCTTCAATTAATTGTAACAAAACAATTTTACACTAACATTTTATTTCTATTGCTGAGCAAACAAGAAGCTAATGCATAGTGTAATGCCACTATATTCAGCACTTTTCGATAGAGACATGATAGTGGCTTCTAGAACTCAACCAGATAAGGAAGACTATACTTGGGAGCTACTTTTTTGAAGCAATACATAAAAGTGGTAGTTTGCGTCTGTATGAGGACCTGAGGGTTAAGTTAACAATAGATCAGATAACTGATCACTCATTTGATCTACTTCTTGTTTTGTTGACCATCAGCTAACAGTGTCACATTCATTTAAAGACTTATTACTGATTGTTGGTTATTCGGTACCATCCAAATGATTTAATTCAAAAGTGCCTTTACCGATATTAATTTGCTGTTACAAATTGAAATCGGCATCACAAAATTTCCTAAAATCTGAGAACAGAAGACAGTTAAACAAAGAAAATCACATCTATACTCACAAACTCGGAGGAGTGAGACTTCTGGATCTAGATCTACGAAACATTACAGGAGCACGTGCAGGTGATGGTGATCTCGATTTACTGCTTCTGAGATAAGGAAGTGGTGACTCTGATTTTGACCGAGCACGTTGTCTAACTGGAGAGGGAGATCTTGATCTTGATCTGAAACAAGAAAGAAAATGTTTCTTCTGGTGCCCTGCAAAGTTTCGGAATTTGTTTCAAAATCAACCAGATGGTTCGATTTGATTCGAATTCAAGTTGCACTCATTGCATGACCAAAATGCCTAAACACCCCTAGGGTGAGGATGTAACCATGGGGAAAACAGAATAAACATTCTGTAACTATGCTAAAACTCCCAAGACATTTCAGTAAAAAAATTTCAAAAATTATGCCAAAAGCATGGGAGATTAGCCAGGGGGGTATCAAGGAAAGGAAGAGAGGAAACACTAAACAAACAGTGGAGATTTCATAGCAAGAAGGAAAACATCAGGCCCATGCCCCAAAATTAGGGAACATGAAATAATTTTACATAAAAATTATAAGTTACAGCCTTGAACACATCCTTCAACTGTTTCCTCCTCTCATCCTCTTATTTCATCCTTGGATCCACCATTTCCTTCATGATTTATGTCTGGCATCATTTTAACTGAGATTATAAGCACAGATATCAGTGAGATGTTACTGATTGAAGGGCCAAACAAAGAATGAAGATTTGGCGCCAATTTCGGTACTTCCTTGACACTGCGCATGTGCAGAGGACAAAAGTATGGAGAACCATATAGGACATGGATTTTTTGGACTTAGATGCAAATTTTGGGGATTGGGGGGGCAAAATTTGTGTTTAGCCCTGAATTTTTAAGAGTTAGCACCAGCTAAGTCTGGGTCATTGGTACAGTATAAAAGTTAAAAAATTTATAGTAATTTATATATTTTTTATACTTACCAATGACCCAGACTTAGCTGGTGCTAACTCCAACAAAACCAGGGCCAAACACAAATTTTGCCCCCCAATCCCCAAAATTTGCATCCAAAACAAAAAGAAATCATGTCCTAAAGGACCTCCATAGTACGCCTCTACTGCGCATGCGCAGTGACGCAGTCGTCCCGAAATTGGCGCCAATTATCATTCTTACTGGCAGTGCCTGGTCAGCGCTATGTACTCAGCGGGGAGGCAAGAGTTCCCAACTCCAGGGAGGGCCATCCCCGTCTGGGTCATTGGTAAATATAAAAAATATATAAATTACTATAAATTTTTTAACATTTTTATACTGTACCAATGACCCAGACTTAGCTGAATAGTAAACAGGCTGGAGGGCCTAGGACATAGAGGAAAATCCAATAAGCTCAATTATATAGTAAAGAGGTAACCCCTTAAGGAGAAAAGGAGTATTAGGCTTTACATGTATCTTTCTTATTTAATATTAAATTAGAAAGATACACTACCCTTAATAATTGAGCACAATAACATTCATGTTCTCTATTAACATCCAGTATAACCCTTATACTAATTATTTTTAAAGCAAGCCAATAAATACAGTAGTCCAGAGAAATGAGACTCTTTATAATCATTTAAAAGTGTCCGAGTATTGTATATTAAAGCCCGTTTGACACTTGACATATACAAATGCTTCACACCGAGCTACACTTTAAAAATAAGACATGAATGAATTTAAACATTAATATTACACTTTAAAACCATCCCGGAAGCGACTCAGAAATACTGACTTGGAGGAGGCATTCCCTTGCTTTTCACTATAAAGCAGGTGACCTAAGGGAACACCCGCCCCCCCCCCCCCCCCCCCTTCCCCTTGCCCTGGGTCAAATAGCCCAGAGCGAAGAGGGCAGCCGGACGGAGTCACTGCCGGAACAGAAAGCCTGCATAACTATAGTTGCAACTGTTTAGTGGACGACATTCTGAGCAACAGATAACGGACCTAAACAATGCAGGTCTCCAGAAATGGACTCAATATTTCTGAGATAAAAATTCGTAAATGTGGATGGCTGAGACCAATAAGCAACCTTCATTAAATCTGTAATAGCAACACTATTAGCATAAGCCCAGGAAGTAGAAAGAGCTCTTACTTCATGAGCAGAAATCTTAAGCACAGACTGCTGAGAAGAAGATAAATCTTCATAAGCAGTACGGATAGTTAACTGAATCCATCTAGCAATAGAATGGACTGAAATGTCCTTTCTATTAGGCATCAAAGACAGAAAGAAACGTTTCCGTCCCTTTCTGATAAACTGAGATCTCTGTTTATAGATACGTAGTGCTCTAACAGGACAGAGTAAAGGCCTACGCCCGTCTGAAGACGGAAGAGCCTTAATAACAATAGGTTCCGGATATTTATTAGGAGCCTGATTCTTAGCTAAAAAACCCACATTAGTAGTGAAGGTGATAGTGTTCCCAACACTACGATAATGAGAATCATCCACTGATAGTGCATAAAGCTCACTGACTCTTCTGGCAGAAGAGAAAGCTAAGAGAAAAGCTGTCTTATAAGATAAGAATTTGAAATCTACTGTCCCAAGAGGTTCAAATGGCTTTTCCTTCAATTTAAGGAGAACCCAAGCTAAATTCCACTTAGGAATTAATCTAAGAGTTCTGGGTCTATTTATCGAAAAGTTTCTAACCAATTTCGATAAAGAGACATTAGATCCAATTTGTAAACTATCATGATGTGCATAGGTATCAGATAACATAGATCTATAACCCTTTATAGTAACAGGCTGCAGTTTCATTTCGTCAAACAAGTATACTAGAAAGTTTGCAATGTCTGGTATAGAGGGATCAAATATATCTACAGAATGATCCCTACACCAACGACGAAAAACCTTCCACTTAGCCGCATAGTTTAGCGAAGAGGAGGTCCTCCTACAGTTAGAAATCGCGTCCACTGCTCGTCCTGTAAAGTGCTTGCCATGCAAGAAGGACCGCACAACGGAAAAACGTGAAGGTTGAGACCTTGCGGGTTGTGATGGAGTTGGCGCGATTTCCCCTGCGAAAGAAGATCCTCTCGTGGAGGAAGCTTCCGCGGTAGGTCCCACAACAGACACCTGAGTAGATTTATCTACTGTCTCTGTGGCGACAGAGATGCTACCAACAGAATCTTGCATTGAGATTGTTTTATCTTTAGCAATACTTGTTGAATTAACGGCGCTGGAGGATACGCATATCCTATCATTCCGTCCCAAGGGATCGACAGAGCATCTACTGCAAATGCTCTTGGATCCGGACACGGAGACACATACGTCTGCAACTGATTGTTGAGATGTGTCGCAAATAAGTCTATCATTGGCCGTTCCCATTGGTAGCAAATCTGATTAAATACTTGTTTGTTGAGAGTCCACTCCGACGGCAACAAGCGACCCTTTCGTGAAAGGGAGTCTGCTAGCACATTCAGACGACCCGGTATGTGATGGACCGAAAGAAGAACGTGATGTTCTAACGCAAACAGAAGGATTCTTTCCGTTAGATTAAACAACGGAACTGAATGAGTGCCTCCCTGATTCCGTATATACGCCACTACTGTCGTATTGTCGGATAGGATATGGACATGAGCATCGTGAATAATGTCCATCCAGTGACGTAACGCAAGCCAAATTGACATCATTTCCTTGATGTTTATGTGCTTGCACAGGAATTGCGGATCCCAAAGACCCTGGCATCTCGAATCCGTTGGGATTAATGATGCACCCCAACCTGTTTGACTGGCATCCGTCATAACGGTAAAACTCGGATCCGGCAACTGCAGCGGAACTCCTTGAGTTAACCACTGAATGTTTGCCCAAGTCTGAATCTCTTGTTTCACTTGATCTGACAAGAGAACGTCTACATCGAGCGAATGAATTTTCACACTCCAATTCTGAGTCAGGAAAATTTGAAGAGGACATGTGCGTAGCCGCCCCATCGGAATGAGATCCGCGGCGGCTCCGCACAGACCTATCAGTCTCATAAATTCTCTCGCCGTGACTTTGTCTGCGTGCAGACAATAGCGAGCGTAACAACTGACTAATTTCGCTCTGGTTAACGGCAGACGAACGAGATTGTTGTGCGTCTCGAAGCTCATTCCCAGATGAGTGAATGACTTGGACGGCACCAGATCCGACTTCTCCTCGTTTACTATAAAACCGAGACGTCGGAGCAATAGAAGAAGATTCTGAACATCGTTCTGAAGCGTTAACTCGTTGCCGTACCTCTGAAGAATGTCATCCAGGTAGGCCGACGTTACCGCAGACGAATGAGCTCGGAAGTAGATCATTACCGAGTTCATTACCCGAGTGAAAGCCCAGGGTGCTAGATTCAATCCAAAGCACATCGCCCGGAATTGATACACCACTCCTAGGACTGCGAAGCGTAGATACTTTCGGAATGTCGGATGTACCATGACGTGAAAGTACGCATCTTTGAGATCTATGCTCGTTGCATAATCGTTCACCCGAATACTCGCTCTGACCGATCGAATCGTCTCCATATAAAACTTCGGAGCGACGATCAGCTTGTTTATCCAGCTCAAATCTATGACTGGACGGAACGAGCCGTCTGGTTTCGGAACCAGAAACAGATGGCTGTAGAATCCCAGAGATTCCTGGTTTTCTACGACCTCTACCGCGTTCTTCATTAAAAGAGACTGCACCTCTGATAACAGAGCGTCTCTTTTCTGTGGATTTGACGGAAGATGAGTCCACTTTGGACTTCGAGTTAATGGAGGCTTTCGTTTGAAGGATATCTTTAGACCTTCCGAAGTCACTCCTCTCACCCAAGGGTCGTCCGTAATCGACGCCCACTCTTGTGAAAAACTCGACAACCTTCCGCCAACCGGAACGCGATAGAGGTTTAAGCCATCACCTCCTGGACCTGCGAGGCCTGCGGTAGGAGAAACCACGTCTTCCACGACCCGCACCTCGCCTCGTCGACCTCGGGGCGTCCGACCGATTGTCCCGGCCTGAAGGACGTCCCGAACGAGAGTCGCTATCCTGACGGTCTCTCAAATAAGACCAAGAGGACGCACCGGAACCTCTATAGGAACCTCTCTTGGGCGCATTAGACCCAGAAGTGCCTGTCTTATTCGTGTCTGCTGTATCCGACTTTTTAGGAGCCGATCTGAACAACAGAGAATCATTAGCTTTCTTTTTAATTTTATCATAAATAGCGGAAAGCTTGCCGTCAAAGAGAAGTTCTCCTGAGACCGAAGCGACTCTAAGAGAGTTCTTCACCTTAGAATCCACTAGTGTGGATGTAGCTAGGGCTGCGTCACGTCTAACCAACTCCAGATTTGCCACTGAAAGGGCGGAGTTACACGTGGAATAAGCTACTGCCCATGAAAGAAGTCTTAAAGAGGATTGTATATCCTGAAACTCTTCCCCTTGAAGGCGCAGTGATAACGCCTTAGTAAGGTGATCTGCGTAAGATAAGGCATCTAAATTGGCTCTGTTAGACGCAATAGTTGTTTCCAACACCGCGGTTGGAATAGAAGCTGACGACGGTAATGATAGCTCTAAGTCTTCCGCCTCGTCGTCCATACGCAGAGGAACTCTCGGTATACCCTGTCCTGCCGTATCGAATTTATTCCTTGCATTAATGAAAGGCAGGTTAAGAGTATTAGCGGACAAGAAACCTGCTTTCCCCGTCCTGGAAGCAAGTTTAAAAATAGCGTCGTTCAATAATTCAAATGTTCTTGCAACATTATTGGACTGCGACGGAAACTCGGGAGCGATGTCCCTGAACCGCTCAAAAAATTCAGAGTCCAATGACGCTATAATTCTCTTGTCCGGAAGCGCAGCAGTCTGGCCCGACGGAACAACTTGAGGGAGAAAGTGCCGGATGAAGTCCACGGCAGCTTTATGTTGTTCCGAAAGGGATAGCTCCAATTCATCCGTATCCTTTTCACCATCCGGTCAGACCTCCCGATGTTCCCGGTCGTCCGCCCCCGATGCTTCGGCGGAGCGTACCGACCCAGCGCCGTCGGATAATTCTCGATCCGACACCGTTCCTGTCGGCTGCTGGGATGCTGCGATAAGCTGTGCTATCAGCACAAGAATGTCCAACGTCGAGACCTGCGGAGGCGCAGTCTTTCGCTGCTTCGCCGAGGGCAGCTCCGCATCAGATGGCTCCCGCATACTTTTCCTATGCGAACGTCCGGAGTCCATCGGTCTCGAATCCCTGGCTGCCGGATGGTGTGACCTGGTCGCCGAAGAATCCTTCATCGGCGAAGCTGGTAAAATATCGGCGGTCACGCAGCCAAGGTGCGGTCGTGTGCGCTGACGAGAAGAGGAAGCCTTAACAGTCTCTGCGGACTGCTTATACAACGGAGCGTCCCGAGCGACGGACGTATGCTCCGCTAAAGACACATTTTGTACCACAACATCTGGTCCCAGATGTTGTTGTACGAGAGAGGGACCTCTCTCGCTCGCGGCCCGGCTGGACCTGGACGAGCTAGGAACCGGACTAAAAGGCTTCCTCCGTTCTCGTTTACTATCCGCCGTCACTGGGTGTGCATCTATTATGTTTATAGTGCTCGCATCACCCAAAATTTCCTCTTGGACCGCATCGGACGAACCCGGCTGCCGAACCATTCGGTGAATGGACGCTACACCGGGCGAGCTAGCGGACGACATTTGTCTAATCTCCATGAGCACTTTTGCCGCTAGCTCTGAATTCATTTGTGATGACGGACGCACACTTGAAGAAGATAACATGGAAACATCACCCTGTTCTGGTTCCTCTGAAATAGAAACTGAGAGAGTAGAGTGACCTTGTGGAGAAAGAGCCGGCATCGCTCTTTCTCCAGAAACAACATATCGTGACACACGTTTCCAATGTTTCTCATCCCAATGTTCACATATAGGACAGGGATTAATGCGAGAACACTGACTACAATTAATACAATGATCATGAAAGTCAGAGGAAGATTTCTTCCTATTACAATTTGAACAATGTCCCTTCATTGTGAAAGAACAACAATAAGTCCTAGTTACTCGCAAAAACCCCTGACACAAAGATACATAATAACATGATCCATTAATAAATGAAAAAACAATTGCAAAACAAAATAATTTTGAAAAAATATTTTTTCAGAAAAGCCCAAGTTGCTGAAAAGTAACGTTGAGCCCCGATGGATCCGATGGCAAAGTGTGGTCAAAAATTTTAAAATTATATAAAATAATTAATGAGACACTTTCGGATAATATAAATGTATCTTATAATGAGATAAACTACCACAAAGGCAAACAGCCCCCCTCAAAAAAGGCTGTTGCCAATGAAAACAAACAGTGTAAACACACTAGAAAACATGACTCCAGGCACTGAAAAAACTGGCCCGGAATCAGTCATCAATTACACTCTATCTGATGCAAAACAGAGACTTCCAGGGGAGAATCTGTAGAACATCAGATGGAAGATGCAGAACACAAACGTTATACACCCATGGGTGAAAACGTAACTATGGGGAAAATAACAGAAAACATTCTGTAACCAAGCAACTCTCCCAGGAAATTTTAGAAATGAAACTTCTCAAAAATATGCCAAAAGCATGGGAGAATTGCCAGGGGGGACTTTAGAAGGCTAGGGGAGAGGAAACACTGAATAAGCAGTGCAACAATTAGCAAGAATGACAACAAGAGGCCCATGCCTCGAAAATAGGCAACTTAACATAATTTCATCAAAAAATTTTAAGTACAGCCCTGATTATTTTTTGCCACTTCTTTTTCCTCTCCTCCTTCTATCCTCCTTAGAATCACATTTTCTCCAAAAATTACGTGTCTGGCATCCTTTAAACTGAGATTTACAAGCACAAAGATCAGTGAGATGTTGACTGATGAAGGACCAAACAGAGAATGATAATTGGTGCCAATTTCGGGACGACTGCGTCACTGCGCATGCGCAGTAGAGGCGTACTATGGAGGTCCTTTAGGACATGATTTCTTTTTGTTTTGGATGCAAATTTTGGGGATTGGGGGGCAAAATTTGTGTTTGGCCCTGGTTTTGTTGGAGTTAGCACCAGCTAAGTCTGGGTCATTGGTACAGTATAAAAATATATAAATACTAGGTCTGGAAAGAATTTTAAAAGGTACAAACGACCACAAAATTCCTTCCGTATAGACGATGTGCCACAGTACTTAAAATTAAAGTACATAAGACCATGAGACTAAATTCGCTCTGACTAAGAAATTATCTTCTCAATTGCGTCCAAGCGAACAGCTAAATGATGAAGGTAAAGCTAAAACTAGGATCTTAGCCTGCTCAATCAATGCTGAGAAACTCTTCACATCTTCCCCTGTTGTTTTTAAAAGTATGTGAACCATCACAAACAATTAAAAATACAGAGGAAGAAGATAAGAAATCGAATTACTTTTTCCGCCGGAAGATAAATATGGTGTCATCTACAGAATTGAAGACCTGTGACACCTGTGTAGACTTAACCGGAAAGAGATCTTATTACCCTGCTCTTTACCCGGTTGAAGTCAGCGTCGAACTACTCTAGCGGTTCTCATAATTGCTCGCAGCATTTTGAATCACTGGGACAAGATCAAGGAAATGATAATGTATGATATCTATATCATCCAAGAGTTGTTCCGGAAGGAAAAGTTATCCTATCCATCATATGTTCAAATCAGTTAGAATCACAGTCACCAGCATCTAAACAGGCAGGTGACTGGATCAAATAAGCACTATGCAACAGCTCAAGATTTGAGATCGACGTTGAGTGCTTCTGCCTTAGCAGGAATACTGCGATTAGCTGTGCAACTGCGACAGCAAGTCCGTTACAGAGGCCTGAGGAGCAGCGGTCACGAATAGCCTCTTTGCCGGATGCTCCTAGGACAGGGAGTCCAATATAGTTATTACTGCGGATGACCCGATGAATGAAGCCTCATCTCCTTGACTACTAGATGTTGCGACTTTCTTTATTAAAGATGGAGCTTTTGACGATGCAGACCGGAAATCTCGAGTCACTTAGCCAAGGTGCAGTCAGGAGTGCTTGGTAGATGCTAAAGAAGCAAAACTGTAGCCATCCCGGCTAAGAATTGAACTAAGCATACCAGACAATAGCTATGTACGTAAGCTCTGACTGACGCAAGTTCCTACCAACAACACCGGCTCCAGATGTTGTTGAAAGAGAGGGGCTCCCTCTTGCTCATGCATACCTCAGAACTTGCCGTCTTCTTCCTTCCATCAACACCAGGTGAGCATGGATTCGATCAACAGTGCTCGCTACACCCATATTCTCTCTCGACTGCCACGGACATACCCGGCCTCATGTCACCCACAAACAAGTGAGATCTGCCGGTTGAGCTAGCTGTATTTAGACAAGGGACGTAAGCCTCCGTGAAACCTAGCCCTTGACTTTTAAAATCATTGAGCACTTTTCCATTAGCTCTAATACAATGCATATGTGACACATCCGGAGTCACGGTCCAAGCATCCAATCTTAACCGTTTCACCGGCGACAGGAAACTGACACCACTCATCGGATTTTATAGCCCTGTGCAATATAAAGATCACTTTGTCCGTTATGTAGAGGAAACCATAAGACTAGCCAGCCCTGGCTGGCTATTAGACGGGACATCCCGGTTGACGAGCATACCTCAGACCTTATCGGTTTCCTCTTTCCGCCGTCACTGGGTGAGCATAATTGCATATCATATTGTTCGCACCACCCTATATGATCTCTCTTTTTCTAGCCCGGATTGTCTACACCTGGCATCACAGTTCTCAGGGACCTGAGTAACTACTTCAAAGTTCGAGCTAACTAGCGACAACGGACCTGCGCGGTCGTGTGTGCTTTTCGAACATAGAGGAAGCTATAAGGCTGGCCGGTCCCGGCAGTCTATGGAAGGAGTGTCCCGTGGACGTAAGTTTCAACTGACACAAGTTATTCATACCAACAACCTCTGGCCCCAAATATTATTATAAAAGAGAGAGACCTCTTTCTTGCTCGGAAACACGGATGACCTGGACGAGAATACCTCCGAACTTGTCTGACTGACACAAGTTCCTACCAACAAGCGCTGGCCCCAGATGTTGTCATAAGAGAGAGGGACCTCTCTCTTGCTCGCAATCACGAAAGACCTGGACGAGCATACCTCAGAACTTGTCTGACAAGTTCCTACCAACAACCTCTGGCCCCAGATGTTGTTATAAGAGAGAGGGACCTCTCTCTTGCTCGCAAGCACGAAAGACCTGGACGAGCATACCTCAGAACTTGTCTGACAAGTTCCTACCAACAACCTCTGGCCCCAGAAGTTGTTATAAGAGAGAGGGACCTCTCTCTTGCTCGCAACCATGGACTACCTGGACGAGCATACCGCCGAACTTGTCTGACCGACACAAGTTCCTACCAACAACCTCTGATTGCAGATGTTGTTATAAGAGAGAGGGACCCCTTTCTTGCTCACAATCATGGAAGACCTGGACGAGCGTACCTCAGAATTTGTCTGACAAGTTCCTACCAACAACCTCTGGCCCCAAATGTTGTTATAAGAGAGAGGGACCTCTCTCTTCTCGCTATCACGAAAGACCTGGACGAGCATACCTCAGAACTTGTCTGACAAGTTCCTACCAACAACCTCTGGCCCCAGATGTTGTTATATAAGAGAGAGGGACCTCTCTCTTATTCGCAACCATGGACTAACAGGATGAGCCTACCTCCGAACTTGTCTGACCGACACAAGTTCCTACCAACAACCTCTGATCGCAGATGTTGTTATAAGAGAGAGGGACCTCTTTCTTGCTCACAATCACGGAAGACCTGGACGAGCATACCTCAGAACTTGTCTGACAAGTTCCTACCAACAACCTCTGGCTCCAGATGTTGTTATAAGAGAGAGGAACCTCTCTCTTCTCGTGATCACGAAGACCTGGACGAGCATACCTCAGAACTTGTCTACTTCCTCCTTCCCGTGCTTCCTCCTTCCTGTCGTCGCAGGGTGAGCATATTCGTATGTTTACAGTGCTCGCTACACCCTTATTCCTCTTCACGACCGCTACGGACATACCCGGCATCACACACCACTAGTCGACGTGATAGATCTGCCGGTCGAGCTAGCTGGCGACAAGGTCATCAATCCTACTAAGGATCTAGGCCTTGTCTAATACCTGAGCACTTTTGCCGCTAGCTCTTCATTGATTTGCGACGATGACAGAACTCTCCTTGACAGCGTCACGAAGCCACATCCTGTTCCTCTGTAAATAGAAACTAAAAAACTCGAGTGACCTTTTGACGAGAGGACCACCGAGTTCCCTCGCCGCAATAGGACCGATAGTGTCCACATGCCTAACACAAACTATGACGCCCGTCATTCAGATTATCAAATCTGATACATGGAGTAGAATTAGTGGTAGTACATCAAGTAAACTCATTACAACGACCATGTAAATAAAGGAAAGGTTTCCTCTATTTGCCATACTATTAGATAAAATAATTACCTAAAACTAATATATGTCATTGTACCACCACCAAATCTACATATAATAAAAGATAACATTAAATATAATCAATGAAATAAAATTATCCAAAAGAAAAACTCTTTCAAAAATAAAATACAAATTTTGGAAAAAATTTTCCTAATATAAGAGCCCAAGTTCCCAAAGGGAACGATGAGCCCAAAAAAGCCTAAGTGTGGACAAAATTATAAAAACTGTGTAAAATTAACTACCACACTATCAGAATATTTAATGTTACTTACAACTGTAATTCCTAAACAAAAATAGGAAACTACCTCGAGTAATGTAATGTAAACAAAACACCGGAATCAAGACCCCAGGCAACACGGCCGGAAGTCAGTAACAGAAACAAGACTATCCGATGTAAAGCAAGATCTTCCTCAGAAGAAAACGATACATTGGATGTAAGATGCATGACCAAAACACCCGAACACCCTAAGGATGAGGACGTAACCCTGGGGATGTACAGAATAATCTTCAGCATAAAACATTAAACTGCCAATAAATTTTATAAATTTTTTTTTATTAAAACAAGCCAAAAAGCTTGGGAGCTTAACTGGGGGGACCAAGGGAAGGCAGGGAAGGAATACTAAATAAACAGTGGATAGATCATAATCAATCAGTGATAACGTCAGGCTCATGTCCCGAAATTAGGGAACATGAACTAATTTTAATAAATAATATAAAAATACAGCCCTGAACGTTTCAAACCACCATTTCTTCCTTCCTTCATCCAGTTCTGTCCTTGGATCCACCACTTTAACCATTGATTTGTGTCTGGCATCATTATTAATTGAGATTTAAAAGCACAAATATCAGTTTTTTGTTATCTGACAAGGGCCAAACAAAGAATAATTTTATTGGCGCCAGATTCAGTGACTTCCTGGCGTCTGCGCATGCGCGGAGGGTAAAATGTTTGGAGGGCAAGTTAGGCCTTCTAATTTTCGGTTTTGCATGCAAATTTTCGGGACTGGGGGGCAAAATTTGTGTTTGGCCCTAGATATTTTTGGGTTAGCACCAGCTAAGTCTGGGTCATTGGTTACAGTATAAAAATATGCAGTTCTCTACCCTAACTGGCTAGGGCTAAATAATTATTAATCTAATTTTGGTGAAAGTGATGGTTCGGGTTGAAAAAATGATTTTTTTCTGTTATTTTATGAAAAAATCGCGATTTAAAAAAAAAGAAATCTTGTTTCGCTCCGATTTTTGCAAAACACACAACAACGATTTTGATGGAGCTTATCTTTAAAGTTACAAAATTTATGGTAATTTATATATTTTTTATACTTACCAATGACCCAGACTTAGCTGGTGCTAACTCCTTAAATTCTAGAGCCAAACACAAATTTTGCCCCCCATGCCAATCCCAAAAATTTGCATCAAAATCCAAAATTTCAATGTCCTATGTGGTCCTCCATACTTTCTATCCACTGCACATGCGCAGTGTCAAGGAGGTCTCGAAATTGGCGCAAATGTCATTCTTACAACCAGTGCATGGTAAGCATTATGTAATCAGCGGGGAAGTATGAGTTCCCAACTCATGGGAGGGCCATCCCCGTCTGGGTCATTGGTAAGTATAAATGAAAGTGTCAATGACACTGTAGCTCAACTTGTCAAGACAAAGACATGTACATGTATAGTATGTGACACAGCAATGACAAACATCTAGGTAATGACCTGATAACAAAGGTACATATAAAGTATTGTAACGGTCTGTACATAAATACTGACCGTTGCCTGTAACAAATGTATAGGTAAAGTATTGTAAAGGTGGGTGACAGTCAGATGCTAAACTAGAAAAAAATCTTTGAGTCCCAGAGTGGGTCTGACTGAACCCCCAAAGATTTGTTCTCATAGCACAGTGATAACAAAGGCACCCCAAAACACACTCGTTCCTGTCCCAAGGTGAAAACAAAAGTACCCAAGAAGTTTTGTGAAGATCAGTTCATAAATACGAGCTGTATAGAACTTGTCACCAAAAAACTGATTGGATCTAATTTCGGTACAAAATGGCCACTGGCAGCCATCTTGAATTTTGGACCGTACCCAGAAACACTCATTCTCATCCCAAGGTGATAACAAAGGTACCCAAGAAGTTTTGTGAAGATCGGTTCATAAATACAGCCTCCACCCTGAGCCGTATTGACATGTGTGCTTACATTGTGTAAGTAGCACTGAATAAATCAAAGTTCATCTAATTTGCATAATTTCTGCACGAAAAAAAACCCCTTACAATATGTGATGTATTCCATGTTACTAAACATTCATACAAAAATTTATTCAAATCAGAACTTTCATACAGAAGTTCTGTACAAAAGACTGATTGCACTAATTTTGGTACAAAATGGCTGCTGGTGGCCATCTTGACTTTCGGACCACACCCAAAAACACTCGCTCTCATCCCACGGTGATAACAAAGGTACCCAAGAAGTTTCGTAAAGATTGGTTCATAAATATGGCCTCTAGTCTGAGCTGTAAGGAAGTTGTGTACAAAAAACTGATTAGACCTAATTTCGGTACAAAATGGCCACTGGCAGCCATCTTGAATTTTAGACTGCTCCCAGAAACACTCGTTCTCGTCCCAAGGTGATAACAAAGGTACCCAAGACATTTCGTGAAGATCAGTTCATAAATACAGACTCTAGTCTGAGCCGTATTGACATGTGTACTTACTGTGTGTAAGTCGCACTGAAAAAATCAAAGTTCATCTAATTTGCATAATTTCTGCACGAGAAAAAAACCCGTATTATATGTGATGTATCCCATGGTACTAAACATCCACACAAAAAATTATTCAAATCAGCGCTTTCATATGGAAGTTCTGTGCAAAAATCTGATTGCACCTAATTTTGTACAAAATGGCTGCCATCGGCCATCTTGAATTTCGGACCGGACCCCAAAACACTTGTTCTCGTCTCACCGTGATACCAAAGGTACCCAAGAAGTTTCGTAAAGATCGGTTCATAAATACGGCCTCCAGCCCGAGCCGTATTGGCATTTGCACTAACAGTGCTGAAAGTAACCCCAAAAAACATCAAAATTAGTCTAATTTGCACAATTTACGCACGAGAAAAAAACCCGTATTATATGTGATGTATCCCATGGTACTAAACATTCATACAAAAAATTATTCAAATCAGAGCTTTCATATGGAAGTTCTGTACAAAAAACAGATTTCTGCATCGTCGGTACAAAATGGCGGCTGGCAGCCATCTTGAATTTCGGACCGCACCCAAAAACACTCGTTCTCGTCCCACGGTCATAACAAAGGTACCCAAGAAGTTTCGTAAAGATCGGTTCATAAATACGGCCTCTAGCCCGAGCTGTATCCAATTGTTGACGTACGGACAGATGGACAGACGGCCAGATGGCCAGACCGACGACGGGCCATGACAAAAGCTCAAATTTGGCTTCGCCAAAGTTGAGCTAAAAATATATAAATTACTATAAATTTTTTAACATTTTTATACTGCACCAATGACCCAGACTTAGCTGAATAGAAAAAAGGCTGGAGGGCCTAGGACATAAAGGAAAATCCAATAGACTCAATTACATGTAAACAGAATTATCCCCTCAATTAGAAAAGGAGAAACAGGCTTTACATGTATCTTTCTTATTTGTATCAAAAAAGAAAGACACAATACCATTCTGTAATTGAGCACAATAACATCAATGATCTCTTTTAACATCCAGTATAACCCGTTATACTAATTTTTTTTAAAAGGAAAGCAAAAAAAAAAAGAAAGTCCAGAGAATGAGACTCTTTATACTCATTAAAATTGTCCGAGGATTGTATATTAACGCTCGTATGACACGTGACATATACAAATGCTTCACACTGAGCTACACTTTAAAAATATTACATGAATTAGCTTTACACTTTAAAACCATCCCGGTACCGACTCGGAATTACTGACTCCAGAGGAGGTATTCCCTTGCTTTTCACTATAAAGCAGGTGACCTAAGGGAACACCATCTCACCCCCGCCCCCCCTTCCCCTTGCCCTGGGTCAAATACCCCAGAGCGAAGAGGGCAGCAGGACAGAGTCACTGCCGGAACAGAAAGCCTGCATAACTATAGTTGCAACTGTTTAGTGGACGACATTCTGAGCAACAGATAACACACCTAAACAAAGCAGGTCTCCAGAAATGGACTCAATATTCTAAGATAAAAATTCGTGAATGTGGAAGGCTGAGACCAATATGCAGCCTTCATCAAATCTGTAATAGCAACACTATTAGCATAAGCCCAAGATGTAGATAGAGCTCTTACTTCATGCGCCAAAATCTAAAGCACAGACTGCCGAGTTGAAGATAATTCTTCATAAGCAGTACGGATAGTTAATTGAATCCACCTAGCAATAGAATGGACCGTGATGTCCCTTCTATTTGGCAGCAGAGACAGAAAGAAATGTTTACATCCCTTTCTGATTAACTCAGTTCTACGTTTGTAAATACGTCTAGCTCTAACAGGACAGAGTAAAGGCCTATGCTCGTCTGAAGATGGAAGAGCCTTAATAACAATAGGTTCCTGATACTTATTAGGAGCCTGATTCTTAGCCAAAAATCCAACATTAGTAGTCAAGGTAATAGTATTACCTACACTACGATACTGAGAATCATCAACAGATAGTGCATGAAGCTCACTAACTCTTCTAGCAGAAGAGAAGGCTAAGAGAAAAGCTGTCTGATAAGATAAGAATTTGAAGTCCACTGTATCAAGAGGCTCAAATGGCACTTTTTTTAGCTTAAGAAGAACCCAAGCTAAATTCCACTTAGGAATTAATCTAAGGGTTCTAGGTCTATTTATCGAAAAGTTTTTCACTAACTTAGATAAAGAGACATTAGATCCAATCTGTAAACTATCATGATGTGCATAGGTATCAGATAGCATAGACCTTTAACCCTTAATGGTAACAGGCTGCAGTTTGATCTCATCAAACAGGTAGACTAGAAAATTAGCAATGTCTGGAATGGAGGGATAATAAATATCAACAGAATGATCCCTACACCACCGTGAGAAAACCTTCCACTCAGCAGCATAATTTAGCGAAGAGGAGGTTCTCCTACAGTTAGAAATTGCATCCACTGCCCGTCCTGTAAATGCTTGCTGTGCAAGAAGGACCGCACAATGGAAATACGTGAAGGTTGAGACCTTGCGGGTTGTGATGCAGTGTGCGCGATTTCCCCTGCGAATGAAGGTCCTCCCGTGGAGGAAGCTTCCGCGGAATGTCCCAGAACAGACACCTGAGTAGATTTATCCATGGTCTCTGGGGTGACAGAGATGCTACCAACAGAATCTTGCAGTGAGATTACTTGATTTTTAGCAATATCTGCTGAATAAACAGAGCTGGAGGATATGCGTATCCTATCATTCCGTCCCAAGAGATCGAGAGAGTGTCTACTGCAAATGCTTGAGGATCTGGGCATGGCGACACATACGTCTGCAACTGATTGTTGAGATGCGTCGCAAATAAGTCTATCATTGGACGATCCCATTGGTAGCAAATCTGAGTGAATACTCATTTGTTGAGAGTCCATTCTGACGGCCACTTGCGACCTTTCCGATAAAGGAAGTCTGCTAGAACGTTCAGATGACCCGGTATATGACGGACCGATAGACGAACTTGATGCTCTAGGACAAACAGAAGGATCCTTTCCGTTAAATTGAATACTGGAATGAAATGAGAGCCTCCCTGGTTCCGAATGTACGCTACTACTGTCGGACAGAACTTGAACATGCAAATTCTGAAGAATGTTCATTCATTGACGGAGCGCAAGCCATATTGACATCATCTCTTGATGTTTATGTACTTGTTAGGAACTGCAGATCCCAAAGACCCTGGCACCTCGAATCCGTTAGGCTCAGAGTTGTGCCTCAACCTGTTTGACTTGCATCCGTCATCGTAAAACTCGGATCCGGCAGTTGCAGTGGTACTCCTCGAGTTAACCACTGAATATCTGCCCAAGTCTGAATCTTTTGTTTCACTTAATTCGACAAGACAATGTTCGATTCGAGCGAATGAGTCTTCACACTCCAATTCTGAGATAAAATATATGTGGAGTGGACGAGTGCGTAGCCACTCCTTCAGAATAAGATCCGTAGCAGGCCCGCACAAACCTGTCAGTCTCATGAATTCTCTCGCTGTTACTACATCTGAGTGAAGACAAAAGCGAGCGTAACAACTGACTAATATCGCTCTGGTTGACGGCAGACGAATGAGATTGTTGTGCGTCTCTAAGCTCATTCCCACGTGGATGAATGATTAGGATGGCACTAGATCTGACTTCATTTCGTTTACTATGAAACCGAGACGTCGGAGCAATTGCAGCAGACTGAACATCGTTCTGAAGCGTTAACTAGCTGCCGTAACCCTGAAGAATGTCGTCCAAGTAGGCCGACGTTAGCACAGACGAATGAGCTCGTAAATGAGTCATTACAGAGATCATTATTCGAGTGAAGGCCCAGGACGCTAGGTTCAGACCAGAGCATCATTGCTCAGAACTGAAAACAACTACTGGGACAGCGAAGCGAAGGTACTTTCTAAACGCCAGATGTACCATGACGTAAAAGTACGTATCCTTGAGATCTATGCTCACAGCATAATCATTCACTCGAGTGCTCGCTCTGACCGATCGGATGGTCTCCATATAAAAATTTGGAGCCACGATCAGCTTGTTTATCCAGCTCAGATCTATAACTGGACGAAACAAGCTGTCTGATCTTGGAACCAGGAACAGGTGACTGCAGAAAAGTTAAAAAATTTATAGTAATTTATATATTTTTTATACTTACCAATGACCCAGACTTAGCTGGTGCTAACTCCACAAAAACCAGGGCCAAACACAAATTTTGCCCCCCAATCCCCAAAATTTGCATCCAAAACAAAAAGAAATCATGTCCTAAAGGACCTCCATAGTACGACTCTACTGCGCATGCGCAGTGACGCAGTCGTCCCGAAATTGGCGCCAAATATCATTCTTACTGGCAGTGCCTGGTCAGCGCTATGTACTCAGCGGGGAGGCAAGAGTTCCCAACTCAGGGAGGGCCATCCCCGTCTGGGTCATTGGTAAGTATAAAAAATATATAAATTACTATAAATTTTTTAACATTTTTATACTGTACCAATGACCCAGACTTAGCTGAATAGTAAACAGGCTGGAGGGCCTAGGACATAGAGGAAAATCCAATAAGCTCAATTATAAAATAAAGAGGTAACCCCTTAAGGAGAAAAGGAGTATTAGGCTTTACATGTATCTTTCTTATTTAATATTTAAATTAGAAAGATACACTACCCTTAATAATTGAGCACAATAACATTCATGTTCTCTATTAACATCCAGTATAACCTTTATACTAATTATTTTTAAAGCAAGCCAATAAATAAAGTAGTCCAGAGAATTGAGACTCTTTATAATCATTTAAAAGTGTCCGAGTATTGTATATTAAAGCCCGTTTGACACTTGACATATACAAATGCTTCACACCGAGCTACACTTTAAAAATAAGACATGAATGAAATTAAACATTAATATTACACTTTAAAACCATCCCGGAAGCGACTCAGAAATACTGTCTTGGAGGAGGCATTCCCTTGCTTTTCACTATAAAGCAGGTGACCTAAGGGAACACCCGCCCCCCCCCCCCCCCCTTCCCCTTGCCCTGGGTCAAATAGCCCAGAGCGAAGAGGGCAGCCGGACGGAGTCACTGCCGGAACAGAAAGCCTGCATAACTATAGTTGCAACTGTTTAGTGGACGACATTCTGAGCAACAGATAACGGACCTAAACAATGCAGGTCTCCAGAAATGGACTCAATATTTCTGAGATAAAAATTAGTAAATGTGGATGGCTGAGACCAATAAGCAGCCTTCATTAAATCTGTAATAGCAACACTATTAGCATAAGCCCAGGAAGTAGAAAGAGCTCTTACTTCATGAGCAGAAATCTTAAGCACAGACTGCTGAGAAGAAGATAAATCTTCATACGCAGTACGGATAGTTAACTGAATCCATCTAGCAATAGAATGGACTGAAATGTCCTTTCTATTAGGCATCAAAGACAGAAAGAAACGTTTCCGTCCCTTTCTGATGAACTGAGATCTCTGTTTATAGATACGTAGTGCTCTAACAGGACAGAGTAAAGGCCTACGCCCGTCTGAAGACGGAAGAGCCTTAATAACAATAGGTTCCGGATATTTATTAGGAGCCTGATTCTTAGCTAAAAAACCGACATTAGTAGTGAAGGTGATAGTGTTCCCAACACTACGATAATGAGAATCATCCACCGATAGTGCATGAAGCTCACTGACTCTTCTGGCAGAAGAGAAAGCTAAAAGAAAAGCTGTCTTATAAGATAAGAATTTGAAATCTACTGTCCCAAGAGGTTCAAATGGCTTTTCCTTCAATTTAAGGAGAACCCAAGCTAAATTCCACTTAGGAATTAATCTAAGAGTTCTGGGTCTATTTATCGAAAAGTTTCTAACCAATTTCGATAAAGAGACATTAGATCCAATTTGTAAACTATCATGATGTGCATAGGTATCAGATAACATAGATCTATAACCCTTTATAGTAACAGGTTGCAGTTTGATTTCGTCAAACAAGTATACTAGAAAGTTAGCAATGTCTGGTATAGAGGGATCAAATATATCAACAGAATGATCCCTACACCAACGACGGAAAACCTTCCACTTAGCCGCATAGTTTAGCGAAGAGGAGGTCCTCCTACAGTTAGAAATCGCGTCCACTGCTCGTCCTGTAAAGTGCTTGCCATGCAAGAAGGACCGCACAACGGAAAAACGTGAAGGTTGAGACCTTGCAGGTTGTGATGTAGTTGGCGCGATTTCCCCTGCCAAAGAAGATCCTCTCGTGGAGGGAGCTTCCGCGGTAGGTCCCACAACAGACACCTGAGTAGATTTATCCACGGTCTCTGTGGCGACAGAGATGCTACCAACAGAATCTTGCATTGAGATTGTTTTATCTTTAGCAATACTTGTTGAATTAACGGCGCTGGAGGATACGCATATCCTATCATTCCGTCCCAAGGGATCGATAGAGCGTCTACTGCAAATGCTCTTGGATCCGGACACGGGGACACATACGTCTGCAACTGATTGTTGAGATGTGTCGCAAATAAGTCTATCATTGGCCGTTCCCATTGGTAGCAAATCTGATTGAATACTTGTTTGTTGAGAGTCCACTCCGACGGCAACAAGCGACCCTTTCGTGAAAGGGAGTCTGCTAGCACATTCAGACGACCCGGTATGTGACGGACCGAAAGAAGAACGTGATGTTCCAACGCAAACAGAAGGATTCTTTCCGTTAGATTGAACAACGGAACTGAATGAGTGCCTCCCTGATTCCGTATATACGCCACTACTGTCGTATTGTCGGATAGGATTTGGACATGAGCATCGTGAATAATGTCCATCCAGTGACGTAACGCAAGCCAAATTGACATCATTTCCTTGATGTTTATGTGCTTGCACAGGAATTGCGGATCCCAAAGACCCTGGCATCTCGAATCCGTTGGGATTAATGATGCACCCCAACCTGTTTGACTGGCATCCGTCATAATGGTAAAACTCGGATCCGGCAACTGCAGCGGAACTCCTTGAGTTAACCACTGAATGTTTGCCCAAGTCTGAATCTCTTGTTTCACTTGATCTGACAAGAGAACGTCTACATCGAGCGAATGAATTTTCACACTCCAATTCTGAGTCAGGAAAATTTGAAGAGGCCGTGTGCGTAGCCGTCCCATCGGAATGAGATCCGCGGCGGCTCCGCACAGACCTATCAGTCTCATAAATTCTCTCGCCGTGACTTTGTCTGTATTCAGACAATAGCGAGCGTAACAACTGACTAATTTCGCTCTGGTTAATGGCAGACGAACGAGATTGTTGTGCGTCTCGAAGCTCATTCCCAGATGAGTGAATGACTTGGACGGCACCAGATCCGACTTCTCCTCGTTTACTATGAAACCGAGACGTCGGAGCAATAGAAGAAGATTCTGAACATCGTTCTGAAGCGTTAACTCGTTGCCGTACCTCTGAAGAATGTCGTCCAGGTAGGCCGACGTTACCGCAGACGAATGAGCTCGGAAGTAGATCATTACCGAGTTCATTACCCGAGTGAAAGCCCAGGGTGCTAGATTCAATCCGAAGCACATGGCCCGGAACTGATACACCACTCCTAGGACTGCGAAGCGTAAATACTTTCGGAATGTCGGATGTACCATGACGTGAAAGTACGCATCTTTGAGATCTATGCTCGTTGCATAATCGTTCACCCGAATACTCGCTCTGACCGATCGAATCGTCTCCATATAAAACTTCGGAGCGACGATCAGCTTGTTTATCCAGCTCAAATCTATGACTGGACGGAACGAGCTGTCTGGTTTCGGAACCAGAAACAGATGGCTGTAGAATCCCAGCGATTCCTGGTTTTCTACGACCTCTACCGCGTTCTTCATTAAAAGAGACTGCACCTCTGATAGCAGAGCGTCTCTTTTCTGAGGGATTGACGGAAGATGAGTCCACTTTGGACTTCGAGTTAATGGAGGCTTTCGTTTGAAGGATATCTTTAGACCTTCCGAAGTCACTCCTCTCACCCACGGGTCGTCCGTAATCGACGCCCACTCTTGAGAAAAACTCGACAACCTTCCGCCAACCGGAACGCGATAGAGGTTTGAGCCATCACCTCCTGGATCTGCGAGGCCTGCGGTAGGAGAAACCACGTCTTCCACGACCCGCACCTCGCCTCGTCGACCTCGGGGCGTCCGACCGATTGTCCCGGCCTGAAGGACGTCCCGAACGAGAGTCGCTATCCTGACGGTCTCTCGAATAAGAGCTAGAGGACGCACCGGAACCTCTATAGGAACCTCTCTTGGGCGGATAAGACCCAGAAGTGCCCGCCTTATTCGTGTCTGCTGTATCCGACCTTTTAGGAGCAGATCTAAACAACAGAGAATCATTAGCTTTCTTTTTAATATTATCATAAATAGCGGAAAGCTTGCCGTCAAAGAGAAGATCTCCTGAGACCGAAGCGACTCTAAGAGAGTTCTTCACCTTAGAATCCACTAGTGTGGATGTAGACAGGGCTGCGTCACGTCTAACCAACTCCAGATTTGCCACTGAAAGGGCGGAGTTACACGTGGAATAAGCTACTGCCCTTGAAAGAAGTCTTAAGGAGGATTGTATATTCTGAAACTCTTCCCCTTGAAGACGCAGTGATAACGCCTTCGTAAGGTGATCTGCGTAAGATAAGGCATCTAAATTGGCTCTGTTAGACGCAATAGCTGTTTCCAACACTGCGGTTGGAATAGAAGCTGACGACGGTAATGATAGCTCTAAGTCTTCCGCCTCGTCGTCAATACGCAGAGGAACTCTCGGTATACCCTGACCTGCCGTGTCGAATTTATTCCTTGCATTAATGAAAGGCAGGTTGAGAGTATTTGCGGACAAGAAGCCTGCTTTCCCCGTCCTGGAAGCAAGTTTAAAAATAGCGTCGTTCAATAATTCAAATGTTCTTGCAACATTATTGGACTGCGACGGAAACTCGGGAGCGATGTCCCTGAACCGCTCGAAAAAATCAGAGTCCAATGACGCTATAATTCTCCTGTCCGGAAGCGCAGCAGTCTGGCCCGACGGAACAACTTGAGGAAGAAAGTGCCGGATGAAGTCCACGGCAGCTTTGTGTTGTTCCGAAAGGGATAGCTCCAATTCATCCGTATCCCTTTCACCATCCGGTCGGACCTCCCGATGTTCCCGGTCGTCCGCCCCCGATGCTTCGGCGGAGCGTACCGACCCAGCGCCGTCGGATAATTCTCGATCCGACACCGTCTCTGTCGGCTGCTGGGATGCTGCGATAAGCTGTGCTATCTGCACTAGAATGTCCGACGTCGAGACCTGCGGAGGAGCGGTCTTTCGCTGCTTTGCCGAGGGCAGCTCCGCATCAGATGGCTCCCGCATACTTTTCCTATGCGAACGTCCGGAGTCCATCGGTCTCGAATCCCTGGCTGCCGGATGGTGTGACCTGGTCGCCGAAGAATCCTTCATCGGCGAAGCTGGCAAAATATCGGAGGTCACGCAGCCAAGGTGCGGTCGTGTGCGCCGGCGAGAAGAGGAAGCCTTAACAGTCTCTGCGGACTGCTTATACAACGGAGCGTCCCGAGCGACGGACGTATGCTCCGCTAAAGACACATTTTGTACCACAACATCTGGTCCCAGATGTTGTTGTACGAGAGAGGGGCCTCTCTCGCTCGCGGCCCGGCTGGACCTGGACGAGCTAGGAACTGGACTAAAAGGCTTCCTCCGTTCTCGTTCACTATCCGCCGTCACTGGGTGTGCATCTATTATTTTTATAGTGCTCGCATCACCCAAAATTTCCTCTTGGACCGCATCGGACGAACCCGGCTGCCGAACCATTCGGTGAATGGACGCTACACCGGGCGAGCTAGCGGACGACATTTGTCTAATCTCCATGAGCACTTTTGCCGCTAGCTCTGTATTTATTTGTGACGACGGACGCACACTTGAAGAAGATAACATGGAAACATCACCCTGTTCTGGTTCCTCTGAAATAGAAACTGAGAGAGTAGAGTGACCTTGTGGAGAAAGAGCCGGCATCGCTCTTTCTCCAGAAACAACATATCGTGACACACGTTTCCAATGTTTCTCATCCCAATGTTCACATACAGGACAGGGATTAATGCGAGAACACTGACTACAATTAATGCAATAATCATGAAAGTCAGAGGAAGATTTCTTCCTATTACAATTTGAACAAGTTCCCTTCATTGTGAAAGAACAACAATAAGTCCTAGTTACTCGCAAAAACCCCTGACACAAAGATACATAATAACATGATCCATTAATAAATGAAAAAACAATTGCAAAACAAAATAATTTTGAAAAAATATTTTTTCAGAGAAGCCCAAGTTGCTGAAAAGTAACGTTGAGCCCCGATGGATCCGATGGCAAAGTGTGGTCAAAAATTTTAAAATTATATAAAATAATTAATGAGACACTTTCGGATAATATAAATGTATCTTATAACGAGATAAACTACCTCAAAGGCAAACAGCCCCCCTCAAAAAAGGCTGTTGCCAATGAAAACAAACAGTGTAAACACAGAAGAAAACATGACTCCAGGCACTGAAAAAACTGGCCCGGAATCAGTCATCAATTACACTCTATCTGATGCAAAACAGAGACTCCCAGGGGAGAATCTGCAGAACATCAGATGGAAGATGCAGAACACAAACGTTATACACCCATGGGTGAAAACGTAACTATGGGGAAAATAACAGAAAACATTCTGTAACCAAGCAACTCTCCCAGGGAATTTTTAGAAATGAAACTTCTCAAAAATATGCCAAAAGCATGGGAGAATTGCAAGGGGGGACTTTAGAAGGTTAGGGGAGAGGAAACACTGAATAAGCAGTGCAACAATTAGCAAGAATGACAACAAGAGGCGTTTGCCTCGAAAATAGGCAACTTAACATAATTTCAACAAAAAATTTTAAGTACAGCCCTGATTATTTTTTGCCACTTCTTTTTTCCTCTCCTCCTTCTATCCTCCTTAGAATCACATTTTCTCCAAGAATTACGTGTCTGGCATCCTTTAAACTGAGATTTACAAGCACAAAGATCAGTGAGATGTTGACTGATGAAGGGCCAAACAGAGAATGATATTTGGCGCCAATTTCGGGACGACTGCGTCACTGCGCATGCGCAGTAGAGTCGTACTATGGAGGTCCTTTAGGACATGATTTCTTTTTGTTTTGGATGCAAATTTTGGGGATTGGGGGGCAAAATTTGTGTTTGGCCCTGGTTTTTGTGGAGTTAGCACCAGCTAAGTCTGGGTCATTGGTACAGTATAAAAATCTGGAGATTCCTGGTTTTCAACGACGTCTATAGCGTTCTTGTCCAGAAAAGATTGAACTTCTGATAGAAACAAATCTCTCTTCTGAACGTTTAACGGAAGCTGAGACCAGCGTGGACTTCGAGTTAACAGAGGTTTTTCCTTGAAGGACAGTTTAGACCTTCGGAAATAACCCCTTGCATCCATTGGTTGTCCGTAATTGACAACCAATTGGTTAAGAATCTCGACAGCCTTCCGCCCAATGGAACGCAATAGAGGTTTAGACCATCACCTCCTGGCCCTACGAGGATTGCGGAAGGAGAAACCATGTCCTCCACGACCCACACCTCTCCCAGTCGACCTAGGGGCGTCTGACCTGATATCTCGGCCAGCATTACGACCCCTATGTGAGTCGCTACTCTGACGGTCTCCGGAGTAAGACGTAGAGGCTTTCTTAGATCCTCTATAGGAACTTCCTTTGGATGTATTCGCCCCTGAAGAACCTGCCTTACTCATCCCTGCTGAGTCTGACTTTTTCAAAGCGGAATAAAAGCAGAGAATCCGAAGCTTTCTTAGTAATCTGATTATAGATTGTAGAAAGCTTAACGTTGAAGAGAAGCTCTCCTGAGACCGGAGCGACTGGAAGAAAGTTTTTTCACCTTACTATCCACTCTTGTGGATGCAGCCAGGGCAGCATCATGTCTGACTAACTCCATATTGCCACTGAAAGGGCGGAGTTATACGTAGAATATGCTATAGCCCTCGAAAGAACTCTTAAGGAAGTTTGAACATACTGGAATTCTTTCCCTTCGAGACGTAGTGATAACGCTCTGGTAAGGTGATCTGCGTGAGATAATGCGTCTAAATTAATTCTATTAGACGAGATTGTCATCTCCAGTATACTGGAGTAAACAGACATGGACACCGGCAATGACAATTACAGGTCTCCAGCCCAGTCGTCCAAACGCAGAGGAACTCTCGGCACGCCTTGTCCTGCTGTTTCAAATTTATGTCTAGCATTGATGAAAGGCAGCTGTATAGCGCTAGGTGATAAGAAACCAGATTTGCAAGTCTTAGAGGCTAGCTTGAATATAGCGTCATTCAAAAGTTCAAATGTCCATGACATTTCTGGACTGGGTCGGAAACTCAAGGACAGTGTCCCTAATCCGGCCGAAAATATCTGTGTCCAGTGACGCTTTCAGTTTCTTATCAGGTAACACAGCATTTTTGTCCAGAGAAACAACTTCTAAAAATTGATGCCAGATGAAATCTATGGCCACCTTAAGTTGTTCAGAAAGGGAAAATTTCAGCTGTGCTGATTCCCTTTTTACCATCCGCCTGGACCACATAATAATCTTGGTCGTCCCTTACTGATTCTGCAGGGGAGCGAACCGACCCAGCTTGCTCTGATAATTTCTTTACGGAAAAAATTTCTGATAGCTGCTGGGATGCTGCGATGAATTGAGCTATCTGTGATAGCAAGTCTGTCATGGAGGCCTGTGGAGCTGCAGTCTTGAGTAATTTAGCCACTGGAAGCTCCAGGGACGTTAATTCCTGCATACTTCTCATATGCGAACGTCCCAACTGGAAAGGCCTCGTGTCCTTGGCTAGCGGATGGCGTGACCTGGTCGACGTGGACTCGCTGGTCGGCGAAGCAGGCTGGATATCTGTGGTCACATAGCCAAGGTGCGGTCGTGTGTGCTGACATGAGGATGAGGAAGCCAATAGACAAGCCGCGTCAGACTGTCTATGCGACAGAGCGTCCTGAGCAGGAGGAGTGGACGTATGCTCCTACTAACAAACGTTACATACAACAACATCTGGGCCCAGATGTTGTTGTAAGAGAGAGAGGGCCTCTCTCGCTCGTAGTCCGGGTAGACCTGGATGAGCTAGCTACCGGACTGACAGGCTTCCTCCGTACTATCCTCGGATCTGTCATCGCTGGGTGTGCACGTTCAACGTTTATAGTGCTCGCATCACCCAAATTCCTTCCCTGGACCTCAAAGGATGAACCCGGCTGCCGAGCCATTCGATGAATGGTTGCTACACTGGGTGAGTTAGCGGATGACAACGCTGTTGATCCTACTTGGGACCTCTTAGGCAATTGTCGTATTTCATGAGCACTTAGCCGCATGGACCTCACACCGCTAACAATATACCGTGACACACATCTCCAACATTTGTCATCCCAATTGACACACACTGAGCAAGAATTAGTGCGAGTACATTGACTACAAGAAACACAATGAACATGAGAAGCAGAGGAAGACTTCCTCGCATTATAATTTGAACAATATTCTTTCATCATGAAAAAATATAAACAGTCATAGTACTCGCACTAACCCTTGAAAACAAAGATACATAAATAATATAATCCAATATAACATTTCGAAATGAAAGTGTCAATGACACTGTAGCTCAACTTGTCAAGACAAAGACATATACATGTATAGTATGTGACACAGCAATGACAAACATCTAGGTAATGACCTGATAACAAAGGTACATATAAAGTATTGTAACGGTCTGAACATAAATACTGACCACTGCCTGTAACAAATGTATAGGTAAATTATTGTAAAGGTGGGTGACAGTCAGATGCTAAACTAGAAAAAAATCTTTGAGTCCCAGAGTGGGTCTGACCGAACTCCAAAATATTTGTTCTCATAGCACAGTGATAACAAAGGCACCCCAAAACACACTCATTCCTGTCCCAAGGTGAAAACAAAGGTACCCAAGAAGTTTCGTGAAGATCAGTTCACAAATATGAGCTGTGTAGAAGTTGTGACAAAAAACTGATTGGACCTAATTTCGGTACAAAATGGCCACTGGCAGCCATCTTGAATTTTCGGCCACACTCAGAAACACTCGTTCTCGTCCCAAGGTGATAACAAAGATACCCAAGAAGTTTTGTGAAGATCGGTTCATAAATACAGCCTCTAGCCCAAGCCATATTGACATGTGCACTTACAGTGTATAAGTAGCACTGAATACATCAAAGTTCATCTAATTTGCATAATTTCTGCACGAGAAAAAAAACCCGTACTATATGTGATGTATTCCATGTTACTAAACATTCATACAAAAATTTATTCAAATCAGAACTTTCATACAGTTCTGCACAAAAGACTGATTGCACTAATTTTGGTACAAAATGGCTGCTGGTGGCCATCTTGAATTTTGGACCACACCCAAAAACACTCGTTCTCATCCCACGGTGATAACAAAGGTACCCAAGAAGTTTCGTAAAGATCGGTTCATAAATACAGCCTCTAGCCTGAGCCATATAGAAGTTGTGTACAAAAAACTGATTAGACCTAATTTCGGTACAAAATGGCCACTGGCAGCCATCTTGAATTTTGGACCGCACCCAGAAACACTCGTTCTCGTCCCAAGGTGATAACAAAGGTATCCAAGACGTTTCGTGAAGATCGGTTCATAAATACAGACGCTAGCCCGAGCCGTATTGACATGTGTACTTACTGTGTGTAAGTAGCACTGAAAAAATCAAAGTTCATCTAATTTGCATAATTTCTGCACGAGAAAAAAACCTGTATTATATGTGATGTATCCCATAGTACTAAACATTCACACAAAAAATTATTCAAATCAGCTCTTTCATATGGAAGTTCTGTGCAAAAATCTGATTGCACCAAATTTTGTACAAAATGGCTGCCATCGGCCATCTTGAATTTCGGACCGGACCCCAAAACACTCGTTCTCGTCCCACGGTGATAACAAAGGTACCCAAGGAGTTTCGTAAAGATCGGTTCATAAATATGGCCTCTAGCCCGAGCCGTATTGGCATTTGCACTTACAGTGCTGAAAGTAACACCAAAAAACATCAAAGTTAGTCTAATTTGAATAATTTCTGCACGAGAAAAAAAAAAGTACTATATGTGATGTATTCCATGTTACTAAACATTCATACAAAAATTTATTCAAATCAGAACTTTCATACAGAAGTTCTGTACAAAAGACTGATTGCACTAATTTTGGTACAAAATGGCTGCTGGTGGCCATCTTGAATTTTGGACCACACCCAAAAACACTCGTTCTCATCCCACGGTGATAACAAAGGTACCCAAGAAGTTTCGTAATTATCGGTTCATAAATATGGCCTCTAGCCTGAGCCGTATAGAAGTTGTGTACAAAAAACTGATTAGACCTAATTTCGGTACAAAATGGACACTGGCAGCCATCTTGAATTTTGGACCGCACCCAGAAACACTCGTTCTCATCCCAAGGTGATAACAAAGGTACCCAAGACGTTTCGTGAAGATCGGTTCATAAATACAGACTCTAGCCCGAGCCGTATTGACATGTGTACTTACTGAGTGTAAGTAGCACTGAAAAAATCAAAGTTCATCTAATTTGCATAATTTCAGCACAAGAAAAAAACCCGTATCATATGTGATGTATCCCATGGTACTAAACATTCACACAAAAAATTATTCAAATCAGCGCTTTCGTATGGAAGTTCTGTGCAAAAATCTGATTGCACCAAATTTTGTACAAAATGGCTGCCATCGGCCATCTTGAATTTCGGACCGGACCCAAAAACACTCGTTCTCGTCTCACGGTGATAACAAAGGTACCCAAGGAGTTTCGTAAAGATCGGTTCATAAATACGGCCTCTAGCCCGAGCCGCATTGGCATTTGCACTTACAGTGCTGAAAGTAACACCAATAAACATCAAAGTTAGTCTAATTTGCATAATTTACGCACGAGAAAAAAACCCGTACTATATGTGATGTATCCCATGGTACTAAACATTCATACAAAAAATTATTCAAATCAGAGCTTTCATGGAAGTTCTGTACAAAAAACAGATTTCTACATCGTCGGTACAAAATGGCGGCTGGCAGCCATCTTAAATTTCGGACCGCACCTAAAAACACTCGTTCTCGTCCCACAGTCATAACAAAGGTACCCGAGAAGTATCGTAAAGATCGGTTCATAAATACGGCCTCTAGCCCAAGCTGTATCCAATTGTTGACAGACAGACGGGCCAAGGCATAAGCTCAAATTTGGCTTCGCCAAAGTTGAGCTAAAAATAATTCAAAAGAAAAAAAAAATTTTCAAAAAAATTTCAGAAGAGCCCAAGTTCCCAATGGGAACAATGAGCCCAAATGAATCCCAAAAAAGCCTAAGTGTGGACAAAAATTTTAAAACATATTTAAAAATTAATGTAACACTTACGGACAATATTAATGTATCTGGATATGAGCAGAACTAAACAGAAGACAAGTAATCACTATCAGAAGTAATCGTTGTCAACGTAAACAAAAGTGTACAAAAACCGGAAACATGACTCCAGGCAGTGTAAACTATGGCCCAAAATCAGTTACCAATTTAAACACTATCCGATGTAAAACAGAGAATTCCAGAGAAGAAACTGCAGTACATCAGATAGTAGAGGCAGACCAAAACTTTTATGCAACGGATTCACTACGAGGAAAGCTACAATCATGTGAACACAATGCACGAAGAACCAAATGTGAAAATGAATCTCAAAAATGTTGCTTTTTGTCATGACATAATAGCTGCCTCCGTCAGCATCCACTGCCTTTTGGTATTGCGGTGCAACTTCATCACGATTTTGGCAGTAGACAGTTGCTTGATGAGTTGAGTTCGCGAGGTCACTGTGCTGTGTATGATGAGGTCAGGAGGATTTTGACATCCTCAGGTGAGAAGTATTTATCAGCAGATTGCGGGGATTCTTTTGTGTTTTGGCTGTGCGCCCACTGGAAACTCTTAGAGAATATATGCAGTCATCGATAATTTCAATCTGATTAACACAAGCAATCGAAGGGAAAAACATCACCCATGCCCTGGCCTGTGTGGTTTACCAGGAGTCTTCGGACAATGTAATACTCCAGAAAATAAATAGGCAAAGACACAAATCTCTTTCAGGAAGTGATGCTGAAGAGGAACCTGTATCTCCGTGCTCAAAACCGCATAAAAGAGCCGACCTGGCAACCATTGTCCGAGATGATGACTTATCGCTCAATAAATTATCCGATTCGTATTGCAAGAACGAGGTTTTCAATTTGGTGTGAATGTCCAGCCAGCGTTTCAACAGCAAAGGTCAGAAAGTACCCAGTTGGTCTGGGTTCAACATGCGTGACAACTGATTCTGCCCTCGCTGTTTTTACTGTCAGATATCTTCCTTTCATCAACTCCCCTCCTAGTGACCTATCGACTGTTAATCACACCCTGAAGAACTTTGTCAGCATAGCAGATAAATTGGGTCAAGACCACATATTAGTAACTACAGACATGGCAATCTACAAAAGGCCTATGAGATAGTGTGGTCGAAGCCAGAGGGAATAGATAGAAAAGTTACAATTAGAATTGGGGGCATGCATCTTTCATTTCCGCCATTGAGAAATTGTAGTGATGGCAGGCTCCTATCACTACTGGTGGATTCAGATGCTTATGCCATGCTCACAGCTGAAGATATGCTAAGAGGGAAGCAATTCTCAAGAGCACTGAGAAGTATGATGTAAGTTGTCGAAGCGTTGTACGGGGTTTTCTCGAATGTGGCATGTGCTTCGATGACTGTGAAGAATGGTATTTTGATATCGAAGCAAATTAATAATGTCTTCTAGAAAACTGAAAAAAGGTTCCAATCACGTGAACTGTATGATATTGAATCGAAAACGTGAGGAACTTACGGGCAAGGTGAAAAAAGTAGCCAAAGGTTTGCTGCCGTTCTAAGGGACGCATCCCTGACATTCAAGTATTGGCATGATCTCCCTACAGGGTGGCTCGATCGTGCTTTAACTCGTCCAAGCCGACCGCAATAACAACTTCTTTCTCCAACTCGTTGCTGCGAGATGAATCATACCTTGGTACATGGCTACTGGGAAGAGGTGGTACAGTTGGGTTTACCATGATAAAGGGTGCTCGAATGCGTTGGATCCTCACCAGACATGTTTCTGGAAGGTACGCTTCGGCAGTGAAATCTCTCTTTGACGGCAAGCCCTAGTGCCAAAAGCACAAGAAACTTTCACAGAGGAGAATCTCACAAGTTGAGCAGGATGTCTCAAGAATGACCACCTTGTTGGGAGACGACTGGCAAAACCCGTTCGTCTTGAACACGGCACCAAAAAATCTCACCAATATTGCTACATGTCTGGTTGCATCTTTGAAGTAAGTTTATCCATGTGCTTGAAAATTGGCACACAGCGTGCAGAGAAGTTTGCCAAAAGCAGGCTGACAACCTTCAATGAGTTGCAAGCTTCTGGGATAAAGTTCCCAAGAGCAAAACGTTCACCTTCGCTGATTGAATAAAGCCATCTCTCAGTCTGGTGGGATGTTAATCATAATTGATCCAGAAGTTCTTTTCAGAAGATTGCCCGCAGTTGCAAAGAACAGAGATGTTAGTCTGGAGGCTGTCCTCATTCATGAGATGGCGACAACACCCCCTTCTTTGTTCAACACTGATGGCATCATGAGAAAAAATAACCAAGCTGATCTAACATGGGTGATGGAATCACACTGTTCCAAGGTTCACCAGCTCCTGACTATACCACATGATAGCAAATCAGCTTTAATTACTGACGGAATGGCCTTGCTGTACACATTGAATGAAAATTTGTTTACCATGTTTGATGACCTCGGAAATTTGGTCATTCAGAGGCTCACCGGGATGCAACAAAAGGATAAAACAGTTAGAGCTATCGTTATAGTATTCGACCGGTATGACCGCAGCAAATCTTTCATGAGTATGTATAGACGCCGGCGCAGTAGATTTCAAGAAGGTTGGGCTCACATTGTACTTGGTTCTCGGACAGTTCTGAACTTCCGCCAATTTCTCATGAACTCTGACAACAAATCTTCATTAGCCAACTTTGTCTTGCAATACACTGTAGAGACGAATGCAGCAGGCAACTTTGGAAATGAACAGGTCATCTTATCTGGTGGATTTACACAGGCTATGCGAGTGGTCAGTATTGGCCAGGATGGCGTAAAAGAAGCTGATGCACTCTTTGCAACACACGAAGCCGAGACGAGGATGGTTTTTCACGCAATAGCGATCGCAAGTTCATTTGATCGGATCATCATCCTGTGTGATGCCATTTATGTTCTTGTGTTACTAGTCTATTACTATATCTAGAGTACAGCTTGGCGAAAGCGTCTACATGAATGCTGGACATGCGACCAAAAACATAGATCATTATCAGTAGATTCAATTAATAATATAGCTTCTAGTTTGGGTGAAGAATTATGTGCATGCTTACATGCTGTACACTCACTGATTGTGACACCACAAGTTTTTTCTTCAAGATTGGAAAGAAAACGGCCTTCAGCATTCTGATGAAAGATGTTGACAGTCTGGCTGCTCTTGGAACTTAGGATACAGGAATGATATTACAACTGGTAGGGATGTTGCAAGACAGTATTTGAAGTTTTATGATAGAAAAGGCAAGAAAGGGAATCTGAATTTTGACGAACAGAAACATTTTATGACCACAACATCTAATAAGCAAGCTGCGGTTTTGCCTCCAACAGCAGATGCATTTCCACAACACATCAAGATGGCACGATACCAGGCTCAGATGTGGTGGTTCAGTCATACGGAGGATCCAAATAAGAGTGGCCCATTGGATTCTGGCTGGCAGGAAGTCAACGAATGTTTAGGGTCGATGCCATTAGAGAAGGACCCCGATGTTCGTGAAATAACTCATATGTTTTGCATTCATAAACAAGAGGCCCCAGGGGGCCTGCGGGCGCTCACCTGACATGGTAGTCTAAATATCAAACCAGGGACTTGAATAAGCTGCATACGCCCCTCCTAAGAAAAGCATATACCAACTAGATGAAGCGATTGTGCCACACAATACACAGGATTTTCCTTCTATTTTCTGTTCCTGCACTTTTACATCACAAAATTGAGATACACGCATAAAAAACAGAATTTTTTCCCCAAACAAAATATTTTCAGCCTAAATTTTTTTTTTCTTCTTAAAATGCATAAAAAACTAATTTCCTGATTTTGGTCCAAAATTTTCTAAGCCCCTCTGGACCCCAAATTTTCAGTGTAAAAAAAAAAAAAAAATTTTCTCTTAAAATTAAAATTGACCGAAACGCATAAAAAAACAAAAAAAAATTCTGGATTTTGGTCTTAAATCCACCCGGATCCCAAATTTTCAGTGTAAAAAAAATTTTTTTTTTTGTCTTAAAATTGACCGAAACACATAAAAAACAAAAAAAAATTTTTTCGGATTTTGGCCCAAAATTTTCCAAGTCTCACCCGGACCCCAAATTTTCAGTGTAACAAAAAAAAAAAAAATTTTTTGTGTTCAAATTGACCGAAATGCATAAAAAAAGAAAGAAAAAAAATTCCGGATTTTGGTCCAATATTTCTAAGTCCGCAATGGGACCCCAAATTTTCAGCCTAAATATGAACCCAGGCACTTGGCTTGAACAAACTTGAATCTCACCCCTCTAAGGATGCTGCATACCAAATATCAAAAGATTCTTACTGATAGATATGAAGAAGAAGATTTAAAAAAAATACTCCTCATACTGCACTAATTTAAACATTTGGGCTCCTATAAAGAGCCCAAATATGGACCCAGGCAATTGATTTCAATAAACATGTGAAACAATCTTCCAAAGATGTTATATGTGAAATATGAAAGCTTTTGGAGCAGTGGTTTGGGAGAAAAGTAGTCTTAAATGTTTTTCCCATTACCCACAGTGTTAAAAAATGCTGACTCAGCACTTTTTCAAAGTCCCAAAAAAGTACCCCCCCATGATAAAACCGATGGCAATTTTTTTTGACCATTCCATTCTGTTTTACATCACAAAATTGAGATACACGCATAAAAAACAGAATTTTTTCCCCAAACAAAATATTTTCAGCCTGAATTTTTATTTTCTTCTTAAAATGCATAAAAACTAATTTCCTGATTTTGGTCCAAAATTTTCTAAGCCCCTCCGGACCTCAAAGTCCCAAAAAAGTACCCCATGATAAAACCGATGGCAATTTTTTTTTACCTTTCCATTCTGTTGGTCCTAAGGAAGCTTCATAACAAATAAGAATTCTCAGTACTGTGTAGTTTTGGAGATATGGGCTTTTTAATTTTTTTGTATTTTTAGCTCCTGCGGTTCCCATGGGGCGACAGGAAAATGTTTTTTTTTGCATAAATTAAGTACTTATGACTCAATAAGCCCTCATATCAAATTTGGTCAAAATTTGCCTCTCGGTTTGGAAAATAGAAATTTTGGAAGGGGCAAATATTCTTTCCCCTCCCATTACGCCAAATATAGCCCCACAAACTTCTCTTGAACAAATCTGAGTCTACACCTCAAAAGGAAACTGCACCCCAAATATCAAGTCTCTGCTACTGCTGGTTCATGAGAAGAAGATTTTTTAAGATTTCAGCTTACTTTTTGGGTGTGGCCCTACCTACGGGAGATGGGAGAGGCAACTTGATTTGAACAGAATCAAATTGCGATGTCATAACAAACTATTATATCAAATATCAATTAAATTGGTTCAGCGGTTTGGGAGGAGAAGATGCAAACACCATGTTCACAGACGACGACGGACGATGACAGACGACGACGGACGGTGAGTGATCACAAAAGCTCTCCTGACTGAAAGTCAGGTGAGCTAAAAATGTAGTCTCAGGCTCTCAGCTCCCAATGCAGGTGTTACCCAGCTGGTATGCTCTGTATATACAAATGTGGATGTGGTGCAGAATGCTTGAACTCAAAACGTGAACAAACGTCCGGGTCTGACTGTGAAGATGAACTTGACTATTAATAGAGATATGCAGACATTATATTGGTAAACCAGAAGTTGTGTTTTACCACAGAACATTATATTGATTCCTGTAACTTGTGGATATTCTCTCCATGCCAAACTGAAATTTTTTTTTTTTTGTCGATCTGCATCGACAAGAAATTAATTGAACTCTGTGCAAACACGTTAGCTGTGAAGTTAATAGTGGGCTGGTATGTGTGTGTGGGGTGGGAGGGTGGGTGTGGGGGTGGTATATTACTTTTTAAGAGTGATTTATTTCAATCCGAGGCTTCAAATATGATAGAATGTTCCCAAACAAATCCGATATCACACAGCACAACAACAGGGTGTGGTTAGTGAAAAGCCTGAAATTAGATAATCTCACTTTATGGGGTTGGGGTAGAGCAGAGCCAAGCATTGTCGTCGCAGTGGATACTTCCCTAATGATTTATATACCAAAATGGAGGAAGAGTATCGTAGACTCGTTTGAGGTATCACAGATGAAAATCGTGCCAAGTGGAGTTATGTAAGTCTTAGCCAAACTATTTTTTTTTAAATTGAAATTATCTGAATTTCGTTTAAATTTTCTGTTATATTTTCTTAAATGACCATGTTTGCATCAAACATTCAGTGAATATGTATTGAATTGTTAATCTGATTGAATACTGGGTTAAAAAAGGAAAGCAGACATCGTTTCCTATTCTTTATCCTTTCTGTATATGTATTACGAAATTCGCTAATTGTGGGTAAATTTTGCATAAAAATGGGGGCTGGGTATTTCAAAGCCTAGTATTTTCGGCACTATGAATGGCATCGCAATGAATGATACCTCAAAACGTAGAGAGGAGGTTGCAGAAAAGTTTGAGGTAATCCCTGGAAAAATCATGCAGAATAAGACTTCAGAAAATTTGGCCGACCACAATTTTGTTTAAAAAATATATAAATTTTCGCTAAACCTTTCACCAAAAGTTCACAAAATATATTTTTTGATAGGAATTCGGGAAATCATTATCAATTGTTAGTCGGGTTGATTTTATAATGGCAATAAATGCATAGCAGCCCTAAATACACAGTCCATGCACTTTCTGGGCATAAATTCCAAAATTCACTGATTTTTGGCAAATTTTACCATAAAAAGCAACTTTTCACACAGTTCTACACATTCCCAGCAACCACAACGTCCTTTTCTGGGAAGGTCATATTGCAAAACCCCTACATACGAAGTTTCAGCTTGTTATACCACCATGCATACAGAAGACACAATTTTCAATTTGACGGAGAGGGACATGATGAACTAATACACCGTATTGACATAATCACACTAGGTAAATATGGCGTCATTAATAGAGCTTATCGCCTCATATAACTAACACCAAACCATACCGGTAGGAAGAGAATAACCTCCTCTAACATAAGGTATCATGCCCGATAGAACAACAAACTCAGTCTTGCTGAAGCAGCTAAAGGTCTTCCTATACGTGAAGACAATAAAAGTCTGATAACTGTGGCCTTAGAAGCTCACTAAGGAGACTTGCAACGCTAGCCGTAGCTTATAAGTCTTCATCTCCGTGAAGACAGATATATAAATTTTATAGTAAATTTCCTTTCTTATTATACCTACCGCAATTGTTTACTACAGGCTTGCACTACAGTGGAAGAACCTAACTCGGATAAAATACTCTCTATTTTAATCTTTCCCAAGAGATTTGGGAAAGAAAAGTGGTGTAAAAATACCACGAAAAAATACGCCAAAACTGGGTCGAGCGCCATCGGCGCACACCCAGTATGGGACGCTCTTCCATAGTACAAATCCACGACTACCGTAAAACAGTGCGCAGTGCGTCAGTTCGTCATTCTTTTGATTCCGACAACACAGGAGTTATGTGATCAGCGGGGAGGAAGGATTCTTACCCGAATAAGAAGACGGGAGGGCCTCCATGTAAACAACTGCAGTAGGTATAATAAGAAAGGAAATTTACTATAAAATTTATATTTCTTATCAACCTACCTCAATTGTTTACTACAGGCTGAATAGACAAAAGGATGGGGGGAATCACATAACCAATCCACACATAACTCAATAGCACTGGAACCATGGACAGAGGAAGAGATCCCTAGGCCTATCAAACCATAGCATCACAAACATTAGAAAAGACAATGAAATATGAGGCGTATGGTGAAGTGTGACACACAGACAGAAAGGGCAGTAACAGCACAGAGCTGGAACTGACCCTGAAAAAGCTGAAAGGCTGGGATAGACAACAGCCTGAGCCGAAGAAAGAGGGCCCCAAGGACCAAGGGCTTCTATCGGCTCCTGCAACTGTCGCAGATAAAAGGAGAATGTAGCATTTCCCCAGTAGGCTGCCAGTGTAACATCCATCATCCGACAACATGACAGAGTTATTAAAAGAGGAAGACAATGCACGCACCTCGTGGCAGAAAAAACAATTGGTAATACAATCACCAGTAGACGAGCGAAAGCTGCACGAATAGCAAGACAAATCCATCGAGAAATGGATGCAGGAGAGATCTGGCACGTGAGAAAACGCAAATTCATCCAGGATAAAGGCACGAACGCCCCCCACCCCCAAGCAGAGCAGCGCCCAAGAAAGCGACCATCTTGGAGTAAACTGCAAAGTCCTAGGCCTTTTCAAGGAAAAGAGCTGAACAAGCTTCGAGAGGCAAGGATGAGTGTCGAAACAATGCAGTACCACATATGAAAAAAGGTCTCCGAAGCATGGACTTGTACCCATTGCTGGAGACCCCCAGAAACAAACATAAACCAGAAACTCTGCAAGCGGTGTGATCGAAGGAGTGACAGAAGCAACAGAGTGATCGCACACCATAGACAGAAGAACCTTCCACCTAGCCACAGAGGCTAAACCAGTGGAGTGAGTGCCTCCTTGAAGAAGAAAAGCAACTCCACTGCGTGTCTCGAAAAACCACTACAGAGGAGACAGGACCCGATAAAAGACATGTGCGAAGGCACAATGAAGTCGGGTCAACTTGAAACCTCCTCGGGCGACTTTGGCAAAGAAAGTCGCGATGTAGAGGGAGACATGCCAGAACTGCCGCTAACAGAGAGCGGAGCAGATTGATCCACACCCACCGAGGCGACGGGTGTGATCGAATTGATTCGACGACTGCCGGTTCATATCTGGGAGAGAACCTGAGGCGGAATTGGAACCGGCAGGAAGGAGTAGCGACAAGACCATCCCAAAGGAGGGCCAGAGCATCCACGGCGAAAGCCAGAGCATCTGGACACGGGGACACGAAAGTGTCCACCTGATGATTCCAACGAGCCACAAAGAGATCGATGGAACCCGCCATGTGGAGCATCCTCTCGGTGGAAAAGAACCTGCCCTGTCGGACAGGAAGTCGGCTAGGACGTTCAGATGACCGGAAATGTGACGAACAACCACACCGGCATTGACATCCTGAGCATGCAGCAGAAGATCCAGAGCCAATTCGTACATTGGAACCGAGTGCCTGCCGCCCTGGTCCCGAATGTAAGCAACCACCGTCGAATTGTCGAACAACAGAAGGACCTGATGATTCGACAGGTGAGGGATCCAGCTCTGCTGGCTGATGTGTAGAGATGCCCGATCCTGGTCCCACATCCCATGAAGGGAAAGACCTAGAGGATCCAATGTCACACCCCATCCGAGATCGCTGAATCTGCCGTCAGAACGCGATCGGACGTGGGTAAGTCCAACAGGACACCTTGCGTGATCCACTGAACATTCGTCCAGTAGAGAAGGTGAGGATAAGAGAATCTGGTAACTGAAGCACCAGATCCAGAGAATCGACATTTGGCCTCCAACGACTGAGCAGAAAGTGTTGGAGGGGTCTGACAAGCAGCCGACCTAAAGGAATGAGATCCGTCACCGAGACCGATCAGCCGGAGAATACTCCGTGCCGTCACGGATGTGGACTGAGACAGAGTCAGAGCAAAAGCTGAGAGAATCACAGCCTTGGCCTGGGGAACCGCCACCAAATTGAATTGCAGGTATAAAACTACTGTGCTCAACGGCTGAGAGGACACAGTAGGGGGTTCAGTCGGCATCCACATCCGACTTCGCTGAGTTGAAGTCAGGGAAGGCTGAGGCCGATACCCCACAACCACACTACAGACATCCCTGCAGACCCTTGCAGGGATAAGCCGAGGCCGGCTAAAAATGGTGCCCAATGACAGTGTAGACGGAACCGCAGTAGCAGCAGATACGACGGTAGCTGTTGGAACTGGCGGAAAAGCGGAGAGAGCCACCTAGCTTGGCCTCCAAAGGAGGAGTCACAACCCTAGTGACAACCTCAGATGTCGACTGGAGAGGGCGCATAGTCCCGGAACCAGGCATCTCTTCACCAGAAATCGAACAGCTCCTGCAGTATCCACCACGGTAAAAAACTGCACATTCCCCCTGGAAGGGGAATAACTCTCACCAGACATTGTCGATTCGGGAAGCCCCGAAACGACAGCATTCCCCACCCCCCGCTGGTGCTGGAGGAGCTGCACATCCCCCATGGAGGTGGAGCAATTCTCACCAGGCGTGGTCGTGTCGGGCACCCCCAAAACGACAGCATTCCTCACCCCCTGCAGGAGTGGGAGGAGCTGCACATCCCCCACGGAGGGGTAAAACTCACACCAGACATGGTCAAGTCAAGTTGGGGGGGAGGTACAAAACGACAGTCCCTGTCCCCCCCCCCCCCCCCCCCCCCCACCACAGGGGCAGAGGAGCTGCATATCCCCCATGGAGGGGGTAAACTCACACCAGACGTGGTCGAGTCGGGAGGCTCCCGAAACGACAGCATTCCACACCACCCGCGGGTGCGGAAGAAACGGCCACGAGAACGCACCAAGGCGAGGGCAAAAGGAATTGCCCTAAAACCGAACCGAACTGGAAATAACAGAGGTGAGAGCAGTAAAAGAAAAAGGTGAACTCAACAGAAACAGAAAGCAGAAGAACACCCTCAACTACGAGAGAAGGTGGCAGAAAAAAAAACGGTGGGTACATGACAGAACCCAGACGGTCGACAGGGACCGAAAAAACAGAAATTCAGCCCTCAACAGAGTCAATAAATCCTGTCCAGACAGTCCCTGATTGACTCCTAACTCCAATAAAAATTAAATTCATCAACCGAAAAATTCAATGTCGAATCGCGTGATGTCGAAAACAAAACATTCACGAAAACGGAATAGTAAATAATATACAATGAGAATGTGGTTGAAAATATAAACGAGAATATATAAAACACAGTCCTGTTATTATGCGATCTTCAGATCCATAATTCCAGTCACAGGAAAACCATTATCGACGAGTTAAAATATCACTGTTACGGAGCAAGATGGCACACATCCACCACATGTGCGGATAATCAAAAGAATGACGAATTGACGCACTGTTTTACGGTGGTCGTGGATTTGTACTATGGAAGAGCGTCCCATACGCCAGCGCTCGACCCAGTTTTGGCTTATTTTTTCGTGGTGTTTTTACACCACTTTTCTTTCCCAAATCTCTTGGGAAAGATTAAAATAGAGAGTATTTTATCCGAGTTAGGTTCTTCCACTGTAGTGCAAGCCTGTAGTAAACAATTGAGGTAGGTTGATAAGATATATTGGTGTAAGTTGCGACCTTGAAGGCTCACTGAACAGAGACTTACAACTATTGTCGCTCAAGGTAGGGAATGAAGAGCCGCTATTCAACAGCCCTAAATTCCCAAAGAGACAGCAGTCCCAAGAGATAATAAATTCAGTTTTGTCACTGCATAATTACTGAAACAATCTCGCTCATGATTCTAGCTAGGCTACTATGCTGTAAACAATAAGACTCAAGTCTATGACACCTAGGAAAACAAAGCACTGTACCTTTATCGGTTTTATTTCAAAAAAACAGTGGTCAGAGCCTTGCTAATGTAGCCAGAAGTCTTTCTCTCCGTGAAGACAGATATCTCGGTGTAACTAGCGACTTTGAAAGCTCACTAAACAGAGACTTACAACCATCGTCGTGCAAGGTACGGAATGACAAGCTGCTATTCTAACAGCTCTAATTCCCAGAGACAGTAATCTCAAGGTAGCTATGCAGTTATGAGTCTTCATCTACTTGAAGACATATCTGTGTCACTTGTGGCCTTGAAAGCTCACTAAATGGAGACTTACAACACTAGCCGCAAGAAACGACCGCTGTAAACAGTACATAAGGCTACTATGACGTCCACAATGACATTAAATGTCTTGAAGCCAAGGAATACAACATCGAGAGGGAAAAGACGTACCTATTCCCTCTAACAGCTCTATTCCAAACAAGACAGCTATCTCAGCCTATCTATGCACTATTCGTCCAACTTCAGGACGAAAAACAGGTGATTTGAACAAATTTGAGAATATTTCGACGACCTCTATTGCTTTTCTTCAATAGGAGAGTCTATACCTCTGCAAGGAGAGACTCTCTTGGAAGAATTCGTCGGAAGATCTGTCCAACATCAACTTCTTGTAAGTGGAGCTTTGCTCGGACTGATAGCCGCAGGGCTGCCAAGATTACATTCTCATCCACTGATTTTTATCCACTTTTTGCGAGGTTGATAACCTTCCGCTAAGTGGAAAGCAACAAAAGTCTATTCTCGACGACCTCTATTGCTTCCTTCAATAAGAGAGCCTGTACCTCCACTAGGAGAGACTCCCTTCTGAAAGGATCCGGCGGAAGATTTGTCCAATGCGGACATCTTGTAAGTGAGGGTTTTGTTCGGAACCATAGCCGACAACACTTTTACCCACTGATCTCTTCCATGACGTAAATCCAGTTTCTCGCGAAGATGATAATCTTCCATCAACTGTTAAGCAATAGAGGTCTTATTCATCACCTGTACGACTAACAAGGCTTATGGAAGCAGAAACTACGTCCTCCCCATGAAGAAACGTCGGCTTAGGGGCGTCTGGCCTATAGTCTGGATCAGACCTGCGCCCCTTTCTCGAGTCGGTATACTGACGACCTCCGGAGTAAGTATAAGAGGGTTTATTGTACTCGTGTGAGGAGTTCCCTTAGCTGATTTAAGTGGAACGGCCTCGCTTACCACGGTCTGCTGAAGCGTGTTGTTGAGGCGCCGACTTCACAGTAGCAGTGTACTGGAAGCTTTCTTGTAGCCTGTTCATAGACTAACGAAAGCTCGTCGTCAATAGAGTATATTCGGAGACCAGAGCGACTCGGAGCTTGTCATCTATAAGTGATGATGACGCAAGGGCAGCATCACGTCTAATCAACTCCTAATTTGCCACTGTCAGTGCGGTGTTGTTCGTGGCATACATGACTGCCCAGGAAAGAACTCTAAGCAAGGAACAACATCCTCAAATTCCATCCCCTTAAGACGTTGCGCCATAGCTCTGGTGAGGTGATCTGTGTAGGCCATCGCATCCAGATTCGCTCTATTGGATGAAATAGCACATTCCATCACTTCTGAGTGTATATTGAATGATGCAGGTGGGACATATTTTCATCCCCGGCCTGCTCATCTGAACGCAGAGGAGTCTCTGGAATCGTCTCCAACCGTTTTAAATGAACGTGGTCCAAGGAACGGTATATTTATTGGAGATGTCAATAAGAAACCGCCTTCCTCTTAGCACTAGAGAGGTTGAATATGGTGTCGTTAACATGGCCGAAGGCCTGCGACACCTGTTTCGGGAAGGAAAGAACATCCTCTTTCCTTCACACAAAATCTGCTGAGTCGACAGCGGTTTCTCTCTAGTAGTCACAGCTTGCTGATCAGGTGGAACAAAGTCAGTATAGTATTGATGAATAAAATTCATCGCTACCATATGCTGTTCCAAAAGGGAAGGGTAATACTCTTCCTTTCACCATCCGACTGATTCAGCTGTGATATTCGGTCATTCGCATCAGCGTGTACAGATGACTGGACCGACTCAGCACCGTCCGACAGCTCACCACCGGAGTCTGTGGGAGGCTGCTCTTGCACTTGCTGGGATGTTGTGATCAGCTGTGCAATCTGCGACAGCAAGTCCATTACCGAGGCTTGAGGAGTAGCGGTCTTCTGTTTTTTTGCCGCTTGCTACTCCTGGGACTGAGATCCAGAGATAGATCTCTTCTCCAAATGTCTCGATGAACAAAGCCTCGGATAGCTAGCTACCAGATGGTCTGACTTCATGGGCGAAGGCTGGCTCCGTCTTTGTGCAACTGGCTGGATATCTGAAGTCAGGTAGCTAGCATGCGGTTGTGTGTGCTTTTATAACGTAGTGGAGGAAGCCGTGACTGAAGCTGACCCCGTTTGCAGTCTAGATGGAGCACCTCGAGCGGTGGGGCAGACGTCTGCTCCGGCTCATGCAAGTTTCTCAAAACAACATTTGGCCCCAAATGTTGTTGAGTTAGAGAGGGACCTCTCCCGCTCGCGGTCTTATCGGACCTCGCCAAGACTCCCAAAAAGAAAACTTGGTTCCGACTTGTGGAAGTTTCTCAAAACAACATTTGGCCCCAAATGTTGTTGGGTAAGTGAGGGGCCTCTCCCGCTTGCGGTCTTATTAGACCTCGCCGAACCTCCCGAAAAGAAACTTGCTGACTTCCTCCCTATTACCGTTGTCACTGGGTGAGCTTTTGATTTTGAGGTGCTCACTCTACCCTAATCTACACTTCCTTCGACTGTAACAGACTTACCTGGTGTCACGGCCCCCATGGACGGAGTAACCGCTTCAGCGGTCGAGCTAGCTACTTGCAAGGGATTAAGAACACTAACTAGAGGCCTTAACCCTTGCTTAATATTCATGAGCACCTTGCAGCTAGCTCTATTTGCTCAACAGAGCACGACGACGGTAGCACACTTTGGATGGGTGTCACAATACCATCACCATGTTCATGTTCCTCTGATATAGAAACTGAAAAACTTGAATTATATTACGGTGAGTGTTCCGGCATAGGAACCTCACTGCCAACAATGTATCATGACACCCGTCTCCAAAGTCTGTCATGTTGACTTCCTCCCTTGCCTATGTACACACTAGGACAAGAATCCGCAGGAGTGCATCGACTACAGGCAAGGCAACAAGCATGTAAATCCGAGGAAGACTACCTCGCCTTGCATTTAGAGCAGTAAGCTTTCATAATTACAATCAAAAGACAAAGCACTCCTACAAACTCCACAACAAAATATACGATAAAGGTACATGAATAATCACAATCAAAATTAAATTAAAAAATTTATAAAAAATTTTTTGAAAAAATGCCTAAGTTCCAGAACATTATGAGCCCAAGGGCATCCCGATAGAGCCTAAGTGTGGATAAAATCCAAATATCATGAACTACACTACCGGAATAATAATCAATATATCCTAAAGTAATTCTACAGTAATATAATATAAAATACTACATATATTTGAGGACGTTGCCAACGTCAACAACGTCAAGGAAAAAAAAGGAAACAAGACATCAAGCATTAATAGGCCCAAAGTCAGTAACCAATATAAATGCTACAAGATGCAAAGCTAGATCTTCATACGAAGAAAAAACGATACATCGGATAGAAGATGCAAGACTAAAATGACCTAACACACCTAGGGTGAAGACGTAACCATGGGGATAAACAGAATAAATATTCTGTAATACACGTTAAACTCCCAAGAAATATAATGAAAGTGTCAATGACACTGTAGCTCAACTTGTCAAGACAAAGACATGTACATGTATAGTATGTGACACAGCAATGACAAACATCTAGGTAATGACCTGATAACAAAGGTACATATAAAGTATTGTATCGGTCTGTACATAAATACTGATCGTTGCCTGTAACAAATGTATAGGTAAAGTATTGTAAAGGTGGGTGACAGTCAGATGCTAAACTAGAAAAAAATCTTTGAGTCCCAGAGTGGGTCTGACTGAACCCCAAAATATTTGTTCTCATAGCACAGTGATAACAAAGGCACTCCAAAACACACTCGTTCCTGTCCCAAGGTGAAAACAAAGGTACCCAAGAAGTTTTGTGAAGATCAGTTCATAAATACGAGCTGTATAGAACTTGTCACAAAAAACTGATTGGACCTAATTTCGGTACAAAATGGCCACTAGCAGCCATCTTTAATTTTGGACCGTACCCAGAAACACTCATTCTCGTCCCAAGGTGATAACAAAGGTACCCAAGAAGTTTTGTGAAGATCGGTTCATAAATACAGCCTCTACCCTGAGCCGTATTGACATGTGTGCTTACATTGTGTAAGTAGCACTGAATAAATCAAAGTTCATCTAATTTGCATAATTTCTGCACGAAAAAAACCCCTTACAATATGTAATGTATTCCATGTTACTAAACATTCATACAAAAATTTATTCAAATCCGAATTTTCATACAGAAGTTCTGTACAAAAGACTGATTGCACTAATTTTGGTTGCTGGTGACCATCTTGAATTTCGGACCACACCCAAAAACACTCACTCTCATCCCACGGTGATAACAAAGGTACCCAAGAAGTTTTGTAAAGATTGGTTCATAAATATGGCCTCTAGTCTGAGCTATATAGAAGTTGTGTACAAAAAACTGATTAGACCTAATTTCGGTACAAAATGGCCACTGGCAGCCATCTTGAATTTTAGACCGCCCCAGAAACACTCGTTCTCGTCCCAAGGTGATAATAAAGGTACCCAAGACATTTCGTGAAGATCAGTTCATAAATACAGACTCTAGTCTGAGCCGTATTGCCATGTGTACTTACTGTGTGTAAGTAGCACTGAAAAAATCAAAGGTCATCTAATTTGCATAATTTCTGCACGAGAAAAAAACCTGTATTATGTGATGTATCCCATGGTACTAAACATTCACACAAAAAATTATTCAAATGAGCGCTTTCATATGGAAGTTCTGTGCAAAAATCTGATTGCACCTAATTTTGTACAAAATGGCTGCCATCGGCCATCTTGAATTTCAGACCGGACCCCAAAACACTCGTTCTCATCCCACGGTGATACCAAAGGTACCCAAGAAGTTTCGTAAAGATCGGTTCATAAATACGACCTCTAGCCCGAGCTGTATCGGCATTTGCACTTACAGTGCTGAAAGTAACACCAAAAAACATCTAAATTAGTCTAATTTGCACAATTTACGCATGAGAAAAAAAAACATATTATATGTGATGTATCCCATGGTACTAAACATTCATACCAAAAATTATTCAAATCAGAGCTTTCATATGGAAGTTCTGTACAAAAAACAGACTTCTGCATCGTCGGTACAAAATGGCGGCTGGCAGCCATCTTGAATTTTGGACCGCACCCAAAAACACTTGTTCTCGTCCCACGGTCATAACAAAGATACCCAAGAAGTTTCGTAAAGATTGGTTCATAAATACGGCCTCTAGCCCGAGCCGTATCCAATTGTTGACATACGGACAGTTGGACGACGGACGATGGGCCATGACAAAAGCTCAAATTTGGCTTCGCCAAAGTCGAGCTAATAAAAAATAGCCAAAAAGCTTAGGAGTTTAACAGGAAGGGTTCATGGAAGGATAGGGAAGGAATACTTAACAAACAGTGGATTAATCATTAGCAAGAATGATGCCGTCAGGCGTATGTCCCGAAAATAGGAAACATGAAATATGAAATAATTTTTATAATTATTATAAAGTTACAGCCCTGAACATCAGAAACCGATGTTGTTCACTTCCATCATCCATTAACAGCCTTGGATCCACCAATTCTTGCATTGATTTGTGTTTGGCATCCTCAAAAAAGGGGATTTTAAAGCACAGATGTCAGATCATTGTTACTGACTTTAGGGCCAAACAAAGAATGATGTTGGCACCAATTCCGGTCTCTTCCTGACCACTGTGCATGCGCAGATGGTAAAAGTATGGAGGGCCAGATAGGACTTTTAATTTTTGGTTTTGTATGCAAATTTTGGGGATTGGGGGGTTCAAAATTTGTGTTTGGCCCTTGATAATATCGAGTTTGCACCAGCTAGTCTGGGCCATTGGTTATTAGTATAAAAATACAGATTTTTAACTTTTTTAGGCTTCAAAATAATAAATTTTGATATGCTGTGCATTGGGTAAAGGGTTAATCATAATTGTCTAAATGGGACCACTGTTAATGACTAACAAAACAAGAGGCCCCATGGGGCATGAAGCGCTCACCTTGAACAGAACACGATAGAAACAGAGTCCAAGAATGAGTCTACATTAAGCAATCCATCTCCATAGGATACACTGTCAATCCTTGAGTCTGTCAGGAGTGACAAAAATAGTCTGAGCATCATGCCTTTTCTTCAGTTCATCATAATGTAAAATGTGGAGCTCCCCTATGAAGCCCCTTGATACAACCTATGTGGAGTAATCTTAGTTACACACCTCTAGAGGGTACTGAATATAAAATTCTAATTCTTCAGCTGCATGGCCAATTCAGGCACCCATATATTAACCCCGGCTCTCAATTTGAACAAAGTTAAATTTGACCTCCTAGAGATGTTGTATACCAAATATGAAAGCATTCTGACTGTTGGCTCTGAAGAAGAAAATTTTTAAAGAAATTTTTTCATGTTGCATTAAGTTAAAATTTGGGCTACCATAGCGAGCCCAAATATTAACCTAAGGATTCTGACAGGTGAAGCTGAAGAATTTTGAAGACATTCCCTCATATTGTACTTAGTTAAATTTCAGGTTCCCATATGGAGCCCAAATATTAACACAGGCACTTGAAATGAAGTTGAATCTGACCCCCCTAGAGATGTTGTATACCAAATATGAAAGCATTCCAACTGGTGGATCTGAAGAAGAAGATTTTTAAAGAAATTTCCTCATACTGCACTATTGTTAAAATTTAGGATACCATAGCAGCCCAAATATATACCTATGGACTCGATTTGAACAAACTTGAATCTGACCTCCCCCCCCCCCCCCCCTACAGATGTTGTATACCAAATACAATAGCATTCTAACAGGTGGATCTGAAGAAGATTTTTAAAAATGATCCCCCATATTGAACTAAGCTAAAATTTGGGCTTCCACAGGAAGCCCAAATATTAACCTAGGGACTTGGTTTACACAATCTAGAATCTGACCCTCATAACAATGATGTATACCAAACATTAAAAGATTCTGACTGGTGGTTCTAAAGAAGATTTTTAAAGAATATTCCCCATATTGCCCTCAGTTAAAAATTTGGGCTCCTGTATTGAGCCCAAATATGAACCAATGGGCTTTATTTTAACAAACTTGTATCTGACCCTTTAGATATTCAAATCATTGCATTCTTCTTTCAACTTCAATATTTCCTTGATAATTCATATCTTAGCAAACAATAAGGAAAAACTGGAATCTCAAGGATAGATACACAGATAAGATCAAGGGCGATAACAGACAAGCATTAATAATACCTTGAATAGTTTCTCCTTTCACGTCTCCTCCTTCTAGGTGATCTTGACACAGACCGGGATCGAGAATCTGATCCTGACTGTGACCTGGACCCAGATCTGGAACGTGAGGGAGAACTAGATCCAGACCTTGATCGAGACCTAGAGTGCTTTCTTCCCCTGTAGTCAGGTGATCTGGAGCGAGATCTTGAACGTGACTGTGATCTTGATGGTGACCTTGAGTGTGAGACTGATCTTGACATGGAATTATGAGGATGTCTTGGTGATAAACCTGGTGGTGGTGAAGCATTTCTGCTAAATGGTCTCCCATTTATCCTCTCACGCTCAACTTTCTCCTGTAGTGCTCGCTGTTTTGCTCTGTAATATTCATAAAGAGACATCTTCTCCCAGCCTTCACTACAACAGAAAAACACAAAAGCCTAATTTAACATGTTTTCCAGGGTTAGATTATCAAAAACATTTTGGAGAATCAAAATGACATCATGCTCATTCTATTCTGCTGAAATCTTCACGAATCTTTAAGGGAATCAGATTCTCTGATTCTCACAAAATTCTCCCCATTTGCTGCTGATGAATACTAGTGGCAGAGGCTATTGAAAAAAAACAATCTTATTTCTCAGACACCTTCCGTGTCATTGAAAAATGTCCTCATTGCTCGTTTTTTTACTTGGAAATCTCTTTAATGATACAGTGGAGCCCACTTAATTGGATATTTCTTAACTGAATAACCCTGTTAATTGAATATAATTTCTGAGCACAAAACCATTTACCATACCTCCAGTATATATTTGACCCGTTAATTGAATATAAGTTATAGAGTAAACTCCTGTTAATTGAATAAAAAATCTTGTAACCTGTTGAGAAATTACCCTGACTCTCCCAGTTTTCCTTTGTTTATAGACCTATGTGGCCTAGTACATCCAATACAGGCATGAAATCTATTATATCTTGTTTGACAGAGCTCATGGAGCTCTGTGAAACAAGATATAATAGAATACATGCTAAGTTTATCTCCAGAATACAGGAAAGTGACACAATCCCTGTTAATTGAATACTCCTGTTAATTGAATAATTTTCAATGGCAAAGAGGCTATTCAATTAACAGGGTTCCACTGCACTATTTTGCCTTTCTAGGACTGAAGATTTAACCAACTATATCTTGTTTGAGAGATCTCACTAAGCTCCATCATACAAGATATAGTTAGCTAAATTAGCAACTACAATATGGGAACTTTCACTACTGAAAACAATGTTTTATATAGAATTCTGTAAGTATTACTTATTTATTGGTATTTAATGTCAGGTGTTTCTACACAATGGCTAATCGTAACTGCAACATAAAGATAAAGTCAAGCTTAGTCAATCGTTCATGCCCATTTTAGAGGACTTCCATCCCCAAGCATTGGTGACTGAGACCTATTTTACCAGTTAAACAGAGCTGGTTTACCACAGTAAACAAGCACTGCTTCAATTCCCAGGGTTCCCATTGGGGAGAATCATGTTTGGAGTTGAGTTAAACAAAAAATTCCAACTATTTTCAAGACTGAAACCATTATTAACCACAAAAAAGCCTCCTCCTTCATCAAAAAATTGGGGGAAAATTGCCTGAGAAACAAGAATTTTTGTGTGTGTTATTTTATTTATTTACTTATTCAGCTACAGATTTGTTTCTAATTCTTGTTTTTAATACCTGGATGTTGGTTTTTAAACACTGAGCCGCAGGATTTAATCCATGAATTAAATCTCCATTTACATATTCCATACATGTTGACAGAGATAATGTTTTTGCCCCATTTGAAACACAACAGAAACATAGTGGAAACAAATTTGTGGATGCGTTTCTCACGCTCTGCAATCAGTTGGACCAAAATGCATGAATAATTGTTTTGTTTTTACAAACACAAAAGACAACAGATAGAGTTACATCCCTTCCCCTTGGAAACGCATAAACATATCGGCTATTTTGTTATTAGATTTGCTCTTATTTAATTTTTCTCGAGTTGTTTCATTTAATTATTTGACTATTTAATTTATAACAGCAAAATATGATCAAATTGTCAGAAATCTGCTGATATTTGTCACTATTTTCAGGTTTTTTGGTTTGATTTTTATATCGAGGAGAGCAAAAGTGGAAAGCTGTCATTTAAACCATATACACCAGATGTTTCACGTGCTTATACCCTGGATGTTGCACGCTCTCATATATCTTGAATGTTGGGTGCATCCTTTGCCATGGCTATTTGTCCAAGGTATTCTGACCAATCAAAAGTCAGAATTTATCGGGATATAGGGACAATACTAAATATCTTTATTGCTCTTCATGGCATAAACCATTTACACAGTTCCAAGTTAAAATCTAATCCCTGAAAATTGGTACATACCAAGCAGTGATGAACCGATTATCAAAACTTGCCGTGAACCAATTACCGATTATTTCTCTGCCGATTCCGATGGTTGAAATAGGACCCAGAAGAAAATCTGTTAGTGCTTGTTATACTGCAGAATTTTGTTGATAAATTGCCAATTACGAAAGTTTAATACCACATAAGTTCTCAGAGTATGCATGTTTAGGGCTGGGCAATATTAGCCAAAATAATATTTGCATTTTGGGGAGTTGGGGTGGGGGAAGATTGTTATAAACGATACAATCACACAATATTGTTCTCTTGTGATGATTGTGTGTTATTCTGGTAAATAGTGTTATTACGGTTTTGTGTAAGAATACAATACACTTGGCTGTATTAACCAGGAAGATAATGAGCACACATACTTTGTGCCTTAAATGAATAATAACGTTGATGATAATGTGTGTTGTGAAGTTGTATGGCGCATTGTTTACAGACACACGCAACATCAGAATATATTATTTAATGTTCATTGTTCAACTTGTTACAACCCTTGATGTGTTTCTTCAGTGTTTACATCAAGGGAGGTAACTGAATTAAAAAATGAACTTTGACAAACTGAAAACATGTTCGTAACAGTCATGCGACTTACATGTTGCGTAACAATCATCTACCATTGAAAAAGGAGTGTTTTTTTTAGTTTTTCTCCAATTTTAATTTCTTATTGTATTGTGATGCTTGCATCATGAAGTACTACAGACTAGCGGCTGTACACATTTTATTTATCTCTTTACCCAACGTAACGGCCAAAACCGGCCAGCGCTATTCTCAAAAATCGCCAATTAATTTTCAAAATATTTTCATTTTTTGTCTCAAAAACGTAGGTTATGACCCCTCGTTGGAACGAGCTCGTCGAGCTCGTTCCAACGAGGGGTCATAACCTATGTTTTTGAGACAAAAAATGAAAAAAATTAGTTATTCAAGAATTTTTTTTGCAAGTGTCGTCTGCTTTTCCTGTTAGGTAAAGGGTTATACATGTATCCAATGCAACGTTTTACAGCACCATGACTGAAGGCCGGAGACTTTGATCAGCTGGGAATAGTGGCGATCTCGTACCGATTGCAGATGGTAAATTCCGTAATATCTCGGCTCTGCAAATCCCTAAATATTCTGATATGCACTACATGTTTTTAATAGGGAAACTTTATTGAAATGGCCAGATATCAAAGAGATTTTAACAGTGAGTGTTAAATATAGAATAACCAGAAAGTGACGGTTGTCATAATCAGCTGATGCCCCATACCGGCCAGTTCTGATTGCCGATTCCAATTATCGGTTCATCACTAATACTAAGTGTGAAGAAGGTTACTTTGGATGTCAGCCAGAGCTTCAATTCAAAGTTATTTCCTCCACTGAAACTGCATATAAATTTTAAAGTGTCACAAAATTACTTTAGGACAGGCAGAATCACAATCGATACAGTAGAACCCAGTTAACTGAATAGCCACCTCACCAATGGCAATTATTCAATTAATAGGAGTATTCAATTAAAAGAGATTTGTTGTAGTCTAGAAATAATCAGAACATTTATTCTATTATATCTTGTTTGACAGAGCTTGTGGAGCTCTGTCAAACAAAATATAATAAATTAAATGCATGTATTGGATGTACTGAGGTGAAATGGGTTTATAAAGCAGGGGAATTTAGTGATTATCAGCGTAATTTCTTGCCGTATCATATTTTTTATTCAAATGACAGGAGTTTACTTTATAACACATATGTACAATTAAAAGAAATCCAATTAAGTGGGATCAACTGTATTAGGCTTTACTGAGTTCAAAAGCTGTTTGCGGGAGTCGATAAAACAATACTTCATGACAATGTTAATGAGCTATTGACACCAGAGAAATGAAAATGAATGGTGAATAAATATTGAAGGCAGGCTTAAAATTAATATGATGAACAAGTGACAGCTGACATTTGTCAATAAAAGTGAAACTAATGAAGGGTTTGATGGTCAGTGTACAAAAAATTCTTAAACATTTTTTTAAAAAATATTAGAAACATGTTCTCTGCAGATCAGTGAGTTTGGTGTAAATATTACTGAATGCTACTACAGGTCTTATTGGCAGGTGGGAGGGACAAGTTTCTTCACTGCAGTTCTAGGTATGTACACTCTAGAGTGAAAATCATATTATTAATTATTTTTGAGATTTGGTTTATGTACACACATATCATTGGCTAAAAAACTACAAGCTCTCTCGATCTTCAAGTGAGAAAAGCAAATCCAATTACACAATAATAAATTCTGAACCACAGCATTGTTATTCAATTAAACATCAGGAAAGCAAACATCTATGTTGTGCTATATTTTTATACTACAACCAATGGCCCAGACTAGCTGGTGCTAACTCAAATTAATCCAGGGCCAAACACAAATTTTGCCCCCCAATCCCCCAAATTTGCATACAAAACCTCCAAAATTAAGTTCTAGATGGTCCTCTATACTTTTGAGATCTGTGCATATGCAGTATCCAGGAAGCTACCGAAATTGGCACAAACCACCATTCTTTGTTTGGCCCTAAAGTCAGCAATAATGAATTGACATCTGTGTTTTTAAATCTTCTTTTTTGAGGATGCCAGACACAAATCAATGGTAAAATTGGTGGATCCAGGGCTGGAAATGGATGATGGAAGTGAACAACGGTGGTTAGAAACGTACAGAGCTGTGACTTTATAATAATTATAAAAATTATTTCAAGTTTCCCAATTTTGGGACATATGCCTGACGGCATCATTCTTGCTAATGATTTTTCCACTGTTTGTTAAGTGTTCCTTCCCTACCTCTCTTTGCAGCCCTCCTTTTAAACTCCTAAGCTTTTTGGCTGTTTTTTATCGAAATTTTTTATTAAATTTCTTGGGAGTTTAACGTGTATTACAGAATGTTTATTCTGTTTATCCCCATGGTTATGTCCTCACCCTAGGGGTGTTAGGTCGTTTTGGTCTTGCATCTTCTATCCGATGTATCGTTTTTTCTTTTTATGAAGATCTAGCTTTACATCTGGTAGCATTTATATTGGTTACTGACTTTGGGCCTATTAATGCTTGATGTCTTGTTTCCGTTTTTTTCCTTGACGTTGTTTACGTTGGCAACGTCTTTAAATATATGTAGTACTAGATATTATATTACTGTAGGATTATTGTAAGATACATTGATTATGATTCCGGTAGAGTAGCTCCAAAAATTTGGATTTTGTCCACACTTGGGCTCTTAATTTTTTCAAAAAATTTTTTGGAATTAATTTTTCGATTTTGATTTTGATTACAATTATTTATGTATCTTTATCATATATTTATTCTGGAGTTTGCAGGAGTACTATCAACTTATTTTGATTGAATCATGAAAGCTTACTGCTCTAAATGCAAGGCGAGGAAGTCTTCCTTAGATTCACATGCTTGTTCCCTTGCCTGTAGTCGATGTACTCCTGCAGATTCTTGTCAGACATGTGTGAATTGGGATGACAAATGTTGGAGACACGTGTGACGGTATGTTGTTGGCAGTGAGATGCCTATGCCTGTGCTCTCATCACAAGATAATTCAAGTTTTTCAGTTTCTTTTTCAGAGAAACAAGAACATGATGATGGTATTGTGACACCCACCAAAAGTGTGCTACCATCGTCCCGCTCTGATGAACAAACAGAGCTAGCTGCTATGGGGCTCATGAATATTAAGCAAGGGATAAGGCCACTAGTTAGTGTTCTTAAAATCCCTTACAAGCAGCTAGTTCGACCAGTGAAGCGGTTACTCCGTCCGTGGGAGTCGTGACACCGGGTATGTCCGTTGCAGTCAAAGGAAGTGTAGACTTGGGTAGAGCGAGCACCTTAAAATTAAAAGCTCACCAAGCAACGATGGAAATAGGGAGGAAGGCAGCAAGTTTCTTTTCGGAAGGCTTGGCGAGAGCTGACAAGGCCACGAGTGGGAGAGGTCCCTCTCTAACCCAACAACATCTGGGGCCAGAGGTTGTTTTGAGAAGCTTGCACGGGCCGAAGCATACGTCCACACCTGCCGCTCAGGATACTCCATCTAGACTGCAGCCGGCCTCGGCTACAGTCACGGCTTCCTCTGCTACAAATTATAAGCACACACGACAGCATCCTAGCTACCCGACTTCGGATATCCAGCCAGCTGCGTGAAGATGGAGCCAGTCTTCGCCTGTGAAGTCGAACCATCCGGTAGCTACGGAACCGAGGCTTTGTTCATCGGGACGTTCGGAGAAGAGATCCATCAGCAAGCGGCCAGAAAACCAGAAAACCGCTGCTCCTCAAGCCTCAGTGACGGTCCTGCTGTCGCAGATTGCACAGCTGATCGCAGCATCCCAGCAAGTGTGTGAGCAGCCTCCCGCAGACTCCGGTAGTGAGTTGTCGGATGGTGCTGGGTCGGTCCAGTCATCTGTACACGCAGATGTGATGGGTCGAGAATCACAGCTGATTCAGTCGGATGGTGAAAGGGATAAGGAAGAAGATTATCCTTCCCTTTTGGAACAACATATGGTAGCGATGGCTTTCATCCATCAGTACTATCCTGAATTTGTTCCACCTAATGAGCAAGCTGCGACAACAAGGGAGAAACCGCAGTCGTCTTTAGACGCAGACTTTGTACGGAGGAAAGAAGAAGTTGTTTCTTTTCCCGTTCAGTCTAGACAGGTGTCGCAGGCCTTCGGCAATGTCAACAATGCCATATTTAACCTCTCTAGTGTGAAGAGGAAAGGTGGTTTCATATCAACATCTTCCATAAATATACCATTCCTTGGACCACGTTCATTTAAAACGGTTTGAGAAGATGTTCAGAGTGATCCTTTGTGTTTAGATGAGCAGGCCAAGGATTTAGCTATGTCCCTACCTGCCTCATTCAACATTCGCTCGGATATGATGGAATGTGTTATTTCTTCAAATAGAGCGAATCTAGATGTTATGTCCTATGCAGATCACCTTACCAGAGCTATGGTGCAACGTCTCAACGGGAAGGAATTTGAGGACGTTTGTTCCTCGCTTAGAGTTCTTTCCAGGGCAATCATGTATGCCATGTATAACTCCGCCCTGACTGTGGCAAATCTGGAGTTAATCAGATGTGATGCCACCCTTGTGTGATCATCACTTATGGATGACAAGGTGAAAAGCTCTCTCCGGGTCGCTCCGGTCTCTGGGTCGCTCCGGGTCACTCCGGTCTCGGGTCGCTCCTGTCTCCGGACATGCTCGGTTTGACAAGAAAGCTTCCAGTGTTCTGCTTTTGAAGTCGGCGTCTCAACAACACACTTCAGCAGACCGGGGTAAATGAGGACATTTAAATCTAAATCACCAAAAGGGAACAGTTCAAGAAACCCTCATATAATTACCGGATTATCGGTCAGACACCCCTTAGCCGACGGGACAAGGATCTTCGTGGGGAGGACGTAGTTTCTCCTTCCGTAAGCCTCGCAATTCCTACAGGTGATGATCAGTTGGCGGAAGGTTATCAAACTTTGTGAGAAACTGGATGGCAGTCATGGAAGATCAGTGGATGAGAAGTGTAGTCTCGGAAAGCATAAGGCTATCATTCCGAGCAAAACCCCCAATAACAAGATGTCCGCGTTGGACAAATCTTCCAGTGGATCCTTTCAAAAGAGAGTCTCTCCTAGAGGAGGTACAGGCTCTCTTATTAAAGGAAGCAATAGAGGTCGTCGAGAATCAAAAAAAAAGTTTTTACAGTCACCTGATCCTCGTACCGAAATCAGACAGCTTGTTCTGACCGGTAAAAGACTTGAGATGGATAAATAAGTTGATCATGGCTCCAAAGTTCTATATGGAAACCATTCGGTCAGTAAGAGCGATTCGAGTGAACGCTATGCAGCAAGCAGAGATCTAAAAGATACTTACTTTCATGTCCTTTTGTCTAAACTCAGATGCAATAACAGCGAAGGAGTTTATGCGACTTATGGGGCTGTGCGGAGCGGTTGCGGATCTTATTCCGATGGGCCGTCTGCGCACGCGTCCCCTCCATATATTCTTTACTCGGAACAGGAGTGTGAAGAAGCATTCGCTCGAAACCAGTATTGTTTTAACAGACCTAGAAAAACAAAAGGTCCAGCTTTGGGCAGATCTTCAGTGGTTAACTCAAGGAGTTCCACTTCAACTGCTAGATCCGGCTTTCACGATTCTGACAGATGCGAGTCAGACGGGCTGGGGCGCATCCCTAAGTCCCACAGACTTGAAGTGCCAGGGTCTTTGGAACTCTAGGTTCCTAGAGAAACACATAAACATCAAGGAGATGAAGTTAATTTGACTAGCACTACAACATTGCATTCGTCAAATAGCGAATGTCCATGTTCAAATTCTGTCGGACAATTCAACAGAAGTTGCTTAACTCAGGAACCAAGTCGGCACTCACTCGATTACGTTATGCGAATTGACGGAGAAGATTCTCCTATTCGTTCTGAATCACCACGTTCATCTCTCAATCCATCATATACCGGGGTCGTCTGAACATATTACCAGACTCGCTCTCTCGGAAAGGTTGCCTGTGGTCATCGGAGTGGACTCTCAACAAGCGAATATTCGGACAGATTTATTACCAGTGGGATTGTCCCATGAGAGATCTTTTTGCGACTCACCTAAACAATCAGTCACCAACGTTTGTGTTGCCATGCCCAGATCATCAAGCATACTGCACGGAAAACATTTTAAAAACGAGCAGTGGACGCAATTTCTAACTGTAGGAGGACCTCCTCTTCATTGAATTACGCAGCGAAGTGGATGGTTTTCTTCCGTTGGTGTACGGATCAGTCTGTCGACATATATGATCCGTCCATTCAACATATTGCTAACTTCTTGGTCTACCTGTACGATGTGCAGCCCGTCACTATTAAGGGCTATAGGTCTATGTTATCAGACACATACACTCATCATGATAACTTGGCTATTGGATCAGATACTTCTTTATCCAAGCTTGTTAGAAATTTTCTATTAATACACCTAGAACCCTCAGATTAATTCCTAAGTGGAATTTGGCTTGGGTTCTGTTGAAGCTTCGAGAAGCTCCTTTTGAGCCGTTAGATGTTGTAGAGTTCAAATTCTTGACCTATAAAACGGCATTTCTCTTAGCCTTTGCGTCTGCTAGAAGAGTCAGTGATCTTCATGCATTATCTGTTGATGAATCTCATTACCGTAGTGTGGGTAATACCATTACCCTCACTACAGAAATGGGTTTTTTGGCTAAGAATCAGATTCCAGACAAGCGGCCGGAGCCTATTATCATTATGGCTTTACCGTCATCGGATAACCATAGACTTTTGCTGTGTCCTGTCAGAGCTATGTGCATTTATAAACGTAGATCAGATTTTATTAGAAAGGGAAGAAAACGTTTCTTCCTTTCTTTGGTTCCTAACAGAAAAGATATTTCTGTTCATTTCGTAGTCAGATGGATTCAGTTGGCAATACGTATTGCCTACGAAAATGAAAAAATTTATAGTAGTTTATATATTTTTTATACTTACCAATGACCCAGACTTAGCTGGTGCTAACTCTTAATTATTCAGGGCCAAACACAAATTTTGCTCCCCCAATCCCCAAAATTTGCATCAAAATAAAAAAAATCCAATGTCCTTTATGTTCCTCCATACTTTTGTCCACTGCGCATGCGCAGTGTCAAGGAAGTACCGAAATTGGCGCCAAATCCTCATTCTTACAACCAGTGCCTGGTAAATGTTATATGATCAGCGGGGAGGTATGAGTTCCCAACTCATTGGAGGGCCATCCCCGTCTGGGTTATTGGTAAGTATAAAAAATATATAAATTACTATAAATTTTTTCATATTTTTATACTGTACCAATGACCCAGATTTAGCTGAATAGAAAAAAGGCTGGAGGGCCTAGGACATGAAGGAAAATCCAGTAGGCTCAATTACATATATAGAATTATCCCCTCAAGGAGAAAAGGAGAAACAGGATTTACATATATCTTTCTTGTTTATACAAAATAAACGAGAAATGTCGCATAACAGACACCTGAGTAGATTTATCCATGGTGTCTGGGGCGACAGAGATGCTACCAACAGAATCTTGCAGTGAGATTGCTTGATTTTTAGCAATATCTGTTGAATCAATGGAGCTGGAGAATACGCGCATCCTATCATTCCGTCCCAAGAGATCGAGAGAGCATCTACTGCAAACGCTCGAGGATCTGGGCATGGCGACACATATGTCTGCAACTGATTGTTGAGATGCGTCGCAAACAAATCTATCATTGGACGATCCCATTGGTAGCAGATCTGATTGAATACTCATTTGTTGAGAGTCCATTCTGACGGCAACATACGACCTTTACGAGAAAGATAGTCTGCCAGAACGTTCAGACGACCCAGAATATGATGGACCGACAGAAGAACATAATGCTCTAGGACAAACAGAAGGATTCTTTCCGTTAAGTTGAATAACGGAATGGAATGAGTTCCTCCCTGGTTCAGAATGTATGTTACTACTGTTGAATTGTCGGACAGTATTTGAACATGTGAATTCTGAATTATGTTCATCCAATGACGTAGCGCAAGCCAAATTGACATCATCTCTTTGATGTTTATGTGCTTGTTCAGAAACTGCGGATCCAAAAGACCCTGGCACCTCGAATCTGTTGGGCTCAATATCGCGCCCCAACCTGTTTGACTCGCATCCATCATAATCGTAAAAAACGGATCTGGCAGTTGCAGTGGAACTCCTTGAGTCAACCACTGAATATCTGCCCAAGTCTGAATCTCTTGTTTTACTTGGTTCGACAAGATGATGTTCGTTTCGAGCGAATGAATCTTCACGCTCCAATTCTGAGTGAAAAATATCTGGAGTGGACAAGTGCGTAGGCGCCCCATCGGAATAAGGTCCGTGGCGGCTCCACACAAACCTATCAGTCGTATAAATTTTCTCGCTGTTACTACATCTGAGTGTAGACAAAAGCGAGCATAACAACTGACTAATTTCGCACTGGGTAACGGAAGACGAACCAGATTGTTGTGCGTCTCGAAGCTCATTCTCAAGTGAATGAACGACTTGGACGGAACTAGATCTGACTTCTTTTCGTTTACTATGAAACTGAGACGTCGGAGCAATTGAAGCAGACTCAGAACATCGTTCTGAAGAGTTAATCTGTCGCCGTACCTCTGAAGAATGTCGTCCAAATAGGCCAACGTTACCGCAGACGAATGAGCTCAGAAATGAGTCATTACCAAGTTCATTAATCGAGTGAAGGCCCAGGGCGCTAGATTCAGACCGAAGCACATTGCTTGGAACTGATAAACGACTCCTAGAACAGCGAAGCGGAGGTACTTTCTGAACGTCAGATGTACCAGGACGTGAAAGTGCACATCCTTGAGATCTATGCTAGCAGCATAATCGTTCACTTGAATGCTTGTTCTCACCGATCGAATGGTCTCCATATAAAATTTTTGTTTATCCAGCTTAGATCTATAACTGGACGGAACGAGCCGTCTAGTTTGGGTACCAGGAACAGGTGACTATAAAAACCGGGAGATTCCTGGTTTTCTACGACCTCTATTGCGTTCTTCTCCAGAAGAGATTGCACCTCTGATAGAATGCAAATCTCTCTTCTGAAGGTTTGACGGAAGCTGAGTCCATTGTGGACTTCGTGTTAACGGAGGCTTTTCTCTGAAGGACAGTTTTAGACCTTCCGAAAAACCTCCTGAACCCATCGGTCATCCGTAATTGACAACCAATTGGTTAAGAATCTTGACAGCCTTCCGCCCACTGGAGCGCAATAGAGGTTCTGACCTTCACCTCCTGGACCTGCAAGGCTTGCGGGAGGAGAAACTACATCCTCCCCAACCCACACCTCGACCAGTCGACCTAGGGGTATCTGACCGGTTGTCTCGGCCAGCATTACGTCCCCTACCTGAGTCGCTACTCTGATGGTCTCTGGAGTAAGAACTAGAGGCTTTTTTAGATCCTCTATAGGAGCTTCCCTTGGATGTACTCGCCCCAGAAGTCCCTGACTTACTCCTCTCTGCTGAGTCTGTTTTTTTAGAAATGGACTTAAAGAGCAGAGAATCTGAAGCTTTCTTGGTAATCTGATCGTAGATTAATGAAAGCTTACCAACAAAGAGAAGTTCTCCTGAAACTGGAGCGATTCGAAGAGAGTTTTTCACCTTATAATCCACCCTAGTGGATGAAGCCAGGGCAGCATCACATCTGACTAACTCCAAATTTGCCACTGAAATGGCAGAGTTATACATGGAAAATGCAATTGCCCTAGAAAGAACTCTCAAGGAAGTTTGAACATCCTGGAATTCTTTACCATCGAGACGTTGTGCTAACGCTCTGGTAAGGTGATCTGCGTATGATAAGGCGTCTAAACTGGCTCTGTTAGACGAGATTGTCGACTCCAACGTACTGGAGAGAATCGACATAGACACCGGCAATGACAACTCCAGGTCTTCGGCCTGGTCGTCTAAACGCAGAGAAACTCTTGGAATGCCCTTTCCTGCCGTTTCAAATTTATTTCTACTGTTGATGAACGGCAGATGTAGAGCATGTTGCAATAAGAAACTCTGCCAGTCTTAGAGGCTAGCCTAAAAATAGCATCATTCAGCAATTCAAACGTCCATGAGACATTGCTGGACTGGACCGGAAACTCAGGAACGACGTCCTTAGTACAGCCGTCTGTGGCCAGTGACGCTATCAGTCTCTTATCTGGTATCACAGCCCTCTGGAACAACGCCTGGAAGGTGTTGCCGGATAAAATCTACAGCCACCTTATGTTGTTCCAGAAGGGAAAAATCCAGCTCCACAGATTCCCTTTCACCATCCGACTGGAGCAGAAACGAATCTCGGTCGTCCCTATCTGACACTGCAGGGGAACGTACCGACCCAGCTTCCTCAGACAGTTCCTGATCTGAAAGAGTTTCCGAAGGTTGCTGGGATGCTGCGATGAGTTGCGCTATCTGCGATAGCAAGTCCGTCACGGAGGCCTGTGTAGCTGCGGTCTTACGTTGTTTAGCCGCTGGAAGCTCCTGGGACGGTTCCTCTTGCATAGTCCTTTTATGCGTACGTCTTGACTAGTACGGCCTCGTGTCCTTGGCTACTGGATGGAGTGACCTGGTCGATGTGGAACCCTTTGACGGCAAACCAGGCTGGATATCTGAGGTCACGTAGCCAAAGTGCGGTCGTGTGAGCTGGCGTGTGGAAGAGGAAGCCAATATACTAGCCGGCCCCGGCTGTCTATGCGACGGAGCGTCCCGAGCAGATGGAATGGACATAAGCTCCGACTGATGAACGTTATGAACAACAACATCTGGGCCCAGATGTTGTTGTAAGAGAGAGGGGCCTCTCTCGCTCACGGTCCGGGTAGACCTGAACGAGCTAGCTACCGGACTAACTGGCTTCCTCTGATCAATTCTCCTATCCGTCGTCACTGGGTGTGCATGATCCGAGATTATAGTGCTCGCAACACCCTTTCTCCTCTTCTGGACCGCAACAGATGTACCCGGCGTCACATCACCCACATTACGAGTGATAGATCCGCCGGTCAAGCTAGCTGCCGACAAGGTCGTCAATCCTACTAAGGATCTAGGCACTTGTCTGATTTCCTTGAGCACTTTTGCCACTAGCTCTTCATTGGTTTGCGACGACGGCAGCATACTTCCTGAAGACATCACAGAAACATAACCCTGTTCTTGTTCCTCTGAAAAAGAGACTGAAAAACTAGAGTGACCTCTCACCACTAACAATATACCGTGACACACGTCTCCAATGTTTGTCATCCCAACTGGCATACACTGAACAAGAATTAGTGTGAGTACAGTGACTACAGCAAATATAATGAGCATGAGAATCAGAGGAAGACTTCCTCGATTTACAATTTGAACAATATTCTTTCATAATTAAAAATATTATACAGCCGTAGTACTCGCACTAACCCTTGAAAAAACAAAGATACATAATAATAATATAATCCATAACAAAATTTCAAAAAATAATTCAAAAGAAAATTTTCGAAAAAATTTTGACATGATCCCAAGTTCCCAAAGGGAACTATGAGCCCAAATAGATCCAAAAAAAGCCTCCCAAAAAAGCCTAAGTGTGGTCAAAAATTTTAAAACATTTCTAAAAATTAATGTTACACTTATGGACAATATTATTGTATTTAACTATATAATAAATCTTACAGAAGACAAGGAATCACTGACAGAAGTAACCGTTGTCAACGTAAACAAAAGTCAATAAAAACCGGAAACAAGACTCCAGGCACTGAAAAACATTGCCCAAAATCAGTAACCAATTGAAAACACTATCCGATGTAAAACAGAATCTTCCACAGAAGAATCAGCAACACATCGGATGGTAGATGCATGACCAAAATGCCTAAACACCCCTACGGTGAGGACGTAACCATGGGGATAACAGAATAAACATTCTGTAACTATGCTAAAACTCCCAAGAAATTTCAATAAAAAAAATTTCCAAAGTTATACCAAAAGCATGTGAGATTAGCAAGGGGGTGTTTCAAGGAAAGGGAGAGAGGAAACACTTAACAAACAGTGGAGATTTCATAGCAAGAATGAAAACATCAGGCCCATGCCCCGAAATTAGGGAACATGAAATAATTTTACATAAAAATTATAAGTTACAGCCCTGAACACATCCTTCCACTGTTCCTTCCTCTTATTTCATCCTTGGATCCACCATTTCCATCATGATTTTGTGTCTGGCATCATTTTAACTGAGATTATAAGCATAGATATTAGTGAGATGTTACTGATAGAAGGGCCAAACAAAGAATGAGGATTTCGCGCCAATTTCGGTACTTCCTTTACACTGCGCATGCGCAGTGGACAAAAGTATGAAGAACCATATAGGACATTGGATTTTTTGATTTGGATGCAAATTTTTGGGATTGGGGGGGGGGGGGGGGCAAAATTTGTGTTTGGCCCTGAATAATTAAGAGTTAGCACCAGCTAAGTCTGGGTCATTGATACAGTATAAAAATATCTACCTTCGGATCAACGTTTTGTCAACAAGATTTCAGTGCACGAGGTTAGGCCACTGACCACTTCATGGGCTTATTCTAACAGTATAGCCAATACTGATCTTATGAAGGCTGCTTACTGGACTCAGCCCTCTACATTTACCAAGTTTTACATGAGAAATTTAGAGTTCATCTCCGGTGACCGTAGATCTTTGGATCCTCTTTCTGTTGCTCAGAATGTCGTCCACTAATGTTACATCTATAAGGTCTTTAGGCAGTCTGCTCCAGCTCTGATGCTGTTCCACTGCCCTCTTCGTTCTGTGGAATTTTACCTCAGAACACGGGGAATGGGGAGGGGGGGACAGTTTTTCCCTTATGATCATCTGGCTTTATAGTGAAAAGCAAGGGAATACCTCCTCCAGTGACAGTAGTCCTGCGTCTGTGCTAGGGTGGTTTTAATGTGTAGCTCGGTGTGAAGCAATAACTTTGTCTCATTTATCTACTGTTTTTAAAGTGTAGCTCACTGTGAAGCATTTGTATATGTTACGTGTCAAACAAGCGTTAATATACAATCCTTGGACACTTTTAAATGAGTATTAAGAGTCTCATTCTCTGGACTATCTATATATTATTGGTTTTCCTTCACCGAATTAGCATAATGGGTTATGCTGGCATTAAATGGAGAATTATATATTATGTAATACTCAATTACATTGTTGGTGTTATGTCTTTCTCTTTTCTCGTAAAAGAGAAAGACATATATAATTCCTATCTTCTCCTATTCTCCTGTAGGAGCTATCCTTTACTGAAGTAATTGAGAGATTGGATTTTCCTTCAAGTCCTAGGTCCTCCAGCCTTTTTACGATTCAGCTTGTCTGGGCCATTGGTTGTAGGATAAAAATATGAAAATTTTTAAGTAATTTGTATATTTTTTATACTCACCGATGGCCCAGATGGGAATGGTCCTCCCATGAGTGGGAACTGATACCTCCCCGCTGTTTATAACATTTAGCAGGCATCTGTAGAAAGAATGATGGTTGGTGCCAATTTCGGTACCTTTCTGGATACTGCGCATGCGCAGATCTCAAAAGTATGGAGGACCATCTAGGACTTAATTTTTTTGGTTTTGTATGCAAATTTTGGGGATTGGGGGGCAAAATTTGTGTTTGGCCCTGGATTAATTTGAGTTAGCACCAACTAGTCTGGGCCATTGGTAAGTATAAAAAATATACAAATTACTTAAAATTTTTCATTTTTGTGTTTCTCCAATTCTGTGCAGACATGATGACAATATTGTGAAGAAAAATGATAAATTTTAAGTAATTTGTTTTTAGGCAATACGTATTGCCAACTGAATCCATCTAGCGATAGAATGAACAGATATATCTTTTCTGTTAGGAATCAGAGAAAGAAAGAATCTTTTTCTTCCCTTTCCAATAAAATCCGATCGAAGTTTATAAATGGGCATTGCTCTAACTGGACATAGCAAAGGTCTACGGTTATCCGAGAACAGAAAAGCCTTAATGACCATAGGCTCCGGCTGCTTACCCTGAATCTGATTCTTAGCCAAGAATCCCACTTTCCATAGTGAAGGTAACAGTATTACTCACACTACGGTAATGGGAATCATCAACAGATAATGCATGAAGTTCACTCACTCTTCTGGCAGATGCAAAGGCTAAGAGAAATGCCGTTTTATAGGTCAAGAATTTGAACTCTACATCGTCTAATGGCTCAAAAGGAGCTTCTTGAAGCTTCAACAGAACCTAAGCCAAATTCCACTTAGGAATTAATCTGAGGGTTCTAGGTCTATTAATAGAGAAATTTCTAACTAGTTTGGATAAAGAAGTATCTGACCCAATAGCCAAGTTATCATGATGAGCGTAAGTGTCTGATAACATATACCTATAGCCCTTAATAGTGATGGACAGTTTGAGTTCGTCAAACAGGTAGACCAGGAAATTGGCAATCTGTGGAATGGACGGCTCATAGATGTCTACCGACTGATCTATGCACCAACGGAAGAAAACCCTCCACTTCGCTGCATAATTCAATGAAGAGGAGGCCCTCCTACAGTTAGAAATTGCATCCACTGCTCGTCCTGTAAAATGTTTTTCATGCAAGAAGGACCGCACAACGGAAATACGTGAAGGTTGAGACCTTCTGGGTTGTGATGCAGTGTGCAAGACTTCCCCTGATATAGAAGATCCCTTCGAGGAGGAAGCTTCCGGGGAATATCCCATAACAGACACCTGAGAAGACTGATCCAAGGTTTCTGTGATGTCAGAGGTACTACTAGCAGGATTTTGCAGTGAGACTGTTTGATCTTCAACAGAATCTGTTGAATCAACGGAGCAGGAGTATATGCATATCCAATTATTCCGTCCCATGAGACTGATAGAGCATCTACTACATATGCTCGATGATCTGGACAGGGCGACATGAACGTCGGTAACTGATTGTTTAGGTGTGTTGCAAAAAGATCTATCATGGGACGATCCCACTGGTAGCAGATCTGACTGAATATTCGCTTGTTGAGAGTCCACTCCGATGGTAACAGGCGATCTTTCCGAAAGAGCGAGTCTGCTAGTACATTCAGATGACCTGGTATATGACGGACTGAGAGATGAACATGATGATTCAGAACGAATAGAGAATCTTTTCCGTTAATTCACATAACGGAATCGAATGAGTGCCACCTTGGTTCCTAAGGTAAGCTACTACTGCCGAGTTGTCTGAACATGGACGTTCGCTATTTGACGAATCCAATGTTGTACTGCTAGAAAGATTGACATCATCTCCTTGATGTTTATGTGCTTCTCTAGGAACCAGGAGTCCCAAATACCCTGACACTTCAAGTCTGCGGGACTTAGGGACATGCCCCAGCCCGTCTGACTCGCATCCGTCATAATCGTGAAAGCCGGATCTGGCAGTTGAAGTGGAACTCATTGAGTCAACCACTGAAGATCCGCCCAAATCTGAACCTTCGGTTTTACTGGGTCCGTTAAAACAATACTGGTTTCGATTGAATGCGTCTTCACAATCCAGTTCTGAGTAAAGAATATCTGGAGGGGACGCGTGCACAGACGGCCCATCTGAATAAGATCCGCAGCTGTTCCGCACAACCCCATCAGTTGCATAAACTCCCTCGCTGTTACAGCAGGAGAGTTTAGACAAAAGCGAGCATAACAACTGACTAATTACGCTCTGGGCAGACGAACCAGATTGTTGTGAGTCTCGAAGCTCATTCCTAAGTGAATAACGACTTGGACGGAGTTAGATCCAACTTTTTCTCGTTTACTTCGTTCTGAAGAATAATTCTGTTGCCGTATCTCTGAAGAATGTCGTCCAAGTAAGCCAAAGTTACCCCAGACGAATGAGCTCGGAAGTATGACATTACCGAGTTCATTATTAGAGTGAAATCCCAAGGAGCCAGGTTCAGACCGAAGCACATTGCTCTGAACTGATAAACCTCTCCTTGCAGTGGCTTGCATGGCAAAACGCAGGTACTTTCTGAACGCTGGATGTACCAAGACATGAAAGTAAGCGGCCTTTAGATCTATGCTTGCCGCATTTGTCCACTCGAATGCTCACTCTTACCGACTGATTGGTTTCCGTAAGAACTTTGGAGCTACAATCAACTTGTTTATCCAGCTCAAGTCTATTACCGGTCGGAAAAAGCCGTCTGGCTTCGGTACGAGGAACAGGTGACTGTAAAAACCTTGAGAATTTTTATTATCGACAACCTCTATTGCTTCCTTTAAGAGAGCCTATACCTCTGCTAGGAGAGACTCTCTTTTGAAAGCATACGCCGGAAAATTTGTCCAACGCGGACATCTTGTAAGTGGGGGTTTTGTTCAGAATGATAGCTGTAGGCCTTCCGAGACTACACTTCTCACCCACTGATCTTCCGTGACTTCTATCCAGTTTCTCACGAAGTTTGATAACCTTCCGCCAACTGGCAAGCAACAGAGGTCTTGTCCATCACCTGTATGACTTACAAGGCTTATGGGAGGAGAAACTACATCTTCCCTGTGAAAAACCTCGTCCCGTCGGCTTAGGGGCGTCTGACCTATAGTCTTTCAGACCTGCGCCCCTTTCCTGAGTCACTATACTGACGACCTCCGGAGTAACAATAAGAGGGTTTTCTTGTACCCTTGTGAGGGGTTCCCTTTAGTTGATTTTGAAGTGGAAAGACCTTGCTTACCCCGGTCTGCTGAAGCGTGTTGTTGAGACGCTGACTTCAATAGCAGTGCACTGGAAGCTTTCTTTGTAGCCTGTTCATAGACTAATGAAAGCTTGTCATCAAATAGAGTATGTCCGGAGCAACTCGGAGAGAGCTTTTCACCTTGTCATCTGTAAGTGATGACGACGCAAGGGCAGCATCACATCTGATCAACTCCCAATTTGCCGCTATCAGGGCGGAGTTGTATGTGGCATATATGACTGCCCTGGAAAGAACTCTAAGCGAGGAACAAACGTCCTCAAAGTCCTTCCCATTAAGAAGTTGCGCCATAGCTCTGGTAAAGTGATCTGCATAGGACATCGCATCCAAATTCGCTCTATTGGATGACATAGCACATTCCATCACTTCCGAGCGTATATTGAATGATACAGGTAGGGACATATCTAAATCCCAGGCCTGCTCATCTAAATGCAGAGGAGCTCTCTGAACATCTCTAACCGTTTTAATTAAGTGGTCCAAGGAACAGTAAAGTTTATTGAAGATGTTGATAAGAAAACGCCTTTCCTCTTTGCACTAGAGAGGTTAAATATGGCGTTATTAACATGGCCAAAGGCCTGCGACACCTGTCGACACTATCGGGAAGGAAAAAACATCCTCTTTCCTCTGCACGAAATCTGCGTCCAGAGACGACAGCGGTTTCTCTAGTAGTCGCAGCTTGCTGATCAGGTGGAACAAATTCAGGATAGTATTGATGAATAAAATTCATCGCTACAATATGCTGTTCTGAAAGGGAAGGGTAATCCTCTTCCTTGCCCCTTTCACCATCCGACTGATTCAGCTCTGACGTTCGGTCTGACCCAGCACTGTCTGACAGCTCACCACCGGAGTCTGCAGAAGGCTGCTCTTGCACTTACTGGGATGCTACGATCAGCTGCGCAATCTGCGACAGAAAGTCTGTTACTGAGGCTTCTGTTTTTTTGCTGCTTGCTGCTCCTGGGATGAAGATGCAGAGTTAGATCTTTTCTCCACATGTCCCAATGAACAAGCCTCTGGTCGCTAGCTACCGGATGGTCTGACTTCACCGGCGAAGACTAGCTCTGTCTTTGCGCAGCTGGCTGGATATCCGAAGTTGGGTAGCTAGCATGCGGTTGTGTGTGCTTTTGTAATGTAGCAGATGCTGCAGTCTAGACGGAGCATCCGAGGTAGCGGGTGTGGATGTATGCTCTGGCTCATGCAAGTTTCTCAAAACAACATTTGGCCCCAAATGTTGCTGGGTTAGAGAAGGACCTCCCGCTCGCGGTCTATCAGACCTCGCTGAGCCTCCCGAAGAGAAACTTGCTGACTTCCTCCCTATTTCCACTGTCGCTGGGTGAACTTTTGATTTTGAGGTGCTCACTCTACACAAATCTACAGTTCCTTCGACCGCAACAGACTTACCCGGTGTCACGGCTCCCACGAACGGAGTAACTGCTTCACCGGTCAAGCTAGCTGCTTGCAAGGGATTAAGAACACTAACTAGAGGTCTTATCCCTTGCTTAATATTCATGAGCACTCTTGCAGCTAGCTGTGTTTGCTCATCAGAGTGCGACGATGGTAGCACACTTTGGATGGGTGTCACAATACCATCACCATGTTCTTGTTCCTCTGAAAAAGAAACTGAAAAACTTGAATTATCTTGCGGTGAGAGCACCGGCATAGGAACCTCACCGTCAAGAACGTACCGCAACACCCGTCTCCAACATTTGTTATCCCAGTGTACACATGCAAGACAAGAATCCATAGGCGTGCATCGAATTCAGGCAAGGCAACAAGCATGTAAATCTGAGGAAGACTTCCTCGCCTTGCATTTAGAGCAGTAAGCTTTCATAATAACAATCAAAATACAAAGTCGATAGCACTCCTACAAACTCCACAATAAAATATATGATAAAGATACATGAATAATAGCAATCAAAATTAAATTTGAAAATTTAAAAAAAAAAAAAAATTTTGGAAAAAATTTTGAGAAAATGCCTAAGTTCCCCAAGGGAACATGATGAGCTCAAGGGCATCCCAATAGAGCCAAAGTGTGGACAAAATCCAAATTTTTTGAGTTACACTACCAGAATCATAATCAATGTATCCTACAGTAATCCTACAGTAATACAAGAAGGACGCCAATGCCCCATAGCTCACCAGCATTCCTCTTTGATAGTAATTTAGGCAAACACAAGAACTGTATCAAACAGGCTGATAACATGCGACATAGCTTACCTGAACACAACCTCTTAAAAGTAAAACACAGAAACTGACATAAACACTAAGTTAAACAGAAATTCTGAGCTAAACAGAAAACTAAACGCAAATAAAAATGTCAAGAAAAATGTTTAAAATGCAGTGTATGAGGGGTTAATCATGGAACAATGATACTGAGGAACACATATGATGAATATAAGTGCCATAGGAAGAGAAGGAGCACAGCAGCTGACCTAAACACTAAGTTAAACATGAAATTCCGAGCTAAACAGAAAACTAAACGCAACTAAAAATGTCAAGAAAAATGTATAAAATGCAGGGTATGAGGGGTTAATCAAAGAACAATGATACTGAGGAACATGTATGATGAATATTAGTGCCATGGGAAGAGATGGAGCACAGCCGCTGACCTAAACACTAAGTTAAACATGAAATTCCGAGCTAAACAGAAAACTAAACGCAACAAAAAATGCCAAGAAGAAAAAACGATACATCGGATAGAAGATGCAAGACCAAAATGACCTAACACCTCCTAGGGTGAGGACGTAACTATGGGGATAAACAGAATAAACATTCTGTAATACACATTAAACTGCCAAGAAATTTAATAAAAAATTTCAATAAAAATTAGGCAAAAAGCTTAGGAGTTTAACAGGAGGGCTTCAAGGAAGGATAGGGAAGGAACACTTAACAAACAGTGGATTAATCATTAGCAAGAATGATGACGTCAGGCGTATGTCCCGAAATTGGGAAACATGAAATAATTTTTATAATTATTATAAAGTTACAGCCCTGAACGTTTGGAACCACCATTGTTCACATCCATCATCCATTTACAGCCTTGGATCCAACAATTCTTTCATTGATTTGTGTCTGGCATCCTCAAAAAAGGGGATTTTAAAGCACAGATGTCAGATCATTGTTACTGATTTTAGGGCCAAACAAACAATGATGGTTGGGGCCAATTTTGGTACCTTCCAGGATACTGCGCATGCACAGATAACAGAAGTATGGAGGACCAGATAGGACTTTTTTTTTTTTTCAGTTTTGTATGCTAATTTTGGGGATTGGGGGGGGGGGGGGGAAAATTTGTGTTTGGCCATGAATTAAATTGAGTTAGCACCAGCTAGTCTGGGCCATTGGTTGTGGTATAAAAATATTAGTATGTCCGGGTTAAAAAAAAAAAAAAACACCATTTAAATTTATCCCAATTCTGAAACTTGTGAGTACCTTGACACTGATGAGGTATAAATAGATGCTCAGACTTTTTACAAAGTGACAAAACAACAGAAGAAAACCAACAAATTCTGCCCAAATGGCATTTTGAAAGCGAAAAGAGATTAATTAATAACTTCATATTAAAATATAGTTCTATCAGTAACCTGATATTTTTTCAGGAATAACACAAAATTAATGGTATTATTTTATTTTTCCAATGAACAGCACTGTTACCTTTAAGACATATGCCGTTAATTTTCATAAACTATTTTTTTATGGATTTTGAAAAAAAAAATCACATTACCTGAGTATTCATATTTTTACACTGGCGGGCTAAACCAATGTGTAAATATTTCAAGTGGGTGAGGGTATTATTTACATCATACCTATCAGCTGATCAAATCAGCAGATTACAGTCTGTTAGGATATAAATATACTTACGCATCTCTAGGTCTATCATGAGAAGGTGGACTATAAAATGCTTCTACAGCTGCTAGTAATCTTTCACTTGGTGGCATTGGAGGAGGCAAACGAATGTCTCTAGGATCTAGTGACTTATACTCATTGTCTTCAAGCTGTATAAAAAAGACTACCAGAAGTTAACCCTTTACCTAACATGAAAGGCAGATAACATTTGCAAACAAAATTCTTGTATAAACATTTTTTTAATTTTTTGCCTCAGAAATATATAGCTTATGAGCCTTCAATGGAACAAGCTCAATGAGCTTGTTCCAATAAGGGGTCATAAGCTATGTTTTTGAAACAACAAATGAAACTAGACTGAAGCATGATCCCACACAGCACCTGGATACAGGCAGTTGAAGAGCAAACAGTGATTTGTTACTTGTACATGTGCTGCATCTGTAAGACACATATGATTGACCAAGTTCAAAAACCTGTACAGGGTTCGTACAGGTTTAACAAAATGAAATTCAAGCACTATTCAAGCACTTTTCAAGGGCTATGTCATTCATTTTCAAGGACTATTTTTCCATTCTAAGAAACCAACTGTGACATGTTCTTTTTATAACTGCTCTCCGCACAGTGCATATTTCAAGAATGAGTGTGTGTCAGGTAATATTCAGGCCCATTTCTGTCCTTTTGGTTAAGTTTCGGAACTTCTTGCAAAGTTGTTGGGTTGTTTGTGGTAATTTGACATTCAAAATCAATTGTTCACAAACAATAATTCATGATTTATTATGAAATACCTCTGTTATTTTCATACAAAGTCAAGGTGAATCTTTGATATATTATCGCTTCCAGTAACTATCCTTTTGTGTTACACGATGAAATAAATGATGCAGGCGAAGATGCAGACATTGATTGGAAAAACCAGTTTGCAAAACACAATTCACCGCTCATTTGAATTGGATGCTCTCCATAGTATAGCAGCCTGTGTGTACAGTGAGCCACATAATAGTATGCAAATAGATCACATGCTGCCGTTTCAATTTTCTGATTGGTTAAAATTGACCTGTACATTATGATGAACGTCATCGTAATTTGTGTACTTGTGTTTTCTCTCATTATCATGAACAAGAAAAGTAGTATGCAGAGCACACAGGTGTATTATACTATTTGTGTTTCAAACTTTAATATGCTACAGCAAATTCCCGAATTTTTTTGTTATTTTGGGAACTAAAACGTGGCATTTTGGGGGGGATTTTTTTAGCAGAGTAGGTTGGGGTCCAGGATTCAAGGGGAGTGGTGGTAATTCAAGCACTATTCAAGGGGAAAAGTCAATTTAAGCACTTTTCAAGACAGGCATTGAAATTCAAGCATTTTGCAAGACAGTACGGATCCTGCTGTAATTTTGTGAAATATTGAAGCAAATCAAAATCCTGACGATATGCACACCTCAGGTATATGTACAAACATCTTGAGAAATAAAAAAAAAGTCCTAGCTTGAAAACTGTGAGATGGAGACGAATTGATGGATGGACAGCGGATGGATGGACAGAGGTAAAAGAATATGCCCCCTGACTATTCATCATGGAGGCATAAAAATAATGAAAATTGAATGGGGATTTTTGTTAATAATGCTGGCCGGTTTTGACCATTAACCCTTTACCTAACATGAAGAGCAGACGACACTTGCAAAAATATTCTTGAATAACCAATTTTTTGTCTCAAAAACATAGGTTATGACCTCTAATTGGAACAAGCTCATTCCAACAAGGGTCCATAACTATGTTTTTGAGACAAAAAATGAAAAAATAATGAAATTGGCAAATTTTGAGAATAGCGCTGGCCGGTTTTTGACCGTTACATTGGGTAAAGGGTTAAGCTGGGTAAAGGGTTGAATTAGACATAAACACTTGACAGATAAAACCATCTCAAATCCTAAGAAACCAACTTTAATTTTTGAAAACTGCGTTTATTCATCCATCAAAATGATGGGGGTGGGGAGGGGGGGTGGAGGTGGAATGGGAGGCAGGGGGCAGACGAAAACTACCTGACTTTAACCCTGAACCTAACAAACTGGCCACATCAGTCAATGTAATTTACAAAGTAAGCAGTAAAAACAAATTTATTTTTAAAAAGATTTCAACAAAACCATATCATGTGATTCCCTCATTGGAATGAGCACATCAGGCTTGTTCCAGTGAGAGGACACATGATAGGTTTTTTGTTGACACTTTTTTGAAAAATTGGAAAAAACAATAATTAATACAAGAGCAATGTGAAGAGTAGCATATGCCCCCAACGGGGTCATAATGCCATGGCGGCCATACTGAATTGGCTAGCTGGATCAAAATCAAAAAGAAACATTGTCTAGTCATCCACAAGTAACCCCTAATATTATGATTTGATCAAATAAGCAGTTTTCAAATCCAACATGCAGTGAATGCAATACAGAGGTTGAGAAAAATTTTCTAAGACGAATGAGAGAAAAAGGGCCATAACTTTGTGAAAAATTCTTTGACGGAACCTGTTCCTTGAGCATATCTGTTCCTCCACGTGGGTCTAGCCGCATACCAAAGGAGATCAAAATCCAACTGATGGCTTTGAAATTACAATCAAAAACATTTGTAGGGACAAATGGATAGATGGGCAGACAGACAGACAGACAGACAGACAGACAGACAGACAGACAGACAGACAGACGGAGGTCTTCACTAAATACCCTGAATCCTCCTTCAGAGGTTGGGGGCATAATAATATTAAATTTTGATATTGTATGCATTTGGTAAAGGGTTAAACAGGTAAGAATTCTAGGATTTATCCTTCATTGCAACTGCTTGTCCAGGAAACACGAGAAGTAGTCTGTGAGATAAATATTTGTTACGCAGTTTGTTTGTGACATAATATTGTATATAGGGTGTCAGTTAATTCCATATTTGGCAAGAGTGAATATATATCTGTATATATCATGACTAATATTAATTATTATACACTTTATAAAAAAACATATTTCTATTGGCTGGATCTTATACACATGACTGGTACTCACAAATTCATGTACACTGGTTTTCCAGTGAATATCAACTTTCTAAAAAGTTAAAAAATTTATAGTAATTTATATATTTTTTATACTTACCAATGACCCAGACTTAGCTGGTGCTAACTCTAACAAAACCAGGGCCAAACACAAATTTTGCCCCCCAATCCCCAAAATTTGCATCCAAAACAAAAAGAAATCATGTCCTAAAGGACCTCCATACTACGCCTCTACTGCGCATGCGCAGTGACGCAGACGTCCCGAAATTGGCGCCAATTATCATTCTTACTGGCAGTGCCTGGTCAGCGCTATGTACTCAGCGGGGAGGCAAGAGTTCCCAACTCCAGGGAGGGCCATCCCCGTCTGGGTCATTGGTAAATATAAAAAATATATAAATTACTATAAATTTTTTAACATTTTTATACTGTACCAATGACCCAGACTTAGCTGAATAGTAAACAGGCTGGAGGGCCTAGGACATAGAGGAAAATCCAATAAGCTCAACTATATAGTAAAGAGGTAACCCCTTAAGGAGAAAAGGAGTATTAGGCTTTACATGTATCTTTCTTATTTAATATTAAATTAGAAAGATACACTACCCTTAATAATTGAGCACAATAACATTCATGTTCTCTATTAACATCCAGTATATCCCTTATACTAATTATTTTTAAAGCAAGCCAATAAATAAAGTAGTCCAGAGAATTGAGACTCTTTATAGTCATTTAAAAGTGTCCGAGTATTGTATATTAAAGCCCGTTTGACACTTGACATATACAAATGCTTCACACCGAGCTACACTTTAAAAATAAGACATGAATGAATTTTAACATTAATATTACACTTTAAAACCATCCCGGAAGCAACTCAGAAATACTGACTTGGAGGAGGCATTCCCTTGCTTTTCACTATAAAGCAGGTGACCTAAGGGCCTCCCCCCCCCCCTTCCCCTTGCCCTGGGTCAAATAGCCCAGAGCGAAGAGGGCAGCCGGACGGAGTCACTGCCGGAACAGAAAGCCTGCATAACTATAGTTGCAACTGTTTAGTGGACGACATTCTGAGCAACAGATAACGGACCTAAACAATGCAGGTCTCCAGAAATGGACTCAATATTTCTGAGATAAAAATTCGTAAATGTGGATGGCTGAGACCAATAAGCAGCCTTCATTAAATCTGTAATAGCAACACTATTAGCATAAGCCCAGGAAGTAGAAAGAGCTCTTACTTCATGAGCAGAAATCTTAAGCACAGACTGCTGAGAAGAAGATAAATTTTCATAAGCAGTACGGATAGTTAATTGAATCCATCTAGCAATAGAATGGACCGAAATGTCCTTTTATTAGGCATCAAAGACAGAAAGAAACGTTTCCGTCCCTTTCTGATAAACTGAGATCTCTGTTTATAGATACATAATGCTCTAACAGGACGGAAGAGCCTTAATAACAATAGGTTCCGGATATTTATTAGGAGCCCGATTCTTAGCTAAAAAACCCACATTAGTAGTGAAGGTGATAGTGTTCCCAACACTACGATAGTGAGAATCATCCACCGACAGTGCATGAAGCTCACTGACTCTTCTAGCAGAAGAGAAAGCTAAGAGAAAAGCTGTCTTATAAGATAAGAATTTGAAATCTACTGTCCCAAGAGGTTCAAATGGCTTTTCCTTCAATTTAAGAAGAACCCAAGCTAAATTCCACTTAGGAATTAATCTAAGAGTTCTGGGTCTATTTATCGAAAAGTTTCTAACCAACTTAGATAAAGAGACATTAGATCCAATTTGTAAACTATCATGATGTGCATAGGTATCAGATAACATAGATCTATAACCCTTTATAGTAACAGGCTGCAGTTTGATTTCGTCAAACAAGTATACTAGAAAGTTTGCAATGTCTGGTATAGAGGGATCGAATATATCTACAGAATGATCCCTACACCAACGACGAAAAACCTTCCACTTAGCCGCATAGTTTAGCAAAGAGGAGGTCCTCCTACAGTTAGAAATCGTGTCCACTGCTCGTCCTGTAAAGTGTTTGCCATGCAAGAAGGACCGCACAATGGAAAAACGTGAAGGTTGAGACCTTGCGGGTTGTGATGGAGTTGGCGCGATTTCCCCTGCGAAAGAAGATCCTCCCGTGGAGGAAGCTTTCGCGGTAGGTCCCACAACAGACACCTGAGTAGATTTATCCACGGTCTCTGTGGCGACAGAGATGCTACCAACAGAATCTTGCATTGAGATTGTTTTATCTTTAGCAATACTTGTTGAATTAACGGCGCTGGAGGATACGCATATCCTATCATTCCGTCCCAAGGGATCGACAGAGCGTCTACTGCAAATGCTCTTGGATCCGGACACGGAGACACATACGTCTGCAACTGATTGTTGAGATGTGTCGCAAATAAGTCTATCATTGGCCGTTCCCATTGGTAGCAAATCTGATTGAATACTTGTTTGTTGAGAGTCCACTCCGACGGCAACAAGCGACCCTTTCGTGAAAGGGAGCCTGCTAGCACATTCAGACAACCCGGTATGTGACGGACCGAAAGAAGAACGTGATGTTCTAGCGCAAACAGAAGGATTCTTTCCGTTAGATTGAACAACGAAACTGAATGAGTGCCTCCCTGATTCCATATATACGCCACTACTGTCGTATTGTCGGATAGGATTTGGACATGAGCATTGTGAATAATGTCCATCCAGTGACGGAACGCAAGCCAAATTGACATCATTTCCTTGATGTTTATGTGCTTGCACAGGAATTGCGGATCCTAAAGACCCTGGCATCTCGAATCCGTTGGGATTAATGATGCACCCCAACCTGTTTGACTGGCATCCGTCATAATGGTAAAACTCGGATCCGGCAACTGCAGCGGAACTCCCTGAGTTAACCACTGAATGTTTGCCCAAGTCTGAATCTCTTGTTTCACTTGATCTGACAAGAGAGCGTCTACATCGAGCGAATGAATTTTCACACTCCAATTCTGAGTCAAGAAAATTTGAAGAGGACGTGTGCGTAACCGCCCCATCGGAATGAGATCCGCGGCGGCTCCGCACAGACCTATCAGTCTCATAAATTCTCTCGCCGTGACTTTGTCTGCGTGCAGACAATAGCGAGCGTAACAACTGACTAATTTCGCTCTGGTTAACGGCAGATGAACGAGATTGTTGTGCGTCTCGAAGCTCATTCCCAGATGAGTGAATGACTTGGACGGCACCAGATCCGACTTCTCCTCATTTACTATAAAACCGAGACGTCGGAGCAATAGAAGAAGATTCTGAACATCGTTCTGAAACGTTAACTCGTTGCCGTACCTCTGAAGAATGTCGTCCAGGTAGGCCGACGTTACCGCAGACGAATGAGCTCGGAAATAGATCATTACCGAGTTCATTACCCGAGTGAAAGCCCAGGGTGCTAGATTCAATCCGAAGCACATTGCCCGGAATTGATACACCACTCCTAGGACTGCGAAGCGTAGGTACTTTCGGAATGTCGGATGTACCATGACGTGAAAGTACGCATCTTTGAGATCTATGCTCGTTGCATAATCGTTCACCCGAATACTCGCTCTGACCGACCGAATCGTCTCCATATAAAACTTCGGAGCGACGATCAGCTTGTTTATCCAGCTCAAGTCTATGACTGGACGGAACGAGCCGTCTGGTTTCGGAACCAGAAACAGATGGCTGTAGAATCCCGGAGATTCCTGGTTTTCTACGACCTCTACCGCGTTCTACATTAAAAGAGACTGCACCTCTGATAACAGAGCGTCTCTTTTCTGCGGATTTGACGGAAGATGAGTCCACTTTGGACTTCGAGTTAATGGAGGCTTTCGTTTGAAGGATATCTTTAGATCTTCCGAAGTCACTCCTCTCACCCAAGGGTCGTCCGTAATCGACGCCCATTCTTGTGAAAAGCTCGACAACCTTCCGCCAACCGGTACGCGATAGAGGTTTAAGCCATCACCTCCTGGACCTGCGAGGCCTGCGGTAGGAGAAACCACGTCCTCCACAGCCCGCACCTCGCCCCGTCAACCTCGGGGCGTCCGACCGATTGTCCCGGCCTGAAGGACGTCCCGAACGAGAGTCGCTACCCTGACGGTCTCTCGAATAAGACCAAGAGGACGCACCGGAACCTCTATAGGAACCTCTCTTGGGCGCATTAGACCCAGAAGTGCCGCATCGGACGAACCCGGCTGCCGAACCATTCGGTGAATGGACGCTACACCGGGCGAGCTAGCGGACGACATTTGTCTAATCTCCATGAGCACTTTTGCCGCTAGCTCTGTATTCACTTGTGACGACGGACGCACACTTGTAGAAGATAACATGGAAACATCACCCTGTTCTGGTTCCTCTGAAATAGAAACTGAGAGAGTAGAGTGACCTTGCGGAGAAAGAGCCGGCATTGCCCTTTCTCCAGAAACAACATATCGTGACACACGTTTCCAATGTTTCTCATCCCAATATTCACATATAGGACAGGGATTAATGCGAGAACACTGACTACAATTAATACAATGATCATGAAAGTCAGAGGAAGATTTCTTCCTATTACAATTTGAACAATGTCCCTTCATTGTGAAAGGACAACAACAAGTCCTAGTTACTCGCAAAAACCCCTGACACAAAGATACATAATAACATGATCCATTAATAAATGAAAAAACAATTGCAAATCAAAATAATTTTGAAAAAATATTTTTTCAGCGAAGCCCAAGTTGCTGAAAAGTAACGTTGAGCCCCGATGGATCCGATGGCAAAGTGTGGTCAAAAATTTTAAATTTATATTAAATAATTAATGAGACACTTACGGATAATATAAATGTATCTTATAGTGAGATAAACTACAGCAAAGGCAAACAGCCCCCCTCAAAAAAGGCTGTTGCCAATGTAAACAAACAGTGTAAAACACCAGAAAACATGACTCCAGGCACTGAAAAAACTGGCCCGGAATCAGTCATCAAATTACACTCTATCTGATGCAAAACAGAGACTCCCAGGGGAGAATCTGCAGAACATCAGATGGAAGATGCAGAACACAAACGTTATACACCCATGGGTAACTATGGGGAAAATAACAGAAAACATTCTGTAACCAAGCAACTCTCCCAGGAAATTTTAGAAATGAACTTTCTCAAAAATATGCCAAAAGCATGGGAGAATTGCAAGGGGGGACTTTAGAAGGCTAGGAGAGAGGAAACACTGAATAAGCAGTGCAACATTTAGCAAGAATGACAACAAGAGGCCCATGCCTCGAAAATAGGCAACTTAACATAATTTCATCAAAAAATTTTAAGTACAGCCCTGATTATTTTTTGTCACTTCTTTTTCCTCTCCTCCTTCTATCCTCCTTAGAATCACATTTTCTCCAAAAATTACGTGTCTGGCATCCTTTAAACTGAGATTTACAAGCACAAAGATCAGTGAGATGTTGACTGATGAAAGGCCAAACAGAGAATGATAATTGGCGCCAATTTCGGGATGTCTGCGTCACTGCGCATGCGCAGTAGAGGCGTAGTATGGAGGTCCTTTAGGACATGATTTCTTTTTGTTTTGGATGCAAATTTTGGGGATTGGGGGCAAAATTTGTGTTTGGCCCTGGTTTTGTTAGAGTTAGCACCAGCTAAGTCTGGGTCATTGGTACAGTATAAAAATACAGCTTTTGAAAATCTCCTCTCTAGTTCTATTTCAATCAAAATAACTCCAAGAACCTCCAAGTTTGAGAAATGTGTTGACATACTATGATACATTGTTTATTTTTATGTTATTCTGCAGATAACTATTTTATTGTTAAATAAAAGTATTTCTGGTTGATATAATTGAACTTTTAATTGACAAATAAAAGATTGTTTTTTTTGAGGATGGTGTATATAACAGTTTATGGACTTTTGTGGTGGTAAATATGATGCCTCGGTCAATATAAGTTTTTTAGGTTCAAATCACATCATATTCACCACCACAAAAGTCCATAATTGTATATCACCTTTGTCAAGCTGGAATTCCACCAGGCATTGTGCTAGGTTCAATCCACTGAACTGAAAACTCAAAAGTTTTTCTGAAGTTGGCCAGGTCAGGAGTCTAATCTTGGGTCTACGACACCCAAACTAACTAGCCATAAACGCCCTGCAACCAGACCAACTAAGCTAATGGTAACCCTCCAAAAAGGTTGCATTTAACTCAGCAAGTATTTTAGTTCACATTTTCAACCCAGCCACAGATCGATATTCGAGAATCAACAATTACTGAATATCACTGGCTCAGACCGAGCACAATGCCTGGGAGAATTCCTGCTTGACACAGGCGATGTAAAATTAAATTCAAGCCATTCCATCTTCAGAGATCTTCCATTAATTGAGATTCCTGTGTTTAAAATCTAGGACCAATATATCTTGACTAATAATATATACATTTATATACAGTGGAGCCCACTCAATTGGATATCTCTTAACTGAATAACCCTGTTAATTGAATATAATTTCTCAACACAAAACCATTTACCATACCTCCTGTACAAACTTTACCTGTTAATTGAATATATGTTATAGAATAAACTCTGTTAACTGAATAAAAAATCTTGCAACCTGTTGAGAAATTACCCTGACTCTCCAAAGTTTTCCTTTGTTCATAGATCTATTTGGGCTCAGTACATCCAATACAGGCATTTAATATATTACATCTTGTTTGACAGAGCTCACGGAGCTCTGTCAAACAAGATATAATAGAATAAATGCTAAGTTTATCTCTAGAGTACAGGAAAGTGGCACAAACCCTGTTAATTGAATAATTTTCATTGGCAAAGTGGCTATTCCATTAACAGAGTTCCACTGTACTACTCATAATTTCTCTAAGGATCATCCATACTCATCAACATATTCGTAAATAAATGCTAAATGTGTAAATTTTTTACACAAATATGCCAATGAGTAGGAGGTGATATTTAGCAAATTGTAAGTAGTATATATTTTTAACTGAAAACAAGCAACGACCGCATGGCTAAATAGGCCCTTTGAGCAATTCAAGTGGTAGCAATTTTTCTTCTGAGAGCAGTGAAAAATCCATGCCCAATTGGCCATAACATTGAACTGGTTAATCGGATGACCCTCCAAAGCACAGGTTCCTATTGTGGTTATTATTCATGCCAAGTTTGGAAAAGATCGGTTAAAACACAACCGAGAAAACCACTGGACAAAAAACAATAGACCCCATGGGGCCTGAGGGGCTCACCTGACCAAAATTGTTTAAAGGATTTAATTAGCATCTAATAGCTAGTTAATGCTACAGAGGAATGAAGTTATTTTATTATTTATAACTTTGTTGTCCATGCCAGATGATTTTTTTCTGATCTACTTTGTGGGGCCTTATCACTTATCAAAATAGATTACCTTTACTAATGGTACCATTAATCCCGCAGGTAGATCAAAGTATGGCATGGCAGGAGTCAAATCAAGGTCTGGTGGAGGAGGTCCAAAATGATGAGGTCCTGGAGGAGGAAAGCCTGGTGGAGGTTTACTCAAGTCGGGCATCTGCATGTGATTGGGTCCAGGACCTGGTGGTCCCCTGAAATCTGGATGAAACATCCCTTGTCTTGGTGGTCCTGAAAAAAGATAGAAATGAAATAAAATTTTCTTTCTGTCAAATTGTACTATTTTTTGTACTATTTCAATGAACTGAATTCAAACAATGTTTAGAATAAAATATAAATGAAAGTGTCAATGACACTGTAGCTTAAGCGTGACTGTGTGTAGTGTTTGATGAAAAGGATAATATAAGTTATTGTGATAAATTGATGGTAACATGGTCTGAGCTTTGCGGCTCGGAGCTTATGTTCAACTGAGACGAGAAGCGTCGAGGTTGAACATATGCCCCGGGCCGCAAACCTCAGACCATGTTACCGTCAACTCATCACAATAACGTATATGTTTCGATAAGATACCAGCTATAGCCTAAAACCTACATAGTGAAACACGCGAGGCTTATTTACTAAACTTGTGATCGTTAAAAGTTGCCTTGTTCAAGGCAACTTTTCACAATCACAGATTTAGTAAATAAACGTCTTGTGTATCCACGACGGCACTGGATAAATAATCAATAAACCAGATAAACTCATTCCTTCTTAGTTCAAATCGTAAATCGGTTTGTAATTTAAACAACACTTTATCTGGAACACCGTCTACAGCATACATGAAACATCCAGAAAAATGAAGCGGCTTGCTGGTCACTCCGTTGATGAAGCAGTTACGAAATGGATGACGTCATTTCAAATATTTTGTGTTGTGATGTCAGACGGTAACAATTGCCAATTGAGCCATAAACATAGAATATACTATGTGAGCTCTCGTCCAATCAGAGGAGGAGGATTTTAGTCTTATTGGAACATTGTTCAATGTTGTGAAAGGAATATGAAGTAAGACAAGAATTGCGATAATTGAGAACATGTTAATTTATGTTCCCTACATGCTATGTTTTCAATAAGAATAATTTGAGGTATTAAGAATTGAGGCCTGGGTTAATTGAGGCCTTTGGTTAACGTTATGTCAACCAAAGTTACCAAGTTACAGTAAAATTGTTCCAAAATGAGTCATCCTACCTAGTTATAATGAAATCCCTTCGTAAATATGACTCGTTAACTTTCCTAAAGGAATCTAAGTTACATGGCAGTCACAGTTGACCACTCATGCTCAAAATAGGACAGTCTCATCTAGATATCATACTGAGTTATCCTACCAAGTTACAATGAAATCCATTCATAAAAACAACCTGTAGGCAGTGCTAAAGGAATCTAGGTCACATGACCAAGCGGCGGTAATGGCCGAACGATCATGACCAAAATAGGACAGTCTCATTTTGACATCATACCGAGTTATCCTTCCAGGTTACAATGAAATCGCTTTATAAATATGAACTGTAGACTGTGCTAAACAAATCTAGGTCACGTGCCTGTGTGGCTATCATGGTTGACCGATCATGGCCAAAATAGGACGTTCTCATCTAGACATTATACCGAGTCAGCATACAAATTTACAATGAAATCCCTTCAGAAATGCAACCTGTAGACTGTGCTAAAGGAATCTAGATAATGTGCTCCAGCGGCTGTCATGGTGGACTGAACCAGACCAAAATAGGACGTTCTCATCTAGACATTATACAGAGTCATCCTAGGAAGTTACAATGAAATCCCTTCATAAATGCGACCTGTAGACTGTGCTACAGGTTTTCAGATTTCGGGCCTGCACAGCCGTCACAGTTGACTAATCGCAACCAAAAGGGGACGTTCTCATCTAGACATGAACTCAAACCTGCAGATGAAATTTTGTGATGATCGACAAGAACTACGGGGTGTAGCCTGTGCTGACGAAAATGTGAACAGACTCATAGACTAACAGACTTCTGCATGTGTGTTGGCAATAGCTTATCTTGACTTTATCAATTTAAGCTAAAATTAATTTGTAAACTTATAATTTGTTTTGGGCTGAAGCGAGTATGATTTGAAAAAGATCTGATGTGCGTTTTTTGTGTATTTAACCCTTTACCTAATGTTGTAACCATATCCAGCCCTTGCTGGCCAGCACTATTCACAAAAGTCACCAACCAAGATTTTTTCTTCACTTTTTGTCTAAAAAACATATCTCTTTCACTTCATTGAAACAAGCTATTTAAGATCATTCCATAGAGGAGTCTAAAGCCATAGAGGCCAAAAATTAGAAATTTTAGTTATTCAAGAATTTTTTTTCGCTTTTCGCAAGTGTTGTTTGCTGTTCATGTTACCATGTAAACATTCACATCTGCATGTGTAATATACAAACTGGGCAGTTGATTGAAAAAAAATTTCAACAAAACCATTTCATTAACTCCTCATTGGAACAAGTTCACTGAGCTTGTTCCAATGAGGGGTCACATGATATGGTTTTGTTGAAATTTTGTGAAAAATTTGAAAAAATACTATTTAAAATAAAAAAGGCTGCTTGGTCACACGTCCCCCCCCCCTCCCCCCCCCCCCTCCCCCCCCCCCCAAAAAAAAAAAATGAAAATTAGTTTTGAATTTTTCAAAGTCAAAAAAGGGACATAACTCTGACAAGAAATGTCGGACCAGCCCTGTATTTTATGTTGATACACCTACATAATAAATTTCATTTGATTTGGTCAACTATATCTAAAGTTAGCATTGGGATCATTGGGAAACCAAAGTGAGACGGACAGGTGGACGGATGGATGGTTGGCAAGATGAACTGACAGGCAGGCGGACGGATAGACACCAGCTATTTTAATAGTCCCAGAAACCCCTTTTTTTTGGGTGGACAACAAATGTTGATATCATGTACATTGAGTAGAGGGTTAAATGGAAGATTAACAAAAACACCCTAAACTGACCAGAAGGCTCCATTACAAACACCTCTGTGTTTTCACAAGGATAAATCAGTTTGCAAAATTTGACGAGAACGCTCGTTTCATTCGCATGGAGGTTACGCAAATTTAAATCTATGCGAGAGGATGACCGGTTAGCCAAAAGTTGCATCTTGAATGGTAATGTCCGAGTCACTTTACTTGTAGAGTGCTAAATTTTTTCTCAGCCCCAAGACTTGTTCACACATTTTTGTCTTGTTGCAATTCAAGGGAGAGTGCCCTTTGGCACTCTCCCATAAATTGTAACAATGCAAATCAATGAAGATGAAGAAATTTTACTTACAAGATAATAAGAAGGACATCAACATAATATGAAGCTTTTAACTTTAGGTACCTGCAGTTCAGAATAGAGCCCAAATATAGGCTTCTTGCACACTACCAGTTAAGCAGCCTTTCTTATGTCCTGATAGATTTTTTTTTGCCGTGAAAGGCTGTATATATTTCAATTCCATGCAATATATGAATACTTTTTAATGATAAAAAGGCAGTTTCCCAAGAATTTTTACATAGCCGAGCACTCGGTTAGCCATCTCCACCCACGTGAATGGTCCGTCGGTTAGTCATTTTTGAAATTTTGCACACTGATAAATGTTCTTGCTCTCATACAAGCTCATTCCCATCTGATAATCACAATTTGCTTTCGATGCCCATTTTAGATCAGTACTTCCAATAATATTTTTTAATTCCATGACTGATTTTTGTTAACATTCTGAAGAAAACAGACCGATAGTCAAAGCTTAAATAGATAGTATACATACCATGAGCATATTCATATTCCAAAGGATGCGGCATTCTACCAAATCCTGGTGGCCGAGGCCCACCAAATCGAGGATGAGGTGGCTGATCATGTGGCATGAAGTGGTCAGGGAAATGCTCTGGAAAGTTATCAAATGCTGGATCATATGACTGATCAAATGATGGATCAAATGACTGATCAAATGACTGGTCAAAGGAATGATCAAATGGTGGACCTGACTGTTGACCTCGAGGTGGTCGACTGGCTGATGACTGGCTGAATGGTGATGGTCCACTCATATTTGATGATTTCTGCAAATAACAATGTTATTTCAGTAAAAAAATTTAAAACAGCCCACAAACTGACTCAGAGAAAATCAGTCCATTTTGTATAGTTGAAAATGTACCAATATCAATGTAGCAAAACTCACCAATCAGGCAATCTTAGCAAGCATATTATACATAGATATTACACACATATTTATCTATATTTATTGGTGTTTAAGGTCACATATTTCTTCTGTACAATGGCTAATCATGACCACAATAAGGAGATAAAGCCAAGTTTAGTCAATCGTTTATACCCATTTTGCCCATTTTAGGGGACTTCCACCCCAAACATTGGTGATTGGGTCCTATTTTGCCAGTAAAACAAAGCTTGTTTACCACTGTAAACAAGCACTGCTTCACTTCCCAGGGTTCCCATGGGGATAGATATTACACATAAGCATGAACAGGATTGTACAAATTTGAAATTAAGGCACACCAAATTAGTGCTCAACCGATAGTCAAAAATGGTCGCTGATCGATTACAGGTTATTTGAACTCACAATCTGCCGATTCTGATGCCGATTCCAATTGTAATACCATGCACTACTAGACAAGTCGAGGCTTGACAGAACTAAACTGAACATTTTTCGCAGTGTTAAACTTCACTGACTGGGGTTGCAGTAAAATCACCAGCCATGCACACTTGGGTGGTAAACGTGGCTCTCAGAGCCACGTTTACCGCCCAAGTGCATGCGACTGGTAATTTAACTGTGACCTGAGTCAATGGAGTGCAACCTTCACTTTTCCAGTATGAATGGGTGATTGCCGCAAGTACGCTCAGTTGTAAGCTTTACGTGTCGTTTAACTTGTATATCCCGTAAAGGGGCGACTAGAGAGATTAAGAATACACATTGTGGTTGTTTCTCAACTTTATTGAATGGTATCATTGACATCATTTTACATTAACAATTGCAGAAGATAATAAAGTGCAGTTAATGAATCATCACAAAATGCCTGGCAACAATCGGTTGAACCGATGTTCCATGAGTCATTGCCGTTGTCATCTGATTGCCAACAATGAGCCGATTGAGGTGGCCAGTTCCAATCATCGGTAGAAAACTATCCCAAATAGAGGTTACCGGTACATTAACTTTTTCTGGCAACCATTTTGTAGGTAGCCCTTTTACCGTTTTTTTTTGAAAGAGGAAGTAGAAGTAAAAAACTGATATGTTCCCCATTGTTGGTACAAAGGCTGAGAGAAGAAACTGAGAATATTGAAACCATTTCATTGATTTCATTCATTGCTGTATCACATCCAATTCTTCACCAAGGTTTAATCATCATAATCTTAGTTTGGAGGAGTTAACGACTAGAAAGGCCATATAATTTGTCTCAAATCGTAAGAATCAGTTTGGATTCTTGTGACCTCCTGCCGTGAGAATCAATTTTCTGTTCTTAACCCTTTACCTAACATAAAAAGACAACACTTGGAAACAAAAAAATTATTGAATAACTATTTTTTTCCCATTTTTTGCGTCAAAAACATAGCCTATGACCCCTCATTGGAATGAGCTCAACAACTCATTCCAATGAGGGGTCATACGCTATGTTTTTGAGTCAAAAAACTGAAAAAACTAATGAAAATATTGAATGGCAATTTTTTTTTTAATAATGCTGGCCAGTTTGGCTGTTGCATTGGGTAAAGGGTTAAATAATTTAAAATTTGAGGGTACTTTTGAGAGTACGGCAAGACTCTTGTAAGTGCAACCAGGGACCAATACTATAAAACTTTTTCAATTGAATTTTCCCGAATCGTATTTTCTACAAGTGAATATAAATGATGGAAATGAACCATTGGCATTTCAAAAGATATGGCAAGTCGCCAAGTGGCAAACTGCCACATCTTTGAAATGCTGATGTTTCATTTCACTTAGTTATTTCCATAAACAGAAAATACAATTCTGAAAAATACAACTCTAAAAATTTTATAGTATTGGTCCCAGTACATATTACAAGAGTTTAACCCTCAGACCTTGTTCCAATTTGGTGCGTTCTTGTCCTATATGTACATGGAGAACACAAGTTCCAATATACAGGCTTTTGGTGGTCTTGCTGATGAAGTTACAGTACCTTGCAGTGGTTTCTAGTGAAGTCTTGGCTGCCTGTAAAGGCAGCCAAGACTTCACTAAACACCACTGCTAAGTCAAAGTGTTACCTCATTATGAGGCAGCAAACAATAAATAGAAATTTCCAGGTTTTTAAGGCCACTCCAAAAAAATCAAATGAACAACTTGCGAGAATCAAAGTTGATTCTCACTGTTTTCCTTAAGAGAATCTTTGGCGAGAATTAATTCTGATTCTCATTAGAATTTTAAGCCCTGAGGGAAGTTTTGTCAAACTTTCTCACTATTTTTCTGATATGGAGTAAACAAGGCAAACAAAATATAAAAATTTCCCCATTTCATTTGATGCAAAGTTGGACTGATTCATACAGGGCTGAATGTTGATATTTAGACAAATCCTTCTGAGAGGAAAGGCAGAAGGATATGTTTTCTCAGTTTGAGAAAATGTATCATGTGTTATCAATACCACATTTCTTTCGAAAAATAACTCGAACCTTCCCTGATATGCTAACAATATATATTTTCCTGAATAAATTAACACTTCAAAAACACAGACGTGTACAAATATGAAACTAGAACTATCACTAAAGGTGATTAACTCCCTGCATGCTGCTGGCAGATTTATATATTTATTTATTGGGGTTTAACGAGACTTTTGACAGCCAAGGTCACCTCATGTTGGAGAGTTTTACTGATGGAGGAAGCTGGAATACCCAGAGATAACCACTGAGCAATGGCAAACAATGGACAGACTCTCCAATCTACTAACGTCACACACAAGCCGGGTTGTCATTGACTGAAGACAAGTGCACCACTGACGTACAGTACGCCTTAATACACAACTCCACCATGTCCCCATGTGGGCATTTGGGATTAAGTGCCTTGCTCAAGGACACAACACAGTTGCCACAGATTGAATTCAAACCAAGGATCTCTCAGCTTGCAGTCTGCATCTCTACCTACTGAGTCACCGTGCTCCTTGTTGACGAATATTCCCACCCAAAACAGAAATTCTCTTGCCACTAAAATAATATTTGAAATCATTTAACCAACTTTCAACTTGCAATTTGTATCAACTTTTTGACAGGGTTTTTTTTTTTTTTTACAGTCAAATTTTCATACATTTTTCATCAAATCTAATCATAGCTGCTACATAGAAGCCCTGACTAGATTTAATAAAAAAATATTTTTAAAATACTTGACAGGTCAAGAGTTAATACGCCCACTTTGTGCTTTCCAGAATCACCTCGAAATATGGTGCTTCAAAATCAATTCAAGTCCAAGGGTTAAAATTGTTGAGATTTAAGATTAAAGGCTCTGTGCATATACACTTGTTGGTGGTCATGTTTCAGAAGTTCCAATTCAATTCATAAATGCAGGAGTTGCTGCACACACAAGAATCTCTTACACAAATCTATTTTAAATATTCTATGTTGAAGTGGAGATAACCTAGTTAAAATTAGCAAATAATAAAAATTTAGAATAATGTGCATGTTCACTTGTTATGCCCCATAAAGTAGATTTTCTGTTACTCAGGTCATTTTTGGTAAAACTACATGTGGGCGGGCATTTTTTTTTATTTTATGTTTTATTTTTGTAAATATTTCTTTGCCATCAAAAGTTCATGTTCTTTGTTTAATATTTAGGCCTCATAATCTACTGAACAGCATGGGTGGTGGTGTATTTGGTCTCTTGAGTGCAAGAAGGCTTTGCGATGCTAAAGCATTGGAAAGCCTTGTTGCACCAAAGGAACAAATTTATCAATTTTGTTAGCTTGGGTAAAATATCAGACATAAATCATTTAATTTTTATTTTTTTAAGTTTACATTGGTTATAAAAGGAGAGCAGGTGGCAGCCAAAAGGACCATGTGGTAGGTCCTGAGAAACAGTTTTTAACTTTGTAGGCCAGAAGTATATTTATTAAGCCTTTACCCAATGTAACGCCCAAAACCAGCCAGCGCTATTCACAAAAAACGCCAATTAATTTTTATTATTTTTTAACTTTTTGACTCAAAAACATAGTGTATGCCCCTCTTTGGAACAAGCTTGTTGAGCTCATTCCAATGAGGGGTCATAACCTATGTTTTTGAGACAAAAAATGAAAAAAAATTAGTTATTCAAGAATTTTGTTTGCAAGTGTCGTCTGTTTTTCATGTTAGCTAAAGGGTTAAACTACACTGCATTTATGTTTCTGTATCGGAATCACTGGAAGCATTCAAGATGAAAAAAAAAAATGCAGATACAGCAGACTGTCATTTCAAAATGTTCAACAAACACACTCATCAAGTTTATTTGAAGATCAGGAGAGTTCAAGGGAGACACATACCAGTTTGACTGAAAGGAACAGCATTTTATGAGTCTGAAAATAAAAGCTGAATCAAAATGCCAGTTAAGCAAGTTATTGGCACTACAGTTTACAATTGTAAACTAAATCTATCACACCATTATGTTTATGTACAAAATATTTGTTTATTAGGCAATATCTCAACTCGCTGATGATACAAGATATTGCCTTAATAGGAGGCCTCTCAGCCAAGATAACTCCGCCCAGGGCAACTACTTTCAGGGGCAGCCATATACATGGTAACATTTGATCCCCAATCTCTGATTCTGATAACCCTTCACCCAACACGGATAGCAGACAACACCATCATTTTTTGTCTCAAAAACATAGCTAATGGCTCCTCATTGGAACAAGTTTGTTGAGCTTGTTCAATGAAGGTTCATTACCTTTCTTTATTAGACAAAAATTGAAAACATAATGAAATTTGGCAAATACATTGGTGTTACTTTGACCTGGTAGTCTGTGACCTTAACGCTGATGGATAGAGACCTTATTGTGATTGATGGCACACTGTCTAGTGACAATACATACTGCTATAAAGTTTTGTTAAAAAATATCCAGTGGTAAAGAAATTATGGCTCGCACAAACAAAATGTTGACATTTTCCTGAGTGTTACCTTTACTATGTCACCTGTGACCTTGACCTTAATGAATACAGACCTTATTGTGATTGATGGCACACTGCCTATTGACAATACATACTGTTATAAAGTTTTGTTAAAAAATATCCAGTGGTAAAGAAATTATGGCTTGGACAAACAAAATGTTGATGCCGGACGACAGATGGACGGATGGATGGACAACAGACAACTCGATATCAGAAAAGCTCTGCTGACTTTGCTGGGCGGAGCTAAAAAGAAGTGCGAGACTCTGATACAACATTGTGTATATTAACGTGATGGCAGTAATGTAAGACTTCATTTCAGCTGAAAATGAACTGAAAGCAGAAGATGATATATGACTGAAAAAACTCTTCATATACAAGTAAAGATGTTCCAAAGTAAATAAAAAAAAAGACTGATTTCATTCACATTCAACTTATTTTTTTCATTGCCACATTATCTTAGGACACATAATTACATTGTGAAATAAAACTTTGACTCACAGATGCAAATGCCGGTGTGCTAAATCGATCTTCATCTATTTGTTCTGGTGACCTGCTAGACATCTCATCTGATGATTTCTTTTCTTCAGCAGGCGAATCCTCCTCTTGCTCTATTGGAGTGGATGACCTTGAGTCACCCGTTTCACTAGGAACTTTGGTTGAGGATACTGGCAGTGATGATAATGCTACAAATAAACAACAAAAAAAGAAGTGAGAACCAGATTTAAGAAATTTAATACTGAATGTAGCCTCCAAGTGTATTTTTCCTTGAGAACTCTACTGGTAGGATGCAGTTATACTGATGATATTTTTACATCATTGTTGGCTGCCTGTACAGGCAGCCAGCAATGATGTAAAAACATTGTCAGGATAAATGCAGCTGTGTGCATGTTTATATGGTAGTAATTATCATAAAGGGATTGTGTTGGCTCAGTGGTTATGGCACTGAACTTCAAATCGAAAGATCCACGGTTTGATCCCCGCCAGGGGTAACTGCATTGTGTCCATGGGCAAGGCACTTAATCTTAATTGCCCATGTTGGAGCACTGTGGTGCTGTGTTCTAAGGCGTACAGCACATCGATGGTACACTTGTCTTCAACCAATGATAATCCTGGTTGTGCAGATAGAGTAAGCTGGGGAGTCTGACGGTTGCTCGCCATTATTCACCGGGTACTGCAGCTTCCTCTACCCATAAAACTGTCTGATATGAGGTTACACTTGGTGTCGAACGTGTCCTTAAACCCCAATAAATAAATGAATAAATTATCATAAAATTGAACTGAGGATTTAAGGCATAACCCTTAATCTAACATGAATAGCAGACAACACTTGCAGAAAATTTCTTGAATAAGTAAAAAGTTTTAGTTTTGCCAAAAAAACAAAGCTCATGACCCCTCGTGTTTTAGAGTCATAATTATATTGATAAAAATAATAAAATATGAATTGCGATCAATTTTTGTGACTAGCACTGGACGGTTATGGCCATTACATTAGTTTAAACAATATTTTATTTGTGAAAAAAGAAGTATGCATACAAAAAATAAGAAAACTAGAGTGATGTTACGCATGCAGCCTGACTTTCCCTGCAATGCTTAGACGCAAAATAGTCGGAGCCATTTTTTGTTAACAGTTTACCTAACGAATCTGCCATATCTGCACTCGTGATATACAAAATTTGCTATTCAAATTTTATTTTTTCATTTCTCTACTTCAAAACATACCTCATGACCTATTACCTGGGGGTGGTGTTTGTCTGGGTTTTTAACCACAAACTTTAACCAAAACTGTAAAAAAGCATTTTTGACAAAAGAAAAAAAGGTGCCTAATTGCTTCCCCCCCCACCCCGGGACGGGGGTGTTACATGAGTTTAAAAAAAGGATCCACATGTAGTGACTGTAAATAGTTCAAAATGCACATTTGAGGAAAGAAAAAAGAAATGCCTAATTGGGGGGGGGGGGGGGGGGGGGGGGGGGGGATAATTTCTGTCCGGATTTTTAACCACAAACTTTAACCAAAGTTGTAAAAAAACATTTTTGACAAAAAGGAAAAAAAAAGGTTCTGCATGTAGTGACTGTAAATAGTTCAAAATGCATATTGGAAGAAATGAAAAAAAAAAATGCCTAATTTGAGGGAGGGTGGGGGTTGGTGGTGTTTGTCTGGGTTTTTAACCAAAACTGTAAACCAACATTTTTGACGAAAGAAAAAAAAAGTTCCTAATTGGCCCCCGGGGTGACAGTCACTACATGTGGAACCTTTTTTTAAACTTACGTAAGTTTAAAAAAAAGGTTCCACATGTAGTGACTATAAATAGTTCAAAATACACATTGGAGAAAAAAGGGGAAAAAAAGCCTAATTGGCAGTGGAGGGTGGGTGGGGGGGGGGGGGGGGGGGTTAGGGTTTTTTAACCACAAACTTGGAGTCATCCTACCAAGCCAAGCTACAATGAAATCCCTTTATAATTTTGGCCTGTGGAATATTCTAAAGGTTTTTGGGCTTTGGGCCTCAGTTGCCATCACAGTTGCCCAAAAGGGGACGTTCTCATCTAGACATTATATGAAGTCAACCTATCAAGTTACAATGAAATCCCTCCATAAATATGACCTATAGACTGTGCTAAAGGTGTTCGGGCTTCGGGCCCCTGTTGCCGTCACAGTTGCCCAAAAGGAGATGTTCTCATCTAGACATTATATGAAGTCAACCTATCAAATTACAATGAAATCCCTTCATAAATATGACGTGTAGACTGCGCTAAAGGTTTTCAGGCTTCGGGCTCGGGCAGCCATCGTGGTTGAATGATCGCAACCAAAAGGGGACATTCTCATCTGGACATCATGTGAATTGATCCTACAAAGTTACAATGAAATCCCTTCATAAATATGACTGTAGACTGTGCTGAAGGCGTTTTGGGCTTCGGGCACCTGTAGCCGTCACAGTTGCCCAATCAAGTCCAAAAGAGGACTTTCTCATGTAGAAATTATATAAAGTCAGCCTATCAAGTTACAATGAAATCCCTCCATAAATATGACCTGTAGACTGTGCTAAAGGTTTTTGGGTTTTGGGCTCGTGCAGTCGTCACGGTTGATAGATCATGCCCAAATGGGGAAATTCTCATGTAGACATCATACGGAGTCATCGTATCAAGTTACAATGAAATCCGTCCATTTTAAACATGACCTGCAGACTGTGCTAAAAGTTTTTGGGTTTCGAGCTTGGGCAGCCATCACAGTTGACAGATCATGCCCAAACAGAGACGTTCTCATCTAGGCATTATACAGAGGCATTCTATGAAGTTGCAATGAAATCCCTTCATAAATACAACCTGTAGACTGTGCTAATGGTTTTCCGGTTTTGGGCTCGGGCAGCCATACCGGTTGACCGATCACGACCAAAAGGGGACGTTCTCATGTAGACATGACCTAAAACCTGCATATGAAATTTTGTGACGAACAGACAGGAACTACTGGGTATAGCCTGTACTTGAAGGTTGAATAAAAAACTTTAACCACAAACTTTAACCAAAACTCCAAATGTCAACTGAACAGGAAAAGAGAAAAAAAACCAAAAAAAAACCACCCACTTGAACCTTCAGTAAAAAACTTTAACCACAAACTTTAACCAAAACTCTAAAAGTTAACAGATGGACAGACGGTCAGATGGATGGACAGACGGACGGACAGATGGATGGACGGACAGACAAAAGTCATTACTATAGCCCTCACTGTAAACAGTAGGGCTAAAAATGTGCAATGAGTCAAAATGTACAATAATGCCAAAAAGACTAAGCACAAGGTGAGATATAACCGCAAGCAGAAATGCTTATTTAAGCCATTTCCAGCTCATACTTTGCAACCTGATTGTTATGTCACAAAAGTAATTAATTGTGGTGGAGAGATGAGATGGAAAGGATAAATATTTAATGTTTACAAAAGGGAGGGGGTACATATGGTATATGCTCAATTTTCCTAATCAAGATACTGAAAACCCTTTCCAGCAATATGGCAGTTAACACTAGAGGACAAGCAAAGATACACTACAAACCTGGTTTGGGAGTACTTGACCACCAAGTGGGTGGATATCTGTCCTTACCCTTAACTACAATTCCAGTAAACTAGTGAACACTACAGCAAATTTGCACCTCATGGACCACCAGGTAGATTAACTGGTGGTCCATATTGTCCTCAATTTTCTACTGGACTGACAAGAATAATACACTCATTTCGAAGAGTACAAAATTACTCTGTGTGTCTTGTACAAGAGACTTTGATCTTCAGTGGTACCCAGAACATACTAGGCCTATTCAGATTTTTGCTGAAAGATTTTCCACGCAATCTCTGCGACACTCACTGAAACTGTATCCACATTCACTGTCTGATAGCATATGTGATGCATCAAACCTGAAGTTGACATGTTCTGTAAGCACTAGTCTGGGAGTTACAATATTTCCAAGAGTTATTTCAATTAGTGACTTACTGTTGAGTTGCTGATTTCCAGTGTATGTATAGTGGAATACAAACAATAGCAGCTTTCTTTGGAATGCCATGTGTCGTTCCTCAGATATGCTCACAGTTCTGTCAAATTGTTAATGTACAAACATTGCTAACAATGGATGTACACAAAATTGATGTAAGAATTCCCTTTCCTCTAGCTTGCCTCAAGAGTAAGAGTAAACTTCACACCTGTATTGCAGGCCTGGCATTCTTTAGGAGTGCAGGAGTGCTACACGCCAACTGCATTCCTCGAAAAAATTTAGGAGGGCAATTTTTTGCACCCCTTGATTTTCTGGAATGCCAGACCTGTTTGGGACTGCCTTTAAAATCTATTATCATTTCATCCCCTGAGTTCCAATGTCTTCTCTGTGCCAGTAAGCACAAAGAACACATTGGAACTCAGGGGACGATTTGTCAATATTGCACTGATCCGCAATAATTCAAGACCCATTCTGTGTTGCATTTCGATACATTCTGAGTGTAGAAGACAGTCACATAAGAATTGAATGCAACATTTTCAATAATGAGAAGATGTGTGGGCCAATTTTTCCACTTTGTAATGGAATGTAATACAATTTTTCAGTCACAATATTAATACCTTGAAGTGAATATAACCAAAATAGCAAACAAGTTTTTGCATTGAAAATTTCAGGTGCAATTGCGCTCCCATGCAATCTGAGGAGGGCAACTGTTTTGCACTCCTTGATTTTCTAGATAGTCTGGCCTGTGTATCGACTGAGTGCTGTTATCTCATGCATTAATTAATGATTTACTTATTTGGGTGCTGATAATTGCTTCAAGTTATTCCAGCAATTCAAGATACCCTTGTTCAACTTACTGAATCTTTTTTCAATATTAATTACACATTTATTCCGCTGGGGGAGGGGGTGGGGTGGGTCAATTAACATTTAAGGACTTTTCCAGAAAAAGTGTGAACACTTCCCAGCACCACCCCCTAAAATTCTTTTGATAATCTCTGGTGTTTGTATACATAGCATTTAACCCCCTTAAGTTCTGATATCTTCCAGGTCAGATCAATAACAGCAACCAACTGGAAGAGTCCATATTCATTACTAGGGTAGGACAATTCATAATATCCATGGGGGAACAGTGGTGTTGTGCACTGAGGCACACTGCACTTGCTTTCAACATCGATAGTGCACTTGTCTTCAAACAATGCTAAGGCCACGCAAAGTAGATCTTCTGTTTCTCAGGCCATTATTGGTAAAATTGCATGCGGGCGAGCGATTTTTTATTTTATTTTTTTTTTTTGTAATTATTTCTTGGCCATCAAAGTTCATGTTCTTGGTTTATGTTTTAGGCCTCATATTCAACGGAACAGCATGGATGATGATGTATTTCGTCCCTTGAGAGCAAGAAGGCTTTGCAATGCTAAAGCATTGCAAAGACTTCTTACACTCAAGGTACAAATTTATCAATTTTTTAACTTGGGTAAAATATCAGACATAAACCATTTAATTTTTATTTTTTTAAGTTTACATTGGTCATAAAAAGAGAGCATGCGGCAGCCAAAAGGACCATGCGGGAGGGCCTGAGAAACAGATTGTTTATTTTTTTAGGCCTAACCTGGCTCTGCAGAGTTAGTACAATGGAAATTGATAGTTGCTCGCCACTGCTTGATGGTTCTCTCTGGGTATTTCTGCTTCCTACCCCAGTAAAACTGTCGACAAGAGGTGACATTGGCTGTCAAAAGTGATGTTCAACTCCAATAAAAAAAATTAAATTTTCAACGTGTTGAAAATATTGATTAGTCAACTCCAAACTTCATTGAGCAGCCATCACACTTAATCAAATTATGACATACAGTAGAACCTATTTATTTATTTATTGGTGTTTAAGGTCACATACTTCTGCACAATGGCTAATCAGGATCGCAACATGGAGATAAAGTCAAGTTCAGTCAATCGTTTATATCCAGGTTGCCCATTTTAGAGGACTTCCATCCAAAGCATGGTGTCTGGTCCTATTTTACCAGTAAAACAGAGCTTGTTTACCGCAGTAAATAAAACACTGTTTCACTTCCTGGGTTTCCCACTGGAGACAGTAGAACCTAACTTGAGAAACAAAAGTGGTCTCTCAAAACTGGTAGTCTCTCATAACACATTCATTATAGATGGTACAAGGTCACAGCAGTCTCTCAAGACAGCTGGTCTCTCACGACATCTCTCAAAACAGATTTTATTTGTATCAAGGTCCTGGACTGGAAAAATGGCCTCTCGTGTTCAAGGGTTAATATTTCTAATACATTATTCCAAATCAATAATACCTAAACCCTCTATTTTCCATAAATGAGGCAAGCAATTAATTAAATATAATTTTCAGGGACTTACATGGCTTTTGAATAATAAAGTTGAATTTTCAAGCACTTTTAAAGGAATAGAATTTCAGTTTTCAAATTCAAATAATTTCCCAATTATTTATGGAAAGATATCTTTTAAATATTCTGCAACTGATGGGTTATCTCGCACAAGCCTGGAAAATATGAGTGAATTCACTGAACATCAAGATTATGATGACTAATAACATAGCAGATGTTTCTAGGCAAGTGTCATCTAACAGGCAGATGACACTTGACAAGAAACAACTGCTCAGGTTATATGACTTTTTACTTTTAACCAAAATATGTGTCAGGGCACTTGTCTGTACAACATCATCAGTGAGTAGACTAGACTTCATGCTTCCAATTGTTTTTCAAACTCTTGATACTCACCGACAACTGGTGACACATCTGGCAACTGTTCTTTCATGACTTCTAATTGTGCCTTCCCTTGTGTTATTTGCAAACTCAGATGGTCAGCAAATTCTTTATGCTGTTTTTGCAGTTGACTGTACCTCTGTTGTATACCAGCAGTAATCTGTGTCACTCTGTCCTTATGCTCACTGAGCAATTCAGCCTAAAATTTGAAAACAAAAAAACTTTGACCCTTTTCAATAATTAATGTATTGATATTAAAAATAAAAATCCACACTAAATCAAACCAATTTTAGCCAAGTTGGATCCATACACAGTCGTGTAATAATCAAGAAACTTCAGAGACAGTGCACTGGCATATTTCTATTGTCTATAAGCAGCTTAACTGCTTTGATCTAATTCACCAGTGTGTGGGTGTAAGTTAAATTGTGGTCAGCGAGTACTGGCACATCAGAAAAGTTACAGAGTAACAGACAATCAGACATGTACTCGGGAACTTTGCCTAAGTGATAACACATCACTCACTGCAATTTTAGACAAATATCCCACACCATCTGTCTCAACTGTTTGTCTGCGAGAGTAGTACCACCTCCATAAGTAAAAAAACATCAGAATTTCAGAAACCTGCAGAAGACAAAACAAATTCACTATTACCATTACACTAATCACCATACAACACTCATCTGCATAGCTAATGATGACTTCATTTTCGTTAGTTCAATAAAATTTATGAAACAGGAAAAATTACAATTTTTTAGTAAATTTTGTTTCTTAACATACCTTCCGCTATTGTTTACAATTGGCTGCAATGTAAACGCAAGCCCTACTATGGAACTTAACTCAAGCTAATAACTTTTCCAAACGAATTTGGAAAAGCAGAAGACTGCAAAAGCACTATAAAGAGATTGAAAGGGTTGAGTGAGACCGGCCCTCAAAATTACAGGTGCTCTCCCCACACACCTCTTGCATTACCGAGCGCATGCGCAACTACTATGATGTCAATTCCGAATTTCCGCTGAGAAGTTTTGTGATTTAGTGGGGAGGTAAAGATATCAAAGATATCCCCTAGGAGAGTGAGCCATCAATAGCGCAGCAGAAAGAAAATGCAAGGACGGCAGGGAACGACAGAAAAACCTGTAAAAGGAGAAAGAGCGGGAACCTGCTGAAAAGAACAGAAGCTAAAACACAACACCACAGTGTTGAAAAGCATCCTGAAAGAAAGAAGATGCTGCATGAAGCACCTTCGGAACACTGAAACTTTTCATTCGCATTCGATATTTTACAATGACAAAAGCTTAAGTAAATGCAAATTTTAATCCGAATGACACAGGAGGGAAATATAAGTTTTATAGTAAATTTTCTTTCTTATTATACCTACCGCAATTGTTTACTATTGGCTTGCACTACAGTGGATGACCCTAACTCGGATAAAATACTCTCTATTTTAATCTTTCCCAAGAGATTTGGGAAAGAAAAGTGGTGTAAAAAACACCACGAAAAAATAAGCTGAAACTGGGTTGGCACACACCCAGTAGGAGACGCTCTTCTCTTAGTACAATTCCATGACTTCCGGTAACCAGAGTGCAAGGCAGTCATGAAGCCTTTCTTTTGAGTCTGCCAACATAGGAGTTATGTGATCAGCAGGGAGGAAGGATTCTTACCCATATAAGAAGACGGGAGGGCCTCCATGTAAACAATTGCAGTAGGTATAATAAGAAAGGAAATTTACTATAAAACTAGAAACTGTTTTAGCACACTAAAACATATGTCTCCCCTTCCTTTCTATTTAATGTGCTGCAAATTATATATACATGAATAATATTGACAATCATGCCAAATATCTAAGGTCTAGGTCAAAAGACAAAAAAGTTATGCCCCGGATGGACAAAGTTTCCCTTAAAAAGCACATAAATCTGACCTTCAGGTCAAAGGTCAAGGGCACATGAAGGTCACGATGCTATGCGACACACCGGATCATGGTGATACATCCACATTCCCAATATCTAAGGTCTAGGTCAAAAGACAAAAAAGTTATGCCCCGGACAAAGATTGGGTGAGAAGAAGAAGAAGAAGAAGAATATGCACTGGGAAGGGGAGACTAATTTATATTTCTTATCAACCTACCTTACAATTGTGTACTACAGGCTGAATAGACAATTGGATGGAGGGAATCACATAACCAACCCACACATAACTCAATTGCACTGGAATCGTGGACAGAGGAAGAGGTCCCTAGGCCTATCAAACCATAGCATCACAAACATTAGTAAAAGACAATGAGAGATGAGGCGTATGGTGATGTGTGACGCACAAACAGAAAGGCAATAATAGAACAGAGCTGGAACTGATCTTGTAAGAAGCTGAATGGCTGAGATAGACAACAGCCTGAGCAGAAGAAAGAAGCCCCGTAGAACAAAGGTCCTCTGCCTGCTCCTGCAACTGTCGCAGATAAGTGGAGAAAGAAGCATTTCCCCAGTAGGCTGCCAGCATAACATCTGACAACATGACGGAGTTAGTATAAGCCCCGAGAGGTAGACAATGCATGCACCTCATGGCAAAAAAATGATTGGTAATACAATCGCCAGTCACCAGACAAGCGGAAGCTGCACGAATAGCAAGACAGATCCATCGAGAAATGGATTCAGGAGAGATCTTCTGTCGACCAGGAACAAGAGACAGAAAATCGATCCTACCCTTCCAAATGAACAGAGCAAAGGGTGTTAACCCTCAACAGAAGGAAGAGTCCCGATACAGATAGAAGGCGGAGTAGTTTCCAGTACCTGATTCTTGGCCAGAAAGGAGCAATCACTGGGAAATATAACACTCATGGGAGAGCTCCAGAAAAAGGCCAGGTCAACCGAGAGGGAGTGAAGCTCACTAACCCATCTGGTTGAGGCAAAAGCCATCAGAAAAACTTCTTGCATGTGAGAAAATGCATATCCACCTGGGATAAAGGCATAAACAACCCCCCCCCCCCCCCACCCCCCAAGCAGAGCAGCACCCAAGAAAGAGTCCATCTTGGTGTAAGCTGCAAAGTCCTAGACCTTTTCAAGGAAAAGTGCAGAACAAGCTTGGAGAGGCAAGGATGAGTGCCGATACGACGCTGTCCCACATACGAAAAAGGTCTCCGAAGCATGGACCGGACCCATTGCTGGAGACCCCCAGAATCAAACATATACCAGAAACTCCACAATCTATGTGATCGAAGGAGTGACAGAAAAAACAGAGTGATCCGCACACCATCGACAGAAGACCTTCCACTTAGCCACAGAGGCTAAACAGTGGAGTAAGTGCCTCCTTGAAGAAGAAAAGCAACTCCACTGCTCGTCTCGAAAAAAACAATACAGAGGAGACAGGACCTGACAAAAGACATGTGCGAACGCACAAAGAAGTCGGGTCGATGTGAAAACTCCTCGGGTGACCTTGGCAAAGAAAGTCGTGACGTAGAGTGAGACGTGCCTGAACCGCTGCTAACAGAGAGCGGAGCAGATTGATCCACACCCAATGAGGTGACAGGGGTGCGATCAAAAGGATTCAACAACTGCAGGTTCGTATCTGGGCTAGAACCTGAGGCAGAATCGGAACCGGCAAGAAGGTGTAGCCGACAAGACCGTTCCAAAGGAGGGACACAGCATCCACGGCGAAAGCCAAAGCATCTGGACACGGAGACACGAAAGTGTCCTGATGGTTCCAACGAGTCGCAAAGAGATCGATGTGGGGACGACCCCAGAGATCACAAAGAGACTGGAACACCATCATGTGGAGCATCCACTCGGTGGAAAAGAACCTGCCCTGTCGGGACAGGAAGTCGACTAGGATGTTCAGACGACCAGGAAAGTGACGAACCACCACTCCGGCGTTGACATTCTGAGCGAGCAGTAGAAGATCCTGAACCAATTCGTACATGGGAACATATGCGTGCCACCCTCGTTCCGAATGTAAGCAACCACCGCTCTGAATTGTCGGACAACAGAAGGACCTGACAATTCGAAAGGCAGGGGATCCACTGCTGGAAACTCTGAAAAAGAGCAAGAAGCTCCTTCTGGTTGACGTGAAGAGCTGCTAGATCGTGGTCCCATGACCCGTGAAGGAAAAGACCTAGAGGATCCAACATCACACCCCATCCGAGATCGCTGGCGACTGCCGTCGGAACACGATCGGATATGGGGAAGTCCAACGGAACTCCCTGCATAATCCACTGAACATCGGTCAGGGGAGAAGGTGACGAGGAAGAGACTCCGGTAACTGAAGCACCAGAACCAGAGGATCGACATTCGGCCTCCAACAACTGAGTAGAAAGTGTTGGAGAGGTCTGACATGCAATCGACCTAGAGAAATGAGATCTGTCACCAAACCGCAGAGACCGAGCAGCCAAGGAAGACTCCAAGTTGTTGCGGACGTGGACTGGGCTGATGACAAAACGACGGAGAAGGGACCAGGTCCGGCTTCTCCCCGTTGACTCTGAACCCGAGTGACGTGAGCAGGCTCAACAGTGTGACGACATCAGACTCCAGAAAGGCAGCATTGGAATGCCTCTGGAGGATATCAACTAGATAAGCTGAAGAAGACACCCTGGACAGTGTGCGATGTAAGACTAACACATGCGACATCAGACAGGTGAAGGCCCAAGGATCCAGGTCGAGGCCAAAGAAGGGCATGGCCTTGAACTGAAAAACATCCTGGGGAATGGAGCGGCGAACCGACCTGAAAGCCTCCATGCTGAACTGAGGAGCAATGACAGACTGCATCAGGATACTCAGATGGATAACCTGTCTGAGTCAGACGTCCTTCTTCGACACCAAGAACAGGCGGGAATAAAATCCCACTGAAAGAAAATTCTTGATGACCTCAATCGCTCCCTTTGGTAGGAGATTGCCTATCTCCATGATCAAAAGTTCCCAACGGGTAACGTGGAAAGGGACTCATGTTGGAAGAGGCACTCTTGACTGAATGGAATGCCTCAACTTGGGAAAAAATCGAGGTGACTACTGCCAACGCCTACCCTTACCCTGTGTGTGAGTAGAAGTGACGGCAGGAGGATCAGCCCTTAGTTTCGCAGAGGAAGCAGAAGGGTACTTGTTAGGCTTTGGACGGCCCCTGCCTCCAACAGAAGGCTGATCAATGGAATGACAAAGAGAGTCATCCCGGACCATCGCCACGGAACCATTGAATAGTCACGGACCCGCCGATAGAGGCAGATCGAAGAGAAGTGCACTGCCCCTCAAGAAGGAAACATCTTGTGTCCAGCACAGCGTCCCAGCGAACTAATTCCAAGATAGCCGTGTTACAGGCATGTGTGTGAGAAGATGCATGAGAGCCTTGGACAGCACACACAAAAAAACCTGTTTGTAGTCAAACTCATCTGGGAGCAGATAAGCAGCAAAGCAGAGACGATGTGATCGAAGAGAGAAAGCATTCCAGCATCTCTCCCGATAAGTCCAACACGGACTCCAGAGTCTCCATATGAAAAATGGCCGGCTTGGGAGTTGGAGTCCTGATCCAAGACCGTCAAAGTCTGGCAGACTGTCGGATTGGCGAAACCGTAGGAACGATAACGCACCAGAGGCAAAAAACTGTCAACCCTGATGAAGAACGACGTCTTCATAGCCTTGGAACACAGCTTAGAGTCCAAAGCTGTAAATGCTTCAACCACCTGTACCGACAGGCACGGTCGAAGGCGCCCAGAAGCAGGGTGCTCCACAGTCTGTAGGCGCGCGACCGATGATCGCGGCCGGGCTGACACTGTCGGCTGGTGTGACAGTTTGAGACCTGGAAAGAACCCAAACACAAAGTCAAGAGCTGCCCCCAAGTCAGAAAACTATTGGCTCTCGACGTCAGGAATGTCAGATGCATCCCATGAGTTGGAAGACACATAGCCCATCATGGGCAAACCAGCCTTCGCCTCCCATGGTGTAGGCCCACCAGGGGGATCAGAAAGTGGCCTGTTTCCAATCGTGGGAGGCAGTGCCACAGGGGGCGCCCGGAAACCACTCGTAGCCTCATTGGAAGCAATGGAAAAGGCTCTTGGACAGAACCTAAGTGAGCAAGGAGAGGGCCTCCCTAAGCTCACTGACTGTGTCGGAACGGTACGACATGGGAACGAACCAACAAAGTGGCTTCACTCCTGACCCATTTACCAGCGAAGGGTCACGATTCTCAAATACACCCAACGAGGGGCGACGGGCTGCAGCCAAAAACATCTGAGGGCAGATGTGTATTGGGGTATCACATACCCCAAGGATCTACAGAGCGGAAACCTAGGAGAATCACCGCAGACCTCTGTGGGACAGAAGGTCCAGGATGCACAAAAAGCGTTGGGCACGCAAAACTGGCCATGTGGACGGAAACGCCACGGAGCTCATGGTGACCCCACCATGAACATCCGAATCCAATGAGAAAAACTGAGGTACTCGACGGCTGAGAGACCACAGTAGAGGCCTAGAGGGTTTGGCCGGCAGCCCCTTCCAACTTTGCCAAGTTGAAGTCAGGGAAGGCTGAGGCCAATACCCCACGTCTACACTACCAGACATCTCTGCAGACCCCTGCAGGGATAAAACTGCTGTGTTCAACAGCGGAGAGGACACAACAGGGGGTTCGGTCGGCAGCCACTTCCGACTTCGCCGAGTTGAAGTCAGGGAAGGCTGAGGCCGATACCCCACAACCACACTACAGACATCACTGCAGACCCCTGCAGGGATAAGCGGTGATGTTGTAGATGACCGATGACGTTATATATGGAACAGCAGTAGCAGCAGATACGACGGGAGCTGTTGAAACTGGCGGAAATGGGGAGAGAGCAACCTAGCTCGGCCTCCAAAGGAGGAGTCACAACCCTAGTTGACAGCTTCATATGTCGACTGGAGAGGGCGCATAGTCCCGGAACCAGGCATCTTTTCACCAGACATCCAACAGCTCCCACAATATCCACCATGGTAAAAAAAACCCTGCACATCCCCCACGGAGGGGGTATAACTCTCACCAGACGTGGTCATGTCGAGAGGGCCCAAAACGACAGCGTTCCTCACCCCCCACAGGTGCAGGAGGAGCTGCACATGAGGCACATCCCCCATGGAGGGGGTATAACTCTCACCAGACGTGGTCGTGTCAGGAGGCCCCGAAACGACAGTGTCCTCCCCCCCCCCCCCCCACATGTGCGGGAGGAACAGCCACAAGAATGCACCAAAAGCGAGGGCAAAAGGAATTGCCCTAAAGGAACCGAACGGGACATAACAGAGGTGAGAGCACTAGAAGAACAAGGTGAACTCAACAGATACAGAAAGTAGAAGAACACCCTCAACTACGAGAGAAAGGTGGCAGAAAAAAGAACCGGTGGGTACACAACAGAACCCACACAGGGACCTAAAAAACAGAAATTCAGCCCTCAACAGAGTGAAGAAATCCTGCCCATACAGTCCCTCATTGACACCTAACTCCAATAATAATAATAAAATTTAGCACCGAAAAATTTTATGTCCGAACCGCACGGAACGAGTTCGAAAATCACGCGTGACATAGGAAAATATATATACAATTTAATGAAAATGTGGTTGAAAATATTAACGAGAATATATAAAACACAGTCCTGTTATTGTACGATCTTCAGATCCATAATTCCAGTCACAGGAAACCATTATAGACGAGTTGAATTATCACTGTTTTGTAATGCAAATGGCGACACGTCCTTCACGTGCCGCGGACAAAAAAAGAATGGCTTGATGACTGCCTTGCACTCTGGTTAACGGGCGTTATGGAATTGTACTAAGAGAAGAGCGTCCCCTACTGGGTGTGTGCTGATGGCGCTCGACCCAGTTTTGGTTTCTTTTTTCAAGGTGTTTTTTACACCACTTTTCTTTCCCAAATCTCTTGGGAAAGATTAAAATAGAGAGTATTTTATCCGAGTTAGGGTCTTCTACCAGCCCTCGAAATTGGCCACAGCAATCAGCACTGCCGTGGTGAATGCTGTAGTAAATTAGTTTTACCACGGCACATTAATGCTGTCGTAACATTGTTCCCAGATGCTCAATTTATAATATTTCAATAATGTGTATTAGGAATCATGAGCAACGTCCCACCCAAAATATCCTTGTGCAACACTCCTAATTATATAACTCAAGTATTGAATATCAGGACTGGCAGTTACCTGCCAGTCCTGATATTCAATGCTTGAGTTAGGAAAGGCTACATGTACTCCTAGTATTTGATTTGTGATGTTCTTTAGTTCAAACCATATTTTTTTCCAAGAAGCCAAGTGAACAAATCTTGAACTATACAAACAAGGTCATGGATTAGAAATGGAATTTACCACTGCAATTGATTGCCGTAGTAAAATATTCCTAATTTCAAGGGCTGCTTCTACTGTAGTGCAAGCCTGCAGTACACAATTGTAAGGTAGGTTGATAAGAAATATCTTATTTTTCGACAATCATATGTTCAGCATCAAGACTAGAAAACCTCAAAGTATTCACTGGTGCTGTTGCCAAAAGAACTGCCTAGCTGCCATAAATACAGTAAATGACATGATAACCACATATACATGTAATGCCATTCACAATACATCTGACATTGGCAAAATTACAGCAGATGTGTTCGTCAAACAATTGAAAGAGACAGTCATGAGCAATTCCAAACAGTTAACATCTATATACCAAGAGGAAATTGCAAGTATGTATTCTCTTCTTTTCTTATAAATTACAAATTATTTGTTTTTGAATGTTCCACATTTTTTACCTGATTTGCCCAAAACAGATGAGATGCAGTTGCTTAGAACAACTGAGTGGAGATTGAGAGTACATGCTGTTGTACTCAGTGGAGACAGCAGGCCTCAACAACAACTTGACAAAATTTACAGACTACGTTACAGAGAACTGGGTGGCGGGAAATTGCAGAACAGAAATGTGAAACCTTTATAATTCAGTTGGTCCCTGAACAACTAACCATATTGAAGGCTGGCATCGAAAGCTGCAGCTGGTGTTAGCTGGGTCACACCCCAACATATACAGAATGACAGATTTTTTTGAAAAAAGAACAGGCTGACCAGGAAGCAACCATTTTACAACTAAATTCTGATGGAAAATTGATGCCCAGGAAAAAGAAGTACAAAAAGTGGATAATTCCCTCCGGCATTTTCAACGTCTCCTCCGGGAGGGTAATATTAGCCTCCTACAGTATTTAGATTCTGTGTTCCACAGCACCAGATATATTAAGTTCATAACTGAAGATTTTAATTTAATTTTCATTCAGTTATTAATTTGTAATTCATGTGTTCATAGTTATTTGTGTATTTATATGATAAATAATTAATAAATTATTAATTAATTTTGTTCGTTTTTGTCATTTTCATACTCATTCAGCCCTCTGAATTTGCAATTAAATTCCCTACTAACAAACCACTAATTTGGAGAAACCTATAGTAAGCGTTTCTTTGATCAATCAAAACCTTTTATCCAATGCAGACGATACCAAAATTTATGATATGATATAAAATATTATTTTTTCAAAATGTTCAAAATATTTTAACAAAACCATATCATATGACCCCTCATTTGGAACGAGCTCATTCCAATGAGGGGTTACATGATATAGTTTTGTTGTAATTTTCTGAAAATGAATATTTTTTTCCACTGCTGAATTTGTATATTACGCAGACGGATATGGCCGATTCATTAGGTAAAGGGTTAAATTCCCAACTAAACAATTTGAAGAAACCTATAGTCAGCATTTCTCTGATTGAGAAAAGTTTCACACTTCTACCAGAATAGTGGCTGGGTAGACAGGAAGACCCCCCTTCCAACTAAATCTTCATCGATGACATACCTTGATGATGTTGTTGGAATATTAAACAGGTTTATGGCTAAAAAATCAAGACTTTCTTTTATTAACTCCTTGCAAGCTGCTAGCGATTATTCCTAATCAGGACAGTAAATCACTTGCCACAAAAATAAGTAATACCCCCCCCCCCCCCCCCCTGAAATGTATAAGTTAGATTATCTCCCCTTGAAAATGTCAGAATGGAATTATATTGCTTCATGCACATCTTCATATGGAGTTCTTCCATTGTGTAAAGTTTCATGAAAATTCTTCAAATGGTTTAGGAGGAGTTGCGCTTATAAGGATGGACAGACGGACAGACGGGCGGACAGATGGACGCTCCAACATTTCGGGTTTATGTGCTACCAAAAAAACATTTTGTATCTCCAAAACCTTATTTTACCCAGAACCCCACCCCCTCCACCCTAGAACTTATACTTAAACCCTAACCCCACCCCTCCACCCAAAAATCACACCCTACCCCTAACCCACCTTGACCCTAAAAGCCCACCCCAGACCCTAACCACCACCCACCCCCAGGACCTAACCCCTCCAACCTTAAGCCCTACTCTGGGGCTACCCCTAACCCTAACCCCCACCCCACCCCATCCCTGACCCAACCCCACCCTAGCCAAACCAATAGGATTAGGAGCTATTTTTCGGTTTAGGGGCTACTAAAACTAAAACCCCACCCCTGACCCCAACCCTAACCCCCCCAGGACCTAACCCTCCCCAACCTTAAGCCCTACTCTGGGGCTACCCCTATCCCTAACCCCACCCCACCCCACTCCTAACCCTAACACTACCTTAATTTGGAGGTAGCCCTTTATAATAATATCCCCTAAACCCCCAATGTTGGCCCGGACAGATAGATGGATGGACAGATGGGCAGACAGACGGACAGGGTGATTCCTATATACCCCCCCCCCCCCCCCAAACTTTGTTTGCGGGGGGTATAATTATAGCACACCAAATGAAATCTTCACCTACAAATTGTACTGACTTTTTGACCAGCTATTTCTTGAGTAAAATTTTAATGTAATGAATTTTTAATCAAATCTAATCATGGTTACTTCATAGTAGCCATGACTAGATTTGATGAAAAATATTTTAAAATACTCAGTAGGTTAAGAGTTAACCATGTTCGAAAAATTCCATATTTGGCTCTCCGATTTTGACTTGAAGATGCATTTCAAATCAAAATGTTTTTCAAATATCAAATCTTCACAGGATCCTTATGTAAGACACCTCATACTTGTAGCAGAGCTCTACTCCTTTTTTTTAGTCTCAAAACTATTGTACCTTCCTTCAAAGATTTACAAAGTGTTTGCCATTTCAACCAAGGCACTCTGGGTGGTATTTGTACATTATTACACGCCTGTTCTATGGCAACACTAAACCATGCAGAAAATGAAAATCTGTTCCACACATATTTTTCAATAGAAGTGAAAATTCACTAAAATTTTATATAAATCGTGCACCGTAATTACAATTTGAATCGCTAGCAATAGTTAAAAATAGTAACACAGGTTGCCCTCGCAAATTTAGTTGATGATAAAATGAGTTCTTTTTGTTGATAGTTTGTCCACTGAGTTCCAATGTGTTCTATGTGCCAACTGGCACAAAGAACACATTGGAACTCAGGGGACGAGTTGTCAAATGAACTGCTGAGTGTCCTTATAATAACTGCTTTTACAGATGTGAAGGCGTGTAATAAAAACAGAACGACACACGCGTGTGAATGGTTTAATCGATATGACACTTGTGCCTTCATGGAAGGATAAAACTCAAGGCCTGCGGCCTCTCGTTCTATCCTTCCACGCAGGCACTTGTGCCATATCAATTAACCCATTCTCACATGTGTGTCATTCTGTGTATATACTGTCTATGGGGAAATGGGTGAATTCAATCTGCATTCACAGGTTGGTTCAGTAAAATAGGATTAGGATAGCTGAGGATTAACTTTTGACAAATCCTCACTTTTGATTTATTGTCATTGTGTCGTCTGCTCATTCAGTATCAAATTTTCTTCAAGCAAACATTTATGCATACCAGGTTGAAAGGGTTAAGAATTAAAATCAGCCAAAGAAGGTAAAAACAATGGTAAATACCGAGTTTTAGAAGTAATTAAAAGAGCAAAATTCGATAAAATTACATTATTAAGGTACCAAAATCAAAATAACCTAAATTAAATAAATATTTACCTGATACTCTGACAAGGCCTTTTTTGGTTCTTTCATTTTCTAAATAGACAGAAAGAAAGTTTAGACAGGTTACAATTATTTGCGAAAAACTTTTTAACGTGAAATAAAATAAATAAATTCAACAAATATTTGTCTCAAAATTTATATTTTTTATATTTCAGATAAATGATTTTCAAACAACAACCCTGCTCTCACAGGAAATTAGGTTTGGAAAGACGACAACACATAATGATATTTAAAATGGACTATACATGCGAGTACATCATAGCACGCATGGCCAGGTTTATTAACCAAACAAAAAGGTATGAAATCAGCCAGCTTATCAACAGAAGGCAGAATTATACAAAATGTAGATATAAATATAAGTAAGCTACTTCAGCTCTTATATCCAAAGAAGAAAATCTGTACATGACAGTGCATAAACAATTCCACCTACTTCAGCTCATATATCTGAATCAGCACAATGAAACCTTAACCCTTTACCTAACATGAAAAACAGACGACACTTGCAAAAAAATTTTTTTTAATAACTAATCTTTTTCATTTTTTGTCTTAAAAACATAGGTTATGACCCTCATTGGAACGAGCTCGTTCCGACAAGGGATCATAACCTGTTTTTGAGACAAAAAATGAAAAAATAATGAAAATTAATTGGTGATTTTTGAGAATAGCGCTGGACAGTTTTGGCTGTTACTTTGGCTAAAGGGTTAAGCAGTAGATATCAGAAATTAACTTCAGCACATGTATCTAAAGCCATTTAATGTTCAACAAGCGATGCCTTGCCAACAATTAATGTTCAACACGCGAGACCTTGCTAAAAGTGGTGCAATTACTACCATAGAATCCCAAACTTCACAAAAAACACTTCAACTTATATATCTGAAGGTTGTGAGGGAAATAATGATAAGAACAACCATAGGACACTCATAATAAGGAGCAAAGCTACACAAGTAACAGTAAAGAGGGTAAAACTATCCCAACAATGAAAGAAAACCACAGTATCTGCAGAACAAGCCAATCAATGGAACTAAACTTGGAGAAAGAGAATAGTCAAAACCACAGACCAGGTAGGGAGGCAATCGAAACCGTTGGATTGGATGTTGCGAAACAAGATTCAATCACAGACCGAATGATATCAGACTTGTGTGAAAAGGAGCAGAACCATATGAGAAAAAGATGACAATCAAAACCCACAGACAGGAAGGTGGATATGGAAAAATGGGTTAAGTGAACTCATCGAACTGTACAAACAATGCAAGACAGAGAACCAGTCCATAAGAATCTTAATAGACATGGGGATTAAATAAACTGACTGAATAGAAACCAAAATCAGTTCCCGAAATAAAAGAGCTTATGGGTCACACTCCATAAGTTTCCTTTATTTATTTATTTATTTATTTATTTATTTATTTATTTATTTATTTAATTTATTTATTGAGGTTTAATGACACTTTCAACAACAGGGAATATTGTGTCACACAGTTTTATGAAACAGAAGAAACAGGGTACTGGAAGCAGGCACCTAGAAAGAACCACAAAGCCATGGTGAATAACTAGCAGACACTCCAACTTGCTAACTTGGTACAGGCAGGGTTAGCATTGGTTGAAGGAAAGTGTACCATCATGGAGCCCTAATCTTACCTGCAGTTACAGAGGGCCATCATGCTCCCACTTGGACAATCAAGAAAAAGTGTCTTGCCCAAGAACACAATGTAGGTCAGAAGAATATAGTCAACCTTTTGATTTCAAAGTCTAATGTGCTAAACAATGAGCCACTGAGCGACCCTCAAAACCTAAAAGAAATGAGATACAATATGGCCACCGTGGATTGTTTACTTTCCACGGATGGGCAATATTTCCACGGACGCAATAATATTAGATTCCGAACAATAATTATAGGAATAATCATCAAACATTTAATTAATATTAGAAGCACCGGGTTATACCTGGTGCTTCATTACTTAAAATTTTGTTCCTGATGATTTTCATTACAGTAAAACCTGAGAGACCACCTGTCTTGAGACCACATCTGCCGGGCACCGATTGGTTTTACTCTATAATGGACCTACTATGGGAGACCACCTGTCTTGTGAGACCACCTGTCTTGAGAGAACACTGTGACCTGGTACCAACTTGTATTTTTATGCCATAATGTACCTGTCTTGAGAGACCGCCCCTTTGAAGACTGAAACCATGACAAAAGCTTTTTACCTGTTCTGGAATTGGAAAATCCATTGTGGTTATACTAACATAATTAAAAGTATTAAAAGCTCTTAATTGGGTTTCAATTGCTAACTCATTAAAGATTGAGATGTTCTTATAAGACCCCTGTGAAAAGATTAGGATTATTGCTGAATAAACTATTTCATACATTCATGAAATGTGACAGATAGGACTCTAACAATACGGCCAATCTGCTCCAAAAACCCCTGCAACGCGCTCTCGATGACCTAGAACAATGGTGAGCCAAATGGAGAATTAAGCTAAACGCCAATAAAACCCAACGAATCACCTTTACTCGCAAGAAAAATAAACGAGATTGTGACCTAAAACTTATGGACAACACCCTCCCAGAATGCAAAGAGGCGAAATTCCTTGGCATCACAATTGATCAAAAATTGTCCTTTAACAAGCACACCGACGACATAGCGAAAAAAGCCACCAAACGCATTAACCTATTGAAAATGCTCAAGGGAACTTCATGGGGGGCCAATCAGCCCACCCTACTCAAACTATACAAATCCTTTGTGCGCCCAGTACTCGAATACGGTGCAATCATACTAACTGACCTCAACCAAACTAATATGGGTAAACTCCAGAGGGTCCAAAATCCCGCACTTAGAGTTGCCCTCCGCGTCCCATGGGACACACCCATCAGAACACTCCACGACAGGGCCGATATCCCCACCATTAAAGACCGCCTAGCCACCCTGGCCGCGAAAAATCATGACTGGTTAGCCGACAGCGAACTAATCTCCGAACTTGGAGTAATTTGCGAAAGCCGACAAAAGCCCAAAAATTGCAATCAAAACTAAGACCGCTCCAATAAAAACTAGGGAATGACAAGGTGAACTGCGATCCCCGACGCCCCCGAATACCCCTAAACTAAATTAAAATAAATAAGTCCGCAACCAGCGAAGGGTACAACAGGAAAGAAACACCCTCAGGTGTGGTCTGGTGTGCTAGACCTGTTGCCCTCCCGCTGACAGCCTTGGAAGCTCAACCCGCATTAAACGATCGCGATCGCCGGCACCCTCAACTTCAAATAAACTTAAACTAACCTAAATAAGGCCACTTCCAGCGAAGGACACAACAGGAAAGAAACACCCTCGGGTGTTGTCTAGTGTGCTAGACCTGTTACCGTCCCGCTGCAAACTAGGAAGTTCAGCCCACTTAAAACGCTCGCGATCCCCTGCACCTTTAAACTAAATAATAAATAGGGAACGATGGGGGTTCCAAGCACAAGAGTATGTTACTGCTCTTACGAATGTAAAGATTCGTGCATTTCATACTCTCCCCCATAGCGACAAGCACACACACTGCACAATACCACACGAGAGTATGTTACTGCTCTTACGAATGTAAAGATTCGTGCATTCAATACTCTCCACACACACAGCAGATACCACAAGGACACGCAACTACAGAGGTGCTACTTTTATCTTTGCAGTTTACATATTCTAATGAAAACTAATTCTACCTTCTTCTTTTAAGTAGGTACACAGAAGATGTTTTTTTGACCAGCACCCCAATAACCGCTACAGACAGTCTAACCGTTATGGAAGCAGTCACCCCCACGGTTCCTGAACATCCTCCGCTCCATCCCTAAAAGTGGTCAACCACTTTAAGGGAGGCGAGCGTTGGTCCTGCGTCCCACCTCTGCCCCTTTTTGTAAGCGCAATGCGCATCTTTTGTCCCAACCCAATAGGATTACAATGCAGGCCTGCCCCCGAACCAGGGAAGTTCGGGTCTTCTTCTTGGTGGTCCCCGAAAGGGGTCGTTGTTGTTTTCCTCCAAAGAGTCCAACTATAACAGAGACAGCCTGAGGCAGATTATACTTGCCAGTGATGGCCATCACTCATTATCATCCTCGAAGCGGCAGACTATACTTGCCCAAAAATCCAGATCGACTGCACCCTCGGGGAGAGGTAGTACCTTTGTGAGAGGACCCAACCCCCCACACTGGTCCTCACTCGAGGGTTCAACCGACATCTGCCAATGATACTACCCATCCACAACTGGACACTACTGGAGACACCTGCCGAGTACCGGATCCTTTTCCTCCTTCAACACGCCTTGACATGTGAGAGCCATCCTATACAGTCACAGAGGGTCGAAAGGGGCTTGTCCTTCATACCGTCCCTGTGCGCCTTCGGCGCGCGAAATCATCATTTCAGCAGATAGGAAAAAAAATAAATTTGTGTTGAAAGTTAAAAAATTTATAGTAATTTATATATTTTTTATACTTACCAATGACCCAGACATAGCTGGTGCTAACTCTTAAAATATAGGGCCAAACACAAATTTTGCCCCCCAATCCCCAAAATTTGCATCTAAAACTAAAGAAAACATGTCCTGAAAGGCCCTCCACACTTCGCCCCCACTGCGCATGCGCAGTGTCAAGGACGTTCCGAAATTGGCGCCATTAATCATTCTAATAACCAGTGCCTGGTAAGCGCTATGTACTCAGCGGGGAGGCAAGAGTTCCCAACTCCTGGGAGGGCTATCCCCGTCTGGGTCATTGGTAAGTATAAAAAATATATAAATTACTATAAATTTTTTAACATTTTTATACTGTACCAATGACCCAGACATAGCTGAATAGTAAAAAGGCTGGAGGGCCAAGGACATAGAGCAAAATGGAATACGCTCAATAAAATAAAATAGAGTCATCCCCTGTAGGGAAAAGAAGTAATAGGCCTTACATGTATCTTTCTTATTTTATGTTAAATTAGAAAGATACAACACCTTCCAAAATTGAGCTTCATACATCCATGTACTCTATTAATATCCAATATAATCCTTATACTAATAATTTTTAAAGGAAGCCAATAAATAAAGTAAGTCTAGAGAATAGAGACTCTTATACTCCTAAAAGTGTCTGAGGATTGCATAATCATGTCCGTTGACATATGCAATATTCAAAAGCTATACTTTAAAAACTAAGACTTGAATGAATTTAAAAAACCTAAACTTCTCACTAAACAACCATCCCAATAACAGCTCAGAATTACTAACTCCGGAGGAGGTATCCCCTTGTTTTCATAGTAAAACAGGTGACCCAAGGGAACACCCTCCCCCCCCCCCCTTTTTCTTGCCCTGGGTCAAATAGCCCAGAGCGAAGAGGGCAGCCGAACGGAGACACTGCCGAAACAGACAGCCTACCTAGCTATAGTAGCAACTGTTAAGTGAATGACATTCTGAGCAGTAGATAATAGACCTAACAATAGAGGCCTCCAGAAATGGACTCGATATTTCTGAGATAAAATTCATGAATGTGGATGGCTGAGCGCAATGAGCGGCCTTCAAAAATCTATAATAGCGACACTATTAATGTAAGCCCAAGAAGTAGAAGAACTCTTACTTCATGAGCCGAAATCTTAAGCACAACTGCTAAGTCAATGATATACTATAAGCAGTACCGATAGTTAATAGAATCCATTAACAATAAAATGGAGCGTAACGTCCTTCTACTAGACATCAAAGACAGAAGAAGCTTACGCCCATAGTAATAAACAGAAATCTGTTTATAAATACATAAACTGTACCCGGAAAGAGTAAAGGCCTATGCCCATACGAAGACAGAAGGACCTTAAAATAATAGGTTCCGGATAATAGGAGCCTAACTCTTATGCAACAATTCAACCTAAATAGTAACGGAAGTATTGATTCCGAAACTATGAAAGTGAAAATCATCCATCGATAGTGCATGAAACTCACTGACTCTACAGTAAAAGAGAAACCAACAGAATTACTGTCTAAAAGGTCAGAATTTGAAAACTACTGTTTCCAGAGGCTCAAATGATTACTTAGCTAAATAAGAACCGAAGTTAAAATCCGTATAGGAATTTAATCTAAAGATTCTAAGTCTATTTATCAAAAAGTTACTAACTGACTTAGATAAAGAGACAAAAGACTCAATTGTAAACTATCGTAGAGTGCATAGGTATGAGGTAACATAAACCTATAACCTAAATAATAACAGGCTGCAGTAGATCTTGTGAAACAAGTATACTAAAAAATAGCAATGAGTAGTATGGAGGGATCAAGAATATGAACATAATGATTCCCACACCACGACGGAAGAGCCTCCACTTTAGTCGCATAGAATAGCGAAGAAGAGGATCTCCTATAGTAAGAAATCGCGTCCAAAGCTCGTCCAGTACAGTGCTTACAATGCAATACGGACCACACAACGGAATACATGAAGGTTGCGACCTTGCTGGTTGTGATAAAGATGACACGATTTACCCAGTGAAAAAAGATCCTCACATAGAGGAAGATTTCACGTTAAGACCCACAGTAGACAAGAGAGTAAATTACTCATGATCTCTGTGAAGATAGAGATGCTATCAACAGAAATGTATTGTGGTTGTTTATCTTAGCAATACCTACTAAAACAACAGCGCCGGAGGATACGCGTATCCTATCATTCCGTCCTATAGATCAATAGAGCGTTAACACTATTAGCTCAGAGATCTGGACAAGCCAACACATACGTCTGCAATTGATTAGCAAGCTGTGTCATAAATAAATCATCATTGGGCGCTCCCATAGATAGCAAATCTGATTGAATACTTGTTTGTTGAGAGTCCATTCTGACAGCAACAAGCGACCCGTAAGAGAACGGGAGTCCGATAAAACAATCAGACGACCCGGAATATGACGGACCAAAACTGAACTTGGTGTACTATAACCAACAGACGGATTCTTTCCATTAAATTGAATAACGGAAACGAAAGAGTGCCTCCCTGGTTCCGGAGATACGCCACTACTGTCGAATTAAAGGACAGGAATTTGGGCATGCGTTTCTGAATAATGTTCATGCAATGACATAAAGCAAGCCTAAAAAACATTATTCCGCGGAAGTTAAACTGATTGCTAAAAGACTGCGGAACCCAAAGACCCTGGCACTTCGAATCCGTAGGGATCAGTATATATCCCAATCTGTTTGACTGGCAACCGTCAAAACAGCCACACTCGGGTCCGGCAACTGCGGCGGCACTCACTGAGTCAACCACCGAATGTTTGCCCCAGTCTGAATCTCTTGTAACACTAGATAGACAAGAGAACGTATAAATCGAGCAATTCATGGATTGCCGGAAAGTTGCCGTCGAAGAGAAGCTCCTCCGAGAACGAAGCGACTCTGAGAGAGTTCTTAACCTTACTATCCACGCGTGTGGTTGTAGCTAGGGCTGCGTCACGTCTAACCAACTCCAATCAGCCACTGAAGGGCGGAGTTATACGTGAACAAACTACTGCCCTCAAAAGAAATTACATTGAGAATAATATCCCGTAAATCTTTTCTTGAAGACGTAATGATAACGCCTCAGTAAGGCGGATTACGTATAATAAAGCGTCTAAGTTAAGTCTACTATACATAATGTCGTTCCCAACATTGAAATTGGAAAAGACATAAACGGCGAAAAAGAATATATGCAGTCTTTAATCACACCGTCTAGACGCATATGAACTCTCGGTATGCCCTGCTCTGCCAAAATAAACTATTTGTAAAAATGATAAAATGGCAGAAATGAGCAACGCGGACAAGAAACTAAACTATCATGCTTAGTAGCAGGCTTGTATATATATATATATATATAGCGTCGAAAAATAAAACACATGTTGTAATGACAATATTGGACTGCGTCGGTAAGTCAGGGACAATGTCCCTGTACCGATCGAAAAAACCGAGTCCAATGACGCTATAAGTCTCTTATCCAAGATCGCAGCAATGAAGTCCGAAATAATAATCACAGGAAGATAATGCCAGAAGATATGAAAGGCATCTTCCGATACTACTAAAGGGAAAACTCGAAATCTTTCGAATCCCTTTCGCCATCCTGTCGGACCCTATAAAGCGTTCGGTCGTCCGTAGCTGATGCAACCGCGGACCGCACCGACCCAGCGCCGTCGGATAATTCCTGATTCGACCGAGAAACTGTCAATTGCTGGGATGCTGCGAAACAACTGTGCTAACTCGGATAGCACGTCCGTCACTGAGGCCTGAGGAGAAGCGGTCTTACGATGCATTGCCGCTGGAAGCTCCGTGATCGTTACCCCGTGCATACTTCCAATATGCGAGCGAACGAAGTGTATAGGCCTCGTGTCCCTTGGCTACCGGATGGCGCGACCTATTCGCCGTGGAATCACTGAATGCCGAAACTGATCGGATACTCGAGGTCACGTAGCCAATGTGCGGTCGTGTGCCCTGCTGTGAGGATGAGGAAGCACTAAGGACAGTCTCTCGGACTGTCAATATAACGGAGCGTCCCGAGCAACGGACATATGCTCCGAATGTAAAATATCTGAACCACAACATGCGGTCCCCTATGTTGTTGGGCGAGAGAGGAACCTCTCTCGCTCACAGCCCAGACGGACCTGGACAAGCCAGGAACCGGACTAACAGGCTTCCTCCGATCTGTCCTCAATCTGCCGTCACTGGGTGAGTACTAAAGTAATTAAAGTGCTCGCATCACCCAAATCCCCTTCCTAGACCGCAACGGACGAACCCGGCAGCCGAACCATTCGATGAATGTACGCTACACCGGGTGAGCTAGCAAATGTCACTCCGTAAGCGATAGACATATTCCATGAGCACTTATTGCCGCTAACTCTTCATTAACTATGACGACAGAGGCACACTTTTGAAAGACATCTCCATAACTCTTCGAACAAGAAACCAGAAATGCTTGGATAGCAAGCATAAAATAATAATATATATAGCGTCGTTCAATAATTCGAAAGTTTGTGTGACATTATTGGACTATGTCGGAACTGAGGGACGATGTCCCTGAACCGAACCAAACATTTCTAAGTCCACCGACGCTATCAGTTTCTTATCCGGCATCGCAGCATATGTTGTTCCGAAAGGGAAAGCTTGAAATCCTCCGAATCCCTTTCGGTATCCCGTCGGACCGGATGAAACTTTCGGACGTCCGTACCCGCTTCCGCGGAGCGTCCCGACCCAGCATCGTCGGATAAAATATATGCGACAGATTCAGTTGATGCTGGGATGCTGCGATAAACTGTGCTATTAAGGAAAGCACGTCCGTTCCCGAGGCCTGTGCAGTAGCGGACTTACAATGCATTGCCGCCGGAAGCTCCGTGTACGTTGACTCCCGCACACTTCCTATGCGAACGTCCGGAGTCTGCAGGCCTCGTGTCCCCCGGCTACCAACCCAGCGCCGTCGGATAATTCTCGATCCGACACAGTTTCTGTCGGCTGCTGGGATGCTGCGATAAGCTGTGCTATGTGCACAAGAATGTCCGGCGTCGAGACCTGCGGAGGTGCAGTCTATCGCTGCTTCGCCGAGGGCAGCTCCGCATCAGATGGCTCCCGCATACTTTTCCTATGCGAACGTCCGGAGTCCATCGGTCTCGAATCCCTGGCTGCCGGATGGTGTGACCTGGTCGCCGAAGAATCCTTGATCGGCGAAGATGGTAATATATCGGCGGTCACGCAGCCAAGGTGCGGTCGTGTGCGCTGACGAGAAGAGGAAGCCTTAGCAGTCTCAGCGGACTGCCTATACAACGGAGCGTCCCGAGCGACGGACGTATGCTCCGCTAGCGACACATTTTGTACCACAACATCTGGGGCCAGATGTTGTTGAACGAGAGAGGGGCCTCTCTCGCTTGCCGTCCGGATGGACCGGAACGAGCTATGAACCGGACTAAAAGGCTTCCTCCGTTCTCCCTCCGATCCGCCGTCACTGGGTGTGCATTAAGTTAATTTTATAGTGCTCGCATCACCCCAAAATTCCTTCTAGACCGCAACGGACGAACCCGGCTGCCGAACCATTCGGTGAATGGACGCTACACCGGGCGAGCTAGCGGACGTCAAAGGCCGTCGAACCTACTAGGGTCCTCTTAGGCAATTGGCGTATTACATGAGCACTTTTCCGCTAGCCCTTCATTAATTGTGACGACGGAGGCACACTGTTGGAAGACATCACAGATACATCACCCTAATCTTGATCGTCTGAAATAGAAATTGATAAAGTAGAGTGACCCTGCGGGGAAAGGACCGGAGTGTCCAAATCCCCAACAACATACCGTGACATACGCTTCCCATATTGTCATCGAAATCATACGATACAGAACAGGAGTTAATGCGAGTACACTGACCACATATAGAATGATAATAAAGTCAGAGGAAGACTTCCTCTTAAAACAATTGATCAATATCCTTTCAATGTGAAAAGAAAACAAGTCCTGGTACTCGCACTAACCCCTGGCAATCAAAATACATAATAATAATATGATCCATTAATATAGAAAAAATAATTGAAATCAAAATATTTTGAAAAAATATTTTTTCAGAACAGCCCAAGTTTCTGAAAAGTAACGTTGAGCCCCAATGGATCCCAAGCCTAAGTGTGGACAAAAATTTTAAAAATATTTTAAACAATTTATTCAACACTTACGAACAATAATAATGTATCTAGTTATTATTAAAATAACATAAAGATATTATTATTTAGAAATCCCCCCCTCACACAGAGGGCTGTTGTAAATGTAAACAATGAGTGTAAAAACACTAAAATAAGACTCCAGGCACCCAGGCCCGAAATCAGTTACCAAAAATACACTATCTGATGCAAAACAGAGACTTCCAGGGAAGAAACTGCAGAACATCAGATGGTAGATGCAGAACACAACGCCTAACCACCCGTAGGTGAAGACGTAAACATGGGGAAAGAACAGAATTCATTCTGTTATTCAGCTAAAACTCCCAAGAAATTTTAGTAATAATAATTACAGAAACTATGCCAAAAGCATGGGAGAATAGCAAGGGGGAACTTAAAGGACAGGGAGAGAGGAAAACCCTTGAAAAAACAGTGTAACTAAATAATCAGAATGACAACAAAATGGCTGCTGCCTTGAAAATAGGTAACTTAACATAATTTCATTAAAAAATTTTAAGTTACAGCCCTGATAATATTCTGTCACACATTCTTTTCCTCTCCTCCTTCTCTATCCTCCTTAGAATCACCATTTCACTAATATTTATGTGTCTGGCATCATTTAAACTGAGATTTAAAAGCACAAAGATCAGTCAGATGTTAACTGATGAAGGGCCAAACTTAGAATGATTAATGGCGCCAATTTCGGAACGTCCTTGACACTGCGCATGCGCAGTGGGGGCGAAGTGTGGAGGGCCTTTCAGGACATGTTTTCTTTAGTTTTAGATGCAAATTTTGGGGATTGGGGGGCAAAATTTGTGTTTGGCCCTATATTTTAAGAGTTAGCACCAGCTATGTCTGGGTCATTGGTACAGTATAAAAATATCTTTTTGTTACAAATTGAAATGGACTGTTATAAAAATTATAAAAATAAATTAGTGTTGAAAATCTTCAATGAAGATTTTCAATACTAATTTATTTTTTTATAACAGTCCATTTCAATTTGTTACAAAAACTTCATACAAAAGAACAACTACAAAGTAATTACAAAAATCCATTCTTCTCCATTTCTGAATTTTGTGGTTGGTTATTCACTGACTTGAGAAAACCTGAAACCTGTTATGAGAGACCACCTGTCTTGAGAGACAACTTTTGTGTGGCCCAAAGGACGGTCTCTCAAGACAGGTTCTACTGTATCTGGAAAACGAATGCTTAGACATCAATACCCTCATGTGGATTACGACCACCCCACAGCGACTGTACTGTAATGATAAACTTTGTGAAAGAACATGCAAAAGTAGTTTCGAGTTTTCAACAAAAAAAAACCCCATCATTTCTCATTCAAAGAAATTGTTTTTCAAGTTTGTGAAATACAAATTGGACCGCTTCATTGACGACTGGGCTTTGTCAAATGCTCATTCACTGCCTCTGAAAAAAGAACGATTGAGTTGAAGGTTCAACTTATTATTTGTTTACTTGGGAATAAGATCACTTTCAGCCCAATGGCCATATAACAGTCATATCATGTCCCCAATGCAACAACAATAAAAACATTGCACTTTTGACATTAGTTTTTGAGTCCGACTTGTGAAGAAAGAATTTTCTACCAACGTAAAAGAGTACAAATTCACTTCCCATGATTACCCTAGAGCGAGTCAGGTTAGAAGCTAATAAAAATAGGCTAAACCAACCCAAGCTGTCCAATAATTTTCCCTGACAGTCAATGCTTTTTTTTTAAACATAGCATATGACCCCTCACTGAGGCGGTAGAAAATTAACAAATCATTCATGTGCCCCCCATTCGCAATTCCCCTTGAAAAACCGAGAGGAAAACGAATACTTCATTCTCTACTTTCTAGAGGGAATATAAGTACATATTGGCTCTTACACCTTAGATATATTCTAACATGGTTCCTCAAGTTGCCTCATGTAGAATATTAGTTATCCTTGTGTTTTCCAGGGTGTATGGGATTTACACCAGTTTGGGAACTCATACACCCTGAAGCCAGACCTGTGTAAACTCTCACACACCCTGGAAAACACAAAGATAACAGATTTATTTCCAAGAATTTTGGTGTACTCAATACTTTAACCCACATTATGGGCAAAAACTGACAGAAAATTTGTACTTTGTAAGTTTCTTAATAAAACCAGATAAATATGGATGTCATTGGAACTGGCTCAATGAGCCAGTTCCATTGTCATCCATATCTGTTATATTTTATTGCACATTAATATTAAATTTCCTGTATTTTTATTTTTGTTCTAACATAACCGAGCAGAAGGTATGAATTAATAATTAAAAATGGGTACTTTTTTTAGCCATATAGCCTGCCAGTGTGTATTCTTGTTTTTACACCGTCATGGTTAATCAGTGTAAAAAAAAAAAACCACTGTGGATTGCAAGTGACGCCATACCTCTCAGCCAATCAAAATGCAGTATTTTGTTTCGTTTGAAAATAAGACAAATTATTTAGCAAACTATTTGATCTAACTGAGAGATATTTATTTATTTATTTAATGGTGTTTAAAGTCACATATTTCTGCACAATTGCTAATCATGACCACACCAGTTTTATGGGTGGAGGAAGCCAGAGTACCTGGGGAGAACCACTGAGCAACGGTAAGCAACTGTCAGTTCCCCAACATACTAACTCCACACAAGCAGAGTTAGCATTGATTGAAGACAGGTGTACCATCAATGTGCAGTATGCCTCAGTACACAACGCCACCGTGCCCCCATGTGGGCAATGGGGGAGAAGTGTCTTTCCCAAGGACACAACGTGGTTGCCACAGGTGGGATTCGAACTGAGGACCTCTCAGCTTGCAGCCTGCACCTCCACCTACTGAGCGAACATGCCCCAGTTGAGAGATAAACCTTTCACTTAACATAGCAGTAATATGCAGGCGGTACTATTAACAAAATGAAAGTATCAATGACACTGTAGCTCAACTTGTCAAGACAAAGACATGCACATGTATAGTATGTGACACAGCAATGACAAACATCTAGGTAATGACCTGATAACAAAGGTACATATAAAGTATTGTAACGGTCTGTACATAAATACTGACCGTTGCCTGTAACAAATGTATAGGTAAAGTATTGTAAAGGTGGGTGACAGTCAGATGCTAAACTAGAAAAGAAAACTTTGAGTCCCAGAGTGGGTCTGACTGAACCCCAAAATATTTGTTCTCATAGCACAGTGATAACAAAGGCACCCAAAAATACACTCGTTCCTGTCCCAAGGAGAAAACAAAGGTACCCAAGAAGTTTTGTGAAGATCTGTTCATAAATACGAGCTGTATAGAACTTGTGACAAAAAACTGATTGGACCTAATTTTGGTACAAAATGGCCACTGGCAGCCATCTTGATTTTGGACCGTACCCAGAAACACTCATTCTCATCCCAAGGTATTAACAAAGGTACCCAAGAAGTTTTGTGAAGATCGGTTCATAAATACAGCCTCTACCCTGAGCCGTATTGACATGTGTGCTTACATTGTGTAAGTAGCACTGAATAAATCAAAGTTCATCTAATTAGCATAATTTCTGCACGAAAAAAAACCCCTCACAATATGTGATGTATTCCATGTTACTAAACATTCATACAAAAATTTATTCAAATCAGAACTTTCATACAAAGTTCTGTACAAAAGACTGATTGCACTAATTTTGGTACAAAATGGCTGCTGGTGGCCATCTTGAACTTTGGACCACACCCAAAAACACTCGCTCTTATCCCATGGTGATAACAAAGGTACCCAAGAAGTTTTGTAAAGATTGGTTCATAAATATGGCCTCTAGTCTGAGCTGTATAGAAGTTGTGTACAAAAAACTGATTAGACCTAATTTAGGTACAAAATGGTCACTGGCAGCCATCTTGAATTTTATACCGCACCCAGAAACACTCGTTCTCGTCTCAAGGTGATAACAAAGGTACCCAAGACATTTCGTGAAGATCAGTTCATAAATACAGACTCTAGTCTGAGCCGTATTGACATGTGTACTTACTGTGTGTAAGTCGCACTGAAAAAATCAAAGTTCATCTAATTTGCATAATTTCTGCACGAGAAAAAAACCCGTATTATATGTGATGTATCCCATGGTACTAAACATTCACACAAAAAATTATTCAAATCAGCGCTTTCATATGGAAGTTCTGTGCAAAAATCTGATTTCACCTAATTTTGTACAAAATGGCTGCCATCGGCCATCTTGAATTTCGAACCGGACCCCAAAACACTCGTTCTCGTCCCACGGTGATAACAAAGGTACCCAAGAAGTTTTGTAAAGATCGGTTCATAAATACGGCCTCTAGCCCGAGCCATATCCAATTGTTGACGTACGGACAGACAGACGACGGGCCATGACAAAAGCTCAAATTTGGCTTCGCCAAAGTTGAGCTAAAAACATTGTAATTCAAACTTTATAAATTTTTTAAATTTTGTTGTCCCAAACATAGCTTATGATAACTCAATGGAACGAGCTCCTTGAGCTCATTCCAATGAGGGTCATTTTTTGAGCTAAAAAATGAAAAGTTTTAGTTATGGTAGAAAATTTTCTTCCAAGTGTTATCGGCTATTCATGTTAAATGTTAGGGTGTCATTAATTTATCTTATAATGTTGTACACACACCACTTACAAAGACATTATTTGACCATTTCCTTTACACATACCACTGAACTGTCAACCAAAATGTCATGAGGGTGCTTGGTGTGTCTTACCTTAACCCACCACACTGAAGTACCAAAATTTTAGGCAGAAAATGTTTGATATAATTCAACAAGAAAGTTAACCACTTCAGTCTGGTCTGGTAGAGCCCAATATGCTCTGCCAAGCAGAATTAATTTAACTAAATTGCCAGTTGCATTGTGGGAAGAATTTGGAGTTGGAAATTTTGATCTATCAGCATGCAAAGGGGTTAAGGAACACATGATTCTTTGCATAATGATTTTCATTAACTGGTTGAGTGCTAGAAGCCACTATTATGGCTCCATTGAAAAGTGCTGGAAGTTTCTTTAGTGGTTTTACACTATATGCATTAGCTTGATGTTTGGTCAGCAATAAAGTAAAAATATTTTATATAAAATTGTTTGGTTGCAATTTATTGTAGAGTGCCTGCTGGCACTCTTCAACAAGAGCACCGCTGGGCATTGCATCATACGCCCGTGAACTGTTCAAATTGTACCATTTTAACACATTTGCAATTTTTTTAGAGTGCGAGAAATTTATACTGGCATATATATATATGTTACGGTCATTTGAGAAAAAGACTAACAAGTTTGAAGCCAATCGAAAAACAAATACTAAAGTTATCATCCGGAAACCAAATATTTGACGAAGAATTCTAAGTCCAACAGGGGCCATAATTCAGGCAAAAATTGTTCACACCGACCCCATATTTGAACTTGACCTATATTTTGTTGTGATTAAACCACATACCAAGTTTGGAGCCGATCGGAAAACAAATACTAAAGTTATCATCCGGAAACCAAATATTTGACGAATTCTAAGTCCAACAGGCGCCATAATTCAGGCAAAAATTGTTCAGACCGACCCCATATTCGAACTTGACCTGTATTTTGTTGTGATTAAACCACATACCAAATTTGGAGCCGATCGGAAAACAAATACTAAAGTTATCATCCGGAAACCAAATATTTGACGAATTCTAAGTCCAACTGGGGCCATAATTCAGGCGAAAAATGTTCGGACCGACCCCATATTCGAACTTGACCTGTATTTTGTTGTGATTAAACCACATACCACATTTGGAGCCGATCGGAAAACAAATACTAAAGTTATCATCCGGAAACCAAATATTTGACGAATTCTAAGTTCAACTGGGGCCATAATTCAGGCGAAAAATGTTCGGACCGACCCCATATTCGAACTTGACCTGTATTTTGTTGTGATTAAACCACATACCACATTTGGAGCCGCTCGGAAAACAAATACTAAAGTTATTGTTCGGAAACCAAATGGACGGACGGACGGATGGACGGACGGACAGATGGATGGACAGACGGACATCGCCATAACATAATACGTCCCGTTTTTCAAATGGGCGTATAATATATTGTAACCAAACAATTTTTCATGAACAAAATCTTGCTAAACTAAAGCTACTCTTGCTGTTAGTCTGGTATCTTAGAAAAAAAAAATACCCATGTTTCAAATGAACTTGAAAAATCATGTAGCACTCAACCAGTTAACACAAACACAAAGTTTTTTCGGCCAGTATAAAATAAAGTTTGCAACAAGTAGACCTCTTTCATGCAGGAGTTTATTATATTGGTCCATTTGGGTACAACAGGGTGAACAATGGTTGGCCAGTAAGAGAGATAAAAAGTACAAACATATGTTGACAATTCTTCTCACATTTGGACAAGAAGAATAGCGTTCAATTTCCTTTGCATACTGATGTCAAAATGCAGCAATTTCAAGCCACAATTTTCACCCATAATGCAACTAGGAATCAGAGACATAGCTACTGGGGGGGGGGCCCCACCCAATATTTGTCCACAGATCATGATAGTTGTAAATTTTTCAGGCAAAAATTCCAACAGTTGGAAATTCGAAGCATTGTTGTAACAGAGGTTTTTCCCAAGAGTGCTATTACATTTCTGTGAAAATTCCAACCACAGACTCCAACAGACAGAATTCTGATCAAACAACGCAAGATTTTCCGACTACTCAGTGGCTACAGATCATGATAGGTGTAAATTTTTCAGGCAAAAATTCCAACAGTTGGAAATTCGAAGCATTGTTGTAACAGAGGGTTTTTTCGAGTGTGCTATTACATTTCAGTGAAAATTCCAACTGCCGACTCCCACAGACAGAATTCTGATCAAACAACTCAAGATTTTCCGACAACTCAGTGGCACCCTACTAGGAATTTAACCAATTCAATCTTGAATGACAAAGATGAATAACCTCTGTCAAACAAGACTGAATTGGTTAAATTCCTAGTTGCATTGAGAGAAAAATTTGCAGCTTGAAACTGAGATAATTTGACATCAGTGTAAAGAGGGTTAAGCAAGTTCCTTGTCATTCACTGATTGAAAATGCTATCAGTGATTATCAGTGATAAAAGGGATCTCAAATTTGTTCCTATTCCAGGCAAAATTTATAACCCCTGACAACCACCATTGAATCAAGCCCTGGTCAACTTTGGCGCAAATTGAGTTAACCCTCAGCACACTCATGTAGAAATATCAATATTTCAAACAGCAGATTTTTCCCAGAACACTACTACTGTACTATTTATTTATTTATTTATTTATTTATTTATTTATTTATTTATTTATTTATTTATTTATTGAGATTTAACAACACTTTTGACAGCCAGGATCACCTTGTGTCAGACAGTTTTATGGGTGGAGGAAGCCATAGTACCTGAAGACAGGGACCAGCCGTGAGGGCGACTAGGGCGATTAAGTCGCCCTTCTAAGCCCAAAGTCGCCTAGAAAAATAGTTGGGCCGATTACAAGTGGCCCTCTAAAAATTGGCCAAAATGAGAAAAGGCTGAACTGAGTGATGCGAGGTTTACATGAAAACGAGTATTTTCAAAAATCGAATGTGCTTGAGTGTGATAAATGGGCATTTTAATTCGTCAAATAAACGTCCATTTATTTGAAATCACACGACAAGCAATTGTCCATTGTCGCTTTTGGCAGATTTTTTTATTTCTATTTTGTTGCGTTCCAGTCAGAGCTTCAAGTGTCGAAACGAAAATAGGTGACTTACGCGACTCAACAAAACAACTCAGTTTGAAAGTAGGTTACGTCGCTTAGGATGCCGAAAATGTATACACAACGGACGTATTTTATAACACATTATTTTCATTTCGATTTGCTGACGACTGTTAACTGTTGGGCTGTCTATTCCCACAAAAACACGAATGGAATCGAAACACATGAAAAAAAGCTTTAGTGATGTCAAGAAAAGCTTTGTACAGGACACAAGTGTGCATGTGGACGATCTTGAAAAAGTGTCCTCCTAAACATCGGAATGACATGAAATGACTCGGAATGACACCGGAATGCCATAAAAATGATGCGGAATGACATTTCTTTTACAAAATACTCGACCCCAGAATGTATTTTGTTTATTAACTAACAAAGTACCTCCCAAACTACCTTCTTACATCTGGTCCTGTTCACACTTTCAGACTTAGGAAATTATTAGCTTAGTAGACTTTGTTGAAAGGCAACCACAGGAGGGTGATGGGAGATTGGCATGAAGAAGAGGTGAGGGGTCATGAAGGAGAAGGTAGCAGTGGGGGATTTTCAGTCAATAATTACATTGTGATTTTTTAACCTGGCACAGATGCATCATAGACAACTGGACCTGGATTATTTGTACGTTAATGAAGGACCATAAATTGAAAATATGAAGGGGCGGCGGGGGTGGTACATGAATATTCTTAATTTTCCCCACTTGCCTATGAAGTCTCCCTACATGACTCTGCAGTCTCCCTATTTTTTCTGGAGGGAGACTTGAAGTCTCCCTAAAATTCCCCAATAGGCTGGTCCCTGCCTGAAGACAACCACCAAGCACTGGCTAGCAACTGCCTGACTCATGATTGATTGGAGATTCTCTATTTAGCCAATATTTGAATGAGAGTGATGTGGCTCAATAAATGCAATGAGAAATGGTTCAACAGCGATCACAATCTCTTCCAAAGAGCACCTAATAAACAAGAGGCCCCAGGGGCTTTAATCTCTCACCTGATAAAATTGCTTACAGATGGATTTAAGGTCATATTCAGCATCTACATGTTAGTAAACTTAATCTACTTTAGGTAGGGATTGTTGGGTGAATTTTTGTTGTTGTTGCGTAAAATCACTCAAACACCTTCAAAACACAATTTGAAGCAAAGAGAAAAAAAATCTCCCAGCCCACTCCTTCTCACTTCAACTCCCCCCCCACCCCCCCCCCCCCCCACCCTCCAAGGTGAAAGTTGATTTTTTTTCATAATATACGGCAAAACCCTCCAAATCTTGAAGCAAACATTTTTTGACCCAATGGCTGCTCTGACCCTCTTCCACTCTCACCCCACCCATATCTCCTGGAGGGGGAGTGGGGGGCTCAAGTGACCTCCATTTGAACAAAGGTTAATCTTATATACTAACATGCACATCTAACTAAAATTGAACACCATCAGCTCTGTCAGAATCTGACTTGTGGATGTGAAGATTTTTTAAAGAAGAGTCTTTATACTGCATAAAGTTAAAAGTTGGGATCCCACTGGGAGCCCAAATATGACCAAGGCACTTGAATTGAACAAACTGGAATCTGAAACTCCTAAGGTTGCTGCATATCAAATACAAAGAAGATTTTTAAAAAAATGTTCCTCATATTACACTAAATTAAAATTCAGGTCTCCATTGGGAGCCCAAAAATGGACACAGGGCCTTGGTGTGAACAAACTTGAATCTCACCCCACTACATAGGCTGCATACCAAGTAATTAAATTAAATATTAATTGGTCTACCCACACACTCACTTAGCCGCCATAGAATGAAATTATGATGTGTGATATGTATGATGTTCCAGTGCTGGGTGGAAAATTGGCCTCTTGGCTCCAATAAAACCCCAATAAAAAAATGAAAGTGTCAATGACACTGTAGCTCAACTTGTCAAGACAAAGACATGTACATGTATAGTATGTGACACAGCAATGACAAACATCTAGGTAATGACCTGATAACAAAGGTACATATAAAGTATTGTAACGGTCTGTACATAAATGCTGACCATTGCCTGTAACAAATGTATAGGTAAAGTATTGTAAAGGTGGGTGACAGTCAGATGCTGAACTAGAAAAGAAATCTTTGCGTCCCAGAGTGGGTCTGACTGAACCCCAAAATATTTGTTCTCATAGCACAGTGATAACAAAGGCACCCCAAAACACACTCGTTCCTGTCCCAAGGTAAAAACAAAAGTACTCAAGAAGTTTTGTGAAGATCAGTTCATAAATACGAGCTGTATAGAACTTGTGACAAAAAACTGATTGGACCTAATTTTGGTACAAAATGGCCACTGGCAGCCATCTTGAATTTTGGACCGTACCCAGAAACACTCATTCTCATCCCAAGGAGATAACAAAGGTACCCAAGAAGTTTTGTGAAGATCGGTTCATAAATACAGCCTCTACCCTGAGCCGTATTGACATGTGTGCTTACATTGTGTAAGTAGCACTGAATAAATCAAAGTTCATCTAATTTGCATAATTTCTGCACGAAAAAAAACCCCTTACAATATGTGATGTATTCCATGTTACTAAACATTCATACAAAAATTTATTCAAATCAGAACTTTCATACAGAAGTTCTATACAAAAGACTGATTGCACTAATTTTGGTACAAAATGGCTGCTGGTGGCCATCTTGAATTTCGGACCACACCCAAAAACACTCGCTCTCATCCCACGGTGATAACAAAGGTACCCAAGAAGTTTCGTAAAGATTGGTTCATAAATATGGCCTCTAGTCTGAGCTGTATAGAAGATGTGTACAAAAAAATGATTAGACCTAATTTCGGTACAAAATGGCCACTGGCAGCCATCTTGAATTTTAGACCGCACCCAGAAACACTCGTTCTCGTCCCAAGGTGATAACAAAGGTACCCAAGACATTTCGTGAAGATCAGTTCATAAATACAGACTCTAGTCTGAGCCGTATTGACATGTATACTTACTGTGTGTAAGTCGCACTGAAAAAATCAAAGTTTATCTAATTTGCATAATTTCTGCACGAGAAAAAAACCCGTATTATATGTGATGCATCCCATGGTACTAAACATTCACACAAAAAAATTATTCAAATCAGGGCTTTCATATGGAAGTTCTGTGCAAAAATCTGATTGCACCTAATTTTGTACAAAATGGCTGCCATCGGCCATCTTGAATTTCGGACCGGACCCCAAAACACTCGTTCTCGTCCCACGGTGATACCAAAGGTACCCAAGAAGTTTCGTAAAGATCGGTTCATAAATACGGCCTCTAGCCCGAGCCGTATTGGCATTTGCACTTACAGTGCTGAAAGTAACCCCAAAAAACATCAAAATTAGTCTAATTTGCACAATTTACGTACGAGAAAAAAACCCGTATTATATGTGATGTATCCCATGGTACTAAACATTCATACAAAAAATTATTCAAATCAGAGCTTTCATATGGAAGTTTTGTACAAAAAACAAATTTCTGCACCGTCGGTACAAAATGGCGGCTGGCAGCCATCTTGAATTTCGGACCGCACCCAAAAACACTCGTTCTCGTCCCACGGTCATAACAAAGGTACCCAAGAAGTTTCGTAAAGATCGGTTCATAAATACGGCCTCTAGCCCGAGCCATAGCAGTTCATAATACGACCTCTAGCCCGAGCCATAGCCAATTGTTGACGTACGGACAGATGGACAGACGGCCAGACGGACAGACGGACAGACGGACGGACGGACAGACGGACGACGGGCCATGACAATAGCTCAAGTTTGACTTCGTCAAAGTTGAGCTAAAAATAGTTGTGTTACAAATCACCACTGAAAAATAATTTTGCACTTTACCAGTTAAACATTTACTATGGCAACAGATATTACAAACAGATTCAGGGTAATGGCTTCTAGGACTGATATAGTTGTTAACAAAATAAATGACAGTTAATACTGGAAATAAAAAAAGTTACATTATCAACAGTGACATTACGAATGAAAAATACCAAAGACCCAAGCTGAGAGATCAAGAAAATTCTTTCTTTTATTCATCCCTATCCACCAATGAAACTTCAAGAACACATTCCAAACATGTTTTATCATTCAGGAAAGATAATAAAATGAAAGCAGTGCATTAAATGGATTGATTAAGATGAATGCAAAAGTACATGCAACACTAAAAAAAATTGCCTAGTAAATCTTGAAGAGATGGAAAAAAAACAATCAATGTATTTGTGTGCTCTATGATTTTTTGTGTTGTATGCTCTATGTCTATGATATTTTGAGTGTGGACCCGTTCAGCAACCTACATGTACATCCCACAAGCAGTAAGTTAACTAATTTTCAGTTATCCATTTATACACTGGAGGAAATTACAAGACTATTTTTCAATTACTATTAACTGGTAGAGTGCTAAATTATTTTTGGCCATCAAATCTTGTAAACATGTGTTTGCCTTGTTACAATTTATGGGAGAGTGCCCTAGGCACTCTCCCATAAATTGTAACAAGGCAAACCCTTACAGACTAAATAATATCACTCCAAAGATAATACAAAGCTCATGCACTGAATATAAGCCTTCAAGCTGTGGTACCCACACTTCAGAATAAAGGCCAAATATGGGCTTCGAGCACTCTACCAGTTAAGGCAAAGTAGGGTAAAAAATTTAAGAACATTTATTTCATTCTTGTGGTGGTTACATGAAACATTATAGCACCCCAAATAGTCAATAAAAATTTCAAGAAAAGACCGTGCTAAGAATAGCATTAGAAATAAAGTAGAATGTGACTAACAGCAGACGGAAGTAAGTCATTAACACTTTCAACACCATCACTCAACAGCACCAACAACACGTGAATGACACATACAGAACATGGATAGAGGAGTAAAATTAAGTAGAGATGGGTGGTACTGAAGTTTTGAGTTCAGTATTAGTTTCGGTATTTTTAGGGGGGAATACCACGGTATCTGTTCAGTATACGGTATCTGACATAACTGAGATTTACTGATAGTACCAAAGGGGAATTCAGATTAATAAAATTCAGAACAAGTTCATCTTGGATCATTCTACCCCTCTGCTACAAAAACCACTGCCAATGAGTTCAACAATGGAATTTTTTTCAAATACAAATCATATCAACAGTAATTTTGTGACTTGTTCTAAACACACCTTAACCTTTAAAGGCTTATTTCAGACTTTAGTGATCTCAAAGCATGTGTCATCAGCAAGCCATTTTAGGTCCTGCTGACAACAGACATATCATCTGGACGCTGAATTCTGGTCAAGTCTTGGCTGCCTGTTAAGGAAGCCAAGACTTGACCAGAAGTCACTGCTAAGCAACTGAACATGTATAGTTTGTAGTCTAGTTGGAATTAAGGACAATTGCCCAGGCCATTCTTTCATGAAAAGGAACCTTTTTAAGCATTAACAAGGCCTTATAAATAATGAATGTAGGAAAATTTGAGAATTCAGACGGTTGCGGTATTAAGTGATTGGTTCGCTTCAGTTTTTCGTTACCCCCCACATGATCGGTATCAGTTCGGTTTTTCAGTATATTGCCCATCTCTAACATTAAGTAGAGCTGGACAGTATGACAATTACAGGCTTAATGTCAGTATCTGGGAGCGATTTATCTTGGTATCGGTATGGTATTCAGCGCTAACATAATACCAATAGCAATATAAAACTTTATCTTACCACAAGAATGTATTTCTCCCAACACAAGTAAAAATTTCAGGACCAAATACAAATCTGTATTGGGGGTAGCAAATGCATGTGCGTTCAGTTAAAGAGAACACATTTTTTGCTTGCACTCAATTGGCATATGATTCTCTCCGGGTACTCCTGCTTTCTCCACCTGTAAAACTGTCACGGTCACGATTAGCCATTGTGCATAAGTATGTGACCTTAAACACCAATAAATAAATAAATCAAACCTTAAATGCTGAACAAGTGATAAAACAGACGTAATTTAAAACTGTACCCAATCCCTTCATTATGGGAACAAGTAAAAAAAGGGAGAAATATTGTAAGATAAATTGGTTATTACCACCATGTGGGTTTCCAAGATGGTGTAATGAAGTCTCAAACTCGCTTCTGGGCATATATCAGTGAGTCCGAAGCCTGGAAATAAGCAAACTATCATCTGCAGAATGAGACACCCAAAGGGAGTATTGAGTTTTGCTACACTGAACAGCAGGGTATCATCTCTAAACTTACCCTCTGTGAACCTCAAGCTGGATGAAGGTCTCAGGCCTGAAGAGAAAGTGGTATTCAGAGAATAAATTGGCCCACTGTATGGGATAGCAACAGCAAATTCCTCCTCTGGGGACCTCATTCTGCAAATGCAATGCCAGATGGCTTATTTCCAGACTTGCCCGCCACGAACTGTGTGTCAATACAGGTTACATGTCAGGCATAGATACTAAAAACCGCATGCTCATGCACCTGTTCTGAAGCCATAAACATTTCCCCAAGACAAAATCAGGCTCTGGTGGGACAAATAGATTATTACTGATCCTTGCTATGCATATGATTTTATTGAAAATTACAAGTGGAAAGGCTTCCATTTTCACCTGAAAATCTATAAACCAGATTTAACCCTTTACCTAACATGAAAAGCAGACGACGCTTGCAAACAAAATTTTTGAACTAATTTTTTTCATTTTTTGTGTCAAAAACATTGGTTATGACCCCTCATTGGAACGAGCTCGACAAGCTTGTTCCAAAGAGGGGTCATAACCTATGTTTTTGAAACAAAAAATAATAAACAGCTGCACCATGAGTGCATGATACGCCCGTTATTAATTACAAGAGGGAAGCACACAATATGAGTATACATGTGTACTTGTCAGGGTTTTTTTATATTCTTGTACAATAATCACAACCAACAACATACTGTGTTCAATAATTTGTAAATAAAATTATTTGAATTTCATGTATATATCTTATGTCTACAGAGATCATAACTTCAAGAAAAAATCAACGATTTTCTAAGTAATAAAGTCCCATAACTCTGGAATGACTAATCGAACGGTGACACCAACCGAAAGGGAGCTTCCTTCCATCAACATAAACCATCTACCAAAAAATCGTGAAAATCTCTCGAAGTGTTCTCGAGTTATCGTACGACATGTAAAAAGTTAAAAAATTTATAGTAATTTATATATTTTTTATACTTACCAATGACCCAGACATAGCTGGTGCTAACTCTTAAAATTCTAGGGCCAAACACAAATTTTGCCCCCCAATCCCCAAAATTTGCATCTAAAACCAAAAGAAATCATGTCCTGAAGGTCCTCCATACTTTGCCCTCACTGCGCATGCGCAGTGTCAAGGACGTCCCGAAATTGGCGCCAATTATCATTCTTACAAGCAGTGCCTGGTCAGCGCTATGTACTCAGCGGGGAGGTATGAGTTCCCAACTCCTGGGAGGGCCATCCCCGTCTGGGTCATTGGTAAGTATAAAAAATATATAAATTACTATAAATTTTTTAACATTTTTATACTGTACCAATGACCCAGACATAGCTGAATAGTAAAAAGGCTGGAGGGCCTAGGACATAGAGGAAAATCCAATAAGCTCAACTATATCAATAGAGTCAACCCCTCAAGGAGAAAAGGAGTATTAGGCTTTACATGTATCTTTCTTATTTTATAATAAATTAGAAAGATACAACACCCTTCATAATTGAGCACAATAACATTCATGTTCTCTATTAACATCCAGTATAACCCCTTATACTAATTATTTTAAAAGTAAGCCAATAAATAAAGTTAGTCCAGAGAATTGAGACTCTTTATATTCTTTTAAAAGTGTCCGAGGATTGTATATTAACGCCCGTTTGACACTTGACATATACAAATGCTTCACACCGAGCTACACTTTAAAAATATGACATGAATGAATTTTTAGCATTAATATTAAACTTTAAAACCATCCCGGTAACGACTCAGAGTTACTGACTCCGGAGGAGGAATCCCCTTGCTTTTCACTATAAAGGAGGTGACCTAAGGAAACACCCTCCCTCCCCCTTCCCCTTGCCCTGGGTCAAATAGCCCAGAGCGAAGAGGGCAGCAGGACGGAGTCACTGCCGGAACAGAAAGCCTGCATAACTATAGTTGCAACTGTTTAGTGGACATTCTGAGCAACAGATAACGGACCTAAACAATGCAGGTCTCTAGAAATGGACTCAATATTTCTGAGATAAAAATTTGTGAATGTGGATGGCTGAGACCAATAAGCAGCCTTCATTAAATCTGTAATAGCAACACTATTTGCGTAAGCCCAAGATGTAGAAAGAGCTCTTACTTCATGAGCTGAGATCTTAAGCACAGACTGCTGAGTTGAAGATAGATTATCATAAGCAGTACGGATAGTTAATTGAATCCATCTAGCAACAGAATGGACCGAAATGTCCTTTCTATTAGGCATTAGAGACAGAAAGAAACGTTTTTGTCCCTTTCTGATAAACTGAGATCTTTGTTTATAAATACATAAAGCTCTAACAGGACAGAGTAAAGGCCTACGCCCGTCTGAAGAAGGCAGAGCCTTAATAACAATAGGTTCCGGATATTTATTACAAGCCTGATTCTTAGCTAAAAATCCAACATTAGTGGTGAAGGTGATAGTGTTCCCGACACTACAATAGTGAGAATCGTCCACCGATAGTGCATGAAGCTCACTGACTCTTCTAGCAGAAGAGAAAGCTAAGAGAAAAGCTGTCTTATAAGACCCTTATAACCCTTAATAGTAACAGGCTGCAGTTTGATCTCGTCAAACAAGTATACTAGAAAGTTTGCAATATCTGGTATGGAGGGATCAAAAATATTAACAGAATGATCCTTACACCAATGACGAAAAACCTTCCTCCTACAGTTAGAAATCGCGTCCACTGCTCGTCCTGTAAAGTGCTTGCCATGCAAGAAGGACCGCACAACGGAAATACGTGAAGGTTGAGACCTTGCGGGTTGTGATGAAGTTGACGCGATTTCCCCTGCGAAAGAAGATCCTCCCGTGGAGGAAGCTTTCGCGTTAAGTCCCACAGCAGACACCTGAGTAGATTTATCCACGGCCTCTGTGGAGACAGAGATGCTACCAACAGAATCTGGCATTGAGATTGTTTTATCTTTAGCAACACTTGCTGAATTAACGGCGCTGGAGGATACGCATATCCTATCATTCCGTCCCATGAGATCGACAGAGTGTCTACTGCATATGCTCGTGGATCCGGACATGGTGACACATACGTCTGCAACTGATTGTTGAGATGTGTCGCAAATAAGTCTGTCATTGACCGTTCCCATTGGTTGCAAATCTGATTGAATACCTGTTTGTTGAGAGTCCACTCTGACGGCAACAAGCGACCCTTTCGTGAAAGGGAGTCTGCTAGTACATTCAGACGACCCGTATATGATGGACCGAAAGTAGAACTTGATGTTCTAGAGCAAACAGAAGGATTCTTTCCGTTAAATTGAATAACGGAACGGAATGAATGCCTCCCTGGTTCCGGATATACGCCACTACTGTCGTATTGTCGGACAGGATTTGGACATGAACTTTGTGAATAACGTCCATCCAATAGCGTAACGCAAGCCAAATTGACATCATTTCCTTGATGTTTATGTGCTTGCTTAGAAACTGTGGATCCCAAAGACCCTGGCACCTCGAATCCGTTGGGATCAATGTTGCACCCCAATCTGTTTGACTGGCATCCGTCATAATCGTAAAACCCGGATCCGGCAACTGCAGCGGAACTCCCTGAGTCAACCACTGAATGTTTGCCCAAGTCTGAATCTCTTGTTTCACTTGATCTAACAAGAGAACGTCTGTATCGAGCGAATGAATCTTCACACTCCAATTCTGAGTCAAGAAAATTTGGAGAGGACGAGTGCGCAACCGCCCCATCGGAATGAGATCCGCAGCGGCTCCGCACAGACCTATCAGTCTCATGAACTCCCTCGCTGTGACTTTGTCTGCATGAAGACAATAGCGAGCGTAACAACTGATTAACTTCGCTCTGGTTAATGGCAGACGAACAAGATTGTTGTGCGTCTTGAAGCTCATTCCCAGATGAGTGAATGACTTGGATGGCACCAGATCCGACTTCTCCTCGTTTATAACAAAACCGAGACGTCGGAGCAATAGAAGCAGATTCTGCACATCGTTCTGAAGCGTTAACTCGTTGCCGTACCTCTGAAGAATGTCGTCCAGGTAGGCCGACGTTACCACAGACGAATGAGCTCGGAAATACATCATTACCGAGTTCATTACTCGAGTGAAAGCCCAGGGCGCTAGATTCAATCCGAAGCACATCGCCCGGAATTGATATACAACTCCTGGGACTGCGAAGTGTAGATACTTTCTGAATGTCGGATGTACCATGACGTGAAAGTATGCGTCATTGAGATCTATGCTTGTAGCATAATCGTTCACCCGAATACTCGCTCTGACCGATCGAATCGTCTCCATATAGAACTTCGGAGCGACGATCAGCTTGTTTATCCAGCTCAAATCTATGACTGGACAGAACGAGCCGTCTGGTTTCGGAACCAGAAATAGATGGCTGTAGAACCCCGGTGATTCCTGGTCTTCTACGACCTCTACCGCGTTCTTCATCAAAAGAGAATGTACCTCCGATAAAAGAGTGTCTCTTTTCTGTGGATTTGACGGAAGTTGAGTCCATTCTGGACTTCGAGTTAATGGAGGCTTTCGTTTGAAGGATATTCTTAGTCCTTCCGAAATCACCCTTCTCACCCAAGGGTCGTCCGTAATCGACGCCCACTCTTCTGTAAAACTCGACAACCTTCCACCAACCGGAACACGATAGAGGTTCAAACCATCACATCCTGGACCTGCGAGGCCTGCGGGAGGAGAAACCACGTCCTCCACGACCCGCGCCTCGTCCCGTCGACCTTGGGACGTCAGACCGGTTGTCTCGGCCCGAAGAACGTCCCGCACGTGAGTCGCTGCCTTGACGGTCTCTAGAATAAGACCAAGAGGACGCAAAGGAACCTCTATAGGAACCTCTCTTGGGTGTATTTGTCCCAGAAGTGCCTGTCTTACTCTTATCTGCCGTGTCCGTCTTCTTAGAAGCGGATTTAAAAAGCAGAGAATCCAAAGCTTTCTTAGTAATTTTATCATAGATTGCTGAAAGCTTGCCATCGAAGAGAAGCTCTCCGGAGACTGAAGCGACTCTGAGAGAGTTCTTCACCTTACTATCCACGCGTGTGGATGTAGCTAGGGCTGCGTCACGTCTAACCAACTCCAGGTTTGCCACTGAAAGGGCAGAGTTATACGTGGAATAAGCCACTGCCCTTGAAAGAAGTCTTAATGAGGATTGTATATCCTGGAATTCTTTCCCTTGAAGACGCAGTGATAATGCCTTTGTAACGTGGTCTGCATATGATAAAGCGTCTAAGCTGGCTCTGTTAGACGTAATTGTCGTTTCCAATGCCGCGGTTGGAATGGACATAGACGACGGTAATGACAATTCCAAGTCTTCCGCCTCGTCGTCTAGACGCAGAGGAACTCTCGGTATGCCCTGTCCTGCCGTATCGAATTTATTCCTTGAATTGATGAAAGGCAGGTTAAGAGCATTGGCGGACAAGAAACCAGCTTTGCCTGTTTTGGAAGCCAGCTTAAAGATAGCGTTGTTCAATAATTCGAATGTTCTTGAGACATTATTGGACTGAGACGGAAACTCAGGGACGATGTCTCTGAACCGCTCAAAAAATTCAGTGTCCAATGACACTATCAGTCTCTTGTCCAGTATCGCAGCAGACTGGCCCGATGGAACAACTTGACGAAGGTAGTGCCGGATGAAATCTACAGCAGGTTTATGTTGTTCCGAAAGGGATAGCTCCAAGTCCTCAATATCCCTTTCGCCATCCGGTCGGACCTCATGATGTTCCCGGTCGTCCGCACCCGAGCGTACCGACCCAGCGCCGTCGGATAATTCCTGATCCGACAACGATTCTGTCGTTTGCTGGGATGCTGCGATAATCTGTTCTATCTGAGCTAGCACGTCCGTCATCGAGGCCTGTGGAGTAGCGGTCTTTCGCTGCTTAGCCGCCGGAAGCTCCGCATCAACTGACTCCCGCATACTTCTCTTATGCGAACGTCCGGAGTCTACCGGCCTCTTTTCCCTGGCTACCGGATGGCGAGACCTGGTCGCCGTTGAATCCCTGATCGGCAAAACTGGCTGAATATCCGCGGTCACGTAGCCAAGGTGCGGTCGTGTGCACTGCTGAGAGGATGAGGAAGCCTGAACAGTCTCTCCGGACTGCCTATATAACGGAGCGTCCCGAGCGGCGGACGTATGCTCCACTTGCGAAACATTTTGTACCACAACATCTGGTCCCAGATGTTGTTGTACGAGACAGGGGCCTCTCTCGCTCGCGGCCCGGCTGGACCTGGACGAGCTAGGAACCGGACTACAAGGCTTCCTCCGATCTCTCCTCTTATCCACCGTCACTGGGTGTGCACCTAGTATGTTTATAGTGCTCGCATCACCCAAAACTCCTTCCTGGACCGCAATGGACGAACCCGGCTGCCGAACCATTCGGTGAATGGACGCTACACCGGGCGAGCTAGCGGACGACAGCGCCGTCGATCCTACTAGGGACCTCTTAGGCAACTGGCGTATCTCCATGAGCACTTTTGCCGCTAGCTCTTCATTAGATTGAGACAACGGAAGCGCACCTTTGGAAGATAACATGGAAACATCACCCTGTTCTTGTTCCTCTGAAATAGAAACTGATAAACTAGAGTGACCCTGCGGAGAAAGGACCGGCATAGCCCTTTCCCCGCTAACAACATACCGTGACACACGTTTCCAATGTTTGTCATCCCAAAATTCACATACTGAACAGGAGTTAGTGCGAGTACACTGACTACAATTAATACAATGATCATGAAAGTCAGAGGAAGATTTCCTCTCATTACAATTTGAACAATATCCTTTCATTGTGAAAAGACAACAATAAGTCCTAGTACTCGCACGAACCCCTGAACACAAAGATACATAATAACATGATCCATTAACATTGAAAAAACAACTGAAATCAAAAATAAATTTTGAAAAAATATTTTTTCAGCAAAGCCCAAGTTTCTGAAAAGTAACATTGAGCCCCAATGGATCCCAAGCCTAAGTGTGGACAAAAATTTTAAAATTATTTTAAATAATTAATGCAACACTTACGAATAATAATAATGTATCTTGTAATAAGATAAACTAGTACAAAGGCAAAAAGCCCCCCTCAAAAGAGACTGTTGCCAATGTAAACAAGAAGTGTATAAACACCAGAAAACATGACTCCAGGCACTGACAATCCTGGCCCGAAATCAGTTACCAAAATATACACTATCTGATGCAAAACAGAGACTTCCAAGGAAGAATCTGCAGAACATCAGATGGTAGATGCAGAACACTACATCAAAACACCCATGGGTGAGAACGTAAACATGGGGAAAATAACAGAATTCATTCTGTTACCAAGCTAAATCTCCCAAGAAATTTTAGTAGTAATCTTACTCAAAAATATGCCAAAAGCATGGGAGAATAGCAAGGGGGGACTTAAAGGACAAGGGGAGAGGAAACACTGAATAAGCAGTGCAACTTCATAGCAAGAATGACAACAACAGGCCCATGCCTCGAAAATAGGCAACTTAACATAATTTCATTAAAAAATTTTAAGTTACAGCCCTGAATATTTTCTGTCACTCCTTTTTCCTCTCCTCCTTTTATATCCTCCTTAGAATCACCATTTCTCCAATATTTATGTGTCTGGCATCATTTAAAGTGAGATTTAAAAGCACAAAGATCAGTGAGATGTTAACTGATGAAGGGCCAAACAAAAAATGATAATTGGCGCCAATTTCGGGACATCCTTGACACTGCGCATGCGCAGTGAGGGCAAAGTATGGAGGACCTTCAGGACATGATTTCTTTTGGTTTTAGATGCAAATTTTGGGGATTGGGGGGCAAAATTTGTGTTTGGCCCTAGAATTTTAAGAGTTAGCACCAGCTATGTCTGGGTCATTGGTACAGTATAAAAATATCAACAATTTTCTAAGTAATAAAGTCCCATAACTCTGGAATGACTAATCGAATGGCAACACTAAATGAAAGGGAGCTTCCCTCCATCGATATACACCACCTACCCAAAAATCACGAAAATCTCTCAAAGCGTTCTCGAGTTATCGTATGACATGTAAAAAATCAACAATTTTCTAAGTAATAAAGTCCCATAACTCTTGAATGACTAATCGAACGGCGACACCAACCGAAAGGGAGCTTCCTTCCATCAACATAAACCACCGACCAAAAAATCGTGAAAATCTCTCGAAGCGTTCTCGAGTTATCGTACGTGTAAAAAATCAACAATTTTCTAAGTAATAAAGTCCCATAACTCTGGAATGACTAATCGAACGGCAACACTAAATGAAAGGGAGCTTCCCTCCATCGATATACACCATCTATCAAAAAATCGAGAAAATCTCTCGAAATGTTCTCGAGTTATCGTATGACGTGTAAAAAATCAACAATTTTCTAAGTAATAAAGTCCCATAACTCTGGAATGACTAATCGAACGGCGACACTAAATTAAAGGGAGCTTCCCTCCATCGATATACACCACCTACCCAAAAATCACGAAAATCTCTCAAAGCGTTCTCGAGTTATCGTACAACATGTAAAAAATCAACAATTTTCTAAGTAATAAAGTCCCATAACTCTTGAATGACTAATTGAACGGTGACACTAAACGACAGGGAGCTTCCCTCAATTGATATACACCACCTACCCAAAAATCACAAAAATCTCTCAAAGCGTTCTTGAGTTATCGAACGTGTGACCGGACGGACAGACAGGCGGACAGCGGTATACCATAATACGACCCGTTTTTTTCAAAACGGGCGTATAAAAAATAATGAAAATTAAGTGGTGACTTTTGTGAATAGCACTGGCCAGTTTTGGCAGTTATGTTGGGTAAAAGGTTAAAAGGCTACTCCATTGCTGGGAAGGACATTTGAAAAATAAATGTAGAGCCAATAGATTGTTTTTTCTCTGTACTATATGTACATGTGTGTTTGTGTGTTGAAAGGGTTTCAGATGCGAGTATCAATGCCAATGTCAGTATTATTACAATATATCTAGCTGTGAAATAAATGATAGACGCACCACTATAAATTTCTCATCACCCTGAAAAGAATAAGTTATATGATATAAATCCATTAACCCTTGAGGCCTGATTCTGATTCTGCAAAATTTTTCTAGATCAGAACAGGTAATACAACCAATAACTTTTGTGTCACCGGCCAGTCAAGATTTTTTTGAATTTTCTGGCAGTGGTTTGTAGTCCAGTCTTGACTGGTTTTCTAAGAGAGCCAAGACTTTACTTGTAATCACTAGAAAAGCACAGCAGAGATCTCATCATGTGTGACAAATATTGTGGAATATTGTCCAGGCCTACAAGGGTTAACAAATTTACTTAATTTGCATAGTACAATTTCTGTCACTTTTTAGCTTCTCTGATAATTCCAATCCATGATATCATTTCTTCAGAAGCTCTCAGTGAGAGATTCCTGAGAAAGGATGTAATAATTCCAAGTGTGATAATTTTCTACCCGGGTACTGAAACTTAAAAAACATATTTGCTGCAATTTATAAGCACACTCTTGTAACCAAAATAGGCCAAGAAATATTTTTCATGCACTTTCCCAGACCTTTTCCAATAATGTTGGATTTTCAAGAACTTTCAAGGTCCTCAAATTTCAATTTTCCAAAACCTGTACAAACCCTGTGTAGACTTCTGGCACTGGAAAGTCAAACTGACACTGGCAATGATTATACCCATAACCAGAGGAAGAAGAAATAAAAATGTTAGACAAAAACTACAAAACGTCTCACCTGCAAAATCTGCAGGACAGAGTGAGAAATAAAAGAAAACAAAAACATGTTAATAGGTGATAATGGTAAATGTGTTAATGATGATTCATTTGTACAAAAGAAAAATCTAATCACTATGAAAAAGTAAGAATTATTAATTCAAGATCTCTGATTTTTTAATATTCAGAATTCCCTCCTCTTCAAATCACAACTCTATTAACCCTTTACCCAACGAATCAGCTGCATTCATCTGCATAATTTTCAAATTTTGCAGTTGAAAAAATATATTTATCAAAAAGTTTCAAGAAAACCGTATCATGTCACCCCCACATTGAGCTCGTTCCAGTGAGTGGGTCACATGATACGGTGTCTCGAAAATAAGCTCACCCATATACTTTTGACTTCTTTTACTTCATGCACCCCCTGGGCTCATTCCCAGGTCTGTACGGTAACTCAATGACCTTGTAAATTTCTATTTTTATTAAATTTTCAAAAGCCACTTCCATTTATCACAATAACATATGAATTCACATAAAATTATCAATACAAAGAAGAGGCCCCAAGAGGACTTAATTGTTCACCTGATAAAATTGGATAAAGAAGGATTTATGGTTATATTCAGAATCTACATGTTAATATAGTTAATCTAATTTAGCTAGAGGAGTGGGGTTTGATTTGAGAAGGGTCGGGAGGGTGATTTTAATTTATTTTTTGGGGAAGGGGGGGGGGCACTCTCCAATAATTTATAATAAGACAAATTTTGAATAAACAAAATACTATTTGTTTTTGACTAAATATGAAATATGAGCAAGGAAAATTTTGGCTTTTGCTCTTGTACCTTCATTTTTTATGAAAGCCCTGATAGTGGCTTCTAGCACTCAACCAGTTAAGGGTTAAAGTCACTACTGAGTGAATGACTTCTTTACTAATTACAACTTGGTACATCTTGCAGCATCATAGGTTATATTCAAATTAAAATGTTACCTTTTTTATTACATTTAGAAACTTAACCTCCTTTGCGGTGAAGTCAAAATATCAGAATTTTAACTTGCAAATTTTTTCCATAATGCGACTTGGAATTTAACCAATTCAATCTTGTAGGACAGAGCACACGAAGCTCTATCAGACAAGACTGAATTGGTTAAATTCCAAGTTGCATTATGGGAAAAATTTGCTGTGCAAAAGTTTATCATTTTGACATTACTGTTTGGCGAGGGGGTGGGGGGTGGGGGGAGGGGGGGTAACTCTTTCAGTGCTGAACAGATTTACCCCTGTACCTACTAATATCACAAAATCTGAAATGCAGGCTAATTATTACTGCAAACACATCCCAAAAGTAATTATAACTGTGAAAACTTAAAAAATTTATAGTAATTTATATATTTTTTATACTTACCAATGACCCAGACATAGCTGGTGCTAACTCTTAAAAATATAGGGCCAAACACAAATTTTGCCCCCCAATCCCCAAAATTTGCATCTAAAACCAAAGAAAACATGTCCTGAATGGCCCTCCATACTTCACCTCTACTGCGCATGCGCAGTGTCAAAGACGTCCCGAAATTGGCGCCATTAATCATTCTTACCAACAGTGCCTGGTAAGCACTATGTCCTCAGCGGGGAGGTATGAGTTCCCAACTCCTGGGAGGGCCATCCCCGTCTGGGTCATTGGTAAGTATAAAAAATATATAAATTACTATAAATTTTTTATGATTTTTATACTGTACCAATGACCCAGACATAGCTGAATAGTAAAAAGGCTGGAGGGCCCAGGACATAGAGGAAAATCCAATAAGCTCAACTATATAAATAGAGTCATCTCCTGAAGGAGAAAAGGAGAAATAGGCTTCACGTGTATCTTTCTTATTTATGACAAATTAGAAAGACACAATACCTTTTATAATTGAGCATGATAACATCCATGTTCTCTATTAATATCCAGTATAATTCGTATACTAATTATATTTAAAGTAAGCCCATAAATAAAGTTAGTCCAAAGAATTGAGACTCTTCATACTCTTTTAAAAGTGTCCGAGGATAGTATAATAACATCCGTTTGACACATGACATATACAATTGCTATACTTTAAAACTATGACATGAATGAATTTAAAAACCTAACTTTCACTTAAGAAACCATCCCAGTAACAGCTCAGAAATACTAACTCCGGAGGAGGTATCCCCTTGTTTTCATAATAAAAACAGGTGACCCAAGGGAACACCCTCCCCCCCCCCCCCCCCCCTTTTTCTTGCCCTGGGTCAAATAGCCCAGAGCGAAGAGGGCAGCAGGACGGAGTCACTACCGGAACATAAAGCCTACATAGCTATAGTTGCAATTGTTAAGTGATCGACTTTCTGAGCAGATGATAATGGACCTAAACAATGCAGGTCTCCAGAAATGGATACAATATTTCTGAGATAAAAATTCGTGAATGTGGATGGTTGAGACCAATATGCAGCCTATTTAATCTATAATAGCAAAACTATACGTCAGCCCAAGATGTAGAAGAGCTCTTACTTCATGAGCCGAAATCTTAAGCACAGACTGCTGAGTTAAGGATAGAATATCCTAAGCAGTACCGATAGTTAACTGAATGCATTAAGTAATAGAATGGACCGTAATGACCCTTCTATTAGGCATCAGAGCCAGAAGGAGCTTTACGTCCTACTGATAAACTGAGATCTGTTAATAAATACATAAAGGTCTATCCGGACAGAGTAAAGGCCTATGCCTGCATGAAGACGGAAGGACCTTAAAAACAATAGGTTCCGGATATCATTAGAAGCCTGATTCTTAACCAAAAATACAACATTAGTAGTAAAGGTAATAGAGTTCCCGATACTACAAAAGTGAGAATCGTCCACCGATAGTGCATGAAACTCACTGACTCTTCAGCAGAAGAGAAGGCTAAGAGAATCGCTGCCTTAAAAGACCAGAATTTGAAACTGCTGTCTCAAGGATTCAAATGGTTGCTTTAGTTAATAAGAACCCAAGCTAAATTCCGAATAGGAATTAATCTAACGATTGTAGGTCTCTTATCGAAAAGTTTCAAACTAACTTAGATAAAGAGACATTAGGCTCCATTGTAAACTATCATGGTGTGCATAGGTATCAGATAACATAGACCTATAACCTATAAAAGTAACTGGCTGCAGTTGATCTCGTCAAACAAGTATACTAGAAAGTTTGCAATGTCTGGTATGGAGGAATCAAAAATATCAACATAAAGATCCCTACACCAACGACGGAAGACCCTCCACTTTAGCCGCATAGTGTAGCGAAGAGGAGGTCCTTCTACAGTTAGGAATCGCATCCACTGCTGGTCCTATACAGTGCTTGCTATGCAAGAAGGATCGCACAATGGAATACGTGAAGGTTGAGACCTTGCGGGTTGTTATAGAGTTGACACGATTTCCCCAGCGAAAAAAGATCCTCTCGTGGAGGAAGTTTCCGCGGTAAGTCCCACAGACGACATCTAAGTAAATTTATCCACCGTCTCTGTGGGACAGAGATGCTACTAACAGAATTGTATTGTGAATGAATAATTCTAGCAATACTTGCTGAATCAACAGGGATGGAGGATACGCATATCCTATCATAGCGTCCTACTAGATCGATAGAGCATTAACTACATATGCTCAGGGATCCGGACACGGTGACACATACGTCTACAATTGATTGGAGAGTTGTGTCGCAAATAAATTATCACTGGGAGCTCCCACTGATAGCAAATCTGATTGAATACTTGTTTGTTGATAGTCCATTCCGACGGCAACAAACGACCCTTACGTGAAAGGGAGTCTGCTAATACGATTCGACAACCGAGAATATGACGAACCGAAACAGAACTTGGTGTTCTATAACAAACAGAAGGATTCTTTCCGTTAAAATTAATAACGGAACCGAATGAGTGCCTCCCTGGTTCTGGATATACGCAACTACTGTCGTATTATCGGACAGGATTGAACATGCATTTCTGAATAAAATTCATCCAATGACGTAGTGCAAGCCAACATAATATTCTTCCTTGGAAGTAAGGAGCTTGCCTAAAAACTGCGGAACCCAAAGACCCTGGCACTTCGAATCCGTTGGGATCAAAATTGTGTCCCAACCTGTTTGACTGACATCCGTCATAATCGAAAAACACGGATCCGGCAACTACAGTGGAACTCTCTGAGTCAACCACCGAATGTTTGCCCACGTCTGAATCTCTTGTTATACTTGATAAACCAGAGAATGTGTATATCGAGCAATTCAAGATTGCTGAAAGGTTGCCGTCGAAGAGAAGCTTCTCGAGACCGAAGCGACTCTGAGAGAGTTCTTCACCTTACTATCCATGCGTGTGGATGTAGCTAGGGCTGCGTCACGTCTAACCAACTCCAGGTTGCCACTGAAGGGCGGAGTTATACGTGGAAAAACTACTGCCCCTGAAAGAAATCTCATTGAGGATCATATCCTGGAATTCTTTCTGTTGAAGACGTAATGATAAACGTCTCAGTAAGGTGGTATACGTATGATAAAGCGTCTAAGTTAAGTCTATTATAAATCATTGTCGTTTCCAACATCGTGGTTGGAATTGACATAGACGGCGAAAAAGATAATTAGCAGTCTTCAGTCTCACCGTCTTAGACGCAAAGGAACTCTCAGTAAGCCCAGTTCTGCCAATAAACAATTATTTCCTAGAATTCACGAAAGGCAGAATAGAGCATTGCGGACAAGAAACTATACTAGCATGTTGATAGCAAGCTTATATATATATAGCGTCGTTCAATACTTCAAATGTTCTAAAGACATTATTGGACTGCGTCGACAACTCAGGGACAATGTCCCTGAACCGATCCAAAACTCCGTGTCCAATGACGCTATAGTCTCTTATCCAGCATCGCAGCAATGTAGTCCGACGGAACAACGTCTGGAAGATAATGCCGGAAGAAATGTATGGCAGCTTCTGTTGTTCCGAAAGGGAAAGCTCGAAATCATCCGAATCCCTTTCGCCATCCTGTCGGACCCTATGAAATATTCGGTCGTCCGTACCTGATGCAACAGCGGAGCGTACCGACCCAGCGCTGTCGGATTATTCCTGATCCGACCGAGAATCTGTCGTTTGCTGGGATGCTACGATAAGCTGTGCTATTTTGGATAGCACGTCAGTCACTGAGGCCTGTGGAGAAGCGGTCTTACAATGCATTGCCGCTGGAAGCTCCGCGTTCGTTACCCCGTGCATACTTCTATTATGCGAGCGACCGGAGTGTGCAGGCCTCGTGTCCCTTGGCTACCGGATGGCGTGACCTGTTCGCCATGGAATCACTGAATGCCGAAGCTGGCCGGATATTCAAGGTCACGTAGCCAATGTGCGGTCGTGTGCACTGCTGTGAGGATGAGGAAGCATTATCGACAGTCACTCGGACTGTCTATATAACGGAGCGTCCGGAGTGGTGGACATACGCTCTGAAGGTGAAAAGTCTGTACCACAACATCCGGTCCCATATGTTGTTGCATGAGAGAGGGACCTCTCTCGCTCGCCGCCCGGACGGACCGGATGAGCTAGGAACCGGACTAACAGGCTTCCTCCGATCTCTCCTCTAATCCGTCATCACTGGGTGTGTACTAAAGTCTATTATAGTGCTCGCATCACCCAAATCTCCATCCTAGACCGCAACGGACGAACCCGACTGCCGAACCATTCGATGAATGGACGCTACACCGGGTGAGCTAGCGAATGTCAACTCCGTCGATCCTACTAGGGACCTCTTAGAAGATTGACGTAATCCATGAGCACTAATTGCCGCTAGCTCTTCATTAACTATGACGACAGAGGCACACTTTTGAAAAACATCTCAGTAATTTTGCGAACAAGAAACCAGATACGCTTGTACATAGCAAGCATATAAAAAATATATATAACGTCGTTCAATAAATCGAACATATCTGAGACATTATTGGACTGTGTCGGAACTGAGGGACGAAGTCCCTGAACCGAACCAAAAATTTCTAAGTCCACCGACGCTATCAGTTTCTTATCCGGTATCGCAGCATTCTGGTCCGACGAAAAACCTCTAGAAGAAGAAGTCGGATGACATATACAGCAGCTTATGTTGTTCCGAAAGGGAAAGCTCGAAAACATCCGAATCCCTTTCGGCATCCCGTCGGACCGTATGAAATTTTCGGACGTCCGCACCTGATGCTTCCGTGGAGCGTCCCGACCCAGCGTCGTCGGATATTATATTATGCGACAGAGATTCTGTCGTTGCTGGGATGCTGCGGTAAGTTGTGCTATTTGGGATAGCACGTCCGTCACCGAGGCCTGTGCAGAAGCGGTCTTACGATGCTTTGCCGCTGGAAGCTCCGTGTACGTTGACTCCCGCATACTTTCTTATGCGAACGTCCGGAGTCTGCAGGCCTCGTGTCCCTGGCAATCGGATGGCGTGACCTGGTCGCCGAGGATTCTCTGATTGGCGAAGTTGACTGGATATCGGAGGTCACATAGCCAAGGTGCGGTCGTGTGCACTGCCATGAGAATGAGGAAGCCTTATTGACAGTCTCTCTGGACTGTCTATATAACGGAGCGTCCCGAGCGGCGGACGTATGCTCCAAATGCGATACATTTTGTACCACAACATCTGGGGCCAGATGTTGAAGTACGAGAGAGGGGCCTCTCTCGCTCGCAGCCCGGATGGGCCTGGACGAGCTATGAACCGGACTAAAAGGCTTCCTCCGTTCTCCCCTCTAATCCGCCGTCACTGGGTGTGCACATGGATGTTTATAGTGCTCGCATCACCCACAACTCCTTTCTAGACCGCAACGGACGAACCCGGCTGCCGAACCATTCGATGAATGGACGCTACACCGGGCGAGCTAGCAGGCGTCAAAGGCCGTCGAACCTACTAGGGTCCTCTTAGGCAATTGACGTATTACCTGAGCACTTTTCCGCTAGCTCTACATTAATTGTGACGACGGAGGCACACTTTTTGGAAGACATCACGGATACATCACCCTGATCATGATCGTCTGAAATAGAGATTGATAAAGTAGAGTGACCCTGCGGGGAAAGGACCGGAATGGCCAATTCCCCACTAACATACCGTGACACACGCTTCCCATGTTGTCATCGTAATCAACACATACAGAACAGGAGTTAGTGCGAGTACTCTGACTACATTATACAATGATTATGAAAGTCAGAGGAAGATTTCCTCTTATTACAATTGAACAATATCCTTTCAATGTGAAAAGAAAACAAAGTCCTAGTACTCGCACCAACCCCTGACAATCAAAATACATAATAACAAGATCCATTAACATAGAAAAAATAACTGAATCAAAAACTTTTGAAAAAATATTTTTTCAGAACAGCGCAAGTTTCTGAAAAGTAACGTTGAGCCCACATGGATCCACAGTCTAAGTATGGACAAAAAATTCTAAAAATATTTAAAACAATTTATGCAACACTTACGAACAATAATAATGTGTCTAGTTATGATTAAATTAACATCAAGATATTATTTTCAAGAAATCCCCCCTCACACAGAGGGCTGTTGGAAATGTAAACAATAAGTGTAAAAACACTAGATCAAGACTCCAGGCACCCTGGCCCGAAATCAGTTACCAATAAAACACTTTCTGAAGCAAAACAGAGACTTCCAGGGAAGAAACTGCAGAACATCAGATGGTAGATGCAGAACACTACGCCTAACTACTCATAGGTGAAGACGTAAACATGGGGAAAAGAACAGAATACATTCTGTTATACAGCTAAAACTCCCAAGAAATTTTAGTAATAATATTACAGAAAATATGCCAAAAGCATGGGAGAATAGCAAGAGGGGACTTAAAGGAAAGGGAGAGAGGAAAACACTGAATAAGCAGTGTAATCTTGATAGCAAGAATGACCACAACAGGCAGTTGCCTCGAAAATAGGAAACTTAACATAATTTGATCAAAAAATTTTAAGTTACATCCCTGATTATTTTCTGTCACTCATTTTTCCTCTCCTCCTTCTATATCTTCCTTAGAATCACCATTTCACTAATATTTATGTGTCTGGCATCATTTAAACTGAGATTTACAAGCACAAAGATCAGTCAGATGTTAACTGATGAAGGGCCAAACTAAGAATGATTAATGGCGCCAATTTTGGGACGTCCTTGACACTGCGCATGCACAGTAGAGGTGAAGTATGGAGGGCCATTCAGGACATGTTTTCTTTGGTTTTAGCTGCAAATTTTGGGGATTGGGGGGAAAAATTTGTGTTTGGCCCTATATTTTTAAGAGTTAGCACCAGCTATGTCTGGGTCATTGGTACAGTATAAAAATATTACCTTTGAAAGTAACTGTAATTGTTAATAATTACTTTTGGAAATTGGAGTAACTGTAACTTGTAACTGCCATGTTTGCAAGTAACTGTAATTAATTGCATTTGAAAGTAACTGACTCCAACCTTGAATGCAACATCTATGAACAATGGCAATAGTTTGTTTTTTTTTAATTCCTTTTTTAATTTTGGCTCAAAAAATCATAGTTTCTTGCCTCTCATTAGCTTTTCCAATGAGAGTTCCTAAACTATACGTCAGAAGCAAAAACTTGACATCATTAGTATAATTAGTATAAAATTGTTACTGCACAAACTGACTGGAAAAAAGATTCGAAATGATCCTTTAATGTATTCTTTGACAGTTTATTAGAGAGTGCAAGGTGACACTCCCCAATAATACTGTAATATACTAGTATATATTTTTTTTAGTAAATTTTGTTTCTTTACATATCTACCTCAATTGTTTACTATTGGCTTTGCATAAAGTAAAAGCCTACACAGAAAAAAACTCTCTAAATTATCAGAACTCTTTTCAAGAAAGCCTCCTTGGGGAACCCAAATATTAACTGAGGGACTTGCTTTTAACAAACTTGAATCTGACCCTTGTAAGGACACTGTATACTCAATATCAATAGATTCTGAGTAGTGGATCTGAAAAAGAAGATTTTTAAACATTCCCCATATTGCATTAAGTTAAATTTCAGGCTCTCAAAGAGAACCCAATTATTAACCGATGGGCTTGATTTGAACACACTTGATACTGGCCCCAGTAAGGATTCTGCATACCATATATCAAAAGATTCTAACCAGTGGTTCTGGAAAAGAGAAGTTTTAAAGATTATTCCTCATATTGGACTAAGTAATAATTCGGGCTTCAATAGGGAGCCCAAATATTAACCCAGGAACTTCTTTTGAACAAAATTAGATCTAACCTCCCTAAGAATGCCGTATACTAAATATCAAAAGGCTCTGACTAGTGATCTGAACAAGATTTTTAAAGATTATTTCCCATATTGCACTAAGTTAAAATTTGGGCTCCCATAGAGAGCCCAATTATTAACCAATGGACTTGAGTTGAACAAATTTGAATCCAACCACTGTAAGGATTCTGTATACTATATATTAAAAGATTCTGGCTCAAGTATCTGGAGAAGAAGAGTTTTAAAGATTATTCCTCATATTGGACTAAGTTGAAATTTGGGCTCCAATAGGGAGCCCAAATACAAATTCAGGGACTTGGTTTGAACAAAATTAGATCAAACCTCCCTAAGGATGCTGTATACCAAATATCAATAGATTCTGACTGGTGGATCTGAAGACGATTTTTAAAGATTATCCCCCATACTGCACCAAGTTAAAATTTCTGGCCCCCATAGGAAGCCCAAATATTAACTGAGAGACTTGATTTGAACAATCTTGAATCTGACACTCATAACAATGCTGTACACCAAACATTAAAAGATTCTGACTGGTGGTTCTTAAGAAGAAGATTTTTCAAGATTATTCTCCATATTGCCCTAAGTTAAATTCAGACTCCTGTATTGAGCCCATTCAGCATTTTTTGATGCCCCCCCTAATGAACACAACCGATGGCAATTTTTTATCATTCCATTCTACTAGTCCTAAGGATGCTTCATACCAAATAACAGTTCTCTGTTCCATGTAGTTTGGGAAATATTGGCAGTATTGAAAATATTTCTATTTTTAGCTCTGGAGGTCCCATGGGGGCATAGGAATTTTTTTTGCATGAATCAAGTACCTATGACTCAATAGTACCACATACCAAATTTGGTTCAAATTGGACCATCGGTTCAGAAAATAGAAATTTTGGGCAAGTCCATTGCTCCACAAACTTTGTTTGAACAAACTTGATTCTACATCTCAAAAGGAAGCTCCATTCCAAATATCAAGTCATTGTACCCACTGGTTCATGAGAAGATTTAAAAAAAAAATTTGATCATTTTTTCCCACCCCTTCCCTATGGGGCTGGGCAAGTTGATTTGAACAGACTTGAACTGACATATGATAAGGCACATGCATGTCAAATTTGGTTTAATTCGGCCCAATGTTTTATGAGGAGAAGTCGATAATGTAAAGTTCATGCCGGACGGACGACAGCCAACAAAGGCATGTTGGGGTGATATTGGGACCAAGCCTCCTTTACTGCCGAATAAGTTGGATGGAGTCCTGCTCAAGACCACAAGGCAAATCCCTCTAGCGAGATTTGAAACTGTGATACTGAGACACTGGAAACTTTTCAAGGATAAGCAAAAGCGCTGTACAGTTTTTAGATTTCAGTTCAGTTTTGGTGCTGGCTTCAGTTTGATGACAAAAAACAGTTTATGATTTTCATTTTGGTTTCGGGCAAGAAAAAAAATATCTTGGAATATCTGTGAAATACGAGGTCAGGGACGTGGAGACAAGGGGGTGGGGGTGGGGGTGGGAGGTGTGTGTCCCCCCCCCCCCCCCCCCCCCCCATCCAGGCAAAAATTTCCAACCGTTGGAAATTCGGAGGGCAAGTCGTGAGTAGTTGGAAATTCCATCTATCTGGATTTTATAGCTTCTTTGGTGATGCTGATGTCTCCTTTACTTCGGTTTCAAATCGGCCAAAATTCCAACTGTACCTATTTACAAATGGAGTGTATGCAATATTGAGCTTCATAAGTATGCATGATGTCAATTGGTACAAGATTTCTATAGTACGTTAAATATTGTAATTAAAAAAAATCCTCGAAATGCACTTCAAGAAAATCACATCATGTAAAATAGTTATCCTGAGTTAATTATATCATTCACAGTTACAAAATGATGAAACATCGAAAATTTATCATTCCTACATAAGATCTGATTGAATGTTAGGACAGTGTGAATTGCTCAAAGTTCTCAGCTTAAGCATTTGTTTAGCACACATTCAATTCCCAGAATAATACCAAATAATAATAACCTGATAATTCTATCATAAATGTGTTGGCATTTCAGTTACTAGAATCAATTTTATGCCCCCTTTCATGGTTTAATTTTCAAAATGTTTCTTGGTATTGAATTTCCTGGAGGAGGGATCAGGAGGGGCTAGTTGGAAATTCACTACCCTACCCTACCCCACCCCCCATCCCCCTCCACCCAGATTGGGTGTTCAAGCCAGGAAATAAGCAGACTGTCACCTGCAGAATAAGGTCCCCTAGGATCCAGGATATAGCATTTTGGTGGCAGCAAGCACAAGAAATGGAAGGAATTGCATTCTTTGCTGAAAGAGGAATGAACATTTCACTGTTGTGTCGGAATTACAAGTCAACTTGCCTCTGAGTTCGTACACCCTTGCATATTTTCCCAGATCAATAAGCCTCTCACTTGGGGCAACCTCATCTATATTTAGAGATCCAGTTGACTCAGAGAATCAATATTTACTCTTTTTTTTTAAATATAAAAACATATCATCCCTTGAAAGTGACAAGGTGCTATCTGTAATGCCAAAGCACTGCAGATGGCACCTTGATGCACTCAATGGACATGTTCTTCTCAATCTGTTTTAAAAATAAAAACTGCTGTAAGTCCGATTAATTATACTCATTTCAAATGGGGTTGCTCAATAATAAACAACTACAGTGATGTATTTCAAGTTTATTGTATCATCAAAAAAAGTTAAACTCCATCACCCCCTCCCCCTCCCACCACACACTGATTCAAAAAAAGAAACTATTCCTTGAGAATCAATTAATATTTTTTGAGTGGCCTAAATATGAACACCATTTTTCCACTAACATTCTTTTTTTTCTCTTTCAGAAAAGGTGTTAGGGTCTCTAAAATATGAACACTCACCTCTCTTGTTTGCTCTGCAAAATATTTGTTTGCCTCCCACAAAGATAATAACTGAAATACAGAAAATTTTATAAATTCATAGTAATTTGTATATTTTTATACTTACCAATGGCCCAGACTAGCTGGTGCTTAACTCAATGTTATTAAGGGCCAAACACAAAATTTGAACCCCCCCCCCCCCCCCCCCTCCACCCAATCCTCCAAATTTGCTTGCAAAACCGAAAAATGAAAAAATTTAATATTTTTTATACTTACCAATGACCCGGACTCAGCTGGTGCTAACTCTTAAAATTCAGGGCCGAACACAAATTGCGCCCCCCCCCCCCCCCCCCCCAATCCCCCAAATTTGCATCCAAATCAAAAAAACTTAAGTCCTATATGGTCCTCCATACTTTTGCCCACTGTGCCCAGTGTCAAGGAAGTACCAAAATTGGCGCCTTTCCAACCAGTGCCTGCTAAATGTTATATAATCAGCAGGGAGGTATGAGTTCCCAACTCATGGGAGGGCCATCCCTGTCTGGGTCATTGGTAAGTATAAAAAATATATAAATTACTTTATATTTTTTCATATTTTTCACCAATCAATAATTGAGCTGAGTAACATCTATGATCTCTATTAACATCCAATATAACCCATTATACTAATTCCTTAAAGGAAAGTCAATAAATAAAGATAGTCCAGAGAATGAGACTCTTTATACTCATTTAAAAGTGTCCGAGGATTGTATATTAATGCTCGTTTGACACATGACATATATAAATGCTTCACACCGAGCTACACTTTAAAAATATTACATAAATGAGATAAACATTAGCTTTACACTTTAAAACCATCTCAGCACCGGCTTGGAATTACTGACTGCGGAGGAGATATTCCCTTGCTTTTCACTATAAAGCCGGTGGTATAAGGGAACACCACCTCCTCCCCCCTTCCCCTTGCTCTGGGTCAAATTACCACAGAACGAAGAGGGCAGCAGGACAGAGACACTGCTAGGATAGAAAACCTACATAACTATAGCTGTAATCATTCAGTGGATGACATTCTGAGCAACAGATAACGGACCTAAACATCTGAGGTCGCCAGAAATAGACTCTATATTTCTAAGGTAAAAATTAGTGAAGGTAGAAGGCTGTGACCAGTAAGCAGCCTTCATAAGATCTGTAATAGCAATACTGTTAGAATAAGCCCAAGATGTTGACAGCGCTCTAACTTCATGCGCTGAAATCTTAAGCACCGACTGCTGATTGGAAGATAAACTTTCATAAGCAGTACGAATAGCAAACTGAATCCACCTAGAAATAGAATGAACAGAAATGTCCTTTCTATTGGGAATTAAAGACAGAAAGAAGCGTTTATGCCCCTTTCTGATAAATTCTGATCTGCGTTTATAAATACGCATAGCTCTAACTGGACATAGCAAAGGCCTACAGCCATCTGAGAATGGAAGAGCCTTGATGACAATAGGCTCAGGATACTTATTAGGAGCCCGATTCTTAGCCAAAAATCCCACATTAGTAGTTAAAGTAATAGTATTTCCAACACTACGTTAATGAGAATCATCAATAGACAGAGCATGAAGCTCACTAACTTTTCTTGCGGAAGCAAAGGCTAAGAGAAAAGCTGTCTTATATGACAAGAATTTGAAGTCTACAGTGTTCAGAGGTTCAAAAGGAGCTTCTTTCAGCTTCAGTAGAACCCAAGCTGAATTCCATTTAGGAATTAACCTAAGAGTTCTAGGTCTGTTTATCAAAAAGTTCTTTACTAACTTAGATAAAGAAATATTAGATCCAATCTGTAAGCTATCATGATGAGCATATGTGTCCGATAGCATAGACCCATAACCCTTAATGGTTACTGGCTGCAGTATGATTTCATCAAACAAGTAGACCAAAAAATTAGAAATGTCTGGAATGGAAGGATCAAAAATATCAATAGAATGATCTTTACACCAATGAGAAGAAACCTTCCACTTTGCAGCATAATTTAGCGAAGAGGAGGTCCTCTTACAGTTAGAAATAGCGTCCACTGCTCGTCCTGTAAAGCTCTTCCTGCACAAGAAGGACCGCACAACAGAAATACGTGAAGGTTGAGACCTTGCGGGTTGTGATGCAGTGTGCAAGATTTCCTCTGAAAAAGAAGGTCCTCCTGTGGAAGAAGCTTCCGAGGAACATCCCATAACAGACACCTGACTAGATTTATCCATGGTTTCTAAGACGACAGAGATGCTACCAACAGTATCTTGCATTGCAATTGCTTGATCTTTAGCAATATCTGTTGAATCAACGGAGCTGGAGGATATGCATATCCTATCATTTCGCCCCAAGAGATTGAGTGAGCGTCTACTGCGAATGCTTGAGGATCTGGGCATGACGACACATACGTCTGTAACTGATTGTTGAGGTGTGTACCAAACAAGTCTATCATTGGTCGATCTCATTGGTAGCAAATCTGATTGAACACTCGCTTGTTGAGAGTCCATTCTGACAGTAACATGCGACTTTTCCGCAAGAGCGAGTCTGCTAGAACGTTCATACGACCAGGAATATGACAGACCGACAGAAGAACATTATGTTCTAGAACAAACAGAAGAATTCTTTCCGTTAGATCGAATAATGGAATCGAATGCGTGCCTCCTTGGTTCCTGATGTACACTACTACCGTTGAATTGTCAGACAGTATTTGAACATGTGAATTCTGTTCATCCAATGGCGTAGCGGAAGCCAAATTGACATCATCTCGTTGATGTTTATGAGCTTGTTTAGGAACCCCGGATCCCAAAGGTCCTGGCACTTGGAGTCTGTTGGGTTCAATGTCGCACACCAACCTGTTTGATTCGCATCCATCATAATCGTAAAAACCGGATCCGGCAGTTGCCGTGGAACTCCCTGAGTTAACCACTGAATATCTGCCCAAGTCTGAATCCTTAGTTTTACTTGGTCCGATAAAATGATATTTGTTTCGAGCTAATGAAGCTTCACACTCCAAACTTTAGTGAAAAATATCTGGAGTGGACGTGCACGCAAGCAGCCTATCAGAATGAGATCTGCCGCTGCTCTGCACAATCCCATCAGTCGCATGAATTCTCTCGCTGTTACTACGTCTGAGTGTAGACAAAAGCGAGCATAACAACTGAGTAATTTTGCTCTGGGTAACGGAAGACGAACTAGATTGTTGTGAGTCTTGAAGCTCATTCCCAAGTGAATGAACGACTTGGACGGAGCTAGATCCGACTTCTTTTCGTTTACTACGAAACCAAGACGTCGAAGCAATTGAAGCAGACTCTGAACATCATTCTGAAGAACTGTTTTGTTGCCGTACCTTTGAAGAATGTCGTCCAAGTAAGCCGACTTTACCACAGACGAATGAGCTCGGAAATAAGCCATTACCGAGTTCATTATTCGAGTGAAGCCCAGGGCACTAGATCGAGTCCGAAGCACATCGCTCGGAACTGATAAACGACTCCTAGGACAGCGAAGCGAAGGTACTTTCTGAATGCCGGATGTACCATGACATGAAAGTACGCATCCATGAGATCTATGCTTGATGCATAATCGTTCACCCGAATGCTAGCCCTCACTGATCGAATGGTCTCCATATAGAACTTTGGAGCCACAATCAGCTTGTTTATCCAGCTCAGATCTATAACTGGACGGAACGAGCCGTCTGGCTTCGGTACCAAGAACAGGTGACTGTAAAAACCCAAGGATTCCTGGATTTCCATGACCTCTATTGCATTCTTTTCCAAAAGAGATTGCACCTCTGCTAGAAGTGAATCTCTTTTTTGAAGATTTGACGGAAGCTGAGTCCAGCGCAGACTTCGTGTTAGCAAAGGTTTTTCCTGGAAAGATAGCTTTAGGCCATCCGAGATAACCTCTTTTACCCAATGGTCGTCTGTAATTTACAACCAATTGGTCCAAAACTTTGTCAGTCTTCCGCCCACCAGACTGCAATAGAGGTCCTGACCATCACCTCCTGGACCTACGAGGCTTATGGGAAGAGAAACCACGTCCTCCCCGTCCAGTGCCTTGTCCTGTCGACCTAGGGGCATCTGACCGGTTGTCTCGGCCAGAACCACTTCTCCTACCTGAGTTGCTACTCTGACGGTCTCTAGAGTAAGAGCTAGAGGATTTTTTATACCCTTTAAAGGAGCTTCCTTTAGACGTACTCGCACCAGAAGCTCCTGCCTTACTCTTTTCTGCTACGTCAGGTTTTTTAGAAACTGACTTAAAAAGCAGAGAATCTGAAGCTTTCTTCGTAATCTGATCATAGACAACAGAAAGCTTACCATCGAAGAGAAAATCCCCGGAAACCAGAGCGACTCAAAGAGAGTTTTTCACCTTTGAATCCACTATAGTGGATGAAGCCAGGGCCGCATCACGTCTAATCAACTCCAAATTAACCACTGATAGGGCGGAGTTGTACGTGAAATCCAGCTCCGTTATTTCCCTTCTCCATCCAAGTGGAACAGATGAGAATCCCTGTTTGACCTAGCATAGGAACGAACCGACCCAGCTTCATCCGACAGTTCCTGATTGGAAACTGTTGTAGGATGTTCCGTAGGTTGCTGGGATGCTGCGATGAGCTCTGCTATCTGTGATAGCAAGTCCGTCACAGAGGCCTGTGGAACAGCGGTCATCTGTTGCTTAGCCACTGGAAGCTCCTGGGACGGTGTGTTCGACGTAATTTTTTTATGTGAACGTCCCAATTGATGAGGCCATGTGTCACTGGTTACTGGATGGTGTGACCTAGACGACATGGAATCCTTTGTCGGCGAAGCAGGCTGGATATCTGAGGTCACGAAGCCAAGGTGCAGCCATGTGGAAGAGGAAGCCGATAGACTAGCCGCTGCCGGCTGTCTATAAGACGGAGTGTCCCGAACAGGAGGTGTGGACGTATGCTCCGACTGACAAACATTATGAACAACAACATCTGGCCCCAGATGCTGTTGTAAGAGACAGGGGCCTCTCTCACTCACGGTCTGGGTTGACCTGAATGAGCTTACTACCAAACTGAGTGGCTTCCTCCTTTCCATCCTCCGTTCCATCGTCACAGGGTTGTGTGATCCAAGATTATAGTGCTCGCAACACCCATATTCCTCTCCTCCTAGACGACAACGGACTTACCCGGTGTCACACCACCCATTTGAGGGGTGATGCAACCGACGGTCAAGCTAGTTGGTGACAAGGCCGTAAATACCTTTTGGGACCTAGGCACTTGTTTAATTTCATTGAGACCTTTTGCTGCTAACTCTTCATTAATTTGCGACGACGGCAGCACACTTCCAGAAAACATCACGGAAACATCACCATGTTCTTGTTCCTCCGTAAAAGAAACTGAAAAACTTGAGTGACCCTGTGGTGAGGGAACAGGCATCAATCTCTCACCACTAACAATGTACCGTGACACACGTCTCCAACGTTTGTCATCCCAATTGGCACAAACAGAACAAGAGTTAGTGCGAGTACAATGACTACAGCAGACACAATGAGTATGGGAATCCGAGGAAGACTTCCTCGAATTACAATTTGAACAAAATTCTTTCATAATTATAAAATTTTATTAAGCTGTAATACTTGCACTAACCCTTATAATACGAAGATACATGATAATAATACAATCCATAACAAAATTTTGAAAAATAATTAAAAAAAAAATGTTGACATGAGCCCAAGTTCCCAATGGGAACGATGAGCCCAAATGGATCCTAAAAAAAACAAAGTGTGGACAAAATTTTTTAAACAATCTAAAAAATTAATGTAACACTTACGGAGTATATTAATGAACCTGACTACATATATATCCTAACAGATGACAAGAAATTACTAAGGAAAGTAACCATTGTCAATGTAAACAAAGAATTATAAAAACCGGAAACAAGACTCCAGGCACTGAAAAACCCGGCCCGAAGTCAGTAAAATATTCTTAAAACTATCCGATGTAAAACAGAATCTTCATGTGAAGAAACTGGAATACATCAGATGGTAGACGCATGACCAACAACGCCTAAACATCCAAAGGGTGAGGATGTAAACATGGGGATAACAGAATAAACATTCTGTAACTAAGTTTAACTACCAAGAAATTTCAAGAAAAAAATTCCAAAAAATATTCCAAAAGCATCGGAGATTAACTAGGGGTTTTCAAGGAAAGTGACAGAGGAAACACTTAACAAACAGTGGTGATTTCATAGCAAGAATGAAAACATCAGGCCCATGCCCCGAAATTTGGGAACATGAAATAATTTTTAATACTGCATCCTTGGATCCACCATTTCCATCATAACATTGTGTCTGGCATTATTTTAACTGAGATTTATAAGCACAGAAGTCAGTGAGATGTTACTGACAGAAGGGCCAAACAAAGAATGAGGCTTGGCGCCAATTTCGGTACTTCCTTGACACTGCACATGCGCAGTGGGCAAAAGTATGGAGGACAATATAGGACATAAGTTTTTTTGATTTGGTTGCAAATTTTGGGGATTGGGGTGGGGGGGGGGCAAAATTTGTGTTTGGCCCTGAATTTTATGAGTTAGCACCAGCTAAGTCTGGGTCATGGGTTACAGTATAAAAATTTACAAGTCCTATCTGGCCCTCCATACATTTACTCTCCGCATATGTGCAGACGTCAGGAAGTGACCAGAATTGGCGCCAACATCATTCTTTGTAGAAGAGAGTACTACAAAAAAATTCAGCGGGGATGTATGAGTGCCCACTCATGGGAGGGCCATCTCCGTCTAGGCCATTGGTAAGTATAAAAATATACAAATTACTTTGAATTTATTATATTTTTACACTGTAAACCAATGGCCCAGACTAGTTGAATCTTAAAAACGTGGAGGGCCTAGGACTTCAGAATTAGTAGATCAACATAGTTCCAATCCTGTAATCCAAGGTGAAAGGAAATTAAAATTATTAGGAATTACATGTATGTCTCTTTATACATTAATAGAGAAGACATATCATACAAAAGGAGCCCAGTTCAAGTAATTCCGTGTACTTAGCATGAAGACTATGCTAATTGCATGTAACGAGTTCCTAATTTTTAAGGTTAGCCTGGACTAAGCCCCAAAAATTAGGATGGCGTATTTGAGAATGTGAGAATATCCCCCACAAACATACACCATATACAATAAAACTCCAGCTGTATGCAGGATATAATTACAGACAAAACAGCTTCCCTCATAGTTACATACTTATCAAGCCAGAGGAGAGGTAAAAAATCACCCCCCCCCCCCTTTTCTTTTGAAGGAATCTTCAAAAAGAAAGAGGGGAGTGCTCTGGAATCAGTAAAAGCAGTACCAAAAAACGATATAAATATTCGTCGAACAGGCACTCAGGTATTAATTTATTATTAATAAATGATGCTTAATGCCACTTCAGAAGTTAAGGCTATAGTGACGATCCCAGTAATTAAAATTAAGGTACACCGGAGAACGGCATACACAGATAGGTCGAAAACCAGTGATATAATATATAACATACACATGTCCAATCGAACCACAATGAACGATCTCTGAAGAGTAAACACACTTCCGATGTAACCCACAGGTGACCCCATTCAGGGTGACCATAAATTCCAGTAACAACACTCCCCGATGTGTACTATCCGATATCTATGACACTATAAACGTACGAATATACGAGTTGAGTACCGACATTAATAGAAACCTGGATCTAGAAATGGAAGTTGGCATGATTAACAGGCTCCGACACGGACCGCCCCCGAAATAATTCATAATTTCTAATGTTCATAATATACAATAAGCGTCAGCCTAATACTTATTATGTGCATGCGCATTAAAATCCTGCATGTAATCAACTGAATACCAGTTAACTGGTTATGCAGTCCCCGAGGTACCCAAAGACTAGCACTTTATTTATAATGAAATATGCACTTATATATGACACATAGATGAATAATCACAGGAAACCAACCAACTAAAAAGTGGATGTGCCCATGAGGTCGCCATAGAACACGACCCAGACGCCAATCGAGAAGTGAAGAAATGCATGTATGTATTTAAACTCATACGAGGCTTGTGGGAAGACAACTACATCTTGCCCGGTAATCACCTCTAAACACATTGGTGGTGTGTGGGGAGGGGGGGGGGGGAGTATTCGAAGTCATATCGAACCTCACCCGCATTACTTAATCGCTCTTGTGTTAGTCATAAAATAATATAGGAACCACAATGGTTACTTCATGTCTAACCGACTCCATTATGCCACTATGGGCGGAGAAGGACGTGAAGAACAAAAACTTCCCTGATAAAGAAGGTCCTCTTGTGGAGGAAGCTTACGGGGGAACATCCCATAACTGACACTTGAGAATACTGATCCAAAGTTTCTGTGACGACAGAGGTGCTACTAGTAGGATTCACAACGAGACTGTTCTATCTTAAACATAATCTACTGAATCAAATGAATTGGAGGATACGCGTATCCTGTCATCCATCCCCATGAGATCGGCAGAGCGTCTACTGTATACGCTCAATGGTCTGGGCATGGCGACACAAACAACGGTAACTGATTGTCCTGGTACGTCGCAAACAGATCGATCCTGGGGTGATCCCTCTGGTAGCAAATCTGTCCAAATACTCGCTTGCTGAGCGTCCACTCCAATTGCAACAGGCGGCCTTTCCGAGAGAGTGAGTTTGCTAGTACGTTCAGACGACCCGGTATATGATGGATAGAAAGATGAACATGATGATTCATGACGTATTAGGAAAATCTTCTCCGTTAGTTGGCATAACGGCAATGAATCGGTCCCGCCCTGGTTCCCGATGTATGCTACTACTGTCGAGTTGTCCAATCAAATTGAACATGGACGTCCGTTATTAAGTGAATCCAATGTTGTAGCGCTAGCTATAATTAACATCATCTCGTTGATGTTTATATGTTTCTCCTGGAACCGAGGGTCCCAAAGACCTTGACACCTTAAGACTGCGGAACTTAGGGTCGCGCCCCAACCCGTCTGACTCACATCCGTCATAGTCGTGAAAGCCGGATCCGGCAGTTGCAGCGTAACTCCCTGAGTTAACCACTGAATATCTGCCCACATTTAAACCCTTGTTTTACTAGGTCCGTTAAAACAATACTGGTTCAAGCGAAAGCATCTTCACACTCCAGTTCTGAGTAAAAAATATCTGGAGGGGATGTGCGCGCAGGCGGCCCATCGGAATGAGATCCACAGCCGCTCCGCACAGCTCCAACAGTCACATGAATTCCCTCACTATTAATGCATCTGAGTGTAGGCAAAAGCAAGCATAACAATCGACTAATTTCGCTCTGGGTAACGGCAGACAAACCAGATTGTTGAGAGTCTCAAAGCTCAATCCCAAGTGAATAGACGACTTGTACGGAGCTAGATTCAACTTTTTCTTGTTACGATGAAACCGAGACGTCGGATTAATAGAAGCAGACTCTGAACATCATTCTGAAGAATAATTCTGTTGCCGTATCCCTGTAGAAGGTCGCCCAAGTAAGCCGACGTTACCGCAGACAAATGAGCTCATAAGTAAGACATTACCGAGTTCATTATTCGAGTGAAACGCCCAGGGGGGCCAGATTCAGACCAAAGCATATTGTTCTGAACTGAAACACCTTCCCTTGACCGCAGGTGCTTTTAGAATGGCGGATATACCAGGACATGAAAGTATGGATCCTTAGTCGATCACTCGAACGCTCGCTTTTACCGACTGAATGATTTCCATAAATAAACTTTTAGAGCCACGATAAACTTGTTATCCAGCTCAAGTCTATTACCGGTCGGAACAAGCCATCTGGCTTTGGTATGAGGAACAGGTGACTGTAAAAATCTTGAAAATCCTGATTCTCGATGACCTGTATTGCTTCCTTTGATAAGAGAGCTTATACCTCCGGTAGGAGAAACTCTCTTATGCAAGAATTTAATGGAAGGTTTGTCCAACGAGGACAACTTGTTAGTGGGGTTCCTTCTTCATGCAGCAGGCTGGATATCTGAAGTCGGGTAGCTAGGATGCAGTCGTGTGTGATTAAATTACGTAGCGGAGGAAGCCGTGACTGAAGCCGACCCCGGCTGCAGACTTGACGGAGCGTCGCGAATGGCGGGCGGACATATACTCTGTCTTGTGCAAGTTTCCAACCAGAAAATTTCATTGCGGACTTGTGAAACGTAGTGAAGGAAGCCTTGACTGAAGCTGACAATGGCTGCAGACTAAACAGAGCATCCCGAGTGGAGGGCGGACATATGCTCTGGCTTGTGCAAGTTTCTCAAAACAACATCTGACCCCAGAAGTTGCTATATTAGAGAGGGGGGCCTCTCCCACTCGCAGTCTATCAGACCTCGCCGAGTACAAGAACTTGCAGACTTCCTCCCTATTTCCATCGTTGCTGGGTGAGCTATTTATATTATAGTGCTCGTTCTACCCAATCCACCTCTTAGACCGCAACAGACTTACCCGGCGTCACGGCATCCACAGACGGAATACCGCTTCACCGGTCAAGCTAGCTGCTTGCAAGAGATTAAAACCTTTAACCAAAGGCCCTAACTCTTGCAATAATGAGCACTGCAGCTAGCTCTATATGCTCCATGGAGCGCGACGGCGGTAGCACACTTGGATGGGTGTCAGAATATCATCACCATGTTCATGTTCCTCTGAAATAGAAACTGACAGAATGAATCCTCAGAACCTCACCACCAATAACGTACTACGACACACGACTCTAACATCAGTTATCCCAGTGCAACACAAGAATGGCAAGAGTCCACAGGAGTGTATCAACTAAAGTCGATACCAGTACTCCAAACTCTACAACAATATATAAATATATAACTGAAATACATGAATAATAGCAATCATAATTAAATTCAAAATATTTTTTTGTAAACAAAAAAAAATTTCGAAAAAATTCCCAAAGGGAACATGAAGAGCCCATGGGCATCCCGATAGAGCCTAAGTGTGGATGAAATCCAAAATTTTTTGAGCTACACTACTGGAATAATAATCCATGTATCCTACAGTATATTACAGTAATAGAATATAAAAAACTACCTATATATGAGGACGTAGATAATGTAAACAATGTCAATGTAAACAAGACATCAGGAACACAAAAAGGCCCAAAATCAGAACCAATTGAAATGCTATCAAATGCAAAGCTAGATCTTCATACGAAGAAAAAAACGATACATCAGATAGAAGATGCAAGACTGAATGGCCTAACACCCCTGGGTGAGGACGTAACCCTGGGCAAAAAACAGAATAATATTCTGTAATAAATGTCCCAAGAAATGTAACAAAACATTTCAATAAAAAATAGCCAAAAATCTTAACAGGAAGGGCTCATGGAAGGATAAGGAAGGAATACTTAACAAACAGTGGCAGGGGCTGAATTTCGACGCGAATCTGCGAATCGATGCATGTGAAGATTCGCCTAAAATACCAAGTGCGCGAATCTCGGTAGATTCGCACAAAAATTTGGAATAAAGTTTTGTTTTTTTTGCATTTTCGTCTAAAACATCGCAAACATGTAGACACTTGATTAACTGCAAATTTCAACTCCCAAATAATCGCTCTATGATTCATCAAGAGATGAATCAAAGTTGCAGCTGAGCAGACGTTGTCATTGCGAGAGCTTCCTGTAAATTATTATTTACAATTCGAACTTTTGGAGGTTACAGTGCACTTCAAAATTTGTGTTTGACCCTTAATAACTTTGAGTTAAGCACCAGCTAGTCTGGGCCATTGGTTTACAGTGTAAAAATATGATAAATTTAAAGTAATTTGTATATTTTTTATATATGGGGATGCAGAATTTTTTTTTTTTGCATGGGTCAAGTACTTATGACCCAATACTACCACAAACCAAATTTGGTTCATACCGGACCATCGGTTCAGAAAATAGAAATTTTGGGCGGGGTCAAAAATCTTACCCCTCCTATTACAAAGCCAAATATTACTTTACGAACTTCGTTTGAACAAACTTGATTCTACACCTCATATGGAAGCTCCATAGCAAATATCAAGTCATTGTACACACTGGTTCTTGAGAAGAAGATTTTTAAAATATTTTGGAGCATTTTCCCCCACTCCCTCCCTATGGGGCTGGGCATGCTGAGTTGAACAAAAATGAAATGCCCCTTTGGGACCATCACTCACACAAACTTTCACTTGAATTGGCCCAGTGGCTTTGGAGGAGAAGACCAAAACATGGTGTTGACGGACGACAGACGGGAAGCGATGAGATTAGCTCAGCTTGACATTGTCAAGATGAGCTAAAAATCACCCCCCCCCCCCCCTCTTTTTTTTGAAGGAATATTCTTCAAAACAAAGAGGGAAGCGCTCTGGAATCAGTAAGAACCAGCACCAAATAATCTATATATATTTGCCCAACAGGCACCCACTTATTAATTATTATTAATTATTGGTGCTTAACGCCACTTCAATAGCTAAGGCTAAGATCCCGGTTATTAATAGCGCAAGCTTCTAACATATGCCGCAGTCGAAAATGGGTGATATAATGTGTACAACCATACACTTGTCCAACTGAATCCCAATGGAAAGTATCTGTTAGAGCAAACACGCTTCTGAGGCAATCAACAGGCGACACCGTTCAGGTGTACAATTAATTCCAATAATGAAACTCCAATTCAACCGTGCGAATATATGAGAATGTGAATTCTCCTGTGTACCGTCTCTGGTAGAAACCTGGATTTAGAACATGGAACGAGCTATGATATACAGACCCATCACAGACCGCCCCCCCCAAATAATACATTGTTCCCTAGGTCTGTAACAACCAATGACTGTTCGGAGAAAGAATATACTACTCCGAATAATGACGCCAAAAATTGAGAACGTGTGCATAGACGGCCTATTTGAAGTTCCATAACTGATCCAAATAGCCCCAAAATTCTCATGAGCTCTATAAAGCAGGGCAAGAATTTTATAGAATCTGTTCAATAATGCGTCTGCCTAATAAATATACATATTATGCACATGAGCAACAGAATCCTGCATGTACTCATCTGAATACAGCCTGTATCCACGGTATGACCGAGTGATACAAGTGTAACTAGGAAACTGAATGAATAATACAACGTTAATGCAGTTAACTGAGTTATAAAATCATACGTCGTAAGAAAAGGCCAAACCGCTCTGAGTGAAACTTTTCAGAGTGGACTAATTGCCACATTGGAGAATGTCGCCCAGATAACCGACATGTCAGCCACACAGGTATATGAAGGCTAGCAATTTATTGATAAGGAATCATATGCTCATATATGACTTATAAACGAACAATCACAAGAATCAAACAAACTAAATAATGGATGTGCCCATGAGGTCGCCATTAGAAAACGACTCAGCCACCAATCGAGGAGCCAAGAAAGGCATATGTACTTGAATGCATACAAGGCTTACAGGAAGTAAACTATGTCCTGCCCTGTAATTGCCTCTTAACACATTGGCGGGGGTGGAGAGGGGGGGGGGAGAGGGTGGTTAGAATTAAGGCTATACTGCTGCTGCTGTTCTCATTAAGAGTTATACAGCTAAAAAGCTTATAGTCAAAGCAATCATAATAACAATAATCCGGCGCGACTCGTAACACTTTTGTGTTAGTTATCAAATAGTAGAGGAACCGAAGGGCTCCCTCACGTCTGACCGACTCCATAATGCCACTAAGGATGGAGAGGGATGACCAAATAATACACCATATTGACATAATATCCAATCCCCAGAGTGGAAATATAATCCACAGCAATAGATTGGATAGATTTGAAAAGGGAGACCAAAACAATGTTCCGACACCCGATCATAAAAACCTAGATGAACTCCTTACGTTTAAGAGTTTAGTACAGGCGTTTGAAGAAACTCTCATTAATCAAACTAGGTTAATATGGCGCCATCAACAGGGCTTATCACCTCATATAACTAACATAAAACCATACTGGTAGGAGGAGAATAACCTCCTCTAACATAATGGTATCATGTTCGATAAGACAATGAACTCAGCCCAGCTGAAGCAGCTAAAGGTCTTCCTATTCATGAAGACAATAAAAAGGCTGATAACTGCAGCCTGAGAAGCTCACTAAAGAGACTTACAACACCAGCCGTAGCTTATAAGTCTTCATCTCCGTGAAGACAGATATTTCGGTGTAAGTTGCGACCTTGAAAGCTCACTGAACAGAGACTTACAACTATCGTCGCGCAAGTTAGGGAATGAAGAGTCGCTATTTTAACAGCCCTAATTCCCAAAAGACAGTAGTCTCAAGAGATAATTGTTTCATTTATGTCATTGCATAATTACTGAAAAACACCGCTCATGATTCTAGCTAGGCTACTATGGTGTAAACAATAAGACTCAAGTCTATGACACACAGAAAAACAAACAGAAAAGCATTCTTTCCTTTAGCGGTTTTATTCCCAAAAGACAGCGGTCAGAGCCTAGCTAACGTAGCTTATAAGTCTTCATCTCCATGAAAACAGATATCTCAGTGTAACTTGCGACCTTGAAAGCTCACTAAACGGAGACTTACAACGATCATTGCGCAAGGGAGGGAATGACGAGCCACTATTCTAACAGCCGTAATTCCCAAAGAGACTGTAGTTTCAAGGTAGCTACACAGTTATGAGTATTCATCTGCGTGAGGACATATCTGTGTCACCTGCGGCCTTTGAAAGCTCACTAAATGGAGACTTACAACACTAGCCGCTAATGTATAAGAAAAGATCGCTGTAACAGTACATAAGGCTATTATGGCGCCCACAATGGCATTAAATGTCCTGACACCAAGGAATACAACACCGAGAAGGAAAGGACCTATTTATTCCCTCTAACGGCTCTATTCCAAACAAGACAGCTGTCTCAGCCTATCTATGCACTATGGAACCTCTATTTGTAAGGAATTGGGCATTGCACTTCTTATACTATTGCTGAGGCAAGGAAAATGTTGTTAATTGGGACCAAAGCCCTCAACACCTGAGCCAAAAGATCCGAGGAGGAAAGATCTTCGTCTTTCCATCGCCCGGTATCATAAGCTGTTTTTACCTAGAAAATGCAGACTTATATTCAGATGGAACAGGATTCTAAGAGGTTGTGACTAAAATTTCTGTCTTAAGGTGCCCTAGACTCACACTCCATAGCTCTCGAACCATCCAAATGTTCAAACAGTAGTACCAGTGACTACTGGGATGCTGAAATACACACAGCAATCTGCGGCAGTCGGTCTGTGAACGAGGCTAGCAGAGCAATGATAATCCACTTGTTACCCTAAGCTGCTCACAGGACGGAGATCTGGCCCCAGATCCTCGACATATGTCCTGTTTAAAAATGCCTCGAAAGACTAGCTATCAACCCGAACATGCGAAGTCGGATAGCTAGTCTGCGGTCAACGTGCTTCATCAATGAAGCAGGGGAAGATGCCATAGCTGCAACCTAATCCAGCTGCAGTGTGGAAGGAGCGTCCCAAACCGCAAGCGAGAATGGGTGTCCCAACTCACTAAAGTTTCTCGAATCAAAAACAGTCGACCCTGACTACCGGTGGAAAGGAGAGAGTTCTCCAGCTCACGGTCTGCTCCAGACCTCGCCAAGTATTCCGTTAGAAACTTGTAGGCATCTATCCCTTAGCGTGCATATACATGGAAGAAGAGGAAGCCGTAACAACAGACGACCCTGGCTGAAGTGCGGAAGAAGCATCCAAACTCGTTACATTCTGGATGGATGCTCCTACTCATTGAAGTTTTGTACAAGACAAAACAGTCGTCCCCGATTGTTAATGGGAAGAAAAACGTTCTGCACTTGCACTCTGTCCCCAGATCTCACCGAGTATCCCGCTTAGAAACTTCTAGACTAATCCCATTTCATGCGCTTCCATGTAAGCAGAAGAAGCCATAACTGCCACCGGCCCCGGCTGATGTGGGGAAGGAACATTCCGATGCGTGTTCCGACTCAATATGGATTCTCACAACGGATACGGTCGACCTCGACTGTTAACGGGATGGAGAGGGTTTTCCAATCGGTGATCTGACCCCAGATCTAGCCAAGCGTCCCATGGAGAAACTTCTGGCTTCTTCTACATGCACAAATGACCAGACCGACCCAGCACCGTCCGACGGCTCACTACCTTTGTCTGCTGACAGGTGCCCCTTGCTGGGTTTTCAAGCTGCGATAAGCTGCGCAATTGCGACAGCAAGTCCGTTACGGAGGCTTGTGGAGCAGCAGCTTATATTCTCTGCAGCATGTTGCTCCCGGGACGGAGATCTGGCTGCCGATCTCTCGTCGTCAAACGTTCTGATGAATCAAGCCTCGAATCACTAGCCACTGGATGGACCGACTTCGAGGGCAAAGACTGAAGAGCCTTCACTCGGCTGCATGAACATCTGGAGTCGGGTAGCTAGTGTGCGGTCATATGTGCTTCGCTAAAGCGGAGTAAGAAGCCTTAACTGCAGCTGGCCCCAGCTGCAGTGTAGAAGAAGGAGCATTCCGAGAGGGCAGGGAGGACGTTAGCTCCGACTCAGTGCAAGTTCCTCAAAGCAATAGTCGACCCTGACTATTACTGGGTTAGAGAAGGCTCTCTCGCTCGCGGTCTGATCCAGACCTTGCCAAGCTTCCGGAAGAGACTTCTTCCCCTTATTTTGCCGTCGTCGCTGGGTGAGCTTTAGATTAAAAGGTGCTCGCTCTACCCAAATCTACACTCTCCTCGACCGCATCGGACATCCCTGGTATTATGGTTCCCACTATCGGGTAACCACCTGATCTAGCTGCTGGAATAAGAGACCTTATTCCTTATATTCAAGAGCACCTTAGCAGCTAGCTGTTTACTCCTCAGAGTGCGACGACGGCAGCACATTCTGGACGGGTGTCACAATTCCATCACCATGTTCTTGTTCCTCTGGAAAAGAAATTGAAAATTCAAATTATCTTGCGGTGACAGCCCCGACATCGGAACTTCACTGTAAATACATAGTGTGACACCCGCTCCCAATGGTAGTGTCCTAATGAGTCGACCCTGACCACACAAGTAGGACCAGAATCAGTAGGAGTGCTGCAACTACAGGCAAGGTAACAAGCATGTAAATCCGATGTAGACTATTACAGCCTACACTGAGAGCAGTAATTCATAAATAATTATAATCCTACAAGTTCACTGCACTCCTAACATCTAACATATAATCATACAATATAAGGATGACGAAGACAATCAAAAATAATTTTGAAATAAATCAAAACAAATTTTTTCCGAAAATGTTTTTGAAAATGCTAAAGTTCCACAAGGGAACCAGACGAGCCCAAGGGCATCCCAATAGAGCCTAAGTGTGGACAAACACCAAAATATTAAAGCTACACTACCGGATTATTAATAAATGTATCCTAATATAATTGTGATGAAATAAAACCCTGAATATTACCTGTTAAGGGCATTGTTAAAAGTAAACAACATCAGGATAGAAAAAACGGAAACTAGACAAAAGGCACACAAAAGGTCCAAGTCAGTAAATAATTAACTGATACCTGATGCAAAGCTAGATGTTCATGTGAAGAAAAAACAATGCATCCGGCAAGAGATGCAAGACAATAATGGCCCAACACCCCTAGGGTGAGGACGTAACAGTGGAGATAAACAGAATAAACATTCTGTACAACATGTTAAACTCCCAAGAAATTTAATAAAAAATTTCAATAAAAAAACAGGAGTTTAACTGGAGGGTTCATGGAACGATAGGGAAGGAACACATAACCAACAGTAGGTAAATCATTAGCAAAACTAATGGCATCAAGGTGTATATCCCGAAATTGGGTAACATGAAATAATTTTCATATTATTTAAAAGTTACAGCCCTGAACGTCTCAAACCACCGTTGTTCACTTCCATCATCCATTTACTGCCTTGAATCCACCATATACTTCATTGATTTGTGTCTGGCATCCACCAAAAGAGAGATTTAAAGCTCAGATATCAGTTGAGATGTTCACTGACTTAGGGCCAAACAAAGAATGATGTTGGCGCCAATTCCAGTCTCTTCCTGAGTACTGCGCATGCGCAGGTAGTAAAAGTATGGAGGGCCAGATAGGACTTTTAATTTTCAGTATTGTATGCAAATTTGGGGGATTGGGGGAGGGGGGGGGGGTTCAAAATTTGTGTTTGGCCCTTGACAATATTGAGTTTGCACCAGCGAAGTCTAGGCCATTGGTTACACCAAACTTCGCACAGAATTCAGTTCTATCAAGAATTTTAAAGACTATTCTGAAAAAAATGGTTAAGGCAATTGATCATTCATTGTACTACTGTATGGACCCTAAGCTTATAAAAAAAAATAACCCCCTTCCTACTTTTCAGATTTCAGTTTCTGTATCCGCTCTGAATAAATAAGCTCAGTCCCTGACTTTGTCATCACAACATCGATTACAGCCATACTTGTACATGTAAGGTACATGTAAGTTGTTACAATGAAAAAGAGCCCCTTACCCATTATGTATAATATCAAAATGTATTATTTGAATTTTTTTTTCAAATATTTCAAAAATTTGCAGCAAATTCATATCATGTGACCCTTATTGGAACGAGCACTTCAAAATGCATTTTGAAACAAAGCAAAAATAAAATCACCTAGTGGACCCCCTCAAATGCCCCACTTCCAACCCAGTGAAAGTTCATTTTTTGGCATAAAATCCTCCAAGTTTTCTTTTCAAGCAACAAAAATTTTTTTTTGTCCAAAGGCAATGGACCCGCCTCCCATACTCATATTTACATCTAACTAAAGTTTACCACAATCAGCTCTGTCAGCCGTGGGCACTCTTCATTCAAATAAATAGTAACTTCTTCATTGGGTTCCATGTTAAATTTCTAACCCCTCTGGTGCTCATAAAAAGCAATCAAGCATAACACTTTGAACAAACTTTAATCTAGGAGTCATAGTAATGCTATATACCAAATATAAAAAGATTCTGAATGGTGGATCTGAAGGAGATTGCTAAAGAATATTCCCCATACTGCACAAAGTTAAAATTTGGTCTCCAACAGAGAGCCCAAATATCAGCCCAGGGATTTCATTGGAAAATGTGCAATGCTGACTGCCCGCGATAAGACAATAGTCCCCCACAGAAAGCCATGTCACCAAATTTTGGAATATTGCTTTGAATTTTGTTTAAAAAATATAAAAAAAAATTACATGCATCAATTTTGTATAATGTCTAATCACTGGTAAAATTTAGAAATAACATCTTCGACGTGTCTCTAAGATAAGGTGGTAACAGAACACAAACATAATATGTACAAATATGACCGAAAAAATCTATATGCTATGTTATTTATCTTATGCTGATACACATCCATACCAAACATTATTGAAATCGGAAATGTCGTTTAGAAGTTCTGGGCAGAAGACTACACGTGATTTCCAACAAAAATGGCTGCCAGTCGGCCATCCTGTTTAAAAAAAAAAAAATTTGAAACAAAAACGTCAAGGCATTTTTGAGATACAGGTGGTAATAACAGGACATACCAACATATTATATACAAAAATGATTGAAAAAAGCTGAAGTTCATTTAATTTGTATAATTTATGCACGAGTAAAAAAACCTGTATGATATGTTATTTATCTTCTGCTGTTACACCTCCATAACAAAAAGTGATGAAATTGGAAATGTAAAGTTCTAGGCAGAAAAAAAACAACTAATTACACACAATTTCCAACAAAAATGGCCACCAGTTGGCCATCATGAATTTTTTTTTGAAAAAAGTGACATGCATCAATTTTACAGAATGTCTGATCATTGCTGAAAATTTGAAACAAATGCATCAGAGCATCTCCGAGATACAGGAGGTAACAGAACACATCAACATAATATATACATATACAAATAAAAAAAGCTCAAGGTTGTCTAATTTGCATAATTTATGCACGTGAAAATATACCCGTATATGTTATTTATCTTATGCTGGTACACCTCCATACCAAAAAGTACTGAAATCATAAATGTCAAGTTCTATGCAGAAAACCAATTACATGCAATTTCCAACAAAATGGTGGCCAGTCAGCCATCTTGAATTGTTTTCAAAAGAAAATTGCCTTGCATTAATTTTACATAATGTCTGATCAATCCTGAAAATTTGAAACAAAAAGCATCAAAGGTGGTAACAGGACAGATGGACAGACAGACAGATAGAGTGCAATCCATAAGTCCCCTCATGGTAACTTGTGGGGGACGAACAAACTTGAATCTCCCCACACTAAGGATGTCAATACTATGTGACAAAAGAAACTGACTCCTGGATGTGAAGAAGAAAATTTGTTAAAGAATAGCCCATATATTGCACTAAATTCAAATTTGGGATCCCACAGGAGCTTCAGTTGAACAAACTGGAAACTGAACCGCCTAAGGTTGCTGCATATCAAATCATTCTGACTGGTAGATCTGAAGAACAATATTTTTAAAGGCAATTCCCCATTTTACACGAAGTCAAAATTTAGGTTGCCATAGAGAGCCCAAACATGAACCCAGGGACTTGATTTGAACAAAATGAAATCTAACCCCATTAAGAATTCTGCAAATAAAATATCAAGATTCTGTCTGATGGATCTGAAGAACATGATTTTTGAAGAATATTCTGCATGTGACATAAAATTAAAATTCGGGCTCCCATAGGGACTCCAAATATGACTCTTGGAACTTGATTTGAACATACTTGAATCTGAGTCTCTTAAGGATGCTGAATATCAAATTATTTATTATTTATTTATTGGTGTTTAAGGTCACATATTTCTGCACAATGGCTAATCATGACCATGACAGTTTTACAGGTGGAGGAAGCCGCAGTACCCGGAGAGAACAACCAAGCAATGGCGAGCAACTGTCAGCTCCTCAACATTCTAACTCCACACATGCAGGGTTAGCATGGTTGAAGATAGGTACACCATCGATGTGCAGTATGTCTTACTACACAGCGTCACCATGCCCCACGTGGGCAATGGGGGTGAAGTGTCTTGCCCAAGGACACAACATGGTTGCCGCAGGTGGGATTCGAACCAAGAACCTCTTGGCTTGCATCCTGCACCTCTACCTAATGAGCAACCGCATCCCCGAATATCAAATATCAAAACATTCTGACTGGTGGAGCTGAAAAAGAACATTTTTCAAGAATATTCCTCATATTGCACTAAGTTAAAGTTTGAGTTCCATAGGGAGCCCAAATATGGCCCCAGGGACTTGATTTGAACAAACTTTAATTTGACCTCCCTAAGGATACTCTATACCAATCATCAAAAGATTCTGACTGATGGATTCGAAGAAGATTTTAAATCAATTTTTCCTTATACTGGACTGAGTTAAAATTCAGGTTCCCACAGGAAGCCCAAATATAAACCCAGGGACTTGCTTTGAACAAACTTGAATCTCAACTCACTAAGGATGCTGCATCCCAAATATCAGAAGATTCTGCCTAATGGATCTGGAGAAAATTAAAAAAAATATTCCTCATATTACACAAAGTTAAAATTCGGGTTCCCAAAGTGAGCCCAAATATAACTCCAGGGACTTAATTTAAACAAAGTTCAAGCTGACCCCCCCCCCCCCCCCCCCCCCCCCCCCCCCAAACATGCAATACATCAAATATCAAGAGATTGTGAATGGTAGATTTGAAGAAGATTTTTAAATAAATTTCCTCATATTTTACCAAGTTAAAATTCAGGTCCCCACAGGGAGCCCAAATATGAACACAGGGACTTGTTTCGATCAAACCTGAATCTGACCCCTCTATGAATAATGTATACCAAGTATCAAAAGATTCAGACTAGTAGTTCTGGAGAAGAGGTTTTTTTAATTTTGCAAAATAATTTTGTTGGGGCCAACAGAATTATGCCCCTTGTGCTGCCCCCTGAAATGACATATGATAAGGAATACGTATATCAAATTTGGTTCAATTCGGCCAGTAGTTTATGAGGAGAAATCGATAATGTAAACTTCACGAGGACAGATGGACGGACGGATGGAAAGTGATCACTAAAACTCTCGTTGAGCTTTGCTCTGGTGAGCTAAAATAAAACACAAAACAAATGAAACTGTGGTCAACAACCTCAAATTTTAAAATTTCTGTCTAACCATACCTTTGTAAGTTTATTCATTCGTTCTTCGTCAATTCCAGCACTTGTACTACAAAAAATAGGTACAACCACCTTTTCCAAGGCCTTCTTTAGACCATCAGCATTCTTTCTCTGACTGAATAAGATAACAAATAACAGTATCACTGGGAAATTAAAAAAATAATTATGTCAAGTTTATGAACATGAGAAGGAAGAAACCACTTACCACAACTGGCAGCTTATCACTGTGAGACACAAAAACATCATATTTCATCTCATGAGAGAATGAGAGAATGAATGCAGCTGTTCTTATTTGGTAAACAATTTTTCAGAAAAATAGGAAGCTGAGGAATTAGGGCAATGCAATAAATCACAAGATTATGGACTGACAGATGGATGAACACCATTTCAACAACCCTGTCCAGACTTCGTCGACAGGGGATAAAAATATAACTCAGGTTCATAATGAGGCTTCAGATTTGATTAATTTCATTTTCTGAATTAGTTTTATCTAATCTTTCTCTGTGATTAATGCACCCATTTTGAATGACAAATGTCACCAATGCTCTTCCATGTGTACTTGTCATTTCCACTAAAACAATAAGCTCTTGACTGTCAATGGCGGGTAACATCTGAGTCATCAATGGGTCATACTATTAACTTGCAGAGTACTAAATTGTTTGTGGTCATCAAAATTTGTTCACATGTCTTGGCCATGTTACAGTTTATGGGAGAGTGCCCATAGGCACTCTCCCATAAAATGTAACAAGACAAATCCAGATTTTAAACCTGCGTAACATGCTGGGTTTCAAGCCAATAATGAAAACTGATGCCACTACTTTTAATAGCATTCCAAGATTTGTAGAGTGTATTGAATGCAGACATTGAGCTGAATGTGTTTTCCTGCGACAAAATCAGTATGGGTCATGTAGTTATTTATTTATTTATTTATTGGTGTTTAAGGTCACATACTTTTGCACAATGGCTAATCATGACCACAACATGGAGATAAAATCAAGGTCAGTCAATCGTTTATACCCCATGTTGCCTATTTTAGAGGACTCGCACCCCAAGCATTAGTGACTGGGTCCTATTTTACCAGTGAAAAAGAGCTTGTTTACCACAGTAAACAAGCACTGCTTCACTTCCCGGGGTTCCCACGGGGGAGTATGGGTCATGTAAACAGTAATGTTCCTTACAACAGTTAGGTTTAGTATATACTAACTTATTAAATAAAAGCTCTGGTGAGCCCGAGAGAGTGGATTGTTAGGCTATACCCTTGTTGTAGCTATGCTAACCTGACTGGTTTCGTTCTTAATTTGAACTCGTCAGAAGTGGAGTGGTGTTTCGGCCTTCCCCTATTTATACTACTTGGTGTGGCGGTACCGTTTCTGGTGTGGCGGTACTGCTTTGTGTGTGGCGGTACCGTTTATTCGGTGTGGCGGTACCGTTTTGTGTGTAATGGTACCAGGATTGACATGGCGGTACCGTTAGCGATTTGTGTGTTGAACCGGTACCGTTTTGTTTGTTCTGTGACGTCACAATGGACTGTATTTTTTAGAGTTTCATCTGGCGGTACCGTTGAGGGTTTGGCGGTACCGATGTTCTAATACAGTGTTAATGGTGTTAAAGGGCCTTAATGTGAGCCCTGTGAATGAACCTGGTAATATAATATTTGATAGTTTATTCTTTTATTTGTAGGTAATAGCAGTGTTGCTGTTGGAGGGAAGGTGGATAACAATGTGTTGTTAAATAGCTAAGAGATGACAAACGATATGGAGGTCTGGCGGCCTCAACTATAACAGTCGCCACAGTTGGCGCAGACACAGGCGCATTCACCACGATAAGAAAAGTTGGGTTCAATGCAACTTGTGCGGCATGAACCTAAGACGCTTAGAATACCTCAAGAAACACCAAAAGAGAAGACACGGCAACCGACCTCCACCCGTTGATTCCACAGTGGAAGCACCCAACCGTATACAGGACATCATGGATCAACTCTGCAACACTGTCCAACCGCTTATATCACCCATCCCAGATACAGAAAAACCCAACATTAAGACATTTTAAAATTGGCAGTTCATGGAATTTACAGTAACACCGACCTGATCAACACAGACCAAGACGCAAGAAGGGGAGAAAACCCTGAAACGGAAAATACAACCGACATTTACAAAGACATTACCATCAACCCAGATATTGGCTCACCCAACCCACACCATTATAGCCACCAGGGCAATACGTCTTGTAACGAAAACATTCATGAACTATACAAGACGGACCGAGTCCTCAGGTTCGCCCGCCCAAGCTTGGAACATTTAGCAAATAGCCATTCACGCAACAGCTAAACAAGAGCTGTATCCTTTTCTTCACTAATAAAAAAGACCAATCAGTTGTATACATATTTATTATTATTTTAACAAATCGGTTGAGGCCGCCAGACCTCCATATCGCTTGTCATCTCTTAGCTATTTAACAACACATTGTTATCCACCTTCCCTCCAACAGCAACACTGCTATTACCTACAAATAAAAGAATAAACTATCAAATATTATATTACCAGGTTCATTCACAGGGCTCACATTAAGGCCCTTTAACACCATTAACACTGTATTAGAACATCGGTACCGCCAAACCCTCAACAGTACCGCCAGATGAAACTCTAAAAAATACAGTCCATTGTGACGTCACAGAACAAACAAAACGGTACCGGTTCAACACACAAATCGCTAACGGTACCGCCATGTCAATCCTGGTACCATTACACACAAAACGGTACCGCCACACCGAATAAACGGTACCGCCACACACAAAGCGGTACCGCCACACCAGAAACGGTACCGCCACACCAAATAGTATAAATAGGGGAAGGCCGAAACACCACTCCACCTCTGACGAGTTCAAATTAAGAACGAAACCGGTCAGGTTAGCATAGCTACAACAAGGGTATAGCCTAACAATCCACTCTCTCGGGCTCACCAAAGCTTTTATTTAATAAATTGTAATTACTTTAAGTGGATAGCCAAACTATGGCAAACATCACAGCCGAGAGCTCTTTAAGCTCACTAAGCTTAACATCTAGCAGTACCACCACTGTACTCCTAGCCGACGATGATGAGGACCGTAGCAGAAAACGGCAAAGACTAAACGGAAAAGAACTTCACACCATGGACACCGATAAGGCCCAATATAGAAATTACCACGGCCAACCGCCAAACATACAAGAACCTCAGAAATCTTAGTGTTAAAATTGCCAAACAAGAACTACAAAAACAATTCCTCAATAAATGCGCTTCGGAGCAACTATCCCCGATAGGACTGAGGGCCGCCATACCACAATGTCGGGGCCCCAGAACCGACATCATAAAAACAATTATTCAGGACATACTTATTAAAGCCAGTAATGAAATCTTGCTGGCTACCATTGAACAGCTCACAAACAAGATGGGTAATTTAGAGAAAACTCTCAAAGAACAAATAGCCCATGCTAAAGAAACTGTAGAACTTTCACAGTTTACAATCATGGAAAGACAAATCCAATCACTATGTGACAAACACAGGCAACACACCGAGGCCCTTTTAAAACAAACTGCATGTCCAGAAATTGCATTTACCTCATCTACTGCTCAAAATGCGGCAAACAATATGTGGGCGAAACGAAACGCCACTTTTATATCCGCACCAAAGAACACCTCGCAGATATTAGACTCAAAAGAGACACACCTGTCTCTTATCACTTCAACCAACCAAACCACGCACTGAGCAACGTCAAATGTAGGATTATACAAATTCTAAACACCAATCCAGATGACCCGAAAAACACGGATAGAAGACGCACTGCTGAAATTACATGGATCTTCCAACTTAAAACGCTCATACCGTTCGGCCTGAACAGAAAGGACTTCTAGTCTATTATTCTCCTATATACTAACTTAGTTTAAACAAGTACACTAGGGCGATAATCCAGTTTTGGGGAAATGTTACATTGGCTGTCCATTCCAATTATTTGAATACTATCTGAATACAATCGCAGAATTTCATTGTGATAATGTACTATGCACGAAAAATAAAAAAGCTAAAAAATTTATAGTAATTTATATATTTTTTATACTTACCAATGACCCAGACTTAGCTGGTACTAACTCTAAAATATTTAGGGCCAAACGCAAATTTTACCCCCAATCCCCAAAATTTGCATCTAAAAGCGAAAATTACATGTCCTATATGGTCTTCCATACTTTTACTCCACTGCGCATGCGCATGTCAAGGAAGTCTCGAAACTGCCACCAAAAGTCATTCTTACAACCAGTGGCTGGTAAGCGTTATGTACGCAGCGGGGAGGCAAGAGTTCGCAACTCCTGGGAGGGCCATCCCCGTCTGGGTCATTGGTAAGTATAAAAAATATATAAATTACTATAAATTTTTTAACATTTTTATACTGTACCAATGACCCAGACTTAGCTGAATAGTAAAAAGGTTGGAGGGCCTAGGACATAAGGAAAATCCAATAGACTCAATTACCTATAACAAACCCATCCCCTCAATGAGAAAAGGAGAGACAGGTTAAATGTATCTTTCTTATTTGTATCAAAAAAGAAAGACACAACACCAATCTGTAATTCAGCACAATAACCTCAATGATCTCTAAAACATCTAGTATAACCCTTTATACTAATATTTTTTAAAGGAAAGCCAATAAATATGTGAGTCTAGCGAAATGAGACTCTATATACTCATTTAAAAGTGGTCGAAGAATGTATATTAACGCCCAATTAATCACATGATATACAGATACTTCACACCAATCAACACTTAAAAAATATTACACAGATGAGTAAACATAGGCTTTACCCTTTAAAATCATCTTGGGACCGACTCGGAATTACTGACTCCAAGGGAGGTATTCCCTTGCTTTACACTATAAAGCAGGTGACCCAAGGGAACACCCACCCCACCCCCCTTCCCCTTGCCCTGGATCAAATACTCCAGAGCAAAGAGGGCAGCAGGACAGAGTCACTGCCGGAACCAAAAGCCTATACACATATAATTGCCACTGTTTAGTAGACGACATTCTCAGTAAACAAGAGGCCCCACGAGGCCTGAAGCGCTCATCTTGTACAGAACACAATTTAAACAAGAATGAGTCTACATTAAGCAAGCCATCTCCATAGGCTACACTGTCAATCCTTGAGTCCCTCAGGAGTGACAAAAATAATCTGGGCATCATGCCTTTTCTTCAGTTGATCATAAGTAAAATGTAGAGCTCCCCTATGAAGCCCCTTGATACAACCTATGTGGATTAATCTTAGTACCTCTAGAAGGTACTGAATACAAAATTTTTAATTCTTCAGCAAAATGGCAAATTTCCGGCTCCCATAGAGAGCCCAAATATTAACTCAGGCTCTTGATTTGAACACAGTTAAATCTGACTTCCCTAGAGATGTTGTGTACCGAATATGAAAGCATTCTGACTGTTGGATCTGAAGAAGAGAAATTGTAAAGAAATTTCTCCGAATTGCACTAAGTTCAAATTTGGGCTACCATAGCGAGCCCAAATATTGACCTATGGATCCGATTTGAACAAACTTGAATCTGACCCCCCTAGAGATGTTGTATACCAAATGTGAAAGCATTCTGACAAGTGAATCTGAAGAAGAAGATTTTTGAAGAAATTCCCTCATATTGTACTAAGTTAAATTTCATGTTCCCATATGGAGCCCAAATATTAACCTAGGCACTCGAATTGAACAACCTGGAATCTGACCCCTCTAGAGATGTTGTATACCAAATATAAAAGCATTCCGACTGGTGGATCTGAAGAAGAAGATTTTTAAAGAAATTTTCTCATATTTCACTAAGTAAAAATTTGGGCTACCAAAGTGAGCCCAAATATATACCTAGGGATCTGATTTGAACAAACTTGAATCTGACCCCCATAGAGATGTTGCATACCAAATATCAAAGCATTCTGACTGGTGGATCTGAAGAAGAAGATTTTTTTAAATTACCCTCCATATTGAACAAAGATCAAATTTGGGCTTCCGTAGGAAGCCCAAATATTAACCTAGGGACTTGGTTTGAACAATCTAGAATCTGACCCTCATAACAATGATGTATACCAAATATTAAAAGATTCTGACTGGTGGTTCTGAAGAAGAAGATTTTTAAAGAATATTCCCCATATTACCCTATGTTAAAACTTCAGGCTCCTGTAGAGAGCCCAAATATGAACCAATGAGCTTTATTTCAACAAACTTTTATCTGACCCCCCTATGAATGCTGTATACCAAATATCAAAAGATTCTGATAATTGGTTCTGGAGAAAAGATTTTTTTTAATTTTTGCAAATATGCTGACTCAACATTTTTTCGATGCCCATTACAGAACACCCTAACATAACCGATGGCAATTTTTTTTTACCATTCAATTCTACTGGTCATAAGGATACTTCATACCAAATAAAAGCTCTCTGTTCCGTGGGGTTTGGGAAATATGGGCGTTTGAAAATATTTCTATTTTTAGCTCCCAGGGTTCCCATGGGGATGCGGGAATTTTTTTTTTTGCATGGGTCATGTACTTATGACCCAATAATACCACAAACCAAATTTGGTTCATACCGGACCATCGGTTCAGAAAATAGAAATTTTGGGCGGGGCCAAAAATCTTACCCCTCCTATTACAAAGCCAAATATTACTTCACGAACTTCGTTTGAACAAACTTGATTCTACACCTCATATGGAAGCTCCATAGCAAATATCAAGTCATTGTACACACTGGTTCTTGAGAAGAAGATTTTTAAAATATTTTGGTGCATTTTCCCCCACTCCCTCCCTATGGGGCTGGGCATGCTGAGTTGAACAAAAATGAAATGCCCCTTTGGGACCATCACTCACACAAACTTTCACTTGAATTGGCCCAGTGGCTTTGGAGGAGAAGACCAAAACATGGTGTTGACGGACGACGGACGGGAAGCGATGAGATTAGCTCAGCTTGACTTTGTCAAGATGAGCTAAAAATAACGGACCTAAACAATGTAGATCTGCAGAAAGGACTCAATATTCTCAGATACAAAATCATGAAAATGGAGGGCTAAGACCAATATGCAGCCCTCATTAGATCTGTAATAGCAACATTATTAGCTTAAGCCTATGGTGTAGAAGAACTCTTACTTCATGAGCTTAAAACTAATGCACAGACTGCTGAATGAAGATATAATCATTAGCAGAACTGATAGTAGATTGAATCCCTCTGACCATAGAATGGATCGCAAAGTGGAGGAAGCTTCCACGGCATGTCCCACAACAGACGCCTGACTAAATTAATCCTCAGTCTTTGTGGATCTAGAGAAGCTACCAACAGAATTTGCACTGAAATAATTACATTGAGCAACATCTGTTAAATCAACGGCGCTGGAAGATACATATATCTTATTATTCCGTTTCACAAGATCGATAGAGCGTTTACTGCAAACGCTCGAAGATCCAAACATTGTGACACATACGTCTGCAACTGATTGTTGAGATGCGTCGCAAAAAAGTCGATCATTGGCTGCTCTCCTTGGTAGCAATCTGATTGAATACTGGTTTGTTGAAAATCCATTCTGGTGGCAACAAACGGCCCCTCCGTGAATGATGAAAGTCCATTTTGGTGGCAACAAACGGCCCCTCTGTGAAGGGAGTCCGCTAATACATTCAGACGACCCGGAATATGACGGACCAATAGAAGAACTTGATGTTCTAGTACCAACCGAAAGATTCCTTCTGTTAACATGAATAACAGGATGGAATGAGTGCCTTCATAATTCCGAAAATACGCTAATACCATCGAGTTGTCGGACAGAATTAGCATATGAGCATTCTGAATAACGTTCATCAATAACGTAGTGCAAGCCAAAATGACATCATTCTTAATGTTTGTGTGCTTGATAAGGAACTACGGAAACAAAAGACCCTGGCACTTCAAATCCGTTGGGTTTAATGAAACTACCCAAAGTGTTTGACTGAGATCCGTGAAAACTGTAAAACTCGGATCTGGCAACTGCAGTGGAACTACTTGAGTTAAACACTGAAAACTTGCCCAAGCCTGAATCTCTTATTCACTTGATTTGACAAGAAGATGTCCGTATCGAGCGAAATAATCTTCACCCTCCAATTCAGAATTAAAAGAAATTTGAAGAGGACAAATGCGTAACCGCTCCATTGGAATAAAATCACAGCAGTTCCGCACAACGTATCAGTCACATGAGATATGTCGCTGAGACCTTGTCTGAGCGAAGACAATAGCGAGTATAACAACTGATTAATTTCGCTCTGGTTAATGGCAGACGAACGAGAATGTTATGCATCTCAAAGCTCATCCCCCGGTGGGTAAATGACTTGGACGAAACCAGATACGACTTCTCCTCGTTTACTTATGAAACCGAGACATCGGATCAATAGAAGCAGAATCTGCACATCGTTCTGAAGCGGTAACACGTTGCCACACCTCTGAAGAATGTCGTCCAGGTAGGCCGACATTACCGCAGACGAATGAGCTCGGAAATGAGTCATTACCGAGTTCGTTATTCGAGTGAAAGCCCAGGAACTAGATTCAGACCGAGACACATTGGTCGGTGCTGAAACACAATTCCTATGATAAAGAAGCAAAGATTCTTTCTGAACGCCTGATGTAACATGACATGAAAGTATGCAACTAGAAATCTATGCATGTAGCATAGTCGTACACCCGAATACTCGCTCTGACTGATAGGATGGACTCCATATAGAAACCTGAAGCCACGATCAGCTTGTTATCCAGCTCAGAATAAGAGTGGACGGAACAAGCCGTCTGGTTTTGGAACCAGAAAAGGATGGTTGTAGAAGCCTGGAAATTCCTGGATTTCTACGATCTCTATCACGATCATTTGGAAGTGAGAGTCTATCCTACTGACTGATGGAAGCTGAGTCCACCTTGGACTCCGAGTTAACAGAGGATTTCGTTTGAGGAACAATTTAATCCTCCCGAAAACACACCTTGAATCCAAGGGACGTCCGTAATCTAATCCCAAATCATTGAGAAACTCGACAGTCTTCCGCTCACTAGTACACGATAGAGGTTAAAACCATTACATACTGGTCTTACGAGGCTTGAGGAAGGAGAAGCCATGGCCCGCACCTCGCCACGTCGACCTAGGGGGCGTCTGACCGGATGTCTCGGTCAGAATTACAGCCCCTATCTGAGTCGCTACCCTGAATGCCTCTAGAAAAAAACCTAGAGGATGCATAGGAACCTCTATAGGAACTTCCCTTGGACGTATTCATCCCAGAAGTGCCTGTCCTACTCTTCTCTGCCGAATCTGACTATGTGGAAGCGAATTTTAATAGCAGAGAGTCTAAAGCTTTCTTAGTTAACTGATCATAAACTGCGGAAAGCTTGCCATCGAAGAAAACTCTCCGAAGACTAGAGCGACTCTGAGAGAGTTTTTCACCTTACTATCTACACGCGTGGATGTAGCCAGGGCCGCGTCACGTCTAACCAACTCCATATTGCCACTAAAGGACGGAGTTTTACTTGAGGCCCTTGAAAGAACTCTTAAGGTTTTACATCCTAGAATTCTTTTTCCTTTGAGACGTAATGATAACGTTCTGGTAAGGTGATCTGCATACGATGATGCGTCTAAGCTGTCCCTGCTAGACGATATTGTTATTTCCAACATCGTGGTTGGAATTGACATAGACGACAGATAAACAATACTAGTTCCTGACCTGGTCGTCTAGACGCAGAGAACTCACAGAATGCTCTGTCCTGCCGTTTCAAAATATTCAATGAAATGATGAAAGGAAGATGTAGAGCATATTGCCGATAAGAAACCTGACCTGCCCATTTAGGTAGCAAGTTATATAAAAATATAGCGTCACTCAACAGATCAAATGTCCGTGAAACATATCTGGATTATGTCGGAAACTGAGGGATGATGTCCCTAAACCGATTAAGAATTTTATATCCAGTGGCACTAGCTGTCTCTTATCCGGCAACGCAGCATTTTGGTCCGGAGGAACAACGTCCGATGGTAATGCCGGATGCACTCTACGGCAATTATGTTGTTCCGAAAAGGGAAAATACAACTCATCCGTATCCCTTTCACCATCCTGTCGGACCACTTGAAACTGTTGGTCGTCCGAGCCTGAACCTGCAGCGGAACATACCAACCCAGCTTCGTCGGATAATTCCTGATCTGACAGAGTTACTGTCGGTTGCTGGGATGCTGTGATAATTTGTGCTATCTGCGAAAGCATATCCACAACAGAGGCCTGTGGAGCTGCGGTCTTATAGGATTTAGCCGCTGGAAGCTCCTTGGACGTTCACTCCTGCATACCTCTAATATGCGAACGTCCGGAAAATGAAGGCCTCGTATCCTTGGCTACCGGACGGCGCGACCTGGTCACCGTAGAATCGCTCATCGGCGATGTTGGTTGAATATCACAGGTCACATAGCCAAGGTGCGGTCGCGTGTGCTGCCGTGAGGATGAGGAAGCCGAAAGAGCAGTCTCTCCGGACTGTCTATATAATGGAGCGTCCCGAGCGGTAGACGTATACTCCGACTGAGGAACGTTTTGTGCCCAGATGTTGTAATACGAGAGAGGGACCTCTCGCACTTGCAACCCGGATGGACCTGGACGAGCTAGGAACTGGACTAATAGGCTTCCTCCGTACCATCCTCGTATCCGTTGTCACTGGGTGTGCACATTGTATTTTATAGTGCTCGCATCACCCAAATCTCCTTCCTGGACCGCAACGGATGAACCCGAGTGCTGAGCCATTCGGTGAATGGTCGCGACACCAGGCGAGCTAGCGGACGCCAACACCATCGAACGTACAAGGGAACTCCAGGCAACTGACGTATCTACATGAGCACTTTTGCCGCTAACTCTTCATTTGATTGTGACAACGGAAGCACACTTACGAAGACATCACTGTAACAATATCTAGTTCATGTTACCCTATGAGACCTGTGGCTACGTGAAATATCTGCTGGAAGCTCCCGGGACGTTCATTCCAGCATTTATATAATATGCGAACGTCCCAACTGGAAAGGTCTCGTATCCTTGGCTAGCAGATGGAGTGACCTGGTCGACGTGTATTCCTTGGTCGGCGAAGCAAGAGCACCAGGGATGTTCAATCCTGCATTTATATAATATGCGAACGTCCCCTGGAAATCTGTGGTCACATAGCCAAGGTACGGTCGTGTGTGTTGACGAGGATGAGGAAGCCAATATAACAGCCGCGCCGGACTGTCATACGACAGAGCGTCCCGAACAGGAGGAGTGGACGTAAGCTCCGACTAAGCAAACAACATACAACAACATCGCAGCACAGATGTTGATGCAAGAGAGAGGGGGCCTCTCTCGCTCACGGTCCGGGGGACCTGGACAAGCTAGTTATCGAACTGACAGGCTTCCTCCGTACTATCCTCGGATCCGTTGTTGCTGGGTGTGCACATCTGAAGTTTTATAGTGCTCGCATCACCCAATCTACTTCCCTGGACCACAACGGACTAACCCGGGTGCTGTACCATTCTTTCCTGGTGAATGGACGCGACACCGGGCGGACTAGCGGGCGACAATGCCTTTGATAGAACTAGCTAACTCCCAGCAATTGTCGTAATACCTTGAGCACTTCTCGCTAGCCCTAATATTGCAACGACGGAGACACAGTTATTGAAGACATCACAGAACATCACTCTGAGTTCTGCAAAAGAAACTGATAATATATAGTGACCCGACGGAGAGAGGACTGTAATGGACCTCTCACCGCAACAAAATAGCGTGACGCACGTCTCCAACGTTGTCATATCAATCAACACACACAGAGCAAGAATTAATGCGACTACACTGACTATAAGAAACACAATGAACTTGTGAATTAGAGGAAGATATCCTCGCATTACGATGAAGAATATTTTTTCACCCAGAAAAAATATACACCGTCATATTACTCGCACTAACTCTTAAAATAAATATACATAATATATTATAATTCATTATAACATTTCAAAAGAAAATAATTTTCAAAAAAAAATTTTTGAAAAAATTTTCAGAAGAGCCCAAGTTCCCAATGGGAACCCTGAGCCAAAAAAGCCTAAGTGTGGACAAAAATTTTAATAATTTTGAAAAATTAATGTAACACTTATGGACAATATTAATGTATCTTGCTATGAACTAAATTAAGCAGAAGACAAGTAATCATTGTCAGAAGTAACAGTTGTCAACATAAGCAAAAGTGTCAACAACCTGGAAACATGACTCCAGGCACTAAAACAAACATGGCCCGAAATCAGTTACAAATATAAACACTATCTGATGCAAAACAGAGGCTTCCAGAAAAGAAACTGTAGAACATCAGATGGTAGATGCAGACCAAAATGCCTAAACACCTCTAGGGTGAGGACGTAAACATGTGGAAAAAAACAGAAAATAATTCTGTTTCCAAGCCAAAACTCCCAAGAAATTTTAGTAATAAAGATTACAAAAAAATAAGCCAAAAGCATGGGAGAATAGCTAGGGAGGAATAAAGGAAAGGGAGAGAGGAAACACTGATTAAACAATGGAAAATTCATAACAAGAATGACCACAAAAAGGTCATGCCACGAAAGTTAAAAAATTTATAGTAATTTATATATTTTTTATACTTACCAATGACCCAGACATAGCTGGTGCTAACTCTTAAAATATAGGGCCAAACACAAATTTTGCCCCCCAATCCCCAAAATTTGCATCTAAAACTAAAGAAAACATGTCCTGAAAGGCCCTCCACACCTCGCCCCCACTGCGCATGCGCAGTGTCAAGGACGTTCCGAAATTGGCGCCATTTATCATTCTAATAACCAGTGCCTGGTAAGCGCTATGTACTCAGCGGGGAGGCAAGAGTTCCCAACTCCTGGGAGGGCCATCCCCGTCTGGGTCATTGGTAAGTATAAAAAATATATAAATTACTATAAATTTTTTAACATTTTTATACTGTACCAATGACCCAGACATAGCTGAATAGTAAAAAGGCTGGAGGGCCAAGGACATAGAGCAAAATGGAATATGCTCAATAAAATAAAATAGAGTCATCCCCTGTAGGGAAAAGAAGTAATAGGCCTTACATGTATCTTTCTTATTTATGATAAATTAGAAAGATACAACACCTTCCAAAAATTGAGCTTCATACATCCATGTACTCTATTAATATCCAATAATCCTTATACTAATAATTTTTAAAGTAAGCCAATAATAAAGTAAGTCTAGAGAATAGAGACTCTTATACTCTTAAAAGTGTGTGAGAATTGCATAATCATGTCCGTTGACATATGCAATATTCAAAAGCTATACTTTAAAAACTAAGACTTGAATGAATTTTATAAACTTAAACTTCTCACTAAACAACCATCCCAATAACAGCTCAGAATTACTAACTCCGGAGGAGGTATCCCCTTGTTTTCATAGTAAAAACAGGTGACCCAAGGGAACACCCTCCCCCCCCCCCCCTTTTCTTGCCCTGGGTCAAATAGCCCAGAGCGAAGAGGGCAGCCGAACGGAGACACTGCCAAAACAGACAGCCTACCTAGCTATAGTAGCAACTGTTAAGTGAATGACATTCTGAGCAGTAGATAATAGACCTAACAATAGAGGCCTCCAGAAATGGACTCGATATTTCTGAGATAAAATTCATGAATGGATGGCTGAGCGCAATGAGCAGCCTTCAAAAAACTATAATAGCAACACTATTAATGTAAGCCCAAGAAGTAGAAGAACTCTTACTTCATGAGCCGAAATCTTAAGCACAACTGCTAAGCCAATGATATACCATAAGCAGTACGCTAGTTAATAGAATCCATTAACAATAAAATGGAGCGTAACGTCCTTCTACTAGACATCAAAGACAGAAGAAGCTTACGCCCTTGTAATAAACAGATATCTGTTTATAAATACATAAACTGTACCCGGAAAGAGTAAAGGCCTATGCCCATACGAAGACGGAAGGACCTTAAAATAATAGGTTCCGGATAATAGGAGCCTAACTCTTATGCAACAATCCAACCTAAATAGTAACGGAAGTATTGATTCCGAAACTATGAAAGTGAAAATCATCCATCGATAGTGCATGAAACTCACTGACTCTACAGTAAAAGAGAACCCAACAGAATTACTGTCTAAAAGGTCAGAATTTGAAAACTACTGTTTCCAGAGGCTCAAATGATTACTTAGCTAAATAAGAACCGAAGTTAAAATCCGTATAGGAATTTAATCTAAAGATTCTAAGTCTATTTATCAAAAAGTTACTAACTGACTTAGATAAAGAGACAAAAGACTCAATTGTAAACTATCGTAGAGTGCATAGGTATGAGGTAACATAAACCTATAACCTAAATAACAACAGGCTGCAGTAGATCTTGTGAAACAAGTATACTAAAAACTAGCAATGCGTAGTATGGAGGGATCAACCATATGAACATAATGATCCCTACACCACGACGGAAGAGCCTCCACTTTAGTCGCATAGAATAGCGAAGAAGAGGATCTCCTATAGTAAGAAATCGCGTCCAAAGCTCGTCCAGTACAGTGCTTACAATGCAATACGGACCACACAACGGAATACATGAAGGTTGCGACCTTGCTGGTTGTGATAAAGATGACACGATTTACCCAGTGAAAAAAGATCCTCACATAGAGGAAGATTTCACGTTAAGATCCACAGTAGACAAGAGAGTAAATTACTCATGATCTCTGTGAAGATAGAGATGCTATCAACAGAAATGTATTGTGGTTGTTTATCTTAGCCATACCTGCTAAAACAACAGCGCCGGAGGATACGCGTATCCTATCATTCCGTCCTATAGATCAATAGAGCGTTAACAGTATTAGCTCAGAGATCTGGACAAGCTAACACATACGTCTGCAATTGATAAGCAAGCTGTGTCATAAATAAAACATCATTGGGCGCTCCCATAGATAGCAAATCTGATTAAATACTTGTTTGTTGAGAGTCCATTCTGACAGCAACAAGCGACCCGTAAGAGAACGGGAGTGCGATAAAACAATCAGACGACCCAGAATATGACGGACCAAAACTGAACTTGGTGTACTATAACCAACAGACGGATTCTTTCCATTAAATTGAATAACGGAAACGAAAGAGTGCCTCCCTGGTTCCGGAGATACGCCACTACTGTCGAATTAAAGGACAGGAATTTGGGCATGCGTTTCTGAATAATGTTCATGCAATGACATAAAGCAAGCCTAAAAAACATTATTCCGCGGAAGTTAAACTGATAGCTAAAAGACTGCGGAACCCAAAGACCCTGGCACTTCGAATCCGTAGGGATCAGTATATATCCCAATCTGTTTGACTGGCAACCGTCATAACAGCCACACTAGGGTCCGGCAACTGCGGCGGCACTCTCTGAGTCAACCACCGAATGTTTGCCCCAGTCTGAATCTCTTGTAACACTATATAGACAAGAGAATGTATAAATCAAGCAATTCATGGATTGCCGGAAAGTTGCCGTCGAAGAGAAGCTCCTCCGAGAACGAAGCGACTCTGAGAGAGTTCATAACCTACTATCCACGCGTGGATGTAGCTAGGGCTGCATCACGTCTAACCAACTCCAATCAGCCACTGAAGGGCGGAGTTATACGTGAACAAACTACTGCCCTCAAAAGAAATTACATTGAGAATAATATCCCGTAAATCTTTTCTTGAAGACGTAATGATAACGCCTCAGTAAGGCGGATTACGTATAATAAAGCGTCTAAGTTAAGTCTACTATACATAATGTCGTTCCCAACATTGAAATTGGAAAAGACATAAACGGCGAAAAAGAATATATGCAGTCTTTAATCACACCGTCTAGACGCATATGAACTCTCGGTATGCCCTGCTCTGCCAAAATAAACTATATGTAAAAAAGATAAAATGGCAGAAATGAGCCACGCGGACAAGAAACTAAACTATCATGCTTAGTAGCAGGCTTGTATATATATATATAATATATAGCGTCGAAAAATAAAACACATGTTGTAATGACAATATTGGACTGCGTCGGTAAGTCAGGGACAAAGTCCCTGTACCGATCGAAAAATCTGAGTCCAATGACGCTATAAGTCTCTTATCCAAGATCGCAGCAATGAAGTCCGAAAAATAATCACTGGAAGAAATGCCAGAAGATATGAAAGGCATCTTCCGATACTACTAAAGGGAAAACTCGAAATCTTTCGAATCCCTTTCGCCATCCTGTCGGACCCTATAAAGCGTTCGGTCGTCCGTAGCTTGATGCAACCGCGGACCGCACCGACCCAGCGCCGTCGGATAATTCCTGATTCGACCGAGAAACCGTCAATTGCTGGGATGCTGCGAAACAACTGTGCTAACTCGGATAGCACGTCCGTCACTGAGGCCTGAGGAGCAGCGGTCTTACGATGCATTGCCGCAGGAAGCTCCGAGATCATTACCCCGTGCATACTTCCAATATGCGAGCGAACGGAGTGTATAAGCCTCGTGTCCCTTGGCTACCGGATGGCGCGACCTATTCGCTGTGGAATCACTGAATGCCGAAACTGATCGGATACTCGAGGTCACGTAGCCAATGTGCGGTCGTGTGCCCTGCTGAGAGGATGAGGAAGCATTAAAGACAGTCTCTCGGACTGTCAATATAACGGAGCGTCCCGAGCAACGGACATATGCTCCGAATGTAAAATATCTGAACCACAACATGCGGTCCCCTATGTTGTTGGCCTCCTCCGATCTGTCCTCAATCTGCCGTCACTGGGTGAGTACTAAAGTAATTAAAGTGCTCGCATCACCCAAATCTCCTTCCTAGACCGCAACGGACGAACCCGGCAGCCGAACCATTCGATGAATGTACGCTACACCGGGTGAGCTAGCGAATGTCACTCCGTAAGCGATAGACATATTCCATGAGCACTTATTGCCGCTAACTCTTCATTAACTATGACGACAGAGGCACACTTTTGAAAGACATCTCCATAACTCTTCGAACAAGAAAACAGAAATGCTTGGATAGCAAGCATAAAATAATAATATATATAGCGTCGTTCAATAATTCGATAGTTTGTGTGACATTATTGGACTATGTCGGAACTGAGGGACGATGTCCCTGAACCGAACCAAAAATTTCTAAGTCCACCGACGCTATCAGTTTCTTATCCGGCATCGCAGCATATGTTGTTCCGAAAGGGAAAGCTTGAAATCCACCGAATCCCTTTCGGTATCCCGTCGGACCGGATGAAAATTTTCGGACGTCCGTACCCGCTTCCGCGGAGCGTCCCGACCCAGCATCGTCGGATAAAATATATGCGACAGATTCAGTTGATGCTGGGATGCTGCGATAAACTGTGCTATTAAGGAAAGCACGTTCGTTCCCGAGGCCTGTGCAGTAGCGGACTTACGATGCATTGCCGCTGGAAGCTCCGTGTACGTTGACTCCCGCACACTTCCTATGCGAACGTCCGGAGTCTGCAGGCCTCGAGTCCCCGGCTACCGACCCAGCGCTGTCGGATAATTCTCGATCCGACACCGTTTCTGTCGGCTGCTGGGATGCTGCGATAAGCTGTGCTATGTGCACAAGAATGTCCGGCGTCGAGACCTGCGGAGGCGCAGACTATCGTTGCTTCGCCGAGGGCAGCTCCGCATCAGATGGCTCCCGCATACTTTTCCTATGCGAACGTCCGGAGTCCATCGGTCTCGAATCCCTGGCTGCCGGATGGTGTGACCTGGTCGCCGAAGAATCCTTGATCGGCGAAGCTGGTAATATATCGGCGGTCACGCAGCCAAGGTGCGGTCGTGTGCGCTGACGAGAAGAGGAAGCCTTAGCAGTCTCAGCGGACTGCCTATACAACGGAGCGTCCCGAGCGACGGACGTATGCTCCGCTAACGACACATTTGTACCACAACATCTGGGGCCAGATGTTGTTGAACGAGAGAGGGGCCTCTCTCGCTTGCCGTCCGGATGGACCGGAACGAGCTATGAACCGGACTAAAAGGCTTCCTCCGTTCTCCCTCTGATCCGCCGTCACTGGGTGTGCATTAAGTTAATTTTATAGTGCTCGCATCACCCCAAAATTCCTTCTAGACCGCAACGGACGAACCTGGCTGCCGAACCATTCGGTGAATGGACGCTACACCGGGCGAGCTAGCGGACGTCAAAGGCCGTCGAACCTACTAGGGTCCTCTTAGGCAATTGGCGTATTACATGAGCACTTTTCCGCTAGCCCTTCATTAATTGTGACGACGGAGGCACACTGTTGGAAGACATCACAGATACATCACCCTAATCTTGATCGTCTGAAATAGAAATTGATAAAGTAGAGTGACCCTGCGGGGAAAGGACCGGAGTGTCCAAATCCCCAACAACATACCGTGACATACGCTTCCCATATTGTCATCGAAATCATACGATACAGAACAGGAGTTAATGCGAGTACACTGACCACATATAGAATGATAATAAGGTCAGAGGAAGACTTCCTCTTAAAACAATTGATCAATATCCTTTCAATGTGAAAAGAAAACAAGTCCTGGTACTCGCACTAACCCCTGGCAATCAAAATACATAATAATAATATGATCCATTAATATAGAAAAAATAAGTGAAATCAAAATATTTTGAAAAAATATTTTTTCAGAACAGCCCAAGTTTCTGAAAAGTAACGTTGAGCCCCAATGGATCCCAAGCCTAAGTGTGGACAAAAATTTTAAAAATATTTTAAACAATTTATTCAACACTTACGAACAATAATAATGTATCTAGTTATGATTAAAATAACATAAAGATATTATTATTTAGAAATCCCCCCCTCACACAGAGGGCTGTTGTAAATGTAAACAATGAGTGTAAAAACACTAAAATAAGACTCCAGGCACCCAGGCCCGAAATCAGTTACCAAAAATACACCATCTGATGCAAAACAGAGACTTCCAGGGAAGAAACTGCAGAACATCAGATGGTAGATGCAGAACACAACGCCTAACCACCCGTAGGTGAAGACGTAAACATGGGGAAAGAACAGAATTCATTCTGTTATTATGCTAAAACTCCCAAGAAATTTTAGTAATAATAATTACAGAAACTATGCCAAAAGCATGGGAGAATAGCAAGGGGGAACTTAAAGGACAGGGAGAGAGGAAAAACACTTGAAAAAACAGTGTAACTAAATAATCAGAATGACAACAAAATGGCTGCTGCCTTGAAAATAGGTAACTTAACATAATTTCATTAAAAAATTTTAAGTTACAGCCCTGATAATATTCTGTCACACATTCTTTTCCTCTCCTCCTTTTCTATCCTCCTTAGAATCACCATTTCACTAATATTTATGTGTCTGGCATCATTTAAACTGAGATTTAAAAGCACAAAGATCAGTCAGATGTTAACTGATGAAGGGCCAAACTTAGAATGATAAATGGCGCCAATTTCGGAACGTCCTTGACACTGCGCATGCGCAGGGGGGGCGAGGTGTGGAGGGCCTTTCAGGACATGTTTTCTTTAGTTTTAGATGCAAATTTTGGGGATTGGGGGGCAAAATTTGTGTTTGGCCCTATATTTTAAGAGTTAGCACCAGCTATGTCTGGGTCATTGGTACAGTATAAAAATATAGGTAACATGTAATAATTTCGTAAAATAATTATAAGTTACAGCCCTGAACATTTGTTTCCTCTGTTTTTTCCTCTCCACCTTCTATTTCCACCATATATCCACAATTTCTCTCATAATTATGTGTCTGGCATCCTTAAAACTGAGATTTAGAAGCACAAATAACAGTGAAGTGTAACTGTATTGAGGGCCAAACAAAGAATGACTTTTGGCGGCAGTTTCGAGACTTCCTTGACACTGCGCATGCGCAGTGGAGTAAAAGTATGGAGGACCATATAGGACATGTAATTTTCGGTTTTAGATGCAAATTTTGGGGATTGGGGGTAAAATTTGCGTTTGGCCCTAAATATTTTAGAGTTAGCACCAGCTAAGTCTGGGTCATTGGTACAGTATAAAAATATTGAAAATTAACTAGTGACGGGTAAAAAAAACACTACCATTTTGTCTCGGAACAAATCCTGGATGATGATGTACATTCCATACGGAAAGTAAAAAAAGCTAAAATATCACTAACAACTAACCCCTTCAAAACAGTATACAAACATTTTGTGTAAAACATTAGTTGACAGTCCATGAGTAGACAACACAAGCTACGCCTAATTGTAAAGAAGAAACAGTCATAATTTAATCCTACAGCCCTACAGGGCTGTAGAATTAAATTATTACTGATTCTGCTCATAAAAACAAGACAGATTTGCTCATTTCCGTGTTGACAGTAGTGTATAAGATGGTGCTATTTAAAGTTGAAAGGGCTGAACCCAGGTCAAACAATATCATTCACATATCAAGAAATATTGCTAAGTTCTTACCAGTGATGTAATAAATCATTTATAAGATAAATCAAGTGTAGTTTCATATCAAATGTTGACTCTTTAGCTGTTATCCTGGTAAAAAAAAGAAAAGCTCTCTCAATATTTTAAAACGGAATTTTATTAAATTTTGTTCTTCTATGCAAAACAATGTCCGACTACATTTACTGTACACTTAAACTTGCTCTACAAACCCAAAATCTGGATTTTCTCTCTGGCAGAAAACAAGAGGCCCCAGGAGGCCTGAGGGTGCTCACCTGACATGGTAGCCTAAATATCAACCCAGGGAATTGATTTGAACAAGTTGCATCTGCCCCTCCTAAGAAAAGATTATACCAAATATCCAAAGATTCTGACTGGTGAATCTGGAAAAAAAAGATTTTTAAAGAATATTCATCATATTGAACTAAGTTATAATTTGGGCTCCCACAGGAAGCCCAAATATGAACCCAGGGACTTGGCTTGAACAAACTCCCCCCCACCCCCCCCCCCCCCCACCCCCCTCCCTTAAGGATGCTGCATACCAAATATCAAAACATTCTGACTGCTGGATCTGAAGAAGAAAATCTTTAAAGAAAATGATAAATTTTGAACTAAGTTATAATTCAGATCCCACAGGGAGCCCAAATATGAACCAGGTACTTGGCTTGAACAAATTTGAATCCCACACCCCGAAGGATGCTGCATACCAAATATCAAAAGATTCTGATTGGTGGATCTGAAGAAGAAGAGTTTTAAACAATATTCCTCATACTGCACTAATTTAAACATTTGGGTCCCCATAGAGAGCCCAAATATGGACCCAGGAATTTGATTTCAATAAACATGTGAAACAATCTTCCAAAGATGTTATATGCGAAATTTTAAAGTTTTTGGAGCAGTGGTTTGGGAGAAGAAGAGTCAAATGTGTTTCCCATTACCCATTAGTGTTAAAAAATGCTGACTCAGCACTTTTTCAATGTTCTGAAAAAGTACCCTATGATAAAACCGATAGCAATTTTTTTGGATCATTCCATTCTGTTGGTCCTAAGGAAGCTTCACACCAAATAAGAATTCTCAGTGCCGTACAGTTTTGAAGATATGGGCATTTTTAAAAAAATTTCTATTTTTAGGTCCTGTGGTTCCCATGGGGTGACGGGAAAATTTGTTTGGGCATAAATTAAGTACTTATGACCCAATAAGCCCTCATATCAAATTTGGTTCAAATCAGCCTCTCTGTTTGGAAAGTTAAAAAATTTATAGTAATTTATATATTTTTTATACTTACCAATGACCCAGACATAGCTGGTGCTAACTCTTAAAATATAGGGCCAAACACAAATTTTGCCCCCCAATCCCCAAAATTTGCATCTAAAACTAAAGAAAACATGTCCTGAAAGGCCCTCCACACTTCGCCCCTACTGCGCATGCGCAGTGTCAAGGACGTTCCGAAATTGGCGCCATTTATCATTCTAATAACCAGTGCCTGGTAAGCGCTATGTACTCAGCGGGGAGGCAAGAGTTCCCAACTCTTGGGAGGGCCATCCCCGTCTGGGTCATTGGTAAGTATAAAAAATATATAAATTACTATAAATTTTTTAACATTTTTATACTGTACCAATGACCCAGACATAGCTGAATAGTAAAAAGGCTGGAGGGCCAAGGACATAGAGCAAAATGGAATACGCTCAATAAAATAAAATAGAGTAATCCCCTGTAGGGAAAAGAAGTAATAGGCCTTATATGTATCTTTCTTATTTATGATAAATTAGAAAGATACAACACCTTCCAAAAATTGAGCTTCATACATCCATGTACTCTATTAATATCCAATAATCCTTATACTAATAATTTTTAAAGTAAGCCAATAATAAAGTAAGTCTAGAGAATAGAGACTCTTATACTCCTAAAAGTGTGTGAGAATTGCATAATCATGTCCGTTGACATATGCAATATTCAAAAGCTATACTTTAAAAACTAAGACTTGAATGAATTTTATAAACTTAAACTTCTCACTAACAACCATCCCAATAACAGCTCAGAATTACTAACTCCGGAGGAGGTATCCCCTTGTTTTCATAGTAAAAACAGGTGACCCAAGGGAACACCCTCCCCCCCCCCCCCCCCTTTTTCTTGCCCTGGGTCAAATAGCCCAGAGCGAAGAGGGCAGCCGAACGGAGACACTGCCGAAACAGACAGCCTACCTAGCTATAGTAGCAACTGTTAAGTGAATGACATTCTGAGCAGTAGATAATAGACCTAACAATAGAGGCCTCCAGAAATGGACTCGATATTTCTGAGATAAAATTCATGAATGGATGGCTGAGCGCAATGAGCAGCCTTCAAAAATCTATAATAGCAACACTATTAATGTAAGCCCAAGAAGTAGAAGAACTCTTACTTCATGAGCCGAAATCTTAAGCACAACTGCTAAGCCAATGATATACCATAAGCAGTACGCTAGTTAATAGAATCCATTAACAAAAAAATGGAGCGTAACGTCCTTCTACTAGACATCAAAGACAGAAGAAGCTTACGCCCTTGTAATAAACAGATATCTGTTTATAAATACATAAACTGTACCCGGAAAGAGTAAAGGCCTATGCCCATACGAAGACGGAAGGACCTTAAAATAATAGGTTCCGGATAATAGGAGCCTAACTCTTATGCAACAATCCAACCTAAATAGTAACGGAAGTATTGATTCCGAAACTATGAAAGTGAAAATCATCCATCGATAGTGCATGAAACTCACTGACTCTACAGTAAAAGAGAAACCCACAGAATTACTGTCTAAAAGGTCAGAATTTGAAAACTACTGTTTCCAGAGGCTCAAATGATTACTTAGCTAAATAAGAACCGAAGTTAAAATCCGTATAGGAATTTAATCTAAAGATTCTAAGTCTATTTATCAAAAAGTTACTAACTGACTTAGATAAAGAGACAAAAGACTCAATTGTAAACTATCGTAGAGTGCATAGGTATGAGGTAACATAAACCTATAACCTAAATAACAACAGGCTGCAGTAGATCTTGTGAAACAAGTATACTAAAAAATAGCAATGAGTAGTATGGAGGGATCAACCATATGAACATAATGATCCCTACACCACGACAGAAGAGCCTCCACTTTAGTCGCATAGAATAGCGAAGAAGAGGATCTCCTATAGTAAGAAATCGCGTCCAAAGCTCGTCCAGTACAGTGCTTACAATGCAATACGGACCACACAACGGAATACATGAAGGTTGCGACCTTGCTGGTTGTGATAAAGATGACACGATTTACCCAGTGAAAAAAGATCCTCACATAGAGGAAGATTTCACGTTAAGATCCACAGTAGACAAGAGAGTAAATTACTCATGATCTCTGTGAAGATAGAGATGCTATCAACAGAAATGTATTGTGGTTGTTTATCTTAGCAATACCTGCTAAAACAACAGCGCCGGAGGATACGCGTATCCTATCATTCCGTCCTATAGATCAATAGAGCGTTAACAGTATTAGCTCAGAGATCTGGACAAGCCAACACATACGTCTGCAATTTATTAGCAAGCTGTGTCATAAATAAAACATCATTGGGCGCTCCCATAGATAGCAAATCTGAATGAATACTTGTTTGTTGAGAGTCCATTCTGACAGCAACAAGCGACCCGTAAGAGAACGGGAGTGCGATAAAACAATCAGACGACCCAGAATATGACGGACCAAAACTGAACTTGGTGTACTATAACCAACAGACGGATTCTTTCCATTAAATTGAATAACGGAAACGAAAGAGTGCCTCCCTGGTTCTGGAGATACGCCACTACTGTCGAATTAAAGGACAGGAATTTGGGCATGCGTTTCTGAATAATGTTCATGCAATGACATAAAGCAAGCCTAAAAAACATTATTCCGCGGAAGTTAAACTGATAGCTAAAAGACTGCGGAACCCAAAGACCCTGGCACTTCGAATCCGTAGGGATCAGTATATATCCCAATCTGTTTGACTGGCAACCGTCATAACAGCCACACTCGGGTCCGGCAACTGCGGCGGCACTCTCTGAGTCAACCACCGAATGTTTGCCCCAGTCTGAATCTCTTGTAACACTAGATAGACAAGAGAACGTATAATTCAAGCAATTCATGGATTGCCGGAAAGTTGCCGTCGAAGAGAAGCTCCTCCGAGAACGAAGCGACTCTGAGAGAGTTCTTAACCTACTATCCACGCGTGGATGTAGCTAGGGCTGCATCACGTCTAACCAACTCCAATCAGCCACTGAAGGGCGGAGTTATACGTGAACAAACTACTGCCCTCAAAAGAAATTACACTGAGAATAATATCCCGTAAATCTTTTCTTGAAGACGTAATGATAACGCCTCAGTAAGGCGGATTACGTATAATAAAGCGTCTAAGTTAAGTCTACTATACATAATGTCGTTCCCAACATTGAAATTGGAAAAGACATAAACGGCGAAAAAGAATATATATGCAGTCTTTAATCACACCGTCTAGACGCGTATGAACTCTCGGTATGCCCTGCTCTGCCAAAATAAACTATATGTAAAAAAGATAAAATGGCAGAAATGAGCCACGCGGACAAGAAACTAAACTATCATGCTTAGTAGCAGGCTTGTATATATATATAAATATATAGCGTCGAAAAATAAAACACATGTTGTAATGACAATATTGGACTGCGTCGGTAAGTCAGGGACAAAGTCCCTGTACCGATCGAAAAATCCGAGTCCAATGACGCTATAAGTCTCTTATCCAAGATCGCAGCAATGAAGTCCGAAAAATAATCACTGGAAGAAATGCCAGAAGATATGAAAGGCATCTTCCGATACTACTAAAGGGAAAACTCGAAATCTTTCGAATCCCTTTCGCCATCCTGTCGGACCCTATAAAGCGTTCGGTCGTCCGTAGCTTGATGCAACCGCGGACCGCACCGACCCAGCGCCGTCGGATAATTCCTGATTCGACCGAGAAACTGTCAATTGCTGGGATGCTGCGAAACAACTGTGCTAACTCGGATAGCACGTCCGTCACTGAGGCCTGAGGAGCAGCGGTCTTACGATGCATTGCTGCAGGAAGCTCCGAGATCGTTACCCCGTGCATACTTCCAATATGCGAGCGAACGGAGTGTAGAGGCCTCGTGTCCCTTGGCTACCGGATGGCGCGACCTATTCGCTCTGGAATCACTGAATGCCGAAACTGATCGGATACTCGAGGTCACGTAGCCAATGTGCGGTCGTGTGCCCTGCTGTGAGGATGAGGAAGCATTAAAGACAGTCTCTCGGACTGTCAATATAAGGGAGCGTCCCGAGCAACGGACATATGCTCCGAATGTAAAATATCTGAACCACAACATGCGGTCCCCTATGTTGTTGGCTTCCTCCGATCTGTCCTCAATCTGCCGTCACTGGGTGAGTACTAAAGTAATTAAAGTGCTCGCATCACCCAAATCTCCTTCCTAGACCGCAACGGACGAACCCGGCAGCCGAACCATTCGATGAATGTACGCTACACCAGGTGAGCTAGCGAATGTCACTCCGTAAGCGATAGACATATTCCATGAGCACTTATTGCCGCTAACTCTTCATTAACTATGACGACAGAGGCACACTTTTGAAAGACATCTCCATAATTCTTCGAACAAGAAACCAGAAATGCTTGGATAGCAAGCATAAAATAATAATATAAATAGCGTCGTTCAATAATTCGAAAGTTTGTGTGACATTATTGGACTATGTCGGAACTGAGGGACGATGTCCCTGAACCGAACCAAAAATTTCTAAGTCCACCGACGCTATCGGTTTCTTATCCGGCATCGCAGCATATGTTGTTCCGAAAGGGAAAGCTTGAAATCCTCCGAATCCCTTTCGGTATCCCGTCGGACCGGATGAAACTTTCGGACGTCCGTACCCGCTTCCGCGGAGCGTCCCGACCCAGCATCGTCGGATAAAATATATGCGACAGATTCAGTTGATGCTGGGATGCTGCGATAAACTGTGCTATTAAGGAAAGCACGTCCGTTCCCGAGGCCTGTGCATAGCGGACTTACGATGCATTGCCGCTGGAAGCTCCGTGTACGTTGACTCCCGCACACTTCCTATGCGTACGTCCGGAGTCTGCAGGCCTCGAGTCCCCGGCTACCGACCCAGCGCTGTCGGATAATTCTCGATCCGACACCGTTTCTGTCGGCTGCTGGGATGCTGCGATAAGCTGTGCTATGTGCACAAGAATGTCCGGCGTCGAGACCTGCGGAGGCGCAGTCTATCGCTGCTTCGCCGAGGGCAGCTCCGCATCAGATGGCTCCCGCATACTTCCTATGCGAACGTCCGGAGTCCATCGGTCTCGAATCCCTGGCTGCCGGATGGTGTGACCTGGTCGCCGAAGAATCCTTGATCGGCGAAGCTGGTAATATATCGGCGGTCACGCAGCCAAGGTGCGGTCGTGTGCGCTGACGAGAAGAGGAAGCCTTAGCAGTCTCAGCGGACTGCCTATACAACGGAGCGTCCCGAGCGACGGACGTATGCTCCGCTAGCGACACATTTGTACCACAACATCTGGGGCCAGATGTTGTTGAACGAGAGAGGGGCCTCTCTCGCTTGCCGTCCGGATGGACCGGAACGAGCTATGAACCGGACTAAAAGGCTTCCTCCGTTCTCCCTCCGATCCGCCGTCACTGGGTGTGCATTAAGTTAATTTTATAGTGCTCGCATCACCCCAAAATTCCTTCTAGACCGCAACGGACGAACCCGGCTGCTGAACCATTCGTTGAATGGACGCTACACCGGGCGAGCTAGCGGACGTCAAAGGCCGTCGAACCTACTAGGGTCCTCTTAGGCAATTGGCGTATTACATGAGCACTTTTCCGCTAGCCCTTCATTAATTGTGACGACGGAGGCACACTGTTGGAAGACATCACAGATACATCACCCTAATCTTGATCGTCTGAAATAGAAATTGATAAAGTAGAGTGACCCTGCGGGGAAAGGACCGGAGTGTCCAAATCCCCAACAACATACCGTGACATACGCTTCCCATATTGTCATCGAAATCATACGATACAGAACAGGAGTTAATGCGAGTACACTGACCACATATAGAATGAAAATAAGGTCAGAGGAAGACTTCCTCTTAAAACAATTGATCAATATCCTTTCAATGTGAAAAGAAAACAAGTCCTGGTACTCGCACTAACCCCTGGCAAAATACATAATAATAATATGATCCATTAATATAGAAAAAATAATTGAAATCAAAATATTTTGAAAAAATATTTTTTCAGAACAGCCCAAGTTTCTGAAAAGTAACGTTGAGCCCCAATGGATCCCAAGCCTAAGTGTGGAACAAAAATTTTAAAAATATTTTAAACAATTTATTCAACACTTACGAACAATAATAATGTATCTAGTTATGATTAAAATAACATAAAGATATTATTATTTAGAAATCCCCCCCTCACACAGAGGGCTGTTGTAAATGTAAACAATGAGTGTAAAAACACTAAAATAAGACTCCAGGCACCCAGGCCCGAAATCAGTTACCAAAAATACACCATCTGATGCAAAACAGAGACTTCCAGGGAAGAAACTGCAGAACATCAGATGGTAGATGCAGAACACAACGCCTAACCACCCGTAGGTGAAGACGTAAACATGGGGAAAGAACAGAATTCATTCTGTTATTCAGCTAAAACTCCCAAGAAATTTTAGTAATAATAATTACATAAACTATGCCAAAAGCATGGGAGAATAGCAAGGGGGAACTTAAAGGACAGGGAGAGAGGAAAAACACTTGAAAAAACAGTGTAACTAAATAATCAGAATGACAACAAAATGGCTGCTGCCTTGAAAATAGGTAACTTAACATAATTTCATTAAAAAATTTTAAGTTACAGCCCTGATAATATTCTGTCACACATTCTTTTCCTCTCCTCCTTTTCTATCCTCCTTAGAATCACCATTTCACTAATATTTATGTGTCTGGCATCATTTAAACTGAGATTTAAAAGCACAAAGATCAGTCAGATGTTAACTGATGAAGGGCCAAACTTAGAATGATAAATGGCGCCAATTTCGGAACGTCCTTGACACTGCGCATGCGCAGTAGGGGCGAAGTGTGGAGGGCCTTTCAGGACATGTTTTCTTTAGTTTTAGATGCAAATTTTGGGGATTGGGGGGCAAAATTTGTGTTTGGCCCTATATTTTAAGAGTTAGCACCAGCTATGTCTGGGTCATTGGTACAGTATAAAAATATAGAAATTTTGGGAGGGCAGATATTCTTGCCCCTCCCATAACAACGGCAAATATAGCCGCATGAACTTCTCTTGAACATATCTGAGTCTACACCTCAAAAGGAAGCTGCACACCAAATATCAAGTCTCTGCTATTGCTGGTTCAGGACAAGATTTTTTTAAAATTTACGCACACTTTTTGGGTGTGGCCCTACCGAGGGGTGGCGCAACTTGATTTGAACAAAATCAAAATGCGATGCCATAATAGACAATTATCTCAAATTTCACTTAAATCGGTTCAGCGGTTTTGGAGGAGAAGACACAAACACCATGTTCACGGATGACGGATGGTGGGTGATCACTATAGGTCACCTGACTGAAAGTCAGGGGAGCTAATAAAGTATGACCTTATATCTGATTAAGCTCCCAGAACTGACTTCAGTGAGAAAATGTATATTATGTTTTGGTGGAAGACTAAAAAAAATTATATACTTTAACTCGTAACTCAATGAGTATTTTCAAAATACTTTTCATCAAATCTAGTCATACCGCAATGAAGCAGCCATGAACCAGAATTAATGAAAAATTCATCTAAATTTAACTCAAGAAATCAATGGTCAAAAAGTCCATTCAATTTACAGAGAGGAAAAGTGGGTTAACCCTTTGATACGTCTTATGTCATACGAAATCAAACAGTGCGTTAATACTCTGTGGTCATTTGTTTTGTTATTATTTTTCGATTTTTTTAAAGTTTTAAACTCAATTCCTATTTTCTCCCGAGTAGTGCTCAGTGATAGCCCTTGAGCCAAATGTTATCGCAGCTTAAAATACTAATATAATCCTGCTGTCAAAACGTCTTAACTGGTTGAGTGGTAGAAGCCACTATCAGGGCTTTCCAAAAATGAGGATACCAGAGCAAATGCCAGCACTTTCCTTGCTTATATTTCACATTCAGTCAAACACAAATAATATTTTGTTTATATAAATGCTTTATTACAAATTATTGGAGCGTGCCTGTGGGCACTCTCCAATAATATGTAATAAAATCAGTTTTTAATAACAAATTCAGGACACCAAAAATGATCTAGACCTCAACGAGTTAATCACTAATGAGAAAAATATTTTATTTGTAGTTTCCAATGTCTGACGTTGCATTTTGAAAAACGTTGAAGAAACTGAATTCCCAGAGACGTTTGAACGTCCGGATAATTAAAATCTCAAAGGGTTAATGTACCCAAATTACACATATTTCAGCGGCAAGAGATTTTGTTTTCTGGGCAGGAATAGCCGACAGCCGCATGCAAGGAGTTAATTTTGAAAAGGCTTGCCCAAAGAATATTCTCTAAATTCTCTTTATAAATTTTATAAATCAATCTCAAAATTTCTCGAAAATTATTGAATAATATCACCAACAGTGCAAGCAATAAGAATACTAACATTTCTCTTGTATTGGATACCATTGCACATGAAAAACACACAATTGGGAACCATGCTTCTTTATTTACTTACCTAACATTAGAAGAGGGCTGCACAATATTCAAAACTGAATACCGGTATCAAAAAAATACCGCAGTATACCGGTATATCGAAAACTGTTCAGATATATGAACACAAGTACCACAATCGGGACTCGAGGCATCACAGTCAGAACCAATTAGCATGCCTTGATGATGCGATTCGAAAAATCTCTACCCAACGCATGCAGACGATATCAAAATTTATTATTTTCAGAATTAGTTTTTCAGATTTTCCCCAGATTTCAACAAAACTATATCATGTGACCCCTCATTGGAACGAGCTCGATGAGCTCGTTCCAATGAGGGGTCACATGATATAGTTTTGTTGAAATTTTTTGAAATTATTTTTTCAGCTGCTGAATTTGTATGTTACGAGGGCACAAGCAGACGATTCCTTGGATAAAGGGATAATATTATTCATTCGGGGCTAGAATTAAAAAACTCAAGACATCTTGAAAATCAAAATTGTGGGTAATTAAATAATGACGATAAACCGATATTTTTGTAATTACACTGGTATTCAATCGATATTGGTTTGAATACCGGTATATATCGGTTTATCGATATATCGTGCAGCCATACATTAGAAGAAGTTCAATTTGTAAACAAAAATCTGGGACACAATGGGAGTTGTGCATCCAGAACAAGACAGGACACTCATTGGAGGATACCACAATACAGTACATCTAGATTGTGTGCATTAAGATTATGCAATACCTGACAGATTGATGCATACATTTGGAGGCGATAACTAATAATATTTCAAAACTGCATGAAGATTGGTTAACCCTTTACCCAACGCAGATGATTTCAGAATTTATTATTATAAATATTATTTTTCAAATTTTTTCAAAAAATTTCAACAAACCATATCATGTGGCCCCTCTTTGGAATGAGCTCGATGAGCTCGTTCCAAAGAGGGGTCACATGATATGGTTTTGTTGAAATGTTTCGAAAAATAATATATTTTTCTGAATTTGCAAATGGCGCAGGCGGATGCGGGCGATTCATTGGGTAAAGGGTTAACCGCACAAAAACTAGTCTAGCTCATTGCAGTTCTTGTGAATTTCAATTAACGTGAATGGTGTGCAAATGGAATCAGTAATATTGACTAAATGCAGTAGGGAGAAGGTACTGAGAACTCTATCCAACATGTGACTGACCTCTGTCCAGCAGTTCTATTCTAGTACAAAGGCACTGTCTAAATATAAAATCTGTTTACCATAACAAGACAGAATTTAAAATCAGGCCCGATTCATGAAAATTGGTTTTGATTCTTACAAACTACCACTGCAAGAATTAATTTTCTATTTTTAATTGATTGAGAATATGAGAATACTCTTGATCCCTTGTGAGTGTAACAAATATATTTTCCATAGTTAAAGTCAAACCTCATATTTATATATATATGCCAGAGTATAAACCCTTAACCCTTAAGAGCCTAATTCCAACTTTGATAACTTTTTAATGCAAAGGAACAGGTGCCCCAACATGCATTGTTCGGTTAAACTCAAAACTTTGTTTTCTAAGAACCTTGTCAGTTGTTTCTAGTCAAATGAATACTTGACCAGAAACCCCTGCAAAGCCACAGGAAGTAGACTTTCAAAGTATAGCAAGAAGATATAAAAATTTCTAAGCACTTAAGTGTTAAGGAATTAGTCCCAATTTTGAAGAGTTTCTTGTCACATATGTCCATGTAGAACACTGTTCCCACATACAGGATTTTAGAGGCCTTGTTGTCAGTACTTCCAGTACGATGGCAGTGATTTCCAGGGCTCGCCTTGAGTAAAATGGTCGGGGCCTAACAAAAGTGCCCCACATATTGAGGTTGGGGCCTTTTCGGGGCTGATTTTCCATTTTGTCCATTATTGTTAGTGCTTTTTTGTGGAAAATGTCGGGGCTTGAAAAAAAGCCCCCCAGCAAGTGCTCCTCAGGGCTGATCTCGGGGCCTGGGCTGATCAGCCCCGACTCTAGGCAAGCCCTGGATTTCTAGTGAAGTCTTGGCTGCCTATTTAGGCAGCCAAGACTTCACTAGTACCACTGCTAAGGAAGACACAACGTTACCCTACTGTGAGGGAGAAAATGATAAGGAGAATTCTCCAATCCTTTAAGGACAATTTCAGAATCTATGACAAGAATCAAATGAACATTTTGCAAGAATCAAATCAAATTGTTTTCTGTGCGAGAATCAATTTCCAGAGCCTCTGGAAAAATATTTACTTGTAAACTGCATTTTTTACCTCATTAATAAATACTGTGCAGCTAAATTGCAGTGGCTCTCTGATATACAGTTGTTAAAAATCCAAGTTTTTCCACTCTGAAACAGATAGAAAAAATAGACACAATTAATCCTATGAATACGGTGAGCATAAGGAATGTCTTAAAGTTGATATACATAGCAAGACACTATGAAATGATATGGGTAGAAATGGAATTTTGAGTTCGGTATCAGTTACAGTATTTTTAAGGGGGGTATACATCAGTATCGGTTCAATATTCGGTATCTGACTTGACTGAGATTTGTTGATAGTACAAAAGGGGAATTCACACCAGGAAAATACAGAATAAGTTGTACTTGTATCATTCTAACACAGTGCCACAAAATATGCCACTGCCAATGTGCTCAACAGTGGTATTCTTTCACGAACATAAATCATATCTACAGTAATTTTGTGACTTCTTCTAAAAACGCCTTAACCTTAAAGGCTTATCTGAGGTGTTTACAATCTCAGAGCATGTGCCCTGACCGTGCCATCTTCAGGAATTCCTGCTGACAATAAACAAATCACCTGGGCAGTCTCTTCTAGTCAAGTCTTGGCTGCCTGTTAAGGTAGCCAAAACGTGGCTAGAAATCACTCTTAAGCAGCTGGACATGTACAGGCTGTAGTCTAGTGAGAATTGAGGACAACTGCCCAGTCCCCTGAGGGTTAACAAAACTGAAAAAAATGAGCCACTTCTTTCATGAAAATGAACCCTTCAACTGCTATCAAGCCTCAACAAGCTATTATAACTACTAAATGTAGGGAAATTAAAAATTCAGACAGTTTCGGTATTCAATGATTGGTTTGCTTTGGTTTTTCGATATACCTATAATATCGGTATCGGATCGTTTTTTCGGTATATTGCCCATCTCTACTGTCAACATCAAACTAATAAGAAGGAAAAGTAATAATACAAGGGCTACGCAAACCCTGGGCCACTGCCCAAGACCTGTGGGCATGTTCGAAGTAGCCTTAAAGGTATTGTGGGAAAGAAATATTTTCCAAGTCAAAAGAGTAAAAACATAAAAATTTTCTTTGGTTTTTCGGTATACCTATAATATCGGTATCGGATCGTTTTTTCGGTATATTGCCCATCTCTACTGTCAACATCAAACTAATAAGAAGGAAAAGTAATAATACAAGGGCTACGCAAACCCTGGGCCACTGCCCAAGACCTGTGGGCATGTTCGAAGTAGCCTTAAAGGTATTGTGGGAAAGAAATATTTTCCAAGTCAAAAGAGTAAAAACATAAAAATTTTCTAAGTCCAAAAAGTGAAAAGGGGCATAACTCTGGGAACAATTATTGGATGGAACCCATTCCTTGTGCATATCCGTTCCCCCATGCGAGTCTTTTGGCATACCAAATGAGATCCAAATCCAACCAGTGACGAATGGGAGCAAAATGGAGGCGAGTGGAAAATCGCTCACCTCAAATAAAGTTTGCGAGAGTGAAAAATGTGAGGAGAGTGATTTTGATTCAATGTTTAACTTCATTTTTTAATACTGTTGAATTGTGCATTTTTTTCTAAATTAAGTTAAGTTAATGTTATTGTTTGCCTGTGGTTCAGAATAAAATTACAAGTTTGAAATCTAGTGTTTGTTTATTAAATTTATTACCTGAATTCCTGAAATGAACATTTAACTTGTAAGATCTAGATAATCTGAAGTGAACTATATATTATGGCATGTACAAAAATGTATTTCGCAGTTTACATTGACAAGCATCCTTCAAAACGAATGTATGAATACAACTGAACATGGATGGAAATTTTGATGGTGAAAATATATGTAACCCACAAAAATTAGTTCTGGATTTTAAATGGCAGATTATTAAAATTGTGGAAAATGGATGCGTAAATTCCAAATCGGGCACATTAATTAGTGTCACTGGTGAATTGGAGACAGGTGTCATGTGTATAAATGAAAATAAGGAACGGGGGTAACATTCCGCATGTCTTCGGTAAAAAAAAAAAATACGGAAGTATTAAAACGTTTTGCAGATCTCAGAATGACCAGCGTTTTTTTTTATCTGAACATGCGTGTTCATTTGGTTGCGGGAGTAAGCTCTGGGCGAGTTGTCAGTGTCCTACCCTCTTACTGTTAGCGTGTCGTGTGTGGATGTATAAGAGAACTACTGTGCGTCATGTTCATAACAACATAACAACAATTGTGGAAAATGGATGTGTAAATTCCAAATCAGGCACATTAATTAGTGTCACTGGTGAATTGGAGACAGGTGTCATGTGTATAAATGAAAATAAGGAACGGGGCAACATTCCGCATGTCTTTGGTAAAAAAAAAATACGGAAGTATTAAAACGTTTTGCAGATCTCAGAATGACCACCGTTTTTTTTTATCTGAACATGCGTGTTCATTTGGTTGCGGGAGTAAGCTCTGGGCGAGTTGTCAGTGTCCAACCCTCTTACTGTTAGCGTGTCGTGTGTGGATGTATAAGAGAACTACTGTGCGTCATGTTCATAACAACGAAAAGGAAATTGTTTGGAATTGTACTTTAAACTCTTTAAATTGTGAGTGATTCTTAAAAATTTCCCAACATCAAAACTTAATTGAATGTTTCTGTCGATGCAACTCAAAAGGATGAAAACACACCCTAAAACAGAGGCAAGTGATTATTCATGCACTTTGGACAATTTTTGCATGAGCAATGGTGCGCGAGAGCGATCGCGCGTCTTTCCCATGCGTCACTGTCCAACCAATGGCTTTGAAATTACAATGCAAAATGTTTGTACAGACAGACAGACAGATGGATGGATGTTCTTACAAGTTCTTACTTGTGGTGTTTTTCCCATGTTAAACCCTAACCCCATAAGGTTAAAATATTAACCCCACAGTGCAGAAAATAACCCCACAAGTGGCCAATGTACAAACCCAACCCCACAACTATCATTGACCCTAAATTGTAAACCCCACAATGTACCTCTGCTAAGCCTGGACAGACGGACGGACAGACGGACATGACGGATGGACAGATGGATGAATGGACAGATGGATGGCAAGATGGATGGATGGACGGATGGACAGATGGACGGATGGACAGACAGACAGGGCTGGAAGGATTTGGGTGAAGAGTTTGGTTAAGGATTAACAAGAGTAACAGCATTCCAGTTAGAACTTTTACACAGAAAAATGCATATACTGAAACACAACATTCAAATTATATTCTACTCACAAGAATTGCATCTTTTGTGCATGAATCTATAATTGGCTGAACAACTTTATCAAAATCTTCTGTCCCAATTTCACATTCTGCTGACAATGATCCAAGGTACTCTTCACGGGCCTTCAAAATGGCATCTTCTATCTGCGCCTTAAATGTTATAGCATCAATATCATTTTAAATATATTATTTCATAAGATATTACCGTACTCTTCTATCTGCAACATTGATAATTCAAAACACCACATTCTGAACAAGGTGCAATGCCTTTGGCATCTCCCGCCGAGAAGTAGTTTACTGAAAAGGGGACAAAGTTGGGGGTTTTTGGCCTTTATCTGTAAAAATTGAAATTTTCTAAGTTGAAAGAAGACCTTAACTCCAGTAAAAATTATTGGACAAAACCCATTACTTGTGAATATCCTTTCCCCCATGGTGGTCCATCAGCATACCAAAGATCATTCAAATCCTGCATGCACTGATCGAGATACAAAAGTGCAATGTTGTTATCCACAGACGGAAGAATGGATGGACCCCATTGCTAGAACCGCTGCAAACTTTGTTTTGGTGGGGGATAAAAAAAAGTTCAGCCCTCACTTCAACCGTAAAGGCCTGGATATTTTCATATATTTTTGTTACACTTATTCTACATCCTATGGCTTTGCAGTTGTTCCTAGGCAAGTCTTTTAAGTGGTCAACAATGGGTTAACAAAATTGTTGCAAACAAAAAAAAATAATACTTTTCTCATCGATATCATTGTGTACGCTGTATTTGGCTTTTGAAGTTCACAGTTCTTAAGCAATACATTACTAACAAGCTTTTAAATGAAAATACAATTGGTTTTCATTTTTGTAATTGTCTTTAACCCTTTACCTAACGTAACGCCCAAAACCGGCCAGCGCAATTCTCAAAAATTGCCCATTAATTTTCATTATTTTTTTCATTTTTTGTCTCAAAAACATAGGTTATGACCCCTTGTTGGAACGAGCTTGTCGAGCTCATTCCAACGAGGGGTCATAACCTATGTTTTTGAGACAAAAAATGAAAAAAATTAGTTATTCAAGAATTATTTTTGCAAGTGTCGTCTACTTTTCAGGTTAGGCAGGGTTTCCGCTAGAAGAAAATTTGTGGGTCTGGTAGTTTAAAGAAAGTAAAACTCACACGCTGAATAGAATTTTAGGTGCTCTCTGGTGGCCTCTGGGGACATTCTGGTCGCTAAAATGCTGAATAATTGATGTGGAAAATATGTATTTTTTCCTCCTACAATTCTCTAAATTACCACGGGACACACAATACTACATCTGGTCGGAGGTTTCATAAAAATACAAACCCAAAACAACACAAAATCCACGAATCCTAACAGTGACTGAGCTTTGTTTACAACCGCTCGCAGTTATATTCGAAAAGAACCATGATGCGGAGTGTGACGTCATGCACGTGCAAATTACCGTACTGACTCATGTAGAAGCCCAGGGGGGTGCTTGTTGTGGATAAATTGCAAAGTGTGTGTGTGTGTGTGTGTGGGGGGGGGGGGGGGGGGGGGCTTCGGGACGAGTAATAGTGCTTGCAAGGCGCGTTGGGATGCGTCTGAAATTGACGATATAAGGCAAGTAAATATCCACTGGGTATGTTATGTTTCTTTGGAAACCACCTACCATTTTTATAGAATTTGCTTTAAAAATTCTCATAATTATCTTGTACATACGTTTCATTTTCAGATTCCGGGTTTTAATCCTCAATTTAATGAATAAAACAAACAGAAAACCATGCGGTGTTGTTTTCATTTTTTTTTGTACAGGCTACTCTCGAAAGTCGAAGCCAGAAATGGACGTTAAGTATGTCAATCAGCACTGCAAACCACCCCCTTGAAAACAGACAAACATTGTCTGTTTAAAAATAGAGGTTTTTTTAAATATGTACATTTTTAAAAAATTTTACAAATAAAACAAAATATAGCTTCACACAAACTCAATAAAAGAATCATAATATGAAGACCAGATAAAATTTACACAGCGAAATATGAATAACAAAATAGTTGCCTCCCTTGGCACCATTCGAAAAATTGATTTTACACTGAAAGTCATAACTTCACATGTTGTAGGGCATGATGAAATGATAAATGAGCATGTTTTATTGAACCAATAAGTCATAAATCATATCCTTGGTTATATTGTTATATAATTCTCAAATACCAGAGTTGTAATTTTTTTTATTTTTAATTACCACTTTCTCATAATTTCTGAACACCTGTTTTTAACAATGAGTTGTGCACGCTCGAAAGTGGCAGTGTTCAATCAGTATCTTTCTGATGATATTCAACCACTGTGAAAACTATATGTTGTGGGCGTGTTTCAGACAACTCCTGACAGCAGCCTGCACACTCATTTGAAACGAGTGACAGCTTCCAAAACGAGTACATCATTTGTCGCTCAAAATAAAAGCCAGTGATTTCGGACCAAACACGACAATTTGAGTCCGAAATTTTATAGGCGACGTTTAGGATTTGAACTGTGTTTCCCCCTCTCGTCTGGGGGTTATAAGGTATCAGGTTGTCGCCAGTAATAGTAGGCATAGTATACAACATAATTGTGCCTATATTATGTGGAAACAAAGGATCCCGAGTGTCATTACGATACAGCATTGTACTCAACATTTTAACCACCAGCTTTTCTGACTGATCATAGTATGATCGGCGGGGGGAATGGGTTCGGTCGACGGACCCGCTGCCGGTATAGCGGAAACCCTGGGTTAGGTAAGGGGTTAAAAACAATTCCAAAATCCAGTGTAAGTATTTCCATGAGTTCTTGAAGAATCCTACACCCATATGTAGCATGTAACCATGCAATTATGCTACATACAGTGGAAAATCTTCCCAAAATTAATAAATATATATGTATATAATAATAGCAATACTGTTAGAATAAGCCCAAGATGTTGACAGCGCTCTAACTTCATGCGCTGAAATCTCACCGACTGCTGATTGGAAGATAACTTTCATAAGCAGTACGAATAGCAAATTGAATCCACCTAGAAATAGAATGAACAGAAATGTCCTTTCTATTGGGAATTAAAGACAGAAAGAAGCGTTTTCGCCCCTTTCTGATAAACTCAGATCTGCGTTTTTATATATACACATAGCTCTAACTGGACACAGCAAAGGCCTACGGCCATCTGAGGACAGAAGTGCCTTAATAACAATAGGCTCAGGATACTTATTAGGAGCTCGATTCTTAGCCAAAAATCCCACATTTGTAATTAAAGTAATAGTATTACCAATACTACAATAATGAGAATCATCAATAGACAGAGCATGAAGCTCACTAACTCTTCTTGCGGAAGCAAAGGCTAAGAGAAAAGCTGTCTTATATTAGTGCTGCCGCGGTTATCCAGATAACCGGTTAACCTGTAGTTAAAACTTTGACTGGTCAAGAAAATGTTTTAACTGGTTAACCTTACATTCACTATACTCACCGTATATGTCCGTGTATAAGTCGCCCCCGTGTATAAGTCGCACCCCAAACTCACACCTGGAATTCCTCCCTTTTGCCTAAAGCCCATGTATAAGTCGCACCCCCCATTTTTAAATATATGCAGTCAAAAAGAATTAGTTGCAAGTTACGTTTTGCCAATTTGGAGCAGTTTGGGATGCAATGGAAATAGGTAAGTTTTGAAGAGTTACCACGTGGTGAATAAGATAAAAGAATAAAGGAAAATTATTACTAAAGATTTAAAAAATACTCGCATTTATTTGTTTTTCGTTGTTTGTTTATCACCCCAATGTCTTTCTTCATCCCTGTCAAGAAAATCCAACGCTCGTTTGTGACTGAAAGTTCATAGTTTCAGAATCAGAGCACCATTTGTGCCGTAACCTGCGCAGTTGTTGTGATTAAGTTGGTTTTTCCGGAACGCGAGAATGTTTTGGAAAAACCAATAAAAATACAACAAATGTGCAGGTTACAGCGCAAATTGTTTTCAAATTGTTGTCCCACTTAAGCATTGTTGGTGCTATTGAAACTAACTTTACCTGGTGCTCGTGTGCGTAATTTATAACCAGACATTACACATCAGTGAATTGGAGTTCATGGAATAAATAAATACGTCTCTCCAGGTATTGCTGGCAAACATTTAATGTGTTATTATTTATTTTTTCGTTGTTATTTTGATGATTTTGTATTTTCTATGGTTTCATCCATATTGGCCCCACAAACCTGTTGATTTCTAGTATACGCACTGATGTAAACACATGGGCAATTGAACAACAACGACTAAATAGAATACTTCTTTATTATTATTTATGGTCAATGTAAATAACATTGGCCGGCCTGATATAATAGTTACAGTTGAAGCAAGAACACACTACAAATATAGGTACATTAAATGCGGTTAACCACGGTTAACCGCGGTCAAACACGCTGGTTAACCGGTCAGAAAAAAGTCTTAACCGCAGCAGCACTATCTTATATGACAAGAATTTGAAGTCTACACTGTTCAGAGGTTCAAAAGGAGCTTCTTTGAGCTTCAGTAGAACCCAAGCTAAATTCCATTTAGGAATTAACCTAAGAGTTCTAGGTCTATTTATCGAAAAGTTTTTTACTAACTTAGATAAAGAAATATTAGATCCAATTTGTAAGCTATCATGATGAGCATATGTGTCCGATAGCCTAGACCTATAACCCTTAATGGTTACTGGCTGCAGTTTGAGTTCGTCAAACAAGTAGATAAAAAAATTGGCAATGTCTGGAATGGAAGGATCATAAACATCTATCGACTGATCCTTACACGAACGAGAGAAAACTTTCCAATTTGCTGCATAATTTAGCGAAGAGGAGACCCTCCTACAATTAGAAATTGTGTCCACTGCTTGTCCTGTAAATTGCTTGCCATGCAAGAAGGAACGCACAAAGAAATACGTGAAGGTTGAGACCTTGCGGGTTGTGATGCAGTGTGCGAGATTTCCCCTGAGAGAGAAGGTCCTCCCACAGAGGGAGCTTCCGGGGAACGTCCCATAACAGACACCTGAGTAGATTTATCCATGGTTTCTGAGGCGACAGAGATACTGCCAACAGTATCTTGCAGTGCGATTGCTTGATCTTAGCAAGATCTGATGAATCAACGGAGCTGAAGGATATGCATATCCTATCATTCCGTCCCAAGAAATTGAGAGCGTGTCTACTGCAAATGCTCGAGGATCTGGGCATGGCGATACATACGTCTGCAACTGATTGTTGAGGTGCGTCGCAAACAAGTCTATCATTGGTCGATCCCATTGGTAGCAAATCTGATTGAACACTCGCTTGTTGAGAGTCCATTCTGACGGTAACATGCAATCTTTCCGAGAGATTGAGTCTGCTAGATCGTTCAGACAACTCGGAATATGACAGACCGACAGAAGAACATGATGCTCTAGAACAAACAGAATTCTTTCCGTTAGGTCGAATAACGGAATCGAATGAGCGCCTCCTTGGTTCCGAATGTACGCTACTACCGTTGAATTGTCCGACAATATTTGAACATGTGAATTCTGAATTACGTTCATCCAATGACGTAGCGCAAGCCAAATTGACATTATCTCTTTGATGTTTATATGCTTGTTCAGGAACACCGGATCCCAAAGGCCCTGGCACCTCGAATCTGTTGGGCTCAATGTCGCGCCCCAACCTGTTTGACTCGCAGCCTCATAATCGTAAAAATCAGATCCGGCAGTTGCAGTGGAACTCCCTGAGTCAGCCACTGAAAATCTGCCGAAGTCTGAATCTGTTTTACTTGGTTCGATAAAACGAATTTCTTTCGAACGAATGAATCCTCACACTCCAATTTTGAGTGAAAAATATCTGGAGTGGACGTGTGCAAGCGACCCATCCGAATGAGATCCGCCGCCACTCTGCACAATCCCATCAGCTGCATGAATTCCCTCGCAGTTACTACGTCTGAGAGTAGACAAAAACGAGCATAGCAACTGACTAACTTCGCTCTGAGTAACGGAAGACGAACCAGATTGTTGTGAGTCTTGAAGCTCATTCCCAAGTGAATGAACGACTTAGACAGAGCTAGATCTGACTTCTTTTCATTTACGATGAAACCAAGACGTCGGAGCAATTGAAGCAGACTCTGAACATCGTTCTGAAGAACTGTTTTGTTGCCGTACCTCTGAAGAATGTTGTCCAAGTAGGATGACGTTTCCGCAGTTGAATGAGCTCGGAAATAAGCCATTACCGAGTTCATTATTCGAGTGAAAACCGCAAGGCGCTAGATTGAGTCCGAAGCACATCGCTCGGAACTGATAAACGACTCCTAGAACGGCAAAGCGAAAGTACTTTCTGAATGCCGGATGTACCATGACATGAAAGTATGCGTCCTTGAGATCTATGCTTGAAGAATAATCGTCCACTCGAATGCTCGCCCTCACTGATCGAATGGTCTCCATATAGAACTTTGGAGCCACAATCAGCTTGTTTATCCAGCTCAGATCTATAACTGGACGGAACGAGCCGTCTGGCTTCGGTACCAGGAACAGGTGACTGTAAAAACCCAGAGATTCCTGGTTTTCCACGACCTCTATTGCATTCTTCTCCAAAAGATATTGCACCTCTGATAGAAGCGAGTCTCTTTTTTGAAGATTGGACGGAAGCGGAGTCCAGCGCGGACTTCGTGTTAACAGAGGTTTTTCTCGGAAAGACAGCTTTAGGCTATCCGAGAAAACCTCTTTTACCCATCGGTCGTCTGTAATTGACATCCAGTTGGTCAAAAACTTTGTCAGCCTTCCACCCACCGGACCGCAATAGAGGTCCTGTCATCACCTCCTGGACCTGCGAGGCTTGCGGGAAGAGAAACTACGTCCTCCCTGTGCAGCGCCTCATCCTGTCGATCCATGGGCATCTGACCAGTTGTCTCGGCCAGAACTACGTCCCCCTACCTGAGTCGCTACTCTGACGGTCTCTGGAGTAAGAGGATTTCTTATATCCTTTATAGGAGCCTCCCTTGGAAATACTCGAACCAGAAGCTCCTGTTTTACCCTTCTCTGCTGCATCAGGTCTTTTAGAAACTGACTTAAAAAGCAGAGAATCTGAAGCTTTCTTGGTAATCTGTTCATAGATTAAAGAAAGTTTACCATCAAAGAGAAAATCCCCGGAAACCGGAGTGACTCGAAGAGAGTTTTTCACCTTTGAATCCACCATAGTGGATGAAGCCAGGGCTGCATCACGTCTAACCAACTCCAAATTAGCCACTGATAGGCAGGGCTTGCCTTGAGTCGGAGCCGATAGGACCCCGCCCCCGAGGTCGGCCCCGAGAGACCCCTTCTCGGGGCTTTTTTTTCTCGACCCCAACTTTTTTTTTCTGTCTTGGCTTCCGAAATCTCAGTGTTGGTAGGTTTGGGCAACGAAATTTTGCGATATTAATTTTTCCATTCACCTCTCATTCACGCAACTGTGATTACAATAGAAGAAGCAGCAAATAACAGATAAAATAATAATACAAACTGTTTTTGTCTGATTCGAATTAACATCCACCTAAATCCGCATGAAAACTGAGAAAATCCCAAGATTAAACAAAAAGAAAACAAACACATTTACGAGACTTCGAAAGCACGCTTGTCAACTAATGGGGGAATTCCCTTCAATCCCACAATACTATGCGCGGGTACATCCGATCCTAACATCTGAATAAATGCAACACGAGACATAGAAACTGCCGTCAAAATAAATGTACGAAATAAAATAAAATGAGTACCTGTGTCTACATGGAGAGGTGGGGCACATTCCATTTCTGAAATATCCAAAGCTGTGGGGAATTTTCATGGATTGAAATTATTTAAACGGTAAACTGAAATGTTTTTTTTTCATTTTTTTTCTTTGAGACAACCCTTGGATCGAAAATACACACCCCCACAATATGTACGCAACGTCCTACACCCACATGATGGGTCCAAGTCGTTTCGCCCCCAGGATTTTTTTCTCTAAGCAAAAGTAATCAACTAAGGTCGCCATTGGAAAGAATGTAACAACATAAAATTACCCCAAAAGGCCCCGACCTCAACATCTGGGGACCTTTTTTAGGCCCCGACCATTTTACTCAAGGCAAGCCCTGGATAGGGCGGAGTTATACGTGGAAAATTCAATAGCCCTAGAAAGAACTCTTAAGGATGAGCGAACGTCCTCGAATTCATTATCGTCGAGACGTTGTGCTAACGTTCTGGTAAGGTGATCTGCGTAAGACAATTGGTAAGGTGATCTGCGTAAGACAATGCGTCGTCTAAATTTGTTCTATTAGATGAAATCGTCGTCTTCAAAGTACTAGGGAGAATACACAAAGACGAAGACAGGGACACAATTCTAAGGTCTCAGCCTAATCGTCTAAAAGCAGAGGAACTCTCGGTATGCCCTGTCCTGCCATTGCAAATCTATTCTTACTATTGATGAATGGCAGTTTCAGAGCACGTTGAGATAAGAAACTGTTCTTGCCTGTCTTTGAGGCTAAATTAAAAATAGCGTCATTAAGCAATTCAAACGTCCGTGAGACATTGCTGGACTGGAGAGGATAATCAGGAACATCTTCCTTAATCCGGCCAAAAAAGTCAGTATCCAATGATGCTATCAGTCTCTTATCCTTTGTCGCAGCAACCTGGTCCGATGGAACAACGTCTGGAAGGTGTTGACGGATAAACTTCATCGCCGCCTTATGTTGTTCCAAAAAAAAAAATCCACCTCCGTAATTTCCCTTTCACCATCTGACTGGACCAGATGAGAATCTCGGTCGTCCCTGTCTGACCTTGCATAGGAACTAACCGACCCAGCTTCATCTGACAGTTCCTGATCCAAAACTGTTGTAGGATGTTCCGTAGGTTGCTGCGATGAGCTGTGCTATCTGCAATAGCAAGTCCATCATGGAGGCCTGTGGAGCTGCGGTCCATTGTTGCTTAGCCGCTGAAAGATCCTGGGACGGTGTGTCCGACATAATTCTTTTATGAGAACATCCCGACTGATGAGGCCTCTTGTCCCTGGCTATTGGATGGAATGACCTAGACGACATGGAATCCTTTGTCGGCGAAGCAAGCTGGATATCTGAGGTCACAAAGCCAAGGTGCGGTCGTGTGTGCTGATGTGTTGAAGAGGAAGCCGATAGACTAGCTGATGACGGCTGTCTATAAGACGGAACGTCCCGAACAGGAGGTGTGGACATAAACTCCAACTGACAAACGTTATGAACAACTACATCTGGACCCAGATGCTGCTGTAAGAGAGAGAGACCTCTCTCGCTCGCAGTCCGGGATGACCTGAACGAGCTTACTACCAGACTGACTGGCTTCCTACGTTCCATCTTCCGTTCCATCGTCCCAGGGTGTGCGTGATCCGAGATTATAGTGCTCGCAACACCCTTTTTCCTCTCCTGTACCGCAACAGACTTACCCGGCGTCACACCAATCCTTTGACGAGTGATAGATCCGCCAGTCGAGCTAGCTAGCGACAAGGCCATAAATCCCTTTCGGGACCTAGGCACTTGTCTAATTTCATTGAGCACTTTTGTCGCTAGCTCTTCATTAATTTGCGACGACGGCAGCACAGATTTCCAGAAGACATCACAGAAACATCACCCTGTTCTTGTTCCTCTGAAAAAGAAACTGAAAAACTAGAGTGACCTTGTGGTGAGAGAACCGGCATCGATCTCTCACCACTAACAATGTACCGTGACACACGTCTCCAACGTTTGTCATCCCAATTGGCACAAGCTGAACAAGAGTTAGTGCGAATACAATGACTACAGCAAAAACAATGAGTATGAGAATCCAAGGAACACTTCCTTGATTTACAATTTGAACAATGTTCTTCCATAATTATAAAATATTATAAAGCCGTAATACTCACACTAACCCTCAATATAACAAAGATACATGAAAGTGTCAATGACACAGTAGCTCAACTTGTTTAAGACATGTACATGTATAGTGTGTGACACAGCAATGACAAACATCTAGGTAGTGACCTGATAACAAAGGTACATGTAAAGTATTGTAACGGTCTGTATATAAATGCTGACCATAACCTGTAACAAATATATAGGTAAAGTATTGTAAAAGTGGGGTGACAGTTAGATGCTAAACTAGAAAAGAAATCTTTTGAATCCAAGAGTGGGTCTGACTGAACCCAAAAATACTTGTTCTCATAGCACAGTGATAACAAAGTCACCCCACAACACTCGTTCCTGTCACAGGGGATAACAAAGGTACCCCAAGAAGTTTCGTGAAGATCAGTTCATAAATACAGACTCTAGCCCGAGCCGTATTGACATGTGCACTTACTGTGTATAAGTAGCACTGAACAAATCAAAGTTCATCTAATTTGCATAATTTCTGCATGAGAAAAAAACCTGTATTATATGTGATGTGTTCCATGTTACTAAATATTCCTACAAAAATTTATTCAAATCAGAACTTTCATACAGAAGTTCTGTACAAAAAACTGATTACATTAATTTTGGTACAAAAAGGCTGCTGGCAGCCATCTTGAATTTTGGACTGCACCCCAAAACACTCGTTCTCGTGCCACAGTGATAATAAAGGTACCCAAGAAGTTTCGTAAAGATCGGTTCAAAAATACGGCCTCTAGCCTGAGCCGTATAGAAGTTGTGTACAAAAACTGATTGGACCTAATTTTGGTACAAAATGGCCACTGGCAGCCATCTTGAATTTTGGACCGCACCCAGAAACACTCGTTCTCATCCCAAGGTGATAACAAATATACCAAAGAAGTTTTGTGAAGATTGGTTCATAAATACAGCCTCTAGCCCAAGCAGTATTGACACATGCACTTACTGTGTATAAGTTGCACTGAATAAATCAAAGTTCATCTAATTTGCATAATTTCTGCTCGAGAAAAAAACCTGTATTATATGTGATGTATTCCATGTTACTAAACATTCATACAGAAATTTATTCAAATCAGAACTTTCATACAGAAGTTCTGTACAAAAAACTGATTGCACTAATTTTGGTACAAAATGGCCGTCGGCAGCCATCTTGAATATCGGACCACACCAAAAAACACTCGTTCTCGTCCCACGGTGATAACAAAGGTACCCAAGAAGTTTCGTAAAGATCGGTTCTAGGCCTCTAGCCCGAGCCGTATTGGCATTTGCAGTTGCAGTGCTGAAAGTGACATTAAATAGATCAAAGTTAGTCTGATTGGCATAATTTATGCACGAGAAAAAAACCCGTATTATATGTGATGTATCCCTTGGTACTAAACATTCACACAAAAAATTATTCAAATCGGCACTTTCATATGGAAGTTCTGTGCAAAAATCTGATTGCACCTAATTTTGTACAAAATGGCTGCCAGCGGCCATCTGGAATTTCAGACCGGACCCCAAAACACTCGTTCTCATCCCACGGTGCTAACAAAGGTACCCAAGAAGTTTTGTAAAGATCGGCTCATAAATACAGACTCTTGCCCGAGCCATATTGGCATTTGCAGTTACAGTGTTGAAAAATAACACTAAATAAATCAAAGTTAGTCTAATTTGCAAAATTTACGCACGAGAAAAAAACCCATATTATATGTGATGTATCCCATGGTACTAAACATTTATACAAAACATTATTCAAATCAGAGCTTTCATATGGAAGTTCTGTGCAAAAATCGGATTGCACCCAATTTTGTACAAAATGGCTGCCAGCGGCCGTCTTGAATTTCTGACCGGACCCCAAAACACTCATTCTCGTCTCACAATGATAACAAAGGTACTCAAGAAGTTTCATAAAGATCCGTTCATAAATACGGCCTCTAGCCCGAGCCGTGTGTACGGCGCGACGGACGATGGGCCATGGCAATACCTCAAAGTTGGCTTTGCCAAAGTTGAGCTAATAATAATAATACAATCCATAACAAATTTTCAAAAAATAATTTAAAAAAAAAATTTTTTTGAAAAATTTTGACATGAGCCCATGTTCCCAATTGGAACGATGTGCCCAAATGGATCCAAAAAAAAGCCTAAGTGAGGACAAAAATTTTAAAACAATCTAAATGAAAGTGTCAATGACACTGTAGCTCAACTTGTCAAGACATGTACATGTATAGTATGTGACACAGCAATGACAAACATCTAGGTAATGACCTGATAACAAAGGTATATATAAAGTATTGTAACGGTCTGTAGATAAATACTGACCGTAGCCTGTAACAAATGTATAGGTAAAGTATTGTAAAGGTTGCTGACAGTCAGATGCTAAACTAGAAAAGAAATCTTTTGAGTCCCAGAGTGAGTCTGACTGAACCCCAAAATATTTGTTCTCATAGCACAGTGATAACAAAGGCACCCCAAAACACACTCATTCCTATCCCAAGATGAAAACAAAGGTACCCAAGAAGTTTCGTGAAGATCAGTTCATAAATACGAGCTGTATAGAAGTTGTGACAAAAAACTGATTGGACCTAATTTCGGTACAAAATGGCCACTGGCAGCCATCTTGAATTTTGGAATGCACTCAGAAACACTCGTTCTCGTCCCAAGGTGATAACAAAGGTACCCAAGAAGTTTCGTGAAGATCGGTTGATAAATACAGCCTCTTGCCCGAGCCGTATTGACATGTGCACTTACAGTGTATAAGTAGCACTAAATAAATCAAAATTCATCTAATTTGCATAATTTCTGCATGAGAAAAAACCCGTACTGTATGTGATGTATTCCATTTTACTAAACATTCATACAAAAATTTATTCAAATCAGAACTTTCATACAGAAGTTCTGTACAAAAGACTGATTGCACTAATTTTGGTACAAAATGGCTGCTGGTGGCCATCTTGAATTTCAGACCACACCCCAAAACACCCGTTCTCATCCCACAGTGATAACAAAGGTACACAAGAAGTTTCGTAAAGATCGGTTCATAAATAAGGCCTCTAGCCTGAGCCGTATAGAAGTTGTGTAAAAAAAACTGATTAGACCTAATTTAGGTACAAAATGGCCACTGGCAGCCATCTTGAATTTTGGACCGCACTCAGAAACACTCGTTCTCGTCCCAAGGTGATAACAGAGGTACCCAAGAAGTTTTGTGAAGATCGGTTGCTAAATACAGCCTCTAGCCCGAGCCGTATTGACATGTGTACTTACTGTGTGTAAGTAGCACTGAAAAAATCAAAGTTCATCTAATTTGCATAATTTCTGCATGAGAAAAAAACCCATATTATATGTGATGTATCCCTGGTACTAAACATTTATACAAAAAATTATTCAAATCAGAGCTTTCATATGGAAGTTCTGTGCAAAAATCTGATTGCACCTAATTTTGTACAAAATGGCTGCCATCAGCCATCTTGAATTTCAGACCGCACCCAAAAACACTCGTTCTCGTCCCACGGTGATACCAAAGGTACCTAAGAAGTTTCGTAAAGATCGGTTTATAAACACGGCCTCTAGCCCGAGCATTATTGGCATTTGCACTTACAGTGCTGAAAGTAACATTAAATACATCAAAGTTAGTCTAATTTGCAAAATTTACGTACGAGAAAAAAACCCGTATTATATGTGATGTATCCCATGGTACTAAATATTCATACAAAAAATTATTCAAATCAGCACTTTCATATGGAAGTTCTGTGCAAAAATCTGATTTCACCTAAGTCTGTACAAAATGGCCACCAGCAGCCAACTTGAATTTCGGATCGGACCCAAAAACACTCGTTCTCGTCCATGGTCATAACAAAGGTACCCAAGAAGTTTTGTAAAGATCGGTTCATAAATACGCCCTCTAGCCCGAGCCATATTGAATTGTTGAGGGACAGACGGACGACTGGCCATGGCATAAGCTCAAATTTGGCTACGCCAAAGTTGAGCTAAAAATTAATGTTACACTTACAGAGTATATTGTTGTATCTGACTACATATCTAACCTAATAGATGACAAGAAGGAATTACTAAAAGAAAGTTAAAAAATTTATAGTAATTTATATATTTTTTATACTTACCAATGACCCAGACATAGCTGGTGCTAACTCTTAAAATATAGGGCCAAACACAAATTTTGCCCCCCAATCCCCAAAATTTGCATCTAAAACTAAAGAAAACATGTCCTGAAAGGCCCTCCACACATCGCCCCTACTGCGCATGCGCAGTGTCAAGGACGTTCCGAAATTGGCGCCATTTATCATTCTAATAACCAGTGCCTGGTAAGCGCTATGTACTCAGCGGGGAGGCAAGAGTTCCCAACTCCTGGGAGGGCCATCCCCGTCTGGGTCATTGGTAAGTATAAAAAATATATAAATTACTATAAATTTTTTAACATTTTTATACTGTACCAATGACCCAGACATAGCTGAATAGTAAAAAGGCTGGAGGGCCAAGGACATAGAGCAAAATGGAATACGCTCAATAAAATAAAATAGAGTCATCCCCTGTAGGGGAAAGAAGTAATAGGCCTTACATGTATCTTTCTTATTTATGATAAATTAGAAAGATACAACACCTTCCAAAAATTGAGCTTCATACATCCATGTACTCTATTAATATCCAATAATCCTTATACTAATAATTTTTAAAGTAAGCCAATAATAAAGTAAGTCTAGAGAATAGAGACTCTTATACTCCTAAAAGTGTGTGAGAATTGCATAATCATGTCCGTTGACATATGCAATATTCAAAAGCTATACTTTAAAAACTAAGACTTGAATGAATTTTATAACTTAAACTTCTCACTAAACAACCATCCCAATAACAGCTCAGAATTACTAACTCCGGAGGAGGTATCCCCTTGTTTTCATAGTAAAAAACAGGTGACCCAAGGGAACACCCTCCCCCCCCCCCCCCCTTTTTCTTGCCCTGGGTCAAATAGCCCAGAGCGAAGAGGGCAGCCGAACGGAGACACTGCCGAAACAGACAGCCTACCTAGCTATAGTAGCAACTGTTAAGTGAATGACATTCTGAGCAGTAGAGAATAGACCTAACAATAGAGGCCTCCAGAAATGGACTCGATATTTCTGAGATAAAATTCATGAATGGATGGCTGAGCGCAATGAGCAGCCTTCAAAAATCTATAATAGCAACACTATTAATGTAAGCCCAAGAAGTAGAAGAACTCTTACTTCATGAGCCGAAATCTTAAGCACAACTGCTAAGTCAATGATATACCATAAGCAGTACGCTAGTTAATAGAATCCATTAACAATAAAATGGAGCGTAACGTCCTTCTACTAGACATCAAAGACAGAAGAAGCTTACGCCCTTGTAATAAACAGATATCTGTTTATAAATACATAAACTGTACCCGGAAAGAGTAAAGGCCTATGCCCATACGAAGACGGAAGGACCTTAAAATAATAGGTTCCGGATAATAGGAGCCTAACTCTTATGCAACAATCCAACCTAAATAGTAACGGAAGTATTGATTCCGAAACTATGAAAGTGAAAATCATCCATCGATAGTGCATGAAACTCACTGACTCTACAGTAAAAGAGAAACCAACAGGATTACTGTCTAAAAGGTCAGAATTTGAAAACTACTGTTTCCAGAGGTTCAAATGATTACTTAGCTAAATAAGAACCGAAGTTAAAATCCGTATAGGAATTTAATCTAAAGATTCTAAGTCTATTTATCAAAAAGTTACTAACTGACTTAGATAAAGAGACAAAAGACTCAAATGTAAACTATCGTAGAGTGCATAGGTATGAGGTAACATAAACCTATAACCTAAATAACAACAGGCTGCAGTAGATCTTGTGAAACAAGTATACTAAAAAATAGCAATGAGTAGTATGGAGGGATCAACCATATGAACATAATGATCCCTACACCACGACGGAAGAGCCTCCACTTTAGTCGCATAGAATAGCGAAGAAGAGGATCTCCTATAGTAAGAAATCGCGTCCAAAGCTCGTCCAGTACAGTGCTTACAATGCAATATGGACCACACAACGGAATACATGAAGGTTGCGACCTTGCTGGTTGTGATAAAGATGGCACGATTTACCCAGTGAAAAAAGATCCTCACATAGAGGAAGATTTCACGTTAAGATCCACAGTAGACAAGAGAGTAAATTACTCATGATCTCTGTGAAGATAGAGATGCTATCAACAGAAATGTATTGTGGTTGTTTATCTTAGCAATACCTACTAAAACAACAGCGCCGGAGGATACGCGTATCCTATCATTCCGTCCTATAGATCAATAGAGCGTTAACAGTATTAGCTCAGAGATCTGGACAAGCCAACACATACGTCTGCAATTGATTAGCAAGCTGTGTCATAAATGAAACATCATTGGGCGCTCCCACAGATAGCAAATCTGATTAAATACTTGTTTGTTGAGAGTCCATTCTGACAGCAACAAGCGACCCGTAAGAGAACGGGAGTGCAATAAAACAATCAGACGACCCAGAATATGACGGACCAAAACTGAACTTGGTGTAGTATAACCAACAGACGGATTCTTTCCATTAAATTGAATAACGGAAATGAAAGAGTGCCTCCCTGGTTCCGGAGATACGCCACTACTGTCGAATTAAAGGACAGGAATTTGGGCATGCGTTTCTGAATAATGTTCATGCAATGACATAAAGCAAGCCTAAAAAACATTATTCCGCGGAAGTTAAACTGATAGTTAAAAGACTGCGGAACCCAAAGACCCTGGCACTTCGAATCCGTAGGGATCAGTTTATATCCCAATCTGTTTGACTGGCAACCGTCATAACAGCCACACTCGGGTCCGGCAACTGCGGCGGCACTCTCTGAGTCAACCACCGAATGTTTGCCCCAGTCTGAATCTCTTGTAACACTAGATAGACAAGAGAATGTATAAATCAAGCAATTCATGGATTGCCGGAAAGTTGCCGTCGAAGAGAAGCTCCTCCGAGAACGAAGCGACTCTGAGAGAGTTCTTAACCTACTATCCACGCGTGGATGTAGCTAGGGCTGCATCACGTCTAACCAACTCCAATCAGCCACTGAAGGGCGGAGTTATACGTGAACAAACTACTGCCCTCAAAAGAAATTACATTGAGAATAATATCCCGTAAATCTTTTCTTGAAGACGTAATGATAACGCCTCAGTAAGGCGGATTACGTATAATAAAGCGTCTAAGTTAAGTCTACTATACATAATGTCGTTCCCAACATTGAAATTGGAAAAGACATAACGGCGAAAAGAATATATGCAGTCTTTAATCACACCGTCTAGACGCATATGAACTCTCGGTATGCCCTGCTCTGCCAAAATAAACTATATGTAAAAAAGATAAAATGGCAGAAATGAGCCACGCGGACAAGAAACTAAACTATCATGCTTAGTAGCAGGCTTGTATATATATATAAATATATAGCGTCGAAAAATAAAACACATGTTGTAATGACAATATTGGACTGCGTCGGTAAGTCAGGGACAAAGTCCCTGTACCGATCGAAAAATCCGAGTCCAATGACGCTATAAGTCTCTTATCCAAGATCGCAGCAATGAAGTCCGAAAAATAATCACTGGAAAAAATGCCAGAAGATATGAAAGGCATCTTCCGATACTACTAAAGGGAAAACTCGAAATCTTTCGAATCCCTTTCGCCATCCTGTCGGACCCTATAAAGCGTTCGGTCGTCCGTAGCTTGATGCAACCGCGGACCGCACCGACCCAGCGCCGTCGGATAATTCCTGATTCGACCGAGAAACCGTCAATTGCTGGGATGCTGCGAAACAACTGTGCTAACTCGGATAGCACGTCCGTGACTGAGGCCTGAGGAGCAGCGGTCTTACGATGCATTGCCGCAGGAAGCTCCGAGATCGTTACCCCGTGCATACTTCCAATATGCGAGCGAACGGAGTGTATAAGCCTCGTGTCCCTTGGCTACCGGATGGCGCGACCTATTCGCTGTGGAATCACTGAATGCCGAAACTGATCGGATACTCGAGGTCACGTAGCCAATGTGCGGTCGTGTGCCCTGCTGTGAGGATGAGGAAGCATTAAAGACAGTCTCTCGGACTGTCAATATAACGGAGCGTCCCGAGCAACGGACATATGCTCCGAATGTAAAATATCTGAACCACAACATGCGGTCCCCTATGTTGTCGGCTTCCTCCGATCTGTCCTCAATCTGCCGTCACTGGGTGAGTACTAAAGTAATTAAAGTGCTCGCATCACCCAAATCTCCTTCCTAGACCGCAACGGACGAACCCGGCAGCCGAACCATTCGATGAATGTACGCTACACCGGGTAAGCTAGCGAATGTCACTCCGTAAGCGATAGACATATTCCATGAGCACTTATTGCCGCTAACTCTTCATTAACTATGACGACAGAGGCACACTTTTGAAAGACATCTCCATAACTCTTCGAACAAGAAACCAGAAATGCTTGGATAGCAAGCATAAAATAATAATATATGTAGCGTCGTTCAATAATTCGAAAGTTTGTGTGACATTATTGGACTATGTCGGAACTGAGGGACGATGTCCCTGAACCGAACCAAAAATTTCTAAGTCCACCGACGCTATCAGTTTCTTATCCGGCATCGCAGCATATGTTGTTCCGAAAGGGAAAGCTTAAAATCCACCGAATCCCTTTCGGTATCCCATCGGACCGGATGAAACTTTCGGACGTCCGTACCCGCTTCCGCGGAGCGTCCCGACCCAGCATCGTCGGATAAAATATATGCGACAGATTCAGTTGATGCTGGGATGCTGCGATAAACTGTGCTATTAAGGAAAGCACATCCGTTCCCGAGGCCTGTGCAGTAGCGGACTTACGATGCATTGCCGCTGGAAGCTCCGTGTACGTTGACTCCCGCACACTTCCTATGCGAACGTCCGGAGTCTGCAGGCCTCGAGTCCCCGGCTACCGACCCAGCGCTGTCGGATAATTCTCGATCCGAAACCGTTTCTGTCGGCTGCTGGGATGCTGCGATAAGCTGTGCTATGTGCACAAGAATGTCCGGCGTCGAGACCTGCGGAGGCGCAGTCTATCGCTGCTTCGCCGAGGGCAGCTCCGCATCAGATGGCTCCCGCATACTTTTCCTATGCGAACGTCCGGAGTCCATCGGTCTCGAATCCCTGGCTGCCGGATGGTGTGACCTGGTCGCCGAAGAATCCTTGATCGGCGAAGCTGGTAATATATCGGCGGTCACGCAGCCAAGGAGCGGTCGTGTGCGCTGACGAGAAGAGGAAGCCTTAGCAGTCTCAGCGGACTGCCTATACAACGGAGCGTCCCGAGCGACGGACGTATGCTCCGCTAACTACACATTTGTACCACAACATCTGGGGCCAGATGTTGTTGAACGAGAGAGGGGCCTCTCTCGCTTGCCGTCCGGATGGACCGGAACGAGCTATCAACCGGACTAAAAGGCTTCCTCCGTTCTCCCTCCGATCCGCCGTCACTGGGTGTGCATTAAGTTAATTTTATAGTGCTCGCATCACCCCAAAATTCCTTCTAGACCGCAACGGACGAACCCGGCTGCCGAACCATTCGGTGAATGGACGCTACACCGGGCGAGCTAGCGGACGTCAAAGGCCGTCGAACCTACTAGGGTCCTCTTAGGCAATTGGCGTATTACATGAGCACTTTTCCGCTAGCCCTTCATTAATTGTGACGACGGAGGCACACTGTTGGAAGACATCACAGATACATCACCCTAATCTTGATCGTCTGAAATAGAAATTGATAAAGTAGAGTGACCCTGCGGGGAAAGGACCGGAGTGTCCAAATCCCCAACAACATACCGTGACATACGCTTCCCATATTGTCATCGAAATCATACGATACAGAACAGGAGTTAATGCGAGTACACTGACCACATATAGAATGATAATAAGGTCAGAGGAAGACTTCCTCTTAAAGCAATTGATCAATATCCTTTCAATGTGAAAAGAAAACAAGTCCTGGTACTCGCACTAACCCCTGGCAATCAAAATACATAATAATAATATGATCCATTAATATAGAAAAAATAATTGAAATCAAAATATTTTGAAAAAATATTTTTTCAGAACAGCCCAAGTTTCTGAAAAGTAACGTTGAGCCCCAATGGATCCCAAGCCTAAGTGTGGACAAAAATTTTAAAAATATTTTAAACAATTTTTTCAACACTTACGAACAATAATAATGTATCTAGTTACGATAAAAATAACATAAAGATATTATTATTTAGAAATCCCCCCCTCACACAGAGGGCTGTTGTAAATGTAAACAATGAGTGTAAAAACACTAAAATAAGACTCCAGGCACCCAGGCCCGAAATCAGTTACCAAAAATACACCATCTGATGCAAAACAGAGACTTCCAGGGAAGAAACTGCAGAACATCAGATGGTAGATGCAGAACACAACGCCTAACCACCCGTAGGTGAAGACGTAAATATGGGGAAAGAACAGAATTCATTCTGTTATACAGCTAAAACTCCCAAGAAATTTTAGTAATAATAATTACAGAAACTATGCCAAAAGCATGGGAGAATAGCAAGGGGGAACTTAAAGGACAGGGAGAGAGGAAAAACACTTGAAAAACAGTGTAACTAAATAATCAGAATGACAACAAAATGGCTGCTGCCTTGAAAATAGGTAACTTAACATAATTTCATTAAAAAATTTTAAGTTACAGCCCTGATAAAATTCTGTCACACATTCTTTTCCTCTCCTCCTTTTCTATCCTCCTTAGAATCACCATTTCACTAATATTTATGTGTCTGGCATCATTTAAACTGAGATTTAAAAGCACAAAGATCAGTCAGATGTTAACTGATGAAGGGCCAAACTTAGAATGATAAATGGCGCCAATTTCGGAACGTCCTTGACACTGCGCATGCGCAGTAGGGGCGATGTGTGGAGGGCCTTTCAGGACATGTTTTCTTTAGTTTTAGATGCAAATTTTGGGGATTGGGGGGCAAAATTTGTGTTTGGCCCTATATTTTAAGAGTTAGCACCAGCTATGTCTGGGTCATTGGTACAGTATAAAAATGTAACCATTGTCAACATAAACAAAAGTTTATAAAAAATGGAAACAAGGCTCCAGGCACTGAAAAACAAGGCCTGAGGTCAGTAACTGATTCTTAAAACTATCTGATGTAAAACAGAATCTTCCTCAGAAGAAACTGCAATACATTAGATGGTAGATGCATGACCAAAAACACCTAAAGACCCCAAGGGTGAGGACGTAGCCATGGGGATAACAGAATAAACATTCTGTAACCAAGCTAAACTCCCAAGAAATTTTCAAGAAAAAATTTTCAAAAAATGTTCCAAAAGCATGGGAGATTAACTAGGGGGGTTTCAAGGAAGGGGAAAGAGGAAACACTTAACAAACAGTGGAGATTTCATAGCAAGAATTAAAACATCAGGCCCATGTCCCGAAATTAGGGAACATGAAATAATTTTCAATAAAAATTATAAGTTACAGCCCTGAACACATCCAACCAACCAACTTATTGCATCCTTGGATCCACCATTTCCATCATGATATTGTGTCTGGCATCATTTTAAATGAGATTTATAAGCACAGAAGTCAGTGAGATGTTACTGACAGAAGGGCCAAACAAAGAATGAGACTTGGAGCCAATTTCGGTACTTCCTTGACACTGCGCATATGCAGTAGGCAAAAGTATGGAGGACCATATAGGACATTAGTTTTTTTGAGTTGGATGCAAATTTGGGGGATTGGGGAGGCAAAATTTGTGTTTGGCCATGAATTTTTAAGAGTTAGCACCAGTTTAGTCTGGGTCATTGGTTACAGTATAAAAATATAAAGTATTAAATAAATAACTGCCCGTCCACATGCAATTTTACAAATAAAAGTCTTGAGAAACAGAACATCTACTTTGTGAGGCCTTACTTGGTTAGTTTCATATCGGCTGAGATATCAGCTCATGGGAACTTCATATCAGCCTGAGACTGAAGGTCAAAGGCCGATGTGAAGTTACCGAGGACTGATATCTCGGCCAATATGAAACTAACCAAGTAATAACCTCTTTATTTATTAAGCCAAATCAAAAAATAAGTACAAAATGTTCTCAGATCTGTTACAGTTTTCTAACAGTGTTATTGTTTCTCATTCTTTGCAGAAAGTCCTAAGTTTTCTCTTCTCAAAGTTCATCTATTCAAACATCCTGGCTTCCCCACTGGGGAAGCAATGAAATTCAGATAGTTAAACTATTGCTTGCCCACTTCAACAAATCTACGATTCTGAATCATGGCTTGTGTTGAATTTTCTGAACAACTTTCTTCTTTCCTGTCTTCACCAATGTAATTTATTTCCATTTTTAATTCCTCATTATACAAAAACTGTGAAGTCACTCCATTATGCCTGGTCACACCAATTTACCTGATTGGGTTCAGTAACGGTAAAAGATTTCCAGGTAAACAAACTGGTTGCCCATAGTAATGCTTCAAGGGGGACAACTCTAGCCTGATTCATATCAGCTGAGTTTGAAGTCATATCTGTCTAGTCTGATAACGCAGAATTCAGGGATTCATATCTGATAAATAAATGTAACATTTACGTATTTTTACCACACTTTCAACAGACAGGATCACCTTGTGTTGGACAGTCTTCCAGGTGGGTGAAGCCGGAGTACCTGCAAAGAACTACCGAGCAACGACGAGCAACTCCCCAACGTACTAACTCCATGCAAGCAGCAGGTTAGCATTGGTTGAAGGCAAGTGCACCATCGACATACAGTATGCCTTAGTGCACAGTGACACAAGTGCCCCTACATGGGCAGATGGGATTAAGTGCCTTGCCCACAGACACAATAAAGTTGCCCCTAGCAGAGATTGAACCGTGGACCTTTCGGTTTGAGGTGCAAGGCCATAACCACAAAGCCACTCCGCTCACAAATGTAACATAAAATATTTTCAACATTTGATCCAAAATTATTGCCCAAACTGTCCACCTATATTTTATAAAAATTGCCTTAAGTTTATTTCTTCACTTTTGCCTCATAAAGATAGTTCCAATGAGGGGTCATAAGCTAAGGTTTTGAGGCAAGACTGAAAGTTTATAGTTAAAGAAATTTTTTTGTCACGTCTGCTCTTCACATTGGATAAAGGGTTAAAATGGCATCACACCATACATGTACCAGATATATATAGGACATACCTGTTGTTGTTGATTGAGGCTTTTAAACTGTGCAGCCAAGTTCTGTTCACTCTGCTGTATCTGTGTTTCAGCATCCATCTCTTGGGCTTCAATCTGCTTCTCTAATGTCTGTATCTGCTGCTGAAGGAGGGCTGGAATCTGCTGTTGCAGTTGAGGTTGTTGAGGCATACTGGGAAGCTGAATTGCCTGGACAACGCTTGACACAGCAGCAGGCACTGGCTGCGACAGTGATATGTTGGTTATGACTGCTGGAGGAGGTATTGCAGGTGCTATAGATGGTTGCACAACTGGAGGAGGGATGGCGGACTGTATAGCTGGTGGCAGTGGCACAGCTTGCCATGGTGGCTGTATGCTGGGTGGTGGTATTGTTTGCGGAAGAACTCCTGCCATGGGTGGAGTCAGTTGCTGCTGCTGCTGCTGCTGCTGTGGAACAAGCTTTGGTTTCTGATTCATGACTGAAAATGGGAAAGAACAGAACTGAAAGAGGGTCCCATATAAGCTGCAGTGTATAGGCTGGAATACATGTGATGATTATGTGATGACAGCAGGTACATGTAAGAAGGGATAGCAGAAACGCAAGGGTATCCAATCAATATTCATTACTGACCCCCGAGACTCTACCAATTTTTATTGGGAAATATTTATTTCAATACAAAATACAATACTTTCTCCTGTTTAACTGAATATCAAATGAAAGTGTCAATGACACTGTAGCTCAACTTGTCAAGACATGTACGTGTATAGTATGTGACACAGCAATGACAAACATCTAGGTACTGACCTGATAACAAAGGTACATATAAAGTATTGTAATGGTCTTACATAAATACTGACCGTAGTCTGTAACAAATGTATAGGTAAAGTATTGTAAAGGTGGGTGACAGTCAGATGCTAAACTAGAAAAGAAATCTTTGAGTCCCAGAGTGGGTCTGACTGAACCCCAAAATATTTGTTCTCATAGAACAGTGATAACAATGGCACCCCAAAACACACTCGTTCCTGTCCCAAGGTGAAAACAAAGGTACCCAAGAAGTTTCGTGAAGATCAGTTCATAAATACGAGCTGTATAGAAGTTGTGACAAAAAACTGATTGGAGCTAATTTCGGTACAAAATGGCCACTGGCAGCCATCTTGAATTTTGGAGCGTACCCAGAAACACTCATTCTCATCCCAAGGTGATAACAAAGGTAACCAAGAAGTTTTGTGAAGATCGGTTCATAAATACAGCCTCTAACCTGAGCCATATTGACATGTGCACTTACATTTTATAAGTAGCACTGAATAAATCATAGTTCATCTAATTTGCATAATTTTTGTATGAGAAAAAAACCTGTACAATATGTGATGTATTCCATGTTACTAAACTTTCATACAAAAATTTATTCAAATCAGAACTTTCATATAGAAGTTCTGTACAAAAGACTGATTGCACTAATTTTGGTACAAAATGGCTGCTGGTGGCCATCTTGAATTTTGGACCACACCCCAAAACACTCATTCTCATCCCACGGTGATAACAAAGGTACCCAAGAAGTTTCGTAAAGATCGGTTCATAAATACAGCCTCTAGTCTGAGCCGTATAGAAGTTGTGTACAAAAAACTGATTAGACCTAATTTCGGTACAAAATGGCCACTGGCAGCCATCTTGAATTTTAGACCACACCAAGAAACACTCGTTCTTGTCCTAAGGTGATAACAAAGGTACCCAAGACGTTTCGTGAAGATCGGTTCATAAATACAGACTCTAGCCCAAGCCGTATTGACATGTGCACTTACTGTGTATAAGTAGCACTGAACAAATCAAAGTTCATCTAATTTGCATAATTTCTGCATGAGAAAAAAGACCCGTATTATATGTGATGTATCCCATGGTACTAAACTTTCACACAAAAAATTATTCAAATCAGCACTTTCATATGGAAGTTCTGTGCAAAAATCTGACTGCACCTAATTTTGTACAAAATGGATGCCATCAGCCATCTTGAATTTTGGACCGGACCCCAAAACACTCGTTCTCGTCCCACGGTGATACCAAAGGTACCTAAGAAGTTTCGTAAAGATCGGTTCATAAATACGGCCTCTAGCCCGAGCCGTATTGGCATTTGCACCTACAGTGATGAAAGTAACACCAAAAAACATCAAAATTAGTCAAATTTGCATAATTTTCGCTCGAGAAAAAAACCTGTATTATATGTGATGTATCCCATGGTACTAAACATTCATAAAAAAAAGGCCGATACCCCACGTCTACACTACCAGACACCGCTGCAGACTCCTGCAGGGAGAAAACTGCTGTGCTCAATGACCGAGAGGACACAGCAGGGGGTTCGGTCGGCCACCACTTCCGACTTCGGCGAGTTGAAGTCAGGGAAGGCTGAGGCCGATACCCCACGTCAACACCTCTGCAGACTCCTGCAGGGATAAAAGCTGCACATCCCCCACAGAGGGGGTTTAACTCTCACCAGATGTGGTCATGTCGGGAGGCCCCGAAACGACTGCGTTCCCCACCCCCCCCCCCCTGGATGCAGGAGGAGCTGAACATACCCCACGGAGGGGGTATAACTCACACTAGATGTGGTCGTGTCAGTAGGCCCTGAAACGACAGCATACCCCCTCCACCCTCCCCCCCCTACCCCCCCCCCCCCCCCCACCCCACACCAAAAGCAAGGGCAAAAGGAATTGCCCTAAAGGAACCGAACTGGAAATAACAGAGATGAGAGCAGTAGAAGAAAAGGGTGAACTCAACAGATACATAAAGTAGAAGAACACCCCCAACTATGAGAGAAGGTGGCAGAAAAAATAACTGGTGAGTACACGACAGAACCCAGACGGCCGACAGGGACCTAAAAAACAGAAATTCAGCCCTCAACAGAGTGAAGAAATCCTGTCCATACAGTCCCTCACTGACACCTAACTCCAATAATAATAATAAAATTTATCAACCGAAAAATTTTATTTCCGAACCGCGATGACACGATGGCGAAAAAAAAACATTCGCGAAAACGGAATATATAAATAAAATTCAATGAGAATGTGGTTGAAAATATTAACGAGAATATATAAAACACAGTCCTGTTATTATACGATCTTCAGATCCATAATTCCAGTCACAGGAAAACCATTATCGACGAGTTGAATTATCACTGTTAAGTAATGCAAATGGCGGAGACACATCTTACACGTGTCTCGGATAAAAAAAAAGAATGATGAATTGATGACTGCCCTGCGCATTGGTTAATGGAAGTTGTGGATTTGTACTAAGGGAAGAGCGTCCCATACTGGGTGTGCGCCGATGGCGCTCAGCCTAGTTTTGGCTTATTTTTTCGTGGTGTTTTTTACACTTTTCTTTCCCACATCTCTTGGGAAAGATTAAAATAGAGAGTATTTTATCCAAGTTAGGGTCTTCCACTGTAGTCCAAGCCTGTAGTAAACAATTGTAAAGTAGGTTGATAAGAAATAATCCTGCTCAGGCTTTCAATTGAGATGGAATAGCATGCCATCTATTAAAGTAGGAAAGTGATAAACAGCCAAAATGTAATCAGTCAAGTAATAATAATTATATTTCCAAAGTAACTGTAATCATAAGCATTAGTTTTAAAAATTGGCAGAATTGTAAACATAAAGATAAAAAAAATGAAAATAACAGTAATCATAAACATTCCATTTATGACAGTAATCATAAACATTCCATTTATGAAGTGATTGCCACAATCCTGTTAACCCTTTACCTAATGAATTGGCAGCCGAGGCCCACATAATTTACATATTGTGCCAGGGACCAGCCGTGAGGGTGACTAGGGCAATTACGTCACCCTTCTAAGCCCAAGGACTCCTAGAAAAATAGTTGGGGCGATTACAAGTCACCGTCTAAAAATTGGCCAAAATGAAGAAAGGCGGAACTGAGTGATCCGAGGTTTACATAAAAACGATTATTTTCAAGAATCGAATGTGCTTGAGTGTGATGAATGGACATTTTCATTCATCAAATAAGCAACCATTTATTTGAAATCGAAGGAGAATCAATTGTCCATTGTCGCTTTTTGCAGATTTTTTTATTTCTATTTTGTTCCATTTCAGTCGGAGCTTCAAGTATTGAAACGAAAATAGGTGACTTACACGACTCAACAAAATAACCCAGTTTGAAAGTAGGTTACGTCGGTCAGGATGCTGAAAATTTTCTGCTGAAAATGTATGCACAACGGACATAGTTTTTAACACTGTATTTTTATTTCGTTTTGCTGACGACTGTTAACTGTTGGCCGTCTATTCTCAGAAAAACACGAATGAAATTGAAACACATGAAAAAAAAGATTTAGTGATGACAAGAAAAGCTTTGTACGGGGCACAAGAGTGCATATGAAGGATCTTGAAAAAGAACCTTCCAAGCAACCTTCTTACATCTGGTCCTGTTCACACTTTCAGACTAAGGAAATTATTAGCTCAGTAGACTTTGGTGAAAGGCAACCACAGGTGGGTGCTGGGGGACTGACACGAAGAAGAGGGGAGGGGTCATGAAGGAGAGGGTAGCAGTGGGGAATTTTCAATCAATAATTACTTTGTGATTTTTTAACCTGGCATAGATGTATCATACTTGACAACTGGACCTGGATTAATCAGGTGATGGAGGACCATGAGCTGAAAATATGAAGGGGCGGCAGGGGGTGGTACATAAATATTCTTAATTTTCCCCACTTACCTATGAAGTCTCCCTACTTGGCTCTGCAGTCTCCCTATTTTTTCTGGAGGGAGACATGAAGTCTCCCTAAAATTCCCCCCTAAGCTGATCCCTGTATTGTGTATTTGGAAACAAAACTATTTTCCAAAAACCTAAAAAAAAATATCATGTGACTCCCTCTTTGGAATGAGCTTGTGAAGCTCATTCCAAGGAGGGCATCAACATAAATTTTGTTGAATTTTTTGGAATAAATTTGAAAAAAGAATAATTAAAATAACAAATTTGGATATCATGTGCATTGAGTAAAGGGTTAACCAGGTTATTCAATTAAGAGATATTTAATTTGAATTCAGTGAACTCCGGCATAACCCTTACCAGCTTGTTCTGAAGTTAGTTTGTAATGGTAATAACCATAATGTTCACCACCATGAAGAAATGCAAATCTTGGATTATCCTTCTGTTTCTGCTTTGTCATCTGCTCAAACTCAGGTCCATTTCGGGCAACAAAATTTGCCAGCCGGTCGATAATATTCTTCAGATCTGGATCTATAATGAGAAAAGAAAATATGGAAATTTGTTAAGAAAAAGGTAATCAATTTCCAAAGCCTCCCCTATGGTAGAGATGGACAATATACCAAAAAACCGAACAGATATTGATATCTTGGGGATACCGAAAAACTAAACCAAATCAATCATTCAATACCGAAACCATCTACATTTTCAAATTTTCCTTCATTCACAATTTATAAGGCCTTGTTGAGGCTAGATAGCAGTTGAAGTGTTCATTTTCACAAAAGAAATTACTGATTTTATTGGGCCTGGGCAATTGTTCTGAATTCCCACTAGACTACAACCTGTACATGTCCAGTTGTTTAGGAGTGATTTCTAGTCATGTCTTCGCTGCCCCAACAGGCAGCCAAGACTTGACAACCAGAAATCACTGCCCAGATGATATGTCCATTGTCATCAGGGCCTCCTAATGATGGTATGTTCAGGATACATGTTCTGACATCGCAAACACCTCAAATAGGCCTTTGAAGGTCAAGGTGAGTTTGGAACAAGTCACAAAATTATTTTAGATATGATTTGTGTTGGCAAAAGAATACCAATGTTGAACTCATTGACAGTGGCATTTATGGATACAAGAACTATGAATTCTGTAGTTTCCTGGTGTGAATACCCCTTGATTCTATCGGCAAATCTCAGTCAAGTCCGATACCAAATACCAGACAGATACCATGGTATACTCCCCCAAAATACCAAAACCAATATCGTGCTCAAAATTCCAATACCGACCATCTCTACTCTATGGTTGTCTCATACGTCAGATATTAATTTTTCCTCTACATGTGAAAGTGTGAATGTGTGCTTAACTCCCAATCTTCGGATATCATAGCTGTGTTGTCGGTTATCTCTGTACACATTTGTAAGGTTTACTAACTCAGCACTTAACAAAGTTAGAATATCCAATGAATGCATAATCGCCAAATATACTTCATAGTGCCACCATTTGCAATTTCATTGGACACAATTAACATTGGGCTAAAACATGGTTGCTTGAGTATAATCCCTGTAAAATAGAGAGAATGCTTATTCCAGGTAAAAGCAACCCAATCATCCATCCGCCCTCATTTTTTGGTGGAACAGATATCCGAAGTCATTAACCATAACCTTCTCAGAGTTACAGTTAAAACTAGAAGTCCTGTCACGTCTAGTGCAGAAAACTCTTGTTAGCTAATGAGCTATCTAGTGCAGAACAGTCAAGTAAACCTAGTTAACTTTGATCTCCGACACATATCATTAGGAAAAGAAATGTGTTGTAACTGGACTCTAACATCCGTCGATATCATTTTGAATCAGGTTCACCAGGTAAATTAGTGGGACAATGAAAGAAAAAACGCAGAAAAAAGTGTTGAAATGACCAGTTTTAATTTTCACAAGAAGCCCAGACAGTGAAATCAAAGTCACTGCCAAATTGGATATAATCGTCTTTTAAATGATTATTTATTTATTTATTGGTGTTTTAAGGTCACATACTTATGCACAATGGCTAATCGTGACCGTGACAGTTTTACGGGTGGAGGAAGCCGGAGTACCCGGAGAGAACCACCGAGCAACGACGAGCAGCTGTCAGCTCTCCAACATCGTAACTCTGAACTCTGCACCACAGCACAGGCAGGGTTAGATTGGTTGAAGACATGCGCACCATCGACGTGCAGTACGCCTCAGTATACAGCATCATCGTGCCCCCATGTAGGCAATCGGGGTGAAGTGTCTTGCCCAAGGACACAACGCGGTTGCCGCAGGTGGGATTCGGACCGAGGACCTCTCGGCTTGCAGCCTGCACCTCTACCAACTGAGCCACCGCGCCCCCTTTTAAATGATTTATTCAGTGCTATCGTTGCACTTTGGGATGAGACTTGTGTGAGATGTGTATGGACAAACATCCCAGCACATGATCGTTTTGAAATAGCCTAATAAAAAATGTCTTGACACCAACATTTTATCGATTAATATCTGTGACATCGTTTGACTTGGAAAACATGGATAAATTTGTTTGTAAAATTACCATAAAAAATCCAAATACCGATCATACCACTCAGTCTCCGACAGAATTTTTAACAAGCAATTCGCAGCAAATTTTCAATATCATTTAAAACCTTCTCATTCCTTTGTGAGACCTTGTTCATATCACTAGCTACACCCAATAATAACAAACACAGCGAGGCCGTGACTCGCTATTCAGTACGATGGGAATTGCCCAGAGCGCCCCTAGCCTAATCGACCCTCATTGTTTTAATCCGAACCGCCCCCACTATTTGACCCAAACCAACTTTCAGTGGCCAGGCCATAAGACTGGCAAACGATTTCACCCAGCCCATCCCGAGTCAAACCGTCCACTGAATATTTGCTCATTCTGCTGACGTTTGCTGCCAATTTCAAAATGAGATTACGAGGGGGTTGTTGTAAATCTGAAGTTTAACGTCAATGTATGCAAAAACCGTGTGGACGTTTTCTGGGCACCTGTCTGTTCGTTTTTTTGGTTTGCACCAAAAATCAAAACCAAATCAAAAAAACCTCCATGCTCTAATCAGTGTTCACTTATGGTTCTTGGCTTCATAACGATTCTGACAATTCCAGAGAATCCACGATTTTCCATGATATATTAGGGTAAATTTTCATTTTCCATGAGAAAAAAATGTACAAAGCGATGATTTACAAATAGCAGCAAATCATTTTCAAAGAATTTTCTGTGCTTCGATCGATCAAATGAACTTCGATAATGCTAAATCTGATGTCGCCTGCTGGCTTCCATACATTGTTTTTAAAGGTGTCTTAAAATTTAGGTCAAGCACGTCGTTCCAGTGTGCAATGGTGTGCGGTATAAATTATTTATTCATAAGAATATAAAGCAGATGATCGGGTATTCAAGTTTGTATTTTAATAAAATGGTCAGTTGTTAAAAGTATCTGCAACTTAAAATAGCAATGCTGAATTGAAAGAAATGCTATAAAAATTGATGAGAAGCGATAAGCACAGGCAGTATTACCGTTTGTATAAAAAGTTGTCAGCGTATTGAATTGTTAATACCAGTGGATTATTTCCAACCAAACGTCAACCAGTCAACCACCCACCCGACCACAAACGCTTTTGGATCAACTGCTAATCAATTTTCCAGGGTGAATAGTAAATTGCTATTCAAAATTTTCAGATTAAATCAAGCCCTGTGAAGTCACATAAATATTGTTACCACTAATAGGGAAGAACATTCAAGTGACAACAAAATAACTGCCAGTCAATAGCTTTCAAATCTGAGAATTATTCACCATAAATGTACAAGAAATGTACTGCCATTCTAATGTGAGTAGAAAACAATATTAATCAGTATCATGACAAATCAAAGAACGCATAAACACATAGCATGTAGGAATGATAAGAACAATAAATTCTTGATTAAAGGGCAAGTGTGTTGAATATTTCTCTGATTTGAAAGCTTATTTTGAAGTCACGTAAATATTGTTACCACTAATTGGGAAGAACATTCAAGTGACTTTAAAATAACTGCAATTTTTGAAGTTATCACCATCCTGAATAACAGTTGCTGGACAATTCATCTCTTTTGTCTGTTTAGTGCACCTCCATAACGTGTGGTCATTTTTCTGCTTTTTGACTATAAAACTGTACCCATTATTGTCGACCAACAACCTTTTTCCACGCTCTGTCCCACTATCTACAATGTGATAAGAGTTAGTTGGTGTTTGAGTGGGCTCCACTGATACTATTAGAGCCTCATCCATAATTAAATCCTTATTCAATGGTTGCCTAAGTTGGAAAGATCTATCGACAGTAAAAGATTGTCCTTCAACTTCGGTCCGCAATTCTTCTGTGCCAAACGAATGTTGTATTACAAAAGTTGCATTGTGACCAACACTTATTTCACAACTTTCGCTATTGTCCACATGGTTGTTCTCAATACTGTCCACACCACTACCCTGGTCACTAACACTAGCCAGCTGAGAACAAGATACACATGACCATTCAACACTTCTATGTTCCCTTATGGGGGTCAGGGGAAGATTTGGCCCTGGGAAGATTCGGCCCTGGTGGTCGGCCGAATCTTCTCACTTTGAGTTTAATTTTTTTAAATTTATATTTTATTCAGTTATTTAGAAAAGTTATTATTTGAATATATTTTAATGATTTCTGATACAAATTTTATATATTTTGTGAAGTAAAATTTTTTTTAATGAGTTTTGATAAGAATTTTGTCCATTTTGTGGAAAAAAAATTCTTACAGAGCTCTTTACTTGAATGTAATCTATTAATTAAAAGTCCAACATTTGATTCCAAAATATTGAAAACCGAAACATGTCCAGTCGCAACTAGAACTATTCCATGAATTGACTTGAAACATATTGTTCTCTGTCTGTTGGACTTGGGTTTTTTTTAACTTCGACGGCGACTTCACTAAATGAGAAATGTTCTTTGTTGTGGGCACATGGAAATTTCTGCCGAGTTTGTTTAGGTTGGCCGGTACTTCGCAAGTTGTTTCTTTCATTGTCAATGTGCATTTGTTTTTATTATGATATTCTGTAGAGATATCTTTATTGTTGTTGATTGACTCTTTTGAAACTTTTCATTCATCAGATTTCAAATCTCACATTGTCCCTGTGTGTCTTTGGCGCACTGAAACTTTTCATTCATCATTCATCTCGAATATGAAACAATGTACGCCAGATATTAAAGGAAATATACTGCAATTGACAAGGAAATAGATTCACTATGGACCAACTATAGAGATGTAGATGTTAGAATGGCCGAATGCCTCCATTGTTACAAATAAAATTTACAGACTTGGAAAAACTAAAAAATAACTTCTGTAATTTCATCTATATATCTTTAAAAGATTATACTTGTACCACAACCAGTGTTTTGTGGAATGCTGGTAACTTCGATCCACTGTGTATTTTTCGACCAAAGGACATTGAACCAAATCGGTAATTTTGACCCCAAAAAGTAATTTTGACCCAATTTCGGTAACTTCAACCCACTAATTTCCCTGACTCAAGAGCCTCCCACTGCCAGCAGTGCTAATAAGCCTTTAATGAGACAATCGCCTCATTGGGATTAGCTTCCAGGAAGAGAATCAAACAGCAACAGAAAATTTAATAAGCCTTCCGATCTTCCCAATAGCACATCATTTTCTTTCCATCGCCCGTCATCATTCAGACCTCTGACTTCAGAGTGCTGAGACCTTAATTAGTTGTGTGATGGATTTCATCACACTTCAAATGAAGGACACCTTCGCAGAGCCTCCGACACTGGTCCACACCAGAGGAAGGGTAAGAAATGATGAGTGAGGGAGGGGGGGGGGGGGGGGGGGGGGGGACAAAAAGTTGAATGTTTGTAGGGAGCAGGCGATAAAATATCAGTGACTTGAGTTTTTGTGTACTTGAAATTGAATCTTTTTAAATTCAGTTCAATCTGGATGGGTAAGATGTAAGCTCCTTTATGTTTTGTTACTCTAGTGTGATTTTATTGCGTTTTCCGACCAGTTTTATAATAAATAAAATAGCTCAAATACATAATTTTTTTCCTGAGAAATAAACAAAGTACCCATTTCAAATACATTTTTGCCCAGAACCTCAAATAAATAGGCTAAACATTCATTTTACTTAAATTCATCATGTTGGGATTCGTCTTGTTGCATGGGATGACTAATTTTGACATTCGTCTTGTTGGGATTCATCTTATTGGGAATAAACCTTTAATTGTAACTAATATTGTGCAAATACTTACCACAACAAATTTTGTAATACAGTGGAGACCACTTAATTGGATATCTCTTAATTGTATATCCCTGTTAATTGAATATAATTTTCAAACACAAAACCATTTACCATACCTTCAGTACAAATTTGATCTGTTAATTGCATATGGGTTGTAGAGTAAACTCCTGTTAATTGCATATAATTTTTTGCAATATGTCGAAAAAATTACTGTGACATGCACCAAATTCCCCTTATTTATCAACCTTTTTGGCCTCACTACATCCAATACAGGCATTTATTCTATTATATCTTGTTTGACAGAGCTCTATGAGCTCTGTCAAACAAGATATAATAGAATAAATGCTCAGTTTACCTCCAGAACACAGGAAACTGACCAAATCCCTGTTAATTGTATACTCCTGTTAACTGAATAATTTTCACTGGCAAAATGGATATTCAATTAAGAGGATTCTACAGTAACACACGAACAGTATTTACAAAGATGAGACTAACCAAACTGACCATTACTTGAATAAGGCTTTATATTTATTAGAAAGGCCTGGAAAAACAGTGATTGAATTTACAGAAGCGGGTCGAAATTACTTTGGGTCAAAATTATCAATCAACAAGGTGGTCAGTGGAAGGGCATCTGAGTCGGGGAAATAGTGGGTCAAAGTTACCGAAATTGGGTCGAATTTACTTTGGGTCGAAATTACTGTGGGTCGAAGTTACTGGATACTGTTTTGTGTGACATTTTGTATATATGTATATAATATGTTGTGTTAGGGTTTTTGTGTTCTTAAGTTGTGAAATAATGTTATCTAATGTTATTAGAATTAATTTATTTATTTATTTATTGGTGTTTAAGGTCACATATTTCTGCACAATGGCTAACCATGACTGTGACAGTTTTACGGGTGGAGGAAGCCGGAGTACCCGGAGAGAACCACCGAGCAATGGCGAGCAACTGTCAGCTCCTCAACATCCCAACTCCACGCAAGCAGGGTTAGTATTGGTTGAAGACAGGTGCACCATCGACGTGCAGTACACCTTAGTACACAGCATCACCGTGCCCCCACGTGGGCAATGGGGGTGAAGTGTCTTGCCCAAGGACACAATGCGGTTGCCGCAGGTGGGATTCGAAAAGAGGACCTCTCGGCTTGCAGCCTGCACCTCTACCAACTGAGCCACCGCGCCCCATTAGAATTAATTAATAATTAATTTCCTTAAATACTGTCACTTGTCAATTATGTCAATTGCCATATCCACAGACACAACATGAATAGATTAATTAGCAGTCAATCACTGAATACATGGGCCGAATCTTCCCGGCCAAATCTTCCCAGGGCCGAAAAATCCAAGGCTGAATCTTGCCGATCCCCTTATGGCAGTTCTATACTCCTGTTGAGAAACACCAGTCCCACACTTTTGGTGCTGCAACCTTGAGCATCCATCACACTCAAGCCCCTGCTGTTGTGGTCGCACTGCTGTGTTAAACTCAATACAAATATCAGAAGACATTTTGAAGAACTCTGACAAACGATGATGAATGAAAAGTTTCTGACAAACAACAGAATTTGGCCCCATTATATACAAAATGATTTCCTTTTAACCCTTTACCCAACGCAGACGATACCAAAATTTATTATTATAAATATCATTTTTAAAAAATTTTCAAAAAATTTCAACAAAACCATACTATGTGACCCCTTGTTGGAACGAGCTCGTTGAGCTCGTTCCGAGGGGTCACATGATATGGTTTTGTTGAAATTTTTTGAAAAATAATATTTTTTCAACTGCTGAATTTGGATGTTACGCAGGCGGATGCGGGCGATTCGTTGGGTAAAGGGTTAACAACACATTTCTAAGGCACCGAAAATGGTAAACTGTGATTTCCTATGAAAACATAGTTGGACGATAATCAATAATCAACAGAACAATTACCAACAAAAACAAACAAACTTCCAAAGAACCGAAAATGATGAACTACATGTATGTTTTTTTGTGAAAACATCGTTGAATGATAATCAATTATCACACATTTCAGAAGAGCCAAGAATAGTTAAGGGGCTATATAAGTAATGGAAATGGAATTTTGTTTATTTTGAAAATTCTCACCTCTGATATTCCGTCAATTCAAAGTAAATATACACAAAATGTACATCAAAATGAAGATTGAAATGTATAGAACACGAAACACATGTGTAATCAACTCATAGAATCGACCACAGGCAACACCGGTTCCTGGAAGTCTGCTACCGTATTCATACCAAAACCGATAATTTAATAATATTTCACGAGAACAACTTGTGGCCAAATGTGCTTTACATATCCAAGAACAAAGCTGGAGTATCAAAATTCTTCAAAACACAGCAACAGAGTTGCATGGGGGTAAATTCCAAAACCTTTGCTTTTGCTTACATATGAATTTACTTTCGATTTCTGGTCGACGTCATCAGACGGAAAACGCATTTATATACAACATCGTCTAAAATCAAATAATGAGAAAGATCGTCTTAATACAGTATTCTGTTATTAGATAGAGACTGCACAGTTGCCATATTCAATGCAAGGTATCATGATACCTGTTGAAATTTCTTAGAATTTCAATTTTGTTTTTCGATGGAAATTTGTGGAGTGATTTGCGCATATCTGTCGAGCAGGGAAACCATCTTAAATGAAAGTGTCAATGACGCTGTAGCTCAACTTCACAAACTTGAACTTGGTAAGTTATAAATGAAATGGCAAAATTGAAGATCAATGTCATTTTGTGGCAACATTTTTTGACAGAAACCGAAGAAAATCAATAGCTCCCATCTAGAGGTCTCCCCAAACAAGCATGCCAGGTTTCAAAGCAATCCGATCATAAATGTGCCCTGTAGGGTGGATAAAAGGGAAATATTGTGGAATGACTAGACTAAATTCTAAGAACGTTGGCCTTGGCAACATTTTTTGACGGAAATGGAAGAAAATCGATAGCTCCCATCTAGAGGTCACCATAAATAAGCATACCAGGTTTCAAAGCAATCTAATCATAAATGTGCCCTGTAGGGTGAACCAAAGGGAAATATTAGTGGTCTGGATAAACTAAGTTCTAAGAATGTTGGCTGCGGCAACATTTTTTGATGGAAATTGAAGAAAATCGATAGCTCCCATCTAGAGGTCACCCCAAACAAGCATGAACGGTTTCAAGGCAATCCGATCATAAATGTGCCCTATAGGGTGTGCCAAAGGGAAATATTGAGTCTTCTGACTAAACTAAGTTCTAAGAACGTTGGCCGCGGCAACATTTTTTGACGGAAATTGAAGAAAATTGACAGCTCCCATCTAGAGGTCTCCCCAAACAAACATACCAGGTTTCAAAGCAATCAAACCATAAATGTGCCCTGTAGGGTGTGCCAAAGGAAAATATTGTGGTCTGACTAAATTGAGTTCTAAAAACGTTGGCCGCGGCAACATTTTTTGACGGAAATTGAAGAAAATCGATAGCTCCCATCTAGAGGTCACCCCAAACAAGCATGCCAGGTTTCAAAGCAATCCGATCATAAATGTACCCTGCAGGGTGTGCCAAAGGGAAATATTGAGTCTTCTGACTAAACTAAGTTCTAAGAACGTTGGCCGTGGCAACATTTTTTGACAGAAATTGCAGAAAATCGATAGCTCCCATCTAGAGGTCTCCCCAAACACGCATGCCAGGTTTCAAAGCAATCCGATCATAAATGTACCCTGTAGGGAGTGCCAAAGGGAAATATTGAGTCTTCTGACTAAACTAAGTTCTAAGAACGTTGGCCGTGGCAACATTTTTTGACAGAAATTGCAGAAAATCGATAGCTCCCATCTAGAGGTCTCCCCAAACAAGCATACCAGGTTTCAAAGCAATCTGATCGTAAATGTACCCTGTAGGGTGTGCCAAAGGGAAATATTGAGGTCTGACTAAACTAAGTTCTACGAACGTTGGCCGTGGCAACATTTTTTGCCGGAAATTGAAGAAAATCGATAGCTCCCATCTAGAGATCACCCTAAATAAGCTTATCAGGTTTCAAAGTAATCAAATCATAAATGTGCCCTGTAGGGTGTGCCAAAGGGAAATATTGTGGTTTGACTAAACTAAGTTCTAAGAACGTTGGCCGCGGCAACATTTTTTGACGAAAATTGAAGAAAATCGATAGCTCCCATCTATAGGTCACCCCAAACTAGCATAAGAAGTTTCAAAGTAATCTGATCATAAATGCGACCTGTGAGGTGTGCCAAAAGAAATTGTGGACGTACGTACTAATGTACGTACGTACGTACGTACGTACGCCGACGGACGAGAAGTGATGGCAATAGCTCAGCTTGACTTTGTCAAGTTGAGCTAATAAAAAATGCAGACAGTGTTGTCCTTTTCCAAAATGCAGTCCTTTCGCTGCACTCAAAAGTGTTTTGAATGCCTAGCTTTGATATTGAATATCTGAAGCACATTTGGCCACGAGTTGTTCTCGTGAAATATTATTTTATTATCAGTTCTGGTACGAATACGAAAGCAGACTTCCAGGAACCAGTGGTGACTGCTGTCAACTCTATGAGTTGATTACATGTGTTCCGTGTTCTATACATCCCAACCTTCATTTTGATGTATAATTTGTGTATATTTAACCTGAATTTAAGGAATATGAGGGGTGAGAATTTCAAAATAAACAAAATTCCATTACTTATATAGCCCCTTAAGTTTAACTGTGTTTTCCTGTGAAGTGATACAGCCGTTTGTCCAGTAACGGTTTTTGCCCGGGTTACGCAAATCTCATAAAAACAATTTAGTTTTATTAAAAACGAAAACGTTATGAAGAAAAATAACAGCTGTTATTTGTTAATACATTATTCATGTTTAAAAAAATATAGGTTTTAACATTACTCGAATTTAATGTTTGGCTTTTTTTTAGAGATTCTCACTGGCGTCATTTCTGTGTCCTATTTTCGTTGCAAACAAAAAATCAGAAAAAATATTTGCCCACGCATGTCGGTGTCCTTGCATAAGATTCCAAAAAATGCAATGTACATGTGTTTTGCCATAACACATGCCTATAAGTACAAGAACTGATGAAACTGGCAGTAGTATTTTTACATCAGAAATTGTGTGTTTGAAAAAGCAGCCTATTTGACCGGTACCGAACCAGGTAAATTACACAATTCGTCAGTTGTGCCAACGACGAGCTCCTCAAAGTTACCGCCTAATTTTTTTGTTACCTGATCGAACAATAGTTGCCAATATGTTTTAAAATTGGGTGTTTTATGTTTTTTGAGCCACAATGTGAACAGTTTTGAATTGAATAACTCAATTGTCAGATTTCTCCATCAAAAATCGAAAGCGAGTGACAAAAAAGGAAAGAAAACAAAAGGCCCCACGGGGCCTGAAGCGCTCATCTTGTACAGAACACAATTTAAACAGAGTCCAAGAATGAGTCTACATTAAGCAAGCCATCTCCATAGGCTACACTGTCAATCCTTGAGTCCCTCAGGAGTGACAAAAATAATCTGGGCATCATGCCTTTTCTTCAGTTGATCATAAGTAAAATGCAGAGCTCCCCTATGAAGTCCCTTGATACAACCTATGTGGATTAATCTTAGTACCTCTAGAGGGTACTGAATACAAAATTTTTAATTCTTCAGCAAAATGGCCAATTCCGGCTCCCATAGAGAGCCCAAATATTAACCCAGGCTCTTGATTTGAACACAGTTAAATCTGACTTCCCTAGAGATGTTGTGTACCGAATATGAAAGCATTCTGACTGTTGAATCTGAAGAAGAGAAATTGTAAAGAAATTTCTTCGAATTTCACTAAGTTCAAATTTGGGCTACCATAGCAAGCCCAAATATTGACCTATGGATCCGATTTGAACAAACTTGAATCTGACCCCCCTAGAGATGTTGTATACCAAATGTGAAAGCATTCTGACAAGTGAATCTGAAGAAGAAGATTTTTGAAGAAATTCCCTCATATTGTACTAAGTTAAATTTCATGTTCCCATATGGAGCCCAAATATTAACCTAGGCACTCGAATTGAACAACCTGGAATCTGACCCCCCCTAGAGATGTTGTATACCAAATATAAAAGCATTCTGACTGGTGGATCTGAAGAAGAAGATTTTTAAAGAAATTTTCTCATATTGCACTAAGTAAAAATTTGGGCTACCATAGTGAGCCCAAATATATACCTAGGGATTTGATTTGAACAAACTTGAATCTGACCCCCATAGAGATGTTGCATACCAAATATCTGACTGATGGATCTGAAGAAGAAGATTTTTTTAAATTACCCTCCATATTGAACAAAGATAAAATTTGGGCTTCCGTAGGAAGCCCAAATATTAACCTAGGTACTTGGTTTGAACAATCTAGAATCTGACCCTCATAACAATGATGTATACCAAATATTAAAAGATTCTGACTGGTGGTTCTGAAGAAAAAGATTTTAAAGAATATTCCCCATATTAACCTATGTTAAAACTTCGGGCTCCTGTAGAGAGCCCAAATATGAACCAATGAGCTTTATTTGAACAAACTTTTATCTGACCCCCCTATGAATGTTGTATACCAAATATCAAAAGATTCTGATGATTGGTTCTGGAGAAAAGATTTTTTTTAATTTTTGCAAATATGCTGACTCAGCATTTTTTCGATGCCCATTACAGAACACCCTAACATAACCGATGGCAATTTTTTTTTACCATTCAATTCTACTGGTCATAAGGATACTTCATACCAAATAAAAGCTCTCTGTTCCGTGGGGTTTGGGAAATATGGGCGTTTGAAAATATTTCTATTTTTAGCTCCCAGGGTACCCATGGGGATGCAGGAATTTTTTTTTTTTTGCATGGGTCAAGTACTTATGACCCAATACTACCACAAACCAAATTTGGTTCATACCGGACCATCGGTTCAGAAAATAGAAATTTTGGGCGGGGCCAAAAATCTTACCCCTCCTATTACAAAGCCAAATATTACTTTACGAACTTCGTTTGAACAAACTTGATTCTACACCTCATATGGAAGCTCCATAGCAAATATCAAGTCACTGCACACACTGGTTCTTGAGAAGAAGATTTTTAAAATATTTTGGAGCATTTTCCCCCACTCCCTCCCTATGGGGCCGGGCATACTGAGATGAACAAAATGAAATGCCCCTTTAGGACCATCACTCACACAAACTTTCACTTGAATTGGCCCAGTGGCTTTGGAGGAGAAGACCAAAACATGGTGTTGACGGACGACGGACGGGAAGCGATTAGATTAGCTCAGCTTGACTTTGTCAAGATGAGCTACAAAAGCGTATTTTAGTTAAAAACCAACTTGAATTCCACTTCTTTTTCAAAATATTCAGAGAATTTAAAAGATGGAGGGAATCTAGTATAACACCCCCCCCCCCCTTTCCTTTGCAAGGGTGCATCAACGGGGATACATGTGGTAAGGGTGTCTCACTATGCAGCCCCTCCCCAACTTTGGTATTTAAAGAATCAGATATTTTGTGGTGTTGTTTCCACTAATGCCAAGGTGGTTGTGTGTGTGTGTGTGTGTGTGTGTGGGGGGGGGGGGGGGGGGGGGGGGCAACTGCCTTGGCCCTGATACAGATGGGGGCTGAGGGATTTTTGATGTTTTTAAAATTTAAAAGTGTAAGTAGAACTGTCCTATGGATACATCTGAGCTGGAAATCGTGGGAAGGCTTTCGATACGGGCCTCCGATGCCTGTGGAGGTGGCAAGCGTACGTAGTTGCATTACTGACGAGGTTCCATTCATATAAAAAAAAAATCTTGTTCCAGTTTGTTGGTTTTTCCACCGGTGTTTCCCGAATCGCGGTGGTCAGGATTCTCTTTGGAGGAAAAAATGCACCATACACACAGAAATACAGGTACTGGTAATAAATTACCCAAAACGTTTGGTGGAGGCCCCCCTGACACCCCCCCCCCCCCCCCCCCACACTCTTTGCATCTTCGGTTATCACAGGGCCCGTCCATTCTACACAGTACACATCCCCCTTCCCAGGGCCGTCTGCAGTTCTGATTCTATCCCACTGTTAACAGCAGCGAGAGTTTCTTTCCCCGAGTAAGATATAAAGAAAATATAACCGATGTTTTTGCACAGTAAAACACCAAATTGAGCAAATAAACCATCATAACGTACCCCTCTCAAAAGAGAAAATGGGGTTACCTTCAAGATGCTGGAATGGATTTTTAGGTTTCGTTCCTTCTCCCTCCCCACCCCCCCCCCCCCCCCCCCCCCCCCCCACCCCAAAAAAAAAAAAATTTTTTTTTTAAATTTGCTACTTAATGGTTAATGGAGTCTTCTGGCCAAGTTCTGGGGAGATTTAGAATAGAAATTTACTTTATTTTTTTGCCCTGTCAAAATGACATTTTTTGCAGCTAGTCTCAACTTGACAAGTTCACAAGTGGACATCCAGTGGCCAATAGTAATACATGCCTTTTTGACTGCACAATTCTTGATGTGGTAACTCCAACATCATTCAATGAACAGTCCTCTTCTTAACAGTCTAGTTCTGCGACTCATAAAACTTTTTTTTCGGCTGGGGTGGGGGGATTCAGATCTGACCCTAGAGTCTGCGGTCCTGGCCATCCCACAGTTCCAAGCCTTGTGCTCACCATTCAGTCCCACGTTATTCAGTGATGACGTCCACTATTTTCCCGACATGGGGGCTTGTGCTCCCTGACACAGGCATTTCCAGACAAGAACACAATGAAGGGGGTAGTTTCCCTGATGAGGATGACTAAACCATCCACGATGGGGGCTGTAGCTGAGGACTGCAGCCCTGACCCCATGACCCCATACCCCTTCTAGCACCACCCCTGACCCTATCCTGGTCCCTGGTAGTGAATGTTGACTAATATATGTATAATGATATACAAGCTTGCAGTTATTTCAGTGATATCTGACTGTCGGCTGAAACATACTCCATCCCTTTTAGATAGCAATTGCTTGGGTGGGGAGGGGGGGTGCTCACGTCTGATCCAAGATTCTAGGGTCCTGGTCAAGGGCCTCCCAATGGTAACCCCAGGGGCCTGAACTTTTGGGGGCGGACTCAGTCCTGACCCAAGAGTCCAAGGTCCTAAACTCCCGGGAGCGCCTCCCAAACTTCCAGACCTGGGGTACTATCCTGGTTACAGGAAGATTCAACCTCGACAAGATTCGATCTCCGTAATATTCGGTCTGGGAAGATTCAATTTTCAATAAAGAAAAACGTATTCACACTGGTTCAACATATTTTTTTTTCAATTCAGTTTTTCTTCTTATTTTTCATTCCAAGCAACAAGTATTATTTATTAAATAAAAAATAACAATTACATGATTGATACACAGTCACAATTGTTCAACATATTAAAATAACAATGGATTGCTACTACATGGTGAACAGTGTGTATGGGTTTGGGGATTCAATTTGACAGATCTATCAAGTCATATGGAGGCTGTGTAACAAGTTCAGGGGAAATTTACCGTTATTATATCCCCGGCCCTTGTGATGAATGATGACTATGTATAATACGAGTTTGCAGTCATGTCAGTAATATCTAACTGTCAGTTAAACCATCCTCCATTCATTATCTGAGATAGCAATAGCAACAGTTAACTGCAACAAAGTTGGTTCTGCATGTGCCAGACGTGTGGAGCAGAAATTGAAATATCCTAATTTCGTACTATTGAAACCAGTCAATAAAAAGATAAACAACATATTTCTTCTTACCTTTTTTGTTCCTATAAGGCATTTACACAACATAAATAAGATTTGTTGTCAGGTTTATGTGCAATTTCAATGTTTTGGGGAATTTCCTACATTAAATATACATGTACGCTGGTTCGCTACTCATAAAATAGTCTGTAACCGGTCAAATCACCACATCGACAAACAGGCACAGTGTTAACATTTGGAAACGATTCTTACGCCTGTCATTGTTTATCTTGTCTTCCAAGAAATCAATTATTAGAATCTGAACCAAAATTGTGTTGGATCTGTTCATTTGAAAACATTTGCACTTGATGAATGCAAACTGGTTCATTACTGGACAAACGAGTGTAATCAACAGATCAATTACAGTATCGTGAAAACTTTTCATTCACAAGATCAGGAGCCGAAACGACATGACTGAAGTGCCGAAACGACTGGAGAACTGATGCCGAAACGCTCCGGTGCCGAAGAATTACACCCATATCGTCCGCTAGCCAAATCGTCTGCTACAATTTTACCCAAATCGCCCGCCGCAATTTTACCCAAATCATCCGCTATGAAATAATTATTTAGCTAATCTTTTATTTTCTTTTTGATTTGTTTTTTATTTTTTAGGACTTCTTTTGTCATTGTTATTGCTATTAATTTATATTAATTTATGTTTAATATTTATGTATTTACTTGTTTACGAATTTAACAAAACACAGCGAATATTCCAGAAATAGTCCAGCGAGAATTGAATAGGAATTAAGTACATATCTCTCACAAAACTGAACACCCACACAGTTCAGTATGATATTCTTTACTGATATAATTTTGAAACATTTTCAAAATCATGTTTGTTTTAGTTGGGGACAACAAACACCTATAAGATTGATTGGCTGATCATGTACGGTAAAATCAAAGTCGTTGTGACATCTACTCAATCATTTAATTAGTTGCCTGATCATTCTGGCATTGTTTGTTTATCAACTTTGATTACTGATCAAAGTACATTGTATATTGTTCCAATTCCTTTATGTGACAAATGTGTTTCGATGTGAGTAACAGCATTTGGCTATAAATTAACAGCACACCAACAGATTTCAACATTTCCCACAAAGATTAATGATGGGGATATTGATGAAGCCCTGTCGGGATACTCATGGGGCAGACTAATATCTAAGGCTACAGGTAACCCTACGTGGAAAATTAAAGTAAAATGCCCCAATAGCAGGCCTGGCCTTTTGAAAAATCCAGGGGAGCCGCTACGGCTCCCCTAAATCTGTTTCAGGGGAGCTATTCCACGCTTATATTAATTATACACGGTTTTTTAAGAAGGGAATTGAAAGTTTGAGGAGAGCCATTACAGTTTAATTATGGCCCTCCCCAATATGATTTGAGGGGAGCCAAGGGGAGCCAAGGAGAGCCGGAGCAATAGCCCTCCTCAAATGGCCAGACCTGCAATAGGGCCACAAAACTAAACTTCATTAACACAGGTGTTTGTATAAACGGACAAAAATATGATTTTTTTCCATTGATATGTGCTATATAAATAAATAAGTAAAAAAAGCGTCAGACAGAGTTGTTTTTTTTCTCTCGCCCAACCTCGATTTCTCTGGCGGACGAAGTGGGTAAAATTGTAGCGGATTAGGGTTCACTGGCGGACGATTTGGGTCAAATGGTTAGCGGACGATTTGGCTAACGGACCGTATGGGTGTATTCGGTGTCGAAACGACTTGATTCCCCGCATATCCCACGCCACAGTGTCAGTGGACGCGAAATTAGGTGAAGTGCATAGTTGTGCGAAATATTGATAACAAAAAACACATTATGATCAGTAACATTATCACTCTATAAATATACGATTACCATCTGGGGGCTTGGCCATCTCCATGTCTAATCCAACCAATTAAATTTGTATTTTATTGAAGAATGTTTAGTTCTTTCTTCAGCTTGTCTGAACTTCCGGAGTCGGGTCGTTTCGGTCATAGGACGATCAACACCGTGACGTTTCGGCCGGAACGTCTCGGCCCCTGGTTATAGGGTGGGGGGGGGGGGGGGTAATTAGGATAGGGAGGAGGATCAAGGGAGGACAAACAACAAAAACATTTTACTCACGAATCACACGATACTTTATTGATAACTGAACATGGAAATACTATTTATTTACAACAAAATCCATTATGAATCACGACACTTTATTGATCATGATTAATAAGCCTTTTTCGAAACTGCCATCTTGGCTTTTAATCAATGCAAGGTCACAGGTCGCGGGGTGTAAACAAAGCAATTTCCATGTTCGTCGCATTGAGTTCTGTGACAGACAAGCCAACTAGTTGCGTGAAATATCAAGTTTAAATTCGAATTAACTGAAGTGGCACCCTAGATAATTTTAAACGATGTGATATCAAAGACTTTTATACGGAGGCGAGGACTTGTTTTGAGTGGGCAACAAGGAAACACTCGTTGCACGGGGTTTCTAGGCAGGGAAATCCCCGAAAGTTGTCGAAATATTGCCCACGGCCACAGAGTCACGGGACGGTGTGCATTCAAACATCATTTAAGTCGATAGGAACTCATTTCGAAATAATGAAAGTTTTCATACAATATTGTCATTGTCTTAAACAAATGGTATCCTTGGCTAAATTGGTTTTTTTTTAATTCGTACTAATCAACGAAATGGGGTCCGAAGCACTTCACCCACACTCCTCTCCCATTGCTTACAACGTGTTTTCTAGAAATGTTTACACCTCGCGACCTGTGACCTTGCATAGATTAAGGGGTCAGGGACAACCCGCCCCAGGGACAACCGAATCCTAGAAGCCAGAGTACCACAGAAACTGGTATCGAATGAAAAAACTCTGTTAATTATTGTTCATTGTTAATTATTGTTCATTCATTTCATGTTCAAACACATTATTGTGTTGTTCTTTGGTTATTTTTGGTTGATGTATTTTTGTTTTTTATTTGATGTTAATTAATTAAATCATCAATTTTAAAGTTGTTGTTGTTGTTTATCATAATTATAATTCAAATGACAGACAGGTTGTCCTTTTTTCCCGGCGCGTATTTATTATTATGATCGTATTATAAGTAATAACAGGTGGATAATTCATTCTGAATTATTCACGTGTTATTTCCAATAATACAATCATAATTAAGTAAAATGACAGGTTATTAGTACTCATAATCCAATACTAGTCCAATATCATAGTCAAGAAAAATTGGGGCGGGTTGTCCCGGGGCGGGTTGTCCCACCTGGCTTGGGGCGGGTTGTCCCTGGGGCGGGTTGTCCCGTTCCCAGATTAAGAGCCAAGATGGCAGTTTTGAAAAAGGGCTTATATGGAAAGACAACATTTTATAACAAAAACATTACACGAATTATAATAACATAAGAAATTTTGATTATGCAAGACAATAATTGTAATATAATAATTTCAAATGGCAGTTTTATTCTGTGTTTCTTTCCCTCATTTTATATGTTGCATTTACAGCAAGCAGGAATCTGTGGTTTTGATTTCACCATTTCAGTCTGCATTATCGCCATAATCCGTCAACGTTGATGGTGTATTTGAAGATGCACCAGCTGAGGATGTCGAACGTTGGATTGGACATACACTGAGAAGAGATGTAGCTGAAGAACTCTCTAAGGTTGCATGTATTTGCTTTCGAATACAGCTTTGGACCAATGAAACACGTTTTTTGATAGAGACAATTCCGATTAATAATCATTACTAATCATTTATACTTACTTTGAGTTCACCCTTCTCACAGCATTCCCTTTGAACCCCAAAGCCGCAGTATTTTGGCACCTATTGTATAAACAAGATGTCTTGAAAGTGAAATACTGAGCGTGAAAATTCGTGGAAACTCGTGAATGTGAACCGAATTTATAAAAATTTTGAAACTGACAGCACATACAATTATGAAGGTATTCCTATGTTATTAGGAGCACAATAAAAGATAGATTTACCATTCACGTTATTCCCTTCGTTCTCTAACATGGATTTATCCGTGTATTTATCATCCTACTACTCGGTAAGTCAATCAAAATTTATATCATAGAAATATAACACAGATTAGGAAAAAAATACTTTTCACAAAGGTATACTTTTGTATTTCATATCTATGTTCACCAGATTAATTAAATATAAAGACATTTTCAAAACATATCAAGCTCAGAAAAAAGCGATTTTAAACTGAGACGATTCGGCCTCGAGGGGGGGGGGTGGGGGGGGGGGGGGGGGGGGGGTCCCGACAGAAACGTCCCAGTAGAAACGTCCTGTAAATCGAACTTACACACTTCCGGTGCTTTACGTTGGGGTAACACAAACATAATAGAATTCTTTTGTTCTACATATTTCGCCCCAGGCTGTTTTGCCCAGTAACAAGAGTGAAACAACACACAGTGTTCAAATACTTTTCTCACATTATACTCACTTTGAGTTGCGAAAATAGTTTAGATCAACTACTATTTTTGGTACTCTGGGCTTTTATGATTTAATAACAGCAGTGAAATGCTCGGATCTTTAAATCTCTACTGACATGTTACCCCATCTCAGGACACATGCAATCTGCATCTTATTTTACTTCAGCCATTTAGTAGCCACAATCAGTACATTGATTGTTTTACTTACTTTATGCGAACTGTGCATCTAACGAAAAAAAACTAAAAAATTGTTTTAAGCTAGTTTTGCACATGTAACTAGGTCTTGAAGCATTGATTTTGTTGATGTTCAAGTTCCTTTTGAGAAATCCTATGGTTTTGTTGCAGATTTTACTCATGTGGTCGTTTTATTTTTGATCAGAACCGATAGTACAGCCGAGGTAATTAGCTGAGGATATCGACTTGAAAATGCTCCCATGTAATGTGTGCTCTTTTATAAGTGCCTTTCGGGGGTTGGTTGGGGGGTTTTTTTTGTTATTCTCAACAGATTACATTTGTCTGGATGGAAGGCAGATTTTTATTTTGTTCCCCATTCTGCTACTTTGTCGGATTTTCATGGAGCTGGGCGCCGTCGCTGTCTGATGTATTGGTCAATACACCATGATATCATTGCCAAAAGATCAGACTCTCGAGCTGGCATGTCGTTGATATCGAAGAGGAATAAGCTAGGCCCCAAACACGGAGCCTTGTGAGAAACCCGATCCCACGTTAATAGTATCTGATTGTTGCCCTTCTACGACTACCACTTGTTTTCTGTTTGATAAGAAATCTTTAATGCACTTGTTTGTCTTTCCTCTGATGCCCAAGGTGATTGAATTTGAGTGTAAGTAGACTGTAGTCGACTTTGAGTTTGTGTCCCGTCATCCAGGTTTTGGTTAATGTCTTCAACAAACTCTGTTAGCCGTGTTTCGCATGACAGGTCTCTCCTAAATCCATGTTGCAGCGGATTGAGAATATTGTGGTGAGTCAGCTCGATTAATGATACGGCTTGTTACGACGTGTTCCGCCCTCTTACAACAAATAAACTGGTAATGGCATTAGACGATAGTTCGCTGTTTCAAACAGTTTTTCGCTTCTTAAAGATCGCGCTTACATTTGCTCTTTTCCAAACATCTGGTAGGTCAGCTGTTTCGTAAGATTGTCTGAAAATGGTTGTTGAGGTAAGCGCAATATCTGAAGAAAGTTCTTGAAGTTCTCTTGACATGATGCTGTCTGAAGCAGCAGTCATGTGTGGGTTTAGGTTTGAAATTGAAAGAAGCACAAATCTTTAGTTAGTTTAAACAATAATTTTATTCAATAAGTTTTATTTGTTACAACAATAGAGACATCAGTGTATTATCAACTCAAAAATAAATAGACAGTAAGACAATATAACACAATAAGCAGTAGCAAGTTGCATGGTACAAGGTAAATAGGGGATTTGACAAAAAGCTTATAGCTTATGATGGTCATTTCCCAAAACTAGTCATAGACAACTTCAGAAAGGTGGTATAAAAGAGTGTATTGAATGCATGTTCTGTCGTATTGGGCTCGTGGGCTACGTTGGTTCTTTAATCAGCATCCCGGTACCAAAACAATTCTGCGCAGCTCGAGTAGCCTACATTCTGAATTCTGAGTCGTGATGTAGGAGAACCATGTCAGAAGCCCAAATCTTTGGTACCTGGGTGGGGATAAGTGAGGGAATACACCGCTGCTTGAGGTCTAGCTCCATAGGGACCTGCTTTTTTTTGCTGTTGTGTTTATATAACACTACCTAGATTGCGTTCGCTCTATACATGTACATCACTATACAGCGCCTTCTGATTTCAACAAAAGTAACCCCCCTAAAGGTCAGGTCCTCAACCTAACTCCTAGCCCATTCAAATTCTTTGTATATCCGGTTATATATATGTTTTAAGGCTAGCGGGAATTCCACAAATGTCCCCTTTATTTTTTAACTTTACAGTAGATTCTGCCATTTGACAGAGTGTGAAAAGACGATAAGGCAATGGCTCTCTTCAGTCCCTGCCCTGAAAGTATTCTGGGTCCTAACTACCAGCATCCCCCCAGAGTATCTTTTCTTCGACAACCTCCACTCGTCTCCCATGGAGGACTCGACAAAACAAATCCCAATTTGCTATAATTGACCGAGATTTCACAATAATTATCGAAAACTTTCTTATCCTCATTTTTTGTGGATACTAGTTACCTTACTTTCTCCCCCACTCTTTGGAAACCTCTGATTATATTTGGTTGAAAAGCACCATAAGTTTTTCGTATAGCACCTCTCCTCCGTTTCTGGAGTGTTTTTTTTTCAGAATTCCATTTGTTTCACCCACCTTTCCATTCTTTAGAGGTAGGTTTCGTACTTCGCCCACACCTGCTGTTTTTTGGCATGCGGAGCTTCATAATTTCCCGGCATATTATTATTTATAGTAGGAAGGAAGGCGCCTAGTTATGTCCAGCTAGTTTCGATGGCATCTGCAATTTCCTGGGTATCATTCCTCCTTGTATACATATTCTGAAAGATTTGATTTCAGATTTTTCCCTTAATACCCCCTTCCCCTACATGTATATTCACAACGTTCCTCTGTTCCTCATTTTTGCCATTGACCCGCAACTGATAGCTAGTTTGGAAGACTATATAGCCCCCGTTTGCTCACATTTCTATTTCTTAGTTTAACGTCCATCCGGAACACTATAAACACGGGTTTGTAACTACTTATCATTCGCCTACGGTTACTCTACCACAACCCAATCCATTTTAATTTACGTATCCCATCCCTGATCAGAAAGATCAAGCTCATTCGTAGAACCCAACAACATTCCTTCCATCTTTGTTCAGTTATTTTTTTTTTATCTAACCCCTGTATTTCCTTTTTTCCACACTTCAAGTATGCCAACCCCCGTTCTTCACGTTGCTTGTACCGATGCACTATTTCTTTCGATACCTGCTCCCGAGTTCACAATGCTGAATGCTGTCACATATCGGGTCCATTGAAGGCTGCAATTCCTCTTCTATGTGCATCTCAAATCTCCATAATTTTTTGTTTTACACCTTTTTCATCCTACACCATCCATGAATTTTCATTGACTTCGTCAACCTGTTTGTCCGGTCATAACCACATATCACTTCGGCCCCACACTATCATTTCACCAAGCCCGATCACCGCTGTTATTTCACTTCCTTTTCATGAAGACCTTGGTTGTTGCTGTCCACTACATTTAGAATGCTGAACTTCCTTGATCTCCCGAATTATTGGTGTTATCGTATCCCGAGGGTGACCCTAATATACTTCTACTTTACACCCACCAGTGTTTCACTCATTGTTCTTGTTAGTTAATGTTCCAGGCTACTCCCTCAAAAGGCACTACTACCTGTAGAATTTTCTTAACCAACATTTTTGTCCCCATCAATCAGAGATACTGTTCCGTCCAGCCATACGGATCTCCATTAGTGGATAAGTGCGCTGGTCCTCTCATGCCAGAGGTCCCGAGAAACGTTTCGAGGTGTCCGAACACCCTCTATCAGCATCAATTGTGGGATTGGTGGTGTCACAGTGTACCGTCATATCGGGTGGAGACGTAAAATGGCTTTCCTCTGTGCGGACACACACACCGGGCGGGCTAAAGTTCCCATCGTGGTATTCGAGAAGAGCGAGGCCACGAAGTTGCCGCTACGACTGTCATCCCAAACAACTGCGCCATTTGGCCAAGGAGAGGCGTTGATATAAATTGCATAACTTGTTCGCCATTCCTTGTAAAACAAATAAGATTAAAAAAATCCAAATGGTCGATGAAGTGGATACTTAAATCCATAAGGTTCAAAGCCCACCAGAATATCAGCCCCTCTACCCCTCGAAGTACTACCCTGGGGAAGATTCGGCCCTGGGGAAGATTCGGCCCTGGGAAGATTCGGCCCTGCTGGTGGGCCGAATCTTCTCACTCTGAGTTTATTTTTTTTAAATTTATATTTTATTCAGTTATTTAGAAAAGTTATTATTTGAATATGTTTTAATGATTTTTTATCAGAATTTTATATATTTTGTGGAAAAAATTTTGTTTAATGGGTTTTGATAAGACTTTTGTCCATTTTGTGAAAAATATTTCTTACCTCTTTGCTTGAATGTAATCCATTAATTAAAAATCCAACATTTTAATCCAAAATATTAGAAACCGAAACATGTCCAGTCACTACTAGAACTGTTCCATCAATTGACTTGAAACATATTGTTCAATGTCTGTCGGAATTGGGTTTTTTTTTAACTTCGACGGTGACTTCTCTAAATGAGAAATGTTCTTTGTTATTGTCACTTGGAAGTTTCCGCCGAGTTTATTTAGTTTGGGCGGTACTTCGCAAGTTGTTTCTCTCATTGTCAATGTCCTTTTGCGTTTATTATGATATTCTGTAGAGATATCTTTATTGTTGTTGATTGACTCTTACTTCTTCTTGCTTCTTTCTTTATTGCATTAACTATTATTGCCCCCCCCCCCCCAACTCACCCTTTGACCACCTCCCCATGATATACCTGGTTTCACATAACTTGAAGATGAATTAATAAGCAAATAAAGTTATTTGGATCGCAGGGGATTTCAAATCCCACATTGTCCTTGTGCGCCATCGGCGTGCTGAACGTTTTCATTCATCGGATTTCAAATCCCACATGGTCCCTTTGCGCCTTCTGCACGCTGAAACTTTTCATTCACAATTCACATTCAATACGAAACACTGTACGCCAAATATTAAAGGAAATAAACTGCAACTGACAAGGAAATAGATTCACTATGGACCAACTATAGAGACGTGGATGTTAGAACGATCGAATGACTCCATGTTTACAAATGAAATTTACAGACTTGGAAAAACTAAAAAATAACTTTTGTAATTACATCTATATATTTAATAAATAAATTTAATAAATAATTACCTTAACCGCTTTCCATAATATTGTCACTTGTCAATTATGTCAATTGCCAACCCCCAGATAGAACACGAATAGACTAATTAGCAATCAGTCACTGAGTACACATGCCGAATCTTCCCGGCCGAATCTTCCCAGGGCCGAAAAATCCAAGGCCGAATCTTCCCAGGGTCGAATCTTACCGATCCCTCCACATGGCACCTGGAAAATGGACTGCAGTTCAATTTACAGGACCGAAGGCACAGGCACTCGACGTATTATCGGATTTTATCAATTTTAATAAAATATATATTATATTATCAATACTAAAAAAAATACTTTTTTTAGTATTGATAATATAATATATATTTTATTAAAATTGATAAAATCCGACAACACGTCGAGTGCCTGTGGACCGAAGGTAGGATCTCAACACTCTCCGGCAAGAATTAAAATTTCCCAAGTGTTCCAAGGCCATTGATCGTCGGCACGAACTTGAAACCCAACTTCAAACATCTTTATACTTCTATTAAAAACAACAACAATAAACGAAATGGGCCCAGAACATCCGTTTATTATTAGTATTTTAAAGAAACGAAAGTAATTTAAAAACCCGAGAATCTAACTTTGCATTTCTTTTGTAATAAGAAAAACTGCCACATTTCAAATTATTCCGACACATTCACGCAAATAAATAAATACGGGAATACTGGTACTCTAAATGTATAACGGCAAACTAAAATTTAATCGAAATAATTTTTAAAAACAAAAGGGGAGTCCTGTTAATGGTACACATTATGGCCTACATAAACCGGGGAAGGTCCAAGATTAAACAGGTTGGGTATATTTCTATTTACCGGCTGTTGACAACATCCACCCCCCCCCCCCCGAAAAATTAGGACTCTCCCACCAACCTTTAATACCACCGTAAACCCTACCCATTTCCCCAAAGCGAGCTATCACTTGCCGGAGGATCAACGAATTAAGGCTTGAGTCTCATCACCCGGGTTTTGGACCGTTCATTGTAATATAACTGTCCAAAAAATGTTAAGCCCCCCCCCCCCCCCTACAATACCTGTGGGTATACGAATATCTCGTATTGTGACGTTCCCCCATGGCATTCCTCTATCGGAGCGGGCATATATCCTCAAAACTGGTGAACATTTGCTAGCTATTGACCACTCCACTGCCAATAAATCTGAATATCTGATATATGCTGTACAGTGTTAAGTCCGATTTTGACGAGACTTTTTCCGATTTTGACGAGACTTTTTAGGTCACTCTCTGTTGCGCTTCTCAGGAATTGAGAGGAATATTCAGCCTGTTGAGCGTTTTTGTGGTGGAAGCATCATGGTTTGGCTGGTGTCTTCTCTGGATGCAAAACTCCACTTCACATCATCAACGGAAACATGAACGCAAATGTACAGGGACCATACTTCGGAGCCGATTGCCATTCCCCACGGTCACTGTTTCCTTTGAAACCGATTTCATTATTTGTGCGATAATGTGGGGCCTCACCGAGCGAGAATAATGTGCGAATTCAAAGATATGCAACAGGACGAGACCTGGATGGATTTTTCAGCAAAGAGCCCGGACTGCAACCCGATAGAACATGTGTGGGACATGCTCGACAGGGGAGTAGTTAATAGACAGCCACCACCCCATGGCACCGACAATGTGCCTTGCGCTTATAGAGAAATGGGGCAACATCACATTGAGAGAAATTCGGAAGGTCATCGATAGCATGCCACCCGGATTAAGATGTGTTAGAGATGCTTGATACGGTCCCACTGGACACTGAACAACGTGACGTATTTTTTTTTTGACGTTTGTGATTACATCCGCGGTGCCTAATGTTCATATCAATAAAAAAAGGCTCTACAGACCCAGTTTCACTATTAAGGCATATTCCCCCTACTACAAAATAGCAGGTGTTCTCTCATGAGAATTTACTGATTTACTGTATATCCACTGGTATTATGTGTGTGTGTGTGTGTGTGGGGGGGGGGGGGGGGGGTCTTAACTTTTTTTGGACAGAATCTCGGAACTGTACTTGTGATTATATTGACATCTTGTTCGCTTTCATCAACTGGAATCAATTAATTACAGTTTCCAACGAAAACTCCCGCCTCACCACCCCACCCACCCCAAAAAAAGACCAGCAGCAATTTTAATTAGTAATTACCTGCAAGATCAACACGTAGACCTTAGGCTACGTATCCAAGTCGTTGCTCATCACGTGCATTTCAGTTTAGTTTAAAACAATATTTATTGTTGGAACATATTACATTTACTTTATACAAAATGGAATACCTGTACAAAACTCAGTATTATACAATATTACACAGCATAAGAATAGAGAAGATACATTTTAGTTTTGATTACCACTAAATCACTGGGTGTGTGTGTGGGGGGGGGGGTGGCGGTGGGGGGGGGGGGGGCAACAATTTCAATGGTTGTGGGTGGCTCCTAAGATTTTAACAACAAATTTTAAGAATTAGTCACCACAACCAGTGACGTGGAAATCCCCAACTCCCCCCCCCCCCCCAAAAAAAAAAAAAAATTAATACAAAAATAAAAAGAATTATTTATAAGTTTAATAGATTTGCAAACGGGCTAGCCGTCGTTCAATGGTTGTAGGTGGCCAAGTAAACAATTATGGGGGTTGCTTGTGGTAATTCTACGAAGTAAATATGGATTCGAAAAAATCCGAGCAGAAAACTACTTTAGGTCAATAGAACAACCCTGTTTATTGAGAAAAGAGCCCAATTTGGAGTTTCATCTCAAATAAAAGTGGATTTTGTTGATTTGGAGAGATTTTCGGGTTCATTTTGATAATTCCTACGAATCGGAAAATTACTCTTATTCAATCGAACACACCCTCCGAACATACCCCCCCCCCCCCCCCCCCTCCCTGCCCTGTTGTAAGCCTGTGGGTAACATAGCAAAAGTAAAGTACAAGTATACAAAATGGCCGACGGAAACGCGTATTCCCCCTAACAACACGCACTGCGCATGCGCACTAGGGCCACATATCACTATGGGAATGACGTCAAAAGATGGCCGCTCACGCGGGTTACCATACCACACCATACGTACCTATACCACGTGACTATGACGTCATATATGAGATTCGGGCCCGATCCATCCCTCTTCTACTACTTTCGCTGCCCTGAGGATGAACCCTCCCATGGCTGCTCCATGCAACTCTCTGAGCATAATTTTTCAGATGCAATTCACAGTTTTATCATCACTAAGTTTTTTACTAGAGCCATAGGTGATTGAAAAAATTTTCCTTACATCTTCCAGGCATCGGAAAAATTGGGGAGGGGGGATTCATACTTTCCTGAAAAATCAGCCTTATATGTTTGAATTCATGCCTGAACTCCTTCAGACCCAAAACAGTTCCATGTTACATATTCTCTCCCTGATATTTCTTGAGCCATTTCCTGTAGTTATTCCTTCTCTTTCTGGGTACCGTACTTAAGCATTAAAAAGTAACCGGCTGATCTAACTGGCATGAAAGGTCCTTTTTTTTCTTCGGAGAAGAACTTGGACCTTCACCTATAGATGGGAGATGTACACTCTTAATCCGGCATGGAGTGAGGGGAAAATATGCCCTTCCCCACTTCATTTAGTCTGGCTACACCCCTGCCAAAATGTGTCAGGTACAAAAGCCAGAAGATGAATGAAATGGCGGAGATGGGCTAGTGGGGGGGGGGGGGGGGGGGGTTAGGTCACCCAAATCTGAATGTTCTCCCTTCAAAACCCATTTAAACTATCTTCAGCTATCTATCACATGTCACACCCAGATTGAGGCAAAGCACTGATATGAACTGTGTTTGGTGCTGGGGAACCTCCAGTATACTTCGTTTGGAATAATGCACAAACACGGCTCCGAAGTAATAATAGTTTTCTTTTGCTTCCGGTAAAGTCCATCACCATTTTAGTATCATCACACTTGTATGTTTGCGGGGAAACCCATTATAACCATTTTTTTTTAAATTTTTAATAACGTATATATGTTTTTAAAGTTCTTTTATTTTTAAAAAGCCATCGACGTCTAATATGGGTAGACCCTTGACAGCTCAGTCTTGCAGCTGTGGAAGGTGGTGGCTCAACTATACATCCATGGAAGTGGACCAGAGACGAATTGCTGCAGGAAAGATCGATGTCCTACACATCGTAGTGCTAGCGTGTGGTACCAGATACCGTAGTGCGTTGCCTCTGATCCTAAGTCCTGTCTGATGGAGGAGGTTCTAGGATGGTATATAGATCTACGAGATTGTACGCTGTGCGATACATCATCGTTACTCTAGATGCGTCACGACGAGCTTTGAGTATCTGCCACTGGAGGTTTTGCTACATATAGATATAACGCTGCTGGTGCAATGGTACCTAGTCACCTGTGGCAAATCGAGCTGCTCGTCGTTGGCCTGTCTCTAGCTTCTTGATACTGCTTTGCTTTGTATGGCTGAAACACTAGAATAATTTTCGGCGGTCGGCTCACAGTGTTGTAGAGCATCATGCACTGGTGTTGAGAGGATACCTGCTGATGTTGCTAGCTAAAACGCTAAGGTGGAATTAATCCGTAGTTTTCAAAGTCTGTCCAAGAATTGTACAGCTAAATCTAGATGGCGTACTTCTGCTGCTTACGTGAAACACTTCACCTTTATCAGGGTTGAAGTCCAGAAGCCAGTCGTTTTCCCAAGATTGACACTGTAAGTTGGTGGGGTTAAGTTGAGGTTGCGTTTGGTCAGTTGGGTGTTTTAATCGGACGATAAAGAAGGCAGTCGTTGGAGAAAATCTGGGCTGTAGAGGACGTTCCAGGTGGCAAATCATTTATGACGAGTAGAAGTAGAAATAGAAGAAGGCCTAAAACAGTTCTCTGAGGGACTCATAATGCAACTGCATGGGCAACGCACTGTTTGTGGTCTGTTAGGAAGCGGGTGATTCACGAGTGGAGGTTGCCTCTAACCCTGAAGTGCCATCGTTTAGTGAGGAGTCGATTGTATGGTACGTTGTCGAGGCACTGCTGAAATACAACAATTTGCAGTTTACCTGCCCTTCGACGTCTATTCTCTGTGCAAGGTCATTTACTGAGAGGATGAGCTGTGTCTCGATGGAGCGGCGCTTCCCGCACCCGTGTTGATAATCGGTTAGGATGCCATGGCCGTCCATGTGTCGGGTTGTATGGCTGTTGACTTGATGTACCATGACCGTACAATGTTTGAAATTTCATCAAAACCTTCCCAGTAATTCGTACCAACAAAACGAGTCGAAATGCCCGATAAACTCCGATAGTTTGGGGTGATCAACGAGTGGAGGTTGCCTCTAACACTGCAGGGCCATCGTTTAGTGAAGAGTCGATTGTATGGTATTTTGTCGAAGCTCTGCCGAAATCCCAAAATTTACAATTTACTTGCCTTTCGACGTCTATTCTCTGTGCATGATCATTTACTGAGAGGATGATCTGTGTCTCGGTGGAGCAGCGCTTCCTGCACCCGTGTTGATAATCGGTTAGGATGCCATGGACGTCCATATGTCAGGATGTGTGGCTGTTGACTTGTGTACCATAACCTTACAATGTTTGAAATGTCTTCAAAACCTTCCCAGTAATTCGTACCAACAAAACGAGTCGAATTGCCCGATAAACTCCGATAGTTTGGGGTCAGTATAAACAGCAAGCGCTTTGGCGAAGATTTTACTGAAGTCCAGCAATAAACCGTTTACTTGCCCCCCGACGTCTATTCTCCGGGCAAGGATGAGCTGTGTCTCGGCGGAGCAGTGCTTCCGCAGCCCGTGTTGATAATCAGTTTGGTTTCCGTGGTCGTCCATATGTCGGGTTATGTGACTGTGGACTAGATGTACCATGACCCCGCTGAAGACTGATGTGCATAACACCGGTCGGTAGTTTACAGAAGCATTACTATACCCTTTCGTAACCATTTATCTAACATGAAAAGCAGACGACACTTGCAAAAAGGGGTCATAACCTATGTTTTTGAGACAAAAAAATGAAAAAAATAATGAAAATTAATTAGCTAAATTAATTGGCGATTTTTGGGTAAAGGGTTAAAGAGTGAGTTTATGTTTGCTGACTTCCACTCCGGAGGTACAGTATCTAGGAAGAGGGGTGTTTGGAAGAATAGGCTCAGGGCAGGGGCAACTTGTGTTTTTTTCAGCAGACAGGAAAACACGTCATCTGGGCCTGTAGCTTTATATGGATTTAGTCTAATAAGTTTGGTGACTCCTGGTACAGGGATGTGAAGCGCTCATACAAGCGGATAAAGGCTTTCTCCCCTGTTTTTTAGGGGGGGGGGGGGGGGTTCCCTGTTGTAGACTGGGATGAACTGATTGTTTAATATCTCAGCCTTCAACTTGGTGTCGCCGCAGGCTACTCGTTCTTCAACTTGGTATCGCTGCTGGCTACTCGTTCTTCAACTTGGTGTCGCCGCAGGCTACTCGTTCTTCAACTTGGTGTCGCTGTTGGCCACTCTCGTCTTCCAAGGTAGCCCAGTTCTATTTCACATTTATTCGCGTTTCAAAATGAAATAAAATGGAAATGTCTCAAAATTTATGTATTTAGTCTGTTATTGCTCTGGTACTAACTAACAGACTGGGATGTGATATGAAGAGTAATAAGGCCCACTCATGGGCCTCAATCGCTCCGGGATGGACACTCGGAGCATTGTTTCGAGCCGTGATGGACTACATTTACAAAACCTTGAAACACAACATTATCAAACAGAATGTCAAATACGCAAAACAAAATGGAATTACGGTACATGAATTCAACCATATCCAATAGGGTGGAGAATAATAATCAGATTTGTATTAAAGTTATGGTAAATGGTTTGACGTTTATAAATTACACACAATTAACCCTTTACCTAACGTAACGGCCAAAACCGTCCAGCGCTATTCTCAAAAATCGCCAATTAATTTTCATTATTTTTTTCATTTTTTGTCTCAAAAACATAGGTTATGACCCCTCGTTGGAACGAGCTCGTCGAGCTCGTTCCAACGAGTGGTCATAACCTTTGTTTTTGAGACAAAAAATGAAAAAAAATAGTTATTCAAGAATTATTTTTGCAAGTGTCGTCTGCTTTTCAGGTTAGGTAAAGGGTTAACAGGGAAGCATCAAATCCAATCATCATTCCAAATATAGTACTGAAACAGTCTGTAAACCATTTCCCTCATGTCTATCATTTTCCAAATAGATCACACCACACTTCCAAATCACTGGTTAAGTGCAAACACATCCTGCATATATAAAAGAGACAACTGTGCAACAGAAAACTACAGACCAGTGGATTCAGATCTGGTTATTTCTGCGAAACGCAACTTGTCAGTAGTCAGAACACACGACATGTTACAATAATTCGACCAAGGAAAACAGACTTTTCTGAATCGATGGACGCAGTCCCTCCAGACAGACTTCTCCATAAAATAGAACAATATAGAATTTGAAGACCGCTACAAACATGGCTCACCATCTCACTAATAGTGGGGAGAATGTGTGTATCTCTATAGAGAGAATAATTCAGCGAGGAAGCCGTGGACTCAGATGTACCCCAAGGAACAGCCTCGATACTATACCTGTGTCACATCAACGACCACCCGAATTTAGTTAAATCTCATAAGTGAGAGGCAGTAAGCATACGATCGCCTACGACATCGCGAAATAGACTATGGCATATTACAAAACGATCAGAATTGTCTCAAAAAGGGCATCAGACTGGAACATGCGCTTCAACTCCAAAAATGCTATATTTTTAGAAAATAAAAAATCACCCTTTCTACACCCTAAATGGCTACCTCATATTAGAATAAATGTCATGAAACCCTCCTCTTGATCTGCACATATAAGGAGACCTCAAATGAAAAGACCACATCAATATCGTCAGTAAAAAGGCAGGCTTTGGAAATCAACAACACCGTGCACTCCAAGAGAAAGTAAAAACAACGCCTACATTAGATTCCTAAGATTTATCAAGGAATATAAAGTTATCGGCTCATACAAAAAACAAGTGGTCATGAATTTGAAAAAAAAGAGTTCAGTGAAGGGATGCCAGTTTAATCAAGAAACAGTATAAATTAAAAGAACCAAATGAGTTAAAATCACCAACTTTGCAATACAGGGGGTAGCTGCAGTGCCTTATCTCTTTCTATAAAGAAGCTGGCGGGGGGGGGGGGGGGGGGGGGGGGGCGATGTGGTGAGTACCAGCAACATCTCCAGACAAATTTATATAATGCCCCAAATTCGAGCTAAAAATTGTTAACTATCTGGTCACCAACATCCTAACATCATTAGCGATGAAGAATAGTAAACAGGCCCGAAGCTGATTGAAGTGTGTCTCGCACCTTTCGTGTCTGATCTCATTGGGGATGAGGAAAGGAGGGAGGGGAGGGGGGGGGGGGTCTCATGTGACATCATAGTCATGTTAGGTCGTCATAGTATCCCGTATAAGCGGCCATTTCGTGATAGTAGTGCGCATGTGCAGCGCGTTTTGTTACGGTGACATGTTTCCGTCGTCAATTTTGTTTATTGTAGGCCGCCATCTTGGTTTCTATGGTGGCATGTGTTTGCTAATATAACCCAAAATCTTAAATAGAAAGGGGGGTATGTTCGGTGGGCTAATATAACCCAAAATATTAAATAGAAAGGGGGGGGGGTATGTTCGGTGGGCGTATTCATCTTAACGGGGGTATAACTTATTACCCAAACCGACCCGACCCTTGTTCATTTGGCTCGGATTTCCCGAAAATCCTGGGTTTCTACCTATTTATACCATCATCTTTTATGGTGCATGGTTACTATGGGATCGGAAGGCTCCTAATATAGTGGGATGTGTTCGGTGGGTATGTTCGATTGAATAGGAGAAAATATATTGATTACAAACAACCCGACAACTACCGATCATCTAAAACGACCCAAATCTTCGAAATGAATCGGGCGATGTCGCAACCTCAAGCTAATGATAGTAAGGTGCGTTTACCAAGGCTAGCGCCAGAAAACAATGGGCCCAGTAGGCGGAAGCCAATGAAGCTCGGTACCCTGAAAGTGGGGAGGGATGGATAATCAGTTATACTCCCATTGAATGGAACGCACCTTAAAGTGGGATATAGCAAGATCCAGGGTCTCCACCGGAAAGTAAGTGAAATTGCTACATTGATCGAGGCAGAGGAGTTTGATGTCATGGGCTTAAGCGAGACGTGGGTAAGACACGAGGAACGGGTAGACCAAGAAAGCGGGTGTGCGTGGATAGGTGTAGGGCGAACGGAAGGCCAGAAAAAGGGGGGAGGGGTAGGCATGTACATTAAAGAGGATTTAAAACCGTCGCTGATCACAGATCTAGAAGATAACATCACCTCGGCTAAGGTGTCAAAAGAAATTGGATGGGTAAAGATCAGTCTGAGAAACAAAAGTATTGCCCGTGGGATTGTTACTGTGCGGTGGAGGGAAGTAAACCCGAGTGGAATGACTCGATATACTCAACACTGAGGTCCAATATCACTGAACTAGAAAACAGGGGGCTCGGTATAATTCTGATGGGCGACTTTAATGGACACATAGGTGACAAGGAAGAAGGCATAGAGGGTGGGGACAAGAAAGTCAACAGGAATGGAAGGAAGATGTTGAACTTCACAAATGAGCTCGGTCTGAAGATTCTGAACAGGGACGCAAGATGTAAGGGAAAATGGACCTGGGAGAGAAACGACAGAAAATCAATAATTGACTACATTCTCACGGATATTAATTTATGGAGGGAGGTGATAGGGGTAGAAGTGGATGATGAGGGCCTTGGTAAACTTATTCTGCCCCCTCACTCTTGTTCACCCCACATATGTCCACTCTTGTTATACTTGCCTCTGACCTCCCACCCCGCTCCTCTCCAAAAAATGCTCTGCTACCCGTAGAATTTTATCCCCAAAACCCGTTTCCCCACCCTGCTAAGATGCAGCCCGTCAAATGTGACGTCACAAATTATACCACAACCAGTATGCCTAATAACATGGCTGTCTTCAAAGCTCACTTGGCGACCAATATGTACTGAGACTATGACATCACTTACTGTTGAAGATAACTATCCCCCTAAAAGAATCCACCAAAAGGTATCCTCGAAAAGGTACCTTCCCACAGGTATCCCACTGAGACAACCCGCTTCTGATATACATCTGTGGTTATAGAATCCCATTTTTCCGAGAGTCGTATGTGTTGTGCGCACATTGTGCACTAGCACACATCCAGCATGTGCCTATGTACTGCATGTGATGTGTACACATTGTGTACTAGCACATATACACATCTGGAAAGCCATAACGTAGACAAAATAGGTCATCATCTCACTTACGGAATACCACTTATGGAATCCCATTTACAGACTAAGACAGAGATAACGGGAAACGGAGGATTCTGTGGGAATCCGAACCAGACGAAGTCCATTATGGCTACTTTTAGATAATTATCGGGTTGTTTTGGATACTTAATCCTTCTCCCATTGAAAATTGAACGCACCTTTTGAGGGCATATAGCACTATATGCTACTCTTGTTAGCCCAGAATTGCGACTTCGCAGGGTCAATTTCCGATTATTTTGGTCGTTTTAGGTGATATTCGGTAGTTAATTTAATTTAACTACTGGTGTTTAAGGTCACATATTTCTGCACAATGGCAAATTGTGATCGCAACACATCTGTCGAGGACTTATAACCGTACCCATCCTATTGGGGAAACCTCGTCGGGAATTTTTTTATGTCAGACAATTGTTACGCTTGCTATATAGATCTTAATGTGGGTGATAAAACTGCTCTAATAGTTCCAATTACTACCTGATACAATATGACATCAAATGTTTTGTTGTGATGAAGTAACAACGAGTGATATTGAGGTAGATGCAAATCAAGGGAGGGAATCTTAAATATTTTGGGGTTGAATTATTACTGTTATTAATTTTAGAGTTATTTCCCTTTGATGGCAATTTGCTCTCGTGTTGTTGAGAACAAAAACAACAGACTGGAAATATGTGCTCCACATTTTTGATGATGCTTATCTCCAAAGTAAATTTAAGTTGCGAACTAATTAATGTTCATCACAGTTTTAATTGACATGATAAATAGTTTTTCACCCTCCCTCCACGTCGCTCCCTGGCTTGGCTGCAGCCTTCAGAAGCAAGTGTTTGTTGTTATTCCCCTCCACCCCATCGGGTTCATAGATCCTCTGTCCGTGGATTTCATCCCGGGTTTGATGATGCGGTGAAATCATTTGTTTGTTCATTTATTTATTGGGGTTTAACGACACTTTCGACATCCAGAGTCACCCTGTAACTCCATCTAGGCAGGGTCTGCATTGGCTGGTTTTGTGGTCGAAGCTTTAAGTTTCCTTCATCAAGCCAATTTTGAAGGATTTCGAGCATATAATACAGAACACTGAACTTCTGTACATTTACTGGAAACACGTGGTCGTTTTTTGTATTTTAATCACAAAGTCTGAAATACCTTTGAAACGCCGAGCGTTTTCGTTCACAAATTAATTCAAAACTGGAACACCAAAGAAGCAAATTTTCATCTCATGGACCACCGAGTGGTTTGGAAGTTTTTACTGTTTAGCAAGAAAGTGAGTGGACAGATGCCGACTCGCCAGGTGGTAAAGTTCCAAATCATAATGTCAGGCCCGAGGTCAGGATCTCATAATTTCCGACACATTGGACGAGTTAAAATTGTCCAACAGTGTTCCCAGTTCGTTAACCATCGGTACGAACTTGAAAGCAAACTCAATAAAATTCTTTGATCCTTTACCTGAGGAATCGACCACACCTCCTGAGTAATTTACAAATTAGGCTGTTGAAAAAAGGAATTTTCAAAATATTTCCACTAAACCATATCACGTGATCCCTCAATGGAACGAGCTCGTTCCAATCGGTGGTCACAAGATATATGTTTCTTTTTTTAATTTTTTTTTAAATTGCTGGTATTCGAGGGACACGAAAAGTTTTTTCGCTAGACGACAAAATGTTCCACTCTCTCAGCATCAGCACCTCCACTAGCGTCGCGCCTGTTGTGTACCATGTGCGGACTTTAACTTTAATCCTGTACCTAACGTGACGCCCCAACTCGATCCGCGCTATTCATAAAAATCGCCATTCACATTTTATTTTGTCATTTTTTTTATCTCGAGAATGTTGCTTATATTATGACTCCTCGATGGAACAGTTCCTCGAGCTCGTTCCAACGAGAGGTTATAAGCTATGTTTCGGTGGCAAAAGAAAGAAATTCTTATATTCAAGATATGCTGTTACAAGTGTCTTCTGTTTAAGCTGGATTATGGATTGATTAATATAGCACCCTTGTTTAAATATTTACTTATTGGATTTAAAGTTGCTTTCGACAGTCCGGGTCACCTCGTATGGGACAGTTTTACGAGCGGAGAAAGCTGGATTATCAACGAGTAACTATCAGACTCCCCATCGAACTAACTCCGCACAAGCAGGGTTAGCACTGGCTGAAGGCAAGTGCACCATCGATGTGCAGTACGCCTTAGTACAGCGCCACCGTGCCCCCCCCCCCTCCCCCCCACACACACATGTGCAGTAAGAGATTACGTGCCTTGCCCGAGGACACAACGCACTCACTGCTAGGGGGATAGAGTCGTGGATTTTTCCGTTTGAAGTCCAGTGTCCTCACGACTCATGCCCGTTAAAGCAGGATCAAATCGTGGATCTTTAGGTTTAAAGTCCAATGCCCCGACCACAGATACCCGTTTAAAGGAAAATACGACGTAAAAACAACGAAATTAATATAGTATGTGGAAAGTGGATTGTGACTAAACCACCCGAGGAATGGAGTGAGTACCCAAAGTATCACTTCCAAATTCTGTACATATGGACAAAATACACAAAAAATGTTTCTGCCTATGGACCTCCGGGTTTAACCCTTTACCCAACGTAACGGCCAAAAGCGCCCAGCGCTATTCGCAAAAATCAACATTCAGTTTTCATTCTTTTTTTCATTTTTTGTCTCAAAAACATAGTTTATGATCCCTCGTTGGAACGTTGAGGGGTCATAAGCTATGTTTTTGACGCAATAAATAAAAAAAAATAGTTATTCAATAATGTTATTTGCAAGGGTCGTCTTCCTTTCATGTTAGGTAAAGGGTTAACCTGGAGGTCCATTGGTTGGAACTTTGCTTGTGTTTGTTATGCTTTGCAACAAATTTGAAATTATTGCTTGGGTGGAATCTCCACTCTACAGATGACAGTGATAATGCACTCTCCACGTACTGCACACTGTACATTTTGTTTTAAACAACATATTATCCCAGTTCGAAAATAAAATGCTTGTACACCATTAATGGGGACAATGCAAGATACTTAATCCCGATCGCCCATGTTGAGGTACGTTGGCGTTGAGTTCACTGCACATCGACGGTGCACTTGCCTTCTACTGTTGCTTACTCTGCCCGTGCAGTGTTTGTGAGTTGAGAAGTCTGACAGTTACTCGCTGTCGATGATTCTCTCCATATATTCCAGCTTCCTCCAGCCATAAAACTGCCCAACGCGATGTGACCCTCCCTGAAAGTGTCGATTTGCTCTCTTGCAGAAACATTGTTGACATAGCTTTATCCCCAGTCAGAGGGGGTGAGTGCAACCCTTACTACCGTCCAGTGTCTGGATCCGCCTGTCACTGGTGTTTGTATTGACGTGCATATTATCATTTAACCCTTTACCTAATCTGAAAAGCAGACGACACTTGCAAAAATAATTCTTGAATAACTAATTTTTTCATTTTTTGTCTCAAAAACATAGGTTATGACCCCTCGTTGGAACGAGCTCGACGAGCTCGTTCCAGCGAGGGGTCATAACATATATTTTTGAGGCCAAAAATGAAAAAAATAATGAAAATTAATTGGCGATTTTTTAGAATAGCGCTGGCCGGTTTTTGCCGTTATGTTAGGTAAAGGGTTAAAAGGAGCTTGCGAATTTTATTTACAGCGCGAGTTCACCCTGATCGCCAAGAAAAAAGGATCTCAATATTTTCCGACATGATGGGCCAGGAGTTAACACTTTCCGACAGTTTTCCTATAAGTCGTTGACCGTCGGAATGAACTATGAACTTGAAAGCTAACTCATTTTGTTAAATAAGTAAAATAACACATTTTGATAGCTTATTAAATGGTCGATGTTTTTTTAACCCTTTATCTACCATGAAAAGCAGACGACGCTGTACAAAAAATTCTTGAATAACTCATTTTTATCATTTTTTTGTCACAAAAACATAGGTTATGACCCTCATTGGAACGAGCTCGACGAACTTGTTTCAATGAAGGGGCATAACCTGTGTTTTTGAGACAAAAAAAAAATAATAATGAAAATTAATTGGCGATTTTTGAAAATAGCGCTGGCCGGTTTTGACCGTTACGTTGGGTAAAGGGTTCAATTAGCGGTTTTCCGAGAAAATGTTGGTGTTAGGTGTGACCCTGAATTTTCCCGACAGACCACAAAATCTTCCGATAGATATGGTCATGGGGAGGGTTGCTAACCGCACCTCTGGCACTCTCTCTAGACTCGGGCCTGTTTCCACCTACCCATGTATTAACGAGCTTTGGTACATTCAGATTTTTTGATTAATGCTGGTGTATTTGGAAGCAAAGGTCGGATGCAAACCTTAGATACCGAGTACAAGCAGCACCCCCCCTCCCCCCACCCACCCCACCCCCACCCCGTGTATGGATTGATCGCAAAACATTATAGGGGGGATGTTCTCTTATGACGGACGCATAAATACCATACTTACGACCCACCCCACCCTCCAGAAAAAAACAACTTTCCAGTTAATTTTGGCGGTACTGGGGTTTCCCATGTGTGGTTTCGCAGTAAAAACCCTCCTTGAATGGGATAGCGGCCCGTGCTGTCACTGGCGTTTTCATTTGGTAGGGCTTTGGAAATGTATTGATCAAAGTGCTAAGATTATCTACAATTGGGTTATATGTAATGGTCGGGGGCGCGGTGGCTCAGTAGGTAGAGATGCAGGCTGCAAGCCGAGAGGTCCTCGGTTCGAATCCCACCTGCGGGAATCGCGTTGTGTCCTTGGGCAAGACACTTCACCCTCATTGCCCAAGCGGGGGCACGGTGACGCTGTGTACTAAGGCGTACTGCACGTCGATGGTGCACCTGTCTTCAACCAATGCTAACCCTGCTTGTGTGGAGTTAGCATGTTGGGGAGCTGACAGTTGCTCGCCATTGCTCGGTGGTTCTCTCCGGGTACTCCGGCTTCCTCCACCCGTAAAACTGTCGTAGTCATGATTAGCCATTGTGCAGAAGTATGTGACCTTAAATACCAATAAATAAATAAATAAAAATAAATAAATAAATATATGTAATGGTCTATACAATACTGATCACATTTGAACGCCGAATTGATGAGGTTTTAAAGGCAATTTTCTACGAAAAAAGGAACGACCTTCTTCCATCCAACTCCAACCTCAATTCCTCCCCATCACTCCCACTCAACATCTCGTTTTCTGGTTAAACCTAATTATCACCAGCCGTCGGAGCTGAGAAAAAAAAATCAACCATTTATACATTTGAGTTAAAAAATGGCATTACTCCACCCAATCCCAATCCCACCCCTGCCCATCACCACCTCTTTCTCTGGTTACACTTTCAACCAGCAACTTGAGTGAGACAAATCAAGCAGTATAATACTTGAGTTAAATGTTGCGAACGAAAGTTTTTTCTCCCGCGCATTATGTGATTTTTTGAGGATAGGTGGTCCCAGTGACTACGGAAACGTATTATTTCGTTATTACGAATTAGTGTTTCGTTATTACGAATGAATTACTAATTTGGATATGGTGCTAATACATTTCTACGGAAGCGTAATAGGGACATGATAAACAATAATTTTCGGACCCAGAATATCGAAATTTCGACTCTTTATCTCGAAATTTCACCTTTTTATCTCGAAATTTCGATTTTTATCTTGAAATTTCGACTTTTTATCTCGACATTTCGAGATTTCGTCTCGCTTGGTAAGCACGTGCTCTTTTGTGCATGAGCGGTGTGCGATAAATTCCGATACACCTGGTTCTGAGTTCTAACAAATTCGCACCGAACCGACAGGACAGGAATGCAGCCCACCTCCGGCCCTTGAAAGTACCGTTAACCCACTTTTCAGTAAAATCCAATACTTGAGGTTCATTGAAGACTTCCCACATGCCCTTGGAAACCTTCCCTATCGCACCATTATAAACCAGAGGTTCACTGAAGAATACCACATGACATGCCCCTGGATGTCTTCCCCATCCCATCCGACCATTATGACACATTACAAAAAGAGCGATACATCCAAATAAAATCAATGCACACATGCGTCTCCCTCTGATAAGCAATCCTGCATCAGCCCTACCCCCCCCCCCCCCCCACCCCACCTCAATTCTGAAAAGTTCTGCCCAGCAAATATCACTGGAGTATTTAAGGTCACACACTTACAACATTAAACGAGCACTAAGCACTACTTCACGTCCCGGGGTTCCCACGGTGAATTGTTTATTGTTTATTGGGTTACTTTACGGTATACATAATACAGAAAAATGTACATTAAACACATTGAAAATAGTAGTAAAAATAATAAATAACAATTGCGTTTGTGAACAAATACAAAAATAGTATACCGTAGGGAGATGGCAAATCACATGAGTAGTCCGCCCTTACGAAGATATGCTGCCCAGTAAATATCACTGAGGTATTTTCCCTTTCGAAGAGGTGCTACTTTTTACCCAGTACACGACCGAAATATTACAAAATAAAAAATAAAAAACTAGAATCAAAACGAGACACATGCTACCCAAGTGAAGCGTCATTGTGTGGATAAACAGCAAGTACGCCCCCTTCCGCCCCTCCCCCTCCCCGACCACCACCACCACCAACAAGTTAAATTATAGGGGATACACTGCCAGAAGTGATCATTTTGACTTTATCGGGTGCCCGTACGGGGTGACCTTGACCTTGAAATTGACCTTTTATTTCGAAAACGGCTGGGCCGATCGGTCTAAAATTTCATATGTGCGGGTATATTGACCCATCGATCATTTTGACTTTATCGGGGTACCCGCGTGAGGTGACCTTGACCTTGAAATTGGTGACCTTGACTTTTATTTCGCAAACGGCTGATATAACCATCTTCTCCCGTGCAACGCCGGGTATCACCCGCTAGTGCATATATAAGGCGATTATTCCACTCGTCTCAACGGGTCAACACATTGTGGTGGTGGCTGTGCACGCGCGCGGGTGTGTGTTTTTTGGGGGGGAGGGGGGGGGGCACACATGTATTCGTTTCTGTTATATTACATGTTGTAAGGGGTTTGGCTAATGGATTACTCTTCGAAATTTAGTATAGACTTATATGAAACTCTGCAAATGAAATTTGACTGGAGTGGAAAGAACTTTATTTCTGAGTTTAATGTGCAGAGTGGGGGAGAGAGGGGGTTAATGTTGATGGCAATGTTTTAAGTGAACAAGTGTTCTTTTCAAACATTTCGATGGCCCTGATAAGGGCCGTCTTACGGATGAACCGAGCAGTTCATTCAAGCTTGTCAGTGGTTGGAGCTTTGAACTTTAAACCGAGAGGTTCACCAATTGATCATGACTAGCGGTAACGGCATTGTGCCCTTGGGTAAGGAACTGAATCCTGATTGCTCACATAGTGGCATGGTTTCGCGGTGTACTAAGGCGCATGCACTGTGTATACGTCCATGGCGCACTTGCCTTCTTCATCCAGTGATGAATCTATGCAGAGTTAGTACATTGGGGAGTCTGACAGTTGCTCGCCGCTGCTCGGTGGTTTTCTCCGGCTTTCACCACTCGTAAAACTGCCAGACACGAGGTGGCCCTGGCTGACCGTAAATAACGTTAAACCGCAATAAAAAAAAAAAATCAAGCTTGCAGTTATTCCCACGCCAAAACCAGGCACAGAGATCGGATCTCAAAATCCCCCACCCCCGCCCCGACATGGTATGGTGGGTCGAGAGGTAAATATTCACACAGTGTTCCCGGATCGCTGACCGTCGGTACGAACTTGAATTTTAACTCAATATTGTTTCGTAAAAAAAATAATTAACAAAACGGGCCCCAAACGTTCGTTTATTATTATTATTATTTTCAAGAATTACTTTCATTTCACAAAAGTAATTCTTTAAAATAATAATAATAAACGAACAAGCGTTTACATACAAAGGATATATGAAACTTAAAGATAGTTTTGCACAATTGTCGTGCGGGCTGCCAACAAATTTTCCGATAGACAACTTGTACAATTCCGACACGGACAGGGTCATTGGACCCATCCCCCCTCCTCTCCACCCTTTTAGCTTGAGACCTGGGACATACCATTCTTGCGTTAGTTTCATTAAAACGTTGGACGCCAGTGTAAATAAACTATGGAAGAGTGGTGGTCAGCATGCAGCTTTGTCGGTCATTGTGACTACTGAAACAACCAACAGTTATCTCAGTTATCTGGCTATACCTTCCCTATACCTGTCTTATCCAGAATTGAATTGAAGGGGCCCATCACCCCCCACCCCCACCACACCCTATCGCCAACACCACAATGTTATCCCCAAGAAAGACTAAAATAATTTTTCCATTTTGCATTAGAATGCACGACAATACACTGGCTTCTGATTTCTAACAAACTCTCGCCCTACAGACCGGACCCACACACCCGAACCTTGACATTTCTCCTAGCTTGGGGTAGGCCTCCTTTTCATTCATTAACGACCACTCCAAGTGGAATATTGCTTTGCGAATGAGTACAACAGACCCCATCCATACAAATGCCGGATTTTGTCCATCGACTTTGCCATCCGTTACCTGGCGGTAAATAAGAATTTAGTCCAACCCCGCCCAGCATCCTAAAGTTGATGATCAAATAAACTGACGCTCTATTCCAAACCGTATTTACAAAGGATGCAGCTTGACAAATGCTGTTCCACGTGCAATTTACCAATCCCCCCCCCCCCCCCCCCCCACACACACACCGTTATGTCCGTCCAATAAACATTCTAATAAAATACCAAACAACACGCCTTATTGACAAGTACCGTTAAATCACGTTGCAATACAAGTCCAAAGAGCGCTTCTATAATATACATGCATGAGGCTCCGTGATGACGTCCCACAACTTCGGATGCGTTCCCAATCCCATCATTATAACCCACAAAAAGAGCGATACACCCAAATTATATCAGTGCACGCACGTTACTCCAACCCACCAGTGAAGTGTCCCAAAATTACAGCAGAAAATAACAAATCGTGGAAATAATGGCCTTCCATCTCTAATTCAACTTCCACCCTACCTAGCATTTCCCCATTTCGTATCCCGGCGCACCAACACCCGAAACAGATGAAGATCAAAAAAGAAGCACATCCCACAAAAGCAAAGTGAAGTGTCATTGTGCGCATAAACAGTAAATACTCAACACCGTCGCAGCTGATAAGGCTACCAAGTGTACAACAAAAAGTTGAAATTTCGAGATTTTAACCCTTTACAACCATATCATGTGACCCCTCGTTGGAACGAGCTCGTTCCAACGAGGGGTCACATGATATGGTTTTGTTGAATTCTTTTGAAAAATAATATTTTTCAACTGCTGAATTTGCATATTACGCGGGCGGATGCCGCCGATTCGTTGGGTAAAGGGTTAAGTCGAAATTTCGAGATAACAAGTCGGAATTTCGAGATTTTAAGTCCAAATTTCGTGATTTTAAGCCAAAATTTTGAGGTAACAAGTCAAAATTTTATGTCGAAATTTCGAGATTTTAAATTTCGACTTTCTGGGTCTGATTTTAAGCCGAAATTTCGAGAAAAAAAGTCAAAATTTTATGTCGAAATTTCGAGATTTTAAATTTCGACTTTCTGGGTCTGAGAATTATTTTTTATCATGTTCCTAATACGCTTCCGTACGTTTCCGAAAGTACGTGACAATATGAAATTAACAACACTCTGCTCGACGTGTCATTCGAACAGCAGACGACCACTTTCGCGCCAAGCATCTGCCAAGCTCATCACATTCCACGAGAAGCGCATCGTATAAACTGGCGCTTGCATGTACTGAGTTTTAAAAAAATATTTATCTAAGATTTCTCATCTGTGCCTTTGTTTAAACAACACTGAAATTTTCACATTTATTGACAAAGAACGAAGATTTTCAGCGTCAACTGGAATTGATGTAGAATTGGATCAGTGTTCAATCGGAAACAGGATTTATTTTTCCATTTTAAGGTAAACTTCAGTTGTCTTCCCGTTTAATTAAACTTTTAGCCCACGGAATGATATCAAAAAAAAAATTTATTATTTTTTTCTTCATTTTTCCCCCACAAAATCACATCATGCGACCCCTTATTGGAATGAGCTCCACCAGCTTAGCTCGTTCCAATGGAGAGTTCACGTGATATCGTTTTGTAGACATTTTTTGAAAAATATATTTTTTCAACTGCTCAATTTCTTGGTTATTTTTCAGCATCTAAAGCCAAATCGTGACCGCAACAACTATAAAGGCAATTCGTTTATAAATATACAGCCAACTATAACGGAATATAATCCACCAGGTATTGGTTAGCGGATCCTATTATACAATTAAAGTAGAACGTGTCTACCCGAGTAAACAAGCACCACTCCAATTTCTCAGGCTCACACGAGGAGCATATCTTTTTTTTAATGGGGTTTAACGGTTCGATCCTGACTGCCCAGAGGTAACTGGCTGTGTCTTTGGCCAGGGCACTTAATATTGATTGCCTTACTGGGGCGCAGTGGCGATATGCATTCTGATGTATACTGCACGTCGATGGCGCACTTGCCTTTAAGCAATGCTAATCCTGCTTGTGCGGAGTTGGTTCTCTCTCGGTATTCATGCGTATTCCATCATAAAACTGTCCGGCACGATTTGACCCTGGCTGTCGAAAGTGTCGTTAAGCCCCAATAAATACCGACTAAAGCTTCCTTTGGAAGAGTTTTTTAAACGCTTTATCTAATGTAATGGTCATATCCAGCCAGCACTATTCTAGCGTATGACCCCCTCAGTGGAGAATTGTTTTAGCTACTTAGGATTAAGAAACGTTTTCAAATGCGCCTTCCGAAGGAAGGGTATATTATTGCCTTGAATAAAAAAAATCCAGATCAAGCAGGGAAATAGCTCGACTCAGGCCCGAAGCCAGGATCTAAAAAATTTCCGTCTTGGTGGACCGAAAACAAATTTTGATCGCGTTTGCGTTGTTTTAGAGGGTTAAAATTGTCAGCTTTTTTTTAAATTAGCGGCTTTCAGAGAAAATATTGGTATTCGAGCTCCCCGCAATTTTTCTGACTGACAACTAAATCTTCCAACAGATATGGTCATTGGGGAAGGCGTGCGATCCGCATACCGGCATATCTGTGCGACACTATTTCGATTAATGCTGGTGAATTTGGAAGCAAAAATAGGATGCAAACCGTAGATATCGATGCAGGCATCAGCATTCACACACCCTCCCTGTGTATAAAATATTAGCAAAACAAGAGGGATCCTTTCCTTTTAAGAACACTTAAATATAATGTTTACGACCCCAAACACAGTCGCGAAAAAAAACTTTTCCAGTTAATTTTGGCAGTTCTTGAATTTCCCGTGTGTGGTTTTTCAGTAAATAACCCTCCTTGAACGGTTTAGCAATTTTTCGAAAAAAGTCCTGCTTCCACCCCACCCCGACTCCTCACCCCCTCCCACGCACCAAAACCTATTTTTCGTTCAAAATTAATTATAACGAGCTGTTTGAATCAGGGGCGGGAAAAACTTTTAGATACCTGGTGGTATTTTCTGTTTTTTCCATATTAGGGGACCCGCAACCCCCAGAATGCAACTTTTTGCCAGGTCTGGTCGGGACTCTCACCCGTCCTTGCTGAGTTTTTGCCAAGGCCAATCGTGGCCCAGCCGTTTGGGCAATTTTCAAAGAAAAAGTGCATACTTGGCAGTATAGGGGTCTTTTATGGCCTGGCAAAAAAACTTGCATTCGAAATTTCGAGATTTTAAGTCCAAATTTCGTGATTTTAAGCCGAAATTTCGAGATAAAAAGTCAAAATTTTATGTCGAAATTTCGAGATTTTAAATTTCGACGTTCTGGGTCTGAGAATTATTTTTTATCATGTTCCTAATACGGTTCCGTACGTTTCCGTAAGAACGTGACAATATGAAATTAAAAACACTTCGGCCAACACTCTGCTCGACATGTCATTCGAACAGCAGACGACCACTTTCGCGCCAAGCATCTGTCAAGCTCATCACATTCCACGAGAAGTGCATCGTATAAACTGGCGCTTGCATGTACTGAGTTTTAAAAAAAATATTTATCTAAGATTTCTCATCTGTGCGTTTGTTTAAACAACACTGAAATTTTCACGTTTATTGACAAAGAACGAAGATTTTCAGCGTCAACTGGAATTGATGTAGAATTGGATCAGTATTCAATCGGAAACAGAATTTATTTTTCCATTTTAAGGTAAACTTCAGTTGTCTTCCCGTTTAATTAAACTTTTAGCCCACGGAATGATATAAAAAAAAAATTTATTATTTTTTTCTTCATTTTTCCCCACAAAATCACATCATGCGACCCCTTATTGGAATGAGCTCCTCCAATGGAGAGTTCACGTGATATCGTTTTGTAGACATTTTTTGAAAAATATATTTTTTCAACTGCTCAATTTCTTGGTTATTTTTTCAGCATCTATAGCCAAATCGTGACCGCAACAACTATAAAGTCAATTCGTTTATAAATATACAGCCAACTATAACGGAATATAATCCACCAGGTATTGGTTAGCGGATCCTATTATACAATTAAAGTAGAACGTGTCTACCCGAGTAAACAAGCACCACTCCAATTTCTCAGGCTCACACGAGGAGCATATCTTTTTTTTAATGGGGTTTAACGGTTCGATCCTGACTGACCAGAGTTAACTGGATGTGTCTTTGGCCAGGGCACTTAATATTGATTGCCTTACTGGGGCGCCGTGGCGATGTGCATTCTGATATACTGCACGTCGATGGCGCACTTGCCTTTAACCAATGCTAATCCGGCTTGTGCGGAGTTGGTACGATGGAGAGTCTGACGGTTTCTCGCCGCTACTCGGTGGTGCTCTCTCGGTATTCATGCGTATTCCATCATAAAACTGTCCGGCACGAATTGACCCTGGCTGTGGAAAGTGTCGTTAAGCCCCAATAAATACCGACTAAAGCTTCCTTGGGAAGAGTTTTTTAAACGCTTTACCTAATGTAATGGCCATATACAGCCAGCACTATTCTATCTTATGATCCTTCAGTGGAGAATTGTTTTAGCTATTTAGGATTAAGAAACGTTTTTCGAATGCGCCTGCCGAAGGAAGGGTTTTATTGCCTTGAATAAAAAAAAATCCAGATCATGCAGGGAAATAGCTCGACTCAGGCCCGAAGCCAGGATCTAAAAATTTTCCGACTTGGTGGACCGAAAACAAATTTTGATCGCGTTTGCGTTGGGTTAGAGTGTTAAAATTGTCAGCTTTTTTTTAAATTAGCGGCTTTCAGAGAAAATATTGGTATTCGAGCTCCCCGCAAATTTTCTGACTGACAACTAAATCTCCCAACAGATATGGTCATTGGGGAGGGCGTGCAATCCGCATACCGGCATATCTGTGCGACACTATTTCGATTGATGCTGGTGAATTTGGAAGCAAAAATAGGATGCAAACCGTAGATATCGATGCAGGCATCAGCATCCACACACCCTCCCTGTGTATAAAATATTAGCAAAACAAGAGGGCTCCCTTCCTTTTAAGAACACTTAAATATAATGTTTACGACCCCAAACACAGTCGCGAAAAAAAACTTTTCCAGTTAATTTTGGCAGTTCTTGAATTTTCCGTGTGTGGTTTTTCAGTAAATAACCCTCCTTGAACGGCTTAGCAATATTTCGAAAAAAGTCCTGCTTCCACCCAACCCCGACTCCTCACCCCCTCCCACGCACCAAAACCTATTTTTTGTTCAAAATTAATTATAACGAGCTGTTTAAACCAGGGGCGGGAAAAACTTTTAGATACCAGGTGGAATTTTCTGTTTTTCCAGAATAGGAGACCCACAAACCCCAGAATGCAACTTTTTGCCAGGTCTGCTCGGGACTCGCACCCCTCCTTGCTGAGTTTTTGCCAAGGCCAATCGTGGCCCACCCGTTTGGGCAATTTTCGAAGAAAAAGTGCACACTTGGCTGTATAGGGGTCTTTTATGGGCTGGCAATAAACTTGCATTCCAGGGGAGGGGGGTCCCCCAATCTGGGAAAACAGAAGACTCCACCTACTACCCGACAGGACCCCATTCCCCCCCCCCCCCCCCTGCAAACATTACCGGACCACCTCCTAATTAAGGCTCATAAAAGCTGGAATTTGGGGGTAAAGTCGATCCTCTCTGTGAAATAATGCTCCAATATGTCCCAGTTTATAATTCTGATACTTCTAATAAACTTTGGTACCTGAAAGTTGTTTTTATGGTGTTTTGTGGAAAAATTTACATGATCGTGTCAAAGACGCACGAAAACCATCCACCCAACCGGTCATAGTAGGCCTAGCCCCCCCCCCCCCCCCCCCCCCACACACACACACACCCTGTTTGGGCTAGCAAAAAAGTCAGGCATTATATGATCTTCCTACACCCAATCCCACCCAGACTTCACACTCGCCCACCACCACCTCTTTTTCTTGCTGGACTTATAACCACCCAGTTAAGCTGGAAAAATCCAGCATCATATTACTTGAGTTCAAATGTTGCCAATGAAAGTTTTTTTCTCCCGCATTAGGTGAATTTCTGACAAAGAAGGTGCCCAAAGACAATATGAAATTAACAATACTTCAGTTAAATATGTTGATTCTGCTCGACGTGTCATTCGAACAGCAGACGACCACTTTCGCGCCCATGTATCTGCCAATGCACATTACACTCTAGCATCGTATAAACGGGTGCTTGCTGGTAATGAAAAGTTTAACATAATTATTTATCTACGATTTTTCACCTGTACGTTTGTTTAAACAACACTGAAACTTTAGTGTTTATTGACAAAGTTCGAAGATTTTCAGCGTCAATTGGAATTGACGAAGAATTAGATCGGTGTTCAATCGGAAACAGAATTTATTTTTCCATTTTAAGGTAAACTTCAGTTGTCTTCCCGTTTAATTAAACTTTTAGCCCACGGAATGATATAAAAAAAAAATTTTTATTATTTTTTTCTTCATTTTTTCCCCACAAAATCACATCATGCGACCCATTATTGGAATGAGCTTCACCAGCTTAGCTCGTTCCAATGGAGAGTTCACGTGATATCGTTTTGTAGACATTTTTTTAAAAATATATTTTTCAATTGTCTTCCCGTTTAATTAACCTTTTAGCCAACAGAATGATCTCAAAATTTGTTTTTTAATTATTTTTTCTTCAAATATTTCACAAAGTTTCCACAAAAACATATTACCCTATGAGTGGACTGAGCACGACCAGCTCGTTCCAGTAAAGGATCCACATGATATGGTTTCGTTGACGTTTTTGGATATTTTTTTTTTCAACTGCTCAAATTGCAAATTACGCGGACGGATATGGTCCGTTTCTTTGGTAAAAAATCGCTTTTCTATTCTTGTTCGTTTATTTCTTAGTATTTATAGCCAGTTTCAGCATCTTTGGCTATATCGTGACCGCAACACATCAAAAATGCATGTTTAATCATTCGTTTATAATTATACTGCCAAAATTTGCGGAATCTCAACTCAGGCATTGCATGGTTAGCGGGTCCCATTATACAATTAAAGTTGAACTTATCTATCGGAGAACACAAGCAACATTCCAGTTCCCCGGCCACACGAGGAGGATATGTTTTTTATTGGGGTGTAACGGTTCGATCCAGACTGACCAGAGGTAACTGCGTGCGTCCTTGGGCAGGGCCCTTACCTCTTAACCCGCCGAGTATTTCCAAAACTATTTTTCGTCAAATCTAGGCATGGCTGTTGTAAAGCAGCCTCGGCGTGATTTGATAAAACATTCTTTTAACCACTTGAACCCGAGAAGCCGTTTTTTCGGAGCAGGAACATGGTGCGTCATTATTCCATTAAGTGTTATAACTTCTGAATGAATGGCGGGGAGACCAATCAATATTTTTAACGCGCAACCCCGTCGGCGGCACGTTGAAAATATTAATTGGTCTCTCCCATATAATAAATATGGACCCTTTCTATTGTTTCCACTGAACTGACATGCAAGATACCACCAGTGTTCAAAGGGTTAAATTTAACTCAGGAAATCAATATTCAAAAAGCCCATGTAGGGGAAAATTGGTTAAATGTGTCTAAATTTTACTTATTTCAGTCGTGGGAGATTTTGTGTCGGCGGCACGTTGAAAATATTAATTGGTCTTTCCCATATAATAAATATGGACCCTTTCTGTTGTTTCCACTGAACTGACGTGGAAGATACCACCAGTGTTCAAAGGGTTAAATTTAACTCAGGAAATCAATATTCAAAAAGTCCATGTAGGGGAAAATTGGTTAAATGTGTCTAAATTATACTTATTTCAGTCGTGGAAGATTTTGTGTCCTGGGCAGGAATATTCGCTAGCAAGGGGTGAATATCGATTGTCTACGTGAGGTGCATGGGTGGAGTGTACAATGGTGGACTGCGCATCGATGGTGCACTTGTCTTTAACCAATGAAAACCCAACTTGTGCGGAGTCAGTAGTAGATTAGAGAATCTGACGGTTTCTCGCTGCTACTCGGTGGTTCTCTCCGGGTACTCCAGCTTCCTCCATCAGTTAAACTGTCTGACACTAGGTGACCCTGGTTGCCTAAAGTGTCGTTAAACCTCAATAAAAATGGGCATTTGTGTTGTCACATGTCAAAACATGAGAAAGATGGAAAGTAACTTTAATAGTATTTATGCAGTATTAAATAGCACAAGACAATAAATGGTTAGCATGGCATTTTTAAACGACCAACATAGCACATCTTTCAAACATGTTTCGTGACATAAATACTTATATATATTTGTGCACTAATTTTATAATTATTCATTGGCCAATTATAACAACTCCCTTTATTTTTTTTATTATAACTTTTCAATTTATTCATGGTTAAGCAAGATCGTTTTGGACTTCTTAATATTATTAATTCTGAAAATATATTAGCTAATTTACTACCAATAATTTGCAATTATTCATTGTTAAGCCCCGGTGGTGCCGTTCAATAAATAATTGCAAAATTATAGGACTTTTATCGAACTTAATACACCATAAGTTTTGATGCGTTTATCAATATATATAATTAATGCTTATAAATCTTAATTCTTATTATATATTTGCTAATAATTTTGCGATCATTCACTGTTAAGTGCTAGTGGCACCTTTCAATTAATAATTGCAAAATTATAAGATTTTTTTATGGAATAAGAGATATTTTTAACAATAAACATCATAACTAAAATATTGAAAAAACATTAACCAGAGCCGCGCTAAACTCTGTTGAAATTAATTACATGGCAGAAAAGTTTATTTTGTTCTGGCATGTTTATTTTCACAATCTCGTTCAAGTATATAAAATTTGAATGCAAGGAGACATGTGCGTACGGGGCTTTTGCGGTATAGGGGGGGGGGGGACCTTTTGATTTACCCGAAATCCTGCATGGGTGGAATACAAATATACATGACCCTCTCTCTCTGTCGTTCCTTGCCCGGATTTTTAAAGCTGGTTTACCCGAATCTAAGGGGTCAACTGCCCTTTGCCTCGTACGCCCATGCAAGGAGATAATGTTCATTAAGATATATTACAACAGACTATATGAGATTAATCATAAAATTAAAAAAAATAAATAAAAAATGACTCAAAATACAATAATTCCAAATTTTCTTCCAGCCGACGAGTTTCGGAAGATTTGGGTAAAATTGCAGCGGCCGACTTGGGTAAAATTGCAGCGGACGATTCGGCTACCCCACGATATGGGTGTAATTCACTCACGAGATCGGTAAGTTTGTTTTGATCTATTCTGGTTTTTCCAAAGTAATCGAAGTTGCAATTTTTAAACTTCAATAGTTTAGATTTCGAATATTCTTCCAACAGAGGTTAAATATGAAAGGCAACAATGGAAAAAATCCATATTAATCTGGAAATATACAAAAACAAATTAAAGTGTTGTAAAAAAAACAAAGGCCCATTTGGGAGATTTCACTGAGAATGTGACCCCATTGTGGCGTTGTTCGACAGCTTTAGAAAAGAAACGAACACGTCGTTTTCAAGACATTCATTGCTCTGTCATCTGGGATATTATAATTATTACTTGATCAGTGATTCATTCGAATATTGTACTACAGAAAATGATATGCTCAAGAAATTGTTTTTCCTCTGTTTCATTTCACCTTGTGTTAGGTCAACCTTGAGTATGTATCCCCAATAATAATAATAATATGTGAAGGCTCTAAGAGTCTTCCTTGGGGTTAACCTTTCTGTGCCAAATGGAGCACGCTGCATGCACGCGTACTTTTTCAAAATTCCTTATCTCAGTACATCAGTATAGAGGGACAACAGGACTCTACATTTCAGCCTCTACCTTCTTGGATAATATTCCAAGTTAAACTAAGTTTTATAAAGTTCTGATCACTGCCAAACAGCTGAATCATACATATTTCAGTCATTTCATATATTTCATCAAATTTGTAATTTAAATTCTGTCTAGAATGTTCACATTAATATGCACATCATTTTTCTGATTTTTTTCAGAAATATCGCCTTCATCACTCATCTTCCATCAATGCATGAATGTGTTGTTAGTCTCCAGCCTGTATCCAAAGGTAACTTACAAATTTCTATTTAATATTAAGTAACATTATAAATTCAAGTACTTTACATTTTTACCACACTGTCCATAGCCTATGCCAAACTAATTGAGAATTATATCATATCCAATAGCATTTTAATTTGTCCCAATAAGGTTAGCTGCTCAAAATTTTACTCTTAACCCTCAGTGTATTTTAAAAAATATTTTTATCAAATCTAGTCATGGCTGCTGTAAAGTAGCCATGACTAGATTTGCTGAAAATCTTTTTGGTAATTTAACCCTTTACCTAACATGAAAAGCAGACGACACTTGCAAAAAAAATTCTTGAATAACTAAATTTTTTCATTTTTTGTCTCAAAAACATAGGTTATGACCCCTCGTTGGAACGAGCTCAACGAGCTCGTTCCAACGAGGGGTCATAACCTATGTTTTTGAGACAAAAAATGAAAATATTTTGAAAATTAATTGGCGATTTTTGAGAATAGCGCTGGCCGGTTTTGGCCGTTACGTTGGGTAAAGGGTTAACTCAAGAAATCATTGGTGAAAACCTTGAAATTGATTTAATTTCCTGGGGGTAAATTTAATAAAAATGCCCAAATTTTACTTATTCTTGTGGTGAGAGATTATATGTCCATGGCAGGTATATCCGTCAGCAGTAGGTAAAGAGTTAAGTAAACTGCAATGTTCTGAAAACTGCAACCTTCTTTTAACTAAAGATAAAAGGGCATATAGTTTCCTTATCTTTATCCAATAATGACAGCTTTGTTGTCTTTGTCTGGAGAATAATTAGCATCTACTAGTTACATTTATAGTCGCTCATTAGGCATTATTACCTTAACTCTCACAATTATCATCACCATAACATTCACATCATCATCACAATCAATTGTTATTGTCACAGCAAAATGTAATTATTTGTTTATTACAAGCTGAAATAAAAGTTCAAAGTTCAAAAGGCTCAACTGCCCAGAAGTGAAGGAATAACTTCAGCAAAATGACCCCAAAAATGATAGGATGACTCATGAGAGTGCATGAACCAGTCTTGGGGTTTCAGTCATTCAGAATGTATTGAACCTGAAGGTGGACATTCTTCAGGAAAATTGAAAAGTGTGTGTGGGGAGTGGGATTCAACAAGTAACCAATTCTTCTTCACTTCTGTAGGGAGGATCAGACCACTCTGGTTGCATTATTGCTTGAGTTTCAAATTTTTGTAGTGACAAAGACGAGTGCCAAGATTGGAAAATTGATAGAATGCTTGCGATAATTATGCATACACCAGATTAAAAAGTAATTGTATCACTCTACTTGGATGTGTCATCAAAAAGTTGTATAGAACAACCTGTATTAAGCTGGTCATGGCAGGAGGTATAAGTTACACCTTCTAGGTAACCCAGCCCCGGTAATTCACCCTCAGCAATCAGCAGTGCCGAGGCAACAAAAAATATCCACAGCAAAAATACTGCCAAGGATGGCTTCTTCAGAAAGCCTTGTGGTGGCAGAAATTACACGACTTCCAGGTTACACAAGGAATCAAACCATGTGGATTGCACTATTCTGTGTTGCTAATCTTACAATTTACAGTACAAGATGCAACATTACCACTAGAAACTGTGTGTTCTGCTTCTTCTAGGTTGATAACACCAGAATCTGACATCAGTTTCTGGAAAGCTCTGTAAGAGCTTTCCAGAAACTGATGTCAGATTCTGGTGTTATCAACATAGAAGCAATGAGATACTTAGTTTGTGGTCATGCTACATCTCATTTTCACTCACTACTTACTTAATATTTTTCTCCGCATTCAGATGGTTCATGATATTGGCATGATCAAATTGAGTGAAAGATTCTGCAAGTTGATTTTGAATATATACACATGTATCTCGAACTACTTTCACATGTTAAAGTTATTTGAAAGTTTTCATTTCGCCGCATACTACATATACATGGCAACTGAGATTCTGCCCTGCCCTGAAGATTTTTACACAATCGAAGAGGCTCCACAGCAATTACCGTAGAAGCACCAGTTTTCCACAGCAGTTTTTTTGCCGAAGAAACAAAGATGAATTACCAGGACTGGGTAACCTCGCCCAACCCCAAACCCAACCCTTATTTCACAATTTCTATTCTGCCTCCAGGTTCGCTACATTCTATATCCACTGCTTTTGAACACTGTTCTCTGGGGGATGGCAAGTAGACAGCCAATCTGGCTATGCCACATTGGAACTCAGGGGATGAAATAGTAATACAGGTTCCCCTTGAAATTTGGTCGCTGATAAAATGTGTTCTTTTTGTTGATAGTTATCAAATTAATTGCTGAGTGTCCTTCTTATAATTGTTTTTATAGATCTGAAGGCATGTAATAAACACAGAATGACACACATGTGAGAATGGGTTAATCAGTATGGTACTGCTGGCACACATGCTATATTGATTAACCCATTGACACATGTGTCATTCTGTGTATTTATTTAATTTATATTTTCTAAATCTAAACAGATTTATTATTCCATTTCAGGACAGCCACACATTATGGGCAACAAAAAAAAAACACACATGCTCATCGTGCTCATCACATCCACTCAAGCACCATCATCATCATCAAATGAAAAGGTATTGTCATCCTTAATTTTCAATTAATCAACTTTGAAAGTTACATCTTCCTTCTTAAATCTGAATAATATATCACGGCTGAGTATACTGTTGTCTTCTTTGAAGTTACAACTGCCACTGCTTTTAACTAACTGACTGCTAGAAGCCAATAACAGGGTTCTTCTGAGAGTTCTGAATGGCACTTCAGTGACTTTTCACTGTTTGCATTATCTTGTTATTTACCTAGTAAAACAAAATGTTCATTTAACCTTTTACCCAAAGTAGAGAATATCAAAATTTATTATTTTTATTACTATTTTTTTAAATTTTAACAAAACCATATTATGTGACCCCTCATTGGAACAAGGTCAATGAGCTCGTTCCAATGAGGGGGTCACATGATATGGTTTTGTTGAAATATTTTTTTTTAATTATTTTTTTCAACTGCTCAATTTGCAAATTACGTGGGCAGATGCAGGCGATTCGTTAGGTAAAGGATTAAAATTGTTTTGTTACAGTTTGTTGGAGAGTGCTTGTTGGAACTCTCCAATAAATAGTGATAGGGAAATTGTTTGAGGATAATATCTTGCTACACAAAGGCTCCTTGTTCTGGTAGCATTGTTTGAAAAAAATACTCATGTTACAAATCACCTTTGAAATAATGTAGCACTTTACTTGTTAAACAGTAATTATGTACTTTTATAATATCTACAAAGGATAGTGTATCACCTGCAATTAATACATCTTCAACTTTTACTTAACAGATTCATTTACACTGCTATTTTTGTTTTAATTAATCCTCAACCACTCCCATCTTACAGTTTCATGATCTCATAAACCTTCATATCTTTCTCTTCACTGCATAATCATTTGATATGTATCTGCAATCTTGTTGTTTACTTTGTTCTTTCATTTTGCAAAATATGAATTTTTTTACGATGGAGAGTCTGATGGTTTCTCTGGATGCTACTTGGTCAGTCTTGGTTTGGTGGTTCTCTCTCAGTATTCCTGCATATTCAACCAAAAAACTGTCCAGCACAGAATGACCCTGGCTGTCAAAAGTGTCATTAAGCCCCAATAAATAAATACCAACTAAAGCTCCCTTGGAAAGGTTTTTTTTTAAAACTCTTTACCTTACGTAATTCCCATATCCAGCCAGCACTATTCTAGCTTATGACCCCTCAGTGAGTAGCTATTCAGGATTAAAAAACGTTTTCGAATGTGAGTTTTTACGGAAGGGTATTATTGCCACGTTAAAAAAAAAAAAAAACTAGCAAGAAAATAGTTCGACTCAGGCCCGAAGCCAGGATCTAAAAATTTTCTGACTTGTTGGACCGAAAACAAATTTTGATAGTGTGTGCATTGGGTAAGAGGGTTAAAATCATCAGTATTTTTAAATCAGTGGCTTTCAGAGAAAATATTGGTATTTGAACTCCCTGCAATTTTTCTGACTGACAATTTAATCTTCCAACAGATATGGTCATGGTGGAGGGTGTGCATTCCACATCCAGGCAGCTCTCCAGCTTCGGGCCCGTTTTCACCTATCCAAGTATTAATGATCTATGCGTCACTATTTTGATTAATGCTGGTGAATTTGGAAGCAAAAGTCGGATGCAAACCATTGACTGCAGGCAACAGCATCCACACACCCTCCCTGTGTATAAAATATTAGCAAAACAAGAGGAATCCTTTCCTTTTAATAACTCTTAAATATCGTGTTTATGACCCCAAATACCTTCGAGAAAGAGAAAACCTTTCCAGTTAATTTTGGCAGTTCTTGAGTTTCCCGTGTGTGGATTTTATGTAAATAACCTTCCTTGAATGGTTTAGCAATTTTTCGAAAGTCCTGCTTCCACCCAACCCCGACTGCACACCCCCTCCCACCCACCAAAACCTATTTTCTGTTTAAAATTAATTTTAACAGGTGGAATTTTCTGTTTTTTTCCAGATTAGGGGACCCACAACCCCCAGAATGCAACTTATTGCCAGCTCTGCTGGGTTTTTGCCAAGACCAATCATGGCCCACCCTTTTGGGCAATTTTCAAAGAAAAAGGTACATACCTGGCAGTATAGGGGTCTTTTATGGGCTGGCAAAAACTTGCATTCTGGGGAGTGAAGTGGGGGGGGGGGGGGGGGGGAGTGTAAAGGGGTCCCCTAATCTGGGAAAACAGAAAATTCCACCTGCTACCGGACATGTCCCCCCCCCCCCCACTCCTAGGCCCCCCGCAAACATTGCCGGACCACCTCCTAATTAAGGCTCATGAAAGCTGGAATGGGGGTGGGGGGTGGGGGGGGGGGGGGGGGTTAAGTCAGTCCTCTCTGTGAAATAATGCTCCAATATGTCCCAGTTTATAATTCTGATAATTATAATAAACTTTGGTACCTGAAAGTTGTTTTTATGGTGTTTTGTGGAAAACATTTACATGATCGTGACAAAGACGCAAGGAAACCATCCACCCAACCAGTCATAGTAGGCCTACCCCTCCCCTCGCCCCCCCCCCACCCCCCCACCCCCCCCACCCCCCCCCCCCCCCCCCCCCCCCCCCACAATACACACACACACATTATATGACCTTCCTCCACCCAATCCCACCCCGACTTCACACTCGCCCACCACCACCTCTTTTTCTGGCTGGACTTATAACCACTCAGTTAAGCTGGAAAAATAAAAATCAAGCATTAATTTACTTGAGTTAAAATGTTACCAACGCAAGAAGCGCATTGTATAAACTGTTGCTTGCATGTACTGAAAAGTTTAAAATAATTATTTATGTAAGATCTAAGATTTCTCATCTGTGCATTTGTTTAAACACTGAAACTTTAATGTTTATTGACAAAGATCGAAGATTTTTAGCATCAACTGGAACTGATGTAGAATTAGATCAGTGCTCAATCTGAAACAGAATTTATTTTTCCATTTTAAGGTAAACTTTAATTGTTTTCCCCGTTTAATTAACCTTTTAGCCAATATAATGATCTCAAAATTTGTTTTTTAATTATTTTTTTCTTCAAATATTTCATAAAGTTTCCACAAAAACTATCACCCTATCAGTGGATTGAGCATGACCAGCTCGTTCCAGTAAAGGATCCACATGATATGGTTTCATTGACGTTTTTTGAAAAATATATATTTTTTTTCAACTGCTCAAATTGTTAATTTATGCAGCCGGATATGGTCCATTTGTTTGGTAAAAAATTGCTTATCTATTCTTGTTCATTTGTTTATTAGTATTTATAGCCAGTTTCAGCATCTTTGGCTATATCGTGACCACAAAACATCTATAAATGTATGTTTAGTCATTCGTTTATTATTATATAGCCAACTTTAGCGGAATCTCCCCCCAGATATTGCATTGTTAGCAGGTCCTATTATACAATTAAAGTTGAACTTGTCTGCCAGAGTACACAGGCCACATTCCAGTTCTCCAGATTACATGAGGAGCATATCTGTTTTTTATTGGGGTATAACTCTTAACCCGCTGAGTATTTTAAAAAAATATTTTTCATCAAGTCTACGCATGGCTGTTGTAAAGCAGCCATGATGTGATTTGATAAAACATTCTTTTGACCATTTGAACCCGAGAAGCAGCTTTTTCAGCCCAAGAACATGGTGCGTCATTATTTCATTAAGTATGATAGCTGCTAAATGAATGGGTGGAGAGACCAATCAATATTTTCAATGTGCAGTCGTGGGGCTGCACATTGAAAATATTAATTGGTCTCTTCCATACAATGAATATGGACCCTTCCTGTTGTTGCCCCTGGAGTGACACGGGAGATACCACCAGTGTTCAAAGGGTTAAATTTAACTCGAGAAATCAATATTCAAAAAGTCCACGTAGGGGAACAATTGTTTAAATGTGTCTTAATTATACTTATTTCAGTCGTGAGAGATTTTGTGTACTGGGCAGGAATATTCGCTAGCAAGGAGCTCATATCGATTGTCCACATGGGGCACATTGGTGGAGTGTACAATGGTGGAATGCACATCGATGGTGCACTTGACTTTAACCAATGAAAACTCAACTTGTGTGGAGTCAGTAGTAGGTTAGAGAATCTAATGGTTCCTCGCTGCTACTCAGTGGTTCTCTCTGGGTAGTCCAGCTTCCTCCATCAGTTAAACTGTCTGACACTTGGTGAACTTGGCTGTCCAAAGTGTCATTAAACCTCAATAAAAAATGGGCATTTGTGTGGTAAAATGTCAAAACATGAGAAAGATGGAAAATAACTTTAATGGTATTTATGCAGTATTAAATAGCACAAGACAATAAATGGTTAGCATGGCATTTTTAAATGTCCAACATAGCACATCTTTCAAACATGTTTCTTGACATAAATTCTTATCATGTATTTGTGCACTAATTTTATAATTATTCATTGGCCAATTATAACAACTCCCTTTATTTTTTTTATTATAACTTTTCAATTTATTCATGGATAAGCAAGGTCATTTTGTGTTTCATAACATAATTAATTCTCATAATATATTAGCCAATTTGCTACCAATAGTTTTGCGATTATTCATTGTTAAGCCCCAGTGGTGCTGTTCAATGAATAATTGCAAAATTATAAGATTTTTATGGAACTTAACACACCATAAGTTTTGATTCGTTTATCAATATAATTAATTCTTATAAATCTTAATTTTTATAATATATTTGCTAATAATTTTGCGATTGTTCATTGTTAAGTACCAGTGGCACCTTTCAATGAATAATTGCAAAATTATAAGATTTTTTTATGGAATAAGAGATATTTTTAACAATAATCATCATAACGAAAACATTGAATAAACATTAATCAGAGCCGCGTTAAACACTGTCAAAATTAATTACATGGCAGATAAGTTTATTTTGTACTGGCATGTTTGTTTTCACAATCATGTTTAAGCATATAAAATTTGAATGCAAGGAGATAATGTTCATTAATATATTTTACACTAGAGTATATGAGAAAAAAATAAGTAAAGAAAAAATAAATAAAAAATGACTCAGAAAATACAATAATTCAAAAATTTCTTCCAGCCGAAGAGTTTAGGAAGATTTGGGTAAAATTGTAGCAGACGATTCGACAAGCAGACGATAAGGGCATAATTCACTCGTGAGATAGGTAAGCTGGTTTTTCCAAAGTGATCATAGTTGCAGTTTTTGAGCTTCAGTCGTTTTAGATTTCGAACATTCTTCCAACAGAGGTTAAATATGAAAGGCAACAATCGAAAAAATTCCATATCATTCTTGAAATACACAAAAACAAATTAGAGTGTTGTAACAAATCTCAGGCCCTTTTGGGAGATTTCACTGAGAATGTGGGCCCAGTGTGGCATTGTTCGACAGCTTTAGAACAGAAAAGAACATCGTCATTTTCAAGACATTTTTTGCTCTGTCATTTGGGATATTATAATTATTATTTGGCCAGTGATTCAATCGAATATTGTACTATAGAAAATGATCTGCTTAAGAAATTGTTTTTCCTGTTTCATTTCACCTTGTGTTAGGTCAATCTTGAGTATGTATCCCTAATAATAATATGTGAAGGCTCTAAGAGTCTTCCTTGGGGTTAACCTTTCATGTCAATTGGAGCACGCTGCATGCACAAGTACTTTTCAAAATTTCTTTTCTCAGTACACCAATCTAGAGGGACAACATGACTCAATATTTCAGTCTCTACCTTCTTGGATAATATTCCAAGTTAAACTAAGTTTTATAGAATTCTGATAACTGCCAAACAGCTCAATCATACATATTTCAATCATACATTCCAATCATTTCATAGATTTCATCAGATTTGTAATTTAAATCCTGCCTAGAATGTTCACTTTAATATACACATTATTTTTCTCATTTTTCAGAAATATCACCTTCATCACTCATCTTCCATCAGTGCATGAATGTGTATGTGTTGTTAGTCTCCAGCCTGTATCCAAAGGTAACTTACAAATTTCTATTTAATATTAAGAGACATTGTAAAATCAAGTACTTTACATTCTTACCACACTGTTTGAACCATGTGCCAAACTGATTGCGAATTATATCATATCCAATAGCATTCTATTTTGTCCCAATAATGTTTTTTTGTTTTTAATTTTATTTGTTTTACAAGGATTGGCGAACAAGTTATGCAACTTTTATTAATGCCTCTCCTTGGCCCAATGGTGTGGGTGTGTGAGATGACCTTCATAGCCGTGGCCTAGCTCTTCTCGAATACTACGAAGGGATCTTTAGCCTGCCCGGAGTGTGTCTCTCTCCGCACAGAGGACAGCCATTTTACGTCCCCACCCGATGGGATGGTACGCTGTGACAGCATCAACCCACGCAATTGATTCTGACAGAGAGTGTTTGGACACCTCGAGAACTTTCCCCGACCGGGGATCGATCCCGGGACCTCTGGCATGAGAGACCAGCGCACTTATCCACTCGGTCATCCAATAATGTTAGCTGCTCAAACTTTTACTCTTAACACTCAGAGTATTTTTAAAAATACTTTTTATCAAATCTGGTCATGGCTGCTGTAAAGCAGCCATGACTAGATTTGCTGAAAATCTTTTTGGTAATTTAACTCAAGAAATCATTGGTGAAAACCTTGAAGTTAATTTAATTTCCAGGGGGTAAATTTAATTAAAAATGCCAAATTTTACTTATTCTTGTTGTAAGAGATTATATGTCCCTGGCAGGAATATCCGCCAGCATCAGGTAAAGAGTTAATTAAACTGCAATGTTCCGAAAACCTCATACAACACAGTTATCCTTCTTTTAACTAAAGATAAAAGGGCATATTGTTTCAATATCTTTATCCAAAAATGACAGCTTCGTCATCTTTATCTGGAGAATAATTAGCTTATACAAGTAACATTGATAGTCTCTCATTAGGCATTATTACATTAACTCTCACAATTATCATCGTGTTAGAAGTTGTATAATTTCCATTTGTTCACTTGCACCTGCACCTGACTGTTGTTTACGACCTGTAGGGCAGAGGCTGTCGGTTGTTCATAGGCATTGCCTGTTTGCTGAAGCCTATTTCATTTGCGTGAAATAAATTATTGTTCACATAAAAAAAAAAATTGTTATTGTCACAGAAAAATGTAATTATTTGTTTATTACAAGCTGAAATAAAAGTTCAAAGTTCAAAAGGCTCAACTGCCCAGAAAGTGAAGGAATAACTTCAGCAAAACGACCCCAAAAATGACAGGATGAGAGTACATGAACCAGTCTTGGGTTTTCAGTCATTCAGAATGTATTGAACTTGAAGGTTGACATTCTTCATGAAAATTGAAAAGTGTGTGTGGGGAGGGGGATTCATCAAGTAACCTATTCTTCTTCTCTTCTGTAGGGATGATCAGAGACTGCTTGCATTATTGCTTCAATTTCAAATTTTTGTACTGACAAAGATGAGTACCGAGATTGGAAAATTTATAGAATCCTTGCGATAATTATACATACACAAGATTAAATGGTAATCATATCACCCTACTTGGATGAGTCATCAAAAACTTATTATTATATACAACTACCTGTATTAGGCTGGTCATTGCAGGAGGTATAAGTTACTCCTTCTAGGCCACCTTGCCCAATCCCAAACCCAACTATTATTTCAGAATTTCAATTCTGCCTCTCGGTTAGCCACAGTCTGTGTCCAATACTTTTGAACACTGTTCTCTGGGAATTTCAGGTAAACAGCCAATCTGGCTATGCCATCTCCCTGCTTTGTACATTTTATGTTATCTCATTGAAACTTTTATACTGTTAATGTAATGTAATGTAACATATGAGTTTGTATACAACTAAATAAAAATTATACATCTACCTATCTAGAATGTTGTCTGGTTTTCATGCTGATAGCAATGTAAATGCCATGGCTTCGTTGGCAAAAGTTGTTTTGTTACAAATAAAAATTATAAATGGCTTTTCAGAAAAGTTGAATACAGATATCTTTAATATGATTATTTCTTGTAGCCTAACATTTGTTATACTGTCTCAAAATATTTAAGAGAAGTTGGTGTGAACTAAGTGGTGAAGCATACATGTACAGTAGAATCCTCTTAATTGAATATCCATTTTGCCAGTGAAAATTATTCAATTAACAGGAGTATACAATTAACAGGGATTTGGTCAGACTCCTGTGTTCTGGAGGTAAACTGAGCATTTATTCTATTATATCTTGTTTGACAGAGCTCATAGAGCTCTGTCAAACAAGATATAATAGAATAAATGCCTGTATTGGATGTTGTGAGGCCAAAAAGGTTGATAAATAAGAGGAATTTGGTACGTGTCACAGTAATTTTTTCAACATATTACAAAAATTTATATACAATTAACAGGAGTTTATTCTACAACCCATATCCAATTAACAGATCAAATTTGTACTGAAGGTATGGTAAATGGTTTTGTGTTTGAAAATTATATTCAATTAACAGGGATATACAATTAAGAGATATCCAATTAAGTGGGCTCCACTGTACTAGAATCTAGTTGAAACTAGTGTTCTTTTTCTCATTCGTATTATAAGGTTGTGTGAGTTCTGATACATGCAGCCTTGTAATGTCATAACAATGCCAGCCAATCTCCTTGTGAATCAATGACTCAAAGACTAAGATTTTATCTAGCCAGAAGTTAATTTATTACATGCCTGTTCTATGAAATCCCCCATCTACAGCAACACTGAACCATGTGGAAAATGAAAAAGCATTCTGCACACATTTGCAGAATGGAAATCATCCACAGACTGTTTTTATAAAGAAGCGAAATTTCACTGGAATATCCTACAAATCGTGCACCACAATCACAATTTAAATCACTGGCGATATCTAAAAATCATTTGCTGAGTTCCAATGTGTTCTATGTGCCATTAGGAACACAAGGCACATTGGAACAGTAACATGGGTGATCACCTTGCAAAGTTGGTTGCTGATGAAATGTGTTCTTTTTGTTGATAGTTGTCAGATTAATTGCTGAATGCCCTTCTTATAATTGTTTTTCTAAATGTGAAGGCAAGTAACGACATGCATGTGAAAATGGGTTAATTGGTATGGTATCATGGAAGGATAAAACTTGAGGCCTGCAGCTTTTCGTTCTATCCTTTCATGCTAGAACTCATGCTATATTGATTAACCCATTCACACATGTGTGTCGTTCTGTGTATTTATTTAATTTATATTTTATAAATCTAAACAGATTTATTATTCCATTTCAGGACAGCCACTCATTATGGGCAACAAAAAAATCACTCATGCTCATCATCATCATCATCATCATCATCATCATCATCATCATCATCATCAAATGAAAAGGTATTATCTTCCTTAATTTTCAATTAATCAACTTTGTAGGTTACATGTTCCTTCTTAAATCTAAATAATTTATCACAGCTGACTATACTGTTGTCTTCTTTGAAGTTAAAACTGCCACAGCTGTTAACTAGTTGAGTGCTAGAAGCCAATATCAGGGTTCTTCTGAGAGTTCTTAAAGACACTTCAGTGACTTTCCAATGTTTCCATTATCTTCTTACTTGCCTAGTAAAAAAAATGTTCATTTAACCCTTTACCCAACATAGAGAATATCAAAATTTATTAGATTTATTACTATTCTTTAAAATATTCAAAAAAGTTTCAACAAAACCATGTCATGTGACCCTCATTGGAATGAGCTCAATAAGTATTAGGTCATATTACACCTGCTGCTCTTCATGGGCTTGGCTGTCGGTTCTTCACAGACTGACCACATTGCATATAAACCATTGCAACATAAGTATTAGGTCATATTACACAGGTCACTCTTCATGGGCTCGGCTGTCGGTTATTGACGGGCTGACAACATTGCATTAAAACCATCGCGACATAAGTATTAGGTCGTATTACATGTGCCGCTCTTCATGGGCTTGGCTCTCGGTTCTTGTTGGGCTTACCACATTGCATTTAAATCATCGCGACATAAGTATTAGGTCATATTACGTGTGCCAATCTTCATGGGCTTGGCTGTCGGTTCTTCACAGACTGACAACATTGCATATAAACCATCGCAACATAAGTATTAGTTCATATTACACGTGCCGCTCTTCATGGGCTTGGCTGTCGGTTCTTCACGGGCTGACCACATTGCATTTAAACCATCGCGACAAAGGTATTAGGTCATGGTAAACGTGTCGCTCTTCATGGGGTTGGCTGTTGGTTCTTCACGGGGTGACTACATTGCATTTAAACATAAGTATTAGGTCATATTACAGCTGCCGCACTTCATGGGTTTGGCTGTTGGTTCTTCATGCGCTGACCATGACCACATTGCATTTAAACCATCGTGACATAAGTATTAGGTCATATTACACATGCCGCTCTTCATAGGCTTGGCTATCGGTTCTCCACAAGTTGACCACATTGCATTTAAACCATCACAACATAAGTATTAGGTCATATTACATGTGCCACTCTTCATGGGCTTAGCTGTTGGTTCTTCATGGGCTGAGCACATTGCACTTAAACCATCGCGACATAAGTATTAGGTCATATTAAACATGTCGCTCTTCATGTGCTTGGCTGTCGGTTCTTCGTGGGCTGACAACATTGCATTTAAACCACTGCGACATAAGTATTACGTCATATTACACATGCTGCTCTTAATGGGCTTGGCTGTCGGTTCTTCACGGGCTGACAACATTGCATTTAAACCATCGGGACATAAGTATTACGTCATATTACACATGCTGCTCTTAATGGGCTTGGCTGTCAGTTCTTCACAGGCTGACCTCATTGCATTTAAATCATCACGACATAAGTATTAGGTCATATTACATGTGCCACTCTTCATGGGCTTGGCTGTCGGTTCTTCTTGGGTGGACCACATTGCATTTAAACCATCATGACATAAGTATTAGGTCATATTACACGTGCCGCTCTTCATGGGCTTGGCTGTTGATTCTTCACGGGCTGAGCACATTGCATTTAAACCATCATGACATAAGTATTAGTTCATATTACACATGCCGCTCTTCATGATCTTGGCTGTCGATTGTTCACATTGCATTTAAACAATCGCGACTTAAGTATTAGGTCATATTACACGTGCCGCTCTTCATGGGCTTGGCTGTCGATGGTCAGCTCATGGAGAACTGTATTACGTCATATTACACATGCTGCTCTTAATGGGCTTGGCTGTCGGTTGTTCACAGGCTGACCTCATTGCATTTAAATCATTGTGACATAAGTATTACGTCATATTACACGTGCCGCTCTTCATGGGCGTGGCTGTCGGTTCTTCATGGGCTGACCACATTCCATTTAAAGCATCGTGACATAAGTATTAGGTCATACTAAACATGCCGCTCTTCATGGACTTGGCTGTTGGTTCTTCACGGGCTGACCACATTGCATTTAAACCATCGCGACGTATTAGGTCATATTCCACATGCCACTCTTCATGAGCCTGGCTGTCGTATCTTCATCGGCTCACCACATTGCATTTAAATCATCGTGACATAAGTATTAGTTCATATTACACATGCCGCTGTTCATGTGGTTGGCTGTCAGTTCTTCACGGGCAGAACACATTGCAGTTAAACCATCGCGACATAAAGCGTTAGGTCATATTACAAGTGCCGCACTTCATGTGCTTGGCTGTTGGTTCTTCACGGGATGAACACATTGCATTTAAACCATTGCGACATGAGTATTAGGTCATATTACAGCTGCCGCACTTCAAGGGATTGGCTGGTGGTTCTTCATGGGCCGACCATGACCACATTACATTTAAACCATTGTGACATAAGTATGAGGTCATATTACACATGCTGCTCTTCATAGGCTTGGCGATCGGTTCTTCACAAGTTGACCACATTGCATTTAAACCATCACGACATAAGTGTTAGGTCATATTACATGTGCCACTCTTCATGGGCTTAGCTGTTGGTTCTTCATGAGCTGAGCACATTGCATTTAAACCATCGCAACATAACTATTAGGTCATGTTAAACATGTCGCTCTTCATGTGATTGGCTGTCGGTTCTTCGTGGGCTGACAACATTGCATGTAAACCACCGCGACATAAGTATAACTTCATATTACACATGCTGCTCTTAATGGGTTTGGCTGTCGGTTCTTCACGGGCTGACAACATTGCATTTAAACCATCGTGACATAAGTATTAGGTCATATTACACATGCTGCTCTTAATGGGCTTGGCTGTCGGTTCTTCACAGCCTGACCTCATTGCATTTAAACCATTGCGACATAAGTATTACGTCATATTACACGTGCCGCTCTTCATGGGCGTGGCTGTCGGTTCTTCATGGGCTGACCACATTCCATTTAAAGCATCGTGTCATAAGTATTAGGTCATATTAAACGTGCCACTCTTCATGGACTTGGCTGTCGGTTCTTCACGGGCTGACCACATTGCATTTAAACCATCGCGACGTAAGTATTAGGTCATATTCCACATGCCACTCTTCATGAGCCTGGCTGTCGGATCTTCATGGGCTCACCACATTGCATTTAAATCATCATGACATAAGTATTAGTTCATATAACACCTGCCGCTGTTCATGTGGTTGGCTGTCAGTTCTTCACGGGCAGAGCACATTGCAGTTAAACCATCGCGACATAAAGCATTAGGTCATATTACAAGTGCCGCACTTCATGGGCTTGGCTGTTGGTTCTTCACGGGATGAGCACATTGCATTTAAACCATTGCGACATAAGTATTAGGTCATATTACAGCTGCCGCACTTCATGGGATTGGCTGTTGGTTCTTCATGGGCTGACCATGACCACATTGCATTTAAACCATCGTGACATAAGTATTAGGTCATATTACACATGCTGCTCTTCATAGGCTTAGCTGTTGGTTCTTCATGGGCTGAGCACATTGCATTTAAACCATCGCGACATAACTATTAGGTCATTTTAAACATGTCGCTCATCATGTGCTTGGCTGTCGGTTCTTCGTGGGCTGACAGCATTGCATGTAAACCACCGCAACATAAGTATAACTTCATATTACACATGCTGCTCTTAATGGGCGTGGCTGTCGGTTCTTCACGGGCTGACAACATTGCATTTAAACCATCATGACATGAGTATTAGGTCATATTACATGTGCCACTCTTCATGGGCTTAGCTGTTGGTTCTTCATGGGCTGAGCACATTGCATTTAAACCATCGCGACATAACTATTAGGTCATTTTAAACATGTCGCTCATCATGTGCTTGGCTGTCGGTTCTTCGTGGGCTGACAGCATTGCATGTAAACCACCGCAACATAAGTATAACTTCATATTACACATGCTGCTCTTAATGGGCGTGGCTGTCGGTTCTTCACGGGCTGACAACATTGCATTTAAACCATCGCGACATAAGTATTACGTCATATTACACATGCTGCTCTTAATGGGCTTGGCTGTCGGTTCTTCACAGGCTGACCTCATTGCATTTAAACCATTGCGACATAAGTATTACGTCATATTACACTTGCCGCTCTTCATGGGCTTGGCTGTCAGTTCTTCACGGGCTGACCATATTGCATTTAAGCCATCGCAACGTAAGTATTAGGTCATATTCCACATGCCACTCTTCATGAGCCTGGCTGTCGGTTCTTCATGGGCTCACCACATTGCATTTCAGTCATCGTGACATAAGTATTAGTTCATATTACACATGCCGTTGTTCATGGGGTTGGCTGTCGGTTCTTCACGGGCTGAGCACATTGCATTTAAATCATCACGACATAAGTATGAGGTTATATTAAACGTGCCACTCTTCATGGGCTTGGTTGTCGGTTCTTCTTGGGCGGACCACATTGCATTTAAACCATCATGACATAAGTATTAGGTCATATTACACATGCCGCTCTTCATGGGCTTGGCTGTCGATTGTTCACATTGCATTTAATATGGCCTAATACTTTTGTTGCGATGGTTTAAATATAATGTGGTCAGCCCTAGAAGAACCGACAGCCAAGCCCATGAAGAGAGCTACATGTAATATGACCTAATACTTATGTCATGATGGTTTAAATGCAATGTGGTCAGCCTTATGTCACATTCCATTTAATCCATCGCGACATAAGTATTATGTCATATTAAACGTGCCGCTCTTCATGGGCTTGGCTGTTGGTTCTTCACGGGCTGACCACATTGCATTTAAACCATCACAACATAAGTATTAGGTCATATTACGCGTGCCGCTCTTCATGGGCTTGGTTGTTGGTTCTTCATGGGCTGACCACATTGCATTTAAATCATCGTGACATAAGTATTAGGTCATATTACATGTGCCACTCTTCATGGGCTTGGCTGTCGGTTCTTCATGGGCTGACCACATTACATTCAAACCATCACGACATAAGTATTAGGTCATATTACATGTGCTGCTCTTCATGGGCTTGGCTTTTGGTTCCTCATTGGCTGGCCAAATTGCATTTAAACCGCCGCGACATAAGTATTAGGTCATATTGCACGTGCTGCTCTTCATGGGCTTGGCTGTCGGTTCTTCGTGGATTGACCACATTTCATATGAACCATCACAACATAAGTATTAGGTCATATTACGCAGTCCGCTCCTCATGGGCTTGGCTTTCGGATCTTCACTAGTTGACCACATTGTATTTAAACCTTCAAGACATAAGTATTAGGTCATATTACATGTGCTACTCTTCATGGGCTTGGCTGTTGCTTCTTCATGGGCTGAGCACATTGCATTGAAACCATCGCTACATGTGTATTGAGTCATATTACACATGCCGCTCTTCATGGGCTTGGCTGTTGGTTCTTCACAGGCTGACCACATTGCATTTAAACCATCGCGACATAAGTATTAGGCCATATTACACATGCTGCTCTTCATGGGCTGGGCTGTCGGTTCTTCACGTGCTTACCACATTGCATTTAAACCATAATGACATAAGTATTTGGTCATATTACGCATGCTGCTCTTCATGGGCTTGGCTGTCAGTTCTTCACGGTCTGACACGTTGCATTTAAACCATTGCGACATATATATTAGGTCATATTACACGTCCCGCTCTTCTTGGGCTTGGCTGTCGGTTCTTCACAGGCTGACTACATTGCATTTAAACCATCACAACATAATATTTGGTCATAGTAAACGTGTCGCTCTTCATGGGCTTGGTTGTTTGTTCTTCATGGGCTGATTACATTGCATTTAAACCATAGTGACATAAGTATTAGGTCATATTACACATGCCGCACTTCATGGGCTTGGCTGTTGGTTCTTCACTAGTTGACCACATTGTATTTAAACCTTCAAGACATAAGTATTAGGTCATATTACATGTGCTGCTCTTTGTGGGCTTGGCTGTTGATTCTTCATGGGCTGAGCACATTGCATTGAAACCATCGCGACATGTGTATTGAGTCATATTACACATGCCGCTCTTCATGGGCTTGGCTGTTGGTTCTTCACAGGCTGACCACATTGCATTTACACCATCGCGACATAAGTATTAGGCCATATTACACATGCCGCTCTTCATGGGCTCGGCTGTCAGTTCTTCACGTGCTTACCACATTGCATTTAAACCATCATGACATAAGTATTAGGTCATATTACACATGCTGCTCTTCATGGGCTTGGCTGTCAGTTCTTCATGGTCTGACACATTGCATTTAAACCATTGCGACATATATATTAGGTCATATTACACGTCCCGCTCTTGATGGGCTTGGCTGTCGGTTCTTCACAGGCTGACTACATTGCATTTAAACCATCGCAACATAAGTATTAGGTCATAGTAAACGTGTCGCTCTTCATGGGCTTGGCTGTTTGTTCTTCACGGGCTGATTACATTGCATTTAAACCATAGTGACATAAGTATTAGGTCATATTACACATGCCGCACTTCATGGTCTTGGCTGTTGGTTCTTCACAGGCTGACCACATTGCATTTAAACCATCATGACATAAGAATTAGGCCATATTACATGTGCTGCTCTTCATGGGCTTGGCTGCTGATTCTTCATGGACTGAGCACATTGCATTTAAACCATCTTGACATAAGTATTGTGTCATATTACACATGCCGCTCTTCATGGGCTTGGCTGTCGGTTGTTCATGGGCTGACCACATTGCATTTAAACAATTGCGACATAAGTATTAGGTCATATTACACGTGCCGCTCTTCATGGGCTTGGCTGTCGATGGTCAGCTCATGGAGAACTGACAGCCAACCCAATGAAGAGTCGCACATGTAATATGACCTAATATTTATGTTGCGATGGTTTATATGCAATGTGGTCAGTCCGTGAAGAACTGACAGCCATGCCCATGAAGAGCGGTACATTTAATATGGCCTAATACTTTTGTCGCGATGGTTTAAATATAATGTGGTCAGCCCTAGAAGAACCGACAGCCAAGCCCATGAAGAGAGCTACGTGTAATATGACCTAATACTTATGTCATGATGGTTTAAATGCAATGTGGTCAGCCTGAGAAGAACCAACAGCCAAGTCCATGAAGAGCGGCAGATGTAATATGACCTAATACTTATGTCGCAATGGTTTAAATGCAATGTGGTCAGCCTGTGAAGAACCGACAGCCAACCGCCTGAAGAGTGGCATGTGTAATATGACCTAATATTTATGTAGCGATGGTTTAAATGCAATGTGATAGGCCCCTGAAGTACTGACAGTCAAGCCCTTGAAGACAGGCACATATAATATGACGTAATACTTATGTCACAATAGTTTAAATGCAATTTTGTCAGCCCGCGAAGAACTGACAGCCAAGCCCATGAAGAGGAGCATGTGTAATATGACCTAATACTTATGTCGCGATGGTTTAAATGCAATGTGCTCAGCCCGCGAAACACCGACATCCAAGCCCATGAAGAGGGGCAATGTAATATGACCTAATACTTATGTCGTGATGGTTTAAACAATGTAGTCAGCCCGTGAAGAACCGTCAGCCAAGCCCATGAAGAGTGGCACGTGATGCAATGATTGCATATTACACTTGCCACTCTTCATGGGATTCGCTGTCGGTTCTTCACACGCTGACCACATTGCATTTGAACCATCGCTACATAAGTATTAGGTCCTATTGCATGTTCTGCTCTTCATGGGCTTGGCTGTCGGTTCTTCATGGGGCGACCACATTGCATTTAAACCGTTGCAACATAAGTATTACGTCATATTACACGTGAAGCTCTTCATGGGCTTGGATGTCGGTTCTTCTTAGACTGACCACATTGCATTTAAACCATTGTGACATAAGTAATATGTCATATCACACATTCCACTCTTCATGGGCTTGGCTATCGGTTCTTCACATGCTGACATTGTATTTAAACCTTCAAGACATAAGTATTAGGTCATATTACACGTTCTGCTCTTCATGGGCTTGGCTGTTCCTTCTTCATGGGCTGAGCACATTGCATTTAAACCATCGTGACATGAGTATTGAGTCATATTACACATGCTGCTCTTCGTGCGCTTGGCTGCTGGTTCTTCACAGGCTGACCACAATGCATTTAAACCATCGCGACATAAGTATTAGGTCATATTACACATGCCGGTCTTCATGGGCTTGGCTGTTGGTTCTTCACCGGCTGAGCACATTGCGTTTAAATCAATGCGACATAAGTATTGAGTAATATTACACATGCCGCTGTTCATGGTTGTTCACGGGCAGACCACATTGCATTTAAACAATCGCGATATAAGTATTAGGTCATATTACATGTGCCGCTCTTCATGGGCTTGGCAGTTGATGGTCAGCTCATGGAGAACTGACAGCCAAGCCAGTGAGGAGTCGCACGTGTAATATGACCTAATATTTATGTTGCGATGGTTTATATGCAATGTGGTCAGTCCATGAAGAACCGACAGCCAAGCCCATGAAGAGCGGTACATTTAATATGGCCTAATACTTATATCGCGATGGATTAAATGTAATGTGGTCAGCCCTTGAAGAACCGACAGCAAAGCCCATGAAGGGAGCTATGTGTAATATGACCTAATACTTATGTCATGACGGTTTAAATGCAATGTGGTCAGGCCGAGAAGAACCAACAGCCAAGCCCATGAAGAGCAGCAGATGTAATATGACCTAATACTTATGTTGGGATTGTTTAAATGCAATGTGGTCAGCCCATGAAGAACCGATTGCCTAGCCCATGAAGAGCGGCACATGTAATATGACCTAATACTTATGTCACATTCCATTTAATCCATCGCAACATAAGTATTAGGTCATATTAAACGTGCCGCTCTTCATGGGCTTGGCTGTCGGTTCTTCACAGGCTGACTACATTGCATTGAAACCACCGTTACATAAGTATTAGGTCATATTACACATGCCACACTTCTAGGGGTTGGCTGTTGGTTCTTCACGGGCTGACCACATTGCATTTAAACCATCGCAACATAAGTATTAGGTCATATTACACATGCCGCTCTTCATGGGCTTGGCTGTCGGTTCTGAACAGGCTGACTACATTGCATTTAAATCATCACAACATAAGTATTAGGTCATATTACATGTGCCACTCTTCATGGGCTTGGCTTTCAGTTCCTCATTGGCTGGCCACATTGCATTTAAACCATCGTGACATAAGTATTAGGTCATATTACACATGCTCCTCTTCATGGGCTTGGCTATCAGTTCTTCGCGGGCTGACAAAATTGCATTTAAACTATTGTGACATAAGTATTACGTCATATTATATGTGCCTGTCTTCAAGGGCTTGACTGTCAGTACTTCAGGGGTTTAAACCATCGCTACATAAATATTAGGTCATATTACACATGCCACTCTTCAGGCGGTTGGCTGTCGGTTCTTCACAGGCTGACCACATTGCATTTAAACCATTGCGACATAAGTATTAGGTCATATTACTAGTGCTGCTCTTCATGGGCTTGGCTGTCGTTTCTTCACGGACTGACCACATTCCATTTAAACCATCCCGACATGAGTATTAGGTCATACTACACATGCCACTTTTCATGCGATTGGCTGTCGGTTCTTCATGGACTGACCACATTGCCTATATACCATCGCAACATAAGTATTAGGTCATATTAAATGTGCCGCACTTCATGGACTTGGATGTCCGTTCTTTACGGGCTAACCACATTGCATATAAACCATCGCAACATAAGCATTAGGTCATATTACACGTGAAACTCTTATTGGGCTTGGCTGCCGGTTCTTCACAGGCTGACCACATTCCATTTAAACCATTGTGATATATGTATTGTGTCATATTACATGTGCTGCTTTTCATGGGCTTCGCTGTCAGTTCTTCACGGGCTGACCACATAGCATTTAAACCATTGCGACATAAGTATTAGGTCATATTACACATGTAATTCTTCATGGGCTTTATGTTGGTTCTTCACAGGCTGACCACATTCCATTTGAACTATCGCTACATAAGTATTAGGTCGCATTAAACATGCCACTCTTCATGGACTTGGTTGTCGGTTCTTCACCGGCTGACAACATTGCATTTAAACCATCGCGACATAAGCATTACGTCATATTACACATGCTGCTCTTCATGGGCTTGGCTGTCGGTTCTTCATGGGCTGACCACACTGCATTTAAACCGTCGCGTCATAAGTATTAGGTCATATTACATGTGCCATCATGGGCTTGGCTGTTGGTTCTTCACAGGCTGACCACATGTATTTAAACCATCGCGTTATAAGTATTATGTCATCTTACATGTGCCGTTCTTCATGGGCTTGGATGTCGGTTCTTCATGGGCTGACCACATAGCATTTAAACCAGCGTGACATATGTATTACTCCGTATTACATGTGCCGCTCTTCTTGGCTGTTGGTTCTTCACCACATAAGTATTATGTCATATTACACATGCCACTCTTCATGGGATTGGCTGTCGGTTCTTCACGGGCTGACCACATTGTATTTGAACCATCTCGATATAAGTGTTAGGTCATATTACATGTGCCGCCCTTCATGGGCTTGGCTGTTGGTTCTTCACGGGCTGACCACATTGCATTTAACCCATCACGACATAAGTATTAGGTCATATTACATCAGCCACTCTTTATGGGCTTGGCTTTCGGTTAACTGGCCACATTGCATTTAAACCATCGCAACATAACTATTAGGTCATATTAAATGTGCCACTTTTCATGGGCTTCGCTGCCAGTTCTTCACGGACTGACCACATTGCAATTAAACCATCGCAACATAAGTATTAGGTCATATTACACATGCCGTTCTTCAAGGGCCTGGCTGTTGGTTCTTCCTGGACTGACTGCATTGCATATAAACCATCGCAACATAAGTATTAGGTCATATTACACATGCTGTTCTTCATGGGCTTGGCTGTCGGTTCTTCTCGTGCTGAGCACATTGCATTTAAACCGTCGTGACATAAGTATTAGGTCATATTACAAGTGTTGCTCTTCATGGGCTTGGCTGTCAGTTCTTCACGGGCCGACCACATTGCATTTAAACCATCACAACATAAGTATTACGTGATATTACACATGCAACTCTTCATGGGCTTGGCTGTCGTTTCATCGCAGGCAGGGTACATTGCATTTAATCCATCGCGACATAACTATTAGGTCATATTACATGTGCCACTCTTCATGGGCTTGGCTGTCGGTTCTTCATGGGTTGACCACATTGCATTTAATTTATAGTGACATATTAAGTATTAGTTCGTATTACACATGCCGCTCTTCATGAGCTTTGCTGTCGGTTCCTCACCGGCTGACCACATTGCATTTAAATCATCGCGACATAAGTATTAGGTCATATTACACATGCCCCTCTTCATGGGCTTGGCTGTCGGTTCTTCATGGGCTGACCACATTGCATTTAAAACACCGCGAGATAAGTGTTAGGTCATATTTCATGTGCTGCTCTTCATGGGCTTGGCTGTCGGTTCTTCACGGATTGACCACATTGGATATAAACCATCGCAATATAAGTATTATGTCATATTGCACATGCAACTCTTCATTGGCTTGGTTGTCAGTTCTCCATGAGCTGACCATCGACAGCCAAGCGCATGAAGAGTGCCCCATGTAATATGACCTAATACTTATGTTGTGATTGCTTAAATGTAATGTTTTCAGCCCGTGAACAACCGACCGCAAGGCCCATGAATAGCGGCACATGTAATATGACTCAATACTTTTGTTGTGGTGGTTTAAATGCAATGTGCTCAGACCGTGAAGAACCAACAGCCAAGGCCATGAGGAGAGGCACGTGTAATATGACCTAATACTTATGTCATGATGATTTAAATGCAATGTGGTCAGCCCATGAAGAACCGATAGCCTAGCCCATGAAGAGCGCCACATGTAATATGACCTAATACTTATGTCGCGATGGTTTAAATGCAATGTGGTCAGCCCATGAAGAACCGACAGCCAAGCCCATGAAGAGTTACACATGTAATATGACCTAATACTTATGACGCGATGATTTAAATGCAAGGCGGTCAGCCCATGAAGAACCGACAGCCAAGCCCATGAAGAGTGGCATGTGTAATGTGATCTAATACTTATGACGTGATGGTTTAAATGCAATGTCATCAGCCCGCGAAGAACCAACAGGAAACCCCTATAAGAGCGGCATGTGTAATATGACCTAATACTTATGTCATGATAGTATAAATGCAATGTGTTCAGCCCGAGAAGAACCGACACCCAAGCCCATGAACAGTGGCAGATGTAATATGACCTAATACTTATGTTGTGATGGTTTAAATGCAATGTGTTGAGCCCATGAAGAACTGATAGCCTAGCCCATGAAGAGTGACACATGTAATATGACCTAATACTGATGTCACATTCCATTTAAACCATCGAGACATAAGTATTAGGTCGTATTAAACGTGCCGCTCTTCATGGGCTTGGCTGTCGGTTCTTCATGGGCTGACTGCATTGCATTGAAACCATCGTGAAATAAGTATTAGGTCATATTACACGTGCCACACTTCTACGGCTTGGCTGTTGGTTCTCACGGGCTGACCACATTGCATTTAAACCATCGCAACATGAGTATTAGGTCATATTACACATGTCGCTCTTCATGGGACTGGCCGTCGGTTCTTCATGGTCTTACCACATTGCATTACCACATTGCATTTAAATCACCACGACATAAGTATTAGGTCATATGACATGTGCCACTCTTCATGGGTTTGGCTGTCGGTTCTTCACAGCCTGACCATATTGCATTTAAACCATCACGACATAAGTATTAGGTCATATTACACAGGCTGCTCTTCATGGACTTGGCTTTAAGTTCCTCAATGGCTGGCCACATTGCATTTAAACCATCGCGGCATAAGTATTAGGTCATATTACACGTTCCGCTCTTCTTGGGCTTGGCTGTCGGTTCTTCACGAGCTGACCACATTGCATTTAACTCATCACGACATAAGTATTAGGTCATATTACATCAGCCGCTCTTCATGGACTTGGCTTTCGGTTCCTCATTGGCTGGACACATTGTATTTAAACCATCACAACATAACTGTTACATCATATTAAACATGCCGCTCTTCATGGGCTTGGCTGCCGCTTCTTTATGGGCTGACCACTCTGCGTACATTTAAACCATCTCGAAACAAGTATTAGATCATCTGACACGTTCCTCTCTTCATGGGCTTTGCTGTCGGTTCTTCACAGACTGACCACATTGCATTTAAACCAACGGAACATAAGTATTATGTCATCTGACATGTGCGGCTCTTCATGGGCTTGGCTGTCGGTTCTTCATGTGCTGACCACCTTGCATACCTTTAAACCAACGCAAAACAAGTATTAGGTCATCTGACACATGCCGCTCTTCATGGGTTTGGCTGTCGGTTCTTCGTGGGCTGACTACTTTTCATACATTTAAACCATCGCGACATAAGTATTAGGTCATGTGACACATGCTGCTCTTCATGGGCTTGGCTGTCGGTTCTTCATGGGCTGGCCACTTTGCATACATTTAAACCAACATTACATAAGCATTAGGGCGTCTGACACGTGCCACTCTTCATTGGTTGGCTGTCGGTCCTTCATGGGCTGACCACTTTACATACATTTAAACCATCGCGAAACAAGTATTAGGTCATCTGACACGTGCCGCTCTTCATGGGCTTGGCTGTCAGTTCTTCATGGGCTGACCACTTTGCATTTAAACCATCGCAACATAAGTATTAGGTCATATTACATCAGCCGCTCTTCATGGACTTGGCTTTCAGTTCCTCATTGGGTGGCCACATTGTATTTAAACCATCACAACATAACTATTACGTCATATTAAACATGCCGCTCTTCATGGGCTTGGCTGCCACTTCTTTATGGGCTGACCACTCAGCGTACATTTAAACCATCGCGAAACAAGTATTAGATCATCTGACACATGCCTCTCTTCATGGGCTTTGCTGTCGGTTCTTCACGGACTGACCACATTGCATTTAAACCAACGGAACATAAGTATTAGGTCATATTACATGTGCCACTCTTCATGGGCTTGGCTGTCAGTTCTTCATGGTCTGACCACTTTGCATACATTTAAGCCAACGTTACATAAGTATTAAGTCATCTGACACAAAGCCGCTCTTCATGGGCTTGGCTGTCGGTTCTTCATGGGCTGACCACTTTACATACATTTGATCCATTGCGAAACATGTATTAGGCCATCTGACACATGCCGCTCTTCATGGGCTTGGATGTCGGTTCTTCATGGTCTGACCACTTTGCATACATTTAAACCAACGCGACATTAGTATTAGGTCATCTGACACATGTCGCTCTTCATGGGCTTGGCTGTTGGTTCTTCATGGGCTGACCACTTTACACACATTTGAACTATCGCGAAACACGTATTACGTCATCTGACTAGTGCCTCTCTTCATGGGCTTGCCTGTTGGTTCTTCATGGTCTGACCACTTTAATACATTTAAACCAATGCGACATAAGTATTAGGTCATCTGACACATGCCGCTCTTCATGGGCTTGGCTGTTGGTTCTTTATGGACTGACGACTTTGCATACATTTAGCCATCGTGAAACAAGTATTAGGTCATCTGACATGTGCGGCTCTTCATGGGCTTGGCTGTCGGTTCTTCATGTGCTGACCACTTTGCATACATTTAAACCAGCGCAAAACAAGTATTTGGTCCTCTGACATGTGCCGCTCTTCATGGGCTTGACTGTCGATTCTTTATGGGCTGACCACTCTGCATACATTTAAACCATCGCGACATAAGTATTAGATCATCTGACACGTGCCGCTCTTCATGGGCTTGGCTGTAGGTTCTTCATGGGCTGACCACTTTGCATACATATAAACCAACACGACATAAGTATTAGGTCGTCCGAAACATGCCACTCTTCATGGGATGCCTGTCGGTTCTTCATGGGCTGACCACTGTGCATATATTTAAACCATCGCGGCATAAGTATTAGGTAATCTGACACGTGCCACTCTTCATGGGTTGGCTGTCGGTTCTTCATGGGCTGACCATTTTACATACATTTAAACCATCACGAAACAAGTATTCGGTCATCTGACGCATGCCACTCTTCATGGGTTGGCTGTCCGTTCTTCATGGGCTGACCACTTTGCATACATTTAAACCATTGTGAAACAAGTGTTAGGTCATCTGACACGTGCCACTCTTCATGGGTTGGGTGTCAGTTCTTCAGGGGCTGACCACTTTACATAGATTTAAACCATCGCGGAACAAGTGTTAGGTCATCTGACATGTGCCGCTCTTCATGGGCTTGGCTATCTGTTCTTCATGGGCTGGCCACTTTGCATTCATTTAAACCATCGCAAAACAAGTATTAGGTCATCTGACATGTGCCACTCTTCATGGGTTGGCTGTCGGTTCTTCATGGGCTGACCATTTTACATACTTTTAAACCATCGTGAAACAAGTATTAGGTCATCTGACATGTACCACTCTTCACGGGCTTGGCTTTGGTTCTTCATGGGCTGACCACTTTGCATACATTTTAACCAACACGACATAACTATTAGGTCATCTGACACATGCTGATCTTCATGGGCTTGGCTGTCGGCTCTTCATAGACTGACCACATTGCATACATTTAAACCATCGCAAAACAAGAATTAGGTCATCTGACACGTGCCGCTCTTCATGGGCTTGGCTGTCGGTTCTTCATGGGCTGACCACTTTGCATACATTTAAACCATCGCAAAACAAGAATTAGGTCAGCTGACATGTGCTGCTCTTCATGGGCTTGGCTGTCGGTTCTTCATGCGCTGACCACTTTGCATACATTTAAACCATCGCAAAACAAGTATTAGGTCATCTGACACATGCCACTCTTCATGGGTTGTCTGTCGGATCTTCTTGTGCTGACCACTTTACATAAATTGAAACCGTCGCGAAACACGTATTAGGTCATCTGACACGTGCCGCTCTTCATGGGCTTGGCTTTGGTTCTTCATGGGCTGACCACTTTGCATACATTTAAACCAACGCGACATAAGTATTAGGTCATCTGACATATGCTGCTCTTCATGGGCTTGGCTGTCAGTTCTTCATGGGCTGACCACTTTGCATACATTTGAACCATCGCGACATAAGTATTAGGTAATCTGACACGTGCCACTCTTCATGGGCTTGGCTGTCGGTTCTTCATGGGCTGACCCCTTTACATACACTAAAAGCATCGAAAAAGAAGTATTAGGTCATCTGACACGTGCCACTCTTCATGGGCTTGGCTGTCAGTTCTTCATGGGCTGACCACATTGCATACATTTAAACCAATGCGACCTAAGTATTAGGTCATCTGAAACATCCCGTTCTTTATGGGCTTGGCTGTCGATTCTTCATGGTATGACCACTTTGTATACATTTAAACCATCGCGACATAAGTATTAGGTCATCTAACACGTGCCACTCTTCATAGGCTTGGCTGTAGGTTCTTCATGGGCTGACCACTTTGCATACATTTAAACCAACGCGACTTAAGTATTCGGTCATCTGACGCGTGCCACTCTTCATGGGTTGGCTGTCCGTTCTTCATGGGCTGACCACTTTGCATACATTTAAACCATTGTGAAACAAGTGTTAGGTCATCTGACACGTGCCACTCTTCATGGGTTGGGTGTCAGTTCTTCATGGGCTGACCACTTTACATAGATTTTAACCATCGCGGAACAAGTGTTAGGTCATCTGACATGTGCCGCTCTTCATGGGCTTGGCTATCTGTTCTTCATGGGCTGGCCACTTTGCATTCATTTAAACCATCACAAAACAAGTATTAGGTCATCTGACATGTGCCACTCTTCATGGGTTGGCTGTCAGTTCTTCATGGGCTGACCATTTTACATACATTTAAACCAACGCGACATTATTATTAGGTCATCTGACACGTGCCTTTCTTCAGGGGCTTGGCTGTCTGTTCTTCATGGGCTGACCACATTGCATTTCAACCATCACAACATAAGTATTAGATCATATTACACGTGCCAATCTTCATTGGCTTTTCTTTCAGTTCCTCATTGGCTGGCCACATTACATTTAAACCATCGCAACATAACTAATAGGTCGTATTACATGTGCCGCTCTTTATGGGTTTGGCTGTCGGTTCTTCACGGACTGACCACAGTGCATTTAAACCATCGTGACCTAAGTATTAGGTCATATTACACATGGTGCTCTTCATGGGCTTGGCTGTTGGTTCTTCACGGGCTGACCACATTGCATTTAAACCATTGCGACATAAGTATTAGGTCATATTACACATGCCGCTCTTCATGGGCTTGGCTGTTGGTTCTTCACGGACTGACCACAGTGCATTTAAACCATCGCAACATAAGTATTAGGTCATATTACACATGCTGCTGTTCATGGGCTTGTCTATCGGTTCTTCATGTGCTTACCACATTGCATTTAAACCATTGTGACATAAGTATTAAGTCATATTACACTTGCCGCTCTTCATGGGCTTGGCATTCAGATCTTCACGGGCTGACACATTGCATTTAAACCATCGCGACATAAGTGTTAGGTCATATTACACATGCCACTCTTCTTGGGCTTGATTGTTGGTTCTCCATGGGCTGAGCACATTGCATTTAAACCGTCACGACATAAGTATTGAGTCATATTACACGTGCTGCTCTTCATGAGCTTGGCTGTTGGTTGTTCACAGGCTGACCACATTGCATTTAAACAATTGCGACATAGGTATTAGGTCATATTACACGTGCTGCTTGTCATGGGCTTGGCTGTCGATGGTCAGTTCGTGGAGAACTGACAGCCAAGCCCATGAAGAGTTGCACGTGTAATATGACCTAATATTTATGTTGCAATGGTTTATATGCAATGTGGTCAGTCTGTGAAGTACCGACAGCCAAGCCCATGAAGAGCGTTACATTTAATATGGCCTAATACTTATGTCGCGATTGTTTAAATGTAATGTGGTCAGCCCTTGAAGAACCGACAACCAAGCCCATAAAGAGAGCTATGTGTAACATGACCTAATACTTATGTCATGATGTTTTTAATGCAATGTAGTCTGCCCGAGAAGAACCGACAGCCAAGTCCATGAAGAGCGGCAGATGTAATATGACCTAATACTTATGTTGCGATGGTTTAAATGCAATGTGGTCAACCCGTGAAGAACCGACAGCCAAGCGCATGAAGAGTGGCATGTGCAATATGACCTAATATTTATGTAGCGATGGTTTAGATGCAATGTGGTCAGCCCGTGAACAACCGACAGTCAAGCCCAAGAAGAGCGGCACCTGTAACAAGGCCTAATACTTATGTCACGATGGTCTAAATGCAATGTTGTCAGCCCGTGAAGAACTGGCAGCCATGCCCATGAAGAGGAGCATGTGTAACATGACCTAATACTTATGTTGCGCTGGTTTAAATGCAATGTGGTCAGAGTGTAAAGAACTGACAGCCAAGCCAATGAAGAGTGGCACATGTAGTATGACCTAATACTTATGTCGCGATGGTTTAAATGCAATGTAGTCAGCCCATGAGGAACCGACAGACAGGCCCATGAAGATTGGCACGTGTTGCGATGATAGCATATTAGACTTGCAGCTATTCATGGGCTTGGCTTTCAGTTCTGATGGGCTGACGACATTGCATTTAAACCATCGCGACATAAGTATTAGGTAATATTACACGTTCCGATCTTCAGGGGCTTGGCTGTCGGTTCCTCACAGGCTGACCACATTGCATTTAATCCATCACTACTCAATCATTAGGTCCTATTGCATGTTCTGCTCTTCATGGGCTTGGCTGTCGGTTCTTCATGGGCTGACCACTTTATATACATTTAAACCATCGCAAAACAAGTATTAGGTCATCTGACACATGCCACTCTTCATGGGTTGTCTGTCGGATCTTCTTGTGCTGACCACTTTACATAAATTGAAACCGTCGCGAAACACATATTAGGTCATCTGACACGTGCCGCTCTTCATGGGCTTGGCTGTTGGTTCTTCATGGGCTGACCACTTTACACACATTTGAACTATCGCGAAACATGTATTACGTCATCTGACTAGTGCCTTTCTTCATGGGCATACCTGTTGGTTCTTCATAGTCTGACCACTTTGAATACATTTAAACCAATGCGACATAAGTATTAGGTCATCTGACATATGCCACTCTTCATGGGCTTGGCTGTTGGTTCTTTATGGACTGACGACTTTGCATACATTTAGCCATCGTGAAACAAGTATTAGGTCATCTGACATGTGCGGCTCTTCATGGGCTTGACTGTCGGTTCTTCATGTGCTGACCACTTTACATACATTTAAACCAGCGCAAAACAAGTATTAGTTCCTCTGACATGTGCCGCTCTTCATGGGCTTGACTGTCGATTCTTTATGAGCTGACCACTCTGCATACATTTAAACCATCGCGACATAAGTATTAGATCATCTGACATGTGCCGCTCTTCATGGGCTTGGCTGTCGGTTCTTCATGGGCTGACCACTTTGCATACATATAAACCAACACAACATAAGTATTAGGTTGTCCGAAACATGCCACTCTTCATGGGATGCCTGTCGGTTCTTCATGGGCTGACCACTCTGCATATATTTAAACCATGGTGGCATAAGTATTAGGTAATCTGACACGTGCCACTCTTCATGGGTTGGCTGTCGGTTCTTCATAGGCTGACCATTTTACATACATTTAAACCATCACGAAACAAGTATTCAGTCATCTGATGCGTGCCACTCTTCATGGGTTGGCTGTCCGTTCTTCATGGGGTGACCACTTTCCATACATTTAAACCATTGTGAAACAAGTGTTAGGTCATCTGACACGTGCCACTCTTCATGGGTTGGGTGACAGTTCTTCATGGGCTGACCACTTTACATAGATTTAAACCATCGCGGAACAAGTGTTAGGTCATCTGACATGTGCCACTCTTCATGGGCTTGGCTATCTGTTCTTCATGGGCTGGCCACTTTGCATTCATTTAAACCATCGCAAAACAAGTATTAGGTCATCTGACATGTGCCACTCTTCATGGGTTGGCTGTCGGTTCTTCATGGGCTGACCATTTTACATACATTTAAACCATCGTGAAACAAGTATTAGGTCATCTGACATGTGCCACTCTTCATGGGCTTGGCTTTGGTTCTTCATGGGCTGACCACTTTGCATACATTTTAACCAACACGACATAAGTATTAGGTCATCTGACACATGCTGATCTTCATGGGCTTGGCTGTCGGCTCTTCGTAGACTGACCACATTGCATATATTTAAACCATCGCGAAACAAGAATTAGGTCATCTGACATGTGCCGCTCTTCATGGGCTTGGCTGTCGGTTCTTCATGGGCTGACCACTTTGCATACATTTAAACCATCGCGAAACAAGAATTAGGTCATCTGACATGTGCTGCTCTTCATGGGCTTGGCTGTCGGTTCTTCATGCGATGACCACTTTGCATACATTTAAACCATCGCAAAACAAGTATTAGGTCATCTGACACATGCCACTCTTCATGGGTTGTCTGTCGGATCTTCTTGTGCTGACCACTCTACATAAATTTAAACCGTCGCGAAACACATATTAGGTCATCTGACACGTGCCGCTCTTCATGGGCTTGGCTTTGGTTCTTCATGGGCTGACCACTTTGCATACATTTAAACCAACGTGACATAAGTATTAGGTCATCTGACATATGCTGCTCTTCATGGGCTTGGCTGTCGGTTCTTCATGGGCTGACCACTTTGCATACATTTGAACCATCGCGACATAAGTATTAGGTAATCTGACACGTGCCACTCTTCATGGGCTTGGCTGTTGGTTCTTCCTGGGCTGACCCCTTTACATATACTAAAAGCATCGAAAAAGAAGTATTAGGTCGTCTGACACGTGCCACTCTTCATGGGCTTGGCTGTCAGTTCTTCATGGGCTGACCACATTGCATACATTTAAACTAACACGACCTAAGTATTAGGTCATCTGATACATCCCGTTCTTTATGGGCTTGTCTGTCGATTCTTCTTGGTATGACCACTTTGTATACATTTAAACCATCGCGACATAAGTATTAGGTCATCTAACACGTGCGACTCTTCATAGGCTTGGCTGTAGGTTCTTCATGGGCTGACCACTTTGCATACATTTAAACCAACGCGACTTAACTATTAGGTCATCTGACACGTACCAGCTCTTCATGGGCTTGGCTGTCGGTTCCTCTTGGGCTGACCACTTTGCATACATTTAAACCAACGCGACATAATTATTAGGTCATCTGACACGTGCCTTTCTTCAGGGGCTTGGCTGTCTATTCTTCATGGGCTGACCACATTGCATTTCAACCATCACAACATAAGTATTAGATCATATTACACGTGCCAATCTTCATTGGCTTTTCTTTCAGTTCCTCATTGGCTGGCCACATTACATTTAAACCATCGCAACATAACTAATAGGTCGTATTACATGTGCCGCTCTTTATGGGTTTGGCTGTCGGTTCTTCACGGACTGACCACAGTGCATTTAAACCATCGTGACCTAAGTATTAGGTCATATTACACATGGCGCTCTTCATGGGCTTGGCTGTTGGTTCTTCACGGGCTGACCACATTGCATTTAAACCATTGCGACATAAGTATTAGGTCATATTACACATGCCGCTCTTCATGGGCTTGGCTGTCGGTTCTTCATGGACTGACCACATTGCATATAAACAATCGCAACATAAGTATTAGGTCATATTACACATGCTGCTGTTCATGGGCTTGTCTATCGGTTCTTCATGTGCTTACCACATTGCATTTAAACCATTGTGACATAAGTATTAAGTCATATTACACTTGCCGCTCTTCATGGGCTTGGCATTCAGATCTTCACGGACTGACACATTGCATTTAAACCATCGCGACATAAGTGTTAGGTCATATTACACATGCCACTCTTCTTGGGCTTGATTGTTGGTTCTCCACGGGCTGAGCACATTGCATTTAAACCGTCGCGACATAAGTATTGAGTCATATTACACGTGCTGCTCTTCATGAGCTTGGCTGTTGGTTGTTCACAGGCTGACCACATTGCATTTAAACAATTGCGACATAGGTATTAGGTCATATTACACGTGCTGCTTGTCATGGGCTTGGCTGTCGATGGTCAGTTCGTGGAGAACTGACAGCCAAGCTCATGAAGAGTCGCACGTGTAATATGACCTAATATTTATGTTGCAATGGTTTATATGCAATGTGGTCAGTCTGTGAAGTACCGACAGCCAAGCCCATGAAGAGCGTTACATTTAATATGGCCTAATACTTATGTCGCGATGGTTTAAATGTAATGTGGTCAGCCCTTGAAGAACCGACAACCAAGCCCATAAAGAGAGCTATGTGTAACATGACCTAATACTTATGTCATGATGTTTTTAATGCAATGTAGTCTGCCTGAGAAGAACCGACAGCCAAGTCCATGAAGAGCGGCAGATGTAATATGACCTAATACTTATGTTGCGATGGTTTAAATGCAATGTGGTCAACCCGTGAAGAACCGACAGCCAAGCACATGAAGAGTGGCATGTGCAATATGACCTAATATTTATGTAGCGATGGTTTAGATGCAATGTGGTCAGCCCGTGAACAACCGACAGTCAAGCCCAAGAAGAGCGGCACCTGTAACAAGGCCTAATACTTATGTCGCGATGGTCTAAATGCAATGTTGTCAGCCCGTGAAGAACTGGCAGCCATGCCCATGAAGAGGAGCACGTGTAACATGACCTAATACTTATGTTGCACTGGTTTAAATGCAATGTGGTCAGAGTGTAAAGAACTGAAAGCCAAGCCAATGAAGAGTGGCACATGTAGTATGACCTAATACTTATGTCGCGATGGTTTAAATGCAATATAGTCAGCCCATGAGGAACCGACAGACAGGCCCATGAAGATTGGCACATGTTGCGATGATAGCATATTAGACTTGCAGCTATTCATGGGCTTGGCTTTCAGTTCTGATGGGCTGACGACATTGCATTTAAACCATCGCGACATAAGTATTAGGTAATATTACACGTTCCGATCTTCAGGGGCTTGGCTGTCGGTTCCTCACAGGCTGACCACATTGTATTTAATCCATCACTCCTCAAGTATTGGGTCCTATTGCATGTTCTGCTCTTCATGGGCTTGGCTGTCGGTCCTTCATGGGCTGACCACTTTATATACATTTAAACCATTTCGAAACAAATATTAGGTCATCTGACACATGCCGCTCTTCATGGGCTTGGCTGTCGGTTCTTCATGGACTAACCACCTTGCATACATTTAAATCAATGCAAAACAAGTATTAGGTCATCTGACACGTTCCGCTCTTCATGGCCTTGGCTGTCGGTTCTTTATGGGCTGACCACTTTGCACACATTTAAACCATCACGACACAAGTATTAGGTCATCTGACACGTGCCACTCTTCATGGGTTGGCTGTTGGTTCTTCATGGGCTGACCACACTTTGCATACACCTAAACCATCGCGACGTAAGTATAAGTATTAGGTCATCTGACATGTGCCTCTCTTCATGGGCTTGGCTGTCGGTTCTTCATGGGCTGACCACTTTGCATACATATAAACCAACACGGCATAAGTATTAGGTCGTCCGAAACATGCCACTCTTCATGGGATGCCTGTCGGTTCTTCATGGGCTGACCACTCTGCCTATATTTAAACCGTCGCGGCATAAGTATTAGGTAATCTGACACGTGCCACTCTTCATGGGTTGGCTGTCGTTTCTTCATGGGCTGACCATTTTACATACATTTAAACCATCACGAAAAAAGTATTCGGTCATCTGACGCGTGCCACTCTTCATGGGTTGGCTGTCCGTTCTTCATGGGCTGACCACTTTGCATACATTTAAACCATTGTGAAACAAATGTTAGGTCATCTGACACGTGCCACTCTTCATGGGTTGGGTGTCAGTTCTTCATGGTCTGACCACTTTACATAGATTTAAACCATCGCGGAACAAGTGTTAGGTCATCTGACACGTGCTGCTCTTCATGGGCTTGGCTATCTGTTCTTCATGGGCTGGCCACTTTGCATTCATTTAAACCATCGCAAAACAAGTATTAGGTCATCTGACATGTGCCACTCTTCATGGGTTGGCTGTCGGTTCTTCATGGGCTGACCATTTTACATACATTTAAACCATCGTGAAACAAGTATTAGGTCATCTGACATGTGCCGCTCTTCATGGGCTTGGCTTTGGTTCTTCATGGGCTGACCACTTTGCATACATTTTAACCAACACGACATAAGTATTAGGTCATCTGACACATGCTGATCTTCATGGGCTTGGCTGTCGGCTCTTCATAGACTGACCACATTGCATACATTTAAACCATCGCAAAACAAGAATTAGGTCATCTGACACATGTCGCTCTTCATGGGCTTGGCTGTCGGTTCTTCATGGGCTGACCACTTTGCATACATTTAAACCATCGCGAAACAAGAATTAGGTCATCTGACATGTGCTGCTCTTCATGGGCTTGGCTGTCGGTTCTTCATGCGCTGACCACTTTGCATACATTTAAACCATCGCAAAACAAGTATTAGGTCATCTGATACATGCCACTCTTCATGGGTTGTCTGTCGGATCTTCTTGTGCTGACCACTTTACATAAATTGAAACCGTCGCGAAACACGTATTTGGTCATCTGACATGTGCCGCTCTTCATGGGCTTGGCTTTGGTTCTTCATGGGCTGACCACTTTGCATACATTTAAACCAACGCGACATAAGTATTAGGTCATCTGACATATGCTGCTCTTCATGGGCTTGGCTGTCGGTTCTTCATGGGTTGACCACTTTGCATACATTTGAACCATCGCGTCATAAGTATTAGGTAATCTGACACGTGCCACTCTTCATGGGCTTGGCTGTCGGTTCTTCATGGGCTGACCCCTTTACATACACTAAAAGCATCGCAAAAGAAGTATTAGGTCATCTGACACATGCCACTCTTCATGGGCTTGACTGTCAGTTCTTCATGGGCTGACCACATTGCGTACATTTAAACCAACGCGACCTAAGTATTAGGTCATCTGAAACATCCCGTTCTTTATGGGCTTGGCTGTCGATTCTTCATGGTATGACCACTTTGTATATATTTAAACCATCGCGACATAAGTATTAGGTCATCTAACACGTGCCACTCTTCATAGGCTTGGCTGTAGGTTCTTCATGGGCTGACCACTTTGCATACATTTAAACCAACGCGACTTAAGTATTAGGTCATCTGACACGTACCAGCTCTTCATGGGCTTGGCTGTCGGTTCCTCTTGGGCTGACCACTTTGCATACATTTTAACCAACGCGACATAATTATTAGGTCATCTGACACGTGCCTTTCTTCAGGGGCTTGGCTGTCTATTCTTCATGGGCTGACCACATTGCATTTCAACCATCACAACATAAGTATTAGATCATATTACACGTGCCAATCTTCATTGGCTTTTCTTTCAGTTCCTCATTGGCTGGCCACATTACATTAGGTCATATTACATCAGCCGCTCTTCATGGACTTGGCTTTCAGTTCCTCATTGGGTGGCCACATTGTATTTAAACCATCACAACATAACTATTACGTCATATTAAACATGCCGCTCTTCATGGGCTTGGCTGCTGCTTCTTTATGGGCTGACCACTCAGCGTACATTTAAACCATCGCGAAACAAGTATCAGATCATCTGACACATGCCTCTCTTCATGGGCTTTGCTGTCGGTTCTTCACGGACTGACCACATTGCATTTAAACCAACGGAACATAAGTATTAGGTCATATTACATGTGCCACTCTTCATGGGCTTGTCTGTCAGTTCTTCATGGTCTGACCACTTTGCATACATTTAAGCCAACGTGACATAAGTATTAAGTCATCTGACACATGCCGCTCTTCATGGGCTTGGCTGTCAGTTCTTCATGGGCTGACCACTTTACATACATTTGATCCATTGCGAAACATGTATTAGGCCATCTGACACATGCCGCTCTTCATAGGCTTGGATGTCGGTTCTTCATGGTCTGACCACTTTGCATACATTTAAACCAACGCGACATTAGTATTAGGTCATCTGACACATGCCGCTCTTCATGGGCTTGGCTGTTGGTTCTTCATGGGCTGACCACTTTACACACATTTGAACTATCGCGAAACAAGTATTACGTCATCTGACTAGTGCCTCTCTTCATGGCCTTGCCTGTTGGTTCTTCATAGTCTGACCACTTTGAATACATTTAAACCAATGCGACATAAGTATTAGGTCATCTGACACATGCTGCTCTTCATGGGCTTGGCTGTTGGTTCTTTATGGACTGACGACTTTGCATACATTTAGCCATCGTGAAACAAGTATTAGGTCATCTGACATGTGCGGCTCTTCATGGGCTTGGCTGTCGGTCCTTCATGTGCTGACCACTTTACATACATTTAAACCAGCGCAAAACAAGTATTAGGTCATCTGACACATGCCACTCTTCATGGGTTGTCTGTCGGATCTTCTTGTGCTGACCACTTTACATAAATTGAAACCGCCTCGAAACACGTATTAGGTCATCTAACACGTGCCGCTCTTCATGGGCTTGGCTTTGGTTCTTCATGGGCTGACCACTTTGCATACATTTAAACCAACGCGACATAAGTATTAGGTCATCTGACATATGCTGCTCTTCATGGGCTTGGCTGTCGGTTCTTCATGGGTTGACCACTTTGCATACATTTGAACCATCGCGTCATAAGTATTAGGTAATCTGACACGTGCCACTCTTCATGGGCTTGGCTGTCGGTTCTTCATGGGCTGACCCCTTTACATACACTAAAAGCATCGCAAAAGAAGTATTAGGTCATCTGACACATGCCACTCTTCATGGGCTTGGCTGTCAGTTCTTCATGGGCTGTCCACATTGCGTACATTTAAACCAACGCGACCTAAGTATTAGGTCATCTGAAACATCCCGTTCTTTATGGGCTTGGCTGTCGATTCTTCATGGTATGACCACTTTGTATACATTTAAGCCATCGCGACATAATTATTAGGTAATCTAACATGTGCCACTCTTCATAGGCTTGGCTGTAGGTTCTTCATGGGCTGACCACTTTGCATACATTTAAACCAACGCGACTTAAGTATTAGGTCATCTGACACGTACCAGCTCTTCATGGGCTTGGCTGTTGGTTCTTTATGGACTGACGACTTTGCATACATTTAGCCATCGTGAAACAAGTATTAGGTCATCTGACATGTGCGGCTCTTCATGGGCTTGGCTGTCGGTCCTTCATGTGCTGACCACTTTACATACATGTAAACCAGCGCAAAATAAGTATTAGGTCCTCTGACATGTGCCACTCTTCATGGGCTTGACTGTCGATTCTTTATGAGCTGACCACTCTGCATACATTTAAACCATCGCGACATAAGTATTAGATCATCTGACATGTGCCGCTCTTCATGGGCTTGGCTGTCGGTTCTTCATGGGTTGACCACTTTGCATACATATAAACCAACACGACATAAGTATTAGGTTGTCCGAAACATGCCACTCTTCATGGGATGCCTGTCGGTTCTTCATGGGCTGACCACTCTGCATATATTTAAACCATCGCGGCATAAGTATTAGGTAATCTGACACGTGCCACTCTTCATGGGTTGGCTGTCGGTTCTTCATGGGCTGACCATTTTACATACATTTAAACCATCACGAAACAAGTATTCGGTCATCTGACGCGTGCCACTCTTCATGGGTTGGCTGCCCGTTCTTCATGGGCTGACCACTTTGCATACATTTAAACCATTGTGAAACAAGTGTTAGGTCATCTGACACGTGCCACTCTTCATGGGTTGGGTGTCAGTTCTTCATGGGCTGACCACTTTACATAGATTTAAACCATCGCGGAACAAGTGTTAGGTCATCTGACACGTGCCGCTCTTCATGGGCTTGGCTATCTGTTCTTCATGGGCTGGCCACTTTGCATTCATTTAAACCATCGCAAAACAAGTATTAGGTCATCTGACATGTGCCACTCTTCATGGGTTGGCTGTCGGTTCTTCATGGGCTGACCATTTTACATACATTTAAACCATCGTGAAACAAGTATTAGGTCATCTGACATGTCCCGCTCTTCTTGGGCTTGGCTTTGGTTCTTCATGGGCTGACCACTTTGCATACATTTTAACCAACACGACATAAGTATTAGGTCATCTGACACATGCTGATCTTCATGGGCTTGGCTGTCGGCTCTTCATAGACTGACCACATTGCATACATTTAAACCATCGAGAAACAAGAATTAGGTCATCTGACACGTGCCGCTCTTCATGGGCTTGGCTGTCGGTTCTTCATGGTCTGACCACTTTGCATACATTTAAACCATCGCGAAACAAGAATTAGGTCATCTGACATGTGCTGCTCTTCATGGGCTTGGCTGTCGGTTCTTCATGCGCTGACCACTTTGCATACATTTAAACCATCGCAAAACAAGTATTAGGTCATCTGACACATGCCACTCTTCATGGGTTGTCTGTCGGATCTTCTTGTGCTGACCACTTTACATAAATTGAAACCGTCCCGAAACACGTATTAGGTCATCTGACACGTGCCGCTCTTCATGGGCTTGGCTTTGGTTCTTCATGGGCTGACCACTTTGCATACATTTAAACCAACGCGACATAAGTATTAGGTCATCTGACATATGCTGCTCTTCATGGGCTTGGCTGTCGGTTCTTCATGGGTTGACCACTTTGCATACATTTGAACCATCGCGTCATAAGTATTAGGTAATCTGACACGTGCTACTCTTCATGGGCTTGGCTGTCGGTTCTTCATGGGCTGACCCCTTTACATACACTAAAAGCATCGCAAAAGAAGTATTAGGTCATCTGACACATGCCACTCTTCATGGGCTTGACTGTCAGTTCTTCATGGGCTGTCCACATTGCGTACATTTAAACCAACGCGACCTAAGTATTAGGTCATCTGAAACATCCCGTTCTTTATGGGCTTGGCTGTCGATTCTTCATGGTATGACCACTTTGTATACATTTAAGCCATCGCGACATAATTATTAGGTCATCTAACATGTGCCACTCTTCATAGGCTTGGCTGTAGGTTCTTCATGGGCTGACCACTTTGCATACATTTAAACCAACGCGACTTAAGTATTAGGTCATCTGACACGTACCAGCTCTTCATGGGCTTGGCTGTCGGTTCCTCTTGGGCTGACCACTTTGCATACATTTTAACCAACGCGACATAATTATTAGGTCATCTGACACATGCCTTTCTTCAGGGGCTTGGCTGTCTATTCTTCATGGGCTGACCACATTGCATTTCAACCATCACAACATAAGTATTAGATCATATTACATGTGCCAATCTTCATTGGCTTTTCTTTTAGTTCCTCATTGGCTGGCCACATTACATTAGGTCATATTACATCAGCCGCTCTTCATGGACTTGGCTTTCAGTTCCTCATTGGGTGGCCACATTGTATTTAAACCATCACAACATAACTATTACGTCATATTAAACATGCCGCTCTTCATGGGCTTGGCTGCCGCTTCTTTATGGGCTGACCACTCAGCGTACATTTAAACCAACGCGAAACAAGTATCAGATCATCTGACACATGCCTCTCTTCATGGGCTTTGCTGTCGGTTCTTCACGGACTGACCACATTGCATTTAAACCAACGGAACATAAGTATTAGGTCATATTACATGTGCCACTCTTCATGGGCTTGTCTGTCAGTTCTTCATGGTCTGACCACTTTGCATACATTTAAGCCAACGTGACATAAGTATTAAGTCATCTGACACATGCCGCTCTTCATGGGCTTGGCTGTCAGTTCTTCATGGGCTGACCACTTTACATACATTTGATCCATTGCGAAACATGTATTAGGCCATCTGACACATGCCGCTCTTCATGGGCTTGGATGTCGGTTCTTCATGGTCTGACCACTTTGCATACATTTAAACCAACGCGACATTAGTATTAGGTCATCTGACACATGCCGCTCTTCATGGGCTTGGCTGTTGGTTCTTCATGGGCTGACCACTTTACACACATTTGAACTATCGCGAAACAAGTATTACGTCATCTGACTAGTGCCTCTCTTCATGGCCTTGCCTGTTGGTTCTTCATAGTCTGACCACTTTGAATACATTTAAACCAATGCGACATAAGTATTAGGTCATCTGACACATGCTGCTCTTCATGGGCTTGGCTGTTGGTTCTTTATGGACTGACGACTTTGCATACATTTAGCCATCGTGAAACAAGTATTAGGTCATCTGACATGTGCGGCTCTTCATGGGCTTGGCTGTCGGTCCTTCATGTGCTGACCACTTTACATACATTTAAACCAGCGCAAAACAAGTATTAGGTCATCTGACACATGCCACTCTTCATGGGTTGTCTGTCGGATCTTCTTGTGCTGACCACTTTACATAAATTGAAACTGCCTCGAAACACGTATTAGGTCATCTAACACGTGCCGCTCTTCATGGGCTTGGCTTTGGTTCTTCATGGGCTGACCACTTTGCATACATTTAAACCAACGCGACATAAGTATTAGGTCATCTGACATATGCTGCTCTTCATGGGCTTGGCTGTCGGTTCTTCATGGGTTGACCACTTTGCATACATTTGAACCATCGCGTCATAAGTATTAGGTAATCTGACACGTGCCACTCTTCATGGGCTTGGCTGTCGGTTCTTCATGGGCTGACCCCTTTACATACACTAAAAGCATCGCAAAAGAAGTATTAGGTCATCTGACACATGCCACTCTTCATGGGCTTGGCTGTCAGTTCTTCATGGGCTGTCCACATTGCGTACATTTAAACCAACGCGACCTAAGTATTAGGTCATCTGAAACATCCCGTTCTTTATGGGCTTGGCTGTCGATTCTTCATGGTATGACCACTTTGTATACATTTAAGCCATCGCGACATAATTATTAGGTAATCTAACATGTGCCACTCTTCATAGGCTTGGCTGTAGGTTCTTCATGGGCTGACCACTTTGCATACATTTAAACCAACGCGACTTAAGTATTAGGTCATCTGACACGTACCAGCTCTTCATGGGCTTGGCTGTTGGTTCTTTATGGACTGACGACTTTGCATACATTTAGCCATCGTGAAACAAGTATTAGGTCATCTGACATGTGCGGCTCTTCATGGGCTTGGCTGTCGGTCCTTCATGTGCTGACCACTTTACATACATGTAAACCAGCGCAAAATAAGTATTAGGTCCTCTGACATGTGCCACTCTTCATGGGCTTGACTGTCGATTCTTTATGAGCTGACCACTCTGCATACATTTAAACCATCGCGACATAAGTATTAGATCATCTGACATGTGCCGCTCTTCATGGGCTTGGCTGTCGGTTCTTCATGGGTTGACCACTTTGCATACATATAAACCAACACGACATAAGTATTAGGTTGTCCGAAACATGCCACTCTTCATGGGATGCCTGTCGGTTCTTCATGGGCTGACCACTCTGCATATATTTAAACCATCGCGGCATAAGTATTAGGTAATCTGACACGTGCCACTCTTCATGGGTTGGCTGTCGGTTCTTCATGGGCTGACCATTTTACATACATTTAAACCATCACGAAACAAGTATTCGGTCATCTGACGCGTGCCACTCTTCATGGGTTGGCTGTCCGTTCTTCATGGGCTGACCACTTTGCATACATTTAAACCATTGTGAAACAAGTGTTAGGTCATCTGACACGTGCCACTCTTCATGGGTTGGGTGTCAGTTCTTCATGGGCTGACCACTTTACATAGATTTAAACCATCGCGGAACAAGTGTTAGGTCATCTGACACGTGCCGCTCTTCATGGGCTTGGCTATCTGTTCTTCATGGGCTGGCCACTTTGCATTCATTTAAACCATCGCAAAACAAGTATTAGGTCATCTGACATGTGCCACTCTTCATGGGTTGGCTGTCGGTTCTTCATGGGCTGACCATTTTACATACATTTAAACCATCGTGAAACAAGTATTAGGTCATCTGACATGTCCCGCTCTTCTTGGGCTTGGCTTTGGTTCTTCATGGGCTGACCACTTTGCATACATTTTAACCAACACGACATAAGTATTAGGTCATCTGACACATGCTGATCTTCATGGGCTTGGCTGTCGGCTCTTCATAGACTGACCACATTGCATACATTTAAACCATCGAGAAACAAGAATTAGGTCATCTGACACGTGCCGCTCTTCATGGGCTTGGCTGTCGGTTCTTCATGGTCTGACCACTTTGCATACATTTAAACCATCGCGAAACAAGAATTAGGTCATCTGACATGTGCTGCTCTTCATGGGCTTGGCTGTCGGTTCTTCATGCGCTGACCACTTTGCATACATTTAAACCATCGCAAAACAAGTATTAGGTCATCTGACACATGCCACTCTTCATGGGTTGTCTGTCGGATCTTCTTGTGCTGACCACTTTACATAAATTGAAACCGTCCCGAAACACGTATTAGGTCATCTGACACGTGCCGCTCTTCATGGGCTTGGCTTTGGTTCTTCATGGGCTGACCACTTTGCATACATTTAAACCAACGCGACATAAGTATTAGGTCATCTGACATATGCTGCTCTTCATGGGCTTGGCTGTCGGTTCTTCATGGGTTGACCACTTTGCATACATTTGAACCATCGCGTCATAAGTATTAGGTAATCTGACACGTGCTACTCTTCATGGGCTTGGCTGTCGGTTCTTCATGGGCTGACCCCTTTACATACACTAAAAGCATCGCAAAAGAAGTATTAGGTCATCTGACACATGCCACTCTTCATGGGCTTGACTGTCAGTTCTTCATGGGCTGTCCACATTGCGTACATTTAAACCAACGCGACCTAAGTATTAGGTCATCTGAAACATCCCGTTCTTTATGGGCTTGGCTGTCGATTCTTCATGGTATGACCACTTTGTATACATTTAAGCCATCGCGACATAATTATTAGGTCATCTAACATGTGCCACTCTTCATAGGCTTGGCTGTAGGTTCTTCATGGGCTGACCACTTTGCATACATTTAAACCAACGCGACTTAAGTATTAGGTCATCTGACACGTACCAGCTCTTCATGGGCTTGGCTGTTGGTTCTTTATGGACTGACGACTTTGCATACATTTAGCCATCGTGAAACAAGTATTAGGTCATCTGACATGTGCGGCTCTTCATGGGCTTGGCTGTCGGTCCTTCATGTGCTGACCACTTTACATACATGTAAACCAGCGCAAAATAAGTATTAGGTCCTCTGACATGTGCCGCTCTTCATGGGCTTGACTGTCGATTCTTTATGAGCTGACCACTCTGCATACATTTAAACCATCGCGACATAAGTATTAGATCATCTGACATGTGCCGCTCTTCATGGGCTTGGCTGTCGGTTCTTCATGGGTTGACCACTTTGCATACATATAAACCAACACGACATAAGTATTAGGTTGTCCGAAACATGCCACTCTTCATGGGATGCCTGTCGGTTCTTCATGGGCTGGCCACTTTGCATTCATTTAAACCATCGCAAAACAAGTATTAGGTCATCTGACATGTGCCACTCTTCATGGGTTGGCTGTCGGTTCTTCATGGGCTGACCATTTTACATACATTTAAACCATCGTGAAACAAGTATTAGGTCATCTGACATGTGCCGCTCTTCATGGGCTTGGCTGTAGGTTCTTCATGGGCTGACCACTTTGCATACATTTAAACCAACGCGACTTAACTATTAGGTCATCTGACACGTACCAGCTCTTCATGGGCTTGGCTGTCGGTTCCTCTTGGGCTGACCACTTTGCATACATTTAAACCAACGCGACATAATTATTAGGTCATCTGACACGTGCCTTTCTTCAGGGGCTTGGCTGTCTATTCTTCATGGGCTGACCACATTGCATTTCAACCATCACAACATAAGTATTAGATCATATTACACGTGCCAATCTTCATTGGCTTTTCTTTCAGTTCCTCATTGGCTGGCCACATTACATTTAAACCATCGCAACATAACTAATAGGTCGTATTACATGTGCCGCTCTTTATGGGTTTGGCTGTCGGTTCTTCACGGACTGACCACAGTGCATTTAAACCATCGTGACCTAAGTATTAGGTCATATTACACATGGCGCTCTTCATGGGCTTGGCTGTTGGTTCTTCACGGGCTGACCACATTGCATTTAAACCATTGCGACATAAGTATTAGGTCATATTACACATGCCGCTCTTCATGGGCTTGGCTGTCGGTTCTTCATGGACTGACCACATTGCATATAAACAATCGCAACATAAGTATTAGGTCATATTACACATGCTGCTGTTCATGGGCTTGTCTATCGGTTCTTCATGTGCTTACCACATTGCATTTAAACCATTGTGACATAAGTATTAAGTCATATTACACTTGCCGCTCTTCATGGGCTTGGCATTCAGATCTTCACGGACTGACACATTGCATTTAAACCATCGCGACATAAGTGTTAGGTCATATTACACATGCCACTCTTCTTGGGCTTGATTGTTGGTTCTCCACGGGCTGAGCACATTGCATTTAAACCGTCGCGACATAAGTATTGAGTCATATTACACGTGCTGCTCTTCATGAGCTTGGCTGTTGGTTGTTCACAGGCTGACCACATTGCATTTAAACAATTGCGACATAGGTATTAGGTCATATTACACGTGCTGCTTGTCATGGGCTTGGCTGTCGATGGTCAGTTCGTGGAGAACTGACAGCCAAGCTCATGAAGAGTCGCACGTGTAATATGACCTAATATTTATGTTGCAATGGTTTATATGCAATGTGGTCAGTCTGTGAAGTACCGACAGCCAAGCCCATGAAGAGCGTTACATTTAATATGGCCTAATACTTATGTCGCGATGGTTTAAATGTAATGTGGTTAGCCCTTGAAGAACCGACAACCAAGCCCATAAAGAGAGCTATGTGTAACATGACCTAATACTTATGTCATGATGTTTTTAATGCAATGTAGTCTGCCTGAGAAGAACCGACAGCCAAGTCCATGAAGAGCGGCAGATGTAATATGACCTAATACTTATGTTGCGATGGTTTAAATGCAATGTGGTCAACCCGTGAAGAACCGACAGCCAAGCACATGAAGAGTGGCATGTGCAATATGACCTAATATTTATGTAGCGATGGTTTAGATGCAATGTGGTCAGCCCGTGAACAACCGACAGTCAAGCCCAAGAAGAGCGGCACCTGTAACAAGGCCTAATACTTATGTCGCGATGGTCTAAATGCAATGTTGTCAGCCCGTGAAGAACTGGCAGCCATGCCCATGAAGAGGAGCACGTGTAACATGACCTAATACTTATGTTGCACTGGTTTAAATGCAATGTGGTCAGAGTGTAAAGAACTGAAAGCCAAGCCAATGAAGAGTGGCACATGTAGTATGACCTAATACTTATGTCGCGATGGTTTAAATGCAATATAGTCAGCCCATGAGGAACCGACAGACAGGCCCATGAAGATTGGCACATGTTGCGATGATAGCATATTAGACTTGCAGCTATTCATGGGCTTGGCTTTCAGTTCTGATGGGCTGACGACATTGCATTTAAACCATCGCGACATAAGTATTAGGTAATATTACACGTTCCGATCTTCAGGGGCTTGGCTGTCGGTTCCTCACAGGCTGACCACATTGTATTTAATCCATCACTCCTCAAGTATTGGGTCCTATTGCATGTTCTGCTCTTCATGGGCTTGGCTGTCGGTCCTTCATGGGCTGACCACTTTATATACATTGAAACCATTTCGAAACAAATATTAGGTCATCTGACACATGCCGCTCTTCATGGGCTTGGCTGTCGGTTCTTCATGGACTAACCACCTTGCATACATTTAAATCAATGCAAAACAAGTATTAGGTCATCTGACACGTTCCGCTCTTCATGGCCTTGGCTGTCGGTTCTTTATGGGCTGACCACTTTGCACACATTTAAACCATCACGACACAAGTATTAGGTCATCTGACACGTGCCACTCTTCATGGGTTGGCTGTTGGTTCTTCATGGGCTGACCACACTTTGCATACACCTAAACCATCGCGACGTAAGTATAAGTATTAGGTCATCTGACATGTGCCTCTCTTCATGGGCTTGGCTGTCTGTTCTTCATGGGCTGACCACTTTGCATACATATAAACCAACACGGCATAAGTATTAGGTCGTCCGAAACATGCCACTCTTCATGGGATGCCTGTCGGTTCTTCATGGGCTGACCACTCTGCCTATATTTAAACCGTCGCGGCATAAGTATTAGGTAATCTGACACGTGCCACTCTTCATGGGTTGGCTGTCGTTTCTTCATGGGCTGACCATTTTACATACATTTAAACCATCACGAAAAAAGTATTCGGTCATCTGACGCGTGCCACTCTTCATGGGTTGGCTGTCCGTTCTTCATGGGCTGACCACTTTGCATACATTTAAACCATTGTGAAACAAATGTTAGGTCATCTGACACGTGCCACTCTTCATGGGTTGGGTGTCAGTTCTTCATGGTCTGACCACTTTACATAGATTTAAACCATCGCGGAACAAGTGTTAGGTCATCTGACACGTGCTGCTCTTCATGGGCTTGGCTATCTGTTCTTCATGGGCTGGCCACTTTGCATTCATTTAAACCATCGCAAAACAAGTATTAGGTCATCTGACATGTGCCACTCTTCATGGGTTGGCTGTCGGTTCTTCATGGGCTGACCATTTTACATACATTTAAACCATCGTGAAACAAGTATTAGGTCATCTGACATGTGCCGCTCTTCATGGGCTTGGCTTTGGTTCTTCATGGGCTGACCACTTTGCATACATTTTAACCAACACGACATAAGTATTAGGTCATCTGACACATGCTGATCTTCATGGGCTTGGCTGTCGGCTCTTCATAGACTGACCACATTGCATACATTTAAACCATCGCAAAACAAGAATTAGGTCATCTGACACATGTCGCTCTTCATGGGCTTGGCTGTCGGTTCTTCATGGGCTGACCACTTTGCATACATTTAAACCATCGCGAAACAAGAATTAGGTCATCTGACATGTGCTGCTCTTCATGGGCTTGGCTGTCGGTTCTTCATGCGCTGACCACTTTGCATACATTTAAACCATCGCAAAACAAGTATTAGGTCATCTGATACATGCCACTCTTCATGGGTTGTCTGTCGGATCTTCTTGTGCTGACCACTTTACATAAATTGAAACCGTCGCGAAACACGTATTTGGTCATCTGACATGTGCCGCTCTTCATGGGCTTGGCTTTGGTTCTTCATGGGCTGACCACTTTGCATACATTTAAACCAACGCGACATAAGTATTAGGTCATCTGACATATGCTGCTCTTCATGGGCTTGGCTGTCGGTTCTTCATGGGTTGACCACTTTGCATACATTTGAACCATCGCGTCATAAGTATTAGGTAATCTGACACGTGCCACTCTTCATGGGCTTGGCTGTCGGTTCTTCATGGGCTGACCCCTTTACATACACTAAAAGCATCGCAAAAGAAGTATTAGGTCATCTGACACATGCCACTCTTCATGGGCTTGACTGTCAGTTCTTCATGGGCTGACCACATTGCGTACATTTAAACCAACGCGACCTAAGTATTAGGTCATCTGAAACATCCCGTTCTTTATGGGCTTGGCTGTCGATTCTTCATGGTATGACCACTTTGTATATATTTAAACCATCGCGACATAAGTATTAGGTCATCTAACACGTGCCACTCTTCATAGGCTTGGCTGTAGGTTCTTCATGGGCTGACCACTTTGCATACATTTAAACCAACGCGACTTAAGTATTAGGTCATCTGACACGTACCAGCTCTTCATGGGCTTGGCTGTCGGTTCCTCTTGGGCTGACCACTTTGCATACATTTTAACCAACGCGACATAATTATTAGGTCATCTGACACGTGCCTTTCTTCAGGGGCTTGGCTGTCTATTCTTCATGGGCTGACCACATTGCATTTCAACCATCACAACATAAGTATTAGATCATATTACACGTGCCAATCTTCATTGGCTTTTCTTTCAGTTCCTCATTGGCTGGCCACATTACATTAGGTCATATTACATCAGCCGCTCTTCATGGACTTGGCTTTCAGTTCCTCATTGGGTGGCCACATTGTATTTAAACCATCACAACATAACTATTACGTCATATTAAACATGCCGCTCTTCATGGGCTTGGCTGCTGCTTCTTTATGGGCTGACCACTCAGCGTACATTTAAACCATCGCGAAACAAGTATCAGATCATCTGACACATGCCTCTCTTCATGGGCTTTGCTGTCGGTTCTTCACGGACTGACCACATTGCATTTAAACCAACGGAACATAAGTATTAGGTCATATTACATGTGCCACTCTTCATGGGCTTGTCTGTCAGTTCTTCATGGTCTGACCACTTTGCATACATTTAAGCCAACGTGACATAAGTATTAAGTCATCTGACACATGCCGCTCTTCATGGGCTTGGCTGTCAGTTCTTCATGGGCTGACCACTTTACATACATTTGATCCATTGCGAAACATGTATTAGGCCATCTGACACATGCCGCTCTTCATAGGCTTGGATGTCGGTTCTTCATGGTCTGACCACTTTGCATACATTTAAACCAACGCGACATTAGTATTAGGTCATCTGACACATGCCGCTCTTCATGGGCTTGGCTGTTGGTTCTTCATGGGCTGACCACTTTACACACATTTGAACTATCGCGAAACAAGTATTACGTCATCTGACTAGTGCCTCTCTTCATGGCCTTGCCTGTTGGTTCTTCATAGTCTGACCACTTTGAATACATTTAAACCAATGCGACATAAGTATTAGGTCATCTGACACATGCTGCTCTTCATGGGCTTGGCTGTTGGTTCTTTATGGACTGACGACTTTGCATACATTTAGCCATCGTGAAACAAGTATTAGGTCATCTGACATGTGCGGCTCTTCATGGGCTTGGCTGTCGGTCCTTCATGTGCTGACCACTTTACATACATTTAAACCAGCGCAAAACAAGTATTAGGTCATCTGACACATGCCACTCTTCATGGGTTGTCTGTCGGATCTTCTTGTGCTGACCACTTTACATAAATTGAAACCGCCTCGAAACACGTATTAGGTCATCTAACACGTGCCGCTCTTCATGGGCTTGGCTTTGGTTCTTCATGGGCTGACCACTTTGCATACATTTAAACCAACGCGACATAAGTATTAGGTCATCTGACATATGCTGCTCTTCATGGGCTTGGCTGTCGGTTCTTCATGGGTTGACCACTTTGCATACATTTGAACCATCGCGTCATAAGTATTAGGTAATCTGACACGTGCCACTCTTCATGGGCTTGGCTGTCGGTTCTTCATGGGCTGACCCCTTTACATACACTAAAAGCATCGCAAAAGAAGTATTAGGTCATCTGACACATGCCACTCTTCATGGGCTTGGCTGTCAGTTCTTCATGGGCTGTCCACATTGCGTACATTTAAACCAACGCGACCTAAGTATTAGGTCATCTGAAACATCCCGTTCTTTATGGGCTTGGCTGTCGATTCTTCATGGTATGACCACTTTGTATACATTTAAGCCATCGCGACATAATTATTAGGTAATCTAACATGTGCCACTCTTCATAGGCTTGGCTGTAGGTTCTTCATGGGCTGACCACTTTGCATACATTTAAACCAACGCGACTTAAGTATTAGGTCATCTGACACGTACCAGCTCTTCATGGGCTTGGCTGTTGGTTCTTTATGGACTGACGACTTTGCATACATTTAGCCATCGTGAAACAAGTATTAGGTCATCTGACATGTGCGGCTCTTCATGGGCTTGGCTGTCGGTCCTTCATGTGCTGACCACTTTACATACATGTAAACCAGCGCAAAATAAGTATTAGGTCCTCTGACATGTGCCACTCTTCATGGGCTTGACTGTCGATTCTTTATGAGCTGACCACTCTGCATACATTTAAACCATCGCGACATAAGTATTAGATCATCTGACATGTGCCGCTCTTCATGGGCTTGGCTGTCGGTTCTTCATGGGTTGACCACTTTGCATACATATAAACCAACACGACATAAGTATTAGGTTGTCCGAAACATGCCACTCTTCATGGGATGCCTGTCGGTTCTTCATGGGCTGACCACTCTGCATATATTTAAACCATCGCGGCATAAGTATTAGGTAATCTGACACGTGCCACTCTTCATGGGTTGGCTGTCGGTTCTTCATGGGCTGACCATTTTACATACATTTAAACCATCACGAAACAAGTATTCGGTCATCTGACGCGTGCCACTCTTCATGGGTTGGCTGTCCGTTCTTCATGGGCTGACCACTTTGCATACATTTAAACCATTGTGAAACAAGTGTTAGGTCATCTGACACGTGCCACTCTTCATGGGTTGGGTGTCAGTTCTTCATGGGCTGACCACTTTACATAGATTTAAACCATCGCGGAACAAGTGTTAGGTCATCTGACACGTGCCGCTCTTCATGGGCTTGGCTATCTGTTCTTCATGGGCTGGCCACTTTGCATTCATTTAAACCATCGCAAAACAAGTATTAGGTCATCTGACATGTGCCACTCTTCATGGGTTGGCTGTCGGTTCTTCATGGGCTGACCATTTTACATACATTTAAACCATCGTGAAACAAGTATTAGGTCATCTGACATGTCCCGCTCTTCTTGGGCTTGGCTTTGGTTCTTCATGGGCTGACCACTTTGCATACATTTTAACCAACACGACATAAGTATTAGGTCATCTGACACATGCTGATCTTCATGGGCTTGGCTGTCGGCTCTTCATAGACTGACCACATTGCATACATTTAAACCATCGAGAAACAAGAATTAGGTCATCTGACACGTGCCGCTCTTCATGGGCTTGGCTGTCGGTTCTTCATGGTCTGACCACTTTGCATACATTTAAACCATCGCGAAACAAGAATTAGGTCATCTGACATGTGCTGCTCTTCATGGGCTTGGCTGTCGGTTCTTCATGCGCTGACCACTTTGCATACATTTAAACCATCGCAAAACAAGTATTAGGTCATCTGACACATGCCACTCTTCATGGGTTGTCTGTCGGATCTTCTTGTGCTGACCACTTTACATAAATTGAAACCGTCCCGAAACACGTATTAGGTCATCTGACACGTGCCGCTCTTCATGGGCTTGGCTTTGGTTCTTCATGGGCTGACCACTTTGCATACATTTAAACCAACGCGACATAAGTATTAGGTCATCTGACATATGCTGCTCTTCATGGGCTTGGCTGTCGGTTCTTCATGGGTTGACCACTTTGCATACATTTGAACCATCGCGTCATAAGTATTAGGTAATCTGACACGTGCTACTCTTCATGGGCTTGGCTGTCGGTTCTTCATGGGCTGACCCCTTTACATACACTAAAAGCATCGCAAAAGAAGTATTAGGTCATCTGACACATGCCACTCTTCATGGGCTTGACTGTCAGTTCTTCATGGGCTGTCCACATTGCGTACATTTAAACCAACGCGACCTAAGTATTAGGTCATCTGAAACATCCCGTTCTTTATGGGCTTGGCTGTCGATTCTTCATGGTATGACCACTTTGTATACATTTAAGCCATCGCGACATAATTATTAGGTCATCTAACATGTGCCACTCTTCATAGGCTTGGCTGTAGGTTCTTCATGGGCTGACCACTTTGCATACATTTAAACCAACGCGACTTAAGTATTAGGTCATCTGACACGTACCAGCTCTTCATGGGCTTGGCTGTCGGTTCCTCTTGGGCTGACCACTTTGCATACATTTTAACCAACGCGACATAATTATTAGGTCATCTGACACATGCCTTTCTTCAGGGGCTTGGCTGTCTATTCTTCATGGGCTGACCACATTGCATTTCAACCATCACAACATAAGTATTAGATCATATTACATGTGCCAATCTTCATTGGCTTTTCTTTTAGTTCCTCATTGGCTGGCCACATTACATTAGGTCATATTACATCAGCCGCTCTTCATGGACTTGGCTTTCAGTTCCTCATTGGGTGGCCACATTGTATTTAAACCATCACAACATAACTATTACGTCATATTAAACATGCCGCTCTTCATGGGCTTGGCTGCCGCTTCTTTATGGGCTGACCACTCAGCGTACATTTAAACCAACGCGAAACAAGTATCAGATCATCTGACACATGCCTCTCTTCATGGGCTTTGCTGTCGGTTCTTCACGGACTGACCACATTGCATTTAAACCAACGGAACATAAGTATTAGGTCATATTACATGTGCCACTCTTCATGGGCTTGTCTGTCAGTTCTTCATGGTCTGACCACTTTGCATACATTTAAGCCAACGTGACATAAGTATTAAGTCATCTGACACATGCCGCTCTTCATGGGCTTGGCTGTCAGTTCTTCATGGGCTGACCACTTTACATACATTTGATCCATTGCGAAACATGTATTAGGCCATCTGACACATGCCGCTCTTCATGGGCTTGGATGTCGGTTCTTCATGGTCTGACCACTTTGCATACATTTAAACCAACGCGACATTAGTATTAGGTCATCTGACACATGCCGCTCTTCATGGGCTTGGCTGTTGGTTCTTCATGGGCTGACCACTTTACACACATTTGAACTATCGCGAAACAAGTATTACGTCATCTGACTAGTGCCTCTCTTCATGGCCTTGCCTGTTGGTTCTTCATAGTCTGACCACTTTGAATACATTTAAACCAATGCGACATAAGTATTAGGTCATCTGACACATGCTGCTCTTCATGGGCTTGGCTGTTGGTTCTTTATGGACTGACGACTTTGCATACATTTAGCCATCGTGAAACAAGTATTAGGTCATCTGACATGTGCGGCTCTTCATGGGCTTGGCTGTCGGTCCTTCATGTGCTGACCACTTTACATACATTTAAACCAGCGCAAAACAAGTATTAGGTCATCTGACACATGCCACTCTTCATGGGTTGTCTGTCGGATCTTCTTGTGCTGACCACTTTACATAAATTGAAACCGCCTCGAAACACGTATTAGGTCATCTAACACGTGCCGCTCTTCATGGGCTTGGCTTTGGTTCTTCATGGGCTGACCACTTTGCATACATTTAAACCAACGCGACATAAGTATTAGGTCATCTGACATATGCTGCTCTTCATGGGCTTGGCTGTCGGTTCTTCATGGGTTGACCACTTTGCATACATTTGAACCATCGCGTCATAAGTATTAGGTAATCTGACACGTGCCACTCTTCATGGGCTTGGCTGTCGGTTCTTCATGGGCTGACCCCTTTACATACACTAAAAGCATCGCAAAAGAAGTATTAGGTCATCTGACACATGCCACTCTTCATGGGCTTGGCTGTCAGTTCTTCATGGGCTGTCCACATTGCGTACATTTAAACCAACGCGACCTAAGTATTAGGTCATCTGAAACATCCCGTTCTTTATGGGCTTGGCTGTCGATTCTTCATGGTATGACCACTTTGTATACATTTAAGCCATCGCGACATAATTATTAGGTAATCTAACATGTGCCACTCTTCATAGGCTTGGCTGTAGGTTCTTCATGGGCTGACCACTTTGCATACATTTAAACCAACGCGACTTAAGTATTAGGTCATCTGACACGTACCAGCTCTTCATGGGCTTGGCTGTTGGTTCTTTATGGACTGACGACTTTGCATACATTTAGCCATCGTGAAACAAGTATTAGGTCATCTGACATGTGCGGCTCTTCATGGGCTTGGCTGTCGGTCCTTCATGTGCTGACCACTTTACATACATGTAAACCAGCGCAAAATAAGTATTAGGTCCTCTGACATGTGCCACTCTTCATGGGCTTGACTGTCGATTCTTTATGAGCTGACCACTCTGCATACATTTAAACCATCGCGACATAAGTATTAGATCATCTGACATGTGCCGCTCTTCATGGGCTTGGCTGTCGGTTCTTCATGGGTTGACCACTTTGCATACATATAAACCAACACGACATAAGTATTAGGTTGTCCGAAACATGCCACTCTTCATGGGATGCCTGTCGGTTCTTCATGGGCTGACCACTCTGCATATATTTAAACCATCGCGGCATAAGTATTAGGTAATCTGACACGTGCCACTCTTCATGGGTTGGCTGTCGGTTCTTCATGGGCTGACCATTTTACATACATTTAAACCATCACGAAACAAGTATTCGGTCATCTGACGCGTGCCACTCTTCATGGGTTGGCTGTCCGTTCTTCATGGGCTGACCACTTTGCATACATTTAAACCATTGTGAAACAAGTGTTAGGTCATCTGACACGTGCCACTCTTCATGGGTTGGGTGTCAGTTCTTCATGGGCTGACCACTTTACATAGATTTAAACCATCGCGGAACAAGTGTTAGGTCATCTGACACGTGCCGCTCTTCATGGGCTTGGCTATCTGTTCTTCATGGGCTGGCCACTTTGCATTCATTTAAACCATCGCAAAACAAGTATTAGGTCATCTGACATGTGCCACTCTTCATGGGTTGGCTGTCGGTTCTTCATGGGCTGACCATTTTACATACATTTAAACCATCGTGAAACAAGTATTAGGTCATCTGACATGTCCCGCTCTTCTTGGGCTTGGCTTTGGTTCTTCATGGGCTGACCACTTTGCATACATTTTAACCAACACGACATAAGTATTAGGTCATCTGACACATGCTGATCTTCATGGGCTTGGCTGTCGGCTCTTCATAGACTGACCACATTGCATACATTTAAACCATCGAGAAACAAGAATTAGGTCATCTGACACGTGCCGCTCTTCATGGGCTTGGCTGTCGGTTCTTCATGGTCTGACCACTTTGCATACATTTAAACCATCGCGAAACAAGAATTAGGTCATCTGACATGTGCTGCTCTTCATGGGCTTGGCTGTCGGTTCTTCATGCGCTGACCACTTTGCATACATTTAAACCATCGCAAAACAAGTATTAGGTCATCTGACACATGCCACTCTTCATGGGTTGTCTGTCGGATCTTCTTGTGCTGACCACTTTACATAAATTGAAACCGTCCCGAAACACGTATTAGGTCATCTGACACGTGCCGCTCTTCATGGGCTTGGCTTTGGTTCTTCATGGGCTGACCACTTTGCATACATTTAAACCAACGCGACATAAGTATTAGGTCATCTGACATATGCTGCTCTTCATGGGCTTGGCTGTCGGTTCTTCATGGGTTGACCACTTTGCATACATTTGAACCATCGCGTCATAAGTATTAGGTAATCTGACACGTGCTACTCTTCATGGGCTTGGCTGTCGGTTCTTCATGGGCTGACCCCTTTACATACACTAAAAGCATCGCAAAAGAAGTATTAGGTCATCTGACACATGCCACTCTTCATGGGCTTGACTGTCAGTTCTTCATGGGCTGTCCACATTGCGTACATTTAAACCAACGCGACCTAAGTATTAGGTCATCTGAAACATCCCGTTCTTTATGGGCTTGGCTGTCGATTCTTCATGGTATGACCACTTTGTATACATTTAAGCCATCGCGACATAATTATTAGGTCATCTAACATGTGCCACTCTTCATAGGCTTGGCTGTAGGTTCTTCATGGGCTGACCACTTTGCATACATTTAAACCAACGCGACTTAAGTATTAGGTCATCTGACACGTACCAGCTCTTCATGGGCTTGGCTGTCGGTTCCTCTTGGGCTGACCACTTTGCATACATTTTAACCAACGCGACATAATTATTAGGTCATCTGACACATGCCTTTCTTCAGGGGCTTGGCTGTCTATTCTTCATGGGCTGACCACATTGCATTTCAACCATCACAACATAAGTATTAGATCATATTACATGTGCCAATCTTCATTGGCTTTTCTTTTAGTTCCTCATTGGCTGGCCACATTACATTAGGTCATATTACATCAGCCGCTCTTCATGGACTTGGCTTTCAGTTCCTCATTGGGTGGCCACATTGTATTTAAACCATCACAACATAACTATTACGTCATATTAAACATGCCGCTCTTCATGGGCTTGGCTGCCGCTTCTTTATGGGCTGACCACTCAGCGTACATTTAAACCAACGCGAAACAAGTATCAGATCATCTGACACATGCCTCTCTTCATGGGCTTTGCTGTCGGTTCTTCACGGACTGACCACATTGCATTTAAACCAATGGAACATAAGTATTAGGTCATATTACATGTGCCACTCTTCATAGGCTTGGCTGTCAGTTCTTCATGGTCTGACCACTTTGCATACATTTAAGCCAACGTGACATAAGTATTAAGTCATCTGACACATGCCGCTCTTCATGGGCTTGGCTGTCGGTTCTTCATGGGCTGACCACTTTACATACATTTGATCCATTGCGAAACATGTATTAGGCCATCTGACACATGCCGCTCTTCATGGGCTTGGATGTCGGTTCTTCATGGTCTGACCACTTTGCATACATTTAAACCAACGCGACATTAGTATTAGGTCATCTGACACATGCCGCTCTTCATGGGCTTGGCTGTTGGTTCTTCATGGGCTGACCACTTTACACACATTTGAACTATCGCGAAACAAGTATTACGTCATCTGACTAGTGCCTCTCTTCATGGCCTTGCCTGTTGGTTCTTCATAGTCTGACCACTTTGAATACATTTAAACCAATGCGACATAAGTATTAGGTCATCTGACACATGCTGCTCTTCATGGGCTTGGCTGTTGGTTCTTTATGGACTGACGACTTTGCATACATTTAGCCCTCGTGAAACAAGTATTAGGTCATCTGACATGTGCGGCTCTTCATGGGCTTGGCTGTCGGTTCTTCATGTGCTGACCACTTTACATACATTTAAACCAGCGCAAAATAAGTATTAGGTCCTCTGACATGTGCCGCCCTTCATGGGCTTGACTGTCGATTCTTTATGAGCTGACCACTCTGCATACAGTTAAACCATCGCGACATAAGTATTAGATCATCTGACACGTGCCGCTCTTCATGGGCTTGGCTGTCGGTTCTTCATGGGCTGACCACTATGCATACATATAAACCAACACGACATAAGTATTAGGTTGTCCGAAACATGCCACTCTTCATGGGATGCCTGTCGGTTCTTCATGGGCTGACCACTCTGCATATATTTAAACCATCGCGGCATAAGTATTAGGTAATCTGACACGTGCCACTCTTCATGGGTTGGGTGTCAGTTCTTCATGGGCTGACCACTTTACATAGATTTAAACCATCGCGGAACAAGTGTTAGGTCATCTGACACGTGCCGCTCTTCATGGGCTTGGCTATCTGTTCTTCATGGGCTGGCCACTTTGCCTTCATTTAAACCATCGCAAAACAAGTATTAGGTCATCTGACATGTGCCACTCTTCATGGATTGGCTGTCAGTTCTTCATGGGCTGACCATTTTACATACATTTAAACCATCGTGAAACAAGTATTAGGTCATCTGACATGTGCCACTCTTCGTGGGTTTGGCTTTGGTTCTTCATGGGCTGACCACTTTGCATACATTTTAACCAACACGACATAAGTATTTGGTCATCTGACACATGCTGATCTTAATGGGCTTGGCTGACGGCTCTTCATAGACTGACCACATTGCATGCATTTAAACCATCGCGAAACAAGAATTAGGTCATCTGACACGTGCCGCTCTTCATGGGCTTGGCTGTCGGTTCTTCATGGGCTGACCACTTTGCATACATTTAAACCATCGCAAACAAGAATTAGGTCATCTGACATGTGCTGCTCTTCATGGGCTTGGCTGTTGGTTCTTCATGCGCTGACCACTTTGCATACATTTAAACCATCGCAAAACAAGTATTAGGTCATCTGACACATGCCACTCTTCATGGGTTGTCTGTCGGATCTTCTTGTGCTGACCACTTTACATAAATTGAAACCGTCGTGAAACACGTATTAGGTCATCTGACACGTGCCGCTCTTCATGGGCTTGGCTGTTGGTTCTTCATGGGCTGACCACTTTACACACATTTGAACTATCGCGAAACAAGTATTACATCATCTGACTAGTGCCTCTCTTCATGGGCTTGCCTGTTGGTTCTTCATAGTCTGACCACTTTGAATACATTTAAACCAATGCGACATAAGTATTAGGTCATCTGACACATGCCGCTCTTCATGGGCTTGGCTGTTGGTTCTTTATGGACTGACGACTTTGCATACATTTAGCCATCGTGAAACAAGTATTAGGTCATCTGACATGTGCGGCTCTTCATGGGCTTGGCTGTCGGTTCTTCATGTGCTGACCACTTTACATACATTTAAACCAGCGCAAAACAAGTATTAGGTCCTCTGACATGTGCCGCTCTTCATGGGCTTGACTGTCGATTCTTTATGAGCTGACCACTCTGCATACATTTAAACCATCGCGACATAAGTATTAGATCATCTGACTCGTGCCGCTCTTCATGGGCTTGGCTGTCGGTTCTTCATGGGCTGACCACTTTGCATACATATAAACCAACACGATATAAGTATTAGGTTGTCCGAAACATGCCACTCTTCATGGGATGCCTGTCGGTTCTTCATGGGCTGACCACTCTGCATATATTTAAACCATCGCGGCATAAGTATTAGCTAATCTGACACGTGCCACTCTTCATGGGTTGGCTGTCGGTTCTTCATGGGCTGACCATTTTACATACATTTAAACCATCACGAAACAAGTATTCGGTCATCTGACGCGTGCCACTCTTCATGGGTTGGCTGTCCGTTCTTCATGGGCTGACCACTTTGCATACATTTAAACCATTGTGAAACAAGTGTTAGGTCATCTGACACGTGCCACTCTTCATGGGTTGGGTGTCAGTTCTTCATGGGCTGACCACTTTACATAGATTTAAACCATCGCGGAACAAGTGTTAGGTCATCTGACACGTGCCGCTCTTCATGGGCTTGGCTATCTGTTCTTCATGGGCTGGCCACTTTGCATTCATTTAAACCATCGCAAAACAAGTATTAGGTCATCTGACATGTGCCACTCTTCATGGGTTGGCTGTCGGTTCTTCATGGGCTGACCATTTTACATACATTTAAACCATCGTGAAACAAGTATGAGGTCATCAGACATGTGCCACTCTTCGTGGGCTTGGCTTTGGTTCTTCATGGGCTGACCACTTTGCATACATTTTAACCAACACAACATAAGTATTAGGTCATCTGACACATGCTGATCTTCATGGGCTTGGCTGTCGGCTCTTCATAGACTGACCACATTGCATACATTTAAACCATCGCGAAACAAGAATTAGGTCATCTGACACGTGCCGCTCTTCATGGGCTTGGCTGTCGGTTCTTCATGGGCTGACCACTTTGCATACATTTAAACCATCGCGAAACAAGAATTAGGTCATCTGACATGTGCTGCTCTTCATGGGCTTGGCTGTCGGTTCTTCATGCGCTGACCACTTTGCATACATTTAAACCATCGCAAAACAAGTATTAGGTCATCTGACACATGCCACTCTTCATGGGTTGTCTGTCGGATCTTCTTGTGCTGACCACTTTACATAAATTGAAACCGTCGCGAAATACATATTAGGTCATCTGACACGTGCCGCTCTTCATGGGCTTGGCTTTGGTTCTTCATGGGCTGACCACTTTGCATACATTTAAACCAACGCGACATAAGTATTAGGTCATCTGACATATGCTGCTCTTCATGGGCTTGGCTGTCGGTTCTTCATGGGCTGACCACTTTGCATACATTTGAACCATCGCGACATAAGTATTAGGTAATCTGACACGTGCCACTCTTCATGGGCTTGGCTGTCGGTTCTTCCTGGGCTGACCCCTTTACATACACTAAAAGCATCGAAAAAGAAGTATTAGGTCATCTGACACGTGCCACTCTTCATGGGCTTGGCTGTCAGTTCTTCATGGGCTGACCACATTGCATACATTTAAACCAACGCGACCTAAGTATTAGGTCATCTGAAACATCCCGTTCTTTATGGGCTTGGCTGTCGATTCTTCTTGGTATGACCACTTTGTATACATTTAAACCATCGCGACATAAGTATTAGGTCATCTAACACGTGCCACTCTTCATAGGTTTGGCTGTAGGTTCTTCATGGGCTGACCACTTTGCATACATTTAAACCAACGCGACTTAAGTATTAGGTCATCTGACACGTACCAGCTCTTCATGGGCTTGGCTGTCGGTTCCTCTTGGGCTGACCACTTTGCATACATTTAAACCAACGCGACATAATTATTAGGTCATCTGACACGTGCCTTTCTTCAGGAGCTTGGCTGTCTATTCTTCATGGGCTGACCACATTGCATTTCAACCATCACAACATAAGTATTAGATCATATTACATGTGCCAATCTTCATTGGCTTTTCTTTCAGTTCCTCATTGGCTGGCCACATTACATTTAAACCATCGCAACATAACTAATAGGTCGTATTACATGTGCCGCTCTTTATGGGTTTGGCTGTCGGTTCTTAACGGATTGACCACAGTGCATTTAAACCATCGTGACCTAAGTATTAGGTCATATTACACATGGCGCTCTTCATGGGCTTGGCTGTTGGTTCTTCACGGGCTGACCACATTGCATTTAAACCATTGCGACATAAGTATTAGGTCATATTACACATGCCGCTCTTCATGGGCTTGGCTGTCGGTTCTTCATGGACTGACCACATTGCATATAAACCATCGCAACATAAGTATTAGGTCATATTACACATGCTGCTGTTCATGGGCTTGTCTATCGGTTCTTCATGTGCTTACCACATTGCATTTAAACCATTGTGACATAAGTATTAAGTCATATTACACTTGCCGCTCTTCATGGGCTTGGCATTCAGATCTTCACGGGCTGACACATTGCATTTAAACCATCGCGACATAAGTGTTAGGTCATATTACACATGCCACTCTTCTTGGGCTTGATTGTTGGTTCTCCACGGGCTGAGCACATTGCATTTAAACCGTTGCGACATAAGTATTGAGTCATATTACACATGCTCCTCTTCATGAGCTTGGCTGTTGGTTGTTCACAGGCTGACCACATTGCATTTAAACAATTGCGAAAATAGGTATTGGGTCATATTACACGTGCCGCTTGTCATGGGCTTGGCTGTCGATGGTCAGTTTGTGGAGAACTGACAGCCAAGCCCATGAAGAGTCGCACGTGTAATATGACCTAATATTTATGTTGCAATGGTTTATATGCAATGTGGTCAGTCTGTGAAGTACCGACAGCCAAGCCCATGAAGAGCATTACATTTAATATAGCCTAATTCTTATGTCGCGATGGTTTAAATGTAATGTGGTCAGCCCTTGAAGAACCGACAAGCAAGCCCATAAAGAGAGCTATGTGTAACATGACCTAATACTTATGTCATGATGTTTTTAATGCAATGTAGTGTGCCCGAGAAGAACCGATAGCCAAGTCCATGAAGAGCGGCAGATGTAATATGACCTAATACTTATGTTGCGATGGTTTAAATGCAATGTGGTCAACCCGTGAAGAACCGACAGCCAAGCGCATGAAGAGTGGCATGTACAATATGACCTAATATTTATGTAGCGATGGTTTAGATGTAATGTGGTCAGCCTGTGAACAACCGACAGTCAAGCCCAAGAAGAGCGGCACCTGTAACAAGGCCTAATACTTATGTCGCGATGGTCTAAATGCAATGTTGTCAGCCCGTGAAGAACTGGCAGCCAAGCCCATGAAGAGGAGCATGTGTAACATGACCTAATACTTATGTTGCGCTGGTTTAAATGCAATGTGGTCAGAGTGTAAAGAACCGACAGCCAAGCCAATGAAGAGTGGCACATGTAGTATGACCTAATACTTATGTTGCGATGGTTTAAATGCAATGTAGTCAGCCCATGAGGAACCGACAGACAGGCCCATGAAGATTGGCACGTGTTGCGATGATAGCATATTAGACTTGCAGCTATTCATGGGCTTGGCTTTCAGTTCTGATGGGCTGACGACATTGCATTTAAACCATCGCGACATAAGTATTAGGTAATATTACACGTTCCGATCTTCAGGGGCTTGGCTGTCGGTTCCTCACAGGCTGACCACATTGCATTTAATCCACCACTACTCAAGTATTAGGTCCTATTGCATGTTCTGCTCTTCATGGGCTTGGCTGTCGGTTCTTCATGGGCTGACCACTTTATATACATTTAAACCATTTCGAAACAAATATTAGGTCATCTGACACATGCCGCTCTTCATGGGCTTGGCTGTCGGTTCTTCATGGACTAACCACCTTGCATACATTTAAATCAACGCGAAACAAGTATTAGGTCATCTGACACGTTCCGCTCTTCATGGCCTTGGCTGTCGGTTCTTCATGGGCTGACAACTTTGCACACATTTAAACCATCACGACACAAGTATTAGGTCATCTGACACGTGCCATTCTTCATGGGTTGGCTGTCGGTTCTTCGTGGGCTGACCACTTTACATAAATTTAAACCATCGCGAAACACATATTAGGTCATCTGACACATGCCGCTCTTTATGAGCTTGGCTGTTGGTTCTTCATGGGCTGACCACTTTGCATACAATTTAACCAACACAACATACGTATTAGGTCATCTGACACATGCCCCTCTTCATGGGCTTGGCTGTCGGTTCTTCATGGGCTGACCACTTTGCATACATTTAAACCAACGCAACAAAAGTATTAGGTCGTCTGACACTTGCCACTCTTCATGGGTTGGCTGTCGGTTCTTCATGGGCTGACCACTTTGCATATATTTGATCCATCGCGGCATAGGTATTAGGTAATCTGACACGTGCCGCTCTTCATGGGCTTGGCTGTCGGTTCTTCATGGGCTGACCACTTTGCATGCATTTATACCAACACGAAACAAGTATTAGGTCTTCTGGCACGTGCCACTCTTCATGGGTTGGTTGTCGGTTCTTTATGGGCTGACCACTTTACACACATTTAAACCATCACGAAACAAGTATTAGGTCATCTGACGCGTGCCACTCTTCATGGGTTGGCTGTCCGTTCTTCATGGGCTGACCACTTTGCATACATTTAAACCATTGTGAAACAAGTGTTAGGTCATCTGACATTTGCCACTCTTCATGGGTTGCGTGTCAGTTCTTCATGGGCTGACCACTTTACATGCATTTAGACCATCGCGAAACAAGTGTTAGGTCATCTGACACGTGCCACTCTTCATGGGTTGTCTGTCGGTTCTTCATGGGCTGACCATTTTACATATAATTAAACCATCACGAAACAAATGTTAGGTCATTTGACACGTGCCACTCTTCGTGGGTTTGGCTGTCGGTTCTTCACGGGCTGACTACTTTACATACATTTAAACCATCGCTAAACAAGTATTAGATCATCTGACATGTGCAGCTCTTCATGGGCTTGGGTGTCAGTTCCTCATGGGCTGACCACTTTGCATACATTTAAACCAACGCAACATAAGTATTAGGTCGTCTGACACTTACCACTTTTCATGGGTTGGCTGTCGGTTCTTCATGGGCTGACCACTTTGCATATATTTAAACCATCACGGCATAAGGATTAGGTAATCTGACACATGCCACTCTTCATGGGCTTGGCAGTCGGTTCTTCATGGGCTGACCACTTTGCATACATCTAAAGCATCGCAAAACAAGTATTAGGTCATCTGACATGGGCACTCTTCATGGGTTGGCTGTCGGTCCTTCCTGGGCAAACCACTTCACCTACATTTTAGCCATCACGAAACAAGTATTAGGTCATCTGACATGCGCCACTCTTCATGGGCTTGGCTGTCGGTTCTTCATGGGCTGACAACTTTGCATTCATTTAAACCATCGTGAAACATGTGTTAGGTCATCTGACACGTGCCACTCTTCATGGGTTGGTTGTCGGTTCTTCATATGCTGACCACTTTACATGAATTTAAACCACCGTGAAACAAGTATTAGGTCATCTGACAGGTGCCGCTCTTCATGGGATTGGCTGTCAGTTCTTCATGGGCTGGCCACTTTGCATACATTTAAACCATCGCGAAACAAGTATTAGGTCATCTGACACGTGCCACTCTTCATGGGTTGGCTGTCGGTTCTTCATGGGCTGACCATTTTACATACATTTAAACCATCATGAAACAAGTATTAGGTCATCTGACATGTGCCGCTCTTCATGTACTTGGCTTCGGTTCTTCATGGGCTGACCACTTTGCATACATTTAAACCAACGCGACCTAAGTATTAGGTCATCTGACACATGCCGCTCTTCATGGGCTTGGTTGTCGGTTCTTCATGGACTGACCACTTTGCATGCATTTAAACCATCGCAAAACAAGTATTAGGTTATCTGACACGTGCTGCACTTCATGGGCTTGGCTGTCGGTTCTTTATGGGCTGACCGCTCTGCATACATTTAAACCACCGTGAAACAAGTAGTAGGTCATCTGTCACATGCCATTCTTCATGGGCTTGGATGTCGGTTCTTCATGGTCTGACCACTTTGCATACATTTAAACCAACGCGACATTAGTATTAGGTCATCTGACACATGCCGCTCTTCATGGGCTTGGCTGTTGGTTCTTCATGGGCTGACCACTTTACACAAATTTGAACTATCGCGAAACAAGTATTACGTCATCTGACTAGTGCCTCTCTTCATGGGCTTGCCTGTTGGTTCTTCATGGTCTGACCACTTTGAGTACATTTAAACCAATGCGACATAAGTATTAGGTCATCTGACACATGCCGCTCTTCATGGGCTTGCCTGTTGGTTCTTTATGGACTGACGACTTTGCATACATTTAGCCATCGTGAAACAAGTATTAGGTCATCTGACATGTGCGGCTCTTCATGGGCTTGGCTGTCGGTTCTTCATGTGCTGACCACTTTGCATACATTTAACCAGCGCAAAACAAGTATTAGGTCCTCTGACATGTGCTGCTCTTCATGGGCTTGGCTGTTGGTTCTTTATGGGCTGACCACTCTGCATACATTTAAACCATCGCGACATAAGTATTAGATCATCTGACACGTGCCGCTCTTCATGGGCTTGGCTGTCGGTTCTTCATGGGCTGACCATTTTGCATACATATAAACCAACACGACATAAGTATTAGGTCGTCCGAAACATGCCACTCTTCATGGGATGCCTGTCGGTTCTTCATGGGCTGACCACTCTGCATATATTTAAACCATCGCGGCATAAGTATTAGGTAATCTGACACGTGGCACTCTTCATGGGTTGGCTGTCGGTTCTTCATGGGCTGTCCATTTTACATACATTTAAACCATCACGAAACAAGTATTCGGTCATCTGACGCGTGCCACTCTTCATGGGTTGGCTGTCCGTTCTTCATGGGCTGACCACTTTGCATACATTTAAACCATTGTGAAACAAGTGTTAGGTCATCTGACACGTGCCACTCTTCATGGGTTGGGTGTCAGTTCTTCATGGGCTGACCACTTTACATAGATTTAAACCATCGCGGAACAAGTGTTAGGTCATCTGACACGTGCCGCTCTTCATGGGCTTGGCTATCTGTTCTTCACGGGCTGGCTACTTTGCATTCATTTAAACCATCGCAAAACAAGTATTAGGTCATCTGACATGTGCCACTCTTCATGGGTTGGCTGTCGGTTCTTCATGGGCTGACCATTTTACATCCATTTAAACCATCGTGAAACAAGTATTAGGTCATCTGACATGTGCCGCTCTTCATGGGCTTGGCTTTGGTTCTTCATGGGCTGACCACTTTGCATACATTTTAACCAACACGACATAAGTATTAGGTCATCTGACACATGCTGATCTTCATGGGCTTGGCTGTCGGCTCTTCATAGACTGACCACATTGCATACATTTAAACCATCGCGAAACAAGAATTAGGTCATCTGACACGTGCCGCTCTTCATGGGCTTGGCTGGCGGTTCTTCATGGACTGACCACTTTGCATACATTTAAACCATCGCGAAACAAGAATTAGGTCATCTGACATGTGCTGCTCTTCATGGGCTTGGCTGTCGGTTCTTCATGCGCTGACCACTTTGCATACCTTTAAACCATCGCAAAACAAGTATTAGGTCATCTGACACATGCCACTCTTCATGGGTTGTCTGTCGGATCTTCTTGTGCTGACCACTTTACATAAATTGAAACCATCGCGAAACACGTATTAGGTCATCTGACACGTGCCCCTCTTCATGGGCCTGGCTTTGGTTCTTCATGGGCTGACCACTTTGCATACATTTATACCAACGCGACATAAGTATTAGGTCATCTGACATATGCTGCTCTTCATGGGCTTGGCTGTCGGTTCTTCATGGGCTGACCACTTTGCATACATTTGAACCATCGCGACATAAGTATTAGGAAATCTGACACGTGCCACTCTTCATGGGCTTGGCTGTCGATTCTTCCTGGGCTGACCCCTTTACATACACTAAAAGCATCAAAAAAGAAGTATTAGGTCATCTGACACGTGCCACTCTTCATGGGCTTGGCTGTCAGTTCTTCATGGGCTGACCACATTGCATACATTTAAACCAACGCGACCTAAGTATTAGGTCATCTGAAACATCCCGTTCTTTATGGGCTTGGCTGTCGATTGTTCTTGGTATGACCACTTTGTATACATTTAAACCATCGCGACATAAGTATTAGGTCATCTAACACGTGCCACTCTTCATAGGCTTGGCTGTAGGTTCTTCATGGGCTGACCACTTTGCATACATTTAAACCAACGCGACATTATTATTAGGTCATCTGACACGTGCCTTTCTTCAGGGGCTTGGCTGTCTATTCTTCATGGGCTGACCACATTGCATTTCAACCATCACAACATAAGTATTAGATCATATTACACGTGCCAATCTTCATTGGCTTTTCTTTCAGTTCCTCATTGGCTGGCCACATTACATTTAAACCATCGCAACATAACTAATAGGTCGTATTACATGTGCCGCTCTTTATGGGTTTGGCTGTCGGTTCTTCACGGACTGACCACAGTGCATTTAAACCATCGTGACCTAAGTATTAGGTCATATTACACATGGTGCTCTTCATGGGCTTGGCTGTTGGTTCTTCACGGGCTGACCACATTGCATTTAAACCATTGCGACATAAGTATTAGGTCGTATTACACATGCTGCTCTTCATGGGCTTGGCTGTCGGTTCTTCATGGACTGAGCACATTGCATATAAACCATCGCAACATAAGTATTAGGTCATATTACACATGCTGCTGTTCATGGGCTTGTCTATCGGTTCTTCATGTGCTTACCACATTGCATTTAAACCATTGTGACATAAGTATTAAGTCATATTACACTTGCCACTCTTCATGGGCTTGGCATTCAGATCTTCACGGGCTGAAAAATTGCATTTAAACCATCGCGTCTTAAGTGTTAGGTCATATTACACATGCCACTCTTCTTGGGCTTGATTGTTGGTTCTCCACGGGCTGAGCACATTGCATTTAAACCGTCGCGACATAAGTATTGAGTCATATTACACATGCTGCTCTTCATGAGCTTGGCTGTTGGTTGTTCACAGGCTGACCACATTGCATTTAAACAATTGCGACATAGGTATTGGGTCATATTACACGTGCTGCTTGTCATGGGCTTGGCTGTCGATGGTCAGTTCGTGGAGAACTGACAGCCAAGCCCATGAAGAGTCGCACGTGTAATATGACCTAATATTTATGTTGCAATGGTTTATATGCAATGTGGTCAGTCTGTGAAGTACCGACAGCCAAGCCCATGAAGAGCGTTACATTTAATATGGCCTAATACTTATGTCGCGATGGTTTAAATGTAATGTGGTCAGCCCTTGAAGAACCGACAACCAAGTCCATAAAGAGAGCTATGTGTAACATGACCTAATACTTATGTCATGATGTTTTTAATGCAATGTAGTGTGCCCGAGAAGAACCGACAGCCAAGTCCATGAAGAGCGGCAGATGTAATATGACCTAATACTTATGTTGCGATGGTTTAAATGCAATGTGGTCAACCCGTGAAGAACTGACAGCCAAGCGCATGAAGAGTGGCATGTGCAATATGACCTAATATTTATGTAGCGATGGTTTAAATGCAATGTGGTCAGCCCGTGAACAACCGACAGTCAAGCCGAAGAAGAGCGGCACCTGTAACAAGGCCTAATACTTATGTCGCGATGGTCTAAATGCAATGTTGTCAGCCCAATAAGAACTGGCAGCCATGCCCATGAAGAAGAGCACGTGTAACATGACCTAATACTTATGTTGCGCTGGTTTAAATGCAATGTGGTCAGAGTGTAAAGAACCGACAGCCAAGCCAATGAAGAGTGGCACATGTAGTATGACCTAATACTTATGTCGCGATGTTTTAAATACAATGTAGTCAGCCCATGAGGAACCGACAGACAGGGCCATGAAGATTGGCACGTGTTGCGATGATAGCATATTAGACTTGCAGCTATTCATGGGCTTGGCTTTCAGTTCTGATGGGCTGACGACATTGCATTTAAACCATCGCGACATAAGTATTAGGTAATATTACACGTTCCGATCTTCAGGGGCTTGGCTGTCGGTTCCTCACAGGCTGACCACATTGCATTTAATCCATCACTACTCAGGTATTAGGTCCTATTGCATGTTCTGCTCGAAACACGTATTAGGTCATCTGACACGTGCCGCTCTTCATGGGCTTGGCTTTGGTTCTTCATGGGCTGACCACTTTGCATACATTTAAACCAATGCGACATAAGTATTAGGTCATCTGACATATGCTGCTCTTCATGGGCTTGGCTGTCGGTTCTTCATGGGCTGACCACTTTGCATACATTTGAACCATCGCGACATAAGTATTAGGTAATCTGACACGTGCCACTCTTCATGGGCTTGGCTGTTGGTTCTTCCTGGGCTGACCACTTTGCATACATTTGAACCATCGCGACATAAGTATTAGGTAATCTGACACGTGCCACTCTTCATGGGTTGGCTGTCGGTTCTTCATGGGCTGACCATTTTACATACATTTAAACCATCACGAAACAAGTATTAGGTCATCTGACGCGTGCCACTCTTCATGGGTTGGCTGTCCGTTCTTCATGGGCTGACCTCTTTGCATACATTTAAACCATTGTGAAACAAGTGTTAGGTCATCTGAAACGTGCCACTCTTCATGGGTTGGGTGTCAGTTCTTCATGGGCTGACCACTTTACATAGATTTAAACCATCGCGGAACAAGTGTTAGGTCATCTGACACGTGCCGCTCTTCATGGGCTTGGCTATCTGTTCTTCATGGGCTGGCCACTTTGCATTCATTTAAACCATCGCAAAACAAGTATTAGGTCATCTGACATGTGCCACTCTTCATGGGTTGGCTGTCGGTTCTTCATGGGCTGACCATTTTACATACATTTAAACCATCGTGAAACAAGTATTAGGTCATCTGACATGTGCCGCTCTTCATGGGCTTGGCTTTGGTTCTTCATGGGCTGACCACTTTGCATACATTTTAACCAACACGACATAAGTATTAGGTCATCTGACACATGCTGATCTTCATGGGCTTGGCTGTCGGCTCTTCATAGACTGACCACATTGCATACGCGAGACAAGAATTAGGTCATCTGACACGTGCCCCTCTTCTTGGGCTTGGCTGTCGGTTCTTCATGGGCTGACCACTTTGCATACATTTAAACCATCGCGAAACAAGAATTAGGTCATCTGACATGTGCTGCTCTTCATGGGCTTGGCTGTTGGTTCTTCATGCGCTGACCACTTTGCATACATTTAAACCATCGCAAAACAAGTATTAGGTCATCTGACACATGCCACTCTTCATGAGCCTGGCTGTCGTATCTTCATCGGCTCACCACATTGCATTTAAATCATCGTGACATAAGTATTAGTTCATATTATACATGCCGCTGTTCATGTGGTTGGCTGTCAGTTCTTCACGGGCAGAACACATTGCAGTTAAACCATCGCGACATAAAGCATTAGGTCATATTACAAGTGCCGCACTTCATGTGCTTGGCTGTTGGTTCTTCACGGGATGAACACATTGCATTTAAACCATTGCGACATAAGTATTAGGTCATATTACAGCTGCCGCACTTCAAGGGATTGGCTGGTGGTTCTTCATGGGCTGACCATGACCACATTGCATTTAAACCATTGTGACATAAGTATTAGGTCATATTACACATGCTGCTCTTCATAGGCTTGGCGATCGGTTCTTCACAAGTTGACCACATTGCATTTAAACCATCACGACATAAGTATTAGGTCATATTACATGTGCCACTCTTCATGGGCTTAGCTGTTGGTTCTTCATGGGCTGAGCACATTGCATTTAAACCATCGCAACATAACTATTAGGTCATGTTAAACATGTCGCTCTTCATGTGCTTGGCTGTCGGTTCTTCGTGGGCTGACAACATTGCATGTAAACCACCGCGACATAAGTATAACTTCATATTACACATGCTGCTCTTAATGGGCTTGGCTGTCGGTTCTTCACGGGCTGACAACATTACATTTAAACCATCGCGACATAAGTATTAGGTCATATTACACATGCTGCTCTTAATGGGCTTGGCTGTCGGTTCTTCACAGGCTGACCTCATTGCATTTAAACCATTGCGACATAAGTATTACATCATATTACACGTGCCACTCTTCATGGGCGTGGCTGTCGGTTCTTCATGGGCTGACCACATTCCATTTAAAGCATCGTGTCATAAGTATTAGGTCATATTAAACGTGCCACTCTTCATGGACTTGGCTGTCGGTTCTTCACGGGCTGACCACATTGCATTTAAACCATCGCGACGTAAGTATTAGGTCATATTCCACATGCCACTCTTCATGAGCCTGGCTGTCGGATCTTCATGGGCTCACCACATTGCATTTAAATCATCGTGACATAAGTATTAGTTCATATAACACCTGCCGCTGTTCATGTGGTTGGCTGTCAGTTCTTCACGGGCAGAGCACATTGCAGTTAAACCATCGTGACATAAAGCATTAGGTCATATTACAAGTGCCGCACTTCATGGGCTTGGCTGTTGGTTCTTCACGGGATGAGCACATTGCATTTAAACCATTGCGACATAAGTATTAGGTCATATTACAGCTGCCGCACTTCATGGGATTGGCTGTTGGTTCTTCATGGGCTGACCATGACCACATTGCATTTAAACCATCGTGACATAAGTATTAGGTCATATTACACATGCTGCTCTTCATAGGCATGGCTATCGGTTCTTCACAAGTTGACCACATTGCATTTAAACCATCATGACATAAGTATTAGGTCATATTACATGTGCCACTCTTCATGGGCTTAGCTGTTGGTTCTTCATGGGCTGAGCACATTGCATTTAAACCATCGCGACATAACTATTAGGTCATATTAAACATGTCGCTCATCATGTGCTTGGCTGTCGGTTCTTCGTGGGCTGACAACATTGCACGTAAACCACCGCAACATAAGTATAACTTCATATTACACATGCTGCTCTTAATGGGCTTGGCTGTCGGTTCTTCACGGGCTGACAACATTGCATTTAGACCATCGCGACATAAGTATTACGTCATATTACACATGCTGCTCTTAATGGGCTTGGCTGTCGGTTCTTCACAGGCTGACCTCATTGCATTTAAACCATTGCGACATAAGTATTACGTCATATTACACGTGCCGCTCTTCATGGGCTTGGCTGTCGGTTCTTCACAGGCTGACCACATTCCATTTAAAGCATCGTGACATAAGTATTAGGTATTGTTAAACGTGCCGCTCTTCATGGACTTGGCTGTCGGTTCTTCACGGGCTGACCACATTGCATTTAAACCATCGCGACGTAAGTATTAGGTCATATTCCGCATGCCACTCTTCATGAGCCTGGCTGTCGGTTCTTCATGGGCTCACCACATTGCATTTAAATCATCGTGACATAAGTATTAGTTCATATTACACATGCCGTTGTTCATGGGGTTGGCTGTCGGTTCTTCAAGGGCTGAGAACATTGCATTTAAATCATCACGACATAAGTATGAGGTTATATTAAACGTGCCACTCTTCATGGGCTTGGCTGTCGGTTCTTCTTGGGCGGACCACATTGCATTTAAACCATCATGACATAAGTATTAGGTCATATTACACATTCCGCTCTTCATGGGCTTGGCTGTCGATTGTTCACATTGCATTTAATATGGCCTAATACTTTTGTCACGATGGTTTAAATATAATGTGGTCAGCCCTAGAAGAACCGACAGCCAAGCCCATGAAGAGAGCTACGTGTAATATGACCTAATACTTATATCATGATGGTTTAAATGCAATGTGGTCAGCCTGAGAAGAACCAACAGCCAAGTCCATGAAGAGCGGCAGATGTAATATGACCTAATACTTATGTCGCAATGGTTTAAATGCAATGTGGTCAGCCTGTGAAGAACCGACAGCCAACCGCCTGAAGAGTGGCATGTGTAATATGACCTAATATTTATGTAGCGATGGTTTAAATGCAATGTTATAAGCCCCTGAAGTACTGACAGTCAAGCCCTTGAAGACAGGCACATATAATATGACGTAATACTTATGTCACAATAGTTTAAATGCAATTTTGTCAGCCCGCGAAGAACTGACAGCCAAGCCCATGAAGAGGAGCATGTGTAATATGACCTAATACTTATGTCGTGATGGTTTAAATGCAATGTGCTCAGCCCGCGAAGAACCGACATCCAAGCCCATGAAGAGGGGCACATGTAATATGACCTAATACTTATGTCGCGATGGTTTAAACAATGTAGTCAGCCCGTGAAGAACCGTCAGCCAAGCCCATGAAGAGTGGCACGTGATGCAATGATTGCATATTACACTTGCCACTCTTCATGGGATTCGTTGTCGGTTCTTCACACGCTGACCACATTGCATTTGAACCATCGCTACATAAGTATTAGGTCCTACTGCATGTTCTGCTCTTCATGGGCTTGGCTGTCGGTTCTTCATGGGGCGACCACATTGCATTTAAACCCTTGCAATATAAGTATTATGTCATATTACATGTGAAGCTCTTCATGGGCTTGGATGTCGGTTCTTCTTAGACTGACCACATTGCATTTAAACCATAGTGACATAAGTAATATGTCAGATCACACATTCCACTCTTCATGGGCTTGGCTATCGGTTCTTCACATGCTGACATTGTATTTAAACCTTCAAGACATAAGTATTAGGTCATATTACACGTTCTGCTCTTCATGGGCTTGGCTGTTCCTTCTTCATGGGCTGAGCACATTGCATTTAAACCATCGCGACATGAGTATTGAGTCATATTACACATGCCGCTCTTCGTGCGCTTGGCTCTTGGTTCTTCACAGGCTGACCACAATGCATTTAAACCATCGCGACATAAGTATTAGGTCATATTACACATGCCGGTCTTCATGGGCTTGGCTGTTGGTTCTTCACCGGCTGAGCACATTGCGTTTAAATCAATGCGACATAAGTATTGAGTAATATTACACATGCCGCTGTTCATGGGCTTGCCTGTCGGTTGTTCACGGGCAGACCACATTGCATTTAAACAATCGCGACATAAGTATTAGGTCATATTACATGTGCCGCTCTTCATGGGCTTGGCAGTTGATGGTCAGCTCATGGAGAACTGACAGCCAAGCCAGTGAGGAGTCGCACGTGTAATATGACCTAATATTTATGTTGCGATGGTTTATATGCAATGTGGTCAGTCCATGAAGAACCGACAGCCAAGCCCATGAAGAGCGGTACATTTAATATGGCCTAATACTTATATCGCGATGGATTAAATGTAATGTGGTCAGCCCTTGAAGAACCGACAGCCAAGCCCATGAAGGGAGCTATGTGTAATATGACCTAATACTTATGTCATGATGGTTTAAATGCAATGTGGTCAGGCCGAGAAGAACCAACAGCCAAGCCCATGAAGAGCAGCAGATGTAATATGACCTAATACTTATGTCGCAATGGTTTAAATGCAATGTGGTCAGCCCATGAAGAACCGATTGCCTAGCCCATGAAGAGCGGCACATGTAATATGACCTAATACTTATGTCACATTCCATTTAATCCATCGCGACATAAGTATTAGGTCATATTAAACGTGCCGCTCTTCATGGGCTTGGCTGTCGGTTCTTCACAGGCTGACTACATTGCATTGAAACCACCGTTACATAAGTATTAGGTCATATTACACATGCCACACTTCTAGGGGTTGGCTGTTGGTTCTTCACGGGCTGACCACATTGCATTTAAACCATCGCAACAAAAGTATTAGGTCATATTACACATGCCGCTCTTCATGGGCTTGGCTGTCGGTTCTAAACAGGCTGACTACATTGCATTTAAATCATCACAACATAAGTATTAGGTCATATTACATGTGCCACTCTTCATGGGCTTGGCTTTCAGTTCCTCATTGGCTGGCCACATTGCATTTAAACCATCGTGACATAAGTATTAGGTCATATTACACATGCTCCTCTTCATGGGATTGGCTATCAGTTCTTCGCGGGCTGACAAAATTGCATTTAAACTATTGTGACATAAGTATTACGTCATATTATATGTGCCTGTCTTCAAGGGCTTGACTGTCAGTACTTCAGGGGTTTAAACCATCGCTACATAAATATTAGGTCATATTACACATGCCACTCTTCAGGCGGTTGGCTGTCGGTTCTTCACAGGCTGACCACATTGCATTTAAACCATTGCGACATAAGTATTAGGTCATATTACACGTGCCACTCTTCATGGGCTTGGCTGTCGTTTCTTCACGGACTGACCACATTCCATTTAAACCATCCCGGCTGACAACATTGCATTTAAACCATCGTGACATAAGCATTAGGTCATATTACACATGCTGCTCTTGATGGGCTTGGCTGTCGGTTCTTCATGGGCTGACCACATTGCATTTAAACCGTCGCGACATAAGTATTAGTTCATATTACATGTGCCACTCATCATGGGCTTGGCTGTTGGTTCTTCACAGGCTGACCACATGTATTTAAACCATCGCGTTATAAGTATTATGTCATCTTACATGTGCCGTTCTTCATGGGCTTGGATGTCGGTTCTTCATGGGCTGACCACATAGCATTTAAACCATCGTGACATATGTATTACTCCGTATTACATGTGCCGCTCTTCTTGGGCTTGGCTGTTGGTTCTTCACCACATAAGTATTATGTCATATTACACATGCCACTCTTCATGGGATTGGCTGTCGGTTCTTCATGGGCTGACCACATTGCATTTAAACCGTCGCGACATAAGTATTAGTTCATATTACATGTGCCACTCATCATGGGCTTGGCTGTTGGTTCTTCACAGGCTGACCACATGTATTTAAACCATCGCGTTATAAGTATTATGTCATCTTACATGTGCCGTTCTTCATGGGCTTGGATGTCGGTTCTTCATGGGCTGACCACATAGCATTTAAACCATCGTGACATATGTATTACTCCGTATTACATGTGCCGCTCTTCTTCGGCTTGGCTGTTGGTTCTTCACCACATAAGTATTATGTCATATTACACATGCCACTCTTCATGGGATTGGCTGTCGGTTCTTCACGGGCTGACCACATTGTATTTGAACCATCTCGATATAAGTGTTAGGTCATATTACATGTGCCGCCCTTCATGGGCTTGGCTGTTGGTTCTTCACAGGCTGACCACATTGCATTTAACCCATCACGACATAAGTATTAGGTCATATTACATCAGCCACTCTTTATGGGCTTGGCTTTCGGTTAACTGGCCACATTGCATTTAAACCATCGCAACATAACTATTAGGTCATATTAAATGTGCCACTTTTCATGGGCTTCGCTGCCAGTTCTTCACGGACTGACCACATTGCAATTAAACCATCGCAACATAAGTATTAGGTCATATTACACATGCCGTTCTTCAAAGGCCTGGCTGTTGGTTCTTCCTGGACTGACGGCATTGCATATAAACCATCGCAACATAAGTATTAGGTCATATTACACATGCTGTTCTTCATGGGCTTGGCTGTCGGTTCTTCTCGTGCTGAGCACATTGCATTTAAACCGTCGTGACATAAGTATTAGGTCATATTACAAGTGTCGCTCTTCATGGGCTTGGCTGTCGGTTCTTCACGGGCCGACCACATTGCATTTAAACCATCACAACATAAGTATTACGTGATATTACACATGCCGCTCTTCATGGGCTTGGCTGTCGTTTCATCGCAGGCAGGGTACATTGCATTTAATCCATCGCGACATAACTATTAGGTCATATTACATGTGCCACTCTTCATGGGCTTGGCTGTCGGTTCTTCATGGGTTGACCACATTGCATTTAATTCATAGTGACATATTAAGTATTAGTTCGTATTACACATGCTGCTCTTCATGAGCTTGGCTGTCGGTTCCTCACCGGCTGACCACATTGCATTTAAATCATCGCGACATAAGTATTAGGTCATATTACACATGCCCCTCTTCATGAGCTTGGCTGTCGGTTCTTCATGGGCTGACCACATTGCATTTAAAACACCGCGAGATAAGTGTTAGGTCATATTTCATGTGCTGCTCTTCATGGGCTTGGCTGTCGGTTCTTCACGGATTGACCACATTGGATATAAACCATCGCAATATAAGTATTATGTCATATTGCACATGCAACTCTTCATTGGCTTGGTTGTCAGTTCTCCATGAGCTGACCATCGACAGCCAAGCGCATGAAGAGTGCCCCATGTAATATGACCTAATACTTATGTTGTGATTGCTTAAATGTAATGTTTTCAGCCCGTGAACAACCGACCGCAAGGCCCATGAATAGCGGCACATGTAATATGACTCAATACTTTTGTTGTGGTGGTTTAAATGCAATGTGCTCAGACCGTGAAGAACCAACAGCCAAGGCCATGAGGAGAGGCACGTGTAATATGACCTAATACTTATGTCGTGATGATTTAAATGCAATGTGGTCAGCCCATGAAGAACTGATAGCCTAGCCCATGAAGAGCGCCACATGTAATATGACCTAATACTTACGTCGCGATGGTTTAAATGCAATGTGGTCAGCCCATGAAGAACCGACAGCCAAGCCCATGAAGAGTTGCACATGTAATATGTCCTAATACTTATGACGCGATGGTTTAAATACAATGTCGTCAGCCCGCGAAGAACCAACAGGAAAGCCCTATAAGAGTGGCATGTGTAATATGGCCTAATACTTATGTCATGAAATTATAAATGCAATGTGGTCAGCCCGAGAAGAACCGACACCCAAGCCCATGAACAGTGGCAGATGTAATATGACCTAATACTTATGTTGTGATGGTTTAAATGCAATGTGTTGAGCCCATGAAGAACTGATAGCCTAGCCCATGAAGAGTGACACATGTAATATGACCTAATACTGATGTCACATTCCATTTAACCCGTCGAGACATAAGTATTAGGTCATATTAAACGTGCCGCTCTTCATGGGCTTGGCTGTCGGTTCTTCATGTGCTGACTGCATTGCATTGAAACCATCGTGAAATATGTATTAGGTCATATTACACGTGCCACTCTTCTACGGCTTGGCTGTCGGTTCTTCACAGACTGACCACATTGCATATAAACCATCGCAATATAAGTATTATGTCATATTGCACATGCAACTCTTCATTGGCTTGGCTGTCAGTTCTCCATGAGCTGACCATCGACAGCCAAGTGCATGAAGAGTGCCCCATGTAATATGACCTAATACTTATGTTGTGATTGCTTAAATGTAATGGTTTCAACCCGTGAACAACCGACCGCAAGGCCCATGAACAGCGGCACATGTAATATGACTCAATACTTTTGTTGTGGTGATTTAAATGCAATGTGCTCAGACCGTGAAGAACCAACAGCCAAGGCCATGAGGAGAGGCACGTGTAATATGACCTAATACTTATGTCGTGATGATTTAAATGCAATGTGGTCAGCCCATGAAGAACCGATAGCCTAGCCCATGAAGAACGGCACATGTAATATGACCTAATACTTCTGTCGCGATGGTTTAAATGCAATGTGGTCAGCCCATGAAGAACCGACAGCCAAGCCCATGAAGAGTTACACATGTAATATGACCTAATACTTATGACGCGATGATTTAAATGCAAGGCGGTCAGCCCATGAAGAACCGACAGCCAAGCCCATGAAGAGTGGCATGTGTAATGTGATCTAATACTTATGACGTGATGGTTTAAATGCAATGTCATCAGCCCGTGAAGAACCAACAGGAAAGCCCTATAAGAGCGGCATGTGTAATATGACCTAATACTTATGTCATGATAGTATAAATGCAATGTGTTCAGCCCGAGAAGAACTGACACCCAAGCCCATGAACAGTGGCAGATGTAATATGACCTAATACTTATGTTGTGATGGTTTAAATGCAATGTGTTGAGCCCATGAAGAACTGATAGCCTAGCCCATGAAGAGTGACACATGTAATATGACCTAATACTGATGTCACATTCCATTTAAACCATCGAGACATAAGTATTAGGTCGTATTAAACGTGCCGCTCTTCATGGGCTTGGCTGTCGGTTCTTCATGGGCTGACTGCATTGCATTGAAACCATCATGAAATAAGTATTAGGTCATATTACACGTGCCACACTTCTACGGCTTGGCTGTTGGTTCTCACGGGCTGACCACATTGTATTTAAACCATTGCAACATGAGTATTAGGTCATATTACACATGTCGCTCTTCATGGGACTGGCCGTCGGTTCTTCATGGTCTTACCACATTGCATTACCACATTGCATTTAAATCACCATGACATAAGTATTAGGTCATATGACATGTGCCACACTTCATGGGTTTGGCTGTCGGTTCTTCACAGCCTGACCATATTGCATTTAAACCATCACGACATAAGTATTAGGTCATATTACACAGGCTGCTCTTCATGGGCTTGGCTTTAAGTTCCTCATTGGCTGGCCACATTGCATTTAAACCATCGCGGCATAAGTATTAGGTCATATTACACGTTCCGCTCTTCTTGGGCTTGGCTGTCGGTTCTTCACGGGCTGACCACATTGCATTTAACTCATCATGACATAAGTATTAGGTCATATTACATCAGCCGCTCTTCATGGACTTGGCTTTCGGTTCCTCATTGCCTGGACACGTTGTATTTAAACCATCACAACATAACTGTTACATCATATTAAACATGCCGCTCTTCATGGGCTTGGCTGCCGCTTCTTTATGGGCTGACCACTCTGCGTACATTTAAACCATCTCGAAACAAGTATTAGATCATCTGACACGTTACTCTCTTCATGGGCTTTGCTGTCGGTTCTTCACAGACTGACCACATTGCATTTAAACCAAGGGAACATAAGTATTATGTCATCTGACATGTGCGGCTCTTCATGGGCTTGGCTGTCGGTTCTTCATGTGCTGACCACCTTGCATACATTTAAACCAATGCAAAACAAGTATTAGGTCATCTGACACATGCTGCTCTTCATGGGTTTGGCTGTCGGTTCTTCGTGGGCTGACTACTTTTCATACATTTAAACCATCGCGACATAAGTATTAGGTCATGTGACACATGCTGCTCTTCATGGGCTTGGCTGTCGGTTCTTCATGGGCTGGCCACTTTGCATACATTTAAACCAACATGACATAAGTATTAGGGCGTCTGACACGTGCCACTCTTCATTGGTTGGCTGTCGGTCCTTCATGGGCTGACCACTTTACATACATTTAAACCATCGCGAAACAAGTATTAGGTCATCTGACACGTGGCACTCTTCATGGGCTTGACTGTCAGTTCTTCATGGGCTGACCACTTTGCATTTAAACCATCGCGACATAAGTATTAGGTCATATTACATCAGCCGCTCTTCATGGACTTGGCTTTCAGTTCCTCATTGGGTGGCCACATTGTATTTAAACCATCACAACATAACTATTACGTCATATTAAACATGCCGCTCTTCATGGGCTTGGCTGCCGCTTCTTTATGGGCTGACCACTCAGCGTACATTTAAACCATCGCAAAACAAGTATTAGATCATCTGACACATGCCTCTCTTCATGGGCTTTGCTGTCGGTTCTTCACGGACTGACCACATTGCATTTAAACCAACGGAACATAAGTATTAGGTCATATTACATGTGCCACTCTTCATGGGCTTGGCTGTCAGTTCTTCATGGTCTGACCACTTTGCATACATTTAAGCCAACGTGACATAAGTATTAAGTCATCTGACACATGCCGCTCTTCATGGGCTTGGCTGTCGGTTCTTCATGGGCTGACCACTTTACATTCATTTGATCCATTGCGAAACATGTATTAGGCCATCTGACACATGCCTCTCTTCATGGGCTTGGATGACGGTTCTTCATGGTCTGACCACTTTGCATACATTTAAACCAACGCGACATTAGTATTAGGTCATCTGACACATGCCGCTCTTCATGGGCTTGGCTGTTGGTTCTTCATGGGCTGACCACTTTACACACATTTGAACTATCGCGAAACACGTATTACGTCATCTGACTAGTGCCTCTCTTCATGGGCTTGCCTGTTGGTTCTTCATGGTCTGACCACTTTGAATACATTTAAACCAATGCGACATAAGTATTAGGTCATCTGACACATGCCGCTCTTCATGGGCTTGGCTGTTGGTTCTTTATGGACTGACGACTTTGCATACATTTAGCCATCGTGAAACAAGTATTAGGTCATCTGACATGTGCGGCTCTTCATGGGCTTGGCTGTCGGTTCTTCATGTGCTGACCACTTTGCATACATTTAAACCAGCGAAAACAAGTATTAGGTCCTCTGACATGTGCCGCTCTTCATGGGCTTGACTGTCGATTCTTTATGGGCTGACCACTCTGCATACATTTAAACCATCGCGACATAAGTATTAGATCATCTGACATGTGCCGCTCTTCATAGGCTTGGCTGTCGGTTCTTCATGGGCTGACCACTCTGCATATATTTAAACCATCGCGGCATAAGTTTTAGGTAATCTGACACGTGCCACTCTTCATGGGTTGGCTGTCGGTTCTTCATGGGCTGACCATTTTACATACATTTAAACCATCATGAAACAAGTATTCGGTCATCTGACGCGTGCCACACTTCATGGGTTGGCTGTCCGTTCTTCATGGGCTGACCACTTTACATACATTTAAACCATTGTGAAACAAGTGTTAGGTCATCTGACACGTGCCACTCTTCATGGGTTGGGTGTCAGTTCTTCATGGGCTGACCACTTTACATAGATTCAAACCATCGCGGAACAAGTGTTAGGTCATCTGACACGTGCCGCTCTTCATGGGCTTGGCTATCTGTTCTTCATGGGCTGGCCACTTTGCATTCATTTAAACCATCGCGACATAAGTATTAGGTCATCTAACACGTGCCACTCTTCATAGGCTTGGCTGTAGGTTCTTCATGGGCTGACCACTTTGCATACATTTAAACCAACGCGACTTAAGTATTCGGTCATCTGATGCGTGCCACTCTTCATGGGTTGGCTGTCCGTTCTTCATGGGCTGACCACTTTGCATACATTTAAACCATTGTGAAACAAGTGTTAGGTCATCTGACACGTGCCACTCTTCATGGGTTGGGTGTCAGTTCTTCATGGGCTGACCACTTTACATAGATTTAAACCATCGCGGAACAAGTGTTAGGTCATCTGACATGTGCCGCTCTTCATGGGCTTGGCTATCTGTTCTTCATGGGCTGGCCACTTTGCATTCATTTAAACCATCGCAAAACAAGTATTAGGTCATCTGACATGTGCCACTCTTCATGGGTTGGCTGTCAGTTCTTCATGGGCTGACCATTTTACATACATTTAAACCATCGTGAAACAAGTATTAGGTCATCTGACATGTGCCACTCTTCATGGGCCTGGCTTTGGTTCTTCATGGGCTGACCACTTTGCATACATTTTAACCAACACGACATAAGTATTAGGTCATCTGACACATGCTGATCTTCATGGGCTTGGCTGTCGGCTCTTCATAGACTGACCACATTGCATACATTTAAACCATCGCGAAACAAGAATTAAGTCATCTGACACGTGGCGCTCTTCATGGGCTTGGCTGTCGGTTCTTCATGGGCTGACCACTTTGCATACATTTAAACCATCGCGAAACAAGAATTAGGTCATCTGACATGTGCTGCACTTCATGGGCTTAGCTGTCGGTTCTTCATGCGCAGACCACTTTGCATACATTTAAACCATCGCGAAACAAGTATTAGGTCATCTGACACATGCCACTCTTCATGGGTTTTCTGTCGGATCTTCTTGTGCTGACCACTTTACATAAATTGAAACCGTCGCGAAACACGTATTAGGTCATCTGACACGTGCCGCTCTTCATGGGCTTGGCTTTGGTTCTTCATGGGCTGACCACTTTGCATACTTTTAAACCAACGCGACATAAGTATTAGGTCATCTGACATATGCTGCTCTTCATGGGCTTGGCTGTCGGTTCTTCATGGGCTGACCACTTTGCATACATTGGAACCATCGCGACATAAGTATTAGGTAATCTCACACGTGCCACTCTTCATGGGCTTGGCTGTCGGTTCTTCATGGGCTGACCCCTTTACATACACTAAAAGCATCGAAAAAGAAGTATTAGGTCATCTGACACGTGCCACTCTTCATGGGCTTGGCTGTCAGTTCTTCATGGGCTGACCACATTGCATACATTTAAACCAATGCGACCTAAGTATTAGGTCATCTGAAACATCCTGTTCTTTACGGGCTTGGCTGTCGATTCTTCTTGGTATGACCACTTTGTATACATTTAAACCATCGCGACATAAGTATTAGGTCATCTAACACGTGCCACTCTTCATAGGCTTGGCTGTAGGTTCTTCATGGGCTGACCACTTTGCATACATTTAAACCAACGCGACTTAAGTATTAGGTCATCTGACACGTACCAGCTCTTCATGGGCTTGGCTGTCGGTTCCTCTTGGGCTAACCACTTTGCATACATTTAAACCAAAGCGACATAATTATTAGGTCATCTGACACGTGCCTTTCTTCAGGGGCTTGGCTGTCTATTCTTCATGGGCTGACCACATTGCATTTCAACCATCACAACATAAGTATTAGATCATATTACACGTGCCAATCTTCATTGGCTTTTCTTTCAGTTCCTCATTGGCTGGCCACATTACATTTAAACCATCGCAACATAACTAATAGGTCGTATTACATGTGCCGCTCTTTATGGGTTTGGCTGTCGGTTCTTCACGGACTGACCACAGTGCATTTAAACCATCGTGACCTAAGTATTAGGTCATATTACACATGGTGCTCTTCATGGGCTTGGCTGTTGGTTCTTCACGGGCTGACCACATTGCATTTAAACCATTGCGACATAAGTATTAGGTCATATTACACATGCCGCTCTTCATGGGCTTGGCTGTCGGTTCTTCATGGACTGACCACATTGCATATAAACCATCGCAACATAAGTATTAGGTCATATTACACATGCTGCTGTTCATGGGCTTGTCTATCGGTTCTTCATGTGCTTACCACATTGCATTTAAACCATTGTGACATAAGTATTAAGTCATATTACACTTGCCGCTCTTCATGGGCTTGGCATTCAGATCTTCACTGGCTGACACATTGCATTTAAACCATCGCGACAAGTGTTAGGTCATATTACACATGCCACTCTTCTTGGGCTTGATTGTTGGTTCTCCACGGGCTGAGCACATTGCATTTAAACCGTCGCGACATAAGTATTGAGTCATATTACACATGCTGCTCTTGATGAGCTTGGCTGTTGGTTGTTCACAGGCTGACCACATTGCATTTAAACAATTGTGACATAGGTATTGGTTTATATTACACATGCTGCTTGTCATGGGCTTGGCTGTCGATGGTCAGTTCGTGGAGAACTGACAGCCAAGCCCATGAAGAGTCGCACGTGTAATATGACCTAATATTTATGTTGCAATGGTTTATATGCAATGTGGTCAGTCTGTGAAGTACCGACAGCCAAGCCCATGAAGAGCGTTACATTTAATATGGCCTAATACTTATGTCGTGATGGTTTAAATGTAATGTGGTCAGCCCTTGAAGAACCGACGACCAAGTCCATAAAGAGAGCTATGTGTAACATGACCTAATACTTATGTCATGATGTTTTTAATGCAATGTAGTGTGCCCGAGAAGAACCGACAGCCAAGTCCTTGAAGAGCGGCAGATGTAATATGACCTAATACTTATGTTGCGATGGTTTAAATGCAATGTGGTCAACCCGTGAAGAACCGACAGCCAAGCGCATGAAGAGTGGCATGTGCAATATGACCTAATATTTATGTAGCGATGGTTTAGATGCAATGTTGTCAGCCCGTGAACAACCGACAGTCAAGCCCAAGAAGAGCGGCACCTGTAACAAGGCCTAATACTTATGTCGCGATGGTCTAAATGCAATGTTGTCAGCCCGTGAAGAACTGGCAGCCATGCCCATGAAGAGAAGGATGTGTAACATGACCTAATACTTATGTTGCGCTGGTTTAAATGCAATGTGGTCAGAGTGTAAAGAACCGACAGCCAAGCCAATGAAGAGTGGCACATGTAGTATGACCTAATACTTATGTCGCGATGGTTTAAATGCAATGTAGTCAGCCCATGAGGAACCGACAGACAGGCCCATGAAGATTGGCACGTGTTGCGATGATAGCATATTAGACTTGCAGCTATTCATGGGCTTGGCTTTCAGTTCTGATGGGCTGACGACATTGCATTTAAACCATCGCGACATAAGTATTAGGTAATATTACACGTTCCGATCTTCAGGGGCTTGGCTGTCGGTTCCTCACAGGCTGACCACATTGCATTTAATCCATCACTACTCAAGTATTAGGTCCTATTGCATGTTCTGCTCTTCATGGGCTTGGCTGTCGGTTCTTCATGGGCTGACCACTTTATATACATTTAAACCATTTCGAAACAAATATTAGGTCATCTGACTCATGCCGCTCTTCATGGGCTTGGCTGTCGGTTCTTCATGGACTGACCACCTTGCATACATTTAAATCAACGCGAAACAAGTATTAGGTCATCTGACACGTTCCGCTCTTCATGGCCTTGGCTGTCGTTTCTTCATGGGCTGACAACTTTGCACACATTTAAACCATCACGACACAAGTATTAGGTCATCTGACACGTGCCATTCTTCATGGGTTGGCTGTCGGTTCTTCGTGGGCTGACCGCTTTACATAAATTTAAACCATCGCGAAACACATATTAGGTCATCTGACACATGCCGCTCTTTATGAGCTTGGCTGTTGGTTCTTCATGGGCTGACCACTTTGCATACAATTTAACCAACACAACATACGTATTAGGTCATCTGACACATGCCCCTCTTCATGGGCTTGGCTGTAGGTTCTTCATGGGCTGACCACTTTGCATACATTTAAACCAACGCAACAAAAGTATTAGGTCGTCTGACACTTGCCACTCTTCATGGGTTGGCTGTCGGTTCTTCATGGGCTGACCAGTTTGCATATATTTAATCCATCACGGCATAGGTATTAGGTAATCTGACACGTGCCGCTCTTCATGGGCTTGGCTGTCGGTTCTTCATGGACTGACCACTTTGCATGCATTTATACCAACACGAAACAAGTATTAGGTCTTCTGGCACGTGCCACTCTTCATGGGTTGGTTGTCGGTTCTTTATGGGCTGACCATTTTACATACATTTAAACCATCATGAAACAAGTATTAGGTCATCTGACGCGTGCCACTCTTCATGGGTTGGCTGTCCGTTCTTCATGGGCTGACCACTTTGCATACATTTAAACCATTGTGAAACAAGTGTTAGGTCATCTGACATGTGCCACTCTTCATGGGTTGCGTGTCAGTTCTTCATGGGCTGACCACTTTACATGCATTTAGACCATTGCGAAACAAGTGTTAGGTCATCTGACACATGCCACTCTTAATGGGTTGTCTGTCGGTTCTTCATGGGCTGACCATTTTACATATATTTAAACCATCACGAAACAAATGTTAGGTCATCTGACACGTGCCACTCTTCGTGGGTTTGGCTGTCGGTTCTTCACGGGCTGACTACTTTACATACATTGAAACCATCGCGAAACAAGTATTAGATCATCTGACACGTGCAGCTCTTCATGGGCTTGGGTGTCAGTTCTTCATGGGCTGACCACTTTGCATACATTTAAACCAATGCAACATAAGTATTAGGTCATCTGACACTTGCCACTTTTCAGGGGTTGGCTGTCGGTTCTTCATGGGCTGACCACTTTGCATATATTTAAACCATCACGGCATAAGGATTAGGTAATCTGACACATGCCACTCTTCATGGGCTTGGCTGTCGGTTCTTCATGGGCTGACCACTTTGCATACATTTAAGTCAACGCGATATAAGTATTAGGTCATCTGAAACATGCCGCTCTTCATCGGCTTGGCTGTCGGTTCTTTATGTGCTGACCACTTTGCATACATCTAAAGCATCGCAAAGCAAGTATTAGGTCATCTGACATGGCCACTCTTCATGGGTTGGCTGTCGGTCTTTCCTGGGCAAACCACTTCACCTACATTTAAGCCATCACGAAACAAGTATTAGGTCATCTGACATGCGCCGCTCTTCATGGGATTGGCTGTCAGTTCTTCATGGGCTGGCCACTTTGCATACATTTAAACCATCGCGAAACAAGTATTAGGTCATCTGACACGTGCCACTCTTCATGGGTTGGCTGTCGGTTCTTCATGGGCTGACCATTTTACATACATTTAAACCATCACAAAACAAGTATTAGGTCATCTGACATGCGCCGCTCTTCATGTGCTTGGCTTCGGTTCTTCATGGGCTGACCACTTTGCATACATTTAAACCAACGCGACCTAAGTATTAGGTCATCTGACACATGCCGCTCTTCATGGGCTTGGCTGTCGGTTCTTCATGGACTGACCACTTTGCATGCATTTAAACCATCGCAAAACAAGTATTAGGTTATCTGACACGTGCTGCTCTTCATGGGCTTGGCTGTCGGTTCTTTATGGGCTGACCACTCTGCATACATTTAAACCACCGCGAAACAAGTAGTAGGTCATCTGTCACATGCCATTCTTCATGGGCTTGGATGTCGGTTCTTCATGGTCTGACCACTTTGCATACATTTAGACCAACGCGACATTAGTATTAGGTCATCTGACACATGCCGCTCTTCATGGGCTTGGCTGTTGGTTCGTCATGGGCTGACCACTTTACACACATTTGTACTATCGCGAAACAAGTATTGCGTCATCTGACTAGTGCCTCTCTTCATGGGCTTGCCTGTTGGTTCTTCATGGTCTGACCACTTTGAATACATTTAAACCAATGCGACATAAGAATTAGGTCATCTGACACATGCCGCTCTTCATGGGCTTGGCTGTTGGTTCTTTATGGACTGATGACTTTGCATACATTTAGCCATCGTGAAACAAGTATTAGGTCATCTGACATGTGCGGCTCTTCATGGGCTTGGCTGTCGGTTCTTCATGTGCTGACCACTTTGCATACATTTAAACCAGCGCAAAACAAGTATTAGGTCCTCTGACATGTGCCGCTCTTCATGGGCTTGACTGTCGATTCTTTATGGGCTGACCACTCTGCATACATTTAAACCATCGCGACATAAGTATTAGATCATCTGACACGTGCCGCTCTTCATGGGCTTGGCTGTCGGTTCTTCATGGGCTGACCACTTTGCATACATATAAACCAACACGACATAAGTATTAGGTCGTCCGAAACATGCCACTCTTCATGGGATGCCTGTCGGTTCTTCATGGGCTGACCACTCTGCATATATTTAAACCATCGCGGCATAAGTATTAGGTAATCTGACACGTGCCGCTCTTCATGGGCTTGGCTGTTGGTTCGTCATGGGCTGACCACTTTACACACATTTGTACTATCGCGAAACAAGTATTGCGTCATCTGACTAGTGCCTCTCTTCATGGGCTTGCCTGTTGGTTCTTCATGGTCTGACCACTTTGAATACATTTAAACCAATGCGACATAAGAATTAGGTCATATTACACATGCCGCTCTTCATGGGCTTGGCTGTCGGTTCTTCATGGACTGACCACATTGCATATAAACCATCGCAACATAAGTATTAGGTCATATTACACATGCTGCTGTTCATGGGCTTGTCTATCGGTTCTTCATGTGCTTACCACATTGCATTTAAACCATTGTGACATAAGTATTAAGTCATATTACACTTGCCGCTCTTCATGGGCTTGGCATTCAGATCTTCACTGGCTGACACATTGCATTTAAACCATCGCGACAAGTGTTAGGTCATATTACACATGCCACTCTTCTTGGGCTTGATTGTTGGTTCTCCACGGGCTGAGCACATTGCATTTAAACCGTCGCGACATAAGTATTGAGTCATATTACACATGCTGCTCTTGATGAGCTTGGCTGTTGGTTGTTCACAGGCTGACCACATTGCATTTAAACAATTGTGACATAGGTATTGGTTTATATTACACATGCTGCTTGTCATGGGCTTGGCTGTCGATGGTCAGTTCGTGGAGAACTGACAGCCAAGCCCATGAAGAGTCGCACGTGTAATATGACCTAATATTTATGTTGCAATGGTTTATATGCAATGTGGTCAGTCTGTGAAGTACCGACAGCCAAGCCCATGAAGAGCGTTACATTTAATATGGCCTAATACTTATGTCGTGATGGTTTAAATGTAATGTGGTCAGCCCTTGAAGAACCGACGACCAAGTCCATAAAGAGAGCTATGTGTAACATGACCTAATACTTATGTCATGATGTTTTTAATGCAATGTAGTGTGCCCGAGAAGAACCGACAGCCAAGTCCTTGAAGAGCGGCAGATGTAATATGACCTAATACTTATGTTGCGATGGTTTAAATGCAATGTGGTCAACCCGTGAAGAACCGACAGCCAAGCGCATGAAGAGTGGCATGTGCAATATGACCTAATATTTATGTAGCGATGGTTTAGATGCAATGTTGTCAGCCCGTGAACAACCGACAGTCAAGCCCAAGAAGAGCGGCACCTGTAACAAGGCCTAATACTTATGTCGCGATGGTCTAAATGCAATGTTGTCAGCCCGTGAAGAACTGGCAGCCATGCCCATGAAGAGAAGGATGTGTAACATGACCTAATACTTATGTTGCGCTGGTTTAAATGCAATGTGGTCAGAGTGTAAAGAACCGACAGCCAAGCCAATGAAGAGTGGCACATGTAGTATGACCTAATACTTATGTCGCGATGGTTTAAATGCAATGTAGTCAGCCCATGAGGAACCGACAGACAGGCCCATGAAGATTGGCACGTGTTGCGATGATAGCATATTAGACTTGCAGCTATTCATGGGCTTGGCTTTCAGTTCTGATGGGCTGACGACATTGCATTTAAACCATCGCGACATAAGTATTAGGTAATATTACACGTTCCGATCTTCAGGGGCTTGGCTGTCGGTTCCTCACAGGCTGACCACATTGCATTTAATCCATCACTACTCAAGTATTAGGTCCTATTGCATGTTCTGCTCTTCATGGGCTTGGCTGTCGGTTCTTCATGGGCTGACCACTTTATATACATTTAAACCATTTCGAAACAAATATTAGGTCATCTGACTCATGCCGCTCTTCATGGGCTTGGCTGTCGGTTCTTCATGGACTGACCACCTTGCATACATTTAAATCAACGCGAAACAAGTATTAGGTCATCTGACACGTTCCGCTCTTCATGGCCTTGGCTGTCGTTTCTTCATGGGCTGACAACTTTGCACACATTTAAACCATCACGACACAAGTATTAGGTCATCTGACACGTGCCATTCTTCATGGGTTGGCTGTCGGTTCTTCGTGGGCTGACCGCTTTACATAAATTTAAACCATCGCGAAACACATATTAGGTCATCTGACACATGCCGCTCTTTATGAGCTTGGCTGTTGGTTCTTCATGGGCTGACCACTTTGCATACAATTTAACCAACACAACATACGTATTAGGTCATCTGACACATGCCCCTCTTCATGGGCTTGGCTGTAGGTTCTTCATGGGCTGACCACTTTGCATACATTTAAACCAACGCAACAAAAGTATTAGGTCGTCTGACACTTGCCACTCTTCATGGGTTGGCTGTCGGTTCTTCATGGGCTGACCAGTTTGCATATATTTAATCCATCACGGCATAGGTATTAGGTAATCTGACACGTGCCGCTCTTCATGGGCTTGGCTGTCGGTTCTTCATGGACTGACCACTTTGCATGCATTTATACCAACACGAAACAAGTATTAGGTCTTCTGGCACGTGCCACTCTTCATGGGTTGGTTGTCGGTTCTTTATGGGCTGACCATTTTACATACATTTAAACCATCATGAAACAAGTATTAGGTCATCTGACGCGTGCCACTCTTCATGGGTTGGCTGTCCGTTCTTCATGGGCTGACCACTTTGCATACATTTAAACCATTGTGAAACAAGTGTTAGGTCATCTGACATGTGCCACTCTTCATGGGTTGCGTGTCAGTTCTTCATGGGCTGACCACTTTACATGCATTTAGACCATTGCGAAACAAGTGTTAGGTCATCTGACACATGCCACTCTTAATGGGTTGTCTGTCGGTTCTTCATGGGCTGACCATTTTACATATATTTAAACCATCACGAAACAAATGTTAGGTCATCTGACACGTGCCACTCTTCGTGGGTTTGGCTGTCGGTTCTTCACGGGCTGACTACTTTACATACATTGAAACCATCGCGAAACAAGTATTAGATCATCTGACACGTGCAGCTCTTCATGGGCTTGGGTGTCAGTTCTTCATGGGCTGACCACTTTGCATACATTTAAACCAATGCAACATAAGTATTAGGTCATCTGACACTTGCCACTTTTCAGGGGTTGGCTGTCGGTTCTTCATGGGCTGACCACTTTGCATATATTTAAACCATCACGGCATAAGGATTAGGTAATCTGACACATGCCACTCTTCATGGGCTTGGCTGTCGGTTCTTCATGGGCTGACCACTTTGCATACATTTAAGTCAACGCGATATAAGTATTAGGTCATCTGAAACATGCCGCTCTTCATCGGCTTGGCTGTCGGTTCTTTATGTGCTGACCACTTTGCATACATCTAAAGCATCGCAAAGCAAGTATTAGGTCATCTGACATGGCCACTCTTCATGGGTTGGCTGTCGGTCTTTCCTGGGCAAACCACTTCACCTACATTTAAGCCATCACGAAACAAGTATTAGGTCATCTGACATGCGCCGCTCTTCATGGGATTGGCTGTCAGTTCTTCATGGGCTGGCCACTTTGCATACATTTAAACCATCGCGAAACAAGTATTAGGTCATCTGACACGTGCCACTCTTCATGGGTTGGCTGTCGGTTCTTCATGGGCTGACCATTTTACATACATTTAAACCATCACAAAACAAGTATTAGGTCATCTGACATGCGCCGCTCTTCATGTGCTTGGCTTCGGTTCTTCATGGGCTGACCACTTTGCATACATTTAAACCAACGCGACCTAAGTATTAGGTCATCTGACACATGCCGCTCTTCATGGGCTTGGCTGTCGGTTCTTCATGGACTGACCACTTTGCATGCATTTAAACCATCGCAAAACAAGTATTAGGTTATCTGACACGTGCTGCTCTTCATGGGCTTGGCTGTCGGTTCTTTATGGGCTGACCACTCTGCATACATTTAAACCACCGCGAAACAAGTAGTAGGTCATCTGTCACATGCCATTCTTCATGGGCTTGGATGTCGGTTCTTCATGGTCTGACCACTTTGCATACATTTAGACCAACGCGACATTAGTATTAGGTCATCTGACACATGCCGCTCTTCATGGGCTTGGCTGTTGGTTCGTCATGGGCTGACCACTTTACACACATTTGTACTATCGCGAAACAAGTATTGCGTCATCTGACTAGTGCCTCTCTTCATGGGCTTGCCTGTTGGTTCTTCATGGTCTGACCACTTTGAATACATTTAAACCAATGCGACATAAGAATTAGGTCATCTGACACATGCCGCTCTTCATGGGCTTGGCTGTTGGTTCTTTATGGACTGATGACTTTGCATACATTTAGCCATCGTGAAACAAGTATTAGGTCATCTGACATGTGCGGCTCTTCATGGGCTTGGCTGTCGGTTCTTCATGTGCTGACCACTTTGCATACATTTAAACCAGCGCAAAACAAGTATTAGGTCCTCTGACATGTGCCGCTCTTCATGGGCTTGACTGTCGATTCTTTATGGGCTGACCACTCTGCATACATTTAAACCATCGCGACATAAGTATTAGATCATCTGACACGTGCCGCTCTTCATGGGCTTGGCTGTCGGTTCTTCATGGGCTGACCACTTTGCATACATATAAACCAACACGACATAAGTATTAGGTCGTCCGAAACATGCCACTCTTCATGGGATGCCTGTCGGTTCTTCATGGGCTGACCACTCTGCATATATTTAAACCATCGCGGCATAAGTATTAGGTAATCTGACACGTGCCACTCTTCATGGGTTGGCTGTCGGTTCTTCATGGGCTGACCATTTTACATACATTTAAACCATCACGAAACAAGTATTCGGTCATCTGACGCGTGCCACTCTTCATGGGTTGGCTGTCCGTTCTTCATGGGCTGACCTCTTTGCATACATTTAACCCATTGTGAAGCAAGTGTTAGGTCATCTGACACGTGCCACTCTTCATGGGTTGGGTTTCAGTTCTTCATGGGCTGACCACTTTACATAGATTGAAACCATCTCGGAACAAGTGTTAGGTCATCTGACACGTGCCGCTCTTCATGGGCTTGGCTATCTGTTCTTCATGGGCTGGCCACTTTGCATTCATTTAAACCATCACAAAACAAGGATTAGGTCATCTGACATGTGCCACTCTTCATGGGTTGGCTGTCGGTTCTTCATGGGCTGACCATTTTACATACATTTAAACCATCGTGAAACAAGTATTAGGTCATCTGACATGTGCCGCTCTTCATGGGCTTGGCTTTGGTTCTTCATGGGCTGACCACTTTGCATACATTTTAACCAACACGACATAAGTATTAGGTCATCTGACACATGCTGATCTTCATGGGCTTGGCTGTCGGCTCTTCATAGACTGACCACATTGCATACATTTAAACCATCGCGAAACAAGAATTAGGTCATCTGACACAGGCCGCTCTTCTTGGGCTTGGCTGTCGGTTCTTCATGGGCTGACCACTTTGCATACATTTAAACCATCGCGAAACAAGAATTAGGTCATCTGACATGTGCTGCTCTTCATGGGCTTGGCTGTCGGTTCTTCATGCGCTGACCACTTTGCATACATTTAAACCATCGGAAAACAAGTATTAGGTCATCTGACACATGCCGCTCTTCATGGGTTGTCTGTCGGATCTTCTTGTGCTGACCACTTTACATAAATTGAAACCGTCGCGAAACACGTATTAGGTCATCTGACACGTGCCGCTCTTCATGGGCTTGGCTTTGGTTCTTCATGGGCTGACAACTTTGCATACATTTAAACCAACGCGACATAAGTATTAGGTCATCTCACATATGCTGCTCTTCATGGGCTTGGCTGTCGGTTCTTCATGGGCTGACCACTTTGCATACATTTGAACCATCGCGACATAAGTATTAGGTAATCTGACACGTGCCATTCTTCATGGGCTTGGCTGTCGGTTCTTCCTGGGCTGACCCCTTTACATACACTAAAAGCATCGAAAAAGAAGTATTAGGTCATCTGACAAGTGCCACTCTTCATGGGCTTGGCTGTCAGTTCTTCATGGGCTGACCACATTGCATACATTTAAACCAACGCGACCTAAGTATTAGGTCATCTGAAACATCCCGTTCTTTATGGACTTGGCTCTCGATTCTTCTTGGTATGACCACTTTGTATACATTTAAACCATCACAACATAAGTATTAGGTCATCTAACACGTGCCACTCTTCATAGGCTTGGCTGTAGGTTCTTCATGGGCTGACCACTTTGCATACATTTAAAGCAATGCGACTTAAGTATTAGGTCATCTGACACGTACCAGCTCTTCATGGGCTCGGCTGTCGGTTCCTCTTGGGCTGACCACTTTGCATACATTTAAACCAACGCAACATAATTATTAGGTCATCTGACACATGCCTTTATTCAGGGGCTTGGCTGTCTATTCTTCATGGGCTGACCACATTGCATTTCAACCATCACAACATAAGTATTAGATCATATTACACGTGCCAATCTTCATTGGCTTTTCTTTCAGTTCCTCATTGGCTGGCCACATTACATTTAAACCATCGCAACATAACTAATAGGTCGTATTACATGTGCCGCTCTTTATGGGTTTGGCTGTCGGTTCTTCACGGACTGACCACAGTGCATTTAAACCATCGTGACCTAAGTATTAGGTCATATTACACATGGTGCTCTTCATGGGCTTGGCTGTTGGTTCTTCACGGGCTGACCACATTGCATTTAAACCATTGCGACATAAGTATTAGGTCATATTACACATGCCGCTCTTCATGGGCTTGGCTGTCGGTTCTTCATGGACTGACCACATTGCATATAAACCATCGCAACATAAGTATTTGGTCATATTACACATGCCACTCTTCTTGGGCTTGATTGTTGGTTCTCCACGGGCTGAGCACATTGCATTTAAACCGTCGCGACATAAGTATTGAGTCATATTACACATGCTGCTCTTGATGAGCTTGGCTGTTGGTTGTTCACAGGCTGACCACATTGCATTTAAACAATTGCGACATAGGTATTGGGTCATATTACACATGCCGCTTGTCATGGGCTTGACTGTCGATGGTCAGTTCGTGGAGAACTGACAGCCAAGCCCATGAAGAGTCGCATGTGTAATATGACCTAATATTTATGTTGCAATGGTTTATATGCAATGTGGTCAGTCTGTGAAGTACCGACAGCCAAGCCCATGAAGAGCGTTACATTTAATATGGCCTAATACTTATGTCGCGATGGTTTAAATGTAATGTGGTCAGCCCTTGAAGAACCGACAACCAAGCCCATAAAGAGAGCTATGTGTAACATGACCTAATACTTATGTCATGATGTTTTTAATGCAATGTAGTGTGCCCGAGAAGAACCGACAGCCAAGTCCATGAAGAGCGGCAGATGTAATATGACCTAATACTTATGTTGCGATGGTTTAAATGCAATGTGGTCAACCCGTGAAGAACCGACAGCCAAGCGCATGAAGAGTGGCATGTGCAATATGACCTAATATTTATGTAGCGATGGTTTAGATGCAAAGTGGTCAGCCCGTGAACAACCGACAGTCAAGCCCAAGAAGAGCGGCACCTGTAACAAGGCCTAATACTTATGTCGCGATGGTCTAAATGCAATGTTGTCAGCCCGTGAAGAACTGGCAGCCAAGCCCATGAAGAGGAGCACGTGTAACATGACCTAATACTTATGTTGCACTGGTTTAAATGCAATGTGGTCAGAATGTGAAGAACCGACAGCCAAGCCAATGAAGAGTGGCACATGTAGTATGACCTAATACTTATGTCGCGATGGTTTAAATGCAATGTAGTCAGCCCATGAGGAACCGACAGACAGGCCCATGAAGATTGGCACGTGTTGCGATGATAGCATATTAGACTTGCAGCTATTCATGGGCTTGGCTTTCAGTTCTGATGGGCTGACGACATTGTATTTAAACCATCGCGACATAAGTATTAGGTAATATTACACGTTCCGATCTTCAGGGGCTTGGCTGTCGGTTCCTCACAGGCTGACCACATTGCATTTAATCCATCACTACTCAAGTATTAGGTCCTATTGCATGTTCTGCTCTTCATGGGCTTGGCTGTCGGTTCTTCATGGGCTGACCACTTTATATACATTTAAACCATTTCGAAACAAATATTAGGTCATCTGACAAATGCCGCTTTTCATGGGCTTGGCTGTCGGTTCTTCATGGACTAACCACTTTGCATACATTTAAATCAACACGAAACAAGTATTAGGTCATCTGACACGTTCCGCTCTTCATGGCCTTGGCTGTCGGTTCTTCATGGGCTGACAACTTTGCACACATTTAAACCATCACGACACAAGTATTAGGTCATCTGACACGTTCCATTCTTCATGGGTTGGCTGTCGGTTCTTCGTGGGCGGACCACTTTACATAAATTTAAACCATCGCGAAAGACATATTAGGTCATCTGACACATGCTGCTCTTTATGAGCTTGGCTGTTGGTTCTTCATGGGCTGACCACTTTGCATACAATTTAACCAACACAACATATGTATTAGGTCATCTGACACATGCCCCTCTTCATGGGCTTGGCTGACGGTTCTTCATGGGCTGACCACTTTGCATACATTTAAACCAATGCAACAAAAGTATTAGGTCGTCTGACACTTGCCACTCTTCATGGGTTGGCTGTCGGTTCTTCATGGGCTGACCACTTTGCATATATTTAATCCATCGCGGCATAGGTATTAGGTAATCTGACACGTGCCGCTCTTCATGGGCTTGGCTGTCGGTTCTTCATGGGCTGACGACTTTGCATGCATTTATACCAACACGAAACAAGTATTAGGTCTTCTGGCACGTGCCACTCTTCATGGGTTGGTTGTCGGTTTTTTATGGGCTGACCATTTTACATACATTTAAACCATCACGAAACAAGTATTAGGTCATCTGACGCGTGCCACTCTTCATGGGTTGGCTGTCCGTTCTTCATGGGCTGACCACTTTGCATACATTTAAACCATTGTGAAACAAGTTTTAGGTCATCTGACATGTGCCACTCTTCATGGGTTGCGTGTCTGTTCTTCATGGGCTGACCACTTTACATGCATTTAGACCATCGCGAAACAAGTGTTAGGTCATCTGACACGTGCCACTCTTCATGGGTTGTCTGTCGGTTCTTCATGGGCTGACCATTTTACATATATTTAAACCATCACGAAATAAATGTTAGGTCATCTGACACGTGCCACTCTTCGTGGGTTTGGCTGTCGGTTCTTCACGGGCTGACTACTTTACATACCTTTAAACCATCGCAAAACAAGTATTAGATCATCTGACGAGTGCAGCTCTTCATGGGCTTGGGTGTCAGTTCTTCATGGGCTGACCACTTTGCATACATTTAAACCAACGCAACATAAGTATTAGGTCGTCTGACACTTGCCACTTTTCATAGGTTGGCTGTCGGTTCTTCATGGGCTGACCACTTTGCATATATTTAAACCATCACGGCCTCAGGATTAGGTAATCTGACACATGCCACTCTTCATGGGCTTGGCTGTCGGTTCTTCATGGGCTGACCACTTTGCATACATTTAAGTCAACACGATATAAGTATTAAGTCATCTGACACGTGCCGCTCTTCATCGGCTTGGCTGTCGGTTCTTTTTGGGCTGACCACTTTGCATACATCTAAAGCATCGCAAAACAAGTATTAGGTCATCTGACATGGCCACTCTTCATGGGTTGGCTGTCGGTCCTTCCTGGGGAAACCACTTCACCTACATTTAAGCCATCACGAAACAAGTATTAGGTCATCTGACATGCGCCACTCTTCATGGGCTTGGCTGTCGGTTCTTCATGGGCTGACAACTTTGCATACATTTAAACCATCGTGAAACATGTGTTAGGTCATCTGACACGTGCCACTCTTCATGGGTTGGTTGTCGGTTCTTCATAGGCTGACCACTTTACATAAATTTAAACCATCATGAAACAAGTATTACGTTATCTGACAGGTGCCGCTCTTCATGGGATTGGCTGTCAGTTCTTCATGGGCTGGCCACTTTGCATACATTTAAACCATCGCAAAACAAGTATTAGGTCATCTGACACGTGCCACTCTTCATGGGTTGGCTGTCGGTTCTTCATGGGCTGACCATTTTACATACATTTAAACCATCACGAAACAAGTATTAGGTCATCTGACATGCGCCGCTCTTCATGTGCTTGGCTTCGGTTCTTCATGGGCTGACCACTTTGCATACATTTAAACCAACGCGACCTAAGTATTAGGTCATCTGACACATGCCGCTCTTCATGGGCTTGGCTGTCGGTTCTTCATGGGCTGACCACTTTACACACATTTGAACTATCGCGAAACAAGTATTAGGTCATCTGACATGCGCCGCTTTTCATGTGCTTGGCTTCGGTTCTTCATGGGCTGACCACTTTGCATACATTTAAACCAACGCGACCTAAGTATTAGGTCATCTGACACATGCCGCTCTTCATGGGCTTGGCTGTCGGTTCTTTATGGACTGACCACTTTGCATGCATTTAAACCATCGCAAAACAAGTATTAGGTTATCTGACACATGCTGCTCTTCATGGGCTTGGCTGTCGGTTCTTTATGGGCTGACCACTCTGCATACATTTAAACCACCGCGAAACAAGTAGTAGGTCATCTGTCACATGCCATTCTTCATGGGTTGGCTGTCGGTTTTTCGTGGGCTGACCACTTTACATAAATTTAAACCGTCGCGAAACACGTATTAGGTCATCTGACACATGCCGCTCTTTATGAGCTTGGCTGTTGGTTCTTCATGGGCTGACCACTTTGCATACAATTTAACCAACACGATATACGTATTAGGTCATCTGACACATGCTGCTCTTCATGGGCTTGGCTGTCGGTTCTTAATGGGCTGACCACTTTGCATATATTTAAACCAACGCAACATAAGTATTAAGTCGTCTGACACTTGTCACTCTTCATGGGTTGGCTGTCGGTTCTTCATGGGCTGACCACTTTGCATATATTTAATCCATCGGGGCATAGGTATTAGGTAATCTGGCACGTGCCGCTCTTCATGGGCTTGGCTGTCGGTTCTTCATGGACTTACCACTTTGTGTGCATTTATACCAACACGAAACAAGTATTAGGTCTTCTGACACGTGCCACTCTTCATGGGTTGGCTGTCGGTTCTTCATGGGCTGACCATTTTACATGCATTTAAACCATCACGAAACAAGTATTAGGTCATCTGATGCGTGCCACTCTTCATGGCTTGGCTGTCCGTTCTTCATGGGTTGACCACTTTGCATACATTTAAAGCATTGTGAAACAAGTGTTAGGTCATCTGACACGTGCCGCTCTTCATGGGCTCGGCTATCTGTTCTTCATGGGCTGGCCACTTTGCATTCATTTAAACCATCGCAAAACAAGTATTAGGTCATCTTACATGTGCCACTGTTCATGGATTGGCTGTCGGTTCTTCATGGGCTGACTTTTTTACACACATTTAAACCATCGTGAAACAAGTATTAGGTCATCTGACATGTGCCGCTCTTCATGGACTTGGCTTTGGTTCTTCATGGGCTGACCACTTTGCATACATTTTAACCAACACGACATAAGTATTAGGTCATCTGACACATGCTGATCTTCATGGGCTTGGCTGTCGGCTCTTCATAGACTGACCACATTGCATACATTTAAACCATCGCAAAACAAGAATTAGGTCATCTGACACGTGCCGCTCTTCTTGGGCTTGGCTGTCGGTTCTTCATGGGCTGACCACTTTGCATACATTTAAACCATCGCGAAACAAGAATTAGGTCATCTGACATGTGCTGCTCTTCATGGGCTTGGCTGTCGGTTCTTCATGCGCTGACCACTTTGCATACATTTAAACCATCGCAAAACAAGTATTAGGTCACCTGACACATGCCACTCTTCATGGGTTGTCTGTCGGATCTTCTTTTGCTGACCACTTTACATAAATTGAAACCGTCGCAAAACACGTATTAGGTCATCTGACACGTGCCGCTCTTCATGGGCTTGGCTTTGGTTCTTCATGGGCTGACCACTTTGCATACATTTAAACCAACGCGACATAAGTATTAGGTCATCTGACATATGCTGCTCTTCATGGGTTTGTCTGTCGGTTCTTCATGGGCTGACCACTTTGCATACATTTGAACCATTGCGACATAAGTAGTAGGTAATCTGACACATGCCACTCTTCATGGGCTTGGCTGTCGGTTCTTCCTGGGCTGACCCCTTTACATACACTAAAAGCATCTAAAAAGAAGTATTAGGTCATCTGACAAGTGCCACTTTTCATGGGCTTGGCTGTCAGTTCTTCATGGGCTGACCACATTGCATACATTTAAACCAACGCGACCTAAGTATTAGGTCATCTGAAACATCCCGTTCTTTATGGGCTTGGCTCTCGATTCTTCTTGGTATGACCACTTTGTATACATTTAAACCATCGCGACATAAGTATTAGGTCATCTAACACGTGCCACTCTTCATAGGCTTGGCTGTAGGTTCTTCATGGGCTGACCACTTTGCATACATTTAAACCAACGTGACTTAAGTATTATGTCATCTGACACGTACCAGCTCTTCATGGGCTCGGCTGTCGGTTCCTCTTGGGCTGAACACTTTGCATACATTTAAACCAACGCAACATAATTATTAGGTCATTTGACACATGCCTTTCTTCAGGGGCTTGGCTGTCTATTCTTCATGGGCTGACCACATTGCATTTCAACCATCACAACATAAGTATTAGATCATATTACACGTGCCAATCTTCATTGGCTTTTCTTTCAGTTCCTCATTGGCTGGCCACATTACATTTAAACCATCGCAACATAACTAATAGGTCGTATTACATGTGCCGCTCTTTATGGGTTTGGCTGTCGGTTCTTCACGGACTGACCACAGTGCATTTAAACCATCGTGACCTAAGTATTAGGTCATATTACACATGGTGCTCTTCATGGGCTTGGCTGTTGGTTCTTCACGGGCTGACCACATTGCATTTAAACCATTGCGACATAAGTATTAGGTCATATTACACATGCCGCTCTTCATGGGCTTGGCTGTCGGTTCTTCATGGACTGACCACATTGCATATAAACCATCGCAACATAAGTATTAGGTCATATTACACATGCTTCTGTTCATGGGCTTGTCTATCGGTTCTTCATGTGCTTACCACATTGCATTTAAACCATTGTGACATAAGTATTAAGTCATACTACACTTGCCGCTCTTCATGGGCTTGGCATTCAGATCTTCACGGGCTGACACATTGCATTTAAACCATCGCGACATAAGTGTTAGGTCATATTACACATGCCACTCTTCTTGGGCTTGATTGTTGGTTCTCCACGGGCTGAGCACATTGCATTTAAACCGTCGCGACATAAGTATTGAGTCATATTACACATGCTGCTCTTCATGAGCTTGGCTGTTGGTTGTTCACAGGCTGACCACATTGCATTTAAACAATTGCAACATAGGTATTGGGTCATATTACACATGCCGCTTGTCATGGGCTTGACTGTCGATGGTCAGTTCGTGGAGAACTGACAGCCAAGCCCATGAAGAGTCGCACATGTAATATGACCTAATATTTATGTTGCAATGGTTTATATGCAATGTGGTCAGTCTGTGAAGTACCGACAGCCAAGCCCATGAAGAGCGTTACATTTAATATGGCCTAATACTTATGTCGCGATGGTTTAAATGTAATGTGGTCAGCCCTTGAAGAACCGACAACCAAGCCCATAAAGAGAGCTATGTGTAACATGACCTAATACTTATGTCCTGATGTTTTTAATGCAATGTAGTGTGCCCAAGAAGAACCGACAGCCAAGTCCATGAAGAGCGGCAGATGTAATATGACCTAATACTTATGTTGCGATGGTTTAAATGCAATGTGGTCAACCCATGAAGAGCCGACAGCCAAGCGCATGAAGAGTGGCATGTGCAATATGACCTAATATTTATGTAGCGATGGTTTAGATGCAATGTGGTCAGCCCGTGAACAACCGACAGTCAAGCCCAAGAAGAGCGGCACCTGTAACAAGGCCTAATACTTATGTCGCGATGGTCTAAATGCAATGTTGTCAGCCCGTGAAGAACTGGCAGCCAAGCCCATGAAGAGGAGCACGTGTAACATGACCTAATACTTATGTTGCACTGGTTTAAATGCAATGTGGTCAGAGTGTAAAGAACCGACAGCCAAGCCAATGAAGAGTGGCACATGTAGTATGACCTAATACTTATGTCGCGATGGTTTAAATGCAATGTAGTCAGCCCATGAGGAACCGACAGACAGGCCCATGAAGATTGGCACGTGTTGCGATGATAGCATATTAGACTTGCAGCTATTCATGGACTTGGCTTTCAGTTCTGATGGGCTGACGACATTGCATTTAAACCATCGCGACATAAGTATTAGGTAATATTACACGTTCCGATCTTCAGGGGCTTGGCTGGCAGTTCCTCACAGGCTGACCACATTGCATTTAAACCATCACTACTCAAGTATTAGGTCCTATTGCATGTTCTGCTCTTCATGGGCTTGGCTGTCGGTTCTTCATGGGCTGACCACTTTATATACATTTAAACCATTTCGAAACAAATATTAGGTCATCTGACACATGCCGCTCTTCATGGGCTTGGCTGTCGGTTCTTCATGGACTAACCACTTTGCATACATTTAAATCAACGCGAAACAAGTATTAGGTCATCTGACACGTTCCGCTCTTCATGGCCTTGGCTGTCGGTTCTTCATGGGCTGACAACTTTGCACACATTTAAACCATCACGACACAAGTATTAGGTCATCTGACACGTGCCATTCTTCATGGGTTGGCTGTCGGTTCTTCGTGGGCTGACCACTTTACATAAATTTAAACCATCGCGAAACACATATTAGGTCATCTGACACATGCCGCTCTTTATGAGCTTGGCTGTTGGTTCTTCATGGGCTGACCACTTTGCATACAATTTAACCAACACAACATATGTATTAGGTCATCTGACACATGCCCCTCTTCATGGGCTTGGCTGTCGGTTCTTCATGGGCTGACCACTTTGCATACATTTAAACCAACGCAACAAAAGTATTAGGTCGTCTGACACTTGCCACTCTTCATGGGTTGGCTGTCGGTTCTTCATGGGCTGACCACTTTGCATATATTTAATCCATCGCGGCATAGGTATTAGGTAATCTGACACGTGCCGCTCTTCATGGGCTTGGCTGTCGGTTCTTCATGGGCTGACCACATTGCATATAAACCATCGCAACATAAGTATTAGGTCATATTACACATGCTGCTGTTCATTGGCTTGTCTATCGGTTCTTCATGTGCTGACCATTTTACATACATTTAAACCATCACGAAACAAGTATTAGGTCATCTGACGTGTGCCACTCTTCATGGGTTGGCTGTCCGTTCTTCATGGGCTGACCACTTTGCATACATTTAAACCATTGTGAAACAAGTGTTAGGTCATCTGACATGTGCCACTCTTCATGGGTTGCGTGTCAGTTCTTCATGGGCTGACCACTTTACATGCATTTAGACCATCGCGAAACAAGTGTTAGGTCATCTGACACGTGCCACTCTTCATGGGTTGTCTGTCGGTTCTTCATGGGCTGACCATTTTACATATATTTAAACCATCACGAAACAAATTTTAGGTCATCTGACACGTGCCACTCTTCGTGGGTTTGGCTGTCGGTTCTTCACGGGCTGACTACTTTACATACATTTAAACCATCGCAAAACAAGTATTAGATCATCTGACGCGTGCAGCTCTTCATGGGCTTGGGTGTCAGTTCTTCATGGGCTGACCACTTTGCATACATTTAAACCAACGCAACATAAGTATTAGGTCGTCTGACACTTGCCACTTTTCATGGGTTGGCTGTCGGTTCTTCATGGGCTGACCACTTTGCATATATTTAAACCATCACGGCATCAGGATTAGGTAATCTGACATGCCACTCTTCATGGGTTTGGCTGTCGGTTCTTCATGGGCTGACCACTTTGCATACATTTAAGTCAACACGATATAAGTATTAAGTCATCTGACACGTGCCGCTCTTCATCGGCTTGGCTGTCGGTTCTTTTTGGGCTGACCACTTTGCATACATCTAAAGCATCGCAAAACAAGTATTAGGTCATCTGACATGGCCACTCTTCATGGGTTGGCTGTCGGTCCTTCCTGGGGAAACCACTTCACCTACATTTAAGCCATCACGAAACAAGTATTAGGTCATCTGACATGCGCCACTCTTCATGGGCTTGGCTGTCGGTTCTTCATGGGCTGACAACTTTGCATACATTTAAACCATCGTGAAACATGTGTTAGGTCATCTGACACGTGCCACTCTTCATGGGTTGGTTGTCGGTTCTTCATAGGCTGACCACTTTACATAAATTTAAACCATCGTGAAACAAGTATTAGGTTATCTGACAGGTGCCGCTCTTCATGGGATTGGCTGTCAGTTCTTCATGGGCTGGCCACTTTGCATACATTTAAACCATCGCAAAACAAGTATTAGGTCATCTGACACGTGCCACTCTTCATGGGTTGGCTGTCGGTTCTTCATGGGCTGACCATTTTACATACATTTAAACCATCACGAAACAAGTATTAGGTCATCTGACATGCGCCGCCCTTCATGTGCTTGGCTTCGGTTCTTCATGGGCTGACCACTTTGCATACATTCAAACCAACGCGACCTAAGTATTAGGTCATCTGACACATGCCGCTCTTCATGGGCTTGGCTGTCGGTTCTTCATGGGCTGACCACTTTACACACATTTGAACTATCGCGAAACAAGTATTAGGTCATCTGACATGCACCGCTCTTCATGTGCTTGGCTTCGGTTCTTCATGGGCTGACCACTTTGCATACATTTAAACCAACGCGACCTAAGTATTAGGTCATCTGACACATGCCGCTCTTCATGGGCTTGGCTGTGGGTTCTTTATGGACTGACCACTTTGCATGCATTTAAACCATCGCAAAACAAGTATTAGGTTATCTGACACATGCTGCTCTTCATGGGCTTGGCTGTCGGTTCTTTATGGGCTGACCACTCTGCATACATTTAAACCACCGCGAAACAAGTAGTAGGTCATCTGTCACATGCCATTCTTCATGGGTTGGCTGTCGGTTCTTCGTGGGCTGACCACTTTACATAAATTTAAACCGTCGCGAAACACGTATTAGGTCATCTGACACATGCCGCTCTTTATGAGCTTGGCTGTTGGTTCTTCATGGGCTGACCACTTTGCATACAATTTAACCAACACGATATACGTATTAGGTCATCTGACACATGCCGCTCTTCATGGGCTTGGCTGTCGGTTCTTAATGGGCTGACCACTTTGCATATATTTAAACCAACGCAACATAAGTATTAAGTCGTCTGACACTTGTCACTCTTCATGGGTTGGCTGTCGGTTCTTCATGGGCTGACCACTTTGCATATATTTAATCCATCGGGGCATAGGTATTAGGTAATCTGACACATGCCACTCTTCATGGGCTTGGCTGTCGGTTCTTCATGGACTTACCACTTTGTGTGCATTTATACCAACACGAAACAAGTATTAGGTCTTCTGACACGTGCCACTCTTCATGGGTTGGCTGTCGGTTCTTCATGGGCTGACCATTTTACATGCATTTAAACCATCACGAAACAAGTATTAGGTCATCTGATGCGTGCCACTCTTCATGGCTTGGCTGTCCGTTCTTCATGGGTTGACCACTTTGCATACATTTAAAGCATTGTGAAACAAGTGTTAGGTCATCTGACACGTGCCGCTCTTCATGGGCTCGGCTATCTGTTCTTCATGGGCTGGCCACTTTGCATTCATTTAAACCATCGCAAAACAAGTATTAGGTCATCTTACATGTGCCACTGTTCATGGATTGGCTGTCGGTTCTTCATGGGCTGACTTTTTTACACACATTTAAACCATCGTGAAACAAGTATTAGGTCATCTGACATGTGCCGCTCTTCATGGACTTGGCTTTGGTTCTTCATGGGCTGACCACTTTGCATACATTTTAACCAACACGACATAAGTATTAGGTCATCTGACACATGCTGATCTTCATGGGCTTGGCTGTCGGCTCTTCATAGACTGACCACATTGCATACATTTAAACGATCGCAAAACAAGAATTAGGTCATCTGACACGTGCCGCTCTTCTTGGGCTTGGCTGTCGGTTCTTCATGGGCTGACCACTTTGCTTACATTTAAACCATCGCGAAACAAGAATTAGGTCATCTGACATGTGCTGCTCTTCATGGGTTTGGCTGTCGGTTCTTCATGCGCTGACCACTTTGCATACATTTAAACCATCGCAAAACAAGTATTAGGTCACCTGACACATGCCACTCTTCATGGGTTGTCTGTCGGATCTTCTTGTGCTGACCACTTTACATAAATTGAAACCGTCGCGAAACACGTATTAGGTCATCTGACACGTGCCGCTCTTCATGGGCTTGGCTTTGGTTCTTCATGGGCTGACCACTTTGCATACATTTAAACCAACGCGACATAAGTATTAGGTCATCTGACATATGCTGCTCTTCATGGGTTTGGCTGTTGGTTCTTCATGGGCTGACCACTTTGCATACATTTGAACCATCGCAACATAAGTAGTAGGTAATCTGACACATGCCACTCTTCATGGGCTTGGCTGTCGGTTCTTCCTGGGCTGACCCCTTTACATACACTAAAAGCATCGAAAAAGAAGTATTAGGTCATCTGACAAGTGCCACTTTTAATGGGCTTGGCTGTCAGTTCTTCATGGGCTGACCACATTGCATACATTTAAACCAACGCGACCTAAGTGTTAGGTCATCTGAAACATCCCATTCTTTATGGGCTTGGCTCTCGATTCTTCTTGGTATGACCACTTTGTATACATTTAAACCATCGCGACATAAGTATTAGGTCATCTAACACGTGCCACTCTTCATAGGCTTGGCTGTAGGTTCTTCATGGGCTGACCACTTTGCATACATTTAAACCAACGTGACTTAAGGATTATGTCATCTGACACGTACCAGCTCTTCATGGGCTCGGCTGTCGGTTCCTCTTGGGCTGACCACTTTGCATACATTTAAACCAACGCAACATAATTATTAGGTCATCTGACACATGCCTTTCTTCAGGGGCTTGGCTGTCTATTCTTCATGGGCTGACCACATTGCATTTTAACCATCACAACATAAGTATTAGATCATATTACACGTGCCAATCTTCATTGGCTTTTCTTTCAGTTCCTCATTGGCTGGCCACATTACATTTAAACCATCGCAACATAACTAATAGGTCGTATTACATGTGCCGCTCTTTATGGGTTTGGCTGTCGGTTCTTCACGGACTGACCACAGTGCATTTAAACCATCGTGACCTAAGTATTAGGTCATATTACACATGGTGCTCTTCATGGGCTTGGCTGTTGGTTCTTCATGGGCTGACCACATTGCATTTAAACCATTGCGACATAAGTATTAGGTCATATTACACATGCCGCTCTTCATGGGCTTGGCTGTCGGTTCTTCATGGACTGACCACATTGCATATAAACCATCGCAACATAAGTATTAGGTCATATTACACATGCTGCTGTTCATGGGCTTGTCTATCGGTTCTTCATGTGCTTACCACATTGCATTTAAACCATTGTGACATAAGTATTAAGTCATACTACACTTGCCGCTCTTCATGGGCTTGGCATTCAGATCTTCACGGGCTGACACATTGCATTTAAACCATCGCGACATAAGTGTTAGGTCATATTACACATGCCACTCTTCTTGGGCTTGATTGTTGGTTCTCCACGGGCTGAGCACATTGCATTTAAACCGTCGCGACATAAGTATTGAGTCATATTACACATGCTGCTCTTCATGAGCTTGGCTGTTGGTTGTTCACAGGCTGACCACATTGCATTTAAACAATTGCAACATAGGTATTGGGTCATATTACACATGCCGCTTGTCATGGGCTTGACTGTCGATGGTCAGTTCGTGGAGAACTGACAGCCAAGCCCATGAAGAGTCGCACGTGTAATATGACCTAATATTTATGTTGCAATGGTTTATATGCAATGTGGTCAGTCTGTGAAGTACCGACAGCCAAGCCCATGAAGAGCGTTACATTTAATATGGCCTAATACTTATGTCGCGATGGTTTAAATGTAATGTGGTCAGCCCTTGAAGAACCGACAACCAAGCCCATAAAGAGAGCTATGTGTAACATGACCTAATACTTATGTCCTGATGTTTTTAATGCAATGTAGTGTGCCCAAGAAGAACCGACAGCCAAGTCCATGAAGAGCGGCAGATGTAATATGACCTAATACTTATGTTGCGATGGTTTAAATGCAATGTGGTCAACCCGTGAAGAACCGACAGCCAAGCGCATAAAGAGTGGCATGTGCAATATGACCTAATATTTATGTAGCGATGGTTTAGATGCAATGTGGTCAGCCCGTGAACAACCGACAGTCAAGCCCAAGAAGAGCGGCACCTGTAACAAGGCCTAATACTTATGTCGCGATGGTCTAAATGCAATGTTGTCAGCCCGTGAAGAACTGGCAGCCAAGCCCATGAAGAGGAGCACGTGTAACATGACCTAATACTTATGTTGCACTGGTTTAAATGCAATGTGGTCAGAGTGTAAAGAACCGACAGCCAAGCCAATGAAGAGTGGCACATGTAGTATGACCTAATACTTATGTCGTGATGGTTTAAATGCAATGTAGTCAGCCCATGAGGAACCGACAGACAGGCCCATGAAGATTGGCACGTGTTGCGATGATAGCATATTAGACTTGCCGCTATTCATGGGCTTGGCTTTCAGTTCTGATGGGCTGACGACATTGCATTTAAACCATCGCGACATAAGTATTAGGTAATATTACACGTTCCGATCTTCAGGGGCTTGGCTGTCGGTTCCTCACAGGCTGACCACATTGCATTTAATCCATCACTACTCAAGTATTAGGTCCTATTGCATGTTCTGCTCTTCATGGGCTTGGCTGTCGGTTCTTCATGGGCTGACCACTTTATATACATTTAAACCATTTCGAAACAAATATTAGGTCATCTGACACATGCCGCTCTTCATGGGCTTGGCTGTCGGTTCTTCATGGACTAACCACTTTGCATACATTTAAATCAACGCGAAACAAGTATTAGGTCATCTGACACGTTCCGCTCTTCATGGCCTTGGCTGTCGGTTCTTCATGGGCTGACAACTTTGCACACATTTAAACCATCACGACACAAGTATTAGGTCATCTGACACGTGCCATTCTTCATGGGTTGGCTGTCGGTTCTTCGTGGGCTGACCACTTTACATAAATTTAAACCATCGCGAAACACATATTAGGTCATCTGACACATGCCGCTCTTTATGAGCTTGGCTGTTGGTTCTTCATGGGCTGACCACTTTGCATACAATTTAACCAACACAACATACGTATTAGGTCATCTGACACATGCCCCTCTTCATGGGCTTGGCTGTCGGTTCTTCATGGGCTGACCACTTTGGATACATTTAAACCAACGCAACAAAAGTATTAGGTCGTCTGACACTTGCCACTCTTCATGGGTTGGCTGTCGGTTCTTCATGGGCTGACCACTTTGCATGCATTTATACCAACACGAAACAAGTATTAGGTCTTCTGGCACGTGCCACTCTTCATGGGTTGGTTGTCGGTTCTTTATGGGCTGACCATTTTACATACATTTAAACCATCACGAAACAAGTATTAGGTCATCTGATGCGTGCCACTCTTCATGGCTTGGCTGTCCGTTCTTCATGGGCTGACCACTTTGCATACATTTAAACCATTGTGAAACAAGTGTTAGGTCATCTGACATGTGCCACTCTTCATGGGTTGCGTGTCAGTTCTTCATGGGCTGACCACTTTTCATGCATTTAGACCATCGCGAACCAAGTGTTAGGTCATCTGACACATGCCACTCTTCATGGGTTGTCTGTCGTTTCTTCATGGGCTGACCATTTTACATATATTTAAACCATCACGAAACAAATGTTAGGTCATCTGACACGTGCCACTCTTCGTGGGTTTGGCTGTCGGTTCTTCACGGGCTGACTACTTTACATACATTTAAACCATCGCAAAACAAGTATTAGATCATCTGACGCGTGCAGCTCTTCATGGGCTTGGGTGTCAGTTCTTCATGGGCTGACCACTTTGCATACATTTAAACTAACGCAACATAAGTATTAGGTCGTCTGACACTTCCCACTTTTCATGGGTTGGCTGTCGGTTCTTCATGGGCTGACCACTTTGCATATATTTAAACCATCACGGCATAAGGATTAGGTAATCTGACACATGCCACTCTTCATGGGCTTGGCTGTCGGTTCTTCATGGGCTGACCACTTTGCATACATTTAAGTCAACACAATATAAGTATTAGGTCATCTGACACGTGCCGCTCTTCATCGGCTTGGCTGTCGGTTCTTTATGGGCTGACCACTTTGCATACATCTAAAGCATCGCAAAACAAGTATTAGGTCATCTGACATGGCCACTCTTCATGGGTTGGTTGTCGGTCCTTCCTGGGGAAACCGCTTCACCTACATTTAAGCCATCACGAAACAAGTATTAGGTCATCTGACATGCGCCACTCTTCATGGGCTTGGCTGTCGGTTCTTCATGGCCTGACAACTTTTCATACATTTAAACCATCGTGAAACATGTGTTAGGTCATTTGACACGTGCCACTCTTCATGGGTTGGTTGTCGGTTCTTCATAGGCTGACCACTTTACATAAATTTAAACCATCGTGAAACAAGTATTAGGTCATCTGACAGGTGCCGCTCTTCATGGGATTGGCTGTCAGTTCTTCATGGGCTGGCCACTTTGCATACATTTAAACCATCGCGAGACAAGTATTAGGTCATCTGACACGTGCCACTCTTCATGGGTTGGCTGTCGGTTCTTCATGGGCTGACCATTTTACATACATTTAAACCATCACGAAACAAGTATTAGGTCATCTGACATGCGCCGCTCTTCATGTGCTTGGCTTCGATTCTTCATGGGCTGACCACTTTGCATACATTTAAACCAACGCGACCTAAGTATTAGGTCATCTGACACATGCCGCTCTTCATGGGCTTGGCTGTCGGTTCTTCATGGGCTGACCACTTTACACATATTTGAACTATCGCGAAACAAGTATTAGGTCATCTGACATGCGCCGCTCTTCATGTGCTTGGCTTCGGTTCTTCATGGGCTGACCACTTTGCATACATTTAAACCAACGCGACCTAAGTATTAGGTCATCTGACACATGCCGCTCTTCATGGGCTTGGCTGTCGGTTCTTTATGGACTGACCACTTTGCATGCATTTAAACCATCGCAAAACAAGTATTAGGTTATCTGACACGTGCTGCTCTTCATGGGCTTGGCTGTCGGTTCTTTATGGGCTGACCACTCTGCATACATTTAAACCACCGCGAAACAAGTAGTAGGTCATCTGTCACATGCCATTCTTCATGGGTTGGCTGTCCGTTCTTCGTGGGCTGACCACTTTACATAAATTTAAACCGTCGCGAAACACGTATTAGGTCATCTGACACATGCCGCTCTTTATGAGCTTGGCTGTTGGTTCTTCATGGGCTGACCACATTGCATACAATTTAACCAACACGATATACGTATTAGGTCATCTGACACATGCCGCTCTTCATGGGCTTGGCTGTCGGTTCTTAATGGGCTGACCACTTTGCATATATTTAATCCATCGGGGCATAGGTATTAGGTAATCTGACACGTGTCGCTCTTCATGGGCCTGGCTGTCGGTTCTTCATGGACTTACCACTTTGTGTGCATTTATACCAACACGAAACAAGTATTAGGTCTTCTGACACGTGCCACTCTTCATGGGTTGGCTGTCGGTTCTTCATGGGCTGACCATTTTACATGCATTTAAACCATCATGAAACAAGTATTAGGTCATCTGATGCGTGCCACTCTTCATGGCTTGGCTGTCCGTTCTTCATTGGTTGACCACTTTGCATACATTTAAAGCATTGTGAAACAAGTGTTAGGTCATCTGACACGTGCCGCTCTTCATGGGCTTTGCTATCTGTTCTTCATGGGCTGGCCACTTTGCATTCATTTAAACCATCGCAAAACAAGTATTAGGTCATCTTACATGTGCCACTGTTCATGGATTGGCTGTCGGTTCTTCATGGGCTGACTTTTTTACATACATTTAAACCATCGTGAAACAAGTATTAGGTCATCTGACATGTGCCGCTCTTCATGGGCTTGGCTTTGGTTCTTCATGGGCTGACCACTTTGCATACATTTTAACCAACACGACATAAGTATTAGGTCATCTGACACATGCCGATCTTCATGGGCTTGGCTGTCGGCTCTTCACAGACTGACCACATTGCATACATTTAAACCATCGCGAAACAAGAATTAGGTCATCTGACACGTGCCGCTCTTCATGGGCTTGGCTGTCGGTTCTTCATGGGCTGACCACTTTGCATACATTTAAACCAATGCGACTTAAGTATTAGGTCATCTGACACGTACCAGCTCTTCATGGGCTTAGCTGCGGGTCCTTCATGGGCTGACCACTTTGTATACATTTAAACCAACGCGACATAAGTATTAGGTCATCTGACATATGCTGCTCTTCATGGGCTTGGCTGTCGGTTCTTCATGGGCTGACCACTTTGCATACATTTGAACCATCGTGACATAAGTATTAGGTAATCTGACACATGCCACTCTTCATGGGCTTGGCTGTCGGTTCTTCATGGGCTGACTCCTTTACATACACTTAAAGCATCGCAATAGAAGTATTAGGTCATCTGACACGTGCCGATCTTCATGGGCTTGGCTGTCAGTTCTTCATGGGCTGACCACTTTGCATACATTTAAACCAACGCGACCTAAGTATTAGGTCATCTGAAACATCCCGTTCTTTATGGCCTTGGCTGTCGATTCTTCATGGTATGACCACTTTGTATACATTTAAAGTATCGCGACATAAGTATTAGGTCATCTGACACGTGCCACACTTCATAGGCTTGACTGTAGGTTCTTCATGGGCTGACCACTTTGCATACATTTAAACCAATGCGACTTAAGTATTAGGTCATCTGACACGTACCAGCTCTTCATGGGCTTGGCTGTCGGTTCTTCTTGGGCTGACCACTTTGCATACATTTAAACCAACGCGACATAAGTATTAGATCATCTGACACATGCCTTTCTTCAGGGGCTTGGCTGTCGATTCTTCATGGGCTGACCACATTGCATTTCAACCATCACAACATAAGTATTAGATCATATTACACGTGCCAATCTTCATTGGCTTTTCTTTCAGTTCCTCATTGGCTGGCCACATTACATTTAAACCATCGCAACATAACTAATAGGTCGTATTACATGTGCCGCTCTTTATGGGTTTGGCTGTCGCTTCTTCACGGACTGACCACATTGCATTTAAACCACCGTGACCTAAGTATTAGGTCATATTACACATGGTGCTCTTCATGGGCTTGGCTGTTGGTTCTTCACGGGCTGACCACATTGCATATAAACCATCGCAACATAAGTATTAGGTCATATTACACATGCTGCTGTTCATGGGCTTGTCTATCGGTTCTTCATGTGCTTACCACATTGCATTTAAACCATTGTGACATAAGTATTAAGTCATATTACACTTGCCGCTCTTCATGGGCTTGGCATTCGGATCTTCACAGGCTGACACATTGCATTTAAACCATCGCGACATAAGTGTTAGGTCATATTACACATGCCACTCTTCTTGGGCTTGGCTGTTGGTTCTCCACGGGCTGAGCACATTGCATTTAAACCGTCGCGACATAAGTATTGAGTCATATTACACGTGCTGCTGTTCATGAGCTTGGCTGTTGGTTGTTCACAGGCTGACCACATTGCATTTAAACAATTGCGACATAGGTATTAGGTCATATTACACGTGCCGCTTGTCATGGGCTTGGCTGTCGATGGTCAGTTCGTGGAGAACTGACAGCCAAGCCCATGAAGAGTCGCACGTGTAATATGACCTAATATTTATGTTGCAATGGTTTATATGCAATGTGGTCAGTCTGTGAAGTACCGACAGCCAAGCCCATGAAGAGCGTTACATTTAATATGGCTTAATACTTATGTCGCGATGGTTTAAATGTAATGTGGTCAGCCCTTGTAACATGACCTAATACTTATGTCATGATGTTTTTAATGCAATGTAGTCTGCCCGAGAAGAACCGAGAGCCAAGTCCATGAAGAGCGACATATGTAACATGACCTTATACTTTTGTTGCGATGGTTTAAATGCAATGTGGTCAACCAGTGAAGAACCGACAGCCAAGCGCATGAAGAGTGGCATGTGCAATATGACCTAATATTTATGTAGCGATGGTTTAGATGCAATGTGGTCAGCCTGTGAACAACCGACAGCCAAGCCCAAGAAGAGCGGCACCTATAACAAGGCCTAATACTTATGTCGCGATGGTCTAAATGCAATGTTGTCAGCCCGTGAAGAACTGGCAGCCAAGCCCATGAAGAGGAGCACGTGTAACATGACCTAATACTTATGTTGCACTGGTTTAAATGCAATGTGGTCAGAGTGTAAAGAACCGACAGCCAAGCCAATGAAGAGTGGCACATGTAGTATGACCTAATACTTATGTCGCGATGGTTTAAATGCAATGTAGTCAGCCCATGAGGAACCGACAGACAGGCCCATGAAGATTGGCACGTGTTGCGATGATAGCATATTAGACTTGCAGCTATTCATGGGCTTGGCTTTCAGTTCTGATGGGCTGACGACATTGCATTTAAACCATCGCGACATAAGTATTAGGTAATATTACACGTTCCGATCTTCAGGGGCTTGGCTGTCGGTTCCTCACAGGCTGACCACATTGCATTTAATCCATCACTACTCAAGTATTAGGTCCTATTGCATGTTCTGCTCTTCATGGGCTTGGCTGTCGGTTCTTCATGGGCTGACCACTTTATATACATTTAAACCATTTCGAAACAAATATTAGGTCATCTGACACATGCCGCTCTTCATGGGCTTGGCTGTCGGTTCTTCATGGACTAACCACTTTGCATACATTTAAATCAACGCGAAACAAGTATTAGGTCATCTGACACGTTCCGCTCTTCATGGCCTTGGCTGTCGGTTCTTCATGGGCTGACAACTTTGCACACATTTAAACCATCACTACACAAGTATTAGGTCATCTGACACGTGCCATTCTTCATGGGTTGGCTGTCGGTTCTTCGTGGGCTGACCACTTTACATAAATTTAAACCATCGCGAAACACATATTAGGTCATCTGACACATGCCGCTCTTTATGAGCTTGGCTGTTGGTTCTTCATGGGCTGACCACTTTGCATACAATTTAACCAACACAACATACGTATTAGGTCATCTGACACATGCCCCTCTTCATGGGCTTGGCTGTCGGTTCTTCATGGGCTGACCACTTTGCATACATTTAACCCAACGCAACAAAAGTATTAGGTCGTCTGACACTTGCCACTCTTCATGGGTTGGCTGTCGGTTCTTCATGGGCTGACCACTTTGCATATATTTAATCCATCGCGGCATAGGTATTAGGTAATCTGACACGTGCCGCTGTTCATGGGCTTGACTTCGGTTCTTCATGGGCTGACCACTTTGCATACATTTTAACCAACACGACATAAGTATTAGGTCCTCTGACACATGCTGATCTTCATGGGCTTGGCTGTCGGCTCTTCATATACTGACCACATTGCATACATTTAAACCATCGCAAAACAAGAATTAGGTCATCTGACACGTGCCGCTCTTCTTGGGCTTGGCTGTCGGTTCTTCATGGGCTGACCACTTTGCATACATTTAAACCATCGCGAAACAAGAATTAGGTCATCTGACATGTGCTGCTCTTCATGGGCTTGGCTGTCGGTTCTTCATGCGCTGACCACTTTGCATACATTTAAACCATCGCAAAACAAGTATTAGGTCACCTGACACATGCCACTCTTCATGGGTTGTCTGTCGGATCTTCTTGTGCTGACCACTTTACATAAATTGAAACCGTCGCGAAACACGTATTAGGTCATCTGACATGTGCCGCTCTTCATGGGCTTGGCTTTGGTTCTTCATGGGCTGACCACTTTGCATACATTTAAACCAACGCGACATAAGTATTAGGTCATCTGACATATGCTGCTCTTCATGGGTTTGGCTGTCGGTTCTTCATGGGCTGACCACTTTGCATACATTTGAACCATCGCGACATAAGTAGTAGGTAATCTGACACATGCCACTCTTCATGGGCTTGGCTGTCGGTTCTTCCTGGGCTGACCCCTTTACATACACTAAAAGCATCGAAAAAGAAGTATTAGGTCATCTGACAAGTGCCACTTTTCATGGGCTTGGCTGTCAGTTCTTCATGGGCTGACCACATTGCATACATTTAAACCAACGCGACCTAAGTGTTAGGTCATCTGAAACATCCCGTTCTTTATGGGCTTGGCTCTCGATTCTTCTTGGTATGACCACTTTGTATACATTTAAACCATCGCGACATAAGTATTAGGTCATCTAACACGTGCCACTCTTCATAGGCTTGGCTGTAGGTTCTTCATGGGCTGACCACTTTGCATACATTTAAACCAACGTGACTTAAGTATTATGTCATCTGACACGTACCAGCTCTTCATGGGCTCGGCTGTCGGTTCCTCTTGGGCTGACCACTTTGCATACATTTAAACCAACGCAACATAATTATTAGGTCATCTGACACATGCCTTTCTTCAGGGGCTTGGCTGTCTATTCTTCATGGGCTGACCACATTGCATTTCAACCATCACAACATAAGTATTAGATCATATTACACGTGCCAATCTTCATTGGCTTTTCTTTCAGTTCCTCATTGGCTGGCCACATTACATTTAAACCATCGCAACATAACTAATAGGTCGTATTACATGTGCCGCTCTTTATGGGTTTGGCTGTCGGTTCTTCACGGACTGACCACAGTGCATTTAAACCATCGTGACCTAAGTATTAGGTCATATTACACATGGTGCTCTTCATGGGCTTGGCTGTTGGTTCTTCACGGGCTGACCACATTGCATTTAAACCATTGCGACATAAGTATTAGGTCATATTACACATGCCGCTCTTCATGGGCTTGGCTGTCGGTTCTTCATGGACTGACCACATTGCATATAAACCATCGCAACATAAGTATTAGGTCATATTACACATGCTGCTGTTCATGGGCTTGTCTATCGGTTCTTCATGTGCTTACCACATTGCATTTAAACCATTGTGACATAAGTATTAAGTCATACTACACTTGCCGCTCTTCATGGGCTTGGCATTCAGATCTTCACGGGCTGACACATTGCATTTAAACCATCGGGACATAAGTGTTAGGTCATATTACACATGCCACTCTTCTTGGGCTTGATTGTTGGTTCTCCACGGGCTGAGCACATTGCATTTAAACCGTCGCGACATAAGTATTGAGTCATATTACACATGCTGCTCTTCATGAGCTTGGCTGTTGGTTGTTCACAGGCTGACCACATAGCATTTAAACAATTGCAACATAGGTATTGGGTCATATTACACATGCCGCTTGTCATGGGCTTGACTGTCGATGGTCAGTTCGTGGAGAACTGACAGCCAAGCCCATGAAGAGTCGCACGTGTAATATGACCTAATATTTATGTTGCAATGGTTTATATGCAATGTGGTCAGTCTGTGAAGTACCGACAGCCAAGCCCATGAAGAGCGTTACATTTAATATGGCCTAATACTTATGTCGCGATAGTTTAAATGTAATGTGGTCAGCCCTTGAAGAACCGACAACCAAGCCCATAAAGAGAGCTATGTGTAACATGACCTAATACTTATGTCATGATGTTTTTAATGCAATGTAGTGTGCCCAAGAAGAACCGACAGCCAAGTCCATGAAGAGCGGCAGATGTAATATGACCTAATACTTATGTTGCGATGGTTTAAATGCAATGTGGTCAACCCGTGAAGAACCGACAGCCAAGCGCATAAAGAGTGGCATGTGCAATATGACCTAATATTTATGTAGCGATGGTTTAGATGCAATGTGGTCAGCCCGTGAACAACCGACAGTCAAGCCCAAGAAGAGCGGCACCTGTAACAAGGCCTAATACTTATGTTGCGATGGTCTAAATGCAATGTTGTCAGCCCGTGAAGAACTGGCAGCCAAGCCCATGAAGAGGAGCATGTGTAACATGACCTAATACTTATGTTGCACTGGTTTAAATGCAATGTGGTCAGAGTGTAAAGAACCGACAGCCAAGCCAATGAAGAGTGGCACATGTAGTATGACCTAATACTTATGTCGTGATGGTTTAAATGCAATGTAGTCAGCCCATGAGGAACCGACAGACAGGCCCATGAAGATTGGCACGTGTTGCGATGATAGCATATTAGACTTGCCGCTATTCATGGGCTTGGCTTTCAGTTCTGATGGGCTGACGACATTGCATTTAAACCATCGCGACATAAGTATTAGGTAATATTACACGTTCCGATCTTCAGGGGCTTGGCTGTCGGTTCCTCACAGGCTGACCACATTGCATTTAATCCATCACTACTCAAGTATTAGGTCCTATTGCATGTTCTGCTCTTCATGGGCTTGGCTGTCGGTTCTTCATGGGCTGACCACTTTGCATACATTTAAACCAATGCGACTTAAGTATTAGGTCATCTGACACGTACCAGCTCTTCATGGGCTTAGCTGCGGGTCCTTCATGGGCTGACCACTTTGTATACATTGAAACCAACGCGACATAAGTATTAGGTCATCTGACATATGCTGCTCTTCATGGGCTTGGCTGTCGGTTCTTCATGGGCTGACCACTTTGCATACATTTGAACCATCGTGACATAAGTATTAGGTAATCTGACACGTGCCACTCTTCATGGGCTTGGCTGTCGGTTCTTCATGGGCTGACTCCTTTACATACACTTAAAGCATCGCAAAAGAAGTATTAGGTCATCTGACACGTGCCGATCTTCATGGGCTTGGCTGTCAGTTCTTCATGGGCTGACCACTTTGCATACATTTAAACCAACGCGACCTAAGTATTAGGTCATCTGAAACATCCCGTTCTTTATGGCCTTGGCTGTCGATTCTTCATGGAATGACCACTTTGTATACATTTAAACTATCGCGACATAAGTATTAGGTCATCTGACACGTGCCACACTTCATAGGCTTGACTGTAGGTTCTTCATGGGCTGACCACTTTGCATACATTTAAACCAATGCGACTTAAGTATTAGGTCATCTGACACGTACCAGCTCTTCATGGGCTCGGCTGTCGGTTCTTCTTGGGCTGACCACTTTGCATACTTTTAAACCAACGCGACATAAGTATTAGATCATCTGACACATGCCTTTCTTCAGGGGCTTGGCTGTCGATTCTTCATGGGCTGACCACATTGCATTTCAACCATCACAACATAAGTATTAGATCATATTACACGTGCCAATCTTCATTGGCTTTTCTTTCAGTTCCTCATTGGCTGGCCACATTACATTTAAACCATCGCAACATAACTAATAGGTCGTATTACATGTGCCGCTCTTTATGGGTTTGGCTGTCGCTTCTTCACGGACTGACCACATTGCATTTAAACCACCGTGACCTAAGTATTAGGTCATATTACACATGGTGCTCTTCATGGGCTTGGCTGTTGGTTCTTCACGGGCTGACCACATTGCATATAAACCATCGCAACATAAGTATTAGGTCATATTACACATGCTGCTGTTCATGGGCTTGTCTATCGGTTCTTCATGTGCTTACCACATTGCATTTAAACCATTGTGACATAAGTATTAAGTCATATTACACTTGCCGCTCTTCATGGGCTTGGCATTCGGATCTTCACAGGCTGACACATTGCATTTAAACCATCGCGACATAAGTGTTAGGTCATATTACACATGCCACTCTTCTTGGGCTTGGCTGTTGGTTCTCCACGGGCTGAGCACATTGCATTTAAACCGTCGCGACATAAGTATTGAGTCATATTACACGTGCTGCTGTTCATGAGCTTGGCTGTTGGTTGTTCACAGGCTGACCACATTGCATTTAAACAATTGCGACATAGGTATTAGGTCATATTACACATGCTGCTTGTCATGGGCTTGGCTGTCGATGGTCAGTTCGTGGAGAACTGACAGCCAAGCCCATGAAGAGTCGCACGTGTAATATGACCTAATATTTATGTTGCAATGGTTTATATGCAATGTGGTCAGTCTGTGAAGTACCGACAGCCAAGCCCATGAAGAGCGTTACATTTAATATGGCTTAATACTTATGTCGCGATGGTTTAAATGTAATGTGGTCAGCTCTTGTAACATAACCTAATACTTATGTCATGATGTTTTTAATGCAATGTAGTCTGCCCGAGAAGAACCGACAGCCAAGTCCATGAAGAGCGACATATGTAACATGACCTTATACTTTTGTTGCGATGGTTTAAATGCAATGTGGTCAACCAGTGAAGAACCGACAGCCAAGCGCATGAAGAGTGGCATGTGCAATATGACCTAATATTTATGTAGCGATGGTTTAGATGCAATGTGGTCAGCCTTTGAACAACCGACAGCCAAGCCCAAGAAGAGCGGCACCTATAACAAGGCCTAATACTTATGTCGCGATGGTCTAAATGCAATGTTGTCAGCCCGTGAAGAACTGGCAGCCAAGCCCATGAAGAGGAGCACGTGTAACATGACCTAATACTTATGTTGCATTGGTTTAAATGCAATGTGGTCAGAGTGTAAAGAACCGACAGCCAAGCCAATGAAGAGTGGCACATGTAGTATGACCTAATACTTATGTCGCGATGGTTTAAATGCAATGTAGTCAGCCCATGAGGAACCGACAGACAGGCCCATGAAGATTGGCACGTGTTGCAATGATAGCATATTAGACTTGCCGCTATTCATGGGCTTGGCTTTCAGTTCTGATGGGCTGACGACATTGCATTTAAACCATCGCGACATAAGTATTAGGTAATATTACACGTTCCGATCTTCAGGGGCTTGGCTGTCGGTTCCTCACAGGCTGACCACATTGCATTTAATCCATCACTACTCAAGTATTAGGTCCTATTGCATGTTCTGCTCTTCATGGGCTTGGCTGTCGGTTCTTCATGGGCTGACCACTTTATATACATTTAAACCATTTCGAAACAAATATTAGGTCATCTGACACATGCCGCTCTTCATGGGCTTGGCTGTCGGTTCTTCATGGACTAACCACTTTGCATACATTTAAATCAACGCGAAACAAGTATTAGGTCATCTGACACGTTCCGCTCTTCATGGCCTTGGCTGTCGGTTCTTCATGGGCTGACAACTTTGCACACATTTAAACCATCACGACACAAGTATTAGGTCATCTGACACGTGCCATTCTTCATGGGTTGGCTGTCGGTTCTTCGTGGGCTGACCACTTTACATAAATTTAAACCATCGCGAAACACATATTAGGTCATCTGACACATGCCGCTCTTTATGAGCTTGGCTGTTGGTTCTTCATGGGCTGACCACTTTGCAAACAATTTAACCAACACAACATACGTATTAGGTCATCTGACACATGCCCCTCTTCATGGGCTTGGCTGTCGGTTCTTCATGGGCTGACCACTTTGCATACATTTAAACCAACGCAACAAAAGTATTAGGTCGTCTGACACTTGCCACTCTTCATGGGTTGGCTGTCGGTTCTTCATGGGCTGACCACTTTGCATATATTTAATCCATCGCGGCATAGGTATTAGGTAATCTGACACGTGCCGCTCTTCATGGGCTTGGCTGTCGGTTCTTCATGGGCTGACCACATTGCATATAAACCATCGCAACATAAGTATTAGGTCATATTACACATGCTGCTGTTCATCGGCTTGTCTATCGGTTCTTCATGTGCTTACCACATTGTATTTAAACCATTGTGACATAAGTATTAAGTCATATTACACTTGCTGCTCTTCATGGGCTTGGCATTCAGATCTTCACGGGCTGACACATTGCATTTAAACCATCGCGACATAAGTGTTAGGTCATATTACACATGCCACTCTTCTTGGGCTTGATTGTTGGTTCTCCACGGGCTGAGCACATTGCATTTAAACCGTCGCGACATAAGTATTGAGTCATATTACACATGCTGCTCTTCATGAGCTTGGCTGTTGGTTGTTCACAGGCTGACCACATTGCATTTAAACAATTGCGACATAGGTATTGGGTCATATTACACATGCCGCTCGTCATGGGCTTGACTGTCGATGGTCAGTTCGTGGAGAACTGACAGCCAAGCCCATGAAGAGTCGCACGTGTAATATGACCTAATATTTATGTTGCAATGGTTTATATGCAATGTGGTCAGTCTGTGAAGTACCGACAGCCAAGCCCATGAAGAGCGTTACATTTAATATGGCCTAATACTTATGTCGCGATGGTTTAAATGTAATGTGGTCAGCCCTTGAAGAACCGACAACCAAGCCCATAAAGAGAGCTATGTGTAACATGACCTAATACTTATGTCATGATGTTTTTAATGCAATGTAATGTGCCCGAGAAGAACCGACAGCCAAGTCCATGAAGAGCGGCAGATGTAATATGACCTAATACTTATGTTGCGATGGTTTAAATGCAATGTGGTCAACCCGTGAAAAACCGACAGCCAAGCGCATGAAGAGTGGCATGTGCAATATGACCTAATATTTATGTAGCGATAGTTTAGATGCAATGTGGTCAGCCCGTGAACAACCGACAGTCAAGCCCAAGAAGAGCGGCACCTGTAACAAGGCCTAATACTTATGTCGCGATGGTCTAAATGCAATGTTGTCAGCCCGTGAAGAACTGGCAGCCAAGCCCATGAAGAGGAGCTCGTGTAACATGACCTAATACTTATGTTGCACTGGTTTAAATGCAATGTGGTCAGAGTGTAAAGAACCGACAGCCAAGCCAATGAAGAGTGGCACATGTAGTATGACCTAATACTTATGTCACGATGGTTTAAATGCAATGTAGTCAGCCCATGAGGAACCGACAGACAGGCCCATGAAGATTGGCACGTGTTGCGATGATAGCATATTAGACTTGCAGCTATTCATGGGCTTGGCTTTCAGTTCTGATGGGCTGACGACATTGCATTTAAACCATCGCGACATAAGTATTAGGTAATATTACACGTTCCGATCTTCAGGGGCTTGGCTGTCGGTTCCTCACAGGCTGACCACATTGCATTTAATCCATCACTACTCAAGTATTAGGTCCTATTGCATGTTCTGCTCTTCATGGGCTTGGCTGTCGGTTCTTCATGGGCTGACCACTTTATATACATTTAAACCATTTCGAAACAAATATTAGGTCATCTGACAAATGCCGCTTTTCATGGGCTTGGCTGTCGGTTCTTCATGGACTAACCACTTTGCATACATTTAAATCAACGCGAAACAAGTATTAGGTCATCTGACACGTTCCGCTCTTCATGGCCTTGGCTGTCGGTTCTTCATGGGCTGACAACTTTGCACACATTTAAACCATCACGACACAAGTATTAGGTCATCTGACACGTCCCATTCTTCATGGGCTGGCTGTCGGTTCTTCGTGGGCGGACCACTTTACATAAATTTAAACCATCGCGAAACACATATTAGGTCATCTGACACATGCTGCTCTTTATGAGCTTGGCTGTTGGTTCTTCATGGGCTGACCACTTTGCATACAATTTAACCAACACAACATACGTATTAGGTCATCTGACACATGCCCCTCTTCATGGGCTTGGCTGACGGTTCTTCATGGGCTGACCACTTTGCATACATTTAAACCAACGCAACAAAAGTATTAGGTCGTCTGACACTTGCCACTCTTCATGGGTTGGCTGTCGGTTCTTCATGGGCTGACCACTTTGCATATATTTAATCCATCGCGGCATAGGTATTAGGTAATCTGACACGTGCCGCTCTTCATGGGCTTGGCTGTCGGTTCTTCATGGGCTGACGACTTTGCATGCATTTATACCAACACGAAACAAGTATTAGGTCTTCTGGCACGTGCCACTCTTCATGGGTTGGTTGTCGGCATTTAAACCAGTGCAACATAAGTATTAGGTCATGTTACACGAGCTCCTCTTCATGGGCTGACCACTTTGCATACATTTAAACCATTGTGAAACAAGTGTTAGGTCATCTGACCTGTGCGACTCTTCATGGGTTGCGTGTCAGTTCTTCATGGGCTGACCACTTTACATGCATTTAGACCATCGCGAAACAAGTGTTAGGTCATCTGACACGTGCCACTCTTCATGGGTTGTCTGTCGGTTCTTCATGGGCTGACCATTTTACATATATTTAAACCATCACGAAACAAATGTTAGGTCATCTGACACGTGCCACTCTTCGGTTCTTCACGGGCTGACTACTTTACATACATTTAAACCATCGCAAAACAAGTATTAGATCATCTGACGCGTGCAGCTCTTCATGGGCTTGGGTGTCAGTTCTTCATGGGCTGACCACTTTGCATACATTTAAACCAACGCAACATAAGTATTAGGTCGTCTGACACTTGCCACTTTTCATGGGTTGGCTGTCGGTTCTTCATGGGCTGACCACTTTGCATATATTTAAACCATCACGGCATCAGGATTAGGTAATCTGACACATGCCACTCTTCATGGGCTTGGCTGTCGGTTCTTCATGGGCTGACCACTCTGCATACATTTAAGTCAACACGATATAAGTATTAAGTCATCTGACACGTGCCGCTCTTCATCGGCTTGGCTGTCGGTTCTTTTTGGGCTGACCACTTTGCATACATCTAAAGCATCGCAAAACAAGTATTAGGTCATCTGACATGGCCACTCTTCATGGGTTGGCTGTCGGTCCTTCCTGGGGAAACCACTTCACCTACATTTAAGCCATCACGAAACAAGTATTAGGTCATCTGACATGCGCCACTCTTCATGGGCTTGGCTGTCGGTTCTTCATGGACTGACAACTTTGCATACATTTAAACCATCGTGAAACATGTGTTAGGTCATCTGACACGTGCCACTCTTCATGGGTTGGTTGTCGGTTCTTCATAGGCTGACCACTTTACATAAATTTAAACCATCGTGAAACAAGTATTAGGTTATCTGACAGGTGCCGCTCTTCATGGGATTGGCTGTCAGTTCTTCATGGGCTGGCCACTTTGCATACATTTAAACCATCGCAAAACAAGTATTAGGTCATCTGACACGTGCCACTCTTCATGGGTTGGCTGTCGGTTCTTCATGGGCTGACCATTTTACATACATTTAAACCATCACGAAACAAGTATTAGGTCATCTGACATGCGCCGCTCTTCATATGCTTGGCTTCGGTTCTTCATGGGCTGACCACTTTGCATACATTTAAACCAACACGACCTAAGTATTAGGTCATCTGACACATGCCGCTCTTCATGGGCTTGGCTGTCGGTTCTTCATGGGCTGACCACTTTACACACATTTGAACTATTGCGAAACAAGTATTAGGTCATCTGACATGCGCCGCTCTTCATGTGCTTGGCTTCGGTTCTTCATGGGCTGACCACTTTGCATACATTTAAACCAACGCGACCTAAGTATTAGGTCATCTGACACATGCCGCTCTTCATGGGCTTGGCTGTCGGTTCTTTATGGACTGACCACTTTGCATGCATTTAAACCATCGCAAAACAAGTATTAGGTTATCTGACACGTGCTGCTCTTCATGGGCTTGGCTGTCGGTTCTTTATGGGCTGACCACTCTGCATACATTTAAACCACCGCGAAACAAGTAGTAGGTCATCTGTCACATGCCATTCTTCATGGGTTGGCTGTCGGTTCTTCGTGGGCTGACCACTTTACATAAATTTAAACCGTCGCGAAACAGTTATTAGGTCATCTGACACATGCCACTCTTTATGAGCTTGGCTGTTGGTTCTTCATGGGCTGACCACTTTGCATACAATTTAACCAACACGATATACGTATTAGGTCATCTGACACATGCCGCTCTTCATGGGCTTGGCTGTCGGTTCTTAATGGGCTGACCACTTTGCATATATTTAAACCAACGCAACATAAGTATTAAGTCGTCTGACACGTGCCGCTCTTCATGGGCTTGGCTGTCGGTTCTTCATGGGCTGACCACTTTGCATACATATAAACCAACACGACATAAGTATTAGGTCGTCCGAAACATGCCACTCTTCATGGGATGCCTGTCGGTTCTTCATGGGCTGACCACTCTGCATATATTTAAACCATCGCGGCATAAGTATTAGGTAATCTGACACGTGCCACTCTTCATGGGTTGGCTGTCGGTTCTTCATGGGCTGACCATTTTACATACATTTAAACCATCACGAAACAAGTATTCGGTCATCTGACGCGTGCCACTCTTCATGGGTTGGCTGTCCGTTCTTCATGGGCTGACCTCTTTGCATACATTTAAACCATTGTGAAGCAAGTGTTAGGTCATCTGACACGTGCCACTCTTCATGGGTTGGGTTTCAGTTCTTCATGGGCTGACCACTTTACATAGATTGAAACCATCTCGGAACAAGTGTTAGGTCATCTGACACGTGCCGCTCTTCATGGGCTTGGCTATCTGTTCTTCATGGGCTGGCCACTTTGCATTCATTTAAACCATCACAAAACAAGGATTAGGTCATCTGACATGTGCCACTCTTCATGGGTTGGCTGTCGGTTCTTCATGGGCTGACCATTTTACATACATTTAAACCATCGTGAAACAAGTATTAGGTCATCTGACATGTGCCGCTCTTCATGGGCTTGGCTTTGGTTCTTCATGGGCTGACCACTTTGCATACATTTTAACCAACACGACATAAGTATTAGGTCATCTGACACATGCTGATCTTCATGGGCTTGGCTGTCGGCTCTTCATAGACTGACCACATTGCATACATTTAAACCATCGCGAAACAAGAATTAGGTCATCTGACACAGGCCGCTCTTCTTGGGCTTGGCTGTCGGTTCTTCATGGGCTGACCACTTTGCATACATTTAAACCATCGCGAAACAAGAATTAGGTCATCTGACATGTGCTGCTCTTCATGGGCTTGTCTGTCGGTTCTTCATGCGCTGACCACTTTGCATACATTTAAACCATCGGAAAACAAGTATTAGGTCATCTGACACATGCCGCTCTTCATGGGTTGTCTGTCGGATCTTCTTGTGCTGACCACTTTACATAAATTGAAACCGTCGCGAAACACGTATTAGTTCATCTGACACGTGCCGCTCTTCATGGGCTTGGCTTTGGTTCTTCATGGGCTGACAACTTTGCATACATTTAAACCAACGCGACATAAGTATTAGGTCATCTCACATATGCTGCTCTTCATGGGCTTGGCTGTCGGTTCTTCATGGGCTGACCACTTTGCATACATTTGAACCATCGCGACATAAGTATTAGGTAATCTGACACGTGCCATTCTTCATGGGCTTGGCTGTCGGTTCTTCCTGGGCTGACCCCTTTACATACACTAAAAGCATCGAAAAAGAAGTATTAGGTCATCTGACAAGTGCCACTCTTCATGGGCTTGGCTGTCAGTTCTTCATGGGCTGACCACATTGCATACATTTAAACCAACGCGACCTAAGTATTAGGTCATCTGAAACATCCCGTTCTTTATGGACTTGGCTCTCGATTCTTCTTGGTATGACCACTTTGTATACATTTAAACCATCACAACATAAGTATTAGGTCATCTAACACGTGCCACTCTTCATAGGCTTGGCTGTAGGTTCTTCATGGGCTGACCACTTTGCATACATTTAAAGCAATGCGACTTAAGTATTAGGTCATCTGACACGTACCAGCTCTTCATGGGCTCGGCTGTCGGTTCCTCTTGGGCTGACCACTTTGCATACATTTAAACCAACGCAACATAATTATTAGGTCATCTGACACATGCCTTTATTCAGGGGCTTGGCTGTCTATTCTTCATGGGCTGACCACATTGCATTTCAACCATCACAACATAAGTATTAGATCATATTACACGTGCCAATCTTCATTGGCTTTTCTTTCAGTTCCTCATTGGCTGGCCACATTACATTTAAACCATCGCAACATAACTAATAGGTCGTATTACATGTGCCGCTCTTTATGGGTTTGGCTGTCGGTTCTTCACGGACTGACCACAGTGCATTTAAACCATCGTGACCTAAGTATTAGGTCATATTACACATGGTGCTCTTCATGGGCTTGGCTGTTGGTTCTTCACGGGCTGACCACATTGCATTTAAACCATTGCGACATAAGTATTAGGTCATATTACACATGCCGCTCTTCATGGGCTTGGCTGTCGGTTCTTCATGGACTGACCACATTGCATATAAACCATCGCAACATAAGTATTTGGTCATATTACACATGCCACTCTTCTTGGGCTTGATTGTTGGTTCTCCACGGGCTGAGCACATTGCATTTAAACCGTCGCGACATAAGTATTGAGTCATATTACACATGCTGCTCTTGATGAGCTTGGCTGTTGGTTGTTCACAGGCTGACCACATTGCATTTAAACAATTGCGACATAGGTATTGGGTCATATTACACATGCCGCTTGTCATGGGCTTGACTGTCGATGGTCAGTTCGTGGAGAACTGACAGCCAAGCCCATGAAGAGTCGCATGTGTAATATGACCTAATATTTATGTTGCAATGGTTTATATGCAATGTGGTCAGTCTGTGAAGTACCGACAGCCAAGCCCATGAAGAGCGTTACATTTAATATGGCCTAATACTTATGTCGCGATGGTTTAAATGTAATGTGGTCAGCCCTTGAAGAACCGACAACCAAGCCCATAAAGAGAGCTATGTGTAACATGACCTAATACTTATGTCATGATGTTTTTAATGCAATGTAGTGTGCCCGAGAAGAACCGACAGCCAAGTCCATGAAGAGCGGCAGATGTAATATGACCTAATACTTATGTTGCGATGGTTTAAATGCAATGTGGTCAACCCGTGAAGAACCGACAGCCAAGCGCATGAAGAGTGGCATGTGCAATATGACCTAATATTTATGTAGCGATGGTTTAGATGCAAAGTGGTCAGCCCGTGAACAACCGACAGTCAAGCCCAAGAAGAGCGGCACCTGTAACAAGGCCTAATACTTATGTCGCGATGGTCTAAATGCAATGTTGTCAGCCCGTGAAGAACTGGCAGCCAAGCCCATGAAGAGGAGCACGTGTAACATGACCTAATACTTATGTTGCACTGGTTTAAATGCAATGTGGTCAGAATGTGAAGAACCGACAGCCAAGCCAATGAAGAGTGGCACATGTAGTATGACCTAATACTTATGTCGCGATGGTTTAAATGCAATGTAGTCAGCCCATGAGGAACCGACAGACAGGCCCATGAAGATTGGCACGTGTTGCGATGATAGCATATTAGACTTGCAGCTATTCATGGGCTTGGCTTTCAGTTCTGATGGGCTGACGACATTGTATTTAAACCATCGCGACATAAGTATTAGGTAATATTACACGTTCCGATCTTCAGGGGCTTGGCTGTCGGTTCCTCACAGGCTGACCACATTGCATTTAATCCATCACTACTCAAGTATTAGGTCCTATTGCATGTTCTGCTCTTCATGGGCTTGGCTGTCGGTTCTTCATGGGCTGACCACTTTATATACATTTAAACCATTTCGAAACAAATATTAGGTCATCTGACAAATGCCGCTTTTCATGGGCTTGGCTGTCGGTTCTTCATGGACTAACCACTTTGCATACATTTAAATCAACACGAAACAAGTATTAGGTCATCTGACACGTTCCGCTCTTCATGGCCTTGGCTGTCGGTTCTTCATGGGCTGACAACTTTGCACACATTTAAACCATCACGACACAAGTATTAGGTCATCTGACACGTTCCATTCTTCATGGGTTGGCTGTCGGTTCTTCGTGGGCGGACCACTTTACATAAATTTAAACCATCGCGAAAGACATATTAGGTCATCTGACACATGCTGCTCTTTATGAGCTTGGCTGTTGGTTCTTCATGGGCTGACCACTTTGCATACAATTTAACCAACACAACATATGTATTAGGTCATCTGACACATGCCCCTCTTCATGGGCTTGGCTGACGGTTCTTCATGGGCTGACCACTTTGCATACATTTAAACCAATGCAACAAAAGTATTAGGTCGTCTGACACTTGCCACTCTTCATGGGTTGGCTGTCGGTTCTTCATGGGCTGACCACTTTGCATATATTTAATCCATCGCGGCATAGGTATTAGGTAATCTGACACGTGCCGCTCTTCATGGGCTTGGCTGTCGGTTCTTCATGGGCTGACGACTTTGCATGCATTTATACCAACACGAAACAAGTATTAGGTCTTCTGGCACGTGCCACTCTTCATGGGTTGGTTGTCGGTTTTTTATGGGCTGACCATTTTACATACATTTAAACCATCACGAAACAAGTATTAGGTCATCTGACGCGTGCCACTCTTCATGGGTTGGCTGTCCGTTCTTCATGGGCTGACCACTTTGCATACATTTAAACCATTGTGAAACAAGTTTTAGGTCATCTGACATGTGCCACTCTTCATGGGTTGCGTGTCTGTTCTTCATGGGCTGACCACTTTACATGCATTTAGACCATCGCGAAACAAGTGTTAGGTCATCTGACACGTGCCACTCTTCATGGGTTGTCTGTCGGTTCTTCATGGGCTGACCATTTTACATATATTTAAACCATCACGAAATAAATGTTAGGTCATCTGACACGTGCCACTCTTCGTGGGTTTGGCTGTCGGTTCTTCACGGGCTGACTACTTTACATACCTTTAAACCATCGCAAAACAAGTATTAGATCATCTGACGAGTGCAGCTCTTCATGGGCTTGGGTGTCAGTTCTTCATGGGCTGACCACTTTGCATACATTTAAACCAACGCAACATAAGTATTAGGTCGTCTGACACTTGCCACTTTTCATAGGTTGGCTGTCGGTTCTTCATGGGCTGACCACTTTGCATATATTTAAACCATCACGGCCTCAGGATTAGGTAATCTGACACATGCCACTCTTCATGGGCTTGGCTGTCGGTTCTTCATGGGCTGACCACTTTGCATACATTTAAGTCAACACGATATAAGTATTAAGTCATCTGACACGTGCCGCTCTTCATCGGCTTGGCTGTCGGTTCTTTTTGGGCTGACCACTTTGCATACATCTAAAGCATCGCAAAACAAGTATTAGGTCATCTGACATGGCCACTCTTCATGGGTTGGCTGTCGGTCCTTCCTGGGGAAACCACTTCACCTACATTTAAGCCATCACGAAACAAGTATTAGGTCATCTGACATGCGCCACTCTTCATGGGCTTGGCTGTCGGTTCTTCATGGGCTGACAACTTTGCATACATTTAAACCATCGTGAAACATGTGTTAGGTCATCTGACACGTGCCACTCTTCATGGGTTGGTTGTCGGTTCTTCATAGGCTGACCACTTTACATAAATTTAAACCATCATGAAACAAGTATTACGTTATCTGACAGGTGCCGCTCTTCATGGGATTGGCTGTCAGTTCTTCATGGGCTGGCCACTTTGCATACATTTAAACCATCGCAAAACAAGTATTAGGTCATCTGACACGTGCCACTCTTCATGGGTTGGCTGTCGGTTCTTCATGGGCTGACCATTTTACATACATTTAAACCATCACGAAACAAGTATTAGGTCATCTGACATGCGCCGCTCTTCATGTGCTTGGCTTCGGTTCTTCATGGGCTGACCACTTTGCATACATTTAAACCAACGCGACCTAAGTATTAGGTCATCTGACACATGCCGCTCTTCATGGGCTTGGCTGTCGGTTCTTCATGGGCTGACCACTTTACACACATTTGAACTATCGCGAAACAAGTATTAGGTCATCTGACATGCGCCGCTTTTCATGTGCTTGGCTTCGGTTCTTCATGGGCTGACCACTTTGCATACATTTAAACCAACGCGACCTAAGTATTAGGTCATCTGACACATGCCGCTCTTCATGGGCTTGGCTGTCGGTTCTTTATGGACTGACCACTTTGCATGCATTTAAACCATCGCAAAACAAGTATTAGGTTATCTGACACATGCTGCTCTTCATGGGCTTGGCTGTCGGTTCTTTATGGGCTGACCACTCTGCATACATTTAAACCACCGCGAAACAAGTAGTAGGTCATCTGTCACATGCCATTCTTCATGGGTTGGCTGTCGGTTTTTCGTGGGCTGACCACTTTACATAAATTTAAACCGTCGCGAAACACGTATTAGGTCATCTGACACATGCCGCTCTTTATGAGCTTGGCTGTTGGTTCTTCATGGGCTGACCACTTTGCATACAATTTAACCAACACGATATACGTATTAGGTCATCTGACACATGCTGCTCTTCATGGGCTTGGCTGTCGGTTCTTAATGGGCTGACCACTTTGCATATATTTAAACCAACGCAACATAAGTATTAAGTCGTCTGACACTTGTCACTCTTCATGGGTTGGCTGTCGGTTCTTCATGGGCTGACCACTTTGCATATATTTAATCCATCGGGGCATAGGTATTAGGTAATCTGGCACGTGCCGCTCTTCATGGGCTTGGCTGTCGGTTCTTCATGGACTTACCACTTTGTGTGCATTTATACCAACACGAAACAAGTATTAGGTCTTCTGACACGTGCCACTCTTCATGGGTTGGCTGTCGGTTCTTCATGGGCTGACCATTTTACATGCATTTAAACCATCACGAAACAAGTATTAGGTCATCTGATGCGTGCCACTCTTCATGGCTTGGCTGTCCGTTCTTCATGGGTTGACCACTTTGCATACATTTAAAGCATTGTGAAACAAGTGTTAGGTCATCTGACACGTGCCGCTCTTCATGGGCTCGGCTATCTGTTCTTCATGGGCTGGCCACTTTGCATTCATTTAAACCATCGCAAAACAAGTATTAGGTCATCTTACATGTGCCACTGTTCATGGATTGGCTGTCGGTTCTTCATGGGCTGACTTTTTTACACACATTTAAACCATCGTGAAACAAGTATTAGGTCATCTGACATGTGCCGCTCTTCATGGACTTGGCTTTGGTTCTTCATGGGCTGACCACTTTGCATACATTTTAACCAACACGACATAAGTATTAGGTCATCTGACACATGCTGATCTTCATGGGCTTGGCTGTCGGCTCTTCATAGACTGACCACATTGCATACATTTAAACCATCGCAAAACAAGAATTAGGTCATCTGACACGTGCCGCTCTTCTTGGGCTTGGCTGTCGGTTCTTCATGGGCTGACCACTTTGCATACATTTAAACCATCGCGAAACAAGAATTAGGTCATCTGACATGTGCTGCTCTTCATGGGCTTGGCTGTCGGTTCTTCATGCGCTGACCACTTTGCATACATTTAAACCATCGCAAAACAAGTATTAGGTCACCTGACACATGCCACTCTTCATGGGTTGTCTGTCGGATCTTCTTTTGCTGACCACTTTACATAAATTGAAACCGTCGCAAAACACGTATTAGGTCATCTGACACGTGCCGCTCTTCATGGGCTTGGCTTTGGTTCTTCATGGGCTGACCACTTTGCATACATTTAAACCAACGCGACATAAGTATTAGGTCATCTGACATATGCTGCTCTTCATGGGTTTGTCTGTCGGTTCTTCATGGGCTGACCACTTTGCATACATTTGAACCATTGCGACATAAGTAGTAGGTAATCTGACACATGCCACTCTTCATGGGCTTGGCTGTCGGTTCTTCCTGGGCTGACCCCTTTACATACACTAAAAGCATCTAAAAAGAAGTATTAGGTCATCTGACAAGTGCCACTTTTCATGGGCTTGGCTGTCAGTTCTTCATGGGCTGACCACATTGCATACATTTAAACCAACGCGACCTAAGTATTAGGTCATCTGAAACATCCCGTTCTTTATGGGCTTGGCTCTCGATTCTTCTTGGTATGACCACTTTGTATACATTTAAACCATCGCGACATAAGTATTAGGTCATCTAACACGTGCCACTCTTCATAGGCTTGGCTGTAGGTTCTTCATGGGCTGACCACTTTGCATACATTTAAACCAACGTGACTTAAGTATTATGTCATCTGACACGTACCAGCTCTTCATGGGCTCGGCTGTCGGTTCCTCTTGGGCTGAACACTTTGCATACACTTAAACCAACGCAACATAATTATTAGGTCATTTGACACATGCCTTTCTTCAGGGGCTTGGCTGTCTATTCTTCATGGGCTGACCACATTGCATTTCAACCATCACAACATAAGTATTAGATCATATTACACGTGCCAATCTTCATTGGCTTTTCTTTCAGTTCCTCATTGGCTGGCCACATTACATTTAAACCATCGCAACATAACTAATAGGTCGTATTACATGTGCCGCTCTTTATGGGTTTGGCTGTCGGTTCTTCACGGACTGACCACAGTGCATTTAAACCATCGTGACCTAAGTATTAGGTCATATTACACATGGTGCTCTTCATGGGCTTGGCTGTTGGTTCTTCACGGGCTGACCACATTGCATTTAAACCATTGCGACATAAGTATTAGGTCATATTACACATGCCGCTCTTCATGGGCTTGGCTGTCGGTTCTTCATGGACTGACCACATTGCATATAAACCATCGCAACATAAGTATTAGGTCATATTACACATGCTTCTGTTCATGGGCTTGTCTATCGGTTCTTCATGTGCTTACCACATTGCATTTAAACCATTGTGACATAAGTATTAAGTCATACTACACTTGCCGCTCTTCATGGGCTTGGCATTCAGATCTTCACGGGCTGACACATTGCATTTAAACCATCGCGACATAAGTGTTAGGTCATATTACACATGCCACTCTTCTTGGGCTTGATTGTTGGTTCTCCACGGGCTGAGCACATTGCATTTAAACCGTCGCGACATAAGTATTGAGTCATATTACACATGCTGCTCTTCATGAGCTTGGCTGTTGGTTGTTCACAGGCTGACCACATTGCATTTAAACAATTGCAACATAGGTATTGGGTCATATTACACATGCCGCTTGTCATGGGCTTGACTGTCGATGGTCAGTTCGTGGAGAACTGACAGCCAAGCCCATGAAGAGTCGCACATGTAATATGACCTAATATTTATGTTGCAATGGTTTATATGCAATGTGGTCAGTCTGTGAAGTACCGACAGCCAAGCCCATGAAGAGCGTTACATTTAATATGGCCTAATACTTATGTCGCGATGGTTTAAATGTAATGTGGTCAGCCCTTGAAGAACCGACAACCAAGCCCATAAAGAGAGCTATGTGTAACATGACCTAATACTTATGTCCTGATGTTTTTAATGCAATGTAGTGTGCCCAAGAAGAACCGACAGCCAAGTCCATGAAGAGCGGCAGATGTAATATGACCTAATACTTATGTTGCGATGGTTTAAATGCAATGTGGTCAACCCATGAAGAGCCGACAGCCAAGCGCATGAAGAGTGGCATGTGCAATATGACCTAATATTTATGTAGCGATGGTTTAGATGCAATGTGGTCAGCCCGTGAACAACCGACAGTCAAGCCCAAGAAGAGCGGCACCTGTAACAAGGCCTAATACTTATGTCGCGATGGTCTAAATGCAATGTTGTCAGCCCGTGAAGAACTGGCAGCCAAGCCCATGAAGAGGAGCACGTGTAACATGACCTAATACTTATGTTGCACTGGTTTAAATGCAATGTGGTCAGAGTGTAAAGAACCGACAGCCAAGCCAATGAAGAGTGGCACATGTAGTATGACCTAATACTTATGTCGCGATGGTTTAAATGCAATGTAGTCAGCCCATGAGGAACCGACAGACAGGCCCATGAAGATTGGCACGTGTTGCGATGATAGCATATTAGACTTGCAGCTATTCATGGACTTGGCTTTCAGTTCTGATGGGCTGACGACATTGCATTTAAACCATCGCGACATAAGTATTAGGTAATATTACACGTTCCGATCTTCAGGGGCTTGGCTGGCAGTTCCTCACAGGCTGACCACATTGCATTTAAACCATCACTACTCAAGTATTAGGTCCTATTGCATGTTCTGCTCTTCATGGGCTTGGCTGTCGGTTCTTCATGGGCTGACCACTTTATATACATTTAAACCATTTCGAAACAAATATTAGGTCATCTGACACATGCCGCTCTTCATGGGCTTGGCTGTCGGTTCTTCATGGACTAACCACTTTGCATACATTTAAATCAACGCGAAACAAGTATTAGGTCATCTGACACGTTCCGCTCTTCATGGCCTTGGCTGTCGGTTCTTCATGGGCTGACAACTTTGCACACATTTAAACCATCACGACACAAGTATTAGGTCATCTGACACGTGCCATTCTTCATGGGTTGGCTGTCGGTTCTTCGTGGGCTGACCACTTTACATAAATTTAAACCATCGCGAAACACATATTAGGTCATCTGACACATGCCGCTCTTTATGAGCTTGGCTGTTGGTTCTTCATGGGCTGACCACTTTGCATACAATTTAACCAACACAACATATGTATTAGGTCATCTGACACATGCCCCTCTTCATGGGCTTGGCTGTCGGTTCTTCATGGGCTGACCACTTTGCATACATTTAAACCAACGCAACAAAAGTATTAGGTCGTCTGACACTTGCCACTCTTCATGGGTTGGCTGTCGGTTCTTCATGGGCTGACCACTTTGCATATATTTAATCCATCGCGGCATAGGTATTAGGTAATCTGACACGTGCCGCTCTTCATGGGCTTGGCTGTCGGTTCTTCATGGGCTGACCACATTGCATATAAACCATCGCAACATAAGTATTAGGTCATATTACACATGCTGCTGTTCATTGGCTTGTCTATCGGTTCTTCATGTGCTGACCATTTTACATACATTTAAACCATCACGAAACAAGTATTAGGTCATCTGACGTGTGCCACTCTTCATGGGTTGGCTGTCCGTTCTTCATGGGCTGACCACTTTGCATACATTTAAACCATTGTGAAACAAGTGTTAGGTCATCTGACATGTGCCACTCTTCATGGGTTGCGTGTCAGTTCTTCATGGGCTGACCACTTTACATGCATTTAGACCATCGCGAAACAAGTGTTAGGTCATCTGACACGTGCCACTCTTCATGGGTTGTCTGTCGGTTCTTCATGGGCTGACCATTTTACATATATTTAAACCATCACGAAACAAATTTTAGGTCATCTGACACGTGCCACTCTTCGTGGGTTTGGCTGTCGGTTCTTCACGGGCTGACTACTTTACATACATTTAAACCATCGCAAAACAAGTATTAGATCATCTGACGCGTGCAGCTCTTCATGGGCTTGGGTGTCAGTTCTTCATGGGCTGACCACTTTGCATACATTTAAACCAACGCAACATAAGTATTAGGTCGTCTGACACTTGCCACTTTTCATGGGTTGGCTGTCGGTTCTTCATGGGCTGACCACTTTGCATATATTTAAACCATCACGGCATCAGGATTAGGTAATCTGACATGCCACTCTTCATGGGTTTGGCTGTCGGTTCTTCATGGGCTGACCACTTTGCATACATTTAAGTCAACACGATATAAGTATTAAGTCATCTGACACGTGCCGCTCTTCATCGGCTTGGCTGTCGGTTCTTTTTGGGCTGACCACTTTGCATACATCTAAAGCATCGCAAAACAAGTATTAGGTCATCTGACATGGCCACTCTTCATGGGTTGGCTGTCGGTCCTTCCTGGGGAAACCACTTCACCTACATTTAAGCCATCACGAAACAAGTATTAGGTCATCTGACATGCGCCACTCTTCATGGGCTTGGCTGTCGGTTCTTCATGGGCTGACAACTTTGCATACATTTAAACCATCGTGAAACATGTGTTAGGTCATCTGACACGTGCCACTCTTCATGGGTTGGTTGTCGGTTCTTCATAGGCTGACCACTTTACATAAATTTAAACCATCGTGAAACAAGTATTAGGTTATCTGACAGGTGCCGCTCTTCATGGGATTGGCTGTCAGTTCTTCATGGGCTGGCCACTTTGCATACATTTAAACCATCGCAAAACAAGTATTAGGTCATCTGACACGTGCCACTCTTCATGGGTTGGCTGTCGGTTCTTCATGGGCTGACCATTTTACATACATTTAAACCATCACGAAACAAGTATTAGGTCATCTGACATGCGCCGCCCTTCATGTGCTTGGCTTCGGTTCTTCATGGGCTGACCACTTTGCATACATTCAAACCAACGCGACCTAAGTATTAGGTCATCTGACACATGCCGCTCTTCATGGGCTTGGCTGTCGGTTCTTCATGGGCTGACCACTTTACACACATTTGAACTATCGCGAAACAAGTATTAGGTCATCTGACATGCACCGCTCTTCATGTGCTTGGCTTCGGTTCTTCATGGGCTGACCACTTTGCATACATTTAAACCAACGCGACCTAAGTATTAGGTCATCTGACACATGCCGCTCTTCATGGGCTTGGCTGTGGGTTCTTTATGGACTGACCACTTTGCATGCATTTAAACCATCGCAAAACAAGTATTAGGTTATCTGACACATGCTGCTCTTCATGGGCTTGGCTGTCGGTTCTTTATGGGCTGACCACTCTGCATACATTTAAACCACCGCGAAACAAGTAGTAGGTCATCTGTCACATGCCATTCTTCATGGGTTGGCTGTCGGTTCTTCGTGGGCTGACCACTTTACATAAATTTAAACCGTCGCGAAACACGTATTAGGTCATCTGACACATGCCGCTCTTTATGAGCTTGGCTGTTGGTTCTTCATGGGCTGACCACTTTGCATACAATTTAACCAACACGATATACGTATTAGGTCATCTGACACATGCCGCTCTTCATGGGCTTGGCTGTCGGTTCTTAATGGGCTGACCACTTTGCATATATTTAAACCAACGCAACATAAGTATTAAGTCGTCTGACACTTGTCACTCTTCATGGGTTGGCTGTCGGTTCTTCATGGGCTGACCACTTTGCATATATTTAATCCATCGGGGCATAGGTATTAGGTAATCTGACACATGCCACTCTTCATGGGCTTGGCTGTCGGTTCTTCATGGACTTACCACTTTGTGTGCATTTATACCAACACGAAACAAGTATTAGGTCTTCTGACACGTGCCACTCTTCATGGGTTGGCTGTCGGTTCTTCATGGGCTGACCATTTTACATGCATTTAAACCATCACGAAACAAGTATTAGGTCATCTGATGCGTGCCACTCTTCATGGCTTGGCTGTCCGTTCTTCATGGGTTGACCACTTTGCATACATTTAAAGCATTGTGAAACAAGTGTTAGGTCATCTGACACGTGCCGCTCTTCATGGGCTCGGCTATCTGTTCTTCATGGGCTGGCCACTTTGCATTCATTTAAACCATCGCAAAACAAGTATTAGGTCATCTTACATGTGCCACTGTTCATGGATTGGCTGTCGGTTCTTCATGGGCTGACTTTTTTACACACATTTAAACCATCGTGAAACAAGTATTAGGTCATCTGACATGTGCCGCTCTTCATGGACTTGGCTTTGGTTCTTCATGGGCTGACCACTTTGCATACATTTTAACCAACACGACATAAGTATTAGGTCATCTGACACATGCTGATCTTCATGGGCTTGGCTGTCGGCTCTTCATAGACTGACCACATTGCATACATTTAAACGATCGCAAAACAAGAATTAGGTCATCTGACACGTGCCGCTCTTCTTGGGCTTGGCTGTCGGTTCTTCATGGGCTGACCACTTTGCTTACATTTAAACCATCGCGAAACAAGAATTAGGTCATCTGACATGTGCTGCTCTTCATGGGTTTGGCTGTCGGTTCTTCATGCGCTGACCACTTTGCATACATTTAAACCATCGCAAAACAAGTATTAGGTCACCTGACACATGCCACTCTTCATGGGTTGTCTGTCGGATCTTCTTGTGCTGACCACTTTACATAAATTGAAACCGTCGCGAAACACGTATTAGGTCATCTGACACGTGCCGCTCTTCATGGGCTTGGCTTTGGTTCTTCATGGGCTGACCACTTTGCATACATTTAAACCAACGCGACATAAGTATTAGGTCATCTGACATATGCTGCTCTTCATGGGTTTGGCTGTTGGTTCTTCATGGGCTGACCACTTTGCATACATTTGAACCATCGCAACATAAGTAGTAGGTAATCTGACACATGCCACTCTTCATGGGCTTGGCTGTCGGTTCTTCCTGGGCTGACCCCTTTACATACACTAAAAGCATCGAAAAAGAAGTATTAGGTCATCTGACAAGTGCCACTTTTAATGGGCTTGGCTGTCAGTTCTTCATGGGCTGACCACATTGCATACATTTAAACCAACGCGACCTAAGTGTTAGGTCATCTGAAACATCCCATTCTTTATGGGCTTGGCTCTCGATTCTTCTTGGTATGACCACTTTGTATACATTTAAACCATCGCGACATAAGTATTAGGTCATCTAACACGTGCCACTCTTCATAGGCTTGGCTGTAGGTTCTTCATGGGCTGACCACTTTGCATACATTTAAACCAACGTGACTTAAGGATTATGTCATCTGACACGTACCAGCTCTTCATGGGCTCGGCTGTCGGTTCCTCTTGGGCTGACCACTTTGCATACATTTAAACCAACGCAACATAATTATTAGGTCATCTGACACATGCCTTTCTTCAGGGGCTTGGCTGTCTATTCTTCATGGGCTGACCACATTGCATTTTAACCATCACAACATAAGTATTAGATCATATTACACGTGCCAATCTTCATTGGCTTTTCTTTCAGTTCCTCATTGGCTGGCCACATTACATTTAAACCATCGCAACATAACTAATAGGTCGTATTACATGTGCCGCTCTTTATGGGTTTGGCTGTCGGTTCTTCACGGACTGACCACAGTGCATTTAAACCATCGTGACCTAAGTATTAGGTCATATTACACATGGTGCTCTTCATGGGCTTGGCTGTTGGTTCTTCATGGGCTGACCACATTGCATTTAAACCATTGCGACATAAGTATTAGGTCATATTACACATGCCGCTCTTCATGGGCTTGGCTGTCGGTTCTTCATGGACTGACCACATTGCATATAAACCATCGCAACATAAGTATTAGGTCATATTACACATGCTGCTGTTCATGGGCTTGTCTATCGGTTCTTCATGTGCTTACCACATTGCATTTAAACCATTGTGACATAAGTATTAAGTCATACTACACTTGCCGCTCTTCATGGGCTTGGCATTCAGATCTTCACGGGCTGACACATTGCATTTAAACCATCGCGACATAAGTGTTAGGTCATATTACACATGCCACTCTTCTTGGGCTTGATTGTTGGTTCTCCACGGGCTGAGCACATTGCATTTAAACCGTCGCGACATAAGTATTGAGTCATATTACACATGCTGCTCTTCATGAGCTTGGCTGTTGGTTGTTCACAGGCTGACCACATTGCATTTAAACAATTGCAACATAGGTATTGGGTCATATTACACATGCCGCTTGTCATGGGCTTGACTGTCGATGGTCAGTTCGTGGAGAACTGACAGCCAAGCCCATGAAGAGTCGCACGTGTAATATGACCTAATATTTATGTTGCAATGGTTTATATGCAATGTGGTCAGTCTGTGAAGTACCGACAGCCAAGCCCATGAAGAGCGTTACATTTAATATGGCCTAATACTTATGTCGCGATGGTTTAAATGTAATGTGGTCAGCCCTTGAAGAACCGACAACCAAGCCCATAAAGAGAGCTATGTGTAACATGACCTAATACTTATGTCCTGATGTTTTTAATGCAATGTAGTGTGCCCAAGAAGAACCGACAGCCAAGTCCATGAAGAGCGGCAGATGTAATATGACCTAATACTTATGTTGCGATGGTTTAAATGCAATGTGGTCAACCCGTGAAGAACCGACAGCCAAGCGCATAAAGAGTGGCATGTGCAATATGACCTAATATTTATGTAGCGATGGTTTAGATGCAATGTGGTCAGCCCGTGAACAACCGACAGTCAAGCCCAAGAAGAGCGGCACCTGTAACAAGGCCTAATACTTATGTCGCGATGGTCTAAATGCAATGTTGTCAGCCCGTGAAGAACTGGCAGCCAAGCCCATGAAGAGGAGCACGTGTAACATGACCTAATACTTATGTTGCACTGGTTTAAATGCAATGTGGTCAGAGTGTAAAGAACCGACAGCCAAGCCAATGAAGAGTGGCACATGTAGTATGACCTAATACTTATGTCGTGATGGTTTAAATGCAATGTAGTCAGCCCATGAGGAACCGACAGACAGGCCCATGAAGATTGGCACGTGTTGCGATGATAGCATATTAGACTTGCCGCTATTCATGGGCTTGGCTTTCAGTTCTGATGGGCTGACGACATTGCATTTAAACCATCGCGACATAAGTATTAGGTAATATTACACGTTCCGATCTTCAGGGGCTTGGCTGTCGGTTCCTCACAGGCTGACCACATTGCATTTAATCCATCACTACTCAAGTATTAGGTCCTATTGCATGTTCTGCTCTTCATGGGCTTGGCTGTCGGTTCTTCATGGGCTGACCACTTTATATACATTTAAACCATTTCGAAACAAATATTAGGTCATCTGACACATGCCGCTCTTCATGGGCTTGGCTGTCGGTTCTTCATGGACTAACCACTTTGCATACATTTAAATCAACGCGAAACAAGTATTAGGTCATCTGACACGTTCCGCTCTTCATGGCCTTGGCTGTCGGTTCTTCATGGGCTGACAACTTTGCACACATTTAAACCATCACGACACAAGTATTAGGTCATCTGACACGTGCCATTCTTCATGGGTTGGCTGTCGGTTCTTCGTGGGCTGACCACTTTACATAAATTTAAACCATCGCGAAACACATATTAGGTCATCTGACACATGCCGCTCTTTATGAGCTTGGCTGTTGGTTCTTCATGGGCTGACCACTTTGCATACAATTTAACCAACACAACATACGTATTAGGTCATCTGACACATGCCCCTCTTCATGGGCTTGGCTGTCGGTTCTTCATGGGCTGACCACTTTGGATACATTTAAACCAACGCAACAAAAGTATTAGGTCGTCTGACACTTGCCACTCTTCATGGGTTGGCTGTCGGTTCTTCATGGGCTGACCACTTTGCATGCATTTATACCAACACGAAACAAGTATTAGGTCTTCTGGCACGTGCCACTCTTCATGGGTTGGTTGTCGGTTCTTTATGGGCTGACCATTTTACATACATTTAAACCATCACGAAACAAGTATTAGGTCATCTGATGCGTGCCACTCTTCATGGCTTGGCTGTCCGTTCTTCATGGGCTGACCACTTTGCATACATTTAAACCATTGTGAAACAAGTGTTAGGTCATCTGACATGTGCCACTCTTCATGGGTTGCGTGTCAGTTCTTCATGGGCTGACCACTTTTCATGCATTTAGACCATCGCGAACCAAGTGTTAGGTCATCTGACACATGCCACTCTTCATGGGTTGTCTGTCGTTTCTTCATGGGCTGACCATTTTACATATATTTAAACCATCACGAAACAAATGTTAGGTCATCTGACACGTGCCACTCTTCGTGGGTTTGGCTGTCGGTTCTTCACGGGCTGACTACTTTACATACATTTAAACCATCGCAAAACAAGTATTAGATCATCTGACGCGTGCAGCTCTTCATGGGCTTGGGTGTCAGTTCTTCATGGGCTGACCACTTTGCATACATTTAAACTAACGCAACATAAGTATTAGGTCGTCTGACACTTCCCACTTTTCATGGGTTGGCTGTCGGTTCTTCATGGGCTGACCACTTTGCATATATTTAAACCATCACGGCATAAGGATTAGGTAATCTGACACATGCCACTCTTCATGGGCTTGGCTGTCGGTTCTTCATGGGCTGACCACTTTGCATACATTTAAGTCAACACAATATAAGTATTAGGTCATCTGACACGTGCCGCTCTTCATCGGCTTGGCTGTCGGTTCTTTATGGGCTGACCACTTTGCATACATCTAAAGCATCGCAAAACAAGTATTAGGTCATCTGACATAGCCACTCTTCATGGGTTGGTTGTCGGTCCTTCCTGGGGAAACCGCTTCACCTACATTTAAGCCATCACGAAACAAGTATTAGGTCATCTGACATGCGCCACTCTTCATGGGCTTGGCTGTCGGTTCTTCATGGCCTGACAACTTTTCATACATTTAAACCATCGTGAAACATGTGTTAGGTCATTTGACACGTGCCACTCTTCATGGGTTGGTTGTCGGTTCTTCATAGGCTGACCACTTTACATAAATTTAAACCATCGTGAAACAAGTATTAGGTCATCTGACAGGTGCCGCTCTTCATGGGATTGGCTGTCAGTTCTTCATGGGCTGGCCACTTTGCATACATTTAAACCATCGCGAGACAAGTATTAGGTCATCTGACACGTGCCACTCTTCATGGGTTGGCTGTCGGTTCTTCATGGGCTGACCATTTTACATACATTTAAACCATCACGAAACAAGTATTAGGTCATCTGACATGCGCCGCTCTTCATGTGCTTGGCTTCGATTCTTCATGGGCTGACCACTTTGCATACATTTAAACCAACGCGACCTAAGTATTAGGTCATCTGACACATGCCGCTCTTCATGGGCTTGGCTGTCGGTTCTTCATGGGCTGACCACTTTACACATATTTGAACTATCGCGAAACAAGTATTAGGTCATCTGACATGCGCCGCTCTTCATGTGCTTGGCTTCGGTTCTTCATGGGCTGACCACTTTGCATACATTTAAACCAACGCGACCTAAGTATTAGGTCATCTGACACATGCCGCTCTTCATGGGCTTGGCTGTCGGTTCTTTATGGACTGACCACTTTGCATGCATTTAAACCATCGCAAAACAAGTATTAGGTTATCTGACACGTGCTGCTCTTCATGGGCTTGGCTGTCGGTTCTTTATGGGCTGACCACTCTGCATACATTTAAACCACCGCGAAACAAGTAGTAGGTCATCTGTCACATGCCATTCTTCATGGGTTGGCTGTCCGTTCTTCGTGGGCTGACCACTTTACATAAATTTAAACCGTCGCGAAACACGTATTAGGTCATCTGACACATGCCGCTCTTTATGAGCTTGGCTGTTGGTTCTTCATGGGCTGACCACATTGCATACAATTTAACCAACACGATATACGTATTAGGTCATCTGACACATGCCGCTCTTCATGGGCTTGGCTGTCGGTTCTTAATGGGCTGACCACTTTGCATATATTTAATCCATCGGGGCATAGGTATTAGGTAATCTGACACGTGTCGCTCTTCATGGGCCTGGCTGTCGGTTCTTCATGGACTTACCACTTTGTGTGCATTTATACCAACACGAAACAAGTATTAGGTCTTCTGACACGTGCCACTCTTCATGGGTTGGCTGTCGGTTCTTCATGGGCTGACCATTTTACATGCATTTAAACCATCATGAAACAAGTATTAGGTCATCTGATGCGTGCCACTCTTCATGGCTTGGCTGTCCGTTCTTCATTGGTTGACCACTTTGCATACATTTAAAGCATTGTGAAACAAGTGTTAGGTCATCTGACACGTGCCGCTCTTCATGGGCTTTGCTATCTGTTCTTCATGGGCTGGCCACTTTGCATTCATTTAAACCATCGCAAAACAAGTATTAGGTCATCTTACATGTGCCACTGTTCATGGATTGGCTGTCGGTTCTTCATGGGCTGACTTTTTTACATACATTTAAACCATCGTGAAACAAGTATTAGGTCATCTGACATGTGCCGCTCTTCATGGGCTTGGCTTTGGTTCTTCATGGGCTGACCACTTTGCATACATTTTAACCAACACGACATAAGTATTAGGTCATCTGACACATGCCGATCTTCATGGGCTTGGCTGTCGGCTCTTCACAGACTGACCACATTGCATACATTTAAACCATCGCGAAACAAGAATTAGGTCATCTGACACGTGCCGCTCTTCATGGGCTTGGCTGTCGGTTCTTCATGGGCTGACCACTTTGCATACATTTAAACCAATGCGACTTAAGTATTAGGTCATCTGACACGTACCAGCTCTTCATGGGCTTAGCTGCGGGTCCTTCATGGGCTGACCACTTTGTATACATTTAAACCAACGCGACATAAGTATTAGGTCATCTGACATATGCTGCTCTTCATGGGCTTGGCTGTCGGTTCTTCATGGGCTGACCACTTTGCATACATTTGAACCATCGTGACATAAGTATTAGGTAATCTGACACATGCCACTCTTCATGGGCTTGGCTGTCGGTTCTTCATGGGCTGACTCCTTTACATACACTTAAAGCATCGCAATAGAAGTATTAGGTCATCTGACACGTGCCGATCTTCATGGGCTTGGCTGTCAGTTCTTCATGGGCTGACCACTTTGCATACATTTAAACCAACGCGACCTAAGTATTAGGTCATCTGAAACATCCCGTTCTTTATGGCCTTGGCTGTCGATTCTTCATGGTATGACCACTTTGTATACATTTAAAGTATCGCGACATAAGTATTAGGTCATCTGACACGTGCCACACTTCATAGGCTTGACTGTAGGTTCTTCATGGGCTGACCACTTTGCATACATTTAAACCAATGCGACTTAAGTATTAGGTCATCTGACACGTACCAGCTCTTCATGGGCTTGGCTGTCGGTTCTTCTTGGGCTGACCACTTTGCATACATTTAAACCAACGCGACATAAGTATTAGATCATCTGACACATGCCTTTCTTCAGGGGCTTGGCTGTCGATTCTTCATGGGCTGACCACATTGCATTTCAACCATCACAACATAAGTATTAGATCATATTACACGTGCCAATCTTCATTGGCTTTTCTTTCAGTTCCTCATTGGCTGGCCACATTACATTTAAACCATCGCAACATAACTAATAGGTCGTATTACATGTGCCGCTCTTTATGGGTTTGGCTGTCGCTTCTTCACGGACTGACCACATTGCATTTAAACCACCGTGACCTAAGTATTAGGTCATATTACACATGGTGCTCTTCATGGGCTTGGCTGTTGGTTCTTCACGGGCTGACCACATTGCATATAAACCATCGCAACATAAGTATTAGGTCATATTACACATGCTGCTGTTCATGGGCTTGTCTATCGGTTCTTCATGTGCTTACCACATTGCATTTAAACCATTGTGACATAAGTATTAAGTCATATTACACTTGCCGCTCTTCATGGGCTTGGCATTCGGATCTTCACAGGCTGACACATTGCATTTAAACCATCGCGACATAAGTGTTAGGTCATATTACACATGCCACTCTTCTTGGGCTTGGCTGTTGGTTCTCCACGGGCTGAGCACATTGCATTTAAACCGTCGCGACATAAGTATTGAGTCATATTACACGTGCTGCTGTTCATGAGCTTGGCTGTTGGTTGTTCACAGGCTGACCACATTGCATTTAAACAATTGCGACATAGGTATTAGGTCATATTACACGTGCCGCTTGTCATGGGCTTGGCTGTCGATGGTCAGTTCGTGGAGAACTGACAGCCAAGCCCATGAAGAGTCGCACGTGTAATATGACCTAATATTTATGTTGCAATGGTTTATATGCAATGTGGTCAGTCTGTGAAGTACCGACAGCCAAGCCCATGAAGAGCGTTACATTTAATATGGCTTAATACTTATGTCGCGATGGTTTAAATGTAATGTGGTCAGCCCTTGTAACATGACCTAATACTTATGTCATGATGTTTTTAATGCAATGTAGTCTGCCCGAGAAGAACCGAGAGCCAAGTCCATGAAGAGCGACATATGTAACATGACCTTATACTTTTGTTGCGATGGTTTAAATGCAATGTGGTCAACCAGTGAAGAACCGACAGCCAAGCGCATGAAGAGTGGCATGTGCAATATGACCTAATATTTATGTAGCGATGGTTTAGATGCAATGTGGTCAGCCTGTGAACAACCGACAGCCAAGCCCAAGAAGAGCGGCACCTATAACAAGGCCTAATACTTATGTCGCGATGGTCTAAATGCAATGTTGTCAGCCCGTGAAGAACTGGCAGCCAAGCCCATGAAGAGGAGCACGTGTAACATGACCTAATACTTATGTTGCACTGGTTTAAATGCAATGTGGTCAGAGTGTAAAGAACCGACAGCCAAGCCAATGAAGAGTGGCACATGTAGTATGACCTAATACTTATGTCGCGATGGTTTAAATGCAATGTAGTCAGCCCATGAGGAACCGACAGACAGGCCCATGAAGATTGGCACGTGTTGCGATGATAGCATATTAGACTTGCAGCTATTCATGGGCTTGGCTTTCAGTTCTGATGGGCTGACGACATTGCATTTAAACCATCGCGACATAAGTATTAGGTAATATTACACGTTCCGATCTTCAGGGGCTTGGCTGTCGGTTCCTCACAGGCTGACCACATTGCATTTAATCCATCACTACTCAAGTATTAGGTCCTATTGCATGTTCTGCTCTTCATGGGCTTGGCTGTCGGTTCTTCATGGGCTGACCACTTTATATACATTTAAACCATTTCGAAACAAATATTAGGTCATCTGACACATGCCGCTCTTCATGGGCTTGGCTGTCGGTTCTTCATGGACTAACCACTTTGCATACATTTAAATCAACGCGAAACAAGTATTAGGTCATCTGACACGTTCCGCTCTTCATGGCCTTGGCTGTCGGTTCTTCATGGGCTGACAACTTTGCACACATTTAAACCATCACTACACAAGTATTAGGTCATCTGACACGTGCCATTCTTCATGGGTTGGCTGTCGGTTCTTCGTGGGCTGACCACTTTACATAAATTTAAACCATCGCGAAACACATATTAGGTCATCTGACACATGCCGCTCTTTATGAGCTTGGCTGTTGGTTCTTCATGGGCTGACCACTTTGCATACAATTTAACCAACACAACATACGTATTAGGTCATCTGACACATGCCCCTCTTCATGGGCTTGGCTGTCGGTTCTTCATGGGCTGACCACTTTGCATACATTTAACCCAACGCAACAAAAGTATTAGGTCGTCTGACACTTGCCACTCTTCATGGGTTGGCTGTCGGTTCTTCATGGGCTGACCACTTTGCATATATTTAATCCATCGCGGCATAGGTATTAGGTAATCTGACACGTGCCGCTGTTCATGGGCTTGACTTCGGTTCTTCATGGGCTGACCACTTTGCATACATTTTAACCAACACGACATAAGTATTAGGTCCTCTGACACATGCTGATCTTCATGGGCTTGGCTGTCGGCTCTTCATATACTGACCACATTGCATACATTTAAACCATCGCAAAACAAGAATTAGGTCATCTGACACGTGCCGCTCTTCTTGGGCTTGGCTGTCGGTTCTTCATGGGCTGACCACTTTGCATACATTTAAACCATCGCGAAACAAGAATTAGGTCATCTGACATGTGCTGCTCTTCATGGGCTTGGCTGTCGGTTCTTCATGCGCTGACCACTTTGCATACATTTAAACCATCGCAAAACAAGTATTAGGTCACCTGACACATGCCACTCTTCATGGGTTGTCTGTCGGATCTTCTTGTGCTGACCACTTTACATAAATTGAAACCGTCGCGAAACACGTATTAGGTCATCTGACATGTGCCGCTCTTCATGGGCTTGGCTTTGGTTCTTCATGGGCTGACCACTTTGCATACATTTAAACCAACGCGACATAAGTATTAGGTCATCTGACATATGCTGCTCTTCATGGGTTTGGCTGTCGGTTCTTCATGGGCTGACCACTTTGCATACATTTGAACCATCGCGACATAAGTAGTAGGTAATCTGACACATGCCACTCTTCATGGGCTTGGCTGTCGGTTCTTCCTGGGCTGACCCCTTTACATACACTAAAAGCATCGAAAAAGAAGTATTAGGTCATCTGACAAGTGCCACTTTTCATGGGCTTGGCTGTCAGTTCTTCATGGGCTGACCACATTGCATACATTTAAACCAACGCGACCTAAGTGTTAGGTCATCTGAAACATCCCGTTCTTTATGGGCTTGGCTCTCGATTCTTCTTGGTATGACCACTTTGTATACATTTAAACCATCGCGACATAAGTATTAGGTCATCTAACACGTGCCACTCTTCATAGGCTTGGCTGTAGGTTCTTCATGGGCTGACCACTTTGCATACATTTAAACCAACGTGACTTAAGTATTATGTCATCTGACACGTACCAGCTCTTCATGGGCTCGGCTGTCGGTTCCTCTTGGGCTGACCACTTTGCATACATTTAAACCAACGCAACATAATTATTAGGTCATCTGACACATGCCTTTCTTCAGGGGCTTGGCTGTCTATTCTTCATGGGCTGACCACATTGCATTTCAACCATCACAACATAAGTATTAGATCATATTACACGTGCCAATCTTCATTGGCTTTTCTTTCAGTTCCTCATTGGCTGGCCACATTACATTTAAACCATCGCAACATAACTAATAGGTCGTATTACATGTGCCGCTCTTTATGGGTTTGGCTGTCGGTTCTTCACGGACTGACCACAGTGCATTTAAACCATCGTGACCTAAGTATTAGGTCATATTACACATGGTGCTCTTCATGGGCTTGGCTGTTGGTTCTTCACGGGCTGACCACATTGCATTTAAACCATTGCGACATAAGTATTAGGTCATATTACACATGCCGCTCTTCATGGGCTTGGCTGTCGGTTCTTCATGGACTGACCACATTGCATATAAACCATCGCAACATAAGTATTAGGTCATATTACACATGCTGCTGTTCATGGGCTTGTCTATCGGTTCTTCATGTGCTTACCACATTGCATTTAAACCATTGTGACATAAGTATTAAGTCATACTACACTTGCCGCTCTTCATGGGCTTGGCATTCAGATCTTCACGGGCTGACACATTGCATTTAAACCATCGCGACATAAGTGTTAGGTCATATTACACATGCCACTCTTCTTGGGCTTGATTGTTGGTTCTCCACGGGCTGAGCACATTGCATTTAAACCGTCGCGACATAAGTATTGAGTCATATTACACATGCTGCTCTTCATGAGCTTGGCTGTTGGTTGTTCACAGGCTGACCACATAGCATTTAAACAATTGCAACATAGGTATTGGGTCATATTACACATGCCGCTTGTCATGGGCTTGACTGTCGATGGTCAGTTCGTGGAGAACTGACAGCCAAGCCCATGAAGAGTCGCACGTGTAATATGACCTAATATTTATGTTGCAATGGTTTATATGCAATGTGGTCAGTCTGTGAAGTACCGACAGCCAAGCCCATGAAGAGCGTTACATTTAATATGGCCTAATACTTATGTCGCGATAGTTTAAATGTAATGTGGTCAGCCCTTGAAGAACCGACAACCAAGCCCATAAAGAGAGCTATGTGTAACATGACCTAATACTTATGTCATGATGTTTTTAATGCAATGTAGTGTGCCCAAGAAGAACCGACAGCCAAGTCCATGAAGAGCGGCAGATGTAATATGACCTAATACTTATGTTGCGATGGTTTAAATGCAATGTGGTCAACCCGTGAAGAACCGACAGCCAAGCGCATAAAGAGTGGCATGTGCAATATGACCTAATATTTATGTAGCGATGGTTTAGATGCAATGTGGTCAGCCCGTGAACAACCGACAGTCAAGCCCAAGAAGAGCGGCACCTGTAACAAGGCCTAATACTTATGTTGCGATGGTCTAAATGCAATGTTGTCAGCCCGTGAAGAACTGGCAGCCAAGCCCATGAAGAGGAGCATGTGTAACATGACCTAATACTTATGTTGCACTGGTTTAAATGCAATGTGGTCAGAGTGTAAAGAACCGACAGCCAAGCCAATGAAGAGTGGCACATGTAGTATGACCTAATACTTATGTCGTGATGGTTTAAATGCAATGTAGTCAGCCCATGAGGAACCGACAGACAGGCCCATGAAGATTGGCACGTGTTGCGATGATAGCATATTAGACTTGCCGCTATTCATGGGCTTGGCTTTCAGTTCTGATGGGCTGACGACATTGCATTTAAACCATCGCGACATAAGTATTAGGTAATATTACACGTTCCGATCTTCAGGGGCTTGGCTGTCGGTTCCTCACAGGCTGACCACATTGCATTTAATCCATCACTACTCAAGTATTAGGTCCTATTGCATGTTCTGCTCTTCATGGGCTTGGCTGTCGGTTCTTCATGGGCTGACCACTTTGCATACATTTAAACCAATGCGACTTAAGTATTAGGTCATCTGACACGTACCAGCTCTTCATGGGCTTAGCTGCGGGTCCTTCATGGGCTGACCACTTTGTATACATTGAAACCAACGCGACATAAGTATTAGGTCATCTGACATATGCTGCTCTTCATGGGCTTGGCTGTCGGTTCTTCATGGGCTGACCACTTTGCATACATTTGAACCATCGTGACATAAGTATTAGGTAATCTGACACGTGCCACTCTTCATGGGCTTGGCTGTCGGTTCTTCATGGGCTGACTCCTTTACATACACTTAAAGCATCGCAAAAGAAGTATTAGGTCATCTGACACGTGCCGATCTTCATGGGCTTGGCTGTCAGTTCTTCATGGGCTGACCACTTTGCATACATTTAAACCAACGCGACCTAAGTATTAGGTCATCTGAAACATCCCGTTCTTTATGGCCTTGGCTGTCGATTCTTCATGGAATGACCACTTTGTATACATTTAAACTATCGCGACATAAGTATTAGGTCATCTGACACGTGCCACACTTCATAGGCTTGACTGTAGGTTCTTCATGGGCTGACCACTTTGCATACATTTAAACCAATGCGACTTAAGTATTAGGTCATCTGACACGTACCAGCTCTTCATGGGCTCGGCTGTCGGTTCTTCTTGGGCTGACCACTTTGCATACTTTTAAACCAACGCGACATAAGTATTAGATCATCTGACACATGCCTTTCTTCAGGGGCTTGGCTGTCGATTCTTCATGGGCTGACCACATTGCATTTCAACCATCACAACATAAGTATTAGATCATATTACACGTGCCAATCTTCATTGGCTTTTCTTTCAGTTCCTCATTGGCTGGCCACATTACATTTAAACCATCGCAACATAACTAATAGGTCGTATTACATGTGCCGCTCTTTATGGGTTTGGCTGTCGCTTCTTCACGGACTGACCACATTGCATTTAAACCACCGTGACCTAAGTATTAGGTCATATTACACATGGTGCTCTTCATGGGCTTGGCTGTTGGTTCTTCACGGGCTGACCACATTGCATATAAACCATCGCAACATAAGTATTAGGTCATATTACACATGCTGCTGTTCATGGGCTTGTCTATCGGTTCTTCATGTGCTTACCACATTGCATTTAAACCATTGTGACATAAGTATTAAGTCATATTACACTTGCCGCTCTTCATGGGCTTGGCATTCGGATCTTCACAGGCTGACACATTGCATTTAAACCATCGCGACATAAGTGTTAGGTCATATTACACATGCCACTCTTCTTGGGCTTGGCTGTTGGTTCTCCACGGGCTGAGCACATTGCATTTAAACCGTCGCGACATAAGTATTGAGTCATATTACACGTGCTGCTGTTCATGAGCTTGGCTGTTGGTTGTTCACAGGCTGACCACATTGCATTTAAACAATTGCGACATAGGTATTAGGTCATATTACACATGCTGCTTGTCATGGGCTTGGCTGTCGATGGTCAGTTCGTGGAGAACTGACAGCCAAGCCCATGAAGAGTCGCACGTGTAATATGACCTAATATTTATGTTGCAATGGTTTATATGCAATGTGGTCAGTCTGTGAAGTACCGACAGCCAAGCCCATGAAGAGCGTTACATTTAATATGGCTTAATACTTATGTCGCGATGGTTTAAATGTAATGTGGTCAGCTCTTGTAACATAACCTAATACTTATGTCATGATGTTTTTAATGCAATGTAGTCTGCCCGAGAAGAACCGACAGCCAAGTCCATGAAGAGCGACATATGTAACATGACCTTATACTTTTGTTGCGATGGTTTAAATGCAATGTGGTCAACCAGTGAAGAACCGACAGCCAAGCGCATGAAGAGTGGCATGTGCAATATGACCTAATATTTATGTAGCGATGGTTTAGATGCAATGTGGTCAGCCTTTGAACAACCGACAGCCAAGCCCAAGAAGAGCGGCACCTATAACAAGGCCTAATACTTATGTCGCGATGGTCTAAATGCAATGTTGTCAGCCCGTGAAGAACTGGCAGCCAAGCCCATGAAGAGGAGCACGTGTAACATGACCTAATACTTATGTTGCATTGGTTTAAATGCAATGTGGTCAGAGTGTAAAGAACCGACAGCCAAGCCAATGAAGAGTGGCACATGTAGTATGACCTAATACTTATGTCGCGATGGTTTAAATGCAATGTAGTCAGCCCATGAGGAACCGACAGACAGGCCCATGAAGATTGGCACGTGTTGCAATGATAGCATATTAGACTTGCCGCTATTCATGGGCTTGGCTTTCAGTTCTGATGGGCTGACGACATTGCATTTAAACCATCGCGACATAAGTATTAGGTAATATTACACGTTCCGATCTTCAGGGGCTTGGCTGTCGGTTCCTCACAGGCTGACCACATTGCATTTAATCCATCACTACTCAAGTATTAGGTCCTATTGCATGTTCTGCTCTTCATGGGCTTGGCTGTCGGTTCTTCATGGGCTGACCACTTTATATACATTTAAACCATTTCGAAACAAATATTAGGTCATCTGACACATGCCGCTCTTCATGGGCTTGGCTGTCGGTTCTTCATGGACTAACCACTTTGCATACATTTAAATCAACGCGAAACAAGTATTAGGTCATCTGACACGTTCCGCTCTTCATGGCCTTGGCTGTCGGTTCTTCATGGGCTGACAACTTTGCACACATTTAAACCATCACGACACAAGTATTAGGTCATCTGACACGTGCCATTCTTCATGGGTTGGCTGTCGGTTCTTCGTGGGCTGACCACTTTACATAAATTTAAACCATCGCGAAACACATATTAGGTCATCTGACACATGCCGCTCTTTATGAGCTTGGCTGTTGGTTCTTCATGGGCTGACCACTTTGCAAACAATTTAACCAACACAACATACGTATTAGGTCATCTGACACATGCCCCTCTTCATGGGCTTGGCTGTCGGTTCTTCATGGGCTGACCACTTTGCATACATTTAAACCAACGCAACAAAAGTATTAGGTCGTCTGACACTTGCCACTCTTCATGGGTTGGCTGTCGGTTCTTCATGGGCTGACCACTTTGCATATATTTAATCCATCGCGGCATAGGTATTAGGTAATCTGACACGTGCCGCTCTTCATGGGCTTGGCTGTCGGTTCTTCATGGGCTGACCACATTGCATATAAACCATCGCAACATAAGTATTAGGTCATATTACACATGCTGCTGTTCATCGGCTTGTCTATCGGTTCTTCATGTGCTTACCACATTGTATTTAAACCATTGTGACATAAGTATTAAGTCATATTACACTTGCTGCTCTTCATGGGCTTGGCATTCAGATCTTCACGGGCTGACACATTGCATTTAAACCATCGCGACATAAGTGTTAGGTCATATTACACATGCCACTCTTCTTGGGCTTGATTGTTGGTTCTCCACGGGCTGAGCACATTGCATTTAAACCGTCGCGACATAAGTATTGAGTCATATTACACATGCTGCTCTTCATGAGCTTGGCTGTTGGTTGTTCACAGGCTGACCACATTGCATTTAAACAATTGCGACATAGGTATTGGGTCATATTACACATGCCGCTCGTCATGGGCTTGACTGTCGATGGTCAGTTCGTGGAGAACTGACAGCCAAGCCCATGAAGAGTCGCACGTGTAATATGACCTAATATTTATGTTGCAATGGTTTATATGCAATGTGGTCAGTCTGTGAAGTACCGACAGCCAAGCCCATGAAGAGCGTTACATTTAATATGGCCTAATACTTATGTCGCGATGGTTTAAATGTAATGTGGTCAGCCCTTGAAGAACCGACAACCAAGCCCATAAAGAGAGCTATGTGTAACATGACCTAATACTTATGTCATGATGTTTTTAATGCAATGTAATGTGCCCGAGAAGAACCGACAGCCAAGTCCATGAAGAGCGGCAGATGTAATATGACCTAATACTTATGTTGCGATGGTTTAAATGCAATGTGGTCAACCCGTGAAAAACCGACAGCCAAGCGCATGAAGAGTGGCATGTGCAATATGACCTAATATTTATGTAGCGATAGTTTAGATGCAATGTGGTCAGCCCGTGAACAACCGACAGTCAAGCCCAAGAAGAGCGGCACCTGTAACAAGGCCTAATACTTATGTCGCGATGGTCTAAATGCAATGTTGTCAGCCCATGAAGAACTGGCAGCCAAGCCCATGAAGAGGAGCTCGTGTAACATGACCTAATACTTATGTTGCACTGGTTTAAATGCAATGTGGTCAGAGTGTAAAGAACCGACAGCCAAGCCAATGAAGAGTGGCACATGTAGTATGACCTAATACTTATGTCACGATGGTTTAAATGCAATGTAGTCAGCCCATGAGGAACCGACAGACAGGCCCATGAAGATTGGCACGTGTTGCGATGATAGCATATTAGACTTGCAGCTATTCATGGGCTTGGCTTTCAGTTCTGATGGGCTGACGACATTGCATTTAAACCATCGCGACATAAGTATTAGGTAATATTACACGTTCCGATCTTCAGGGGCTTGGCTGTCGGTTCCTCACAGGCTGACCACATTGCATTTAATCCATCACTACTCAAGTATTAGGTCCTATTGCATGTTCTGCTCTTCATGGGCTTGGCTGTCGGTTCTTCATGGGCTGACCACTTTATATACATTTAAACCATTTCGAAACAAATATTAGGTCATCTGACAAATGCCGCTTTTCATGGGCTTGGCTGTCGGTTCTTCATGGACTAACCACTTTGCATACATTTAAATCAACGCGAAACAAGTATTAGGTCATCTGACACGTTCCGCTCTTCATGGCCTTGGCTGTCGGTTCTTCATGGGCTGACAACTTTGCACACATTTAAACCATCACGACACAAGTATTAGGTCATCTGACACGTCCCATTCTTCATGGGCTGGCTGTCGGTTCTTCGTGGGCGGACCACTTTACATAAATTTAAACCATCGCGAAACACATATTAGGTCATCTGACACATGCTGCTCTTTATGAGCTTGGCTGTTGGTTCTTCATGGGCTGACCACTTTGCATACAATTTAACCAACACAACATACGTATTAGGTCATCTGACACATGCCCCTCTTCATGGGCTTGGCTGACGGTTCTTCATGGGCTGACCACTTTGCATACATTTAAACCAACGCAACAAAAGTATTAGGTCGTCTGACACTTGCCACTCTTCATGGGTTGGCTGTCGGTTCTTCATGGGCTGACCACTTTGCATATATTTAATCCATCGCGGCATAGGTATTAGGTAATCTGACACGTGCCGCTCTTCATGGGCTTGGCTGTCGGTTCTTCATGGGCTGACGACTTTGCATGCATTTATACCAACACGAAACAAGTATTAGGTCTTCTGGCACGTGCCACTCTTCATGGGTTGGTTGTCGGCATTTAAACCAGTGCAACATAAGTATTAGGTCATGTTACACGAGCTCCTCTTCATGGGCTGACCACTTTGCATACATTTAAACCATTGTGAAACAAGTGTTAGGTCATCTGACCTGTGCGACTCTTCATGGGTTGCGTGTCAGTTCTTCATGGGCTGACCACTTTACATGCATTTAGACCATCGCGAAACAAGTGTTAGGTCATCTGACACGTGCCACTCTTCATGGGTTGTCTGTCGGTTCTTCATGGGCTGACCATTTTACATATATTTAAACCATCACGAAACAAATGTTAGGTCATCTGACACGTGCCACTCTTCGGTTCTTCACGGGCTGACTACTTTACATACATTTAAACCATCGCAAAACAAGTATTAGATCATCTGACGCGTGCAGCTCTTCATGGGCTTGGGTGTCAGTTCTTCATGGGCTGACCACTTTGCATACATTTAAACCAACGCAACATAAGTATTAGGTCGTCTGACACTTGCCACTTTTCATGGGTTGGCTGTCGGTTCTTCATGGGCTGACCACTTTGCATATATTTAAACCATCACGGCATCAGGATTAGGTAATCTGACACATGCCACTCTTCATGGGCTTGGCTGTCGGTTCTTCATGGGCTGACCACTCTGCATACATTTAAGTCAACACGATATAAGTATTAAGTCATCTGACACGTGCCGCTCTTCATCGGCTTGGCTGTCGGTTCTTTTTGGGCTGACCACTTTGCATACATCTAAAGCATCGCAAAACAAGTATTAGGTCATCTGACATGGCCACTCTTCATGGGTTGGCTGTCGGTCCTTCCTGGGGAAACCACTTCACCTACATTTAAGCCATCACGAAACAAGTATTAGGTCATCTGACATGCGCCACTCTTCATGGGCTTGGCTGTCGGTTCTTCATGGACTGACAACTTTGCATACATTTAAACCATCGTGAAACATGTGTTAGGTCATCTGACACGTGCCACTCTTCATGGGTTGGTTGTCGGTTCTTCATAGGCTGACCACTTTACATAAATTTAAACCATCGTGAAACAAGTATTAGGTTATCTGACAGGTGCCGCTCTTCATGGGATTGGCTGTCAGTTCTTCATGGGCTGGCCACTTTGCATACATTTAAACCATCGCAAAACAAGTATTAGGTCATCTGACACGTGCCACTCTTCAGGGGTTGGCTGTCGGTTCTTCATGGGCTGACCATTTTACATACATTTAAACCATCACGAAACAAGTATTAGGTCATCTGACATGCGCCGCTCTTCATATGCTTGGCTTCGGTTCTTCATGGGCTGACCACTTTGCATACATTTAAACCAACACGACCTAAGTATTAGGTCATCTGACACATGCCGCTCTTCATGGGCTTGGCTGTCGGTTCTTCATGGGCTGACCACTTTACACACATTTGAACTATTGCGAAACAAGTATTAGGTCATCTGACATGCGCCGCTCTTCATGTGCTTGGCTTCGGTTCTTCATGGGCTGACCACTTTGCATACATTTAAACCAACGCGACCTAAGTATTAGGTCATCTGACACATGCCGCTCTTCATGGGCTTGGCTGTCGGTTCTTTATGGACTGACCACTTTGCATGCATTTAAACCATCGCAAAACAAGTATTAGGTTATCTGACACGTGCTGCTCTTCATGGGCTTGGCTGTCGGTTCTTTATGGGCTGACCACTCTGCATACATTTAAACCACCGCGAAACAAGTAGTAGGTCATCTGTCACATGCCATTCTTCATGGGTTGGCTGTCGGTTCTTCGTGGGCTGACCACTTTACATAAATTTAAACCGTCGCGAAACAGTTATTAGGTCATCTGACACATGCCACTCTTTATGAGCTTGGCTGTTGGTTCTTCATGGGCTGACCACTTTGCATACAATTTAACCAACACGATATACGTATTAGGTCATCTGACACATGCCGCTCTTCATGGGCTTGGCTGTCGGTTCTTAATGGGCTGACCACTTTGCATATATTTAAACCAACGCAACATAAGTATTAAGTCGTCTGACACTTGTCACTCTTCATGGGTTGGCTGTCGGTTCTTCATGGGCTGACCACTTTGCATATATTTAATCCATCGGGGCATAGGTATTAGGTAATCTGACACGTGCCGCTCTTCATGGGCTTGGCTGTCGGTTCTTCATGGACTTACCACTTTGTGTGCATTTATACCAACACGAAACAAGTATTAGGTCTTCTGACACGTGCCACTCTTCATGGGTTGGCTGTAGGTTCTTCATGGGCTGACCATTTTACATGCATTTAAACCATCACGAAACAAGTATTAGGTCATCTGATGCGTGCCACTCTTCATGGCTTGGCTGTCCGTTCTTCATGGGTTGACCACTTTGCATACATTTAAAGCATTGTGAAACAAGTGTTAGGTCATCTGACACGTGCCGCTCTTCATGGGCTCGGCTATCTGTTCTTCATGGGCTGGCCACTTTGCATTCATTTAAACCATCGCAAAACAATTATTAGGTCATCTTACATGTGCCACTGTTCATGGATTGGCTGTCGGTTCTTCATGGGCTGACTTTTTTACACACATTTAAACCATCGTGAAACAAGTATTAGGTCATCTGACATGTGCCGCTCTTCATGGGCTTGGCTTTGGTTCTTCATGGGCTGACCAGTTTGCATACATTTTAACCAACACGACATAAGTATTAGGTCATCTGACACATGCTGATCTTCATGGGCTTGGCTGTCGGCTCTTCATATACTGACCACATTGCATACATTTAAACCATCGCAAAACAAGAATTAGGTCATCTGACACGTGCCGCTCTTCTTGGGCTTGGCTGTCGGTTCTTCATGGGCTGACCACTTTGCATACATTTAAACCATCGCGAAACAAGAATTAGGTCATCTGACATGTGCTGCTCTTCATGGGCTTGGCTGTCGGTTCTTCATGCGCTGACCACTTTGCATACATTTAAACCATCGCAAAACAAGTATTAGGTCACCTGACACATGCCACTCTTCATGGGTTGTCTGTCGGATCTTCTTGTGCTGACCACTTTACATAAATTGAAACCGTCGCGAAACACATATTAGGTCATCTGACACGTGCCGCTCTTCATGGGCTTGGCTTTGGTTCTTCATGGGCTGACCACTTTGCATACATTTAAACCAACGCGACATAAGTATTAGGTCATCTGACATATGCTGCTCTTCATGGGTTTGGCTGTCGGTTCTTCATGGGCTGACCACTTTGCATACATTTGAACCATCGCGACATAAGTAGTAGGTAATCTGACACATGCCACTCTTCATGGGCTTGGCTGTCGGTTCTTCCTGGGCTGACCCCTTTACATACACTAAAAGCATCGAAAAAGAAGTATTAGGTCATCTGACAAGTGCCACTTTTCATGGGCTTGGCTGTCAGTTCTTCATGGGCTGACCACATTGCATACATTTAAACCAACGCGACCTAAGTATTAGGTCATCTGAAACATCCCGTTCTTTATGGGCTTGGCTCTCGATTCTTCTTGGTATGACCACTTTGTATACATTTAAACCATCGCGACATAAGTATTAGGTCATCTAACACGTGCCTCTCTTCATAGGCTTGGCTGTAGGTTCTTCATGGGCTGACCACTTTGCATACATTTAAACCAACGTGACTTAAGTATTATGTCATCTGACACGTACCAGCTCTTCATGGGCTCGGCTGTCGGTTCCTCTTGGGCTGACCACTTTGCATACATTTAAACCAACGCAACATAATTATTAGGTCATCTGACACATGCCTTTCTTCAGGGGCTTGGCTGTCTATTCTTCATGGGCTGACCACATTGCATTTCAACCATCACAACATAAGTATTAGATCATATTACACGTGCCAATCTTCATTGGCTTTTCTTTCAGTTCCTCATTGGCTGGCCACATTACATTTAAACCATCGCAACATAACTAATAGGTCGTATTACATGTGCCGCTCTTTATGGGTTTGGCTGTCGGTTCTTCACGGACTGACCACAGTGCATTTAAACCATCGTGACCTAAGTATTAGGTCATATTACACATGGTGCTCTTCATGGGCTTGGCTGTTGGTTCTTCACGGGCTGACCACATTGCATTTAAACCATTGCGACATAAGTATTAGGTCATATTACACATGCCGCTCTTCATGGGCTTGGCTGTCGGTTCTTCATGGACTGACCACATTGCATATAAACCATCGCAACATAAGTATTAGGTCATATTACACATGCTGCTGTTCATGGGCTTGTCTATCGGTTCTTCATGTGCTTACCACATTGCATTTAAACCATTGTGACATAAGTATTAAGTCATACTACACTTGCCGCTCTTCATGGGCTTGGCATTCAGATCTTCACGGGCTGACACATTGCATTTAAACCATCGCGACATAAGTGTTAGGTCATATTACACATGCCACTCTTCTTGGGCTTGATTGTTGGTTCTCCACGGGCTGAGCACATTGCATTTAAACCGTCGCGACATAAGTATTGAGTCATATTACACATGCTGCTCTTCATGAGCTTGGCTGTTGGTTGTTCACAGGCTGACCACATTGCATTTAAACAATTGCAACATAGGTATTGGGTCATATTACACATGCCGCTTGTCATGGGCTTGACTGTCGATGGTCAGTTCGTGGAGAACTGACAGCCAAGCCCATGAAGAGTCGCACGTGTAATATGACCTAATATTTATGTTGCAATGGTTTATATGCAATGTGGTCAGTCTGTGAAGTACCGACAGCCAAGCCCATGAAGAGCGTTACATTTAATATGGCCTAATACTTATGTCGCGATGGTTTAAATGTAATGTGGTCAGCCCTTGAAGAACCGACAACCAAGCCCATAAAGAGAGCTATGTGTAACATGACCTAATACTTATGTCATGATGTTTTTAATGCAATGTAGTGTGCCCAAGAAGAACCGACAGCCAAGTCCATGAAGAGCGGCAGATGTAATATGACCTAATACTTATGTTGCGATGGTTTAAATGCAATGTGGTCAACCCGTGAAGAACCGACAGCCAAGCGCATAAAGAGTGGCATGTGCAATATGACCTAATATTTATGTAGCGATGGTTTAGATGCAATGTGGTCAGCCCGTGAACAACCGACAGTCAAGCCCAAGAAGAGCGGCACCTGTAACAAGGCCTAATACTTATGTCGCGATGGTCTAAATGCAATGTTGTCAGCCCGTGAAGAACTGGCAGCCAAGCCCATGAAGAGGAGCACGTGTAACATGACCTAATACTTATGTTGCACTGGTTTAAATGCAATGTGGTCAGAGTGTAAAGAACCGACAGCCAAGCCAATGAAGAGTGGCACATGTAGTATGACCTAATACTTATGTCGTGATGGTTTAAATGCAATGTAGTCAGCCCATGAGGAACCGACAGACAGGCCCATGAAGATTGGCACGTGTTGCGATGATAGCATATTAGACTTGCCGCTATTCATGGGCTTGGCTTTCAGTTCTGATGGGCTGACGACATTGCATTTAAACCATCGCGACATAAGTATTAGGTAATATTACACGTTCCGATCTTCAGGGGCTTGGCTGTCGGTTCCTCACAGGCTGACCACATTGCATTTAATCCATCACTACTCAAGTATTAGGTCCTATTGCATGTTCTGCTCTTCATGGGCTTGGCTGTCGGTTCTTCATGGGCTGACCACTTTATATACATTTAAACCATTTCGAAATAAATATTAGGTCATCTGACACATGCCGCTCTTCATGGGCTTGGCTGTCGGTTCTTCATGGACTAACCACTTTGCATACATTTAAATCAACGCAAAACAAGTATTAGGTCATCTGACACGTTCCGCTCTTCATGGCCTTGGCTGTCGGTTCTTCATGGGCTGACAACTTTGCACACATTTAAACCATCACGACACAAGTATTAGGTCATCTGACACGTGCCATTCTTCATGGGTTGGCTGTCGGTTCTTCGTGGGCTGACCACTTTACATAAATTTAAACCATCGCGAAACACATATTAGGTCATCTGACACATGCCGCTTTTTATGAGCTTGGCTGTTGGTTCTTCATGGGCTGACCACTTTGCATACAATTTAACCAACACAACATACGTATTAGGTCATCTGACACATGCCCCTCTTCATGGGCTTGGCTGTCGGTTCTTCATGGGCTGACCACTTTGCATACATTTAAACCAACGCAACAAAAGTATTAGGTCGTCTGACACTTGCCACTCTTCATGGGTTGGCTGTCGGTTCTTCATGGGCTGACCACTTTGCATATATTTAATCCATCGTGGCATAGGTATTAGGTAATCTGACACGTGCCGCTCTTCATGGGCTTGGCTGTCGGTTCTTCATAGGCTGACCACTTTGCATGCATTTATACCAACACGAAACAAGTATTAGGTCTTCTGGCACGTGCCACTCTTCATGGGTTGGTTGTCGGTTCTTTATGGGCTGACCATTTTACATACATTTAAACCATCACGAAACAAGTATTAGGTCATCTGACGCGTGCCACTCTTCATGGGTTGGCTGTCTGTTCTTCATGGGCTGACCACTTTGCATACATTTAAACCATTGTGAAACAAGTGTTAGGTCATCTGACATGTGCCACTCTTCATGGGTTGTGTGTCAGTTCTTCATGGGCTGACCACTTTACATGCATTTAGACCATCGCGAAACAAGTGTTAGGTCATCTGACACATGCCACTCTTCATGGGTTGTCTGTCGTTTCTTCATGGGCTGACCGTTTTACATATATTTAAACCATCACGAAACAAATGTTAGGTCATCTGACACGTGCCACTCTTCGTGGGTTTGGCTGTCGGTTCTTCACGGGCTGACTACTTTACATACATTTAAACCATCGCAAAACAAGTATTAGATCATCTGACGCGTGCAGCTCTTCATGGGCTTGGGTGTCAGTTCTTCATGGGCTGACCACTTTGCATACATTTAAACCAACGCAACATAAGTATTAGGTCGTCTGACACTTGCCACTTTTCATGGGTTGGCTGTCGGTTCTTCATGGGCTGACCACTTTGCATATATTTAAACCATCACGGCATCAGGATTAGGTAATCTGACACATGCCACTCTTCATGGGCTTGGCTGTCGGTTCTTCATGGGCTGACCACTTTGCATACATTTAAGTCAACACGATATAAGTATTAAGTCATCTGACACGTGCCGCTCTTCATCGGCTTGGCTGTCGGTTCTTTTTGGGCTGACCACTTTGCATACATCTAAAGCATCGCAAAACAAGTATTAGGTCATCTGACATGGCCACTCTTCATGGGTTGGCTGTCGGTCCTTCCTGGGGAAACCACTTCACCTACATTTAAGCCATCACGAAACAAGTATTAGGTCATCTGACATGCGCCACTCTTCATGGGCTTGGCTGTCGGTTCTTCATGGACTGACAACTTTGCATACATTTAAACCATCGTGAAACATGTGTTAGGTCATCTGACACGTGCCACTCTTCATGGGTTGGTTGTCGGTTCTTCATAGGCTGACCACTTTACATAAATTTAAACCATCGTGAAACAAGTATTAGGTTATCTGACAGGTGCCGCTCTTCATGGGATTGGCTGTCAGTTCTTCATGGGCTGGCCACGTTGCATACATTTAAACCATCGCAAAACAAGTATTAGGTCATCTGACACGTGCCACTCTTCATGGGTTGGCTGTCGGTTCTTCATGGGCTGACCATTTTACATACATTTAAACCATCACGAAACAAGTATTAGGTCATCTGACATGCGCCGCTCTTCATATGCTTGGCTTCGGTTCTTCATGGGCTGACCACTTTGCATACATTTAAACCAACACGACCTAAGTATTAGGTCATCTGACACATGCCGCTCTTCATGGGCTTGGCTGTCGGTTCTTCATGGGCTGACCACTTTACACACATTTGAACTATTGCGAAACAAGTATTAGGTCATCTGACATGCGCCGCTCTTCATGTGCTTGGCTTCGGTTCTTCATGGGCTGACCACTTTGCATACATTTAAACCTACGCGACCTAAGTATTAGGTCATCTGACACATGCCGCTCTTCATGGGCTTGGCTGTCGGTTCTTTATGGACTGACCACTTTGCATGCATTTAAACCATCGCAAAACAAGTATTAGGTTATCTGACACGTGCTGCTCTTCATGGGCTTGGCTGTCGGTTCTTTATGGGCTGACCACTCTGCATACATTTAAACCACCGCGAAACAAGTAGTAGGTCATCTGTCACATGCCATTCTTCATGGGTTGGCTGTCGGTTCTTCGTGGGCTGACCACTTTACATAAATTTAAACCGTCGCGAAACAGTTATTAGGTCATCTGACACATGCCACTCTTTATGAGCTTGGCTGTTGGTTCTTCATGGGCTGACCACTTTGCATACAATTTAACCAACACGATATACGTATTAGGTCATCTGACACATGCCGCTCTTCATGGGCTTGGCTGTCGGTTCTTAATGGGCTGACCACTTTGCATATATTTAAACCAACGCAACATAAGTATTAAGTCGTCTGACACTTGTCACTCTTCATGGGTTGGCTGTCGGTTCTTCATGGGCTGACCACTTTGCATATATTTAATCCATCGGGGCATAGGTATTAGGTAATCTGACACGTGCCGCTCTTCATGGGCTTGGCTGTCGGTTCTTCATGGACTTACCACTTTGTGTGCATTTATACCAACACGAAACAAGTATTAGGTCTTCTGACACGTGCCACTCTTCATGGGTTGGCTGTCGGTTCTTCATGGGCTGACCATTTTACATGCATTTAAACCATCACGAAACAAGTATTAGGTCATCTGATGCGTGCCACTCTTCATGGCTTGGCTGTCCGTTCTTCATGGGTTGACCACTTTGCATACATTTAAAGCATTGTGAAACAAGTGTTAGGTCATCTGACACGTGCCGCTCTTCATGGGCTCGGCTATCTGTTCTTCATGGGCTGGCCACTTTGCATTCATTTAAACCATCGCAAAACAATTATTAGGTCATCTTACATGTGCCACTGTTCATGGATTGGCTGTCGGTTCTTCATGGGCTGACTTTTTTACACACATTTAAACCATCGTGAAACAAGTATTAGGTCATCTGACATGTGCCGCTCTTCATGGGCTTGGCTTTGGTTCTTCATGGGCTGACCAGTTTGCATACATTTTAACCAACACGACATAAGTATTAGGTCATCTGACACATGCTGATCTTCATGGGCTTGGCTGTCGGCTCTTCATATACTGACCACATTGCATACATTTAAACCATCGCAAAACAAGAATTAGGTCATCTGACACGTGCCGCTCTTCTTGGGCTTGGCTGTCGGTTCTTCATGGGCTGACCACTTTGCATACATTTAAACCATCGCGAAACAAGAATTAGGTCATCTGACATGTGCTGCTCTTCATGGGCTTGGCTGTCGGTTCTTCATGCGCTGACCACTTTGCATACATTTAAACCATCGCAAAACAAGTATTAGGTCACCTGACACATGCCACTCTTCATGGGTTGTCTGTCGGATCTTCTTGTGCTGACCACTTTACATAAATTGAAACCGTCGCGAAACACGTATTAGGTCATCTGACACGTGCCGCTCTTCATGGGCTTGGCTTTGGTTCTTCATGGGCTGACCACTTTGCATACATTTAAACCAACGCGACATAAGTATTAGGTCATCTGACATATGCTGCTCTTCATGGGTTTGGCTGTCGGTTCTTCATGGGCTGACCACTTTGCATACATTTGAACCATCGCGACATAAGTAGTAGGTAATCTGACACATGCCACTCTTCATGGGCTTGGCTGTCGGTTCTTCCTGGGCTGACCCCTTTACATACACTAAAAGCATCGAAAAAGAAGTATTAGGTCATCTGACAAGTGCCACTTTTCATGGGCTTGGCTGTCAGTTCTTCATGGGCTGACCACATTGCATACATTTAAACCAACGCGACCTAAGTATTAGGTCATCTGAAACATCCCGTTCTTTATGGGCTTGGCTCTCGATTCTTCTTGGTATGACCACTTTGTATACATTTAAACCATCGCGACATAAGTATTAGGTCATCTAACACGTGCCTCTCTTCATAGGCTTGGCTGTAGGTTCTTCATGGGCTGACCACTTTGCATACATTTAAACCAACGTGACTTAAGTATTATGTCATCTGACACGTACCAGCTCTTCATGGGCTCGGCTGTCGGTTCCTCTTGGGCTGACCACTTTGCATACATTTAAACCAACGCAACATAATTATTAGGTCATCTGACACATGCCTTTCTTCAGGGGCTTGGCTGTCTATTCTTCATGGGCTGACCACATTGCATTTCAACCATCACAACATAAGTATTAGATCATATTACACGTGCCAATCTTCATTGGCTTTTCTTTCAGTTCCTCATTGGCTGGCCACATTACATTTAAACCATCGCAACATAACTAATAGGTCGTATTACATGTGCCGCTCTTTATGGGTTTGGCTGTCGGTTCTTCACGGACTGACCACAGTGCATTTAAACCATCGTGACCTAAGTATTAGGTCATATTACACATGGTGCTCTTCATGGGCTTGGCTGTTGGTTCTTCACGGGCTGACCACATTGCATTTAAACCATTGCGACATAAGTATTAGGTCATATTACACATGCCGCTCTTCATGGGCTTGGCTGTCGGTTCTTCATGGACTGACCACATTGCATATAAACCATCGCAACATAAGTATTAGGTCATATTACACATGCTGCTGTTCATGGGCTTGTCTATCGGTTCTTCATGTGCTTACCACATTGCATTTAAACCATTGTGACATAAGTATTAAGTCATACTACACTTGCCGCTCTTCATGGGCTTGGCATTCAGATCTTCACGGGCTGACACATTGCATTTAAACCATCGCGACATAAGTGTTAGGTCATATTACACATGCCACTCTTCTTGGGCTTGATTGTTGGTTCTCCACGGGCTGAGCACATTGCATTTAAACCGTCGCGACATAAGTATTGAGTCATATTACACATGCTGCTCTTCATGAGCTTGGCTGTTGGTTGTTCACAGGCTGACCACATTGCATTTAAACAATTGCAACATAGGTATTGGGTCATATTACACATGCCGCTTGTCATGGGCTTGACTGTCGATGGTCAGTTCGTGGAGAACTGACAGCCAAGCCCATGAAGAGTCGCACGTGTAATATGACCTAATATTTATGTTGCAATGGTTTATATGCAATGTGGTCAGTCTGTGAAGTACCGACAGCCAAGCCCATGAAGAGCGTTACATTTAATATGGCCTAATACTTATGTCGCGATGGTTTAAATGTAATGTGGTCAGCCCTTGAAGAACCGACAACCAAGCCCATAAAGAGAGCTATGTGTAACATGACCTAATACTTATGTCATGATGTTTTTAATGCAATGTAGTGTGCCCAAGAAGAACCGACAGCCAAGTCCATGAAGAGCGGCAGATGTAATATGACCTAATACTTATGTTGCGATGGTTTAAATGCAATGTGGTCAACCCGTGAAGAACCGACAGCCAAGCGCATAAAGAGTGGCATGTGCAATATGACCTAATATTTATGTAGCGATGGTTTAGATGCAATGTGGTCAGCCCGTGAACAACCGACAGTCAAGCCCAAGAAGAGCGGCACCTGTAACAAGGCCTAATACTTATGTCGCGATGGTCTAAATGCAATGTTGTCAGCCCGTGAAGAACTGGCAGCCAAGCCCATGAAGAGGAGCACGTGTAACATGACCTAATACTTATGTTGCACTGGTTTAAATGCAATGTGGTCAGAGTGTAAAGAACCGACAGCCAAGCCAATGAAGAGTGGCACATGTAGTATGACCTAATACTTATGTCGTGATGGTTTAAATGCAATGTAGTCAGCCCATGAGGAACCGACAGACAGGCCCATGAAGATTGGCACGTGTTGCGATGATAGCATATTAGACTTGCCGCTATTCATGGGCTTGGCTTTCAGTTCTGATGGGCTGACGACATTGCATTTAAACCATCGCGACATAAGTATTAGGTAATATTACACGTTCCGATCTTCAGGGGCTTGGCTGTCGGTTCCTCACAGGCTGACCACATTGCATTTAATCCATCACTACTCAAGTATTAGGTCCTATTGCATGTTCTGCTCTTCATGGGCTTGGCTGTCGGTTCTTCATGGGCTGACCACTTTATATACATTTAAACCATTTCGAAATAAATATTAGGTCATCTGACACATGCCGCTCTTCATGGGCTTGGCTGTCGGTTCTTCATGGACTAACCACTTTGCATACATTTAAATCAACGCAAAACAAGTATTAGGTCATCTGACACGTTCCGCTCTTCATGGCCTTGGCTGTCGGTTCTTCATGGGCTGACAACTTTGCACACATTTAAACCATCACGACACAAGTATTAGGTCATCTGACACGTGCCATTCTTCATGGGTTGGCTGTCGGTTCTTCGTGGGCTGACCACTTTACATAAATTTAAACCATCGCGAAACACATATTAGGTCATCTGACACATGCCGCTTTTTATGAGCTTGGCTGTTGGTTCTTCATGGGCTGACCACTTTGCATACAATTTAACCAACACAACATACGTATTAGGTCATCTGACACATGCCCCTCTTCATGGGCTTGGCTGTCGGTTCTTCATGGGCTGACCACTTTGCATACATTTAAGTCAACACGATATAAGTATTAAGTCATCTGACACGTGCCGCTCTTCATCGGCTTGGCTGTCGGTTCTTTTTGGGCTGACCACTTTGCATACATCTAAAGCATCGCAAAACAAGTATTAGGTCATCTGACATGGCCACTCTTCATGGGTTGGCTGTCGGTCCTTCCTGGGGAAACCACTTCACCTACATTTAAGCCATCACGAAACAAGTATTAGGTCATCTGACATGCGCCACTCTTCATGGGCTTGGCTGTCGGTTCTTCATGGACTGACAACTTTGCATACATTTAAACCATCGTGAAACATGTGTTAGGTCATCTGACACGTGCCACTCTTCATGGGTTGGTTGTCGGTTCTTCATAGGCTGACCACTTTACATAAATTTAAACCATCGTGAAACAAGTATTAGGTTATCTGACAGGTGCCGCTCTTCATGGGATTGGCTGTCAGTTCTTCATGGGCTGGCCACGTTGCATACATTTAAACCATCGCAAAACAAGTATTAGGTCATCTGACACGTGCCACTCTTCATGGGTTGGCTGTCGGTTCTTCATGGGCTGACCATTTTACATACATTTAAACCATCACGAAACAAGTATTAGGTCATCTGACATGCGCCGCTCTTCATATGCTTGGCTTCGGTTCTTCATGGGCTGACCACTTTGCATACATTTAAACCAACACGACCTAAGTATTAGGTCATCTGACACATGCCGCTCTTCATGGGCTTGGCTGTCGGTTCTTCATGGGCTGACCACTTTACACACATTTGAACTATTGCGAAACAAGTATTAGGTCATCTGACATGCGCCGCTCTTCATGTGCTTGGCTTCGGTTCTTCATGGGCTGACCACTTTGCATACATTTAAACCTACGCGACCTAAGTATTAGGTCATCTGACACATGCCGCTCTTCATGGGCTTGGCTGTCGGTTCTTTATGGACTGACCACTTTGCATGCATTTAAACCATCGCAAAACAAGTATTAGGTTATCTGACACGTGCTGCTCTTCATGGGCTTGGCTGTCGGTTCTTTATGGGCTGACCACTCTGCATACATTTAAACCACCGCGAAACAAGTAGTAGGTCATCTGTCACATGCCATTCTTCATGGGTTGGCTGTCGGTTCTTCGTGGGCTGACCACTTTACATAAATTTAAACCGTCGCGAAACAGTTATTAGGTCATCTGACACATGCCACTCTTTATGAGCTTGGCTGTTGGTTCTTCATGGGCTGACCACTTTGCATACAATTTAACCAACACGATATACGTATTAGGTCATCTGACACATGCCGCTCTTCATGGGCTTGGCTGTCGGTTCTTAATGGGCTGACCACTTTGCATATATTTAAACCAACGCAACATAAGTATTAAGTCGTCTGACACTTGTCACTCTTCATGGGTTGGCTGTCGGTTCTTCATGGGCTGACCACTTTGCATATATTTAATCCATCGGGGCATAGGTATTAGGTAATCTGACACGTGCCGCTCTTCATGGGCTTGGCTGTCGGTTCTTCATGGACTTACCACTTTGTGTGCATTTATACCAACACGAAACAAGTATTAGGTCTTCTGACACGTGCCACTCTTCATGGGTTGGCTGTCGGTTCTTCATGGGCTGACCATTTTACATGCATTTAAACCATCACGAAACAAGTATTAGGTCATCTGATGCGTGCCACTCTTCATGGCTTGGCTGTCCGTTCTTCATGGGTTGACCACTTTGCATACATTTAAAGCATTGTGAAACAAGTGTTAGGTCATCTGACACGTGCCGCTCTTCATGGGCTCGGCTATCTGTTCTTCATGGGCTGGCCACTTTGCATTCATTTAAACCATCGCAAAACAATTATTAGGTCATCTTACATGTGCCACTGTTCATGGATTGGCTGTCGGTTCTTCATGGGCTGACTTTTTTACACACATTTAAACCATCGTGAAACAAGTATTAGGTCATCTGACATGTGCCGCTCTTCATGGGCTTGGCTTTGGTTCTTCATGGGCTGACCAGTTTGCATACATTTTAACCAACACGACATAAGTATTAGGTCATCTGACACATGCTGATCTTCATGGGCTTGGCTGTCGGCTCTTCATATACTGACCACATTGCATACATTTAAACCATCGCAAAACAAGAATTAGGTCATCTGACACGTGCCGCTCTTCTTGGGCTTGGCTGTCGGTTCTTCATGGGCTGACCACTTTGCATACATTTAAACCATCGCGAAACAAGAATTAGGTCATCTGACATGTGCTGCTCTTCATGGGCTTGGCTGTCGGTTCTTCATGCGCTGACCACTTTGCATACATTTAAACCATCGCAAAACAAGTATTAGGTCACCTGACACATGCCACTCTTCATGGGTTGTCTGTCGGATCTTCTTGTGCTGACCACTTTACATAAATTGAAACCGTCGCGAAACACGTATTAGGTCATCTGACACGTGCCGCTCTTCATGGGCTTGGCTTTGGTTCTTCATGGGCTGACCACTTTGCATACATTTAAACCAACGCGACATAAGTATTAGGTCATCTGACATATGCTGCTCTTCATGGGTTTGGCTGTCGGTTCTTCATGGGCTGACCACTTTGCATACATTTGAACCATCGCGACATAAGTAGTAGGTAATCTGACACATGCCACTCTTCATGGGCTTGGCTGTCGGTTCTTCCTGGGCTGACCCCTTTACATACACTAAAAGCATCGAAAAAGAAGTATTAGGTCATCTGACAAGTGCCACTTTTCATGGGCTTGGCTGTCAGTTCTTCATGGGCTGACCACATTGCATACATTTAAACCAACGCGACCTAAGTATTAGGTCATCTGAAACATCCCGTTCTTTATGGGCTTGGCTCTCGATTCTTCTTGGTATGACCACTTTGTATACATTTAAACCATCGCGACATAAGTATTAGGTCATCTAACACGTGCCTCTCTTCATAGGCTTGGCTGTAGGTTCTTCATGGGCTGACCACTTTGCATACATTTAAACCAACGTGACTTAAGTATTATGTCATCTGACACGTACCAGCTCTTCATGGGCTCGGCTGTCGGTTCCTCTTGGGCTGACCACTTTGCATACATTTAAACCAACGCAACATAATTATTAGGTCATCTGACACATGCCTTTCTTCAGGGGCTTGGCTGTCTATTCTTCATGGGCTGACCACATTGCATTTCAACCATCACAACATAAGTATTAGATCATATTACACGTGCCAATCTTCATTGGCTTTTCTTTCAGTTCCTCATTGGCTGGCCACATTACATTTAAACCATCGCAACATAACTAATAGGTCGTATTACATGTGCCGCTCTTTATGGGTTTGGCTGTCGGTTCTTCACGGACTGACCACAGTGCATTTAAACCATCGTGACCTAAGTATTAGGTCATATTACACATGGTGCTCTTCATGGGCTTGGCTGTTGGTTCTTCACGGGCTGACCACATTGCATTTAAACCATTGCGACATAAGTATTAGGTCATATTACACATGCCGCTCTTCATGGGCTTGGCTGTCGGTTCTTCATGGACTGACCACATTGCATATAAACCATCGCAACATAAGTATTAGGTCATATTACACATGCTGCTGTTCATGGGCTTGTCTATCGGTTCTTCATGTGCTTACCACATTGCATTTAAACCATTGTGACATAAGTATTAAGTCATACTACACTTGCCGCTCTTCATGGGCTTGGCATTCAGATCTTCACGGGCTGACACATTGCATTTAAACCATCGCGACATAAGTGTTAGGTCATATTACACATGCCACTCTTCTTGGGCTTGATTGTTGGTTCTCCACGGGCTGAGCACATTGCATTTAAACCGTCGCGACATAAGTATTGAGTCATATTACACATGCTGCTCTTCATGAGCTTGGCTGTTGGTTGTTCACAGGCTGACCACATTGCATTTAAACAATTGCAACATAGGTATTGGGTCATATTACACATGCCGCTTGTCATGGGCTTGACTGTCGATGGTCAGTTCGTGGAGAACTGACAGCCAAGCCCATGAAGAGTCGCACGTGTAATATGACCTAATATTTATGTTGCAATGGTTTATATGCAATGTGGTCAGTCTGTGAAGTACCGACAGCCAAGCCCATGAAGAGCGTTACATTTAATATGGCCTAATACTTATGTCGCGATGGTTTAAATGTAATGTGGTCAGCCCTTGAAGAACCGACAACCAAGCCCATAAAGAGAGCTATGTGTAACATGACCTAATACTTATGTCATGATGTTTTTAATGCAATGTAGTGTGCCCAAGAAGAACCGACAGCCAAGTCCATGAAGAGCGGCAGATGTAATATGACCTAATACTTATGTTGCGATGGTTTAAATGCAATGTGGTCAACCCGTGAAGAACCGACAGCCAAGCGCATAAAGAGTGGCATGTGCAATATGACCTAATATTTATGTAGCGATGGTTTAGATGCAATGTGGTCAGCCCGTGAACAACCGACAGTCAAGCCCAAGAAGAGCGGCACCTGTAACAAGGCCTAATACTTATGTCGCGATGGTCTAAATGCAATGTTGTCAGCCCGTGAAGAACTGGCAGCCAAGCCCATGAAGAGGAGCACGTGTAACATGACCTAATACTTATGTTGCACTGGTTTAAATGCAATGTGGTCAGAGTGTAAAGAACCGACAGCCAAGCCAATGAAGAGTGGCACATGTAGTATGACCTAATACTTATGTCGTGATGGTTTAAATGCAATGTAGTCAGCCCATGAGGAACCGACAGACAGGCCCATGAAGATTGGCACGTGTTGCGATGATAGCATATTAGACTTGCCGCTATTCATGGGCTTGGCTTTCAGTTCTGATGGGCTGACGACATTGCATTTAAACCATCGCGACATAAGTATTAGGTAATATTACACGTTCCGATCTTCAGGGGCTTGGCTGTCGGTTCCTCACAGGCTGACCACATTGCATTTAATCCATCACTACTCAAGTATTAGGTCCTATTGCATGTTCTGCTCTTCATGGGCTTGGCTGTCGGTTCTTCATGGGCTGACCACTTTATATACATTTAAACCATTTCGAAATAAATATTAGGTCATCTGACACATGCCGCTCTTCATGGGCTTGGCTGTCGGTTCTTCATGGACTAACCACTTTGCATACATTTAAATCAACGCAAAACAAGTATTAGGTCATCTGACACGTTCCGCTCTTCATGGCCTTGGCTGTCGGTTCTTCATGGGCTGACAACTTTGCACACATTTAAACCATCACGACACAAGTATTAGGTCATCTGACACGTGCCATTCTTCATGGGTTGGCTGTCGGTTCTTCGTGGGCTGACCACTTTACATAAATTTAAACCATCGCGAAACACATATTAGGTCATCTGACACATGCCGCTTTTTATGAGCTTGGCTGTTGGTTCTTCATGGGCTGACCACTTTGCATACAATTTAACCAACACAACATACGTATTAGGTCATCTGACACATGCCCCTCTTCATGGGCTTGGCTGTCGGTTCTTCATGGGCTGACCACTTTGCATACATTTAAACCAACGCAACAAAAGTATTAGGTCGTCTGACACTTGCCACTCTTCATGGGTTGGCTGTCGGTTCTTCATGGGCTGACCACTTTGCATATATTTAATCCATCGCGGCATAGGTATTAGGTAATCTGACACGTGCCGCTCTTCATGGGCTTGGCTGTCGGTTCTTCATGGGCTGACCACTTTGCATGCATTTATACCAACACGAAACAAGTATTAGGTCTTCTGGCACGTGCCACTCTTCATGGGTTGGTTGTCGGTTCTTTATGGGCTGACCATTTTACATACATTTAAACCATCACGAAACAAGTATTAGGTCATCTGACGCGTGCCACTCTTCATGGGTTGGCTGTCTGTTCTTCATGGGCTGACCACTTTGCATACATTTAAACCATTGTGAAACAAGTGTTAGGTCATCTGACATGTGCCACTCTTCATGGGTTGTGTGTCAGTTCTTCATGGGCTGACCACTTTACATGCATTTAGACCATCGCGAAACAAGTGTTAGGTCATCTGACACATGCCACTCTTCATGGGTTGTCTGTCGTTTCTTCATGGGCTGACCGTTTTACATATATTTAAACCATCACGAAACAAATGTTAGGTCATCTGACACGTGCCACTCTTCGTGGGTTTGGCTGTCGGTTCTTCACGGGCTGACTACTTTACATACATTTAAACCATCGCAAAACAAGTATTAGATCATCTGACGCGTGCAGCTCTTCATGGGCTTGGGTGTCAGTTCTTCATGGGCTGACCACTTTGCATACATTTAAACTAACGCAACATAAGTATTAGGTCGTCTGACACTTGCCACTTTTCATGGGTTGGCTGTCGGTTCTTCATGGGCTGACCACTTTGCATATATTTAAACCATCACGGCATAAGGATTAGGTAATCTGACACATGCCACTCTTCATGGGCTTGGCTGTCGGTTCTTCATGGGCTGACCACTTTGCATACATTTAAGTCAACACAATATAAGTATTAGGTCATCTGACACGTGCCGCTCTTCATCGGCTTGGCTGTCGGTTCTTTATGGGCTGACCACTTTGCATACATCTAAAGCATCGCAAAACAAGTATTAGGTCATCTGACATGGCCACTCTTCATGGGTTGGTTGTCGGTCCTTCCTGGTGAAACCGCTTCACCTACATTTAAGCCGTCACGAAACAAGTATTAGGTCATCTGACATGCGCCACTCTTCATGGGCTTGGCTGTCGGTTCTTCATGGGCTGACAACTTTGCATACATTTAAACCATCGTGAAACATGTGTTAGGTCATCTGACACGTGCCACTCTTCATGGGTTGGTTGTCGGTTCTTCATAGGCTGACCACTTTACATAAATTTAAACCATCGTGAAACAAGTATTAGGTCATCTGACAGGTGCCGCTCTTCATGGGATTGGCTGTCAGTTCTTCATGGGCTGGCCACTTTGCATACATTTAAACCATCGCGAAACAAGTATTAGGTCATCTGAGACGTGCCACTCTTCATGGGTTGGCTGTCGGTTCTTCATGGGCTGACCATTTTACATACATTTAAACCATCACGAAACAAGTATTAGGTCATCTGACATGCGCCGCTCTTCATGTGCTTGGCTTCGGTTCTTCATGGGCTGACCACTTTGCATACATTTAAACCAACGCGACCTAAGTATTAGGTCATCTGACACATGCCGCTCTTCATGGGCTTGGCTGTCGGTTCTTCATGGGCTGACCACTTTACACACATTTGAACTATCGCGAAACAAGTATTAGGTCATCTGACATGCGCCGCTCTTCATGTGCTTGGCTTCGGTTCTTCATGGGCTGACCACTTTGCATACATTTAAACGAACGCGACCTAAGTATTAGGTCATCTGACACATGCCGCTCTTCATGGGCTTGGCTGTCGGTTCTTTATGGACTGACCACTTTGCATGCATTTAAACCATCGCAAAACAAGTATTAGGTTATCTGACACGTGCTGCTCTTCATGGGCTTGGCTGTCGGTTCTTTATGGGCGGACCACTCTGCATACATTCAAACCACCGCGAAACAAGTAGTAGGTCATCTGTCACATGCCATTCTTCATGGGTTGGCTGTCGGTTCTTCGTGGGCTGACCACTTTACATAAATTTAAACCGTCGCGAAACACGTATTAGGTCATCTGACACATGCCGCTCTTTATGAGCTTGGCTGTTGGTTCTTCATGGGCTGACCACTTTGCATACAATTTAACCAACACGATATACGTATTAGGTCATCTGACACATGCCGCTCTTCATGGGCTTGGCTGTCGGTTCTTAATGGGCTGACCACTTTGCATATATTTAAACCAACGCAACATAAGTATTAAGTCGTCTGACACTTGCCACTCTTCATGGGTTGGCTGTCGGTTCTTCATGGGCTGACCACTTTGCATATATTTAATCCATCGGGGCATAGGTATTAGGTAATCTGACACGTGTCGCTCTTCATGGGCTTGGCTGTCGGTTCTTCATGGACTTACCACTTTGTGTGCATTTATACCAACACGAAACAAGTATTAGGTCTTCTGACACGTGCCACTCTTCATGGGTTGGCTGTCGGTTCTTCATGGGCTGACCATTTTACATGCATTTAAACCATCATGAAACAAGTATTAGGTCATCTGATGCGTGCCACTCTTCATGGCTTGGCTGTCCGTTCTTCATTGGTTGACCACTTTGCATACATTTAAAGCATTGTGAAACAAGTGTTAGGTCATCTGACACGTGCCGCTCTTCATGGGCTTTGCTATCTGTTCTTCATGGGCTGGCCACTTTGCATTCATTTAAACCATCGCAAAACAAGTATTAGGTCATCTTACATGTGCCACTGTTCATGGATTGGCTGTCGGTTCTTCATGGGCTGACTTTTTTACATACATTTAAACCATCGTGAAACAAGTATTAGGTCATCTGACATGTGCCGCTCTTCATGGGCTTGGCTTTGGTTCTTCATGGGCTGACCACTTTGCATACATTTTAACCAACACGACATAAGTATTAGGTCATCTGACACATGCCGATCTTCATGGGCTTGGCTGTCGGCTCTTCACAGACTGACCACATTGCATACATTTAAACCATCGCGAAACAAGAATTAGGTCATCTGACACGTGCCGCTCTTCATGGGCTTGGCTGTCGGTTCTTCATGGGCTGACCACTTTGCATACATTTAAACCAATGCGACTTAAGTATTAGGTCATCTGACACGTACCAGCTCTTCATGGGCTTGGCTGTCGGTTCTTCTTGGGCTGACCACTTTGCATACATTTAAACCAACGCGACATAAGTATTAGATCATCTGACACATGCCTTTCTTCAGGGGCTTGGCTGTCGATTCTTCATGGGCTGACCACATTGCATTTCAAGCATCACAACATAAGTATTAGATCATATTACACGTGCCAATCTTCATTGGCTTTTCTTTCAGTTCCTCATTGGCTGGCCACATTACATTTAAACCATCACAACATAACTAATAGGTCGTATTACATGTGCCGCTCTTTATGGGTTTGGCTGTCGCTTCTTCACGGACTGACCACATTGCATTTAAACCACCGTGACCTAAGTATTAGGTCATATTACACATGGTGCTCTTCATGGGCTTGGCTGTTGGTTCTTCACGGGCTGACCACATTGCATATAAACCATCGCAACATAAGTATTAGGTCATATTACACATGCTGCTGTTCATGGGCTTGTCTATCGGTTCTTCATGTGCTTACCACATTGCATTTAAACCATTGTGACATAAGTATTAAGTCATATTACACTTGCCGCTCTTCATGGGCTTGGCATTCGGATCTTCACGGGCTGACACATTGCATTTAAACCATTGCGACATAAGTGTTAGGTTATATTACACATGCCACTCTTCTTGGGCTTGGCTGTTGGTTGTTCACAGGCTGACCACATTGCATTTAAACAATTGCGACATAGGTATTAGGTCATATTACACGTGCCGCTTGTCATGGGCTTGGCTGTCGATGGTCAGTTCGTGGAGAACTGACAGCCAAGCCCATGAAGAGTCGCACGTGTAATATGACCTAATATTTATGTTGCAATGGTTTATATGCAATGTGGTCAGTCTGTGAAGTACCGACAGCCAAGCCCATGAAGAGCGTTACATTTAATATGGCTTAATACTTATGTCGCGATGGTTTAAATGTAATGTGGTCAGCCCTTGTAACATGACCTAATACTTATGTCATGATGTTTTTAATGCAATGTAGTCTGCCCGAGAAGAACCGACAGCCAAGTCCATGAAGAGCGACATATGTAACATGACCTTATACTTTTGTTGCGATGGTTTAAATGCAATGTGGTCAACCAGTGAAGAACCGACAGCCAAGCGCATGAAGAGTGGCATGTGCAATATGACCTAATATTTATGTAGCGATGGTTTAGATGCAATGTGGTCAGCCTGTGAACAACCGACAGCCAAGCCCAAGAAGAGCGGCACCTATAACAAGGCCTAATACTTATGTCGCGATGGTCTAAATGCAATGTTGTCAGCCCGTGAAGAACTGGCAGCCAAGCCCATGAAGAGGAGCATGTGTAACATGACCTAATACTTATGTTGCGCTGGTTTAAATGCAATGTGGTCAGAGTGTAAAGAACCGACAGCCAAGCCAATGAAGAGTGGCACATGTAGTATGACCTAATACTTATGTCGCGATGGTTTAAATGCAATGTAGTCAGCCCATGAAGAACCGACAGACAGGCCCATGAAGATCGGCACGTGTTGCGATGATAGCATATTAGATTTGCAGCTATTCATGGGCTTGGCTTTCGGTTCTGATGGGCTGACGACATTGCATTTAAACCATCGCGACATAAGTATTAGCTAATATTACATGTTCCGATCTTCAGGGGCTTGGCTGTCGGTTCCTCACAGGCTGACCACATTGCATTTAATCCATCACTACTCAAGTATTAGGTCCTATTGCATGTTCTGCTCTTCATGGGCTTGGCTGTCGGTTCTTCATGGGCTGACCACTTTATATACATTTAAACCATTTCGAAACAAATATTAGGTCATCTGACACATGCCGCTCTTCATGTGCTTGGCTGTCGGTTCTTCATGGACTAACCACCTTGCATACATTTAAACCAACGCGAAACAAGTATTAGGTCATCTGACACGTTCCGCTCTTGATGGGCTTGGCTGTCGTTTCTTCATGGGCTGACCACTTTGCACACATTTAAACCATCACGACACAAGTATTAGGTCATCTGACATGTGCCACTCTTCATGGGTTGGCTGTTGGTTCTTCATGGGCTGACCACACTTTGCATACATTTAAACCATCGCGATGTAAGTATTAGGTCATCTGACATGTGCCGCTCTTCATGGGCTTGGCTGTCGGTTCTTCATGGGCTGACCACTTTGCATATATTTAAACCAACACGACATAAGTATTATATCATCTGACACATGACACTCTTCATGGGCTTGGCTGTCGGTTCTTCATGGGCTGACCACACTTTGCATACATTTAAACCATCGCGATGTAAATATTAGGTCATCTCACATGTGCCGCTCTTCAAGGGCTTGGCTGTCGGTTCTTCATGGGCTGATCACTTTACATAAATATAAACAATCGCGAAACACATATTAGGTCATCTGACACATGCCGCTCTTCATGAGCTTGGCTGTCGGTTCTTCAGGGGCTGACCACTTTGCATAGAATTAAACCAACGAGACATACGTATTAGGTCATCTGACACATGTCGCTCTTCATGGGCTTGGCTGTCAGTTTGTCATGGGCTGACCACATTGCGTACATTTAAACCATGGTGAAACAAGTATTAGGTCATCTGACACGTGCTGCTCTTCATGGGATTGGCTGTCGGTTCTTCATTGGCTGACCACCTTGCATAGATTTAAACCAACGAGGAACAAGTATTAGGTCATCTGACACGTGCCGCTCTTCATGGTCTTGGCTGTCGGTTCTTCCGGGCTGACCACTTTGCATACATTTAAACCATCACGACACAAGTATTAGGTCATCTGACACGTGCCACTCTTCATGGGTTGGCTGTCGGTTCTTCATGGGCTGACCATTTTACATACATTTAAACCATCGCGAAACAAGTATTAGGTCATCTGACACATGCCGCTCTTCATGGGTTTGGTTTCCGGGTCTTGATGTGCTGACCACTTTGCATACATTTAAAGCATCGTGAAACAAGTATTAGGTCATCTGACATGTGCCGCTCTTCATGGGCTTGGCTGTCGGTTCTTCATGGGCTGACCACTTTGCATAGAATTAAACCAATGCGACATACGTATTAGGTCATCTGACACATGCCGCTCTTCATTGGCTTGGCTGTCGGTTCTTCATGGGCTGATCTCTTTGCGTATATTTAAAGCATCGCAACATAAGTATTAAGTCACCTGACACATGCCGCTTTTCATGGGCTTGTCTGTTGGTTTTTCATGGGCTGACAACTTTGAATACATTTAAACAAATGCAACATAGGTTTTAGGTCGTCTCACACTTGCCACTCTTCATGGGTTGGCTGTCGGTTCTTCATGGGCTGACCACTTTGCATATATTTAATCCATCGTGGCATAGGTATTAGGTAAACCATCGCGAAACAACTATTAGGTTTTCTGACACATGCCGCTCTTCATGGGTTTCGTTGCCGGTTCTTGATGTGCTGACCACTTTGCATACATTTAAAGCATCGTGAAACAAGTATTAGGTCATCTGACATGTGCCGCTCTTCATGGGCTTGGCTGTCGGTTCTTCATGGACTGACCACTTTGCATACATTTAAACCATCGCAAAATAGTATTAGGTTATCTGACACGTGCCTCTCTTCATGGGCTTGGCTGTCGGTTCTTTATGGGCTGACCACTCTGCATACATTTAAACCACCGCGAAACAAGTAGTAGGTCATCTGACACGTGCCATTCTTCATTGGTTGGCTGTCTGTTTTTCGTGGGCTAACCACTTTACATAAATTTAAACCGTCGCGAAACACGTATTAGGTCATCTGACACATGCCGCTCTTTATGAACTTGGCTGTTGGTTCTTCATGGGCTGACCACTTTGCATACAATTTAACCAACATGACATACGTATTAGGTCATCTGACACATGCCGCTCTTCATGGGCTTGGCTGTCGGTTCTTCATGAGATGACCACTTTGCATACATTTAAACCAATGCAACATAGGTTTTAGGTCGTCTGACACTTGCCACTCTTCATGGGTTGGCTGTCGGTTCTTCATGGGCTGACCACTTTGCATACATTTAAGTCAACGCGATATAAGTATTAGGTCATCTGACACGTACCGCTCTTCATTGGCTTGGCTGTCGGTTCCTTATGGGCTGACCACTTTGCATACATGTAAAGCATCGAAAAACAAGTATTACATCATCTGACATGGCCACTCTTCATGGGTTGGCTGTTGGTCCTTCCTGGGCAAACCACTTCACCTACATTTAAGCCATCACGAAACAAGTATTAGGTCATCTGACATGTGCCGCTCTTCATGGGCTTGGCTATCGGTTCTTCATGGGCTGACAACTTTGCATACATTTAAACCATCATGAAACAAGTGTTAGGTCATCTGACACGTGCCACTCTTCATGGGTTGGTTGTCGGTCCTTCATGGGCTGACCACCTTACATAAATTTAAACCATCGCGAAACAAGTATTAGGTCATCTGACATGTGCCGCTCTTCATGTGCTTGGCTTCGGTTCTTCATGGGCTGACCACTTTGCATACATTTAAACCATCGCAAAATAGTATTAGGTTATCTGACACGTGCCTCTCTTCATGGGCTTGGCTGTCGGTTCTTTATGGGCTGACCACTCTGCATACATTTAAACCACCGCGAAACAAGTAGTAGGTCATCTGACACGTGCCATTCTTCATGGGTTGGCTGTCTGTTTTTCGTGGGCTAACCACTTTACATAAATTTAAACCGTCGCGAAACACGTAGAAGGTCATCTGACACATGCCGCTCTTTATGAACTTGGCTGTTGGTTCTTCATGGGCTGACCACTTTGCATACAATTTAACCAACATGACATACGTACTAGGTCATCTGACACATGCCGCTCTTCATGGGCTTGGCTGTCGGTTCTTCATGAGACGACCACTTTGCATACATTTAAACCAATGCAACATAGGTTTTAGGTCGTCTGACACTTGCCACTCTTCATGGGTTGGCTGTCGGTTCTTCATGGGCTGACCACTTTGCATACATTTAAGTCAACGCGATATAAGTATTTGGTCATCTGACACGTGCCGCTCTTCATCGGCTTGGCTGTCGGTTCCTTATGGGCTGACCACTTTGCATACATGTAAAGCATCGCAAAACAAGTATTAGGTCATCTGACATGGCCACTCTTCATGGGTTGGCTGTTGGTCCTTCCTGGACAAACCACTTCACCTACATTTAAGCCATCACGAAACAAGTATTAGGTCATCTGACATGTGCCGCTCTTCATGTGCTTGGCTGTCGGTTCTTCATGGGCTGACCACTTTGCATGATGTTAAACCATCGCAAAACAAGTATTAGGTTATTTGACACGTGCCACTCTTCATGCGCTTGGCTGTCGGTTCTTTATGGGCTGACCACTCTGCATACATTTAAACCACCGCGAAACAAGTAGTAGGTCATCTGACAGATGCCATTCTTCATGGGTTCGCTGTCGGTTCTTCGTGGGCTGACCACTTTACATAAATTTAAACCGTCGCGAAACACGTATTAGGTCATCTGACACATGCCGCTCTTTATGAGCTTGGCTGTTGGTTCTTCATGGGCTGACCACTTTGCATACAATTTAACCAACACGACATACGTATTAGGTCATCTGACACATGCCGCTCTTCATGGGCTTGGCTGTTGGTTCTTCATGGGCTGACCACTTTGCATACATTTTAACCAACGCAACATAAGTATTAGGTCATCTGACACTTGCCACTCTTCATGGGTTGGCTGTCGGTTCTTCATGGGCTGACCACTTTGCATATATTTAATCCATCGCGGCAGAGTTATTAGGTAATCTGACACGTGCCGCTCTTCATGGGCTTGGCTGTTGGTTCTTCATGGGCTGACCACTTTGCGTGCATTTATACCAACACGAAACAAGTATTAGGTCTTCTGACACGTGCCACTCTTCATGGGTTGGCTGTCGGTTCTTCATGGGCTGACCATTTTACATACATTTATACCATCACGAAACAAGTATTAGGTTTTCTGACGCGTGCCACTCTTCATGGGTTGGCTGTCTGTTCTTCATGGGCTGACCACTTTGCATACATTTAAAGCATTGTGAAACAAGTGTTAGGTCATCTGACACGTGCCACTCTTCGTGGGTTGGGTGTCAGTTCTTCATGAGCTGACCACTTTACACGCATTTAAACCATCGCGGAACAAGTATTGGGTCATCTGACATGTGCCGCTCTTCATGGGCTTGGCTATCTGTTCTTCATGGGCTGGCCACTTTGCATTCATTTAAATCATCGCAAAACAAGTATTAGGTCATCTGACATGTGCCACTCTTTATATGTTGGCCCTCGGTTCTTCATGGGCTGACCATTTTACATACATTTAAACCATCGTGAAACAAGTATTAGGTCATCTGACATGTGCCGCTATTCATGGGCTTGGCTTTGGTTCTTCATGGGCTGACCACTTTGTATACATTTTAACCAACACGACATAAGTATTAGGTCATCTGACACATGCCGATCTTCATGGGCTTGGCTGTCGGTTCTTCATGGACTGACCACATTGCATACATTTAAACCATCGCGAAACAAGTATTAGGTCATCTGCCACGTGCCGCTCTTCATGGGCTTGGCTGTCGGTTCTTCATGGGCTGACCACTTTGCATACATTTAAACCATCACGAAACAAGAATTAGGTCATCTGACATGTGCTGCTCTTCATGGTCTTGGCTGTCGGTTCTTTATGCGCTGACAACTTTGCATACATTTAAACCATCGCGAAACAAGTATTAGGTCATCTGACATATGCCACTCTTCATGGGTTGTCTGTCGGATCTTCTTGTGCTGACCACTTTACATAAATTTAAACCATCGCGAAACACATATTAGGTCATCTGACACGTGCCGCTCTTCATGGGCTTGGCTTTGATTCTTCATGGGCTGACCACTTTGCATACAATTAATCCAACGTGACATAAGTATTAGGTCATTTGACATATGCTGCTCTTCATGGGCTTGGCTGTCGGTTCTTCATGGGCTGACCACTTTGCATACATTTGAACCATCGCGGCATAAGTATTAGGTAATCTGACACATGCCACTCTTTATGGGCTTGGCTGTCGGTTCTTCATGGGCTGACCCCTTTACATACACTTAAAGCATCGCGAAAGAAGTATTAGGTCATCTGACACGTGCCGCTCTTCGTGGGCTTGGCTGTCAGTTTTTCATGGGCTGACCAATTTGCATACATTTAAACCAACGCAACCTAAGTATTAGGTCATCTGAAACATCCCGTTCTTTATGGGCTTGGCTGTCGATTCTTCTTTGTATGACCACTTTGTATACATTTAAACCGTCGCGACATAAGTATTAGGTCCTCTGACACGTGCCACTCTTCATAGGCTTGGCTGTAGGTTCTTCATGGGCTGACCACTTTGCATACATTTAAACCAACGCGACTTAAGTATTAGGTCATCTGACACGTACCAGCTCTTCATGGGCTTGGCTGTCGGTTCTTCATGGGCTGACCACTTTGCATACATTTAAACCAACGCGACATAAGTATTAGGTCATCTGACACATGCCTTTCTTCAGGGGCTTGGCTGTCGATTCTTACTGGGCTGACCACATTGCATTTCCACCATCACAACATAAGTATTAGATCATATTACACGTGCCAATCTTCACTGGCTTTTCTTTCAATTCCTCATTGGCTGGCCACATTACATTTAAACCATCGCAACATAACTAATAGGTCGTATTACATGTGCCGCTCTTTATGGGTTTGGGTGTCGGTTCTTCACAGACTGACCACATTGCATTTAAACCATCGTGACCTAAGTATTAGGTCATATTACACATGGCGCTCTTCATGGGCTTGGCTGTTGGTTCTTCACGGGCTGACCACATAGCATTTAAACCATTGCGACATAAGTATTAGGTCATATTACACATGCCGCTCTTCATGGGCTTGGCTGTCAGTTCTTCATGGACTGACCACATTGCATATAAACCATCGCAACATAAGTATTAGGTCATATTACACATGCTGCTGTTCATGGGCTTGTCTATCGGTTCTTCGCGTGCTTACCACATTGCATTTAAACCATTGTCACATAAGTATTAAGTCATATTACACTTGCCGCTCTTCATGGGCTTGGCATTCGGATCTTCACGGGCTGACACATTGCATTTAAACCATCGCGACATAAGTATTAGGTCATATTACACATGCCACTCTTCTTGGGCTTGGCTGTTGGTTCTCCACGGGCTGAGCACATTGCATTTAAACCGTCGCGACATATGTATTGAGTCATATTACACGTGCTGCTCTTCATGAGCTTGGCTGTTGGTTGTTCACAGGCTGACCACATTGCATTTAAACAATTGCGACATAGGTATTAGGTCATATTACATGTGCCGCTTGTCATGGGCTTGGCTGTCGATGGTCAGTTCGTGGAGAACTGACAGCCAAGCCCATGAAGAGTCGCACGTGTAATATGACCTAATATTTATGTTGCAATGGTTTATATGCAATGTGGTCAGTCCATGAAGTACAGACAGCCAAGCCCATGAAGAGCGTTACATTTAATATGGCCTAATACTTATGTCGCGATGGTTTAAATGTAATGTGGTCAGCCCTAGAAGAACCGACAACCAAGCCCATAAAGAGAGCTACGTGTAACATGACCTAATACTTATGTCATGATGTTTTTAATGCAATGTAGTCTGCCCGAGAAGAACCAACAGCCAAGTCCATGAAGAGCGGCAGATGTAATATGACCTAATACTTATGTTGCGATGGTTTAAATGCAATGTGGTCAACCCGTGAAGAACCGACAGCCAAGCGCATGAAGAGTGGCATGTGCAATATGACCTAATATTTATGTAGCGATGGTTTAGATGCAATGTGGTCAGCCCGTGAAAAACCAACAGCCAAGCCCAAGAAGAGCGGCACCTGTAACAAGGCCTAATACTTATGTCGCGATGGTCTAAATGCAATGGTGTCAGCCCGTGAAGAACTGGCAGCCAAGCCCATGAAGAGGAGCATGTGTAACATGACCTAATACTTATGTTGCGCTGGTTTAAATGCAATGTTGTCAGAGTGTAAAGAACCGACAGCCAAGCCAATGAAGAGTGGCACATGTAGTATGACCTAATACTTATGTCGCGTGGTTTAAATGCAATGTAGTCAGCCCATGAAGAACCGACAGACAGGCCCATGAAGAGTGGCACGTGTTGCGATGATTGCATATTAGACTTGCAGCTATTCATGGGCTTGGCTTTCGGTTCCTGGTGGGCTGACGACATTGCATTTAAACCATCGTGACATAAGTATTAGGTAATATTACACGTTCCGATCTTCAGGGGCTTGGCTGTCGGTTCCTCACAGGCTGACCACATTGCATTTAATCCATCACTACTCAAGTATTAGGTCCCATTGCATGTTCTGCTCTTCATGGGGTTGGCTGTCGGTTCTTCACGGGGTGACCACATTGCAATTAAACCATTGCAACATAAGTATTACGTCATATTACATGTGACGCTCTTCATGGGCTTGGCTGTCAGTTCTTCATGGGCTGACCACTTTATATACATATAAACCATTTCGAAACAAATATTAGGTGATCTGACACATGCCGCTCTTCATGGGCTTGGCTGTCGGTTCTTCATGGACTAACTACCTTGCATACATTTAAACCAACGCGAAACAAGTATTAGGTCATCTGACACGTGCCACTCTTCATGGGCTGGCTGTCGGTTCTTCATGGGCTGACCGTTTCACATACATTTAAACCATCGCGAAACAATTATTAGGTCATCTGACACGTGCCGCTGTTCATGGGCTTGACTTCGGTTCTTCATGGGCTGACCACTTTGCATACATTTAAACCAACGCGACATAAGTATTACGTCATCTGACACGTGCCGCTCTTCATGGGCTTGGCTGTCGGTTCTTCATGGGCTGAACACCTTGCATACATTTAAAGCATCGTGAAACAAGTATTAGGTCATCTGACACATGCTGCTCTTCATGGGTTTGGTTGCCGGTTCTTCATGGGCTGACCACTTTGCATACATTTAAAGCATCGTGAAACAAGTACTAGGTCCTCTGACATGTGCCACTCTTCATGGGCTTGGCTGTTGGTTCTTCATGGGCTGACCACTTTACATAAATTTAAACCATCGCGTAACACGTATTAAGACATCTGACACATGCAGCTCTTCATGAGCTTGGCTGTCTGTTCTTCATGGGCTGACACTTTGCATAGAATTAAACCAATGCGACATACGTATTAGGTCATCTGACACATGCCGCTCTTCATTGGCTTGGCTGTCGGTTCTTCATGGGCTGATCTCTTTGCGTATATTTAAACCATCGCGAAACAAGTATTAGGTCATCTGAAACGTGCCGCTCTTCATGTGCTTGGCTGTCGCTTCTTTATGGGCTGACCACTCTGCGTACATTTAAAGCTGCATACATTTAAAGCATCGCAACATAAGTATTAAGTCACCTGACACATGCCGCTCTTCATGGGCTTGTCTGTCAGTTCTTCATGGGCTGACAACTTTGCATACATTTAAACCAACGTGACATAAGTATTAGGTCGTCTGACACGTGCCTCTCTTCATGGGTTGGCTGTCGGTTCTTCATGGGCTGACCACTCTGCATACATTTAAACCATCGCAAAACAAGTATTAGGTCATCTGGCATGTGCCACTCTTCATGGGCTTGGCTGTCGGTTCTTCATGGCCTGACCACTTTGCATACATTTAAATCATCGCGACATAAGTATTAGGTAATCTGACATGTGCCGCTCTTCATGGGCTTGGCTGTCAGGTCTTCATGGGCTGACCACTTTGCGTACATTTAAGCCAACGCGATATAAGTATTAGGTCATCTGACACGTGCCGCTCTCTATTGGCTTGGCTGTGGGTTCTTCATGGGCTGACCACTTTGCGTACATCTAAACCATCGTGAAACAAGTATTAGGTCATCTGACATCCGCCACTCTTCATGGGATTGGCTATCGGTTCTTCATGGGCTGGCCACTTTGCATACATTTAAACCATCGCGAAACAAGTATTAGGTCATCTGACACGTGCCACTCTTCATGGGCTTGGCTTCGGTTCTTCATGGGCTGACCACTTTGCATACATTTAAACCATCTCGAAACAAGTATTAGGTCATCTTACATGTGCCGCTCTTCATGGGCTTGGCTTCGGTTCTTCATGGGCTGACCACTTAGCATACATTTAAAGCAACGCGACATAAGTATTAGGTCATCTGACACCTGCCGCTCTTCATGGGCTTGGCTGACGGTTCTTCATGGACTGACCACTATGCATACATTTAAACCATCGCAAAAGAAGTATTAGGTCATCTTTCACGTGCCGCTCTTCATGGGCTTGGCTGTCAGTTCTTTATGGGCTGATCACTCTGCGTACATTTAAACCACCGCGAAACAAGTATTAGGTCATCTGTCCTCTGACATATGCCACTCTTCATGGGCTTGGCTGTCGGTTCTTCATGGGCTGACCGCTTTATATAAATTTAATCCATCGCGAAACACGTATTATGTCATCTGACACATGCAGCTCTTCATGAGCTTGGCTGTCAGTTCTTCATGGGCTGATAGTTTGCATAGAATTAAACCAACGCCACATACATATTAGGTCATCTGGCACATGCCGCTCTTCATTGGCTTGCCTGTCGGTTCTTCAAGGACTGATCTCTTTGCATATATTTAAACCATCGCAAAACAAGTATTATGTCATATGACACGTGCCGCTCGTCATGTGCTTGGCTGTCGCTTCTTTATGGGCTGACCACTCTGCGTACATTTAAAGCATCGCAACATAAGTATTAAGTCACCTGAGACATGCCGATCTTCATGGGCTTGGCTGTCGGTTCTTCATGGGCTGACAACTTTGCATACATTTAAGCCAACGCGACATAAGTATTAGGTCGTCTGATACGTGCCTCTCTTCATGGGTTGGCTGTCGGTTCTTCATGGGCTGACCACTCTGCATACATTTAAACCATCGCAAAACAAGTATTAGGTCATCTGGCATGTGCCGCTCTTCATGGGCTTGGCTGTCGGTTCTTCATGGGCTGACCACTTTGCATACATTTAAATCATTGCGACATAAGTATTAGATAATCTGACATGTGCCGCTCTTTATGGGGTTGGCTGTCAGTTCTTCATGGGCTGACCACTTTGCATACATTTAAGCCAATGCGATATAAGTATTAGGTCATCTGACACGTGCCGCTCTTCATCGGCTTGGCTGTCCGTTATTCATGGGCTGACCACTTTGCATACATCTAAATCATCACAAAACAAGTATTAGGTCATCTGACATGGCTACTCTTCATGGGTTGGCTGTCGGTCCTTCCTGGGCTGACCACTTTTCTTATATTTAAACCATCGCGAAACAAGTATTAGGTCATCTGACACGTGCCACTCTTCATGGGTTGGCTGTCAGTTCTTCATGGGCTGACCACTTTGCATACATTTAAGCCAACGCGATATAAGTATTAGGTCATCTGATACGTGCCGCTCTTCATCGGCTTCGCTGTGGGTTCTTCATGGGCTGACCACTTTACATACATTTAAAGCAACGCGACATAAGTATTAGGTCATCTGAAACAAGCCGCTCTTCATGGGTTTGGCTGTCGGTTCTTCATGGACTGACCACTTTGCATGAATTTATACCATCGCAAAAGAAGTATTAGGTCATCTGACACGTGCCGCTCTTCATGGGCTTGGCTGTCGGTTCTTTATGGGCTGACCACTCTGCATACATTTAAACCACCGCGAAACAAGTAGTAGGTCATTTGACACGTGCCATTCTTCATGGGTTGGCTGTCGGTTCTTCATGGGCTGATCACTTTACATAAATTTAAAGCGTCGCGAAACACGTATTAGGTCATCTGACACATGCCGCTCTTTATGAGCTTGGCTGTTGGTTCTTCATGGGCTGACCACTTTGCATACAATTTAACCAACACGACATACGTATTAGGTCATCTGAGACATGCCACTCTTCATGGGATTGGCTGTCGGTTCTTCATGGGCTGACCACTCTGTATACATTTAAACCATCGCGAAACAGGTATTAGGTCATCTGACACGTGCCGCTCTTCATGGGCTGACCACCCTGCATAGATTTAAACCAACGTGGAACAAGTATTAGGTCATCTGACACGTGCCCCTCTTCATGGTCTTGGTTGTCGGTTCTTAATGGGCTGTCCACTTTGCATACATTTAAACCCTCACGACACAAGTGTTAGGTCATCTGACACATGCCACTCTTCATGGGTTGGCTGTCGGTTCTTCATGGGCTGACCATTTTGCATACATTTAAACCATCGCGAAACAAGTATTAGGTCATCTGACACATGCTGCTCTTCATGGGTTTGGTTGCCGGTTCTTCATGGGCTGACCACTTTGCATACATTTAAAGCATCGTGAAACAAGTATTAGGTTCTCTGACATGTGCCACTCTTCATGGGCTTGGCTGTTGGTTCTTCATGGGCTGACCACTTTACATAAATTTAAACCATCGCGTAACACGTATTAAGTCATCTGACACATGCAGCTCTTCATGAGCTTGGCTGACTGTTCTTCATGGGCTGACACTTTCCATAGAATTAAACCAATGCGACATACGTATTAGGTCATCTGACACATGCCGCTCTTCATTGGCTTGGCTGTCGGTTCTTCATGGGCTGATCTCTTTGCGTATATTTAAACCATCGCGAAACAAGTATTAGGTCATCTGACACGTGCCACTCTTCATGTGCTTGGCTGTCGCTTCTTTATGGGCTGACCACTCTGCGTACATTTAAAGCATCGCAACATAAGTATTAAGTCACCTGACACATGCTGCTCTTCATGGGCTTGTCTGTCAGTTCTTCATGGGCTGACAACTTTGCATACATTTAAACCAACGTGACATAAGTATTACGTCGTCTGACACGTGCCTCTCTTCATTGGTTGGCTGTCGGTTCTTCATGGGCTGACCACTCTGCATACATTTAAACCATCGCAAAACAAGTATTAGGTCATCTGGCATGTGCCACTCTTCATGGGCTTGGCTCCCGGTTCTTCATGGGCTGACCACTTTGCATACATTTAAGCCAACGCGATATAAGAATTAGGTCATCTGACACGTGACGCTCTTCATCGGCTTGGCTGTGGGTTCTTCATGGGCTGACCACTTTGCATACATTTAAGCCAACGCGATATAAGTATTAGGTCATCTGACACGTGCCGCTCTCCATCGGCTTGGCTGTGGGTTCTTCATGGGCTGACCACTTTGCATACATCTAAACCATCGCGAAACAAGTATTAGGTCATCGGACATGCGCCGCTCTTCATGGGATTGGCTGTCGGTTATTCATGGGCTGGCCACATTGCATACATTTAAACCATCGCGAAACAAGTATTAGGTCATCTGACACGTGCCACTCTTCATGGGTTGGCTGTCGGTTCTTCATGGGCTGACCATTTTGCATACATTTAAACCATCTCGAAACAAGTATTAGGTCATCTGACATGTGCTGCTCTTCATGGGCTTGGCTTCGGTTCTTCATGGGCGGACCACTTTGCATACATTTAAAGCAACGCGACATAAGTATTAGGTCATCTGACACATGCCGCACTTCATGGGCTTGGCTGACGGTTCTTCATGGACTGACCACTTTGCGTACATTTAAACCATCGCAAAAGAAGTATTAGGTCATCTTTCACGTGCCGCTCTTCATGGGCTTGGCTGTCAGTTCTTTATGGGCTGATCACTCTGCGTACATTTAATCCACTGCAAAACAAGTATTAGGTCATCTGACATGTGCCACTCTTCATGGGCTTGGCTGTCGGTTCTTCATGTGCTGACCGCTTTACATAAATTTAAACCATCGCGAAACATGTATTATGTCATCTGACACATGCAGCTCTTCATGAGCTTGGCTGTCGTTTCTTCATGGGCTGACACTTTGCACAGAATTAAACCAACGCGACATACATATTAGGTCATCTGGCACATGCCGCTCTTCATTGGCTTGGCTGTCGGTTCTTCAAGGACCGATCTCTTTGCGTATATTTAAACCATCGCAAAACAAGTATTAGGTCATCTGACACGTGCCGCTCTTCATGTGCTTGGCGTTGCTTCTTTATGGGCTGACCACTTTGCATACATTTAAAGCATCGCAACATAAGTATTAAGTCACCTGACACATGCCGCTCTTCATGGGCTTGGCTGTTGGTTCTTCATGGGCTGACAACTTTGCATACATTTAAACCAACGCGACATAAGTATTAGGTCGTCTGGCACGTGCCTCTCTTCATGGGTTGGCTGTCGGTTCTTCATGGGCTGACCACTCTGCATTCATTTAAACCATCGCAAAACAAGTATTAGGTCATCTGGCATGTGCCGCTCTTCATGGGCTTGGCTGTCGGTTCTTCATGGGCTGACCACTTTGCATACATTTAAATCATTGCGACATAAGTATTACATAATCTGTCATGTGCCGCTCTTTATGGGGTTGGCTGTCAGTTCTTCATGGGCTGACCACTTTGCATACATTTAAGCCAACGCGATATAAGTATTAGGTCATCTGACACATGCCGCTCTTCATCGGCTTGGCTGTGGGGTCTTCATGGGCTGACCACATTTCATACATCTAAACCATCGCGAAACAAGTATTAGGTCATCTGACATGGCCACTCTTCATGGGTTGGCTGTCGGTCCTTCCTGGGCTGATCACTTTACTTACATTTAAACCATTGCGAAACAAGTATTAGGTCATCTGACACGTGCCACTCTTCATGGGTTGGCTGTCAGTTCTTCATGGGCTGACCACTTTACATACATTTAAGCCAACGCGATATAAGTATTAGGTCATCTGACACGTGCCGCTCTTCATCGGCTTCGCTGTGGGTTTTTCATGGGCTGACCACTTTGCATACATCTAAACCATCGCGAAGCAAGTATTAGGTCATGTGACATGGCCACTCTTCATGGGATTGGCTGTCGGTTCTTCATGGTCTGGCCACTTTGCATACATTTAAACCATCGCGAAACAAGTATTAGGTCATCTGACATGTGCCACTCTTCATGGGTTGGCTGTCAGTTCTTCATGGGCTGACCATTTTGCATACATTTAAACCATCACGAAACAAGTATTAGGTCATCTGACATTTGCCGCTCTTCATGGGCTTGGCTTCTGTTCTTCATGGGCTGACCACTTTACATACATTTAAAGCAACGCGACATAAGTATTAGGTCATCTGACACATGCCGCTCTTCATGGGTTTGGCTGTCGGTTCTTCATGGACTGACCACTTTGCATAAATTTAAACCATCGCAAAAGAAGTATTAGGTCATCTGACACGTGCCGCTCTTCATGGGCTTGGCTGTCGGTTCTTTATGGGCTGACCAATCTGCATACATTTAAACCACCGCGAAACAAGTAGTAGGTCATTTGACAAGTGCCATTCTTCATGGGTTGGCTGTTGGTTCTTCGTGGGCTGATCACTTTACATAAATTTAAACCGTCGCTAAACACGTATTAGGTCATCTGACACATGCCGCTCTTCATGGGCTTGGCTTTGGTTCTTCATGGGCTGACCACTTTGCATACAATTTATCCATCATGGCATACGTATTAGGTCATCTGACACATGCCACTCTTCATGGGATTGGCTGTCGGTTCTTCATGGGCTGACCACTCTGTATACATTTAAACCATCGCGAGACAAGTATTAGGTCATCTGACATGTACCTCTCTTCATGGGCTTGGCTGTCCGTCCTTTATGGGCTGACCACTCTGCATACATTTAAACCATCGCAACATAAGTATTAGGTCATCTGACACATGCTGCTCTTCATGGGCTTGTCTGTCGGTTCTTCATGGGCTGATCTCTTTGCGTATATTTAAACCATCGCGAAACAAGTATTAGGTCATCTGACACGTTTCGCTCTTCATGTGCTTGGCTGTCGCTTCTTTATGGGCTGACCACTTTGTGTACATTTAAAGCATCGCAACATAAGTATTAAGTCACATGACACATGCCGCTCTTCATGGGCTTGTCTGTCAGTTCTTCATGGGCTGACAACTTTGCATACATTTAAACCAACGCGACATAAGTATTAGGTCGTCTGACACGTGCCTCTCTTCATGGGTTGGCTGTCAGTTGTTCATGGGCTGACCACTCTGCAGACATTTAAACCATCGCAAAACAAGTAATAGGTCATCTGGCATATGCCACTCTTCATGGGCTTGTCTGTCGGTTCTTCATGGGCTGACCACTTTGCATACATTGAAATCATTGCGACATATGTATTAGATAATCTGACATGTGCCACTCTTCATGGGCTTGGCTGTCAGTTCTTCATGGGCTGACCACTTTCCATACATTTAAGCCAACGCGATATAAGAATTAGGTCATCTGACACGTGACGCTCTTCATCGGCTTGGCTGTGGGTTCTTCATGGGCTGACCACTTTGCATACATTTAAGCCAACGCGATATAAGTATTAGGTCATCTGACATGGCCACTCTTCATGGGTTGGCTGTCGGTCCTTCCTGGGCTGACCACTTTACTTAGATCTAAACAATCGCGAAACAAGTATTAGGTCATCTGACATGCGCCGCTCTTCATGGGATTGGCTGTCGGTTCTTCATGTGCTGACCACTCTGCATACATTTAAACCATCGCAAAACAAGTATTAGGTCATCTGACACGTACCTGTCTTCATAGGCTTGGTTGTCGGTTCTTTATGGGCTGACCACTCTGCTTACATTTAAACCATCGCAACATAAGTATTAGGTCATCTGACACATGCTGCTCTTCAAGTTCTTGTCTGTCGGTTCTTCATGGGCTGACCACTTTGCATACATTTGAACCAATGCAACATAAGTATTAGGTCGTCTGACACTTGCCACTCTTCATGGGTTGGCGAAACAAGTATTAGGTCATCTGACATGTGCCGCTCTTCATAGCCTTGGCTGTCGGTTCTTCATGGGGTGACCACTTTGCATACATTTAAACCATCGTGAAACAGGTATTATGTCATCTCACATATGCCGCTCTTCATGGGCTTGGCTGTCGGTTCTTCATGTGCTGACCTCTTTGCATACATTTAAACCATCGTGAAACAAGTGTTAGGTCATCTGACACATGCCACTCTTCATGGGTTGGCTGTCAGTTCTTCATCGGCTGACTGCATTACATACATTTAAACCATCGCAAAACAAGTATTAGGTCATTTGACACGTGCCACTCTTTATGGGTTGGCTGTCGGTTCTTCATGGGCTGACCATTTTACATACATTTAAACCATCGCGAAACGAATATTAGGTCATCTGGTTTTAATGCCGCCCGTCATGGGCTTGGCTTCGGTTCTTCATGGGCTGACCACTTTGCATACATTTAATCCAACGGGACATAAGTATTAGGTCATCTGACACATGCCACTCTTCATTGGCTTGGTTGACAGTTCTTCATGGACTGACCACTTTGCATTCATTTAAACCATCGCAAAACAAGTACTAGGTCATCTGACACATGCCGCTTTTCATGGGCTTGGCTTCGGTTCTTCACAGGCTGACCACATCACATTGCATTTAAACCATCGCGAGATAAGTGTTAGGTCATATTGCACATGCAACTCTTCATTGGCTTGGCTGTCAGTTCTCCATGAGCTGACCATCGGCAGCCAAGTGCACGAAGAGTGCCACATGTAATATAACCTAATACTTATTTTGCTATTGCTTAAATGCAATGTTGTCATCCCGTGAACAACCGACCGCCAAGCCCATGAAGAGCGGCACATGTAATATGACTCAATACTTTTGTTGTGATGGTTTAAATGCAATGTGCTCAGACTGTGAAGAACCAACAGCCAAGCCCATGAAGAGAGGCACGTGTAATATGACCTAATACTTATGACATGATGATTTAAATGCAATGTGGTCAGCCCATGAAGAACCGATAAACTGGCCCATGAAGAGTGGCGCATGTAATATGACCTAATACTTATGTTGCGATGATTAAAATGCAATGTGGTCAGCGCATGAAGAACCGGCAGCCAAGCCCATGAAGAGTTGCACATGTAATATGGCCTAATACCTATGACGCGATGATTTAAATGCAAGGTGGTCAGCCCGTGAAGAACCTACAGCCAAGCCCATGAAGAATGGCATGTGTAATATGACCTAATACTTATTTCACGATGGTTTAAATGCAATGTGATCAGCCCACGAAGAACCTGCAGGAAAGCCCTAGAAGAGCGGCACGTGTAATAGGACCTAATACTTATGTTGCGATGGTTTAAATGCAATGTGGTGAGTCCATGAAGAACCGATAGCCTAGCCCATGAAGAGTGGCACATGTAATATGACCTAATACTTATGTCACATTCCATTTAAACCATCGAGACATAAGTATTAGGTAATATTAAACGTGCCGCTCTTCATGGGCTTGGCTGTCGGCTCTTCACGGGCTGACTACATTGCATTGAAACCATCGTGACATAAGTATTAGGTCATATTACATATGCCACACTTCTAGGGCTTGGCTGTTCGTTCTCACGGGCTGACCACATTGCATTTAAACCATCGCAACATGAGTATTAGGTCATATTACATGTGCTGCTCTTCATGGGCCTGGCTGTCGGTTCTTCATGGTCTTACCACATTGCATTTAAATCATCACAACATAAGTATTAGGTCATCTTACATGTGCCACACTTCATGGGTTTGGCTGTTGGTTCTTAACGGGCTGACCATATTGCATTTAAACCATCTCGACATAAGTATTAGGTCATATTTCCCATGCCGCTCTCTATGGGCTTGGCTTTCGGTTCCTCATTAGCTGGCCACATTGCATTTAATCCATCGCAACATAAGTATTAGGTCATATTACATGTTCCGCTCTTCTTGGGCTTGGCTGTCGGTTCTTCACGGGCTGACCACATTGCATTTATATCATCGCGTCATAAGTATTATGTCATATTACGCATGCTGCTCTTTACTGGCTTGGCTGTCGGTTCGTCATGGGCTGACCACATTGCATTTAATCCAATGCGAGATAAGTGTTAGGTCATATTAGATGTGCCGCTCTTCTTGGGCTTGGCTGTTGGTTCTTCACGGGCTGACCATATTGCATTTAAACCATCGCGACATAAGTATTAGGTCATATTACATGTGCCACTCTTCATGGGCTTGGCTGTCGGTTCTTCTCGGGCTGACCACATCGCATTTAACCCATCACGACATATGTATTACGTCATATTACATCAGCCGCTCTTCATGGGCTTGGCTTTCGGTTTCTCAATGGCTGGCCACATTGCATTTAAACCATCTCAACATAACTATTAGGTCATATTAAACGTGCCACTCTTCATGGGCTTTGCTGTCGGTTCTTCACGGACTGACCACATTGCATTTAAACCATCGCAACATAAGTATTGGGTCATATTACACATGCCGTTCTTCACGGGCATGGCTGTCGGTTCTTCCTGGACTGACCGCATTGCATATAAAAAACCATCGCAACCTAAGTATTAGGTCATATTGCACAGGCCGTTCTTCATGGGCTTGGCTGTCTGTTCTTCTCGTGCTGACCACATTGCATTTAAAGCATCGTGACATAAGTATTAGATCATATTACAAATGCTGCTCTTCGTAGGCTTGGCTGTCATTTCGTCACAGGCAGGCTACATTGCATTTAATCCATCGTGACATAAGTATTAGGTCATATTACATGTGCCGTTCTTTATGGGCTTGGCTGTTGGTTCTTCATGGATTGACCAGATTGCATTTAATTCGTTGTGACATAAGTTTTAGTTCGTATTACACATGCCGCTCTTCATGAAGAACCGACAGCCAAGCCCATGAAGAGCGGTACTTGTAATATGACCTAAATCTTATGTTGTGATGGTTTAAATGCAATGTGGTAAGACCATGAAGAACCGACAGCCTGGCCCATGAAGAGAGGCATGTGTAATATGACCTAATACTTATGTGGTGATGATTTAAATGCAATGTGGTCAGCCCATGAAGAACCGACAGCCTAGCCCATGAAGAGCGGCACATGTAATATGACCTAATACTTATGTCGCGATGATTTAAATGCTATGTGGTCAGCCCATGAAGAAACGACAGCCAAGCCCATGAAGAGTTGCACATGTAATATGACCTAATACTTATGACGTGATGATTTAAATGCAGTGTGGTCAGCCTGTGAAGGACCAACACCCAAGCCCATGAAGAGTGGCACGTGTAATATGACCTAATACGTATGTCACGATGGTTTAAATGCAATGTGGTCAGCCCGCGAAAACCATTAGGAAAACCCTCTTCTGCGGCACGTGTAATATGACCTAATACTTATGTGATGATAGTATAAATGGAATGTGGTCAGCTCGAGAAGAACCGACAACCAAGCCCATGATGAGCGGCAGATGTAATATGACCTAGTACTTATGTTGCGATGGTTTAAATGCAATGTGGCGAGCCCATGAAGAACCGATAGCATAGCCCATGAAGAGTGGCACATGTAATATGACCTAATACTTATGTCACATTCCATTTAAACCATCGAGACATAAGTATTAGGTCATATTAAACGTGCCGCTCTTCATGGGCTTGGCTGTCGTTTCATCACAGGCAGGCTACATTTCATTTAATCCATCGCAACATAAGTATTAGGTCATATTACATGTTCCGCTCTTCATGGGCTTGGCTGTCGGTTCATCACGGGCTGACCACATTGCATTTAATCCATCGCGAGATAAGTGTTAGGTCAATTGGATGTGCCGCTCTTCATGGGCTTGGCTGGCAGTTCTTCATGAGGTGACCACATTGCATTTAAACCACCGCGACATAAGTATTTGGTCATATTACATGTGCCACTCTTCATGGGCTTGGCTGTCGGTTCTTCACAGGCTGACCACATTGCATTTAACCCATCACGACATAAGTATTATCTCTTATTGCATCAGCCGCTCTTCATGGGCTTGGCCTTTGGTTCCTCATTGGCTGACCACATTGCATTTAAACCATCGCAACATAACTATTAGGTCATATTGAATGTGCCACTCTTCATGGGCTTCGCTGTCGGTTCTTCACGGACTGACCACATTGCATTTAAACCATCGCAACGTAAGTATTAGATCATATTACACATGCCATTCTTCGCGGGCTTGGCTGTCTGTTCTTCCTGGACTGACCACATTGCATTGCATATAAACCATTGCAACATAAGTATTAGGTCATATTACACATGCTGTTCTTCATTGGCTTGGCTGTCGGTTCTTCACGGCCTGACCACATTGCACATAAACCATCGCAATATAAGTATTAGGTCATATTGCACATGCAACTCTTCATTGGCTTGGCTGTCAGTTCTCCACGAGCTGACCATCGACAGCCAAGCGCATAAAGAGCGCCACATGTAATATGACCTAATACTTATGTTTCGATTGCTTAAATGCAATGTTGTCAGCCCGTGAACAAACAACCGCCAAGCCCATGAAGAGCGGCACATGTAATATGACTCAATACTTGTGGTGTGATGGTTTAAATACAATGTGGTCAGCCCATGAAGAACCGACAACCGAGCCCATGAAGAGTTGCACATGTAATATGACCTAATACTTATGACGCGATGATTTAAATGCAATGTGGTCAGTCCGCGAAGAACCATCAGGAAAGACCTAGAAGAGCGGCATGTGTAATATGACCAATACTTATGTCATTATAGTATAAATGCAATGTGGTCAGCCCGAGAAGAACCGACAGACAAGCCCATGATGAGTGGCACATGTAATATGACCTAATACCTATGTCGCGATGGTTTAAATGCAATGTTGTCAGCCCATGAAGAACCGACAGCCAAGCCCATGAAGAGTTGCACATGTAATATGACCTAATACTTATGACGCGATGATTTAAATGCAAGGTGGTCAGCCTGTGAAGGACCAACAGCCAAGCCCATGTAGAGTGGCACGTGTAATATGTCGTAATACTTATGTCGCAATGGTTTAAATGCAATGTGGTCAGCCCGCGAAGAACCATCAGGAAAGCCCTAGAAGAGCGGCTTTTGTAATATGACCTAATACTTATGTCATGATAGTATAAATGCAATGTGGTCAGCCCGAGAAGAACCGACAGCCTAGGCCATGAGGAGCGGCAGATGTAATGTGGCCTATAATACTTATGTTGCGATGGTTTAAATGCAATGTGGTGAGCCCATGAAGAAGCGATAACATAGCCCATGAAGAGTGGCACATGTAATATGACCTAATACTTATGTCACATTCCATTTAAACCATCTAGACGTAAGTATTAGGTCATATTAAATGTGCCGCTCTTCATGGGTTTGGCTGCCGGTTGTTCACGGGCTGACTACATTGCATTGAAACCATCGTGACATAAGAATTAGGTCATATTACACGTGCCACACTCTAGGGCTTGGCTGTTGGTTCTTCACAGGCTGACCACATTGCATTTAAACCATTGCAACATGGCTGTCGGTTCATCACGGTCTTACCAGTTTGCATTTAAATCATCACAACATAAGTATAAGGTCATATTACATGTGCCACTCTTCATGGGTTTCGCTGTTGGTTCTTCACGGGCTGACCATATTGCATTTAAACCATCACAACATAAGTATTAGGTCATATTACACATGCCGCTCTTCATGGGCTTGGCTTTCGGTTCCTCATTGGCTGGCCACATTGCATTTCAACCATCGTGACATAAGTATTAAGTCATATTACACGTTCCTCTGTTCTTGGGCTTGGCTGTCGGTTCTTCATGGGCTGACCACATTGCATTTAAATCATCACGTCATAAGTATTATGTCATATTACACATGCCGCTCTTCATGGGCTTGGCTTTCAGTTCCTCATTGGCTGGCCACATTGTATTTCAACCATCGCGGCATAAGTATTAAGTCATATTGCACGTTCCGCGGTTCATTGGCTTGGCTGTCGGTTCGTCACGGGCTGACCACATTGCATTTAATACATCGCAAGATAAGTGTTAGGTCATATTAGATGTGCCCCTCTTCATGGTCTTGGCTGTCGGTTCTTCACGGGCTGACCACATTGCATTTAAACCACCGCGACATAAGTATTAGGTCATATTACATGTGCCGCTCTTCATGGGCTTGGCTGTCGGTTCTTCACGGGCTGACCACATTGCATTTAACCCATCACAACATAAGTATTAGGTCATATTACATCAGCCACTCTTCATGGGCTTGGCTTTTGGTTCCTCAATGGCTGGCCACATTGCATTTAAACCATCGCAACATAACTATTAGGTCATATTAAATGTGCCACTCTTCATGGGCTTTGCTGTCGGTTCTTCACGGGCTGACCACATTGCATTTAAACCATCGCGACATAAGTATTAGGTCATATTACATGTGCCGCTCTTCATGAGCTTGGCTGTCGGTTCTTCATGGACTGACCACATTGCATTTAAACCATTGCAACATAAGTATTAGGTCATATTACATCAGCCACTCTTCATGTGCTTGGCTTTTGGTTCCTCAATTGCTGGCCATATTGCATTTAAACCATTGCAAGATAAGTATTAGGTCATATTAGATGTGCCCCTCTTCATGTGTAATATGTATTAGGTCATATTACACATGCATGCTGTTCTTCATGGGCTTGCCTGTCGGTTCTTCCTGGACTGACCACATTGCATATAAACCATCGCAACATATATAAGTACTAGGTCATATTACACATTCCGTTCTTCATGGGCTTGGCTGTCGGTTCTTCTCATGCTGACCACATTCCATTTAAACCATCGTGACATAAGTATTAGGTCATATTACAAGTGCCGCTCTTCATAGACTTGGCTGTCGGTTCTTCACGGGCTGACCACATTGCATTTAAACCATCGCGACATAAGTATTAGGTGATATTACACGTGCCGCTCTTCATGGGCTTCACTGTCCTTTCATCACAGGCAGGCTACATTGCATTTAATCCATCGCGACATAAGTATTAGGTCATATTACATGTGCCGCTCTTCATGGGCTTGGCTGTCAGTTCTTCATGGGTTGACAACATTGCATTTAATTCATCATGACATAAGTATTAGTTCGTATCACACGTGCCATTCTTCATGAGCTTGGTTGTCGGTTCCTCACCGGTTGACCACATTGCATTTAAATCATCGCGACATAAGTAGTAGGTCATATTACACGTGCCCCTCTTCATGGGCTTGGCTGTCGGTTCTTCATGAGCTGACCACATTGCCTTTAAACCATTGCAACATAAGATTTAGGTCATATTACATATGCCGCTCTTCATGGGCTTGGCTGTCGGTTCTTCACCGGCTCACGACATTTCATTTAAGCCATCAAAACATAAGTATTATGTCATATTACATGTGCCGCTCTTCGTGGGCTTGGCTGTCGGTTCTTCACAGGCTGACCACATTGCATTTAAACCATCACGAGATAAGTGTTATGTCATATTACATGTGGCGCTCTTCATGGGCTTGGCTGTCGGTTCTTCACAGACTGACCACATTGCATATAAACCATTGCAATATAAGTATTTTGTCATATTGTACATGCAACTCTTCATTGGCTTGGCTGGCAGTTCTCCACAAGCTGACCATCGACAGCCAAGCGCATGAAGAGTGCCTCATGTAATATGACCTAATACTTATGTTGTGATTGCTTAAATGCAATGTTTTCAGCCCGTGAACAACCGACCGCAAGGCCCATGAAGAGCGGCATATGTAATATGACTCAATACTTTTGTTGTGTGGTTTAAATGTAATGTGCTCAGACCGTGAAGAACCAACAGCCAAGGACATGAGGAGAGGCACGTGTAATATGACCTAATACTTATGTCATGATGATTTAAATGCAATGTGGTCAGCCCATGAGGAACCGATAGCCTAGCCCATGAAGAGCGACACATGTAATATGACGTAATACTTATGTCGCGATGGTTTAAATTCTATGTGATCAGCCCCTGGAGAACCGACAGCCAAGCCCATGAAGGGTTGCACATGTAATGTGACCTAATACTTATGACGCGATGATTTAAATGGAAGGTGGTCAGCCCGTGAAGAACCAACAGCCAAGCCCATGAACAGTGGCACATGTAATATGACCTAATACTTATGTCGCGATGGTTTAAATGCAATGTCGTCAGCCTGCGAAGAACCAACAGGAAAGCCCTATAAGAGCGGCACGTGTAATATGACCTAATACTTATGTCATGATAGTAGAAATGCAATGTGGTCAGCCCGAGAAGAACCGACACCCAAGCCCATGAACAGTGGCAGATGTAATATGACCTAATACTTATGTTGTGATGGTTTAAATGCAATGTGTTGAGCCCATGAAGAACTGATAGCCTAGCCCAAGAAGAGTGGCACATGTAATATGACCAAATACTGATGTCACATTCCATTTAAGCCATCAAGACATAAGTATTTGGTCATATTAAATGTGCTGCCCTTCATGGGCTTGGCTGTCGGTTCTTCACGGGGTGACGGCATTGCATTGAAACCATCGTGAAATAAGTATTAGGTCATATTACACGTGCCACACTTCTACGGCTTGGCTATTGGTTCTCACGGGCTGACCACATTGCATTTAAACCATCGCAACATGAGTATTAGGTCATATTACACATGTCGCTTTTCATGGGCCTGGCTGTCGGTTCTTCATGGTCTTACCACATTGCATTTAAATCATCACGACATAAGTATTAGGTCATATGACATGTGCCACTCTTCATGGGTTTGGCTGTCGGTTCTTCATGGTCGTACCACATTGCATTTAAATCATCACGACATAAGTATTAGGTCATATTACATGTGCCGCTCTTCATGGGCTTGGCTGTCAGTTCTTCATGGGTTGACAACATTGCATTTAATTCATCATGACATAAGTATTAGTTCGTATTACACGTGCCACTCTTCATGAGCTTGGCTGTCGGTTCCTCACCGGTTGACCACATTGCATTTAAATCATTGCGACATAAGTAGTAGGTCATATTACACGTGCCCCTCTTCATGGGCTTGGCTGTCGGTTCTTCATGAGCTGACCACATTGCATTTAAACCATCGCAACATAAGATTTAGGTCATATTACATATGCCGCTCTTCATGGGCTTGGCTGTTGGTTCTTCACCGGCTCATGACATTGCATTTAAACCATTGCGACATAAGTATTATGTCATATTACATGTGCCGCTCTTCGTGGGCTTGGCGGTCGGTTCTTCACAGGCTGACCACATTGCATTCAAACCATCACGAGATAAGTGTTATGTCATATTACATGTGCAGCTCTTCATGGGCTTGGCTGTCGGTTCTTCACGGACTGACCACATTGCATTTAAACCATCGCAACGTAAGTATTAGATCATATTACACATGCCATTCTTCGCGGGCTTGGCTGTCTGTTCTTCCTGGACTGACCACATTGCATTGCATATAAACCATTGCAACATAAGTATTAGGTCATATTACACATGCTGTTCTTCATGGGCTTGGCTGTCGGTTCTTCACGGCCTGACCACATTGCACATAAACCATCGCAATATAAGTATTAGGTCATATTGCACATGCAACTCTTCATTGGCTTGGCTGTCAGTTCTCCACGAGCTGACCATCGACAGCCAAGCGCATAAAGAGCGCCACATGTAATATGACCTAATACTTATGTTTCGATTGCTTAAATGCAATGTTGTCAGCCCGTGAACAAATAACCGCCAAGCCCATGAAGAGCGGCACATGTAATATGACTCAATACTTGTGGTGTGATGGTTTAAATACAATGTGGTCAGCCCATGAAGAACCGACAACCGAGCCCATGAAGAGTTGCACATGTAATATGACCTAATACTTATGACGCGATGATTTAAATGCAATGTGGTCAGTCCGCGAAGAACCATCAGGAAAGACCTAGAAGAGCGGCATGTGTAATATGACCAATACTTATGTCATTATAGTATAAATGCAATGTGGTCAGCCCGAGAAGAACCGACAGACAAGCCCATGATGAGTGGCACATGTAATATGACCTAATACCTATGTCGCGATGGTTTAAATGCAATGTTGTCAGCCCATGAAGAACCGACAGCCAAGCCCATGAAGAGTTGCACATGTAATATGACCTAATACTTATGACGCGATGATTTAAATGCAAGGTGGTCAGCCTGTGAAGGACCAACAGCCAAGCCCATGTAGAGTGGCACGTGTAATATGTCGTAATACTTATGTCGCAATGGTTTAAATGCAATGTGGTCAGCCCGCGAAGAACCATCAGGAAAGCCCTAGAAGAGCGGCATTTGTAATATGACCTAATACTTATGTCATGATAGTATAAATGCAATGTGGTCAGCCCGAGAAGAACCGACAGCCTAGGCCATGAGGAGCGGCAGATGTAATGTGACCTATAATACTTATGTTGCGATGGTTTAAATGCAATGTGGTGAGCCCATGAAGAAGCGATAACATAGCCCATGAAGAGTGGCACATGTAATATGACCTAATACTTATGTCACATTCCATTTAAACCATCTAGACGTAAGTATTAGGTCATATTAAATGTGCCGCTCTTCATGGGTTTGGCTGCCGGTTGTTCACGGGCTGACTACATTGCATTGAAACCATCGTGACATAAGAATTAGGTCATATTACACGTGCCACACTCTAGGGCTTGGCTGTTGGTTCTTTACAGGCTGACCACATTGCATTTAAACCATTGCAACATGGCTGTCGGTTCATCACGGTCTTACCAGTTTGCATTTAAATCATCACAACATAAGTATAAGGTCATATTACATGTGCCACTCTTCATGGGTTTCGCTGTTGGTTCTTCACGGGCTGACCATATTGCATTTAAACCATCACAACATAAGTATTAGGTCATATTACACATGCCGCTCTTCATGGGCTTGGCTTTCGGTTCCTCATTGGCTGGCCACATTGCATTTCAACCATCGTGACATAAGTATTAAGTCATATTACACGTTCCTCTGTTCTTGGGCTTGGCTGTCGGTTCTTCATGGGCTGACCACATTGCATTTAAATCATCACGTCATAAGTATTATGTCATATTACACATGCCGCTCTTCATGGGCTTGGCTTTCAGTTCCTCATTGGCTGGCCACATTGTATTTCAACCATCGCGGCATAAGTATTAAGTCATATTGCACGTTCCGCGGTTCATTGGCTTGGCTGTCGGTTCGTCACGGGCTGACCACATTGCATTTAATACATCGCAAGATAAGTGTTAGGTCATATTAGATGTGCCCCTCTTCATGGTCTTGGCTGTCGGTTCTTCACGGGCTGACCACATTGCATTTAAACCACCGCGACATAAGTATTAGGTCATATTACATGTGCCGCTCTTCATGGGCTTGGCTGTCGGTTCTTCACGGGCTGACCACATTGCATTTAACCCATCACAACATAAGTATTAGGTCATATTACATCAGCCACTCTTCATGGGCTTGGCTTTTGGTTCCTCAATGGCTGGCCACATTGCATTTAAACCATCACAACATAACTATTAGGTCATATTAAATGTGCCACTCTTCATGGGCTTTGCTGTCGGTTCTTCACGGGCTGACCACATTGCATTTAAACCATCGCGACATAAGTATTAGGTCATATTACATGTGCCGCTCTTCATGAGCTTGGCTGTCGGTTCTTCATGGACTGACCACATTGCATTTAAACCATTGCAACATAAGTATTAGGTCATATTACATCAGCCACTCTTCATGTGCTTGGCTTTTGGTTCCTCAATTGCTGGCCATATTGCATTTAAACCATTGCAAGATAAGTATTAGGTCATATTAGATGTGCCCCTCTTCATGTGTAATATGTATTAGGTCATATTACACATGCATGCTGTTCTTCATGGGCTTGCCTGTCGGTTCTTCCTGGACTGACCACATTGCATATAAACCATCGCAACATATATAAGTACTAGGTCATATTACACATTCCGTTCTTCATGGGCTTGGCTGTCGGTTCTTCTCATGCTGACCACATTCCATTTAAACCATCGTGACATAAGTATTAGGTCATATTACAAGTGCCGCTCTTCATGGACTTGGCTGTCGGTTCTTCACGGGCTGACCACATTGCATTTAAACCATCGCGACATAAGTATTAGGTGATATTACACGTGCCGCTCTTCATGGGATTCACTGTCCTTTCATCACAGGCAGGCTACATTGCATTTAATCCATCGCGACAAAAGTATTAGGTCATATTACATGTGCCGCTCTTCATGGGCTTGGCTGTCAGTTCTTCATGGGTTGACAACATTGCATTTAATTCATCATGACATAAGTATTAGTTCGTATCACACGTGCCATTCTTCATGAGCTTGGCTGTCGGTTCCTCACCGGTTGACCACATTGCATTTAAATCATCGCAACATAAGTAGTAGGTCATATTACACGTGCCCCTCTTCATGGGCTTGGCTGTCGGTTCTTCATGAGCTGACCACATTGCCTTTAAACCATTGCAACATAAGATTTAGGTCATATTACATATGCCGCTCTTCATGGGCTTGGCTGTCGGTTCTTCACCGGCTCACGACATTTCATTTAAGCCATCGAAACATAAGTATTATGTCATATTACATGTGCCGCTCTTCGTGGGCTTGGCTGTCGGTTCTTCACAGGCTGACCACATTGCATTTAAACCATCACGAGATAAGTGTTATGTCATATTACATGTGGCGCTCTTCATGGGCTTGGCTGTCGGTTCTTCACAGACTGACCACATTGCATATAAACCATTGCAATATAAGTATTTTGTCATATTGTACATGCAACTCTTCATTGGCTTGGCTGGCAGTTCTCCACAAGCTGACCATCGACAGCCAAGCGCATGAAGAGTGCCTCATGTAATATGACCTAATACTTATGTTGTGATTGCTTAAATGCAATGTTTTCAGCCCGTGAACAACCGACCGCAAGGCCCATGAAGAGCGGCATATGTAATATGACTCAATACTTTTGTTGTGTGGTTTAAATGTAATGTGCTCAGACCGTGAAGAACCAACAGCCAAGGACATGAGGAGAGGCACGTGTAATATGACCTAATACTTATGTCATGATGATTTAAATGCAATGTGGTCAGCCCATGAGGAACCGATAGCCTAGCCCATGAAGAGCGACACATGTAATATGACGTAATACTTATGTCGCGATGGTTTAAATTCTATGTGATCAGCCCCTGGAGAACCGACAGCCAAGCCCATGAAGGGTTGCACATGTAATGTGACCTAATACTTATGATGCGATGATTTAAATGGAAGGTGGTCAGCCCGTGAAGAACCAACAGCCAAGCCCATGAACAGTGGCACATGTAATATGACCTAATACTTATGTCGCGATGGTTTAAATGCAATGTCGTCAGCCTGCGAAGAACCAACAGGAAAGCCCTATAAGAGCGGCACGTGTAATATGACCTAATACTTATGTCATGATAGTAGAAATGCAATGTGGTCAGCCCGAGAAGAACCGACACCCAAGCCCATGAACAGTGGCAGATGTAATATGACCTAATACTTATGTTGTGATGGTTTAAATGCAATGTGTTGAGCCCATGAAGAACTGATAGCCTAGCCCAAGAAGAGTGGCACATGTAATATGACCAAATACTGATGTCACATTCCATTTAAGCCATCAAGACATAAGTATTTGGTCATATTAAATGTGCTGCCCTTCATGGGCTTGGCTGTCGGTTCTTCACGGGCTGACGGCATTGCATTGAAACCATCGTGAAATAAGTATTAGGTCATATTACACGTGCCACACTTCTACGGCTTGGCTATTGGTTCTCACGGGCTGACCACATTGCATTTAAACCATCGCAACATGAGTATTAGGTCATATTACACATGTCGCTTTTCATGGGCCTGGCTGTCGGTTCTTCATGGTCTTACCACATTGCATTTAAATCATCACGACATAAGTATTAGGTCATATGACATGTGCCACTCTTCATGGGTTTGGCTGTCGGTTCTTCATGGTCGTACCACATTGCATTTAAATCATCACGACATAAGTATTAGGTCATATTACATGTGCCGCTCTTCATGGGCTTGGCTGTCAGTTCTTCATGGGTTGACAACATTGCATTTAATTCATCATGACATAAGTATTAGTTTGTATTACACGTGCCACTCTTCATGGGCTTGGCTGTCGGTTCTTCATGGTCTTACCACATTGCATTTAAATCATCACGACGTAAGTATTAGGTCATATTACATGTGCCACTCTTCATGTATTTGGCTGTCGGTTCTTCACAGGCTGACCATATTGCATTTAAACCATCACGACATAAGTATTAGGTCATATTACACAGGCTGCTCTTCATGTGCTTGGCTTTAAGTTCCTCATTGACTGGCCACATTGCATTTGAAGCATCGCGGCATAAGTATTAGGTCATATTACACGTTCTGCTCTTCTTGGGCTCGGCTGTCGGTTCTTCATCGACTAACCACATTGCATTTAAACCATCGCGTCATGACTATTATGTCATATTACACATGCCACTCTTCATTGGCTTGGCTGTCGGTTCGTCACAGGCTGACCACGTTCCATTTAATCCATCACGAGATAAGTATTAGGTCATATTACATGTGCCACTCTTCATGTGTTTGGCTGTCGGTTCTTCACGGGCTGACCACATTGCATTTAACTCATCACGACATAAGTATTAGGTCATATTACATCAGCCGCTCTTCATGGGCTTGGCTTTCGGTTCCTCATTGGCTGGCCACATTGCATTTAAACCATCACAACCTAAGTATTAGGTCATACTAAACATGCCACTCTTCATGGGCTTTGCTGTCAGTTCTTCACGGACTGACCACATTGCATTTAAACCAACGCAACACAAGCATTAGGTCATCTGACATGTGCAGGTCTTCATGGGCTTGGCTGTTGGTTCTTCATGCGCTGATCACCTTGCATACATTTAAACCAACGCAAAACAGGTATTAGGTCATCTGACACATGCCGCTCTTCATGGGCTTGGCTGTCGGTTCTTCGTGGGCTGACTACTTTTCATACATTTAAACCATCGCAACATAAGTATTAGGTCATGTGACACATGCTGCTCTTCATGGGCTTGGCTGTCGGTTCTTCTTGGGCTGACCACTTTGCATACATTTAAACCAACACGACATAAGTATTAGGGCATCTGACACGTGGCACTCTTCATGGGTTGGCTGTCGGTCCTTCATGGGCTGACCACTTTACATACATTTAAACCATCGCGAAACAAGTGTTAGGTCATCTGACACGTGCCACTCTTCATGGGTTGTCTGTCGGTTCTTCAAGGGCTGACCATTTTACATATATTTAAACCATCGCGAAACAAATGTTAGGTCATCTGACACGTGCCACTCTTCATGGGCTTGGCTGTCGGTTCTTCATGGGCTGACTACTTTACATACATTTAAACCATCGCGAAACAAGTATTAGATCATCTGACATGTGCAGCTCTTCATGTGTTTGGATGTCAGTGTTTCATGGGCTGACCACTTTGCATACATTTAAACCAACACGACATCAGTATTAGGTCATCTGACATGGTCAGCTCTTCATGGGCTTGTCTGTCGGTTCTTCATGAGCTGACCACCTTGCATACATTTAAACCAACGCAAAACAAGTATTAGGTCATCTGACACGTGCCGCTCTTCATGGGCTTGGCTGTCGGGTCTTCATGGGCTGACCACTTTGCATACACTTAAACCATCGTGACACAAGTATTAGGTCAACTGACACCTGCCACTCTTAATGGGTTGACTGTCGGTTCTTCATGGGCTGACCACATTACACACATTTGAACCATCGCGAAACATGTATTAGGTCATCGGACACGTGCCGCTCTTCATGGTCTGACTACTTTGCATAAATTTAAACCATCGAGAAATAAGTGTTAGGTCATCTGACATGTGCCAGTCTTCATGGGCTTGGCTGTCAGTTCTTCATGGTCTGACCACTTTGCATACATTTAAACCATCGCGAAATAAGTGTTAGGTCATCTAACAGGTGCCGCTCTTCATGGGCTTGGCTGTCGGTTCTTCATGGGCTGACCACTTTGAATACATTTAAACCATCGCGAAACAAGTATTAGGTCATCTAACACATGCCACTCTTCATGGGGTTGCTGCGGGTCCTTCATGGGCTGACCACTTTGCATACATTTAAACCAATGCGACATAAGTATTACATCATCTGACACTTGCCGCTCTTCATGGGCTTGGCTGTCAGTTCTTCATGGACTGACCACTTTGCATACATTTAAACCATCGCGAAACAAGTATTAGGTCATCTGACATGTGCCGCTCTTCATGGGCATGGCTGTTGGTTCATGGGCTGACCACCTTGCATAGATTTAAACCAATGCGGAACAAGTATTAGGTCATCTGACACGTGCCACTCTTCTTGGGCTTGGCTGTCGGTTCTTCATGGGCTGACCACTTTGCATACATTTAAACCATCATGACACAGGTATTAGGTCATCTAACACATGCCACTCTTCATGGGTTGGCTGTTGGTTCTTCATGGGCTGACCATTTTACATACATTTAAACCATCGCGAAACAAGTATTAGGTCATCTGGCACATGCCGCTCTTCATGGGCTTGGCTGTTGGTTCTTCATGGGCTGACCACTTTGCATACATTTAAACCATCGTGAAACAAGTATTAGGTCATCTGACCTGTGCCGCTCTTCATGGGCTTGGCTGTCGGTTCTTCATGGTCTGACCACTTTACATAAATTTAAACCATCGCGAAACACATATTAGGTCGTCTGACGCATGCAGCTCTTCATGAGCTTGGCTGTTGCTTCTTCATGGGCTGACCACTTTGCATTGAATTAAACCAACGCGACATACGTATTAGGTCTTCTGACCCATGCCGCTCTTCATTGGCTTGGCTGTCAGTTCTTCATGGGCTGACCTCTTTGCATATATTTAAACCATCGCGAAACAAGTATTAGGTCATCTGACACGTGCTGCTCTTCAGGGGCTTGGCTGTCGCTTCTTTATGGGCTGACCACTCAGCATACATTTAAACGATCGCGAAACAAGTATTAGGTCATATGACACGTGCCTCTCTTCATGGTCTTGGCTGTTGCTTCTTTATGGGCTGATCACTCGGCATACATTTAAAGCATCGCAACATAAGTATTAGGTCATCTGACACATGCCGTTCTTCATGGGCTTGTCTGTCGGTTCTTCATGGGCTGACAACTTTGCATACATTTAAATCAATGCAACATAAGTATTAGGTCGTCTGACATGTGTCTCTCTTCATGGGTTGGCTGTCGGTTCTTCATGGGCTGACTACTCTGCATACATTGAAACCATCGCAAAACAAGTATTAGGTCATCTGGCACATGCCGCTGTTCATGGGCTTGGCTGTCGGTTCTCCATGGGCTGACCACTTTGCTTACATTTAATTCATTGCGACATAAGTATTTGGTAATCTGACAGGTGCCGCTCTTCATGGGCTTGGCTGTCAGTTCTTCATGGGCTGACCACTTTGCATACATTTAAGCCAACGCGATATAAATATTAGGTCATCTAACACGTGCCGCTCTTCATCACCTTGGCTGTTGGTTCTTCATGGGCTGACCACTTTGCATACATCTAAACCATCGCGAAACAAGTATTAGGTCATCTGACACGGCCAATCCTCATGGGTTGGCTGTCGGTCCTTCCTGGGCTGACCACTTTACATAAATCTAAACCATCGCGAAACAAGTATTAGGTCATCTGACATGCGCCACTCTTCATGGGCTTGGCTGTCGGTTCTTCATGGGCTGACCACTTTGCATACATTTAAACCATCGTGAAACAAGTGTTAGGTAACCTGACAGGTGCCACTCTTCATGGGTTGGCTGTCGGTTTTTCATGGGCTGACCACTTTATATAAATTTAAACCATCGCGAAACAAGTATTAGGTCATCTGACATGTGCCGCTCTTCATGGGATTGGCTGTCGGTTCTTAATGGGCATACATTTAAACCATCGCAAAACAAGTATTAGGTCATCTGACACGTGCCACACTTCATGGGTTGGCTGTCGGTTCTTCATGGGCTGACCATTTTACATACATTTAAACCATCACGAAACAAGTATTAGGTCATCTCACATCTGCCGCTCTTCATGGGCTTGTCTTCGGTTCTTCATGGGCTGACCTCTTTACATACATTTAAACCAACGCGATATAAGTATTAGGTCATCTGACACATGCCGCTCTTCATGGGCTTGGCTGTTGGTTCTTCATGGACTGACCACTTTGCAGAAATTTAAACCATCGCAAAACAAGTATTAGGTCATCTGACATGTGCCGCTCTTCATGGGCTTGGCTGTCGATTCTTCATGGGCTGACCACTTTGCATACATTTTAACCATCGCGAAACAAGTATTAGGTCATCTGACATGTGCTGCTCTTCATGGGCTTGGCTGTCGGTTCTTCATTTGCTGACCATTTTGCATACATTTAAACCATCAAGAAACAAGTATAAGGTCATCTGACACCTCCACTCTTCATGGATTGGCTGTCGCTTCTTCGTGGGCTGACCACATTACATAAATTTAAACCGTCGCGAAACATGTATTAGGTCATCTGACACATGCCGCTCTTTATGAGCTTGGCTGTTGGTTCTTCATGGGCTGACCACTTTGCATGCAATTTAACCTACACGACATAACTATTAGGTCATCTGACACATGCCGCTCTTCATGGGCTTGGTTGTCGGTTCTTCATGGGCTGACCACTCTGCATATATTTAAACCATCGCGAAACAAGTATTAGGTCATCTGACACGTACCTCTCTTCATGGGCTTGTTGTCGGTTCTTTATGGGCTGACCACTCTGCATACATTTAAACCATCGGAACATAAGTATTAGGACATCTGACACATGCCGCTCTTCATGGGCTTGTCTGTTGGTTCTTCATAGGCTGACCACTTTGCGTACATTTAAACCAACGCAACATAAGTATTAGGTCGTTTGACACTTGCCACTCTTCATGGGTTGGCTGTCGGTTCTTCATGGGCTGACCAAATTGCATACATTTAATCCATCGCAAAACAAGTATTAGGTAATCTGACACGTGCCGCTCTTCATGGGATTGGCTGTTGGATCTTCATGGGCTGACCACTTTGCATACATTTAAACCATCGTGAAACAAGTGTTAGGTCATCTGACACGTGCCACTCTTCATGGGTTGGCTGTCGGTTCTTCATGGGCTGACCACTTTACATACATTTAAACCATCGCAAAACAAGTATTAGGTCATCTGACAGGTGCCACTCTTCATCGGTTGGCTATCCGTTCTTCATGGGCTGACCATTTTACATACATTTAAACCATCACGAAACAAGTATTAGGTCATCTGACATGTACCACTCTTCATGGGCTTGCCTACAGTTCCTCATGGTCTGACCACTTTGCATTCATTTAAACCATTGCGAAACAAGTATTAGGTCATCCGACACGTGCCACTTTTCATGGGTTGGCTGTCGGTTCTTCGTGGGCTGACCACATTACATGAATTTAAACCATCGTAAAACACGTATTAGGTCATCTGACACATGCCACTCTTTATAAGCTTGGCTGTTGGTTCTTCATGGGCTGACCACTTTGCATGCATTTATACCAACACGAAACAAGTATTAGGTCTTCTGGCACGTGCCACTCTTCATGGGTTGGCTGTCCGTTCTTTAACAGCTTACCATTTTACATAAATTTAAACCATCACGAAACAAGTATTAGGTCATCTGACATGTTCAGCTCTTCATGGGCTTGGCTGTCGGTTCTTCATGGGCTGACTACTTTACATACATTTAAACCATCGCGAAACAAGTATTAGATCATCTGACACGTGCAGCTCTTCATGTGTTTGTGTGTCAGTTCTTCATGGGCTGACCACTTTGCATACATTTAAACCAACACGACATCAGTATTAGGTCATCTGGCATGTTCAGCTCTTCATGGGCTTGTCTCTCGGTTCTTCATGGGCTGACCACTTTGCATACATTTAATCCATCGTGAAACAAGTATTAGGTCATCTGACATGTGCTGCTCTTCATGGGCTTGGCTGTCGGTTCTTCATGGGCAGACCACTTTGCATACATTTAAACCATCGCAAAACAAGTATTAGGTCATCTGACACGTACCTCTCTTCATGCGCTTGGCTGTCGGTTCTTTATGGGCTGACCACTCTGCATACATTTAAACCATTGCAACATAAGTATTAGGTCACCTGACACATGCCGCTCTTCATGGGCTTGGCTGTCGATTCTTCATGGGCTGACCACTCTGCATACATTTAAACCATCGCGAAACAGGTATTAGGTCATCCCACATGTGCCGCTCTTCATGGGCTTGGCTGTCGGATTTTCATGGCCTGACCACTTTGCATACATTTAAACAATCGCAAAACACATATTAAGTCATCTGACAGGTGCCGCTCTTCATGGGATTGGCTGTCGGTTCTTCCTGGGCTGACCACCTTGCATACATTTAAACCATTTCGAAACAAGTATTAGGTCATCTGACATGTGCTGCTCTTCATAGGCTTGGCTGTCGGTTCTTCATGGGTTGACCACTTTGCATACATTTAAACCATCGCGAAACAAGTATTAGGTCATCTGACACATGCCAAACTTCATGGGTTGACTGTCGGTTCTTCGTGTGCTGATCACTTTACATATATTTAAACCGTCGTGAAACACGTATTAGGTCATCTGACACATGCCGCTCTTCATGGGCTTGGCTGTCGGTTCTTCATGGGCTGACCACATTGCGTACATTCAAACCATCTTGAAACAAGTATTAGGTCATCTGACACATACCTCTCTTCATGGGCTTGGCTGTCGGTTCTTTATGGGCTGGCCACTCTGCATACATTTAAACCATCGCAACATAAGTATTAGGTCATCTGACACATGCCACTCTTCATGGGCTTGGCTGTCGGTTCTTCATGCACTGACCACTCTGCATACATTTAAACCATCGCAAAACAAGTATTAGGTCATATGACACGTACCTGTTTTCATGGGCTTGGCTGTCGGTTCTTTATGGGCTGACCACTCTACATACATTTAAACCATCGCAACATAAGTATTAGGTCATCTGACACATGCCGCTCTTCATGGGTTGGCTGTCGGTTCTTCATGGCCTGACCAATTTGCATACATTTAATCCATCGCGAAGCAAGTATTAGGTCATCTGACACGTGCCACTCTTCATGGCCTTGACTGTCGGTTCTTCATGGGCTGACCACTTTGCATACATTTAAACCATCATGAAACAGGTATTATGTCATCTCACATGTGCCGCTCTTCATGGGTTTGGCTGTCGGTTCTTCATGGGCTGATCTCTTTGCATACATTTAAACCATCGTGAAACAAGTATTAGGTCATCTGACACGTCCCACTCTTCATGGGTTGGCTGTCAGTTCTTCATGGGCTGACCGCATTACATACATTTAAACCATCGCAAAACAAGTATTAGGTCATTTGACACGTGCCACTCTTCATGGGTTGGCTATCAGTTCTTCATGGGCTGACCATTTTACCTACATTTAAGCCATCGCGAAACAAGTATTAGGTCATCTTACACATGCCGCTCGTCATGGGCTTGGCTTCGGTTCTTCATGGGCTGACCACTTTGCATACATTTAAACCAACGGGACATAAGTATTAGGTCATCTGACACATGCCGCTCTTCATGGGCTTGGTTGACGGTTCTTCATTGACTGATCACTTTGCATACATTTAAACCATCGCAAAACAAGTACTAGGTCATCTGACATGTGCTGCTCTTCATGGGCTTGGCTTCGGTTCTTCACAGGCTGACCACATTGCATTTAAACCATCGCGATATAAGTGTTAGGTCATATTACATGTGCCGCTCTTCATGGGCTTGGCTGTCGGTTCTTCATGGACTGACCACATTGCATATAAACCATCGCAATATAAGTATTAGGTCATATTGCACATGCAACTCTTCATTGGCTTGGCTGTCAGTTCTCCACGAGCTGACCATCGACAGCCAAGCGCATGAAGAGCGCCACATGTAATATGACCTAGTACTTATTTTGGGGTTGCTTAAATGCAATGTTGTCAGCCAGTGAACAACCGACCGCCAAGCCCATGAAGAGTGGCACATGTAATATGACTCATTACTTTTGTTGTGATGGTTTAAATGCAATGTGCTCAGACCGTGAAGAACCAACAGCCAAGCCCATGAAGAGAGGCACGTGTAATATGCCACGTGTATACTTATGACATGATGATTTAAATGCAATGTGGTCTGCCCATGAAGAACCGATAGCCTGGCCCATGAAGAGTGGCGCATGTAATATGACCTAATACTTATGTTGCGATGATTAAAATGCAATGTGGTCAGCCCATGAAGAACTGACAGCTGAGCCCATGAACAGCTGCACATGTAATATGGCCTGATACCTATGTCACGATGGTTTAAATGCAATGTGGTCAGCCCACAAAGAACCTACAGGAAAGCCCTAGAAGAGTGGCACGTGTAATAGGACCTAATACTTATGTTGCGATGGTTCAAATGCAGTGTGGTGAGCCCATGAAGAAACGTTAGCCTAGCCCATGAAGAGTGGCACATGTAATATGACCACCTTCCATTTAATCCATCACAAGATAAGTGTTAGGTCACATTAGATGTGCCGCTCTTCTTGGGCTTGGCTGTTGGTTCTTCACGGGCTGACCACATTGCATTTAAATCATCGCGTCATAAGTATTATGTCATATTACACATGCCGCTCTTTATTGGCTTGGCTGTCAGTTCGTCACGGGCTGACCACATTGCATTTAATCCATTGCGAGATAAGTGTTATGTCATATTAGATGTGCCGCTCTTCTTCGGCTTGGCTGTCGGTTCTTCACGGGCTGACCATATTGCATTTAAACCATCGCGACGTTCCTCTGTTCTTGGGCTTGGCTGGTTCTTCAAGGGCTGACCACATTGCATTTAAATCATCGCGTCATAAGTATTATGTCATATTACACATGCCGCTCTTCATGGGCTTGGCTTTCGGTTCCTCATTGGCTGGCCACATTGTATTTCAACCATCGCGGCATAAGTATTAAGTCATATTACACGTTCCGCTGTTCATTGGCTTGGCTGTCGGTTCGTCACGGGCTGACCACATTGCATTTAATACATTGCAAGATAAGTGTTAGGTCATATTAGATGTGCCCCTCTTCATGGGCTTGGCTGTCGGTTCTTCACGGGCTGACCACATTGCATTTAAACCACCGCGACATAAGTATTAGGTCATATTACATGTGCTGCTCTTCATGGGCTTGGCTGTCAGTTCTTGAAGGACTGACCACATTGCATTTAAGCCATCGAAACAGAAGTATTAGGTCATATTACATCAGCCACTCTTCATGGGCTTGGCTTTCGGTTCCTCAATGGCAGGCCACATTGCATTTAAACCATCGCAAGATAAGTGTTAGGTCATATTAGATGTGCCCCTCTTCGTGTGTATTAAGTATTATGTCATATTACACATGCGGTTCTTCACGGGCTTGCCTGTCGGTTCTTCCTGGACTGACCGCATTGCATATAAACCATCGCAACGTAAGTACTAGGTCATATTACACATTCCTTTCTTCATGGGCTTGGCTGTCGGTTCTTCTCGTGGTCACCACATTCCATTTAAACCATTGCGACATAAGTATTAGGTCATATTACATGTGCCGCTCTTCATGGACTTGGCGGTCGGTTCTTCACAGGCTGACCACATTGCATTTAATCCATCGCGACATAAGTATTAGGTGATATTACACGTGCCGCTCTTCATGGGCTTCACTGTCCTTTCATCACAGGCAGGCTACATTGCATTTAATCCATCGCGACATAAGTATTAGGTCATATAACATGTGCCGCTCTTCATGGGCTTGGCTGTTAGTTCTTCATGAGTTGACAACATTGCATTTAATTCATCATGACATAAGTATTAGTTCATATTACACGTGCCACTCTTCATGAGCTTGGCTGTCGGTTCCTCACTGGTTGACCACATTGCATTTAAATCATCGCTACATAAGTAGTAGGTCATATTACACGTGTCCCTCTTCATGGGCTTGGCTGTTGGTTCTTCATGAGCTGACCACATTGCATTTAAACCATCGCAACATAATATTTAGGTTATATTACATATGCCGCTCTTCATGGGCTTGGCTGTCGGTTCTTCACCGGCCCACGACATTGCATTTAAACCATCGCGATATAAGTATTATGTCATATTACATGTGCCGCGCTTCGTGGGCTTGGCTGTCGGTTCTTCACAGGCTGACCACATTGCATTTAAACCATCACGAGATAAGCGTTATGTCATATTACATGTGCCGCTCTTCATGGGCTTGGCTGTCGGTTCTTCACGGACTGACCACATTGCATATAGACCATCGCAATATAAGTATTAGGTCATATTGTACATGCAACTCTTCATTGGCTTGGCTGGCAGTTCTCCACAAGCTGACCATCGACAGCCAAGCGCATGAAGAGTGCCCCATGTAATATGACGTAATACTTATGTTGTGATTGCTTAAATGCAATGTTTTCAGCCCATGAACAACCGACTGCAAAGCCCATGAAGAGCGGCACATGTAATATGACTCAATACTTTTGTTGTGATGGTTCAAATGTAATGTGCTCAGACCGTGAAGAACCAACAGCCAAGGCCATGAGGAGAGGCACGTGTAATATGACCTAATACTTATGTCGTGATGATTTAAATGCAATGTGGTCAGCCCATGAGGAACCGATAGCCTAGCCCATGAAGAGCGGCACATGTAATATGACGTAATACTTATGTCGCGATGGTTTAAATGCAATGTGGTCAGCCCATGGAGAACCGACAGCCAAGCCCATGAAGAGTTGCAGATGTAATATGACCTAATACTTATGACGCGATGATTTAAATGCAAGGTGGTCAGCCCGTGAAGAACCAACAGCCAAGCCAAATACTGATGTCACATTCCATTTAAACCATCGTGACATAAGTACTTGGTCATATTAAATGTGCTGCCCTTCATGGGCTTGGCTTTTGGTTCTTCGCGGGCTGACTGCATTGCATTGAAAGCATCGTGAAATAAGTATTAGGTTATATTACACGTGCCACACTTCTACGGCTTGGCTGTTGGTTCTCACGGGCTGACCACATTACATTTAAACCATCGCAACATGAGTATTAGGTCATATTACTCATGTCGCTTTTCATGGGCCTGGCTGTCGGTTCTTCATGGTCTTACCACATTGCATTTAAATCATCACAGCATAAGTATTAGGTCATATGACATGTGCCACTCTTCATGGGTTTGGCTGTCGGTTCTTCATGGTCTTACCACATTGCATTTAAATCATCATGACATAAGTATTAGATCATATTACATGTGCCACTCTTCATGTGTTTGGCTGTCGGTTCTTCACAGGCTGACCATATTACATTGAAACCATCACGGCATAAGTATTAGGTCATATTACACAGGCTGCTCTTCATGGGCATGGCTTTAAGTTCCTCATTGGCTGGCCACATTGCATTTAAAGCATCGCGGCATAAGTATTACGTCATATTACATGTTCCGCTCTTCTTGGGCTTGGCTGTCGGTTCTTCACGGGCTAACCACATTGCATTTAAACCATCGTGTCATGACTATTATGTCATATTACACATGCCACTCTTCATTGGCTCGGCTGTCGGTTCGTCACAGGCTGACCACCTTCCATTTAATCCATCACAAGATAAGTGTTAGGTCACATTAGATGTGCCGCTCTTCATGTGCTTGGCTGTAGGTTCTTCACGGGCTGACCACATTGCATTTAACTCATCACGACATAAGTATTAGGTCATATTACATCAGCCGCTCTTCATGGGCTTGGCTTTCGGTTCCTCATTGGCTGGCCACATTGCATTTAAACCATCACAACATAACTATTAGGTCATACTAAACATGCCACTCTTCATGGGTTTTGCTGTCAGTTCTTCACAGACTGACCACATTGCATTTAAACCAACGCAACATAAGTATTAGGTCATCTGACATGTGCGGCTCTTCATGGGCTTGGCTGTCGGTTCTTCATGTGCTGATCACCTTGCATACATTTAAACGAACGCAAAACAAGTATTAGGTCATCTGACACATGCCGCTCTTCATGGGCTTGGCTGTCGGTTCTTCGTGGGCTGACTACTTTTCATACATTTAAACCATCGCAACATAACTATTAGGTCATGTGACACATGCTGCTCTTCGTGGGCTTGGCAGTCGGTTCTTCATGGGCTGACCACTTTGCATACATTTAAACCAACACGACATAAGTATTAGGGCATCTGGCACGTGCCACTCTTCATGGATTGGCTGTCGGTCCTTCATGGGCTGACCACTTTACATACATTTAAACCATCGCGAAACAAGTGTTAGGTCATCTGACACGTGCCACTCTTCATGGGTTGGCTGTCGGTTCTTCATGGGCTGACCATTTTACATATATATAAACCATCACGAAACAAATGTTAGGTCATCTGACACGTGCCACTCTTCATGGGCTTGGATGTCGGTTCTTCATGGGCTGACTACTTTACATACATTTAAACCATCGCGAAACAAGTATTAGATCATCTGACACGTGCAGCTCTTCATGGGCTTGGGTGTCAGTTCTTCATGGTCTGACCACATTGCATACATTTAAACCAACATGACATAAGTATTAGGTCATGTGACATGTGCAGCTCTTCATGGGCTTGTCTGTCGGTTCTTCATGGGCTGACTATCTTACATACATTTAATTAGGTCATCTGACATGTGCCGCTCTTCATGGGTTGGCAGTCGGTTCTTCATGGGCTGACCACTTTGCATACATTTAAACCATCGTGACACAAGTATTAGGTCAACTGACACCTGCCACTCTTAATGGGTTGGCTGTCGGTTCTTCATGGACTGACCACTTTACATACATTTGAAGCATCGCGAAACATGTATTAGGTCATCTGACACGTGCCGCTCTCCATGGGCTTGGCTGTCGGTTCTTCATGGTCTGACTACTTTGCATACATTTAAACCATCGCGAAATAAGTGTTTGGTCATCTGACAGGTGCCACTCTTCATGGGCTTGGCTGTCGGTTCTTCATGGGCTGACCACTTTGCATACATTTAAACCATCGCGAAATAAGTGTTAGGTCATCTGACAGGTGCCGCTCTTCATGGACTTGGCTGTCGGTTCTTAATGGGCAGACCACTTTCCATACATTTAAACAATCGTGAAACAAATATTAGGTCATTTAACACGTGCCACTCTTCATTGGTTGGCTGTGGGTCCTTCATGGGCTGACCACTTTGCATACATTTAAACCAACGCGACATAAGTATTTTGTCATCTGACACATGCCGCTCTTCATGGGCTTGGCTGTCAGTTCTTCATGGACAGACCACTTTGCATACATTTTAACCATTGTGAAACAAGTATTAGGTCATCTGACATGTGCCGCTCTTCATGGGCTTGGCTGTTGGTTCATGGGCTGACCACCTTGCATAGATTTAAACCAACGCGGAACAAGTATTAGGTCATCTGACACGTGCCGCTCTTCTTGGGTTTGGCTGTCGGTTCTTCATGGGCTGACCACTTTGCATACATTTAAACCATCGCAAAACAAGTATTAGGTCATCTGACACGTACCTCTCTTCATGGGCTTGGCTATCGGTTCTTTATGGGCTGACCACTCTGAATACATTTAAACCATCGCGAAGTAAGTGTTAGGTCATCTGACAGGTGCCGCTCTTCATGGGCTTGGCTGTCGGTTCTTCATTGGCTGACCACTCTGCATACATTTAAAGCATTGCAACATAAGTATTAGGTCATCTGACACATGCCGCTCTTCATGGGCTTCTCTGTCGGTTCTTCATGGGCTGACCACTTTGCATACATTTAAATCATCGCGACATAAGTATTTGGCAATCTGACAGGTGCCGCTCTTCATGGGCTTGGCTGTCAGTTCTTCATGGGCTGACCACTTTGCATACATTTAAGCCAACGCGATATAAATATTAGGTCATTTGACACATGCCACTCTTCATCGTCTTGGCTGTCGGTTCTTCATGGGCTGACCACTTTGCATACATCTAAACCATCGCGAAACAAGTATTAGGTCATCTGACACGGCCACTCTTCATGGGTTGCCTGTCGGTCCTTCCTGGGCTGACCACTTTACATACATCTAAACCATCGCGAAACAAGTATTAGGTCATCTGACATGCGCCGCTCTTCATGGGCTTGGCTGTCGGTTCTTGATGGGCTGACAACTTTGCATACATTTAAACCATCGTGAAAAAAGTGTTAGGTAACCTGACACGTGCCACTCTTCATGGGTTGGCTGTCGGTTCTTCATGGGCTGACCACCTTATATAAATTTAAACCATCGCGAAACAAGTATTAGGTCATCTGACATGTGCCGCTCTTCATTGGATTGGCTGTCGGTTCTTCATGGGCTGGCCACTTTGCATACATTTAAACCATCGTGAAAAAAGTGTTAGGTAACCTGACACGTGCCACTCTTCATGGGTTGGCTGTCGGTTCTTCATGGGCTGACCACCTTATATAAATTTAAACCATCGCGAAACAAGTATTAGGTCATCTGACACGTGCCACACTTCATGGGTTGGCTGCGGGTCCTTCATGGGCTGGCCACTTTCCATCCATTCAAACCAATGCAACATAAGTATTACGTCATCTGACACATGCCGCTCTTCATGGGCTTGGCTGTCAGTTCTTCATGGACTGACCACTTTGTATACATTTAAACCATCGCGAAACAAGTATTAGGTTATCTGACATGTGCCGCTCTTCATGGGCTTGGCTGTTGGTTCATGGGCTGACCACCTTGCATAGATTTAAACCAACGCAGAACAATTATTAGGTCATCTGACACGTGCCGCTCTTCTTGGGTTTGGCTGTCGGTATTTCATGGGCTGACCACTTCGCTTTCATTTAAACCATCATGACACAGGTATTAGGTCATCTGACACGTGCCACTCTTCATGGGTTGGCTGTCGGTTCTTCATGGGCTGACCATTTTACATACATTTAAACCACCGCGAAACAAGTATTAGGTCATCTGACACATGCCGCTCTTCATAGGCTTGGCTGCCGGTTCTTCATGGGCTGACCACTTTGCATACATTTAAACCATCATGAAACAAGTATTAAGTCATCTGACACGTGCCACTCTTCATGGGTTGGCTGTCGCTTCTTTGTGGGCTGACCACATTACATAAATTTAAACCGTCGTGAAACACGTATTAGGTCATCTGACACATGCTGCTCTTTATGAGCTTGGCTGTTGGTTCTTCATGGGCTGACCACTTTGCATTCAATTTAACCAACACAACATAAGTATTAGGTCATCTGACACATGCCGCTCTTCATGGGCTTGGCTGTCGGTTCTTCATGGGCTGACCAAATTGCATGCAATTAATCCATCGCGAAACAAGTCTTAGGTAATCTGACACGTGCCGCTCTTCATGGGCTTGGCTGTCAGTTCTTCATGGGCTGACCACTTTGCATACATTTAAACCATCGCAACATAAGTATTAGGACATCTGACACATACCGCTCTTCATGGGCTTGTCTGTCGGTTCTTCATAGGATGACCACTTTGCATACATTTAAACCAACGCAACATAAGTATTAGGTCGTCTGACACTTGCCACTCTTCATGGGTTGGCTGTCGGTTCTTCATGGGCTGACCAAATTGCATACAATTAATCCAATGCGAAACAAGTCTTAGGTAATCTGACACGTGCCGCTATTCATGGCCTTGGCTGTCGGTTCTTCATGGGCTGACCAATTTGCATACATTTAAACCAATGCGACATAAGTATTAGGTCATCTGACATGTGCCGCTCTTCATCGGCTTGGCTGTCGGTTCTTCATGGGCTGACCACTTTACATACATCTAATCCATCGCGAAACAGGTATTAGGTCATCTCACATGTGCCGCTCTTCATGGGCTTGGCTGTCTGATTTTCATGGGCTGACCACTTTGCATACATTTAAACCATCGTGAAACAAGTGTTAGGTCATCTCACATGTGCCACTCTTCATGGGTTGGCTGTCAGTTCTTCATGGGCTGACCACTTTACATACATTTAAACCATCGCAAAACAAGTATTAGGTCATCTGACAGGTGCCACTCTTCATGGGGTGGCTGTCATTTCTTCATGGGCTGACCATTTTACATACATTTAAACCATCACGAAACAAGTATTAGGTCATCTGACTTGTGCCGCTCTTCATGGGCTTGGCTTCGGTTCTTCAAGGGCTGATCACTTTGCATACATTTATACCAACGCGACATAAGTATTAGGTTCTCTGACACATGCCGATCTTCATGGGCTTGGCTGTTGGTTCTTCATGGACTGACCACTTTGCATACATTTAAACCATCGCAAAACAAGTATTAGGCCATCTGACACGTGCCGCTCTTCATGGGCTTGGCTGTCGGTTCCTCATGGGCTGACCACTTTGCATACATTTAAACCATCGCAAAACCAGTATTAGGTCATCTGACATGTGCTGCTCTTCATGGGCTTGGCTGTCGGTTCTTCATGGGCTGACCACTTTGCATACATTTAATCCATTGTGAAACAAGTATTAGGTCATCTGACACATGCCACTCCTCACGGGTTGGCTGTCGGTTCATCGTGGGCTGACCACTTTACATAAATTTAAACCGTCGTGAAACACGTATTAGGTCATCTGACACATTCCGCTCTTTTTGAGATTGGCTGTTGGTTCTTCATGGGCTGACCACTTTGCCTACAATTTAACCAACACGACATACGTATTAGGTCATCTGACATGTGCCGCTCTTCATGGGCTTGGCTGTCGGTTCTTCATGGGCTGACCACTCTGCATACATTTAAACCATCGCAAAGCAAGTATTAGGTCATCTGACACGTACCTGTCTTCATGGGCTTGGCTGTCAGCTGTTTATGGACTGACCAATTTGCATACACTTAAACCATCGCAACATAAGTATTAGGTCATCTGACAGATGCCGCTCTTCATGGGCTTGGCTGTCGGTTCTTGGACTGACCACTTTGCATACATTTAAACCATCGCAAAAGAAGTTTTAGGTCATCTGGCACGTGCCCCTCTTCATGGGCTTGGCTTCGGTTCTTCATGGGCTAACTACTTAACATACATTTAAACCAATGCGACATAAGTATTAGGTCATCTGACACATGCCGGTCTTCATGGGCTTGGCTATCGGTTATTCATGGACTGACCACTTTGCATACATTTAAACCATCGCAAAACAAGTATTATGTCATCTGTAACGTGCCGCTCTTCATGGGCTTGGCTGTCATTTCTTCATGGGCTGACCACTTTGCATACATTTAAACCATCACGAATCAAGTATCAGGTCATCTGACATGTGCTCCTCTTCATGGGCTTGGCTGTCGGTTCTTCATGGGCTGACCACTTTGCATACATTTAAACCATCGCGAAACAAGTATTAGGTCATCTGACACAGGCCAATCTTCATGGGTTGGCTGTCAGTTCTTCGTGGGCTGACCACTTAACATATATTTAAACCGTCGCGAAACACGTATTAGGTTATCTGACACATGCCGCTCTTCGTGGGCTTGGCTGTCGGTTCTTCAAGGGCTGACCACATTGCATACATATAACCCATCTTGAAACAAGTATTAGGTCATCTGACATGTACCTCTCTTCATGGGCTTGGCTGTCGGTTCTTCGCAGGCTGACCACATTGCATTTAAACCATCGCAAGATAAGTGTTAGGTCATATTACATGTGCTGCTCTTCATGGGCTTGGCTGTCGGTTCTTCACGGACTGACCACATTGCATATAAACCATCGCAATATAAGTATTAGGTCATATTGCACATGCAGCTCTTCATTGGCTTGGCTGTCAGTTCTCCACGAGCTGACCATCGACAGCCAAGCGCATGAAGAGTGCCACATGTAATATGACCTAATACTTATTTTGCGATTGCTTAAATGCAATGTTGTCAGCCAGTGAACAACCGACCGCCAAGCCCATGAAGAGCGGCACATGTAATATGACTCATTACTTTTGTTGTGATGGTTTAAATGCAATGTGCTCAGACCGTGAAGAACCAACAGCTAAGCCCATGAAGAGAGGCACGTGTAATACGACCTAATACTTATGACATGATGATTTAAATGCAATGTGGTGAGCCCATGAAGAACCGATAGCCTGGCCCATGAAGAGTGGCGCATGTAATATGATCTAATACTTATGTTGCGATGATTAAAATGCAATGTGGTCAGCCCATGAAGAACTGACAGCCAACGCGATGATTTAAATGCAAGGTGGTCAGCCCGTGAAGAACCAACAGCCAAGCCCGTGAAGAATGGCATGTGTAATATGACCTAATACTTATGTCACGATGGTTTAAATGCAATGTGGTCAGCCCACGAAGAACCTACAGGAAAACCCTAGAAGAGCGGCACGAGTAATAGGACCTAATACTTATGTTGCGATGGTTTAAATGCAATGTGGTGAGCCCATGAAGAACCAATAGCCTAGCCCATGAAGTGTGGCACATGTAATATGACCTAATACTTATGTCACATTCCATTTAAACCATCGAGACATAAGTATTAGGTGGTATTAAACGTGCCGCTCTTCATGGGCTTGGCTGTCGGCTCTTCACGGGCTGACTACATTGCATTGAAACCATCGTGACATAAGTATTAGGTCATATTACACATGCCACACTTCTAGGGCTTGGCTGTTGGTTCTCATGGGCTGACCACATTGCATTTGAACCATCCCAACATGAGTATTAGGTCATATTACACGTGCTGCTCTTCATGGGCCTGGCTGTCGGTTCTTCATGGTCTTACCACATTGCATTTAAATCATCACAACATACGTATTCGGTCATCTTACATGTGCCACTCTTCATGGGTTTGGCTGTCGGTTCTTAACGGGCTGACCATATTGCATTTAAACCATCACGACGTAATAAGTTTTAGGTCATATTACCCATGCTGCTCTCTATGGGCTTGGCTTTCGGTTCCTCATTAGCTGGCCACATTGCATTTAATCCATCGCAACATAAGTATTAGGTCATATTACATGTTCCGCTCTTCTTGGGCTTGGCTGTCGGTTCTTCACGGGCTGACCACATTGCATTTAAATCATCGCGTCATAAGTATTATGTCATATTACACATGCCGCTCTTTATTGGCTTGGCTGTTGGTTCGTCATGGGCTGACCACTTTGCATTTAATCCATTGCGAGATAAGTGTTAGGTCATATTAGATGTGCTGCTCTTCTTGGGCTTGGCTGTCGGTTCTTCACGGGCTGACCATATTGCATTTAAACCAATTCGACATAAGTATTAGGTCATATTACATGTTCCGCTCTTCATGGGCTTGGCTGTCGGTTCTTCATGGCCTGACCACATTGCACATAAACCATTGCAATATAAGTATTAGGTCATATTGCACATGCAGCTCTTCATTGGCTTGGCTGTCAGTTCTCCATGAGCTGACCATCGACAGCCAAGCGCATAAAGAGCGCCACATGTAATATGACCTAATACTTATGTTGCGATTGCTTAAATGCAATGTTGTCAGCCCATGAACAAATGACCGCCAAGCCCATGAAGAGCGGCACATGGAATATGACTCAATACTTGTGGTGTGATGGTTTAAATACAATGTGGTCAGCCCATCAAGAACCGACAGCCGAGCCCATGAAGAGTTGCACATGTAATATGACCTAATACTTATGACGCGATGATTTAAATGCAAGGTGGTCAGCCCATGAAGGACCAACAGCAAAGCCCATGAAGAGTGGCATGTGTAATATGTCCTAATACTTATGTCATGATGGTTTAAATGCAATGTGTTCGGCCCGCGAAGAACCATCAAGAAAGACCTAGAAGAGCGGCATGTGTAATATGACCAATACTTATGTCATGATAGTATAAATGCAATGTGGTCAGCCCGAGAAGAACCGACAGCCAAGCCCATGATGAGCGGCACATGTAATATGACCTAATACCTATGTCGTGATGGTTTAAATGCAGTGTGGTCAGCCCATGAAGAACCGACAGCCCAGAGCATGAAGAGTTGCACATGTAATATGACCTAATACTTATGACGCGATGATTTAAATGCAAGGTGGTCAGCCCATGAAGGACCAACAGCCAAGCCCATGAAGAGTCGCATTTGTAATATGTCCTAATACTTATGTCGTGATGGTTTAAATGCAATGTGGTCGGCCCGCGAAGAACCATCAGGAAAGACCTAGAAGAGCGGCATGTGTAATATGACCAATACTTATGTCATGATAGTATAAATGCAATGTGGTCAGCCCGTGAAGGACCAACAGCCAAGCCCATGTAGAGTGGCACGTGTAATATGTCCTAATACTTATGTTGCAATGGTTTAAATGCAATGTGGTCCATGAAGAGTGGCACATGTAATATGACCTAATACTTATGTCATATTCCATTTAAACCATCTAGACATAAGTATTAAGTCATATTAAACGTGCCGCTCTTCATGGGCTTGGCTGCCGGTTGTTCACGGGCTGACTACATTGCATTGAAACCACTGTGACATAAGTATTAGGTCATATTACACGTGCCACACTCTAGGGCTTGGCTGTTGGTTCTTCACGGGCTGACCACATTCCATTTAAACCATCGCAACATGAGTATTAGGCCATATTACACGTGCCGCTCTTCATGTGCGTGGCTGTCGGTTCTTCATGGTCTTACCAGATTGCATTTAAATCATCACAACATAAGTATAAGGTCATATTACATGTGCCACTCTTCATGGGTTTCACTGTTGGTTCTTCACGGGCTGACCATATTGCATTTAAACCATCACAACATAAGTATTAGGTCATATTACACATGCCGCTCTTCAAGGGCTTGGCTTTCGGTTCCTCATTGGCTGGCCACATTGCATTTCAACCATTGCGACATAAGTATTAAGTCATATTACACGTTCCTCTGTTCTTGGGCTTGGCTGTTGGTTCTTCAAGGACTGACCACGTTGCATTTAAATCATCGCGTCATAAGTATTATGTCATATTACACATGCTGCTCTTCATGGGCTTGGCTTTCGGTTCCTCATTGGCTGGCCACATTGTATTTCAACCATCGCGGCATAAGTATTAAGTCATATTACACGTTCTGCTGTTCATTGGCTTGGCTGTCGGTTCGTCACGGGCTGACCACATTGCATTTAATACATTGCAAGATAAGTGTTAGGTCATATTAGATGTGCCCCTCTTCATGGGCTTGGCTGTCGGTTCTTCACGGGCTGACCACATTGCATTTAAACCACTGCGACATAAGTATTAGGTCATATTACATGTGCTGCTCTTCGTGGTCTTGGCTGTCGGTTCTTCAAGGACTGACCACATTGCATTTAAACCATCGCAAAATAAGTATTAGGTCATATTACATCAGCCACTCTTCATGCGCTTGGCTTTCGGTTCCTCAATGGCTGGCCACATTGCATTTAAACCATCGCAAGATAAGTGTTAGGTCATATTAGATGTGCCCCTCTTCATGTGTATTAAGTATTAGGTCATATTACACATGCTGTTCTTCACGGGCTTGCTTGTCGGTTCTTCCTGGACTGACCGCATTGAATATAAACCATCGCAACGTAAGTACTAGGTCATATTACACATTCCGTTCTTCATGGGCTTAGCTGTCGGTTCTTCTCGTGCTCACCACATTCCATTTAAACCATCGCGACATAAGTATTAGGTCATATTACAAGTGCCGCTCTTCATGGACTTGGCTGTCGGTTCTTCACGGGCTGACCACATTGCATTTAATCCATCGCGACATAAGTATTAGGTGATATTACACGTGCCGCTCTTCATGGGCTTCACTGTCCTTTCATCACAGGCAGGCTACGTTGCATTTAATCCATCGCGACATAAGTATTAGGTCATATTACATGTGCCGCTCTTCATGGGATTGGCTGTCAGTTGTTCATGGGTTGACAACATTGCATTTAACTCATCATGACATAAGTATTAGTTCGTATTACATGTGCCACTCTTCATGAGCTTGGCTGTTGGTTCCTCACCGGTTGACCACATTGCATTTAAATCATCGCTACATAAGTAGTAGGTCATATTACACGTGTCCCTCTTCATGGGCTTGGCTGTTGGTTCTTCATGAGCTGACCACATTGCATTTAAACCATCGCAACATAAGATTTAGGTTATATTACATATGCCGCTCTTCATGGGCTTGGCTGTCGGTTCTTCACCGGCTCACGACATTGCATTTAAACCATCGCGACATAAGTATTATGTCATATTACATGTGCCGCTCTTCGTGGGCTTGGCTGTCGGTTCTTCAAAGGCTGACCACATTGCATTTAAACCATCACGAGATAAGCGTTATGTCATATTACATGTGCCGCTCTTCATGGGCTTGGCTGTCGGTTCTTCACGGACTGACCACATTGCATATAGACCATCGCAATATAAGTATTATGTCATATTGTACATGCAACTCTTCATTGGCTTGGCTGGCAGTTCTCCACAAGCTGACCATCGACAGCCAAGCGCATGAAGAGTGCCCCATGTAATATGACCTAATACTTATGTTGTGATTGCTTAAATGCAATGTTTTCAGCCCGTGAACAACCGACTGCAAGGCCCATGAAGAGCGGCATGTAATATGACTCAATACTTTTGTTGTGATGGTTTAAATGTAATGTGCTCAGACCGTGAAGAACCAACAGCCAAGGCCATGAGGAGAGGCATGTGTAATATGACGTAATACTTATGTCGTGATGATTTAAATGCAATGTGGTAAGCCCATGAGGAACCGATAGTCTAGCCCATGAAGAGCGGCACATGTAATATGACGTAATACTTATGTCGCGATGGTTTAAATGCAATGTGATCAGCCCATGGAGAGCCGACAGCCAAGCCCATGAAGAGCCGCACATGTAATATGACCTAATACTTATGACGCGATGATTTAAATGCAAGGTGTTCAGTCCGTGAAGAACCAACAGCCAAGCCCATGAAGTGTGGCACATGTAATATGACCTAATACTTATGTCGTGATGGTTTAAATGCAATGCCGTCAGCCCGCGAAGAACCAACAGGAAAGCCCTATAAGAGCGGCATGTGTAATATGACCTAATACTTATGTCATGATAGGATAAATGCAATGCGGTCAGCCCGAGAAGAACCGTCATCCAAGCCCATGAACAGTGGCAGATGTAATATTACCTAATACTTATGTTATGATGGTTTAAATGCACTGTGTTGAGCCCATGAAGAACTGATAGCCTAGCCCAAGAAGAGTGCCACATGTAATATGACCAAATACTGATGTCACATTCCATTTAAACCATCGTGACATAAGTATTTGGTCATATTAAATGTGCTGCCCTTCATGGGCTTAGCTTTCGGTTCTTCACGGGCTGACTGCATTGCATTCAAACCATCGTGAAATAAGTATTAGGTCATATTACACGTGCCACACTTCTACGGCTTGGCTGTTGGTTCTCACGGGCTGACCACATTGCATTTAAACCATCGCAACATGAGTATTAGGTCATATTACACATGTCGCTCTTCATGGGCCTGGCTGTCGGTTCTTCATGGTCTTACCACTTTGCATTTAAATCATCACTACATATGTATTAGGTCATATGACATGTGCCACTCTTCATGGGTTTGGCTGTCGGTTCTTCATGGTCTTACCACATTGCATTTAAATCATCACGACATAAGTATTAGATCATATTACATGTGCCACTCTTCATGTGTTTGGCTGTAGGTTCTTCACAGGCTGACCATATTGCATTTAAACCATCACGACATAAGTATTAGGTCATATTACACAGGCTGCTCTTCGCGGGCTTGGCTTTAAGTTCCTCATTGGCTGGCCACATTGCATTTAAAGCATCGCGGCATAAGTATTAGGTCATATTACATGTTCCTCTCTTCTTGGGCTTGGCTGTCGGTTCTTCACGGGCTAACCACATTGCATTTAAGCCATCGCGTCATGACTGTTATGTCATATTACACATGCCACTCTTCATTGGCTTGGCTGTTGGTTCGTCACAGGCTGACCACCTTCCATTTAATCCATCACGAGATAAGTGTTAGGTCATATTAGATGTGCCGCTCTTCATGTGCTTGGCTGTCGGTTCTTCACGGGCTGACCACATTGCATTTAACTCATCACGACATAAGTATTAGGTCATATTACATCAGCCGCTCTTCATGGGCTTGGCTTTCGGTTCCTCATTGGCTGGCCACATTGCATTTAAACCATCACAACATAACTATTAGGTCATACTAAACATGCCACTCTTCATGGGCTTTGCTGTCAGTTCTTCACGGACTGACCACATTGCATTTAAACCAACGCAACATAAGTATTAGGTCATCTGACATGTGCGACTCTTCATGGGCTTGGCTGTCGTTTCTTCATGTGCTGATCACCTTGCATACATTTAAACAAACGCAAAACAAGTATTACGTCATCTGACACATGCCGCTCTTCATGGGCTTGGCTGTCGGTTCTTCGAGGGCTGACTACTTTTCATACATTTAAACCATCGCAACATAAGTATTAGGTCATGTGACACATGCTGCTCTTCATGGGCTTGGCAGTCGGTTCTTCATGGGCTGACCACTTTGCATACATTTAAACCAACACGACATAAGTATTAGGGCATCTGGCACGTGCCACTCTTCATGGGTTGGCTGTCGGTCCTTCATGGGCTGACCACTTTACATACATTTAAACCATCATGAAACAAGTGTTAGGTTATCTGACATGTGCCACTCTTCATGGGTTGACTGTCGGTTCTTCATGGGCTGACCATTTTACATATATATAAACCATCGCGAAACAAATGTTAGGTCATCTGACACGTGCCACTCTTCATGGGCTTGGCTGTCGGTTCTTCATGGGCTGACTACTTTACATACATTTAAACCATCGCGAAACAAGTAATAGATCATCTGACACGTGCAGCTCTTCATGGGCTTGGGTGTCAGTTCTTTATGGGCTGACCACTTTGCATACATTTAAACCAACACGTCATAAGTATTAGGTCATCTGACATGTGCAGCTCTTCATGGGCTTGTCTGTCGGTTATTCATGGGCTGACCACCTTGCATACATTTAAACCAACGCAAAATAAGTATTAGGTCATCTGACATGTGCCGCTCTTCATGGGCTTATCTGTCGTTTCTTCATAGGATGACCACTTTGCATACATTTAAACCAACGCAACATAAGTATTAGGTCATCTGACACTTGCCACTCTTCATGGGTTGGCTGTCGGTTCTTCATGGGCTGACCAAATTGCATACAATTAATCCAATGCGAAACAAGTCTTAGGTAATCTGACACATGCCGCTCTTCATGGGCTTGGCTGTCAGTTCTTCATGGGCTGACCACTTTGCATACATTTAAACCAACGCGACATAAGTATTAGGTCATCTGACATGTGCCGCTCTTCATCCGCTTGGCTGTCGGTTCTTCATGGGCTGACCACTTTGCATACATCTAAACCATCGCGAAACAGGTATTAGGTCATCTCACATGTGCCGCTCTTCATGGGCTTGGCTCTCTGATCTTCATGGGCTGACCACTTTGCATACATTTAAACCATCGTGAAACAAGTGTTAGGTCATCTGACACGTGCCACTCTTCATGGGTTGGCTGTCGGTTCTTCATGGGCTGACCACTTTACATACATTTAAACCATCGCAAAACAAGTATTAGGTCATCTGACAGTTGCCACTCTTCATGGGGTGGCTGTCAGTTCTTCATGGGCTGACCATTTTACATACATTTAAACCATCACGAAACAAGTATTAGGTCATCTGACATGTGCCGCTCTTCATGGGCATGGCTTCGGTTCTTCATAGGCTGACCACTTTGCATACATTTAAACCAACGCAACATTAGTATTAGGTTCTCTGACACATGCCGCTCTTCATGGGCTTGGCTGTTGGTTCTTCATGGACTGACCACTTTGTATACATTTAAACCATCGCAAAACAAGTATGAGGCCATCTGACACGTGCCGCTCTTCATGGGCATGGCTGTCGGTTCCTCATGGGCTGACCACTTTGCATACATTTAAACCATCGCAAAACAAGTATTAGGTCATCTGACATGTGCTGCTCTTCATGGGCTTGGCTGTCGGTTCTTCATGAGCTGACCACTTTGCATTTATTTAAACCATCGCGAAACAAGTATTAGGTCATCTGACACATGCCACTGTTCATGGGTTGGCTGTCGGTTCTTCGTGGGCTGACCACATTACATAAATTTAAACCATCGCGAAACACGTATTAGGTCATCTGATACATGCCGCTGTTTATGAGCTTGGCTGTTGGTTCTTCATGGGCTGACCACTTTGCATACAATTTAACCAACACGACATACGTATTAGGTCATCTGCCGCTCTTCATGGGCTTGGCTGTCGGTTCTTCATGGGCTGACCACTTTACATACATTTAAACCATCACAAAACAAGTATTAGGTCATCTGACAGTTGCCACTCTTCATGGGGTGGCTGTCAGTTCTTCATGAGCTGACCATTTTACATACATTTAAACCATCACGAAACAAGTATTAGGTCATCTGACTTGTGCCGCTCTTCATGGGCATGGCTTCGGTTCTTCATGGGCTGACCACTTTGCATACATTTAAACCATCGCAAAACAAGTATTAGGTCATCTGACATGTGCTGCTCTTCATGGGCTTGGCTGTCGGTTCTTCATGAGCTGACCACTTTGCATTCATTTAAACCATCGCGAAACAAGTATTAGGTCATCTGACACGTGCCACTGTTTATGGGTTGGCTGTCGGTTCTTCGTGGGCTGACCACATTACATAAATTTAAACCATCGCGAAACACGTATTAGGTCATCTGACACATGCCGCTCTTTATGAGCTTGGCTGTTGGTTCTTCATGGGCTGACCACTTTGCATACAATTTAACCAACACGACATACGTATTAGGTCATCTGCCGCTCTTCATGGGCTTGGCTGTCGGTTCTTCATGGGCTGACCAGTCTGCATACATTTAAACCACTGCAAAACAAGTATTAGGTCATCTGACACGTACCTCTCTTCATGGGTTTGACTATCGGTTCTTTATGGGCTGACCACTCTGACTACATTTAAACCATCGCAACATAAGTATTAGGTCATGTGACACATGCTTCTCTTCATGGGCTTGGCTGTCGGTTCTTCATGGGCTGACCCTCTGCATACATTTAAACCATCGCGAAACAGGTATTTGGTCATCTCATATGTGCTGCTCTTCATGGGCTTGGCTGTCAGATCTTCATGGGCTGACCACTTTGCATACATTTAAACCATCGTGAAACAAGTGTTAGGTCATCTGACACGTGCCACTCTTCATGGGTTGGCTGTCGGTTCTTCATGGGCTGACCACTTTACATACATTTAAACCATTGCAAAACATGTATTAGGTCATGTGAGAGGTGCCGCTCTTCATGGGATTGGCTGTCAGTTCTTCATGGGCTGGCCACTTTGCATACCTTTAAACCAACGCGACATAAGTATTATGTCATCTGACACGTGCCACTCTTCATCGGCTTGGCTGACGGTTCTTCATGGGCTGACCAGTTTGCATACATTTAAACCATCGCAACATAAGTATTAGGTCATCTGACACATGCTGCTCTTCATGGGCTTGGCTGTCGGTTCTTCAAGGGCTGACCACATTGCATACATATAAACCATCTTGAAACAAGTATTAGGTCATCTGACACGTACCTCTCTTCATGGGCTTGGCTGTCGGTTCTTTATTGGCTGACCACCCTGCATACATTTAAACCATCACAACATAAGTATTAGGTCATCTGACACATGCTGCTCTTCATGGGCTTGTCTGTCGGTTCTTCATGGGCTGACCACTTTGCATACATTTAAACCAACACAACATAAGTATTAGGTCGTCTGACACTTGCCACTCTTCATGGGTTGGCTGTCGGTTCTTCATGGGCTGACCAATTTGCATACATTTAATCCATTGCGAAACAAGTATTAGGTCATCTGACATGTGCCGCTCTTCATGGCTTTGGCTGTCGCTTCTTCATGGGCTGACCACTTCGCTTACATTTAAATCGTCGCAATGTAAGTATTAGGTAATCTGAAACGTGCCACTCTTCATGGTCTTGGCTGTTAGTTCTTCATGGGCTGACCACTTTGCATACATTTAAACCAACGCGACATAAGTATTATGTCATCTGACACGTGCCACTCTTCATCGGCTTGGCTGACGGTACTTCATGGGCTGACGATTTTGCATACATTTAAACCATCGGGAAACATGTATTACGTCATCTGACACGTGCCAATCTTCATGGGCTGGCTGTCGTTTCTTCGTGGGCTGACCACTTTACATAAATTTAAACCATCGCGAAACACGTATTAGGTCATCTGACACATGCCTCTCTTCATTTGCTTGGCTGTCGGTTCTTCATGGGCTGACCATATTGCGTACATTTAAACCATCGAGAAAGAAGTATTAGGTCATCTGACATGTGCTGCTCTTCATGGGCTTGACTGTCGGCTCTTCATGGGCTGACCACTTTGCATACATTTAAACCATCGCGAAACAAGTATTAGGTCATTTGACACGTGCCACTCTTCATGGGTTGACTGTCGGTTCTTCGTGGGCTGACCAGTTTACATAAATTTAAACCGTCGCGAAACACGTATTAGGTCATCTTACGCATGCTGCTCTTCATGGGCTTGGCTATTGGTTCTTCATGCGCTGACCACTCTGCATACATTTATACCATCACAAAACAAGTATTAGGTCATCAGACACGTACCTGTCTTCATGGGCTTGGCTGTCGGTTCTTCGTGGGCTGACCACTTTACATATATTTAAACCATCGCGAAACATGTATTAGGTTATCTGACACATGCCGCTCTTCAAGTTCTTGTCTGTCGGGTCTTCATGGGCTTACCACTTTGCATACATTTAAACCAACGCAACATAAGTATTAGGTCATCTGACACTTGCAACTCTTCATGGGTTGGCTGTCGGTTCTTCATGGGCTGACCAATTTGCATACATTTAATCCATCGCGTAACAAGTATTAGGTCATCTGACACATGCCGCTCTTCATGGTCTTGGCTGTCAGTTCTTCATGGGCTGACCACTTTGCATACATTTAAACCATCACGAAACAGGTATTATGTCATCTCACATGTGCCGCTCTTCATGGGCTTGGCTGTCGGTTCTTCATGGGCTGACCTCTTTGCATACATTTGAATCATCGTGAAACAAGTGTTAGGTCATCTGACAAGTGCCACTCTTCATGGGTTGGCTGTCAGTTCTTCATGGGCTGACCGCATTACATACATTTAAACCATCGCAAAAGAAGTATTAGGTCATTTGACATGTGCCACTCTTCATGGGTTGGCTGTCAGTTCTTCATGGGCTGACCATTTTACATACATTTAAACCATCGCAAAACAAGTATTAGGTCATCTGACACATGCCGCTTGTCATAGGCTTGGCTTCGGTTCTTCATGGGTTGACCACTTTGCATTCATTTAAACGAATGGGACATAAGTATTAGGTCATCTGACACATGCCGCTATTCATGGGCTTGGTTGATGGTTCTTCATTGACTGACCACTTTGCATACATTTAATCCATCGCGAAACAAGTCTTAGGTAATCTGACACGTGCTGCTCTTCATGGGCTTGGCTGTCAGTTCTTGATGGGCTGACCACTTTGCATAAATTTAAACCAACGCAACATAAGTATTAGGTCATCTCACATGTGCCGCTCTTCATCGGCTTGGCTGTCGGATCTTCATGGTCTGACCACTTTGCATACATTGAAACCATCGTGAAACAAGTGTTAGGTCATCTGACCTGTGCCACTCTTCATGGGTTGGCTGTCGGTTCTTCATGGGCTGACCATTTTACATACATTCAAACCATCACGAAACAAGTATTAGGTCATCTGACATATGCCACTCTTCATGGGCTTGGCTTCGGTTCTTCATGGGCTGACCACTTTGCATACATTTAAACGAACGCGACATAAGTATTAGGTTCTCTGACACATACCGCTCTTCATGGGCTTGGCTGTTGGTTCTTCATGGACTGACCACTTTGCATACATTTAAACCATCGCAAAACAAGTATTAGGCCATCTGACACGTCCCGCTCTTCATGGGCATGGCTGTCGGTTCCTCATGGGCTGACCACTTTGCATACATTTAAACCATCGCAAAACAAGTATTAGGCCATCTGACACGTCCCGCTCTTCATGGGCATGGCTGTCGGTTCCTCATGGGCTGACCACTTTGCATTTATTTAAACCATCGCGAAACAAGTATTAGGTCATCTGACACGTGCCACTGTTCATGGGTTGGCTGTCGGTTCTTCGTGGGCTGACCACATTACATAAATTTAAACCATCGCGAAACACGTATTAGGTCATCTGACACATGCCGCTCTTTATGAGCTTGGCTGTTGGTTCTTCATGGGCTGACCACTTTGCATACAATTTAACCAACACGACATATGTATTAGGTCATCTGCCGCTCTTCATGGGCTTGGCTGTCGGTTCTTCATGGGCTGACCACTTTACATACATTTAAACCATCGCAAAACAAGTATTAGGTCATCTGACAGTTGCCACTCTTCATGGGGTGGCTGTCAGTTCTTCATGGGCTGACCATTTTACATACATTTAAACCATCACGAAACAAGTATTAGGTCATCTGACATGTGCTGCTCTTCATGGGCTTGGCTGTCGGTTCTTCATGAGCTGACCACTTTGCATTCATTTAAACCATCGCGAAACAAGTATTAGGTCATCTGACACGTGCCACTGTTCATGGGTTGGCTGTCGGTTCTTCGTGGGCTGACCACATTACATAAATTTAAACCATCGCGAAACACGTATTAGGTCATCTGACACATGCCGCTCTTTATGAGCTTGGCTGTTGGTTCTTCATGGGCTGATCACTTTGCATACAATTTAACCAACACGACATACGTATTAGGTCATCTGCCGCTCTTCATGGGCTTGGCTGTCGGTTCTTCATGGGCTGACCACTTTACATACATTTAAACCATCGCAAAACAAGTATTAGGTCATCTGACAGTTGCCACTCTTCATGGGGTGGCTGTCAGTTCTTCATGGGCTGACCATTTTACATAGATTTAAACCATCACGAAACGAGTATTAGGTCATCTGACATGTGCTGCTCTTCATGGGCTTGGCTGTCGGTTCTTCATGAGCTGACCACTTTGCATTCATTTAAACCATCGCGAAACAAGTATTAGGTCATCTGACACGTGCCACTGTTCATGGGTTGGCTGTCGGTTCTTCGTGGGCTGACCACATTACATAAATTTAAACCATCGCGAAACACGTATTAGGTCATCTGACACATGCCGCTATTTATGAGCTTGGCTGTTGGTTCTTCATGGGCTGACCACTTTGCATACAATTTAACCAACACGACATACGTATTAGGTCATCTGCCGCTCTTCATGGGCTTGGCTGTCGGTTCTTGGACTGACCACTTTGCATACATTTAAACCATCGCAAAACAAGTTTTAGGTCATCTGACACGTGCCCCTCTTCATGGGCTTGGCTTCGGTTCTTCATGGGCTGACCACTTCATACATTTAAACCAATGCGACATAAGTATTAGGTCATCTGACACATGCCGGTCTTCATGGGCTTTGCTGTCGGTTATTCATGGACTGTCCAATTTGCATACATTTAAACCATCGCAAAACAAGTATTAGGTCATCTGACACATGGCGCTCTTCATGTTCTTGTCTGTCGGTTCTTCATGGGCTGACCACTTTGCATACATTTAAACCAACACGACATAAGTATTAGGTCATCTGACATGTGCTGCTCTTCATGGGCTTGACTGTCGGTTCTTCCTGGGCTGACCACTTTGCATACATTTAAACCATCGCGAAACAAGTATTAGGTCATCTGACACAGGCCAATCTTCATGGGTTGGGTGTCGGTTCTTCGTGGGCTGACCACTTTACATATATTTAAACTGTCACGAAACACGTATTAGGTTATCTGACGCATGCCGCTCTTCATGGGCTTGGATGTCGGTTCTTCAAGGGCTGACCACATTGCATGCATATAAACCATCTTGAAACAAGTATTAGGTCATCTGACACGGACCTCTCTTCATGGGCTTGGCTGTCGGTTCTTTATTGGCTGACCACTCTGCATACATTTAAACCATCGCAACATAAGTATTAGGTCATCTGACACATGCTGCTCTTCATGGGCTTGTCTGTCGGTTCTTCATGGGCTGACCACTTTGCATACATTTAAACCACAACATAAGTATTAGGTCGTCTGACACTTGCCACTCTTCATGGGTTGGCTGTCGGTTCTTCATGGGCTGACCAATTTGCATACATTTAATCCATTGCGAAACAAGTATTAGGTCATCTGACATGTGCCGCTCTTCATGGCTTTGGCTGTCACTTCTTCATGGGCTGACCACTTCGCATACATTTAAATCGTCGCAATGTAAGTATTAGGTAATCTGAAACGTGCCACTCTTCATGGTCTTGGCTGTCAGTTCTTCATGGGCTGACCACTTTGCATACATTTAAACCAACCCGACATAAGTATTATGTCATCTGACACGTGCCACTCTTCATCGGCTTGGCTGACGATTCTTCATGGGCTGACGATTTTGCATACATTTAAACCATCGGGAAACATGTATTAGGTCATCTGACACGTGCCAATCTTCATGGGCTGGCTGTCGTTTCTTCGTGGGCTGACCACTTTACATAAATTTAAACCATCGCGAAACACGTATTAGGTCATCTGACACATGCCTCTCTTCATTGGCTTGGCTGTCGGTTCTTCATGGGCTGACCACATTGCGGACATTTAAACCATCAAGAAAGAAGTATTAGGTCATCTGACATGTGCTGCTCTTCATGGGCTTGACTGTCGGTTCTTCATGGGCTGACCACTTTGCATACATTTAAACCATCGCGAAACAAGTATTAGGTCATTTGACATGTGCCACTCTTCATGGGTTGACTGTCGGTTCTTCGTGGGCTGTCCAGTTTACATAAATTTAAACCGTCGCGAAACACGTATTAGGTCATCTTACGCATGCTGCTCTTCATGGGCTTGGCTATTGGTTCTTCATGCGCTGACCACTCTGCATACATTTATACCATCACAAAACAAGTATTAGGTCATCTGACACGTACCTGTCTTCATGGGCTTGGCTGTCGGTTCTTCGTGGGCTGACCACTTTACATATATTTAAACCATCGCGAAACATGTATTAGGTTATCTGACACATGCCGCTCTTCAAGTTCTTGTCTGTCGGGTCTTCATGGGCTGAGCACTTTGCATACATTTAAACCAACGCAACATAAGTATTAGGTCATCTGACACTTGCCACTCTTCATGGGTTGGCTGTCGGTTCTTCATGGGCTGACCAATTTGCATACATTTAATCCATCGCGTAACAAGTATTAGGTCATCTGACACATGCCGCTCTTCATGGTCTTGGCTGTCGGTTCTTCATGGGCTGACCACTTTGCATACATTTAAACCATCACGAAACAGGTATTATGTCATCTCACATGTGCCGCTCTTCATGGGCTTGGCTGTCGGTTCTTCATGGGCTGACTTCTTTGCATACATTTAAACCATCGTGAAACAAGTGTTAGGTCATCTGACAAGTGCCACTCTTCATGGGTTGGCTGTCAGTTCTTCATGGGCTGACCGCATTACATACATTCAAACCATCGCAAAAGAAGTATTAGGTCATTTGACACGTGCCACTCTTCATGGGTTGGCTGTCAGTTCTTCATGGGCTGACCATTTTACATACATTTAAATCATCGCAAAACAAGTATTAGGTCATCTGACACATGCCGCTTGTCATAGGCTTGGCTTCGGTTCTTCATGGGTTGACCACTTTGCATTCATTTAAACCAATGGGACATAAGTATTAGGTCATCTGACACATGCCGCTATTCATGGGCTTGGTTGATGGTTCTTCATTGACTGACCACTTTGCATACATTTAATCCATCGCGAAACAAGTCTTAGGTAATCTGACACGTGCTGCTCTTCATGGGCTTGGCTGTCAGTTCTTGATGGGCTGACCACTTTGCATACATTTAAACCAACGCAACATAAGTATTAGGTCATCTGACATGTGCCGCTCTTCATCGGCTTGGCTGTCGGTTCTTCATGGTCTGACCACTTTGTATACATCTAAACCATCGCGAAACAGTTATTAGGTCATCTCACATGTGCCGCTCTTCATCGGCTTGGCTGTCGGATCTTCATGGTCTGACCACTTTGCATACATTGAAACCATCGTGAAACAAGTGTTAGGTCATCTGACCTGTGCCACTCTTCATGGGTTGGCTGTCGGTTCTTCATGGGCTGACCATTTTACATACATTCAAACCATCACGAAACAAGTATTAGGTCATCTGACATATGCCACTCTTCATGGGCTTGGCTTCGGTTCTTCATGGGCTGACCACTTTGCATACATTTAAACGAACGCGACATAAGTATTAGGTTCTCTGACACATACCGCTCTTCATGGGCTTGGCTGTTGGTTCTTCATGGACTGACCACTTTGCATACATTTAAACCATCGCAAAACAAGTATTAGGCCATCTGACACGTCCCGCTCTTCATGGGCATGGCTGTCGGTTCCTCATGGGCTGACCACTTTGCATACATTTAAACCATCGCAAAACAATTATTAGGCCATCTGACACGTCCCGCTCTTCATGGGCATGGCTGTCGGTTCCTCATGGGCTGACCACTTTGCATTTATTTAAACCATCGCGAAACAAGTATTAGGTCATCTGACACGTGCCACTGTTCATGGGTTGGCTGTCGGTTCTTCGTGGGCTGACCACATTACATAAATTTAAACCATCGCGAAACACGTATTAGGTCATCTGACACATGCCGCTCTTTATGAGCTTGGCTGTTGGTTCTTCATGGGCTGACCACTTTGCATACAATTTAACCAACACGACATATGTATTAGGTCATCTGCCGCTCTTCATGGGCTTGGCTGTCGGTTCTTCATGGGCTGACCACTTTACATACATTTAATCCATCGCAAAACAAGTATTAGGTCATCTGACAGTTGCCACTCTTCATGGGGTGGCTGTCAGTTCTTCATGGGCTGACCATTTTACATACATTTAAACCATCACGAAACAAGTATTAGGTCATCTGACATGTGCTGCCCTTCATGGGCTTGGCTGTCGGTTCTTCATGAGCTGACCACTTTGCATTCATTTAAACCATCGCGAAACAAGTATTAGGTCATCTGACACGTGCCACTGTTCATGGGTTGGCTGTCGGTTCTTCGTGGGCTGACCACATTACATAAATTTAAACCATCGCGAAACACGTATTAGGTCATCTGACACATGCCGCTCTTTATGAGCTTGGCTGTTGGTTCTTCATGGGCTGATCACTTTGCATACAATTTAACCAACACGACATACGTATTAGGTCATCTGCCGCTCTTCATGGGCTTGGCTGTCGGTTCTTCATGGGCTGACCACTTTACATACATTTAAACCATCGCAAAACAAGTATTAGGTCATCTGACAGTTGCCACTCTTCATGGGGTGGCTGTCAGTTCTTCATGGGCTGACCATTTTACATAGATTTAAACCATCACGAAACGAGTATTAGGTCATCTGACATGTGCTGCTCTTCATGGGCTTGGCTGTCGGTTCTTCATGAGCTGACCACTTTGCATTCATTTAAACCATCGCAAAACAAGTATTAGGTCATCTGACACGTGCCACTGTTCATGGGTTGGCTGTCGGTTCTTCGTGGGCTGACCACATTACATAAATTTAAACCATCGCGAAACACGTATTAGGTCATCTGACACATGCCGCTATTTATGAGCTTGGCTGTTGGTTCTTCATGGGCTGACCACTTTGCATACAATTTAACCAACACGACATACGTATTAGGTCATCTGCCGCTCTTCATGGGCTTGGCTGTCGGTTCTTGGACTGACCACTTTGCATACATTTAAACCATCGCAAAACAAGTTTTAGGTCATCTGACACGTGCCCCTCTTCATGGGCTTGGCTTCGGTTCTTCATGGGCTGACCACTTCATACATTTAAACCAATGCGACATAAGTATTAGGTCATCTGACACATGCCGGTCTTCATGGGCTTTGCTGTCGGTTATTCATGGACTGTCCAATTTGCATACATTTAAACCATCGCAAAACAAGTATTAGGTCATCTGACACATGGCACTCTTCATGTTCTTGTCTGTCGGTTCTTCATGGGCTGACCACTTTGCATACATTTAAACCAACACGACATAAGTATTAGGTCATCTGACATGTGCTGCTCTTCATGGGCTTGACTGTCGGTTCTTCCTGGGCTGACCACTTTGCATACATTTAAACCATCGCGAAACAAGTATTAGGTCATCTGACACAGGCCAATCTTCATGGGTTGGGTGTCGGTTCTTCGTGGGCTGACCACTTTACATATATTTAAACTGTCACGAAACACGTATTAGGTTATCTGACGCATGCCGCTCTTCATGGGCTTGGATGTCGGTTCTTCAAGGGCTGACCACATTGCATGCATATAAACCATCTTGAAACAAGTATTAGGTCATCTGACACGTACCTCTCTTCATGGGCTTGGCTGTCGGTTCTTTATTGGCTGACCACTCTGCATACATTTAAACCATCGCAACATAAGTATTAGGTCATCTGACACATGCTGCTCTTCATGGGCTTGTCTGTCGGTTCTTCATGGGCTGACCACTTTGCATACATTTAAACCACAACATAAGTATTAGGTCGTCTGACACTTGCCACTCTTCATGGGTTGGCTGTCGGTTCTTCATGGGCTGACCAATTTGCATACATTTAATCCATTGCAAAACAAGTATTAGGTCATCTGACATGTGCCGCTCTTCATGGCTTTGGCTGTCACTTCTTCATGGGCTGACCACTTCGCATACATTTAAATCGTCGCAATGTAAGTATTAGGTAATCTGAAACGTGCCACTCTTCATGGTCTTGGCTGTCAGTTCTTCATGGGCTGACCACTTTGCATACATTTAAACCAACCCGACATAAGTATTATGTCATCTGACACGTGCCACTCTTCATCGGCTTGGCTGACGATTCTTCATGGGCTGACGATTTTGCATACATTTAAACCATCGGGAAACATGTATTAGGTCATCTGACACGTGCCAATCTTCATGGGCTGGCTGTCGTTTCTTCGTGGGCTGACCACTTTACATAAATTTAAACCATCGCGAAACACGTATTAGGTCATCTGACACATGCCTCTCTTCATTGGCTTGGCTGTCGGTTCTTCATGGGCTGACCACATTGCGTACATTTAAACCATCAAGAAAGAAGTATTAGGTCATCTGACATGTGCTGCTCTTCATGGGCTTGACTGTCGGTTCTTCATGGGCTGACCACTTTGCATACATTTAAACCATCGCGAAACAAGTATTAGGTCATTTGACATGTGCCACTCTTCATGGGTTGACTGTCGGTTCTTCGTGGGCTGTCCAGTTTACATAAATTTAAACCGTCGCGAAACACGTATTAGGTCATCTTACACATGCTGCTCTTCATGGGCTTGGCTATTGGTTCTTCATGCGCTGACCACTCTGCATACATTTATACCATCACAAAACAAGTATTAGGTCATCTGACACGTACCTGTCTTCATGGGCTTGGCTGTCGGTTCTTCGTGGGCTGACCACTTTACATATATTTAAACCATCGCGAAACATGTATTAGGTTATCTGACACATGCCGCTCTTCAAGTTCTTGTCTGTCGGGTCTTCATGGGCTGAGCACTTTGCATACATTTAAACCAACGCAACATAAGTATTAGGTCATCTGACACTTGCCACTCTTCATGGGTTGGCTGTCGGTTCTTCATGGGCTGACCAATTTGCATACATTTAATCCATCGCGTAACAAGTATTAGGTCATCTGACACATGCCGCTCTTCATGGTCTTGGCTGTCGGTTCTTCATGGGCTGACCACTTTGCATACATTTAAACCATCACGAAACAGGTATTATGTCATCTCACATGTGCCGCTCTTCATGGGCTTGGCTGTCGGTTCTTCATGGGCTGACTTCTTTGCATACATTTAAACCATCTTGAAACAAGTGTTAGGTCATCTGACAAGTGCCACTCTTCATGGGTTGGCTGTCAGTTCTTCATGGGCTGACCGCATTACATACATTCAAACCATCGCAAAAGAAGTATTAGGTAATTTGACACGTGCCACTCTTCATGGGTTGGCTGTCAGTTCTTCATGGGCTGACCATTTTACATACATTTAAATCATCGCAAAACAAGTATTAGGTCATCTGACACATGCCGCTTGTCATATACTTGGCTTCGGTTCTTCATGGGTTGACCACTTTGCATTCATTTAAACCAATGGGACATAAGTATTAGGTCATCTGACACATGCCGCTATTCATGGGCTTGGTTGATGGTTCTTCATTGACTGACCACTTTGCATACATTTAATCCATCGCGAAACAAGTCTTAGGTAATCTGACACGTGCTGCTCTTCATGGGCTTGGCTGTCAGTTCTTGATGGGCTGACCACTTTGCATAAATTTAAACCAACGCAACATAAGTATTAGGTCATCTGACATGTGCCGCTCTTCATCGGCTTGGCTGTCGGTTCTTCATGGTCTGACCACTTTGTATACATCTAAACCATCGCGAAACAGTTATTAGGTCATCTCACATGTGCCGCTCTTCATCGGCTTGGCTGTCGGATCTTCATGGTCTGACCCCTTTGCATACATTGAAACCATCGTGAAACAAGTGTTAGGTCATCTGACCTGTGCCACTCTTCATGGGTTGGCTGTCGGTTCTTCATGGGCTGACCATTTTACATACATTCAAACCATCACGAAACAAGTATTAGGTCATCTGACATATGCCTCTCTTCATGGGCTTGGCTTCGGTTCTTCATGGGCTGACCAATTTGCATACATTTAAACCAACGCGACATAAGTATTAGGTTCTCTGACACATGCCGCTCTTCATGGGCCTGGCTGTTGGTTCTTCATGGACTGACCACTTTGGATACATTTAAACCATCGCAAAACAAGTATTAGGTCATCTGACATGTGCCGCTCTTCATGGGCTTGGCTGTCGGTTCCTCATGGGCTGACCACTTTGCATACATTTAAACCATCGCAAAACAAGTATTAGGTCATCTGACATGTGCTGCTCTTCATGGGCTTGGCTGTCGGTTCTTCATGGGCTGACCACTTTGCATTCATTTAAACCATCGCAAAACAAGTATTAGGTCATCTCACACGTGCCACTCTTCATGGGATGGCTGTCGGTTCTTTGTGGGCTGACCACATTACATAAATTTAAACCATCGCGAAACGCGTATTAGGTCATCTGACACATGCCGCTCTTTATGAGCTTTTCTGTTGGTTCTTCATGGGCTGACCACTTTACATACAATTTAACCAACACGACATACGTATTAGGTCATCTGACAGATGCCGCTCTTCATGGGCTTGGCTGTCGGTTCTTCATGGGCTGACCACTCTGCATACATTTAAACCATCGCAAAACAAGTATTAGGTCATCTGACACGTACCTCTCTTCATGGGCTTGGCTATCGGTTCTTTATGGGCTGACCACTCTGAATACATTTAAACCATCGCAACATAAGTATTAGGTCATCTGACACATGCCACTCTTCATGGGCTTGGCTGTCGGTTCTTCATGGGCTGACCACTCTGCATACATTTAAACCATCGCAAAACAGGTATTTGGTCATCTCACATGTGCCGCTCTTCATGGGCTTGGCTGTCAGATCTTCATGGGCTGACCACTTTGCATACATTTAAACCATCGTGAAACAAGTGTTAGGTCATCTGACACGTGCCACTCTTCATGGGTTAGCTGTCGGTTCTTCATGGGCTGACCACTTTACATACATTTAAACCATCGCAAAACAGGTATTAGGTCATCTGAGAGGTGCTGCTCTTCATGGGATTGGCTGACGGTTCTTCATGGGCTGGCCACTTTGCATACATTTAAACCATCGCGAAACAAGTATTAGGTCATCTGACACATGCCGCTTTTCATAGGCTTGGCTGTTGTTTCTTCATGGACTGACCACTTTGCATACATTTAAACCATCGCGAAACAAGTATTAGGTCATCTGACATGTGCCGCTCTTCATGGGCTTGGCTTCGGTTGTTCATGGGCTGACCACGTTGCATACATTTAAACAATGCTGCATAAGTATTTGGTCATCTGACACATGCTGCTCTTCATGGGCTTGGCTGTCTGTTCTTCTTGGACTGACCACTTTGCATACCTTTAAACCATCGCAAAACAAGTATTAGGTCATCTGACATGTGCCGCTCTTCATGGGCTTGGCTGTCGTTTCTTCATGGGCTGACCACTTTGCATACATTTAATCCATCGTGAAACAAGTATTAGGTCATCTGACATGTGCTGCTCTTCATGGGCTTGGCTGTCGGTACTTCATGGGCTGACCACTTTGCATACATTTAAACCATCGCGACACAAGTATTAGGTCATCTGACACGTACCTCTCTTCATGGGCTTGGCTGTCGGTTTTTTATGGGCTGACCACCTTGCATACATTTAAACCAACGCAAAACAAGTATTAGGTCATCTGACATGTGCTGCTCTTCATGGGCTTGGCTGTCGGTTCTTCATGGGCTGACCACTTTGCATACATTTAAACCATCGCGAAACATGTATTAGCTCATCTGACATGTGCTGCTCTTCATGGGCTTGGTTGTCGGTTCTTCATTTGCTGACCACTTTGCATACATTTAAACCATCGCGAAACAAGTATTAGGTCGTCTGACACGTGCCACTCTTCATGGGGTGGCTGTCTCTTCTTCGTGGGCTGACCACATTACATAAATTTAAACTGTCGCGAAACACGTATTAGGTCATCTGACAAATGCTGCTCTTTATGAGCTTGGCTGTTGGTTTTTCATGGGCTGACCACTTTGCACGCAATTTAAACAACACAACTTAAGTATTAGGTTATCTGACACTTGCCACTCTTCATGGGTTGGCTGTCGGTTCTTCATGGGCCGATCACTCTGCATACATTTAAACCATCGCGAAACAAGTATTAGGTCATCTGACACGTACCTCTCTTCATGGGCATGGCTGTCGGTTCTTTATGGGCTGACCACTCTGCATACATTTAAACCATCGCAACATAAGTATTAGGACATCTGACACATGCCGCTCTTCATGGGCTTGTCTGTCGGTTCTTCATAGGCTGACCACTTTGCATACATTTATACCAACGCAACATAAGTATTAGGTCGTCTGACACTTGCCACTCTTCATGGATTGACTGTCGGTTCTTCATGGGCTGACCAAATTGCATACAATTAATCCATCGCGAAACAAGTCTTAGGTAATCTGACACGTGTCGCTCTTCATGGACTTGGCTGTCAGTTCTTCATGGGCTGACCACTTTGCATACATTTAAACCAACCCGACATAAGTATTAGGTCTTCTGACATGTGCCGCTCTTCATCGGCTTGGCTGTCGATTCTCCATGGGCTGACCACTTTGCATACATCTAAACCATCGCGAAACAGGTATTAGGTCATCTCACATGTGCCGCTCTTCATGGGCTTGGCTGTCGGTTCTTCGTGTGCTGACCACTTTACATAAATTTAAACCGTTGCGAAACACGTATTAGGTCATCTGACACATGCCTCTCTTCATGGGCTTGGCTGTCGGTTCTTCATGGGCTGACCACATTGCGTACATTTAAACCATCGAGAAACACGTATTAGGTCATCTGACATGTGCTGCTCCTCATGGGCTTCACTGTCGGCTCTTCATGGGCTGACCACTTTGCATACATTTAAAGCATCGCGAAACAAGTATTAGGTCATCAGACACGTGTCACTCTTCATGGGTTGGCTGTCGGTTCTTCGTGGGCTGACCAGTTTACATAAATTTAAACCGTCGCGAAACACGTATTAGGTCATCTGACACATGCCACTCTTCATGGGCTTGGCTGTCGGTTCTTCATGTACTGACTGACCACTCTGCATACATTTAAACCATCGCAAAACAAGTATTTGGTCATATGACACATACCTGTCTTCATGGGCTTGGCTGTCGGTTCTTTATGGGCTGACCACTCTACATACATTTAAACCATCGCAACATAAGTAGTAGGTCATCTGACACATGCCGCTCTTCAAGTTCTTGTCTGTCAGTTCTTCATGGGCTGACCACTTTGCATACATTTAAACCAATGCAACATAAGTATTAGGTCGTCTGACACTTGCCACTCTTCATGGGTTGGCTGTCAGTTCTTCATTGGCTGACCTCTTTCCATACATTTAAACCATCGTGAAACAAGTGTTAGGTCATCTGACACGTGCCACTCTTCATGAGTTGGCTGTCAGTTCTTCATGGGCTGACTGCATTACATACATTTAAACCATCGCAAAACAAGTATTAGGTCATTTGACACGTGCCAGTCTTCATGGGTTGGCTGTCAGTTCTTCATGGGCTGACCATTTTACATACATTTAAGCCATCGTGAAACAAGTATTAGGTCATCTGACACATGCTGCTCGTCATGGGCTTGGCTTCGGTTCTTCATAGGCTGACCACTTTTCATACATTTAAACCAACGGGACATAAGTATTAGGTCATCTGACACATGCCGCTCTTCATGAGCTTGGTTGACGGTTCTTCATTGACTGACCACTTTGCATACATTTAAACCATCGCAAAACAAGTACTGAGTCATCTGACATGTGCCGCTCTTCATGGGCTTGGCTTCGGTTCTTCGCAGGCTGACCACATTGCATTTAAACCATCGCAAGATAAGTGTTAGGTCATATTACATGTGCCGCTCTTCATGGCCTTGGCTGTCGGCTCTTCACGGGCTGACTAAATTGCATTGAAACCATCGTGACATAAGTATTAGGTCATATTACACATGCCACACTTCTAGGGCTTGGCTGTTGGTTCTCATGGGCTGACCACATTGCATTTGAACCATCCCAACATGAGTATTAGGTCATATTACACGTGCTGCTCTTCATGGGCCTGGCTGTCGGTTCTTCATGGTCTTTCCACATTGCATTTAAATCATCACAACATAAGTATTCGGTCATCTTACATGTGCCACTCTTCATGGGTTTGGCTGTCGGTTCTTAACGGGCTGACCATATTGCATTTAAACCATCACGACGTAAGTTTTAGGTCATATTACACATGCCGCTCTCTATGGGCTTGTCTTTCGGTTCCTCATTAGCTGGCCACATTGCATTTAATCCATCGCAACATAAGTATTAGGTCATATTACATGTTCCGCTCTTCTTGGGCTTGGCTGTTTGTTCTTCACGGGCTGACCACATTGCATTTAAATCATCGCGTCATAAGTATTATGTCATATTACACATGCCGCTCTTTATTGGCTTGGCTGTCGGTTCGTCATGGGCTGACCACATTGCATTTAATTCATTGCGAGATAAATGTTAGGTCATATTAGATGTGCTGCTCTTCTTGGGCTTGGCTGTCGGTTCTTCACGAGCTGACCATATTGCATTTAAACCAATTCGACATAAGTATTAGGTCATATTACATGTTCCGCTCTTCATGGGCTTGGCTGTCGGTTCTTCATGGCCTGACCACATTGCACATAAACCATCGCAATATAAGTATTAGGTCATATTGTACATGCAACTCTTCATTGGCTTGGCTGTCAGTTCTCCACGAGCTGACCATCGACAGCCATGCGCATAAAGAGCGCCACATGTAATATGACCTAATACTTATGTTGCGATTGCTTAAATGCAATGTTGTCAGCCCATGAAGAAACGACCGCCAAGCCCATGAAGAGCGGCACATGGAATATGACTCAATACTTGTGTTGTGATGGTTTAAATACAGTGTGGTCAGCCCATGAAGAACCGACAGCCGAGCCCATGAAGAGTTGCACATGTAATATGACCTAGTACTTATGACGCGATTATTTAAATGCAAGGTGGTCAGCCCATGAAGGACCAACAGCCAAGCCCATGAAGAGCGGCATGTGTAATATGTCGTAATACTTATGTCGTGATGGTTTAAATGCAATGTGGTCGGCCCGCGAAGAACCATCAGGAAAGACCTAGAAGAGCGGCATGTGTAATATGACCAATACTTATGTCATGATAGTATAAATGCAATGTGGTCAGCCCGAGAAGAACCGACAGCCAAGCCCATGATGAGCGGCACATGTAATATGACCTAATACCTATGTTGTGATGGTTTAAATGCAGTGTGGTCAGCCCATGAAGAACCGACAGCCCTGCCCATGAAGAGTTGCACATGTAATATGACCTAATACTTATGACGCGATGATTTAAATGGAACGTGGTCAGCCCGTGAAGGACCAACAGCCAAGCCCATGTAGAGTGGCACGTGTAATATGTCCTAATACTTACGTCGCAATGGTTTAAATGCAATGTGGTCCATGAAGAGTGGCACATGTAATATGACCTAATACTTATGTCATATTCCATTTAAACCATCTAGACATAAGTATTAAGTCATATTAATCGTGCCGCTCTTCATGGGCTTGGCTGCCGGTTGTTCACGGGCTGACTACATTGCATTGAAACCACCGTGACATAAGTATTAGGTCATATTACACGTGCCACACTCTAGGGCTTGGCTGTTGGTTCTTCACGGTCTGACCACATTGCATTTAAACCATCGCAACATGAGTATTAGGCCATATTACACGTGCCGCTCTTCATGTGCATGGCTGTCGGTTCTTCATGGTCTTACCAGATTGCATTTAAATCATCACGACATAAGTATAAGGTCATATTACATGTGCCACTCTTCATGGGTTTCACTGTTGGTTCTTCACGGGCTGACCATATTGCATTTAAACCATCACAACATAAGTATTTGGTCATATTACACATGCCGCTCTTCAAGGGCTTGGCTTTCGGTTCCTCATTGGCTGGCCACATTGCATTTCAACCATCGCAACATAAGTATTAAGTCATGTTACACGTTCCTCTGTTCTTGGGCTTGGCTGTTGGTTCTTCAAGGGCTGACCACGTTGCATTTAAATCATCGCGTTATAAGTATTATGTCATATTACACATGCCGCTCTTCATGGGCTTGGCTTTCGGTTCCTCATTGGCTGGCCACATTGTATTTCAACCATCGCGGCATAAGTATTAAGTCATATTACACGTTCCGCTGTTCATTGGCTTGGCTGTCGGTTTGTCACGGGCTGACCACATTGCATTTAATACATTGCAAGATAAGTGTTAGGTCATATTAGATGTGCCCCTCTTCATGGGCTTGGCTGTCAGTTCTTCACGGGCTGACCACATTGCATTTAAACCACTGCGACATAAGTATTAGGTCATATTACATGTGCTGCTCTTCATGGTCTTGGTTGTCGGTTCTTCAAGGACTGACCACATTGCATTTAAATCATCACAACATAAGTATTCGGTCATCTTACATGTGCCACTCTTCATGGGTTTGGCTGTCGGTTCTTAACGGGCTGACCATATTGCATTTAAACCATCACGACGTAAGTTTTAGGTCATATTACACATGCCGCTCTCTATGGGCTTGTCTTTCGGTTCCTCATTAGCTGGCCACATTGCATTTAATCCATCGCAACATAAGTATTAGGTCATATTACATGTTCCGCTCTTCTTGGGCTTGGCTGTCGGTTCTTCACGGGCTGACCACATTGCATTTAAATCATCGCGTCATAAGTATTATGTCATATTACACATGCCGCTCTTTATTGGCTTGGCTGTCGGTTCGTCATGGGCTGACCACATTGCATTTAATTCATTGCGAGATAAATGTTAGGTCATATTAGATGTGCTGCTCTTCTTGGGCTTGGCTGTCGGTTCTTCACGAGCTGACCATATTGCATTTAAACCAATTCGACATAAGTATTAGGTCATATTACATGTTCCGCTCTTCATGGGCTTGGCTGTCGGTTCTTCATGGCCTGACCACATTGCACATAAACCATCGCAATATAAGTATTAGGTCATATTGTACATGCAACTCTTCATTGGCTTGGCTGTCAGTTCTCCACGAGCTGACCATCGACAGCCAAGCGCATAAAGAGCGCCACATGTAATATGACCTAATACTTATGTTGCGATTGCTTAAATGCAATGTTGTCAGCCCATGAAGAAACGACCGCCAAGCCCATGAAGAGCGGCACATGGAATATGACTCAATACTTGTGTTGTGATGGTTTAAATACAGTGTGGTCAGCCCATGAAGAACCGACAGCCGAGCCCATGAAGAGTTGCACATGTAATATGACCTAGTACTTATGACGCGATTATTTAAATGCAAGGTGGTCAGCCCATGAAGGACCAACAGCCAAGCCCATGAAGAGCGGCATGTGTAATATGTCGTAATACTTATGTCGTGATGGTTTAAATGCAATGTGGTCGGCCCGCGAAGAACCATCAGGAAAGACCTAGAAGAGCGGCATGTGTAATATGACCAATACTTATGTCATGATAGTATAAATGCAATGTGGTCAGCCCGAGAAGAACCGACAGCCAAGCCCATGATGAGCGGCACATGTAATATGACCTAATACCTATGTTGTGATGGTTTAAATGCAGTGTGGTCAGCCCATGAAGAACCGACAGCCCTGCCCATGAAGAGTTGCACATGTAATATGACCTAATACTTATGACGCGATGATTTAAATGGAACGTGGTCAGCCCGTGAAGGACCAACAGCCAAGCCCATGTAGAGTGGCACGTGTAATATGTCCTAATACTTACGTCGCAATGGTTTAAATGCAATGTGGTCCATGAAGAGTGGCACATGTAATATGACCTAATACTTATGTCATATTCCATTTAAACCATCTAGACATAAGTATTAAGTCATATTAATCATGCCGCTCTTCATGGGCTTGGCTGCCGGTTGTTCACGGGCTGACTACATTGCATTGAAACCACCGTGACATAAGTATTAGGTCATATTACACGTGCCACACTCTAGGGCTTGGCTGTTGGTTTTTCACGGTCTGACCACATTGCATTTAAACCATCGCAACATGAGTATTAGGCCATATTACACGTGCCGCTCTTCATGTGCATGGCTGTCGGTTCTTCATGGTCTTACCAGATTGCATTTAAATCATCACGACATAAGTATAAGGTCATATTACATGTGCCACTCTTCATGGGTTTCACTGTTGGTTCTTCACGGGCTGACCATATTGCATTTAAACCATCACAACATAAGTATTTGGTCATATTACACATGCCGCTCTTCAAGGGCTTGGCTTTCGGTTCCTCATTGGCTGGCCACATTGCATTTCAACCATCGCAACATAAGTATTAAGTCATGTTACACGTTCCTCTGTTCTTGGGCTTGGCTGTTGGTTCTTCAAGGGCTGACCATGTTGCATTTAAATCATCGCGTTATAAGTATTATGTCATATTACACATGCCGCTCTTCATGGGCTTGGCTTTCGGTTCCTCATTGGCTGGCCACATTGTATTTCAACCATCGCGGCATAAGTATTAAGTCATATTACACGTTCCGCTGTTCATTGGCTTGGCTGTCGGTTCGTCACGGGCTGACCACATTGCATTTAATACATTGCAAGATAAGTGTTAGGTCATATTAGATGTGCCCCTCTTCATGGGCTTGGCTGTCAGTTCTTCACGGGCTGACCACATTGCATTTAAACCACTGCGACATAAGTATTAGGTCATATTACATGTGCTGCGCTTCATGGTCTTGGTTGTCGGTTCTTCAAGGACTGACCACATTGCATTTAAACCATCGCAACATAAGTATTAGGTCATATTGCATCAGCCACTCTTCATGCGCTTGGCTTTCGGTTCCTCAATGGCTGGCCACATTGCATTTAAACCATCGCAAGATAAGTGTTAGGTCATATTAGATGTGCCCCTCTTTATGTGTATTAAGTATTAGGTCATATTACACATGCTGTTCTTCACGGGCTTGCCTGTCGGTTCTTCCTGGACTGACCGCATTGAATATAAACCATCGCAACGTAAGTACTAGGTCATATTACACATTCCGTTCTTCATGGGCTTAGCTGTCGGTTCTTCTCGTGCTCACCACATTCCATTTAAACCATCGCGACATAAGTATTAGGTCATATTACAAGTGCCGCTCTTCATGGACTTGGCTGTCGGTTCTTCACGGGCTGACCACATTCCATTTAATCCATCGCGACATAAGTATTAGGTGATATTACACGTGCCGCTCTTCATGGGCTTCACTGTCCTTTCCTCACAGGCAGGCTACATTGCATTTAATCCATCACGACATAAGTATTAGGTCATATTACATGTGCCGCTCCTCATGGGCTTGGCTGTCAGTTCTTCATGGGTTGACAACATTGCATTTAATTCATCATGACATAAGTATTAGTTCGTATTACATGTGCCACTCTTCATGAGCTTGGCTGTCGTTTCCTCACCGGTTGACCACATTGCATTTAAATCATCGCTACATAAGTAGTAGGTCATATTACACGTGTCCCTCTTCATGGGCTTGGCTGTTGGTTCTTCATGTACTGACCACATTGCATTTAAACCATCGCAACATAAGATTTAGGTTATATTACATATGCCGCTCTTCATGGGCTTGGCTGTCGGTTCTTCACCGGCCCACGACATTGCATTTAAACCATCGCGACATAAGTATTATGTCATATTACATGTGCCGCTCTTCGTGGGCATGGCTGTCGGTTCTTCACAGGCTGACCACATTGCATTTAAACGATCATGAGATAAGCGTTATGTCATATTACATGTACCGCTCTTCATGGGCTTGGCTGTCGGTTCTTCACGGACTGACCACATTGCATATAGACCATCGCAATATAAGTATTATGTCATATTGTACATGCAACTCTTCATTGGCTTGGCTGGCAGTTCTCCACAAGCTGACCATCGACAGCCAAGCGCATGAAGAGTGCCCCATGTAATATGACCTAATACTTATGTTGTGATTGCTTAAATGCAATGTTTTCAGCCCGTGAACAACCGACCGCAAGGCCCATGAAGAGCGGCATGTAATCTGACTCAATACTTTTGTTCTGATGGTTTAAATGTAATGTGCTCAGACCGTGAAGAACCAACAGCCAAGGCCATGAGGAGAGGCACGTGTAATATGACCTAATATTTATGTCGTGATGATTTAAATGCAATGTGGTCAGCCCAAGAGGAACCGATAGCCTAGCCCATGAAGAGCGGCACATGTAATATGACGTAATACTTATGTCGCGATGGTTTAAATGCAATGTGATCAGCCCATGGAGAGCCGACAGCCAAGCACATGAAGAGCTGCACATGTAATATGACCTAATACTTATAACGTGGTGATTTAAATGCAAGGTGGTCAGCCCGTGAAGAACCAACAGTCAAGCCCATGGAGAGTGGCACATGTAATATGACCTAATACTTATGTCGTGATGGTTTAAATGCAATGTCGTCAGCCCGCGAAGAACCAACAGGAAAGCCCTATAAGAGCGGCATGTGTAATATGACCTAATACTTATGTCATGATAGTATAAATGCAATGCAGTCAGCCCGAGAAGAACCGACACCCAAGCCCATGAACAGTGGCAGATGTAATATTACCTAATACTTATGTTATGATGGTTTAAATGCAATGTGTTGAGCCCATGAAGAACTGATAGCCTAGCCCAAGAAGAGTGGCACATGTAATATGACCAAATACTGATGTCACATTCCATTTAAACCATCGTGACATAAGTATTTGGTCATATTAAATGTGCTGCCCTTCATGGGCTTGGCTTTCGGTTCTTCACGGGCTGACTGCATTGCATTGAAACCATCGTGAAATAAGTATAAGGTCATATTACACGTGTCACACTTCTACGGCTTGGCTGTTTGTTCTCACGGGCTGACCACATTGCATTTAAACCATCGCAACATGAGTATTAGGTCATATTACACATGTCGCTCTTCATGGGCCTGGCTGTCGGTTCTTCATGGTCTTACCACTTTGCATTTAAATCATCACGACATAAGTATAAGATCATATTACATGTGCCACTCTTCATGTGTTTGGCTGTAGGTTCTTCACAGGCTGACCATATTGCATTTAAACCATCACGACATAAGTATTAGGTCATATTACACAGGCTGCTCTTCGCGGACTTGGCTTTAAGTTCCTCATTGGCTGGTCACATTGCATTTAAAGCATCGCGGCATAAGTATTAGGTCATATTACACGTATCGCTCTTCTTGGGCTTGGCTGTCGGTTCTTCATGGGCTAACCACATTGCATTTAAACCATCGCGTCATGACTATTATGTCATATTACACATGCCACTCTTCATTGGCTTGGCTGTCGGTTCGTCACAGGCTGACCACCTTCCATTTAATCCATCACGAGATAAGTGTTAGGTCACATTAGATGTGCCGCTCTTCATGTGCTTGGCTGTCGGTTCTTCACGGGCTGACCACATTGCATTTAACTCATCACGACATAAGTATTAGGTCATATTACATCAGCCGCTCTTCATGGGCTTGGATTTCGGTTCCTCATTGGCTGGCCACATTGCATTTAAACCATCACAACATAACTATTAGGTCATAATAAACATGCCACTCTTCATGGGCTTTGCTGTCAGTTCTTCACGGACTGACCACATTGCATTTAAACCAACGCAACATAAGTATTAGGTCATCTGACATGTGCGGCTCTTCATAGGCTTGGCTGCCGGTTCTTCATGTGCTGATCACCTTGCATACATTTAAACCAACACAAAACAAGTATTAGGTCATCTGACACATGCCGCTCTTCATGGGCTTGGCTGTTGGTTCTTCGAGGGCTGACTACTTTTCATACATTTAAACCATTGCAACATTAGTATTAGGTCATGTGACACATGCTGCTCTTCATGGGCTTGGCAGTCGGTTCTTCATGGGCTGACCACTTTGCATACATTTAAACCAACACGACATAAGTATTAGGGCATCTGGCACGTGCCACTCTTCATGGGGTGGCTGTCGGTTCTTCATGGGCTGACCAAATTGCATACAATTAATCCAATGCGAAACAGTTCTTAGGTAATCTGACACGTGCTGCTCTTCATGGGCTTGGCTGTCAGTTCTTCATGGGCTGACCACTTTGCATACATTTAAACCAATGCGACATAAGTATTAGGTCATCTGACATGTGCCGCTCTTCATCAGCTTGGCTGTCGGTTCTTCATGGGCTGACCATTTTGCATACATCTAAACCATCGCAAAACAGGTATTAGGTCATCTCACATGTGCCGCTCTTCATGGGCTTGGCTGTCTGATCTTCATGGGCTGACCACTTTGCATACATTTAAACCATCGTGAAACAAGTGTTAGGTCATCTGACACGTGCCACTCTTCATGGGTTGGCTGTCGGTTCTTCATGGGCTGACCACTTTACATACATTTAAACCATCGCAAAACAAGTATGAGGTCATCTGACAGTTGCCACTCTTCATGGGGTGGCTGTCAGTTCTTCATGGGCTGACCATTTTACATACATTTAAACCATCACGAAACAAGTATTAGGTCATCTGACATGTGCCGCTCTTCATGGGCTTGGCTTCGGTTCTTCATGGGTTGACCACTTTGCATACATTTAAACCAACGCGACATAAGTATTAGGTTCTCTGACACATGCCGCTCTTCATGGGCTTGGCTGTTGGTTCTTCATGGACTGACCACTTTGCATACATTTAAACCATCGCAAAACAAGTATTAGGCCATCTGACACGTGCCGCTCTTCATGGGCTTGGCTGTCGGTTCCTCATGGGCTGACCACTTTGCATACATTTAAACCATCGCAAAACAAGTATTAGGCCATCTGACACGTGCCGCTCTTCATGGGCTTGGCTGTCGGTTCCTCATGGGCTGACCACTTTGCATTCATTTAAATCAACGCGAAACAAGTATTAGGTCATCTGACACGTGCCACTGTTCATGGGTTGGCTGTCGGTTCTTCGTGGGCTGACCATGTTACATAAATTTAAACCATCACGAAACACGTATTAGGTCATCTGACACATGCTGCTCTTTATGATCTTGGCTGTTGGTTCTTCATGGCCTGACCACTTTGCATGCAATTTAACCAACACGACATACGTATTAGGTCATCTGCCGCTCTTCATGGGCTTGGCTGTCGGTTCTTCATGGGCTGACCAGTCTGTATACATTTAAACCACCGCAAAACAAGTATGGGGTCATCTGACACGTACCTCTCTTCAGGGGTTTGACTATCGGTTCTTTATGGGCTGACCACTGTGAATACATTTAAACCATCGCAACATAAGTATTAGGTCATGTGACACATGCTGCTCTTCATGGGCTTGTCCCTCTGCATACATTTAAACCATCGCGAAACAGGTATTTGGTCATCTCACATGTGCTGCTCTTCATGGGCTTGGCTGTCAGATCTTCATGGGCTGACCACTTTGCATACATTTAAACCATCGTGAAACAAGTGTTAGGTCATCTGACACGTGCCACTCTTCATGGGTTGGGTGTCGGTTCTTCATGGGCTGACCACTTTACATACATTTAAACCATCGCAAAACAAGTATTAGGTCATCTGAGAGGTGCCGCTCTTCATGGGATTGGCTGTCAGTTCTTCATGGGCTGGCCACTTTGCATACATTTAAACCATCGCGAAACAAGTATTAGGTCATCTGACACATGCCACTTTTCACAGGCTTGGCTGTCGGTTCTTCATGGACTGACCACTTTACATACATTTAAACCATCGCGAAACAAGTATTAGGTCATCTGACATGTGCCCCTCTTCATGGGCTTGGCTTCGGTTGTTCATGGGCTGACCACGCTGCATACATTTAAACAATGCTACATAAGTATTAGGTCATCTGACACATGCCGCTCTTCATGGGCTTGGCTGTCGGTTCTTCATGGTCTGACCACTTTGCATACATTTAAACCATCGCAAAACAAGTATAAGGTCATCTGACACATGCCGCTCTTCATGGGCTTGGCTGTCGGTTCTTCTTGGGCTGACCCCTTTACATACATTTAATCCATCGTGAATCAAGTATTAGGTCATCTGACATGTGCTGCTCTTCATGGGCTTGGCTGTCGGTGCTTCATGGGCTGACCACTTTGCATACATTTAAACCATCGCGAAACAAGTATTATGTCATCTGACACGTACCTCTCTTCATGGGCTTGTCTGTCAGTTCTTTATGGGCTGACCACTCTGCATACATTTAAACCATCGCAAGATAAGTATTAGGTCATCTGACACATGCTGCTCTTCATGGGCTTGGCTGTCGGTTCTTCATGGGCTGACCACTCTGCATACATTTAAACCATCGCGAAACAGGTATTAGGTCATCTCACATGTGCCGCTCTTCATGGGCTTGACTGTCGGATCTTTATGGGCTGACCACTTAGCATACATTTAAACCATCGTGAAACAAGTGTTAGGACATCTGACACGTGCCACTCTTCATGGGTTGGCTGTCGGTTCTTCATGGGCTGACCACTTTACATACATTTGAACCATCGCAAAACATGTATTAGGTCATCTGACAGGTGCCGCTCTTCATGGGATTGGCTGTCGGTTCTTCATGGGCTGGCCACTTTGCATACATTTAAACCATCGCGAAACAAGTATTAGGTCATCTGACACATGCCGCTTTTCATAGGCTTGGCTGTCGGTTCTTCATGGACTGACCACTTTGCATACATTTAAACCATCGCAAAACAAGTATTAGGTCATCTGATATGAGCCGCTCTTCATGGGCTTGGCTGTCGGTTCTTCATGGGCTGACCACTTTGCATATATTTAAACCATCGCGAAACAAGTATTAGGTCATCTGACATGTGCCACTCTTCATGGGTTGGCTTCGGTTCTTCGTGGGCTGACCACTTCACATAAATTTAAACTGTCGCAAAACACGTATTAGGTCATCTGACACATGCCGCTCTTCAGGGGCTTGGCCTTCGATTCTTCATGGGCTGACCACATTGCGTGCATTTATACCATCGCAAAACAAGTATTAGGTCATCTGACATGTGCTGCTCTTCATGGGCTTGGCTGTCGGTTCTTCATGGGCTGACCACTTTGCATACATTTAATCCATCGTGAAACAAGTATTAGGTCATCTGACAGATGCCACTCCTCACGGGTTGGCTGTCGGTTCTTCGTGGGCTGACCCCTTTACATAAATTTAAACCGTCGCGAAACACGTATTAGGTCATCTGACACATGCCGCTCTTTATGAGATTGGCTGTTGGTTCTTCATGGTCTGAGCACTTTGCATACAATTTAACCAACACGACATACGTATTAGGTCATCTGACATGTGCCGCTCTTCATGGGCTTGGCTGTCGGTTCTTCATGGGCTGACCACTCAGCATACATTTAAACCATCGCAAAGCAAGTATTAGGTCATCTGACACGTACCTGTCTTCATGGGCTCGGCTCTTTATGGACTGACCAATTTGCATACATTTAAACCATCGCAACATATGTATTAGGTCATCTGACACATGGCGCTCTTCATGTTCTTGTCTGTTGGTTCTTCATGGGCTGACCACTTTGCATACATTTAAACCAACACGACATTAGTATTAGGTATTCTGACACATGCCGCTCTTCATGGGCTTGGCTGTCGGTTCTTGGACTGACCACTTTTCATACATTTAAACCATCGCAAAACAAGTTTTAGGTCATCTGACACGTGCCCCTCTTCATGGGCTTGGCTTCAGTTCTTCATGGGCTGACCACTTAGCATACATTTAAACCAATGTGACATAAGTATTAGGTCATCTGATTCATGCCGGTCTTCATGGGCTTGGCTGTCAGTTATTCATGAACTGACCACTTTGCATACATTTAAACCATCGCAAAACAAGTATTAGGTCATCTGAAACGTGCCGCTCTTCATGGGCTTGGCTGTCGGTTCTTCATGGGCTGACCACTTTGCATACATTTAAACCATCACGAATCAAGCATTAGGTCATCTGACATGTGCTGCTCTTCATGGGCTTGGCTGTCGGTTCTTCATAGGCTGACCACTTTGCATACATTTAAACCATCGCGAAACAAGTATTAGGTCATTTGACACAGGCCAATCTTCATGGGTTGGCTGTCGGTTCTTCGTGGGCTGACCACTTTACATATATTTAAACCGTCGCGAAACATGTATTAGGTTATCTGACACATGCCGCTGTTCATGGGCTTGGCTGTCGGTTCTTCAAGGGCTGACCACATTGCATACATATAAACCATCTTGAAACAAGTATTAGGTCATCTGACACGTACCTCTCTTCATGGGCTTGGCTGTCGGTTCTTTATTGGCTGACCACTCTGCATACATTTAAACCATCGCAACATAAGTATTAGGTCATCTGACACATGCTGCTCTTCATGGGCTTGTCTGTCGGTTCTTCATGGGCTGACCACTTTGCATACATTTAAACCAACACAACATAAGTATTCGGTCGTCTGACACTTGCCACTCTTCATGGGTTGGCTGTCGGTTCTTCATGGGCTGACCAATTTGTATACATTTAATCCATTGCGCAACAAGTATTAGGTCATCTGACATGTGCCGCTCTTCATGGCTTTGGCTGTCGCTTCTTCATGGGCTGACCACTTCGCATACATTTAAATCGTCGCGATGTAAGTATTAGGTAATCTGAAACGTGCCACTCTTCATGGGCTTGGCTGTCAGTTCTTCATGGGCTGACCACTTTGCATACATTTAAACCAACACGACATAAGTATTATGTCATCTGACACGTGCCACTCTTCATCGGCTTGGCTGACGGTTCTTCATGGGCTGACCATTTTGCATACATTTAAACCATCGCAAAACATGTATTAGGTCATCTGACACGTGCCAATCTTCATGGGTTGGCTGTCGGTTCTTCATGGGCTGACCACATTGCGTACATTTAAACCATCGAGAAAGAAGTATTAGGTCATCTGACATGTGCTGCTCTTCATGGGCTTGACTGTCGGCTCTTCATGGGCTGACCACTTTGCATACATTTAAACCATCGCGAAACAAGTATTAGGTCATTTGACACGTGCCACTCTTCATGGGTTGACTGTCGGTTCTTCGTGGGCTGACCAGTTTACATAAATTTAAACCGTTGCGAAACACATATTAGGTCATCTTACGCATGTTGCTCTTCATGGGCTTGGCTATTGGTTCTTCTTGCGCTGACCACTCTGCATACATTTATACCATCACAAAACAAGTATTAGGTCATCTGACACGTACCTGTCTTCATGGGCTTGGCTGTCGGTTCTTCGTGGGCTGACCACTTTACATATATTTAAACCATCGCGAAACACGTATTAGGTTATCTGACACATGCCGCTCTTCAAGTTCTTGTCTGTCGGTTCTTCATGGGCTGACCACTTTGCATACATTTAAACCAACGCAACATAAGTATTAGGTCATCTGACACTTGCCACTCTTCTTGGGTTGGCTGTCGGTTCTTCATGGGCTGACCAATTTGCATACATTTAATCCATCGCGTAACAAGTATTAGGTCATCTGACACATGCCGCTCTTCATGGCCTTGGCTGTCGGTTCTTCATGGGCTGACCACTTTGCATACATTTAAACCATCACGAAACAGGTATTATGTCATCTCACATGTGCCGCTCTTCATGGGCTTGGCTGTCGGTTCTTCATGGGCTGACCACATTGCATTTAAACAACTGCGACATCAGTATTAGGTCATATTACATGTGCTGCTCTTCATGGTCTTGGCTGTCGGTTCTTCAAGGACTGACCACATTGCATTTAAACCATCGCAACATAAGTATTAGGTCATATTACATCAGCCACTCTTCATGCGCTTGGCTTTCGGTTCCTCAATGGCTGGCCACATTGCATTTAAACCATCGCAAGATAAGTGTTAGGTCATATGAGATGTGCCCCTCTTCATGTGTATTAAGTATTAGGTCATATTACACATGCTGTTCTTCACGGGCTTGCCTGTCGGTTCTTCCTGGACTGACCGCATTGAATATAAACCATCGCAACATAAGTACTAGGTCATATTACACATTCCGTTCTTCATGGGCTTAGCTGTCGGTTCTTCTCGTGCTCACCACATTCCATTTAAACCATCGCAACATAAGTATTAGGTCATATTACAAGTGCCGCTCTTCATGGACTTGGCTGTCGGTTCTTCAAGGGCTGACCACATTGCATTTAATCCATCGCGACATAAATATTAGGTGATATTACACGTGCTGCTCTTCATGGGCTTCACTGTCCTTTCATCACAGGCAGGCTACATTGCATTTAATCCATCGTGACATAAGTATTAGGTCATATTACATGTGCCGCTGTTCATGGGCTTGGCTGTCAGTTCTTCATGGGTTGACAACATTGCATTTAATTCATCATGACATAAGTATTAGTTCATATTACATGTGCCACTCTTCATGAGCTTGGCTGTCGGTTCCTCACCGGTTGACCACATTGCATTTAAATCATCGCTACATAAGTAGTAGGTCATATTACACGTGTCCCTCTTCATGGGCTTGGCTGTTGGTTCTTCATGAGCTGACCACATTGCATTTAAACCATCGCAACATAAGATTTAGGTTACATTACATATGCCGCTCTTCATGGGCTTGGCTGTCGGTTCTTCACCGGCTCATGACATTGCATTTAAACCATCGCGACATAAGTATTATGTCATATTACATGTGCCGCTCTTCGTGGGCTTGGCTGTCGGTTCTTCACAGGCTGACCACATTGCATTTAAACCATCACGAGATAAGCGTTATGTCATATTACATGTGCCGCTCTTCATGGGCTTGGCTGTCGGTTCTTCACGGACTGACCACATTGCATATAGACCATCGCAATATAAGTATTATGTCATATTGTACATGCAACTCTTCATTGGCTTGGCTGGCAGTTCTCCACAAGCTGACCATCGACAGCCAAGCGCATGAAGAGTGCCCCATGTAATATGACCGAATACTTATGTTGTGATTGCTTAAATGCAATGTTTTCAGCCTGTGAACAACCGACCGCAAGGCCCATGAAGAGCGGCATGTAATATGACTCAATACTTTTGTTGTGATGGTTTAAATGTAATGTGCTCAGACCGTGAAGAACCAACAGCCAAGGCCATGAGGAGAGGCACGTTTAATATGACCTAATACTTATGTCGTGATGATTTAAATGCAATGTGGTCAGCCCATGAGGAACCGATAGCCTAGCCCATGAAGAGCGGCACATGTAATATGACGTAATACTTATGTCGCGATGGTTTAAATGCAATGTGATCAACCCATGGAGAGCCGACAGCCAAGCCCATGAAGAGCTGCACATGTAATATGACCTAATACTTATGACGCGGTGATTTAAATGCAAGGTGGTCAGCCCGTGAAGAACCAACAGCCAAGCCCATGAAGAGTGGCACATGTAATATGACCTAATACTTATGTCGTGATGGTTTAAATGCAATGTCGTCAGCCCGCGAAGAACCAACAGGAAAGCCCTATAAGAGCGGCATGTGTAATATGACCTAATACTTATGTCATGATAGTATAAATGCAATGCGGTCAGCCCGAGAAGAACCGACACCCAAGCCCATGAACAGTGGCAGATGTAATATTACCTAATACTTATGTTATGATGGTTTAAATGCAATGTGTTGAGCCCATGAAGAACTGATAGCCTAGCCCAAGAAGAGTGGCACATGTAATATGACCAAATACTGATGTCACATTCCATTTAAACCATCGTGACATAAGTATTTGGTTATATTAAATGTGCTGCCCTTCATGGGCTTGGCTTTCGGTTCTTCACGGGCTGACTGCATTGCATTGAAACCATCGTGAAATAAGTATTAGGTCATATTACACGTGCCACACTTCTACGGCTTGGCTGTTGGTTCTCACGGGCTGACCACTTTGCATGTAAACCATCGCAACATGAGTATTAGGTCATATTACACATGTCGCTCTTCATGGGCCTGGTTGTCGGTTCTTCATGGTCTTACCACTTTGCATTTAAATCATCACGACATAAGTATTAGGTCATATGACATGTGCCACTCTTCATGGGTTTGGCTGTCGGTTCTTCATGGTCTTACCACATTGCATTTAAATCATCACGACATAAGTATTAGATCATATTACATGTGCCACTCTTCATGTGTTAGGCTGTAGGTTCTTCACAGGCTGACCATATTGCATTTAAACCATCACGACATAAGTATTAGGTCATATTACACAGGCTGCTCTTCGCGGGCTTGGCTTTAAGTTCCTCATTGGCTGGCCACATTGCATTTAAAGCATCGCGGCATATGTATTAGGTCATATTACACGTTCCGCTCTTCTTGGGTTGGCTGTCGGTTCTTCACGGGCTAACCACATTGCATTTAAACCATCGCGTCATGACTATTATGTCATATTACACATGCCACTCTTCATTGGCTTGGCTGTCTGTTCGTCACAGGCTGACCACCTTCCATTTAATCCATCACGAGATAAGTGTTAGGTCACATTAGATGTGCCGCTCTTCATGTGCTTGGCTGTCGGTTCTTCACGGGCTGACCACATTGCATTTAACTCATCACGACATAAGTATTAGGTCATATTACATCAGCCGCTCTTCATGGGCTTGGCTTTCGGTTCCTCATTGGCTGGCCACATTGCATTTAAACCATCACAACATAACTATTAGGTCATACTAAACATGCCACTCTTCATGGGCTTTGCTGTCAGTTCTTCACGGACTGACCACATTGCATTTAAACCAACGCAACATAAGTATTAGGTCATCTGACATGTGCGGCTCTTCATGGGCTTGGCTGTGGGTTCTTCATGTGCTGATCACCTTGCATACATTTAAACCATCGCAAAACAAGTATTAGGTCATCTGACACATGCCACTCTTCATGGGCTTGGCTGTCGGTTCTTCGAGGGCTGACTACTTTTCATACATTTAAACCATCGCAACATAAGTATTAGGTGATGTGACACATGCTGCTCTTCATGGGCTTGGCAGTCGGTTCTTCATGGGCTCTCCACTTTGCATACATTTAAACCAACACGACATAAGTATTAGGGCATCTGGCACGTGCCACTCTTCATGGGTTGGCTGTCGGTCCTTCATGGGCTGACCACTTTACATACATTTAAACCATCGCGAAACAAGTGTTAGGTCATCTGACACGTGCCACTCTTCATGGGTTGGCTGTCGATTCTTCATGGGCTGACCATTTTACATATATATGAACCATCGCGAAACAAATGTTAGGTCATCTGACACGTGCCACTCTTCATGGGCTTGGCTGTCGGTTCTTCATGGGCTGACTGCTTTACATACATTTAAACCATCGCGAAACAAGTATTAGATCATCTGACACGTGCAGCTCTTCATGGGCTTGGGTGTCAGTTCTTCATGGGCTGACCACTTTGCATACATTTAAACCAACACGTCATAAGTATTAGGTCATCTGACATGTGCAGCTCTTCATGGGCTTGTCTGTCGGTTCTTCATGGGCTGACCACCTTGCATACATTTAAACCAATGCAAAACAAGTATTAGGTCATCTGACAGGTGCCGCTCTTCATGGGCTTGTCTGTCGGTTCTTCATAGGATGACCACTTTGCATACATTCAAACCAACGCAACATAAGTATTAGGTCGTCTGACACTTGCCACTCTTCATGGGTTGGCTGTCGGTTCTTCATGGGCTGACGAAATTGCGTACAATTAATCCAATGCGAAACAAGTCTTAGGTAATCTGACACGTGCCGCTCTTCATGGGCTTGGCTGTCAGTTCTTGATGGGCTTACCACTTTGCATACATTTAAACCAACGCGACATAAGTATTAGGATATCTGACATGTGCCGCTCTTCATCGGCTTGGCTGTCGGTTCTTCGAGGGCTGACTACTTTTCATACATTTAAACCATCGCAACATAAGTATTAGGTCATGTGACACATGCTGCTCTTCATGGGCTTGGCAGTCAGTTCTTCATGGGCTGACCACTTTGCATACATTTAAACCAACACGACATAAGTATTAGTGCATCTGGCACGTGCCACTCTTCAAGGGTTGGCTGTTGGTCCTTCATGGGCTGACCACTTTACATACATTTAAACCATCGCGAAACAAGTGTTAGGTCATCTGACACGTGCCACTCTTCATGGGTTGGCTGTCGGTTCTTCATGGGCTGACCATTTTACATATATATAAACCATCGCGAAACAAATGTTAGGTCATCTGACACGTGCCACTCTTCATGGGCTTGGCTGTCAGTTCTTCATGGGCTGACCACCTTGCATACATCTAAACCATCGCGAAACAGGTATTAGGTCATCTCACATGTGCCGCTCTTCATGGGCTTGGCTCTCTGATCGTCATGGGCTGACCACTTTGCATACATTTAAACCATCGTGAAACAAGTGTTAGGTCATCTGACACGTGCCACTCTTCATGGGTTGGCTGTTGGTTCTTCATGGGCTGACCACTTTACATTCATTTAAACCATCGCAAAACAAATATTAGGTCATCTGACAGTTGCCACTCTTCATGGGGTGGCTGTCAGTTCTTCATGGGCTGACCATTTTACATACATTTAAACCATCACGAAACAAGTATTAGGTCATCTGACATGTGCCTCTCTTGATGGGCTTGGCTTCGGTTCTTCATGGGCTGACCACTTTGCATACATTTAAACCAACGCGACATAAGTATTAGGTTCTCTGACACATGCCGCTCTTCATGGGCTTGGCTGTTGGTTCTTCATGGACTGACCACTTTGCATACATTTAAACCATCACAAAACAAGTATTAGGCCATCTGACACGTGCCGCTGTTCATGGGCTTGGCTGTCGGTTCCTCATGGGCTGACCACTTTGCATACATTTAACCCATCGCAAAACAAGTATTAGGTCATCTGACATGTGCTGCTCTTCTTGGGCTTGGCTGTTGGTTCTTCATGAGCTGACCACTTTGCACTCATTTAAACCATCGCAAAACAAGTATTAGGTCATCTGACACGTGGCACTGTTCATGGGTTGGCTGGCGGTTCTTCGTGGGCTGACCACATTACATAAATTTAAACCATCGCGAAACACGTATTAGGTCATCTGACATATGCCGCTCTTTATGAGCTTGGCTGTTGGTTCTTCATGGGCTGACCACTTTGCATACAATTTAACCAACACAACATACGTATTAGGACATCTGCCGCTCTTCATGGGCTTGGCTGTCGGTTCTTCATGGGCTGACCAGTCTGCATACATTTAAACCACCGCAAAACACGTATTAGGTCATCTGACACGTACCTCTCTTCATGGGTTTGACTATCGGTTCTTTATGGGCTGACCACTCTGAATACATTTAAACCATCGCAACATAAGTATTAGGTCATGTGACACATGCTGCTCTTCATGGGCTTGGCTGTCGGTTCTTCATGGGCTGACCCTCTGCATACATTTAAACCATTGCGAAACAGGTATTTGGTTATCTCACATGTGCTGCTCTTCATGGGCTTGGCTGTCAGATCTTCATGGGCTGACCACTTTGCATACATTTAAACCATCGTGAAACAAGTGTTAGGTCATCTGACATGTGCCACTCTTCATGGGTTGGCTGTCGGTTCTTCATGGGCTGACCACTTTACATACATTTAAACCATCGCAAAACAAGTATTAGGTCCTCTGACACGTGCCACTCTTCATAGGCTTGGCTGTCGTTTCTTCATGGACTCACCACTTTTCATACATTTAAACCATCGTAAAACAAGTATTAGGTCATCTGACATGTGCCGCTCTTGATGGGCTTGGCTTCGGTTGTTCATGGGCTGACCACGTTGCATACATTTAAACAATGCTACATAAGTATTTGGTCATCTGACACATGCCGCTCTTCATGGGCTTGGCTGTCAGTTCTTCATGGACTGACCACTTTGCATACCTTTAAACCATCGCAAAACAAGTATTAGGTCATCTGACACATGCCGCTCTTCATGGGCTTGGCTGTCGTTTCTTCATGGGCTGACCACTTTGCATACATTTAATCCATCGTGAAACAAGTATTAGGTCATCTGACATGTGCTGCTCTTCATGGGCTTGGCTGTCGGTTCTTCATGGGCTGACCACTTTGCATACATTTAAACCATCGCCAAACAAGTATTAGGTCATCTGACACGTACCTCTCTTCATGGGCTTGGCTGTCGGTTTTTTATGGGCTGACCACCTTGCATACATTTAAACCAACGCAAAACAAGTATTAGGTCATCTGACATGTGCTGCTCTTCATGGGCTTGGCTGTCGGTTCTTCATGGGCTGACCACTTTGCATACATTTAAACCATCGCGAAACATGTATTAGCTCATCTGACATGTGCTGCTCTTCATGGGCTTCGTTGTCGGTTCTTCATTTGCTGACCACTTTGCATACATTTAAACCATCGCGAAACAAGTATTAGGTCGTCTGACATGTGCCACTCTTCATGGGTTGGCTGTTGCTCCTTTGTGGGCTGACCACATTACATAAATTTAAACTGTCAGGAAACACGTATTAGGTCATCTGACAAATGCTGCTCTTTATGAGCTTGGCTGTTGGTTCTTCATGGGCTGACCACTTTGCATGCAATATAAACAACATGACATAAGTATTAGGTCATCTATTTAAACCACCGTGACATAAGTATTAGGTCATATTACACGTGCCACACTCTAGGGCTTGGCTGTTGGTTCTTCACGGGCTGACCACATTGCATTTAAACCATCGCAACATGAGTATTAGGCCATATTACACGTGCCGCTCTTCATGTGCATGGCTGTCGGTTCTTCATGGTCTTACCAGATTGCATTTGAATCATCACGACATAAGTATAAGGTCATATTGCATGTGCCACTCTTCATGGGTTTCACTGTTGGTTCTTCACGGGCTGACCATATTGCATTTAAACCATCACAACATAAGTATTAGGTCATATTACACATGCCGCTCTTCAAGGGCTTGGCTTTCGGTTCCTCATTGGCTGGCCACATTGCATTTCAACCATCGCGACATAAGTATTAAGTCATATTACACGTTCCTCTGTTCTTGGGCTTGGCTGTTGGTTCTTCAAGGGCTGACCACGTTGCATTTAAATCATCGCGTCATAAGTATTATGTCATATTACACATGCCGCTCTTCATGGGCTTGGCTTTCGGTTCTTCACGGGCTGACCACATTGCATTTAAACCACTGCGACATAAGTATTAGGTCATGTTACATGTGCTGCTCTTCATGGTCTTGGCTGTCGGTTCTTCAAGGACTGACCACATTGCATTTAAACCATCGCAACATAAGTATCAGGTCATATTACATCAGCCACTCTTCATGCGCTTGGCTTTCGGTTCCTCAATGGCTGGCCACATTGCATTTAAACCATCGCAAGATAAGTGTTAGGTCATATTAGATGTGCCCCTCTTCATGTGTATTAAGTATTAGGTCATATTACACATGCTGTTCTTCATGGGCTTGCCTGTCGGTTCTTCCTGGACTGACTGCATTGAATATAAACCATCGCAACGTAAGTACTAGGTCATATTACACTTTCCGTTCTTCATGGGCTTAGCTGTCGGTTCTTCTCGTGCTCAGCACATTCCTTTTAAACCATCGCGACATAAGTATTAGGTCATATTACAAGTGCCGCTCTTCATGGACTTGGCTGTCGGTTCTTCACGGGCTGACCACATTGCATTTAATCCATCACGACATAAGTATTAGGTCATATTACATGTGCCGCTCTTCATGGGCTTGGCTGTCAGTTCTTCATGGGTTGACAACATTGCATTTAATTCATCATGACATAAGTATTAGTTCGTATTACATGTGCCACTCTTCATGAGCTTGGCTGTCGGTTCCTCACCGGTTGACCACATTGCATTTAAATCATCACTACATAAGTAGTAGGTCATATTACACGTGTCCCTCTTCATGGGCTTGGCTGTTGGTTCTTCATGAGCTGACCACATTGCATTTAAACCATCGCAACATAAGATTTAGGTTATATTACATATGCCGCTCTTCATGGGCTTGGCTGTCGGTTCTTCACCGGCTCACGACATTGCATTTAAACCATCGCGACATAAGTATTATGTCATATTACATGTGCCGCTCTTCGTGGGCTTGGCTGTCAGTTCTTCACAGGCTGACCACATTGCATTTAAACCATCACGAGATAAGCGTTATGTCATATTACATGTGCCGCTCTTCATGGGCTTGGCTGTCGGTTCTTCACGGACTGACCACATTGCATATAGATCATCGCAATATAAGTATTATGTCATATTGTACATGCAACTCTTCATTGGCTTGGCTGGCAGTTCTCCACAAGCTGACCATCGACAGCCAAGCGCATGAAGAGTGGCCCATGTAATATGACCTAATACTTATGTTGTGATTTCTTAAATGCAATGTTTTCAGCCTGTGAACAACCGACCGCAAGGCCCATGAAGAGCGGCATGTAATATGACTCAATACTTTTGTTGTGATGGTTTAAATGTAATGTGCTCAGACCGTGAAGAACCAACAGCCAAGGCAATGAGGAGAGGCATGTGTAATATGACCTAATACTTATGTCGTGATGATTTAAATGCAATGTGGTCAGCCCATGAGGAACCGATAGCCTAGCCCATGAAGAGCGGCACATGTAATATGACGTAATACTTATGTCGCGAAGGTTTGAATGCAATGTGATCAGCCCATGGAGAGCTGACAGCCAAGCCCATGAAGAGCTGCACATGTAATATGACCTAATACTTATGACGCGGTGATTTAAATGCAAGGTGGTCAGCCCGTGAAGAACCAACAGCCAAGCCCATGAAGAGTGGCACATGTAATATGACCTAATACTTATGTCGTGATGGTTTAAATGCAATGTCGACAGCCCGCGAAGAACCAACAGGAAAGCCCTATAAGAGCGGCATGTGTAATATGACCTAATACTTATGTCATGATAGTATAAATGCAATGCGGTCAGCCCGAGAAGAACCGACACCCAAGCCCATGAACAGTGGCAGATGTAATATTACCTAATACTTATGTTATGATGGTTTAAATGCAATGTGTTGAGCCCATGAAGAACTGATAGCCTAGCCCAAGAAGAGTGGCACATGTAATATGACCAAATACTGATGTCACATTCCATTTAAACCATTGTGACATAAGTATTTGGTCATATTAAATGTGCTGCCCTTCATGGGCTTGGCTTTCGGTTCTTCACGGGCTGACTGCATTGCATTGAAACCATCGTGAAATAAGTATTAGGTCATATTACACGTGCCACACTTCTACGGCTTGGCTGTTGGTTCTCACAGGCTGACCACATTGCATTTAAACCATCGCAACATGAGTATTAGGTCATATTACACATGTCGCTGTTCATGGGCCTGGCTGTCGGTTCTTCATGGTCTTACCACTTTGCATTTAAATCATCACGACATAAGTATTAGGTCATATGACATGTGCCACTCATGGGTTTGGCTGTCGGTTCTTCATGGTCTTACCACATTGCATTTAAATCATCACGACATAAGTATTAGATCATATTACATGTGCCACTCTTCATGTGTTTGGCTTTAGGTTCTTCACAGGCAGACCATATTGCATTTAAACAATCACGACATAAGTATTAGGTCATATTACACAGGCTGCTCTTCGCGGGCTTGGCTTTAAGTTCCTCATTGGCTGGCCACATTGCATTTAAAGCATCGCGGCATAAGTATTAGGTCATATTACACGTTCCGCTCTTCTTGGGCTTGGCTGTCGGTTCTTCACGGGCTAACCACATTGCATTTAAACCATCGCGTCATGACTATTATGTCATATTACACATGCCACTCTTCATTGGCTTGGCTGTCTGTTCGTCACAGGCTGACCACCTTCCATTTAATCCATCACGAGATAAGCGTTATGTCATATTACATGTGCCGCTCTTCATGGGCTTGGCTGTCGGTTCTTCACGGACTGACCACATTGCATATAGACCATCGCAATATAAGTATTATGTCATATTGTACATGCAACTCTTCATTGGCTTGGCTGGCAGTTCTCCACAAGCTGACCATCGACAGCCAAGCGCATGAAGAGTGCCCCATGTAATATGACCGAATACTTATGTTGTGATTGCTTAAATGCAATGTTTTCAGCCTGTGAACAACCGACCGCAAGGCCCATGAAGAGCGGCATGTAATATGACTCAATACTTTTGTTGTGATGGTTTAAATGTAATGTGCTCAGACCGTGAAGAACCAACAGCCAAGGCCATGAGGAGAGGCACGTTTAATATGACCTAATACTTATGTCGTGATGATTTAAATGCAATGTGGTCAGCCCATGAGGAACCGATAGCCTAGCCCATGAAGAGCGGCACATGTAATATGACGTAATACTTATGTCGCGATGGTTTAAATGCAATGTGATCAACCCATGGAGAGCCGACAGCCAAGCCCATGAAGAGCTGCACATGTAATATGACCTAATACTTATGACGCGGTGATTTAAATGCAAGGTGGTCAGCCCGTGAAGAACCAACAGCCAAGCCCATGAAGAGTGGCACATGTAATATGACCTAATACTTATGTCGTGATGGTTTAAATGCAATGTCGTCAGCCCGCGAAGAACCAACAGGAAAGCCCTATAAGAGCGGCATGTGTAATATGACCTAATACTTATGTCATGATAGTATAAATGCAATGCGGTCAGCCCGAGAAGAACCGACACCCAAGCCCATGAACAGTGGCAGATGTAATATTACCTAATACTTATGTTATGATGGTTTAAATGCAATGTGTTGAGCCCATGAAGAACTGATAGCCTAGCCCAAGAAGAGTGGCACATGTAATATGACCAAATACTGATGTCACATTCCATTTAAACCATCGTGACATAAGTATTTGGTTATATTAAATGTGCTGCCCTTCATGGGCTTGGCTTTCGGTTCTTCACGGGCTGACTGCATTGCATTGAAACCATCGTGAAATAAGTATTAGGTCATATTACACGTGCCACACTTCTACGGCTTGGCTGTTGGTTCTCACGGGCTGACCACTTTGCATGTAAACCATCGCAACATGAGTATTAGGTCATATTACACATGTCGCTCTTCATGGGCCTGGTTGTCGGTTCTTCATGGTCTTACCACTTTGCATTTAAATCATCACGACATAAGTATTAGGTCATATGACATGTGCCACTCTTCATGGGTTTGGCTGTCGGTTCTTCATGGTCTTACCACATTGCATTTAAATCATCACGACATAAGTATTAGATCATATTACATGTGCCACTCTTCATGTGTTAGGCTGTAGGTTCTTCACAGGCTGACCATATTGCATTTAAACCATCACGACATAAGTATTAGGTCATATTACACAGGCTGCTCTTCGCGGGCTTGGCTTTAAGTTCCTCATTGGCTGGCCACATTGCATTTAAAGCATCGCGGCATATGTATTAGGTCATATTACACGTTCCGCTCTTCTTGGGTTGGCTGTCGGTTCTTCACGGGCTAACCACATTGCATTTAAACCATCGCGTCATGACTATTATGTCATATTACACATGCCACTCTTCATTGGCTTGGCTGTCTGTTCGTCACAGGCTGACCACCTTCCATTTAATCCATCACGAGATAAGTGTTAGGTCACATTAGATGTGCCGCTCTTCATGTGCTTGGCTGTCGGTTCTTCACGGGCTGACCACATTGCATTTAACTCATCACGACATAAGTATTAGGTCATATTACATCAGCCGCTCTTCATGGGCTTGGCTTTCGGTTCCTCATTGGCTGGCCACATTGCATTTAAACCATCACAACATAACTATTAGGTCATACTAAACATGCCACTCTTCATGGGCTTTGCTGTCAGTTCTTCACGGACTGACCACATTGCATTTAAACCAACGCAACATAAGTATTAGGTCATCTGACATGTGCGGCTCTTCATGGGCTTGGCTGTGGGTTCTTCATGTGCTGATCACCTTGCATACATTTAAACCATCGCAAAACAAGTATTAGGTCATCTGACACATGCCACTCTTCATGGGCTTGGCTGTCGGTTCTTCGAGGGCTGACTACTTTTCATACATTTAAACCATCGCAACATAAGTATTAGGTGATGTGACACATGCTGCTCTTCATGGGCTTGGCAGTCGGTTCTTCATGGGCTCTCCACTTTGCATACATTTAAACCAACACGACATAAGTATTAGGGCATCTGGCACGTGCCACTCTTCATGGGTTGGCTGTCGGTCCTTCATGGGCTGACCACTTTACATACATTTAAACCATCGCGAAACAAGTGTTAGGTCATCTGACACGTGCCACTCTTCATGGGTTGGCTGTCGATTCTTCATGGGCTGACCATTTTACATATATATGAACCATCGCGAAACAAATGTTAGGTCATCTGACACGTGCCACTCTTCATGGGCTTGGCTGTCGGTTCTTCATGGGCTGACTGCTTTACATACATTTAAACCATCGCGAAACAAGTATTAGATCATCTGACACGTGCAGCTCTTCATGGGCTTGGGTGTCAGTTCTTCATGGGCTGACCACTTTGCATACATTTAAACCAACACGTCATAAGTATTAGGTCATCTGACATGTGCAGCTCTTCATGGGCTTGTCTGTCGGTTCTTCATGGGCTGACCACCTTGCATACATTTAAACCAATGCAAAACAAGTATTAGGTCATCTGACAGGTGCCGCTCTTCATGGGCTTGTCTGTCGGTTCTTCATAGGATGACCACTTTGCATACATTCAAACCAACGCAACATAAGTATTAGGTCGTCTGACACTTGCCACTCTTCATGGGTTGGCTGTCGGTTCTTCATGGGCTGACGAAATTGCGTACAATTAATCCAATGCGAAACAAGTCTTAGGTAATCTGACACGTGCCGCTCTTCATGGGCTTGGCTGTCAGTTCTTGATGGGCTTACCACTTTGCATACATTTAAACCAACGCGACATAAGTATTAGGATATCTGACATGTGCCGCTCTTCATCGGCTTGGCTGTCGGTTCTTCGAGGGCTGACTACTTTTCATACATTTAAACCATCGCAACATAAGTATTAGGTCATGTGACACATGCTGCTCTTCATGGGCTTGGCAGTCAGTTCTTCATGGGCTGACCACTTTGCATACATTTAAACCAACACGACATAAGTATTAGTGCATCTGGCACGTGCCACTCTTCAAGGGTTGGCTGTTGGTCCTTCATGGGCTGACCACTTTACATACATTTAAACCATCGCGAAACAAGTGTTAGGTCATCTGACACGTGCCACTCTTCATGGGTTGGCTGTCGGTTCTTCATGGGCTGACCATTTTACATATATATAAACCATCGCGAAACAAATGTTAGGTCATCTGACACGTGCCACTCTTCATGGGCTTGGCTGTCAGTTCTTCATGGGCTGACCACCTTGCATACATCTAAACCATCGCGAAACAGGTATTAGGTCATCTCACATGTGCCGCTCTTCATGGGCTTGGCTCTCTGATCGTCATGGGCTGACCACTTTGCATACATTTAAACCATCGTGAAACAAGTGTTAGGTCATCTGACACGTGCCACTCTTCATGGGTTGGCTGTTGGTTCTTCATGGGCTGACCACTTTACATTCATTTAAACCATCGCAAAACAAATATTAGGTCATCTGACAGTTGCCACTCTTCATGGGGTGGCTGTCAGTTCTTCATGGGCTGACCATTTTACATACATTTAAACCATCACGAAACAAGTATTAGGTCATCTGACATGTGCCTCTCTTGATGGGCTTGGCTTCGGTTCTTCATGGGCTGACCACTTTGCATACATTTAAACCAACGCGACATAAGTATTAGGTTCTCTGACACATGCCGCTCTTCATGGGCTTGGCTGTTGGTTCTTCATGGACTGACCACTTTGCATACATTTAAACCATCACAAAACAAGTATTAGGCCATCTGACACGTGCCGCTGTTCATGGGCTTGGCTGTCGGTTCCTCATGGGCTGACCACTTTGCATACATTTAACCCATCGCAAAACAAGTATTAGGTCATCTGACATGTGCTGCTCTTCTTGGGCTTGGCTGTTGGTTCTTCATGAGCTGACCACTTTGCACTCATTTAAACCATCGCAAAACAAGTATTAGGTCATCTGACACGTGGCACTGTTCATGGGTTGGCTGGCGGTTCTTCGTGGGCTGACCACATTACATAAATTTAAACCATCGCGAAACACGTATTAGGTCATCTGACATATGCCGCTCTTTATGAGCTTGGCTGTTGGTTCTTCATGGGCTGACCACTTTGCATACAATTTAACCAACACAACATACGTATTAGGACATCTGCCGCTCTTCATGGGCTTGGCTGTCGGTTCTTCATGGGCTGACCAGTCTGCATACATTTAAACCACCGCAAAACACGTATTAGGTCATCTGACACGTACCTCTCTTCATGGGTTTGACTATCGGTTCTTTATGGGCTGACCACTCTGAATACATTTAAACCATCGCAACATAAGTATTAGGTCATGTGACACATGCTGCTCTTCATGGGCTTGGCTGTCGGTTCTTCATGGGCTGACCCTCTGCATACATTTAAACCATTGCGAAACAGGTATTTGGTTATCTCACATGTGCTGCTCTTCATGGGCTTGGCTGTCAGATCTTCATGGGCTGACCACTTTGCATACATTTAAACCATCGTGAAACAAGTGTTAGGTCATCTGACATGTGCCACTCTTCATGGGTTGGCTGTCGGTTCTTCATGGGCTGACCACTTTACATACATTTAAACCATCGCAAAACAAGTATTAGGTCCTCTGACACGTGCCACTCTTCATAGGCTTGGCTGTCGTTTCTTCATGGACTCACCACTTTTCATACATTTAAACCATCGTAAAACAAGTATTAGGTCATCTGACATGTGCCGCTCTTGATGGGCTTGGCTTCGGTTGTTCATGGGCTGACCACGTTGCATACATTTAAACAATGCTACATAAGTATTTGGTCATCTGACACATGCCGCTCTTCATGGGCTTGGCTGTCAGTTCTTCATGGACTGACCACTTTGCATACCTTTAAACCATCGCAAAACAAGTATTAGGTCATCTGACACATGCCGCTCTTCATGGGCTTGGCTGTCGTTTCTTCATGGGCTGACCACTTTGCATACATTTAATCCATCGTGAAACAAGTATTAGGTCATCTGACATGTGCTGCTCTTCATGGGCTTGGCTGTCGGTTCTTCATGGGCTGACCACTTTGCATACATTTAAACCATCGCCAAACAAGTATTAGGTCATCTGACACGTACCTCTCTTCATGGGCTTGGCTGTCGGTTTTTTATGGGCTGACCACCTTGCATACATTTAAACCAACGCAAAACAAGTATTAGGTCATCTGACATGTGCTGCTCTTCATGGGCTTGGCTGTCGGTTCTTCATGGGCTGACCACTTTGCATACATTTAAACCATCGCGAAACATGTATTAGCTCATCTGACATGTGCTGCTCTTCATGGGCTTCGTTGTCGGTTCTTCATTTGCTGACCACTTTGCATACATTTAAACCATCGCGAAACAAGTATTAGGTCGTCTGACATGTGCCACTCTTCATGGGTTGGCTGTTGCTCCTTTGTGGGCTGACCACATTACATAAATTTAAACTGTCAGGAAACACGTATTAGGTCATCTGACAAATGCTGCTCTTTATGAGCTTGGCTGTTGGTTCTTCATGGGCTGACCACTTTGCATGCAATATAAACAACATGACATAAGTATTAGGTCATCTATTTAAACCACCGTGACATAAGTATTAGGTCATATTACACGTGCCACACTCTAGGGCTTGGCTGTTGGTTCTTCACGGGCTGACCACATTGCATTTAAACCATCGCAACATGAGTATTAGGCCATATTACACGTGCCGCTCTTCATGTGCATGGCTGTCGGTTCTTCATGGTCTTACCAGATTGCATTTGAATCATCACGACATAAGTATAAGGTCATATTGCATGTGCCACTCTTCATGGGTTTCACTGTTGGTTCTTCACGGGCTGACCATATTGCATTTAAACCATCACAACATAAGTATTAGGTCATATTACACATGCCGCTCTTCAAGGGCTTGGCTTTCGGTTCCTCATTGGCTGGCCACATTGCATTTCAACCATCGCGACATAAGTATTAAGTCATATTACACGTTCCTCTGTTCTTGGGCTTGGCTGTTGGTTCTTCAAGGGCTGACCACGTTGCATTTAAATCATCGCGTCATAAGTATTATGTCATATTACACATGCCGCTCTTCATGGGCTTGGCTTTCGGTTCTTCACGGGCTGACCACATTGCATTTAAACCACTGCGACATAAGTATTAGGTCATGTTACATGTGCTGCTCTTCATGGTCTTGGCTGTCGGTTCTTCAAGGACTGACCACATTGCATTTAAACCATCGCAACATAAGTATCAGGTCATATTACATCAGCCACTCTTCATGCGCTTGGCTTTCGGTTCCTCAATGGCTGGCCACATTGCATTTAAACCATCGCAAGATAAGTGTTAGGTCATATTAGATGTGCCCCTCTTCATGTGTATTAAGTATTAGGTCATATTACACATGCTGTTCTTCATGGGCTTGCCTGTCGGTTCTTCCTGGACTGACTGCATTGAATATAAACCATCGCAACGTAAGTACTAGGTCATATTACACTTTCCGTTCTTCATGGGCTTAGCTGTCGGTTCTTCTCGTGCTCAGCACATTCCTTTTAAACCATCGCGACATAAGTATTAGGTCATATTACAAGTGCCGCTCTTCATGGACTTGGCTGTCGGTTCTTCACGGGCTGACCACATTGCATTTAATCCATCACGACATAAGTATTAGGTCATATTACATGTGCCGCTCTTCATGGGCTTGGCTGTCAGTTCTTCATGGGTTGACAACATTGCATTTAATTCATCATGACATAAGTATTAGTTCGTATTACATGTGCCACTCTTCATGAGCTTGGCTGTCGGTTCCTCACCGGTTGACCACATTGCATTTAAATCATCACTACATAAGTAGTAGGTCATATTACACGTGTCCCTCTTCATGGGCTTGGCTGTTGGTTCTTCATGAGCTGACCACATTGCATTTAAACCATCGCAACATAAGATTTAGGTTATATTACATATGCCGCTCTTCATGGGCTTGGCTGTCGGTTCTTCACCGGCTCACGACATTGCATTTAAACCATCGCGACATAAGTATTATGTCATATTACATGTGCCGCTCTTCGTGGGCTTGGCTGTCAGTTCTTCACAGGCTGACCACATTGCATTTAAACCATCACGAGATAAGCGTTATGTCATATTACATGTGCCGCTCTTCATGGGCTTGGCTGTCGGTTCTTCACGGACTGACCACATTGCATATAGATCATCGCAATATAAGTATTATGTCATATTGTACATGCAACTCTTCATTGGCTTGGCTGGCAGTTCTCCACAAGCTGACCATCGACAGCCAAGCGCATGAAGAGTGGCCCATGTAATATGACCTAATACTTATGTTGTGATTTCTTAAATGCAATGTTTTCAGCCTGTGAACAACCGACCGCAAGGCCCATGAAGAGCGGCATGTAATATGACTCAATACTTTTGTTGTGATGGTTTAAATGTAATGTGCTCAGACCGTGAAGAACCAACAGCCAAGGCAATGAGGAGAGGCATGTGTAATATGACCTAATACTTATGTCGTGATGATTTAAATGCAATGTGGTCAGCCCATGAGGAACCGATAGCCTAGCCCATGAAGAGCGGCACATGTAATATGACGTAATACTTATGTCGCGAAGGTTTGAATGCAATGTGATCAGCCCATGGAGAGCTGACAGCCAAGCCCATGAAGAGCTGCACATGTAATATGACCTAATACTTATGACGCGGTGATTTAAATGCAAGGTGGTCAGCCCGTGAAGAACCAACAGCCAAGCCCATGAAGAGTGGCACATGTAATATGACCTAATACTTATGTCGTGATGGTTTAAATGCAATGTCGACAGCCCGCGAAGAACCAACAGGAAAGCCCTATAAGAGCGGCATGTGTAATATGACCTAATACTTATGTCATGATAGTATAAATGCAATGCGGTCAGCCCGAGAAGAACCGACACCCAAGCCCATGAACAGTGGCAGATGTAATATTACCTAATACTTATGTTATGATGGTTTAAATGCAATGTGTTGAGCCCATGAAGAACTGATAGCCTAGCCCAAGAAGAGTGGCACATGTAATATGACCAAATACTGATGTCACATTCCATTTAAACCATTGTGACATAAGTATTTGGTCATATTAAATGTGCTGCCCTTCATGGGCTTGGCTTTCGGTTCTTCACGGGCTGACTGCATTGCATTGAAACCATCGTGAAATAAGTATTAGGTCATATTACACGTGCCACACTTCTACGGCTTGGCTGTTGGTTCTCACAGGCTGACCACATTGCATTTAAACCATCGCAACATGAGTATTAGGTCATATTACACATGTCGCTGTTCATGGGCCTGGCTGTCGGTTCTTCATGGTCTTACCACTTTGCATTTAAATCATCACGACATAAGTATTAGGTCATATGACATGTGCCACTCATGGGTTTGGCTGTCGGTTCTTCATGGTCTTACCACATTGCATTTAAATCATCACGACATAAGTATTAGATCATATTACATGTGCCACTCTTCATGTGTTTGGCTTTAGGTTCTTCACAGGCAGACCATATTGCATTTAAACAATCACAACATAAGTATTAGGTCATATTACACAGGCTGCTCTTCGCGGGCTTGGCTTTAAGTTCCTCATTGGCTGGCCACATTGCATTTAAAGCATCGCGGCATAAGTATTAGGTCATATTACACGTTCCGCTCTTCTTGGGCTTGGCTGTCGGTTCTTCACGGGCTAACCACATTGCATTTAAACCATCGCGTCATGACTATTATGTCATATTACACATGCCACTCTTCATTGGCTTGGCTGTCTGTTCGTCACAGGCTGACCACCTTCCATTTAATCCATCACGAGATAAGTGTTAGGTCACATTAGATGTGCCGCTCTTCATGTGCTTGGCTGTCGGTTCTTTACGGGCTGACCACATTGCATTTAACTCATCACGACATAAGTATTAGGTCATATTACATCAGCCGCTCTTCATGGGCTTGGCTTTCGGTTCCTCATTGGCTGGCCACATTGCATTTAAACCATCACAACATAACTATTAGGTCATACTAAACATGCCACTCTTCATGGGCTTTGCTGTCAGTTCTTCATGGACTGACCACATTGCATTTAAACCAACGCAACATAAGTATTAGGTCATCTGACATGTGCGGCTCTTCATGGGCTTGGCTGTCGGTTCTTCATGTGCTGATCACCTTGCATACATTTAAACCAACGCAAAACAAGTATTAGGTCATCTGACACATGCCGCTCTTCATGGGCTTGGCTGTCGGTTCTTCGAGTGCTGACTACTTTTCATACATTTAAACCATCGCAACATAAGTATTAGGTCATGTGACACATGCTGCTCTTCATGGGCTTGGCAGTCGGTTCTTCATAGGCTGACCACTTTGCATACATTTAAACCAACACGACATAAGTATTAGGGCATCTGGCACGTGCCACTCTTCATGGGTTGGCTGTCGGTCCTTCATGGGCTGACCACTTTACATACATTTAAACCATCGCGAAACAAGTGTTAGGTCATCTGACACGTGCCACTCTTCATGGGTTGGCTTCGGTTCTTCATGGGCTGACCATTTTACATATATATAAACCATCGCGAAACAAATGTTAGGTCATCTGACATCTGACACGTGCCACTCTTCATGGGCTTGGTTGTCGGTTCTTCATGGGCTGACTACTTTACATACATTTAAACCATCGCGAAACAAGTATTAGATCATCTGACACGTGCAGCTCTTCATGGGCTTGGCTGTCAGTTCTTCATGGGTTGACAACATTGCATTTAATTCATCATGACATAAGTATTAGTTCGTATTACATGTGCCACTCTTCATGAGCTTGGCTGTCGGTTCCTCACCGGTCGACCACATTGCATTTAAATCATCGCTTCATAAGTAGTAGGTCATATTACACGTGTCCCTCTTCATGGGCTTGGCTGTTGGTTCTTCATGAGCTGACCACATTGCATTTAAACCATCGCAACATAAGATTTAGGTTATATTACATATGCCGCTCTTCATGGGCTTGGCTGTCGGTTCTTCACCGGCTCACGACATTGCATTTAAACCATCGCGACATAAGTATTATGTCATATTACATGTGCCGCTCTTCGTGGGCTTGGCTGTCGGTTCTTCACAGGCTGACCACATTGCATTTAAACCATCACGAGATAAGCGTTATGTCATATTACATGTGCCGCTCTTCATGGGCTTGGCTGTCGGTTCTTCACGGACTGACCACATTGCATATAGACCATCGCAATATAAGTATTATGTCATATTGTACATGCAACTCTTCATTGGCTTGGCTGGCAGTTCTCCACAAGCTTTCCATCGACAGCCAAGCGCATGAAGAGTGCCCCATGTAATATGACCTAATACTTATGTTGTGATTGCTTAAATGCAATGTTTTCAGCCCGTGAACAACCTACTGCAAGGCCCATGAAGAGCGGCATGTAATATGACTCAATACTTTTGTTGTGATGGTTTAAATGTAATGTGCTCAGACCGTGAAGAACCAACAGCCAAGGCCATGAGGAGAGGCACGTTTAATATGACCTAATACTTATGTCGTGATGATTTAAATGCAATGTGGTCAGCCCATGAGGAACCGATAGCCTACCCCATGAAGAGCGGCACATGTAATATGACGTAATACTTATGTCGCGATGGTTTAAATGCAATGTGATCAGCCCATGGAGAGCCGACAGCCAAGCCCATGAAGAGCTGCACATGTAATATGACCTAATACTTATGACGCGGTGATTTAAATGCAAGGTGGTCAGCCCGTGAAGAACCAACAGCCAAGCCCATGAAGAGTGGCACATGTAATATGACCTAATACTTATGTAGTGATGGTTTAAATGCAATGTCGTCAGCCCGCGAAGAACCAACAGGAAAGCCCTATAAGAGCGGCATGTGTAATATGACCTAATACTTATGTCATGATAGTATAAATGCAATGCGGTCAGCCCGAGAAGAACCGACACCCAAGCCCATGAACAGTGGCAGATGTAATATTACCTAATACTTATGTTATGATGGTTTAAATGCAATGTGTTGAGCCCATGAAGAACTGATAGCCTAGCCCAAGAAGAGTGGCACATGTAATATGACCAAATACTGATGTCACATTCCATTTAAACCATTGTGACATAAGTATTTGGTCATATTAAATGTGTTGCCCTTCATGGGCTTGGCTTTCGGTTCTTCGCAGGCTGACTGCATTGCATTGAAACCATCGTGAAATAAGTATTAGGTCATATTACACGTGCCACTCTTCTACGGCTTGGCTGTTGGTTCTCACAGGCTGACCACATTGCATTTAAACCATCGCAACATGAGTATTAGGTCATATTACACATGTCGCTCTTCATAGGCCTGGCTGTCGGTTCTTCATGGTCTTACCACTTTGCATTTAAATCATCACAACATAAGTATTAGGTCATATGGCATGTGCCACTCTTCATGGGTTTGGCTGTCGGTTCTTCATGGTCTTACCACATTGCATTTAAATCATCACGACATAAGTATTAGATCATATTACATGTGCCACTCTTCATGTGTTTGGCTCTAGGTTCTTCACAGGCAGACCATATTGCATTTAAACCATCACGACATAAGTATTAGGTCATATTACACAGGCTGCTCTTCGCGGGCTTGGCTTTAAGTTCCTCATTGGCTGGCCACATTGCATTTAAAGCATCGCGGCATAAGTATTAGGTCATATTACACGTTCCGCTATTCTTGGGCTTGGCTGTCGGTTCTTCACGGGCTAACCACATTGCATTTAAACCATCGCGTCATGACTATTATGTCATATTACACATGCCACTCTTCATTGGCTTGGCTGTCGGTTCGTCACAGGCTGACCACCTTCCATTTAATCCATCACGAGATAAGTGTTAGGTCACATTAGATGTGCCGCTCTTCATGTGCTTGGCTGTCGGTTCTTTACGGGCTGACCACATTGCATTTAACTCATCACGACATAAGTATTAGGTCATATTACATCAGCCGTTCTTCATGGGCTTGGCTTTCGGTTCCTCATTGGCTGGCCACATTGCATTTAAACCATCACAACATAACTATTAGGTCATACTAAACATGCCACTCTTCATGGGCTTTGCTGTCAGTTCTTCACGGACTGACCACATTGCATTTAAACCAATGCAACATAAGTATTAGGTCGTCTGACACATGCCGCTCTTCATGGGCTTGGCTGTTGGTTCTTCATGGACTGACCACTTTGCATACATTTAAACCATCACAAAACAAGTATTAGGCCATCTGACACGTGCCGCTCTTCATGGGCTTGGCTGTCGGTTCCTCATGGGCTGACCACTTTGCATACATTTAAACCATCGCAAAACAAGTATTAGGTCATCTGACATCTGCTGCTCTTCATGGGCTTGGCTGTCGGTTCTTCATGAGCTGACCACTTTGCATTCATTTAAACCATCGCGAAACAAGTATTAGGTCATCGGTCACGTGCCACTGTTCATGGGTTGGCTGTCGGTTCTTCGTGGGCTGACCACATTACATGAATTTAAACCATTGCGAAACACGTATTAGGTCATCTGACACATGCCGCTCTTTATGAGCTTGGCTGTTGGTTCTTCATGGGTGGACCACTTTGCATACAATTTAACCAACACGACATACGTATTAGGTCATCTGCCGCTCTTCATGGGCTTGGCTGTCGGTTCTTCATGGGCTGACCAGTCTGCATACATTTAAACCACCGCAAAACAAGTATTAGGTCATCTGACACGTACCTCTCTTCATGGGTTTGACTATCGGTTCTTTATGGGCTGACCACTCTGAATACATTTAAACCATCGCAACATAAGTATTAGGTCATGTGACACATGCTGCTCTTCATGGGCTTGGCTGTCGGTTCTTCATGGGCTGACCCTCTGCATACATTTAAACCATCGCGAAACAGGTATTTGGTCATCTCACATGTGCTGCTCTTCATGGGCTTGGCTGTCTGATCTTCATGGGCTGACCACTTTGCATACATTTAAACCATCGTGAAACAAGTGTTAGGTCATCTGACAAGTGCCACTCTTCATGGGTTGGCTGTCGGTTCTTCATGGGCTGACCACTTTACATACATTCAAACCATCACAAAACAAGTATTAGGTCATCTGAGAGGTGCCGCTCTTCATGGGATTGGCTGTCAGTTCTTCATGGGCTGGCCACTTTGCATACATTTAAACCATCGCGAAACAAGTATTAGGTCATCTGACACATGCCACTTTTCATAGGCTTGGCTGTCGGTTCTTCATGGACTGACCACTTTACATACATTTAAACCATCGCAAAACAAGTATTAGGTCATCTGACATGTGCTGCTCTTCATGGGCTTGGCTTCGGTTGTTCATGGGCTGACCACGTTGCATACATTTATACAATGCTACATAAGTATTACGTCATCTGACACATGCCGCTCTTCATGGGCTTGGCTGTCGGTTCTTCATGGTCTGACCACTTTGCATGCATTTAAACCATCGCAAAACAAGTATTAGGTCATCTGACACGTGCCGCTCATCATGGGCTTGGCTGTCGGTTCTTCTTGGGCTGACCCCTTTACATACATTTAATCCATCGTGAATCAAGTATTAGGTCATCTGACATGTGCTGCTCTTCATGGGCTTGGCTGTCCGTTCTTCATGGGCTGACCACTTTGCATACATTTAAACCATCGCGAAACAAGTATTATGTCATCTGACATGTACCTCTCTTCATGGGCTTGTCTGTCAGTTCTTTATGGGCTGACCACTCTGCATACATTTAAACCATCGCAACATAAGTATTAGGTCATCTGACACATGCTGCTCTTCATGGGCTTGGCTGTCGGTTCTTCATGGGCTGACCACTCTGCATACATTTAAACCATCGCGAAACAGGTATTAGGTCATCTCACATGTGCCGCTCTTCATGGCCTTGGCTGTCGGATCTTTATGGGCTGACCACTTTGCATACATTTAAACCATCGTGAAACAAGTGTTAGGACATCTGACGCGTGCCACTCTTCATGGGTTGGCTGTCGGTTCTTCATGGGCTGACCACTTTACATACATTTGAACCATCGCAAAAGATATATTAGGTCATCTGACAGGTGCCGCTCTTCATGGGATTGGCTGTCGGTTCCTCATGGGCTGGCCACTTTGCATACATTTAAACCATCGCGAATTAAGTATTAGGCCATCTGACACATGCCGCTTTTCATAGGCTTGGCTGTCGGTTCTTCATGGATTGGCCACTTTGCATACATTTAAACCATCGCAAAACAAGTATTAGGTCATCTGACATGAGCCGCTCTTCATGGGCTTGGCTGTCGGTTCTTCATGGGCTGACCACTTTGCATATATTTAAACCATCGCGAAACAAGTATTAGGTCATCTGACATGTGCCACTCTTCATGGGTTGGCTTCGGTTCTTCGTGGGCTGACCACTTCACATAAATTTAAACTGTCGCAAAACATGTATTAGGTCATCTGACACATGCCGCTCTTCAGGGGCTTGGTTATCGATTCTTCATGGGCTGACCACATTGCGTACATTTAAACCATCGCAAAACAAGTATTAGGTCATCTGACATGTGCTGCTCTTCATGGGCTTGGCTGTCGGTTCTTCATGGTCTGACCACTTTGCATACATTTAATCCATCGTGAAACAAGTATTAGGTCATCTGACACATGCCACTCTTCACGGTTTGGCTGTCGGTTCTTCGTGGGCTGACCACTTTACATAAATTTAAACCGTCGAGAAACACGTATTAGGTCATCTGACACATGCCGCTCTTTATGAGATTGGCTGTTGGTTCTTCATGGGCTGACCACTTTGCATACAATTTAACCAACACGACATACGTATTAGGTCATCTGACATGTGCCGCTCTTCATGGGCTTGGCTGTCGGTTCTTCATGGGCTGACCACTCTGCATACATTTAAACAATCGCAAAGCAAGTATTAGGTCATCTGACACGTACCTGTCTTCATGGGCTCGGCTCTTTATGGACTGACCAATTTGCATACATTTAAACCATCGCAACATATGTATTAGGTCATCTGACACATGGCGCTCTTCATGTTCTTGTCTGTCGGTTCTTCATGGGCTGACCACTTTGCATACATTTAAACCAACACAACATAAGTATTAGGTCATCTTACACATGCCGCTCTTCATGGGCTTGGCTGTCGGTTCTTGGACTGACCACTTTGCATACATTTAAACCATCGCAAAACAAGTTTTAGGTCATCTGACACGTGCCCCTCTTCATGGGCTTGGCTTCAGTTCTTCATGGGCTGACCACTTAGCATACATTTAAACCAATGCGACATAAGTATTAGGTCATCTGACACATGCATGTGTTCATTGGCTTGGCTGTCGGTTATTCATGGACTGACCACTTTGCATACATTTAAACCATCTCAAAACAAGTATTAGGTCATCTGTAACGTGCCGCTCTTCATGGGCTTGGCTGTCGGTTCTTCATGGGCTGACCACTTTGCATACATTTAAACCATCACGAATCAAGTATTAGGTCATCTGACATGTGCTGCTCTTCATGGGCTTGGCTGTCGGTTCTTCATGGGCTGACCACTTTGCATACATTTAAAGCATCGCGAAACAAGTATTAGTTCATCTGACACAGGCCAATCTTCATGGGTTGGCTGTCGGTTCTTCATGGGCTGACCACTTTACATATATTTAAACCGTCGCGAAACACGTATTAGGTTATCTGACACATGCCGCTCTTCATGGGCTTGGCTGTCGGTTCTTCAAGGGCTGACCACATTGCATACATATAAACCATCTTGAAACAAGTATTAGGTCATCTGACACGTACCTCTCTTCATGGGTTTGGCTGTCGGTTCTTTATTGGCTGACCACTCTGCATACATTTAAACCATCGTAACATAAGTATTAGGTCATCTGACACATGCTGCTCTTCATGGGCTTGTCTGCTGGTTCTTCATGGGCTGACCACTTTGCATACATTTAAACCAACACAACATAAGTATTAGGTCGTCTGACACTTGCCACTCTTCATGGGTTGGCTGTCGGTTCTTCATGGGCTGACCAATTTGCATACATTTAATCCATTGCGAAACAAGTATTAGGTCATCTGACATGTGTCGCTCTTCATGGCTTTGGCTGTCGCTTCTTCATGGGCTGACCACTTCGCATACATTTAAATCGTCGCGATGTAAGTATTAGGTAATCTGAAACGTGCCACTCTTCATGAGCTTGGCTGTCAGTTCTTCATGGGCTGACCACTTTGCATACATTTAAACCAACGCGACATAAGTATTATGTCATCTGACATGTGCCACTCTTCATCGGCTTGGCTGACGGTTCTTCATAGGCTGACCATTTTGCATACATTTAAACCATCGCGAAACATGTATTAGGTCATCTGACACGTGCCAATCTTCATGGGTTGGCTGTCGTTTCTTCGTGGGTTGACCACTTTACATAAATTTAAACCATTGCGAAACACGTATTAGGTCATCTGACACATGCCTCTCTTCATTGGCTTGGCTGTCGGTTCTTCATGGGCTGACCACATTGCGTACATTTAAACCATCGAGAAAGAAGTATTAGGTCATCTGACATGTGCTGCTCTTCATGGGCTTGACTGTCGGCTCTTCATGGGCTGACCACTTTGCATACGTTTAAACCATCGCAAAACAAGTATTAGGTCATTTGACACGTGCCACTCTTCATGGGTTGACTGTCGGTTCCTCGTGGGCTGACCAGTTTACATAAATTTAAACCGTCGCGAAACACGTATTAGGTCATCTTACGCATGCTGCTCTTCATGGGCTTGGCTATTGGTTCTTCATGCGCTGACCACTCCGCATACATTTATACCATCACAAAACAAGTATTAGGTCATCTGACACGTACCTGTCTTCATGGGCTTGGCTGTCGGTTCTTCGTGGGCTGACCACTTTACATATATTTAAACCATCGCGAAACACGTATTAGGTTATCTGACACATGCCGCTCTTCAAGTTCTTGTCTGTCGGTTCTTCATGGGCTGACCACTTTGCATATATTTAAACCAACGCAACATAAGTATTAGGTCATCTGACACTTGCCACTCTTCATGGGTTGGCTGTCGGTTCTTCATGGGCTGACCAATTTGCATACATTTAATCCATCGCGTAACAAGTATTAGGTCATCTGACACATGCCGCTCTTCATGGCCTTGGCTGTCGGTTCTTCATGGGCTGACCACTTTGCATACATTTAAACCATCGCGAAACAAATGTTAGGTCATCTGACATCTGACACGTGCCACTGTTCATGGACTTGGCTGTCGGTTCTTCATGGGCTGACTACTTTACATACATTTAAACCATCGCGAAACAAGTATTAGATCATCTGAGACGTGCAGCTCTTCATGGGCTTGGGTGTCAGTTCTTCATGGGCTGACCACTTTGCATACATTTAAACCAACACGTCATAAGTATTAGGTCATCTGACATGTGCAGCTCTTCAGGGGCTTGTCTGTAGGTTCTTCATGGGCTGACCACCTTGCATACATTTAAACCAATGCAAAACAAGTATTAGGTCATCTGACATGTGCCGCTCTTCATGGGCTTGTCTGTCGGTTCTTCGTAGGATGACCACTTTGCATACATTTTAACCAACGCAACATAAGTATTAGGTCGTCTGACACTTGCCACTCTTCATGGGTTGGCTGTCGGTTCGTCATGGGCTGACCACTTTACATACATTTAAACCATCGCAAAACAAATATTAGGTCATCTGACAGTTGCCACTCTTCATGGGCTTGGCTGTCAGTTCTTAATGGGCTGACCACTTTGCATACATTTAAACCAACGTGACATAAGTATTAGGTCATCTGACATGTGCCGCTCTTCATCAGCTTGGCTGTCAGTTCTTCATGGGCTGACCACTTTGCATACATCTAAACCATCGCAAAACAGGTATTAGGTCATCTCACATTTGCCGCTCTTCATGGGCTTGGCTGTCTGATCTTCATGGGCTGACCACTTTGCATACATTTAAACCATCGTGAAACAAGTGTTAGGTCATCTGACACGTGCCACTCTTCATGGGTTGGCTGTCGGTTCTTCATGGGCTGCCCACTTTACATACATTTAAACCATCGCAAAACAAGTATTAGGTCATCTGACAGTTCCCACTCTTCATGGGGTGGCTGTCAGTTCTTCATGGGCTGACCATTTTACATACATTTAAACCATCACAAAACAAGTATTAGGTCATCTGACATGTGCCGCTCTTCATGGGCTTGGCTTCGTTTCTTCATGGGCTGACCACTTTGCATACATTTAAACCAGCACGACATAAGTATTAGGTTCTCTGACACATGCCGCTCTTCATGGGCTTGGCTGTTGGTTCTTCATGGACTGACCACTTTGCATACATTTAAACCATCACAAAACAAGTATTAGGCCATCTGACACATGCCGCTCTTCATGGGCTTGGCTGTCGGTTCCTCATGGGCTGACCACTTTGCATACATTTAAACCATCGCAAAACAAGTATTAGGTCATCTGACATGTGCTGCTCTTCATGGGCTTGGCTGTCGGTTCTTCATGAGCTGACCACTTTGTATTCATTTAAGCCATTGCGAAACAAGTATTAGGTCATCTGACACGTGCCACTGTTCATGGGCTTGGCTGTCAGTTCTTCATGGGCTGACCACTTTGCATACATTTAAACCAATGCGACATAAGTATTATGTCATCTGACACGTGCCACTCTTCATCGGCTTGGCTGACGGTTCTTCATAGGCTGACCATTTTGCATACATTTAAACCATCGCGAAACATGTATTAGGTCATCTGACACGTGCCAATCTTCATGGGTTGGCTGTCGTTTCTTCGTGGGCTGACCACTTTACATAAATTTAAACCATCGCGAAACACGTATTAGGTCATCTGACACATGCCTCTCTTCATTGGCTTGGCTGTCGGTTCTTCATGGGCTGACCACATTGCGTACATTTAAACCATCGAGAAAGAAGTATTAGGTCATCTGACATGTGCTGCTCTTCATGGGCTTGTCTGTCGGTTCTTCGTAGGATGACCACTTTGCATACATTTTAACCAACGCAACATAAGTATTAGGTCGTCTGACACTTGCCACTCTTCATGGGTTGGCTGTCGGTTCGTCATGGGCTGACCACTTTACATACATTTAAACCATCGCAAAACAAATATTAGGTCATCTGACAGTTGCCACTCTTCATGGGCTTGGCTGTCAGTTCTTAATGGGCTGACCACTTTGCATACATTTAAACCAACGTGACATAAGTATTAGGTCATCTGACATGTGCCGCTCTTCATCAGCTTGGCTGTCAGTTCTTCATGGGCTGACCACTTTGCATACATCTAAACCATCGCAAAACAGGTATTAGGTCATCTCACATTTGCCGCTCTTCATGGGCTTGGCTGTCTGATCTTCATGGGCTGACCACTTTGCATACATTTAAACCATCGTGAAACAAGTGTTAGGTCATCTGACACGTGCCACTCTTCATGGGTTGGCTGTCGGTTCTTCATGGGCTGCCCACTTTACATACATTTAAACCATCGCAAAACAAGTATTAGGTCATCTGACAGTTCCCACTCTTCATGGGGTGGCTGTCAGTTCTTCATGGGCTGACCATTTTACATACATTTAAACCATCACAAAACAAGTATTAGGTCATCTGACATGTGCCGCTCTTCATGGGCTTGGCTTCATTTCTTCATGGGCTGACCACTTTGCATACATTTAAACCAGCACGACATAAGTATTAGGTTCTCTGACACATGCCGCTCTTCATGGGCTTGGCTGTTGGTTCTTCATGGACTGACCACTTTGCATACATTTAAACCATCACAAAACAAGTATTAGGCCATCTGACACATGCCGCTCTTCATGGGCTTGGCTGTCGGTTCCTCATGGGCTGACCACTTTGCATACATTTAAACCATCGCAAAACAAGTATTAGGTCATCTGACATGTGCTGCTCTTCATGGGCTTGGCTGTCGGTTCTTCATGAGCTGACCACTTTGTATTCATTTAAGCCATTGCGAAACAAGTATTAGGTCATCTGACACGTGCCACTGTTCATGGGCTTGGCTGTCAGTTCTTCATGGGCTGACCACTTTGCATACATTTAAACCAATGCGACATAAGTATTATGTCATCTGACACGTGCCACTCTTCATCGGCTTGGCTGACGGTTCTTCATAGGCTGACCATTTTGCATACATTTAAACCATCGCGAAACATGTATTAGGTCATCTGACACGTGCCAATCTTCATGGGTTGGCTGTCGTTTCTTCGTGGGCTGACCACTTTACATAAATTTAAACCATCGCGAAACACGTATTAGGTCATCTGACACATGCCTCTCTTCATTGGCTTGGCTGTCGGTTCTTCATGGGCTGACCACATTGCGTACATTTAAACCATCGAGAAAGAAGTATTAGGTCATCTGACATGTGCTGCTCTTCATGGGCTTGACTGTCGGCTCTTCATGGGCTGACCACTTTGCATACATTTAAACCATCGCGAAACAAGTATTAGGTCATTTGACACGTGCCACTCTTCATGGGTTGACTGTCGGTTCCTCGTGGGCTGACCAGTTTACATAAATTTAAACCGTCGCGAAACACGTATTAGGTCATCTTACGCATGCTGCTCTTCATGGGCTTGGCTATTGGTTCTTCATGCGCTGACCACTCTGCATACATTTATACCATCACAAAACAAGTATTAGGTCATCTGACACGTACCTGTCTTCATGGGCTTGGCTGTCGGTTCTTCGTGGGCTGACCACTTTACATATATTTAAACCATCGCGAAACACGTATTAGGTTATCTGACACATGCCGCTCTTCAAGTTCTTGTCTGTCGGTTCTTCATGGGCTGACCACTTTGCATATATTTAAACCAACGCAACATAATTATTAGGTCATCTGACACTTGCCACTCTTCATGGGTTGGCTGTCGGTTCTTCATGGGCTGACCACTCTGCATACATTTAAACCATCACGAAACAGGTATTATGTCATCTCACATTTGCCGCTCTTCATGGGCTTGGCTGTCGGTTCTTCATGGGCTGACCTCTTTGCATACATTTAAACCATCGTGAAACAAGTGTTAGGTCATCTTACACGTGCCACTCTTCATGGGTTGGCTGTCGGTTCTTCATGGGCTGACCATTTTACATATATATAAACCATCGCAAAACAAATGTTAGGTCATCTGACATCTGACACGTGCCACTCTTCATGGACTTGGCTGTCGGTTCTTCATGGGCTGACTACTTTACATACATTTATACCATCGCGAAACAAGTATTAGATCATCTAACATGTGCAGCTCTTCATGGGCTTGGGTGTCAGTTCTTCATGGGCTGACCACTTTGCATACATTTAAGTCAACACGTCATAAGTATTAGGTCATCTGACATGTGCAGCTCTTCATGGGCTTGTCTGTCGGTTCTTCATGGGCTGACCACCTTGCATACATTTAAACCAATGCAAAACAAGTATTAGGTCATCTGACATGTGCCGCTCTTCATGGGCTTGTCTGTCGGTTCTTCATAGGATGACCACTTTGCATACATTTAAACCAACGCAACATAAGTATTAGGTCGTCTGACACTTGCCACTCTTCATGTGTTGACTGTCGGTTCTTCATGGGCTGACCAAATTGCATACAATTAATCCAATGCGAAACAAGTCTTAGGTAATCTGACACGTGCCGCTCTTCATGGGCTTGGCTGTCAGTTCTTCATGGGCTGACCACTTTGCATACATTTAAACCAACGCGTCATAAGTATTAGGTCATCTGACATGTGCCGCTCTTCATCAGCTTGGCTGTCAGTTCTTCATGGGCTGACGACTTTGCATACATCTAAACCATCGCAAAACAGGTATTAGGTCATCTCACATTTGCTGTTTGCATACATTTAAACCATCACAAAACAAGTATTAGGCCATCTGACACGTGCCGCTCTTCATGGGCTTGGCTGTCGGTTCCTCATGGGCTGACCACTTTGCATACATTTAAACCATCGCAAAACAAGTATTAGGTCATCTGACATGTGCTGCTCTTCATGGGCTTGGCTGTCGGTTCTTCATGAGCTGACCACTTTGTATTCATTTAAACCATCGCGAAACAAGTATTAGGTCATCTGACACGTGCCACTGTTCATGGGTTGGCTGTCGGTTCTTCGTGGGCTGACCACATTACATAAATTTAAACCATTGCGAAACATGTATTAGGTCATCTGACACATGCCGCTCTTTATGAGCTTGGCTGTTGGTTCTTCATGGGCTGACCACTTTGCATACAATTTAACCAACACGACATACGTATTAGGTCATCTGCCGCTCTTCATGGGCTTGGCTGTCAGTTCTTTATGGACTGACCAGTCTGCATACATTTAAACCACCGCAAAACAAGTATTAGGTCATCTGACACGTGCAGCTCTTCAGGGGCTTGGATTCGGTTCTTCATGGGCTGACCACTTTACATACATTTAAACCAACGTCACATAATTGTTAGGTCATCTGACACATGTCGCTCTTCATGGGCTTGGCTGTCAGTTCTTCATGGACTGACCACTTTGCATACAATTAAACCATCGCGAAACAAGTATTAGGTCATCTGACACGTGCCGCTCTTCATTGTCTTGGCTGTTGGTTCTTCATGGGCTGACCACTTTGCATACATCTAAACCAAGGCGACATAAGTATTAGGTCGTCTTACACTTACCACTCTTCATAGGTTGGCTGTCGGTTCTTCATGGGCTGACCACTTTGCATACATCTAAACCAAGGCGACATAAGTATTAGGTCGTCTGACACTTGCCACTCTTCATGGGTTGGCTGTCGGTTCTTCATGGGCTGACCACTTTGCATACATTTAAACCATCGCGAAACAAGTATTTAGTCATCTGACATGTGCCGTTCTTCATGTGCTTGGCTGTCGCTTCTTCATGGGCTGACCACTTTGCATACAGTCAAACCATCGCGACATAACTGTTAGGTAATCTGACACGTGCCGCTATTCATGGGCTTGGCTGTCGGTTCTTCATGGGCTGACTACTTTGCATACATTTGAACCATCGTGAAACAAGTATTAGGTCATCTGACATGTGCCGCTCTTCATGGGCGTGGCTGTCGGTTCTTCATGGGCTGACCATTTTACATACATTTAAACCATCGCGAAACAAGTATTAGGTCATCTGACACGTGCAGCTCTTCAGGGGCTTGGCTTCGGTTCTTCATGGGCTGACCACTTTGCATACATCTAAACTAAGGCGACATAAGTATTAGGTCGTCTGACACTTACCACTCTTCATGGGTTGGCTGTCGCTTCTTCATGGGCTGACCACTTTGCATACATCTAAACCACGGCGACATAAGTATTAGGTCGTCTGACACTTGCCACTCTTCATGGGTTGGCTTTCGGTTCTTCATGGGCTGACCACTTTGCATACATTTAAACCATCGCGAAACAAGTATTTAGTCATCTGACACGTGCCGCTCTTCATGTGCTTGGCTGTCGGTTCTTCATGGGTTGACCACTTTGCATACATCTAAACCAAGGCGACATAAGTATTAGGTCGTCTGACACTTACCACTCTTCATGGGTTGGCTGTCGGTTCTTCATGGGCTGACCACTTTGCATACATTTAAACCATCGCGACATAAGTGTTAGGTAATCTGACATGTGCCGCTCTTCATGGGCTTGGCTATCGGTTTTTCATGGGCTGACCACTTTGCATACACTTAAACGATTGCGACATAAGTATTAGGTCATCTGTCAAGTGCCGCTCTTCATGGGCCTGGCTGTCGGTTCTTCCTGGGCTGACCACTTTCCATACATTTAAACCATCGCGAAACAAGTAATAGTGTTAGGTAATCTGACATGTGCCAATCTTCATGGGCTTGTCTGTCGCTTCTTTATGGGCTGACCTCTCTGCATACATTTAAACCATCGCGAAATAAGTATTAGGTCATCTGACAAGTACCTCTCTTCATGGTCTTGGCTGTCGGTTCTTTATGGGCTGACCACTCTGCATACATTTAATCCAACGTAACATAAGATTTAGGTCGTCAGACACGTGCCACTTTTCATGGGTTGGCTGTCGGTTCTTCATGGGCTGACCACTTTACTTACATTTAAACCATCGCGAAACAGTATTAGGTCATCTGACACGTGCCACTCTTCATGGGTTGGCTGTCGGTTCTTCATGGTCTGACAACTTTGCATACATTTAGACCATTGTGACATACGTATTAGGTCATCTGACACGTGCCACTCTTCATGGGCTTGGCTGTAGGTTCTTCATGGGCTGACCACTTTGCATACATTTAAACCAACGCGACTTAAGTATTAGGTCATCTGACACATACCACTCTTCATGGGCTTGGTTGTCGGTTCTTCATGGGCTGACCAATTTGCATACATTTAAACCAATGCGACATAAGTATTAGGTCATCTGACACGTGCCGCTCTTCATGGGCTTGGCTGTCGATTCTCCATGGGCTGACCACATTGCATTTCAACCATCACAACATAAGTATTAGATTATATTACACATGCTGCTCTTCATTGGCTTTTCTTTCTGTTCCTCATTGGCTGGCCACATTACATTTAAACCATCACAACATAACTATTAGGTCATATTACATGTGCCGCGCTTTATGGGCTTGGCTGTCGGTTCTTCATGGACTGACCACATTGCATTTAAACCATCCTGACCTAAGTATTAGGTCATATTACACATGGCGCTCTTCATGGGCTTGGCTGTCGGTTCTTCACGAGCTGACCACATTGCATTTAAACCGTTGCGACATAAGTATTAGGTCATATTACACATGCTGCTCTTCATGGGCTTGGCTGTTGGTTCTTCATGGGCTGACCACATTGCATATAAACCATCGCAACATAAGTATTAGGTCATATTACACATGCTGCTGTTCATGGGCTTGGCTGTCGGTTCTTCTCGTGCTTACCACATTGCATTTAAACCATCGTGACATAAGTATTAGGTCATATTACACTTGCTGCTCTTCATGGGCATGGCGTTCAGTTTTTCACGGGCTGACACATTGCATTTAAACCATCGCGACATAAGTAATATGTTATATTATACGTGCCTCTCTTCTTGGGATTGGCTGTTTGTTCTTCACAGGCTGAGCACATTGCGTTTAAACCATCACGACATAAGTATTGAGTCATATTACACATGCCGCTCTTCATGGGCTTGTCTGCTGGTTGTTCACAGGCTGACCACATTGCATTTAAACAATTGCGACATAGGTATTAGGTCATATTACACGTGCCGCTTGTCATGGGCTTGGTTGTCGATGGTCAGCTCGAGGAGAACTGACAGCCAAGCCCATGAAGAGTCGCACGTGTAATATGACCTAATATTTATGTTGCAATGGTTTGTATGCAATGTGGTCAGTCCGTGAAGAACCGACAGCCAAGCCCATGAAGAGTGTTACATTTAATATGGCCTAATACTTATGTCGCGATTGTTTAAATGTAATGTTGAAGAACCGACAGCCATGCCCATGAAGAGAGCTACGTGTAATATGACCTAATACTTATGTCATGATGGTTTAAATGCAATGTGGTCCGCCCGAGAAGAATCGACAGCCAAGCCCTTGAAGAACGGCAGATGTAATATGACCTAATACTTATGTTGCGATGATTTAAATGCAATGTGGTCAGCCCGTGAAGAACCGACAGCCAAGCGCATGAAGAGTGGCACGTGTAATATGACCTAATATTTATGTAGCGATGGTTTAAATGCAATGTGGTCAGCCCGTGAAGAACCGGCAGCCAAGCCCATGAACAGCGGCACGTGTAATAGGACCAAATTTTTATGTCGCGATGGTTTAAATGCAATGTTGTCAGCCCATGAAGAACTGGCAACCAAGCCCATGAAGAGGAGCACGTGTAATATGACCTAATACTTATATCGCGATGGTTTAAATGCAATGTGCTCAGCCTGCAAAGAACTGATAGCCAAGCCCATGAAGAGTGATATGTGTAATATGACCTATACTTATGTTTTGCTGGTTTAAATGCAATGTGGTCAGAGTGTAAAGAACCGACAGCCAAGCCTATGAAGAGCGGCACATGTAGTATGACCTAATACTTATCTCGCAATGGTTTAAATGCAATGTAGTCAGCCCGTGAAGAACCGACAGCCAGGCCCATGAAGAGTGGCACATGTTGCGATGATTGCATATTAGACTTGCCGCTATTCATGGGCTTGGCTTTCGGCTCCTGATGGGCTGACAACATTGCATTTAAACCATTGCAACATAAGTATTAGGTAATATTACACATTCCACTCTTCATGGGCTTGGTTGTCAGTTCTTCACAGGCTGACCACATTGCATTTGAACCATCACTACTCAAGTATTAGGTCCTATTGCATCTTCTGCTCTTCATGGGCTTGGCTGTCAGTTCTTCACAGGGTGACCACATTGCATTTAAACCAATGCAACAGAAGTATTACGTCATATTACATGTGACGCTCTTCAGGGGCTTGGCTGTCGGTTCTTCACTGGCTGACCACATTGCATTTAAACCATAGTGACATAAATATTAGGTCATATTACACGTGCTTAGGTCATATTACACATGCTGCTCTTCATGGGCTTGGCTGTCAGTTCTTCATGGGCCGACCACTTTGCATACATCTAAACCATCGCGAAACAAATATTAGGTCTTCTGATACGCGCCACTCTTCATGCGTTGGCTGTCGGTTCTTCATGGGCTGACTACTTTACATACATTTAATCCATCGTGAAACAAGTATTAGGTCATCTGACACGTGCCGCTCTTCATGGGTTGGCTGTCAGTTCTTCATGGGCTGACCATTTTACATACATTTAAACCATCGCGAAACAAGTATTAGGTCATCTGACACATGCCCCTCTTCATGGGCTTGGCTGTCAGTTCTTCATGGGCTGACCACTTTGCATACAATTAAACCAACGCAACATATGTATTAGGTCATCTGACACATTCCTCTGTTCATGGGCTTGGCTGTCGGTTCTTCATGGGCTGACCACTTTGCTTACATTTAAACCATCGCAAAACAAGTATTTGGTCATCTGACACATGCCGCTCTTTATGGTCTTGGCTGTCGCTTCTTTATGGGCTAACAACTCTACATACATTTAAACCATCGCGAAAAAAAGCATTAGGTCATCTGACACGTACCTCTCTTCATGGGGTTGGCTGTCGGTTCTTTATAGGCAGACCATTCTGCATACATTTAAACCATCGCAACATAAGTATTAGGTCATCTGACACATGCCGCTCTTCATGGGCTTGTCTGTCGGTTCTTCATGTGCTGACCACTTTGCATACATCTAAACCAACGCGACATAAGTATTAGGTCGTCTGACACGTGCCACTCTTCATGGGTTGGCTGTCGGTTCTTCATGGGCTGACCACTTTGCATACATTTAAACCATCGTGAAACAAGTATTTAGTCATCTGACATGTGCCGCTCTTCATCTGCTTGGCTGTCGGTTCTTCATGGGCTGACCACTTTGCATACATTTAAATCATCACGACATAAGTATTAGGTAATCTGACATGTGCTGCTCTTCATGGGCTTGGCTGTCGGTTCTTCATGGTCTGACCACTTTGCATACATTTAAACCAACACGACATAAGTATTAGGTCATCTGACACATGCCCCTCTTCATGGGCTTGGCTGTCGGTTCTTCATGGGCTGACCACTTTGCATACAATTAAACCAACGCGACATATGTATTAGGTCATCTGACACATTCCGCTGTTCATGGGCTTGGCTGTCAGTTTTTCTAGGGCTGACCACTTTGCATACATTTAAACCATCGCGAAACAAGTATTAGGTCATCTAACATGTGCCAATCTTCATGGGCTTGGCTGTCGCTTCTTTATGGGCAGACCTCTCTGCATACATTTAAACCATCGCAAAACAAGTATTAGGTCATCTGACACGTACCTCTCTTCATGGGCTTGGCTGTCGGTTCTTTATGGGCTGACCACTTTGCATGCATTTAAACACATGCGATAGAAGTTTTAGGTCATCTAACTCATGTCGTTCTTCATGGGCTTGGCTGTCGGTTCTTCATGGTCTGACCACTTTGCATACATTTAAACCATCACGACATAAGTATTAGGTTATCTGACACGTGCCACTCTTCATGGGCTTGGCTGTAGGTTCTTTATGGGCTGACCACTTTGCATACATTTAAACCAACCCGACTTAAGTATTAGGTCATCTTACACGTACTGCTCTTCATGGGCTTGGCTGTCGGTTCTTCATGGGCTGACCACTTTGCATACATTTAAACCAATGCGACATAAGTATTAGGTCATCTGACACGTGCCACTTTTCATGGGCTTGGCTGTCGATTTTTCATGGGCTGACCACATTGCATTTCAACCATCACAACATAAGTATTTGATCACATTACACGTGCCGCTCTTCACTGGCTTTTCTTTCAGTTCCTCATTGGCTGGCCACATTACATTTAAACCATCGCAACAAAACTATTAGGTCATATTACACGTGCCGCTCTTTATAGGCTTGGCTGTCGGTTCTTCACGGACTGACCACCTTGCATTTAAACCATCGTGACCTAAGTATTAGGTCATATTACACATGGCGCTCTTCATGGGCTTGGCTGTTGGTTCTTCACGGGCTGACCACATTGCATTTAAACCATTGCGACATAAGTATTAGGTCATATTACACGTGCCGCTCTTCATGACCTTGGCTGTCAGTTCTTCATGGAATGACCACATTGCATATAAACCATCGCAACATAAGTATTAGGTCATATTACACATGCTGCTGTTCATGGGATTGGCTGTCGGTTCTTCACGTGCTTACCACATTGCATTTAAACCATCGTGACATAAGTATTAGGTCATATTACACTAGTCGCTCTTCATGGGCTTGGCGGTCAGTTCTTCATGGGCTGACACATTGCATTTAAACCATTGCAACATAAGTATTAGGTCATATTACACATGCCGCTCTTCTTGGGCTCAGCTGTTGGTTCTTCACGGGCTGAGCACATTGTGTTTAAACCATCGTGACATAAGTATTGAGTCATATTACACGTGCCGCTCTTCATGGGCTTGGCTGTCGGTTGTTCACAGGCTGATCACATTGCATTTCAACAATTGCGACATAGGTATTAGGTCATATTACACGTGCCGCTTGTCAGGGGCTTGGCTGTCGATGGTCAGCTTGTGGAGAACTGACAGCCAAGCCCATGAAATGTCGCAAGTGTAATATGACCTAATATTTATGTTGCAATGGTTAATATGCAATGTGGTAAGTCCGTGAAGAATTGACAACCAAGCCCTTGAAGACCATTACATTTAATATGGCCTAATACTTATGTCGCGATGGTTTAAATGTAATGGGTAAGCCCTTGAAGAACAGACAGCCAAGCCCATGAAGAGAGCTACGTGTAATATGACCTAATACTTATGTCATGATTGTTTAACTGGCTGAGTGCTAAATTATTTTTCAAAGGTGATTTGAAATGTGAGTATTTTTTTTCAAAGATGCTATGCAACCAACAATCGAAGCCTTACTTTAGCAAACATTCCTCCATCAACAATTGTTTTGTTACAATTTATTGGAGAGTGCTGTTGGCACTCTCCAATAAATTGTAACAAAATAATTTTCTATAAACATTTATTTTCTGCTGCTAAGAAAACAACAAGCCTTTGCAGACAGTGTAAAGCCACTAAAGTGGCTTTCAGCACTTTTCAAGAGAGCCCTGATAGTGGCTTCTAGCGCTCAGGCAGTTAAATGCAATGTGGTCAGCCTGTGAAGAATCAACAGTCAAGCACATGAAGAGCGGCATGTGTAATATGACTCAATACTCATGTCGCGATGGTTTAAATACATTGGGGTGAGCCCATGAAGAACCGACAGTCAAGCCCATGAATAGCAGCATGTGTAATATGACCTAATATGTATGTCCTGATGGTTTAAATACAATGTGGACAACTAGTGAAGAACCGATAGCCAAGCCCATGAAGAGCGGCACATGTAATATAACCTAATACTTATGTCAGTATAGTTTAAATGCAATGTGGTCAGCCTGTAAAGAACCGACAGCCAAGCCCATGAAGAGCGTCACGTGTAATATGATGTTATACTTATGTTGCAATGGTTTAAATGGAATGTGGTCACCCCATGAGGAACCGACAGCCAAGCCCATGAAGAGCAGAACATGCAATAGGACCTAATACTTATGTTGCACTGGTTTAAATGCAATGTGGTCAGAGTGTAAAGAACTGACAGCCATACCTATGAAAAGCGGCACATGTAGTCTGACCTAATACCTATGTCGCGATGGTTTAAATGCAATGTAGTCAGCCCGTGAAGAACCGACAGCCAGGCCCATGAAGAGTGGCACGTGTTGCGATGATTGCATATTAGACTTGCTGCTGTTCATGGGCTTGGCTTTCAGTTCCTGATGGGCTGACCACATTGCATTTAAACCATGCGACATAAGTATTAGGTAATATTACACATTCCGCTCTTCATGGGCTTGGCTGTCGGTTCTTCACAGGCTGACCACATTGCATTTGAACCATCACTGCTCAAGTATTAGGTCCTATTGCATGTTCTGCTCTTCATGGGCTTGGCTGTCGGTTCTTCACAGGGTGACCACATTGCATTTAAATCATTGCAACATAAGTAATACATCATATTACACGTGACCCTCTTCATGGGCTTGGCTGGCGGCTCTTCACAGGCTGACCACATTGCATTTAAATCATAGTGACATGAGTATTAGGTCATATTACATGTGCCGCTCTTCATGGGCTTGGCTATCAGTTCTTCCCTAGTTGACCACATTGTATTTAAACCATCAGGACGTAAGTATTAGGTCATATTACACGTGCTGCTCTTCATGGGCTTGGCTGTCGGTTGTTCATGGGCTGAGCACATTGCATTTAAACCATCGCGACATGAGTATTGAGTCATATTACACATGCCGCTCTTCATGCGCTTGGCTGTTGATTCTTCACAGGCTGACCATATTGCATTTAAACCATCGCGACATAAGTATTAGGTCATATTACATGTGCCGCTCTTCATGGCCTTGGCTGTCGGTTATTCATGGGCTGACCACATTGCATTTAAACCATCGCGACACAAGTATTAGGTCATATTACACCTGCCACTCTTCATAGGCTTGGCTGTCGGTTCTTCACAGGCTGACTACATAGCATTTATACCATCGCAACATAAGTATTAGGTCATATTACATGTGCCGCTCTTCATGGGCTTGGCTGTCGATTGTTCATGGGATGACCACATTGCAATTAAATCATCGTGACATAAGTATTAGTTTGTATTACACGTGCCGCTCTTCATGGGCTTAGCTGTCAGTTCTTCACTGGCTGCCACATTACATTTAAATCATCACGACATAAGTATTAGGTCATATTACATGTGCTGCTCTTCATGGGCTTGGCTTTCGGTTCCGCATTGGCTGGCCACATTGCATTTAAACCATCCTGACATATGTATTTGGTCATATTACACGTGCCGCTCTTTTTTTGCTTGGCTGTCGGTTCTTCACGGGCTGACCACATTGCATTTATACCATCGCGAGATAAGTATTAGGTCATATTACATGTGCCGCTCTTCATGGGCTTGTCTGTCAGTTCTTCACGGACTGACCACATTGCATATAAACCATCGCAATATAAGTATTAGGTCATATTACACTTGCGACTCTTCTTTGGCTTGACTGTCAGTTCTCCACTAGCTGACCATCGACAGCCAAGCGCATGAAGAGTGGCATGTGTAATATGACCTAATACGTATGTTGTGATGGTTTAAATGCAATGTGGTCAGTCCATGAAGAACCGACAACCAAGCCAATGAAGAGTGGCATGTGTAATATGACCTAATACTTATGTCACTATGGTTTAAATGCAATGTGGTCAGCCCGTAAAGAACCAACAGCCAAGCCCTTGAAGTGTGGCACGTATAATATGACCTAATATTTATGTCACTATGGTGGTTTAAATGCAATGTAGTCAGCCCGTGATAAACCAACAGCCAAGCCCATAAAGAGTGTGTCATGTAAAATGACCTAATACTTATGTCGCAATGGTTTAAATGCAATGTGGTCAGCCCGTGAAGAACTGACAGCCAAGCATCACGACATAAGCATTAGGTCATATTACACATGCCACTCTTCATGGGCTTGGCTGTCGGTTCTTCACGGGCTGACTACATTGCATTTGAACCATCGCTACATAAGTAATAGGTCATATTACACATGCTGCTCTTCATGGGCTTGGCTGTCAGTTCTTCACGGGCTGACCACATTCCATTTAAACCATCGCGACATAAATATTTGGTCCTATTACACGTGCCGCTGTTCATGGGTTTGGCTGTTGGTTCTTCACGGGCTGACCTAAATCATGGACCACCCAGTTTAGCAAACACCCTTGGGATATCTGCATTTGGTCTCCTGACAATTGCCAAGTTTTTATGGGCATCGGCATCAGTTCTTCATGGTCTGAGCAGTAGTGTGGACACACTACTAGTATATTACTTTATTATACCAGTAATTGTTATTCACCAATCAGCTTCATCTAGTGACCAAAAATGAAACTGTGTAGCATCAAACTGGCCATATATAGAACTTACGTACGGTCAGTTCCAACATTTTGTTTTTGACATCCAACGCTCATTCAATGTTTTTCCTAATTTTGTGTGTTTGTTGAACATCAAATAATTTTGCGTGTGTGTCTGTTGAGCAACGTACAATTATAATACGTTTCTTCCTGTCTTTGAGAAATTTTAATAAACAAATGTAAATAAATACAATAAATAAACCAGTAAAACGACATGTATAGAAGCTAACTGGCACTGTCTGAGGCAAATGATGAAACTGTTCCCATTAACCTTCTTGAAAGTATTGTTAATCCATTTGCACCAGTTCTTTTTTTTCCAGTACTTAACACTGAATTAAAGTTGTGAATTGTTAATATAAATTCTTGTTTATTGAGAAGAAAACTCCATTGTTTCAGCGCCTGCTACTAGCGTGACTTTCACATGACGTAAAACCAGGAAATTCCCTGATAATGACAACAGAACATTTGCACTAGGAATCTGGGTACACTTAAGGTTGTGTCTCTTTCAAAGGACTGGCATAATAAATACGTTATGGGGCTTTCAGTGGGAGGATATGGTGTGATATAAGGCTCAGCAAGATCAATATAAGGCTCGGCCTTTGGCCTTGCCTGATATTGATCTCACTTCGCCTTTTATCACACCATATCCACCCACTGAAAGCCCCATAACTTATACTGAGGTCCCATAATCTATGGCAGCCCTTATAATCTTGGTCAGGGGTGACTAATGGGGTATACACCCACAGGATGTTAGTCTTAGGTGACATGACACATGTAAGTTTTTCATGAGCCTGCCTTTCAGTCTTATGAATGGCAATACAAACTTTGATTCCTGTTTGTGATCTCCTCAGGTATCATACGTGGCTTTCAAAACTGATAACTATAAAATTCTGGAATTAAACCTTTGAGACTTACAGTTATCTTGACGTTCAAATGTCACTGGGAATTCAGTTTCTTCAACGTTTTTAAAAATGCGACGTCAAACGTCAGAAAGTACCAATGACAAGATATTTTTCTCATTGGTGATTAACTGGTTGAGGGATAGATTATTTTTGGCGGTCTGAATTGGTTATTCAAAACTTGTTTTATTGCAGATTATTGGAGAGTGCCAACAGGCACTCTCCAATAATATTTAATAAAACAAATTTATATAAACAAAATTTTATTTGTGTTGACTGAATATGAAATATAACCAAGAAGAGTGTTGGCTTTTATCCTGGTATCCTCATTTTTCTGAAATCCCTGATAATGGCTTCTAGCACTCAACCAGTTAAGAAGTCTTGACAGCAGGATTATATTAGTATTTTAAGCTGCAATAACATTTGGCTAAACGGTTATCACTGAGCACTATTCAGGAGAAAATGCAAATTTGATGTTAAAACTTTAAAAAATCAAAAAATAAGAACAAAACAAATGACCACAAAGTATCAACATGCTGTTTGATTTCGCACGTAATAACGCATACAAAAGTATCAAAGGGTTAAACCTTAGCCATCATGAATCAGTTTACGTGAAGTTAGCTTTTTGGGAGCAAGTTTTCCATTACTGTTCTGTGGAAGGAAATGTTGAAATATTTATTAAATGTCTCTTGCTTGTACTTGTAGAAACTGGCTGTCATGAAATGGACATAAAATCCTGAATAGAATTGTAAGCCACCCAATCCATCAGTTTTTTCTTTCTTGCACAAGGTCTTGTCAGTGATCATGTGCAAGGTTCTTTTTGCTGTAGCTATTCATTTGAAATGGCTAATTTTATCAGTTTCTTTGTCTACTACACTGCACAAAGTAATAGTATTTTTGGTGATATCTCATATGCCCGATACCTAAAAAGGCTAAAAAAAACTTCCATTTTTGTCAGAAAACTTTAAGACCCTTCATTGGAACATGCTTGTGGAACTCATTTCAATGAAGAGCCATAAACTATGTTTTTGATACCCCAAAAATTAAAATGTAGTGGAATTTTATCATGTTTTTTTTTTTCTTTTAGTGAACTGTGAGTGCTGAACATTTCACCGAGTCCGGGTACTCTGGCTTCCTCCACCCGTAATACTGTCACCGACATGATATGACCTTGCCTGTTAAAGTGTTGTTATTTTTTTTAATTAAATTAATTAAATTATTTCACTGAGTCAACAGTTTATAAATGTGATTTAAGAAAAAAATATTAGAAATGGACATAAGAGCTGGTAACTCCCACATTATACTTTTGTCTTGACAATTTTTCACACCAGTTCCTCGAAGCATTGTTGGAAAGCTTTCCTGGTCCTGCACCAAGTGTTTGATATTGATAGAAAAAATATAGGCTATAAACTTTTGATATATGAAATATTTTAGAAAAAGCTAAGAAAAAATACCTGCTGATCTGACAAGTGCCTTTGAAAAAAAAGTAGTCCTTAGGCACTTCTTGTCTGTCATTTTGGGTAAATACCCTGTTGTCAGACACATTTTCAGGTTTATTGATTTTTTTATTTCATTTATTGGTGTTAAAGGTCACATACTTATGCACAATGGCTAATCGTGACCGTGACAGTTTTACAGGTGGAGGAAGCGGGAGAGAACCACCTAGCATTGACGAGCAACTGTCAGCTCCTCAATATTCTAACTCTGTTTAAGCTCTGCGCAAGCAGGGTTATAGTGGTTGAAGACATGTTCACCATCCATGTGCACTGCACCTTAGTACACAGTGTCATCATGCCCCCATGTAGGCAACCGGGATAAAGTGCCTTGTCCAAGGACACAAAGTGGGTTATACTGGACGGGGATTGAAATCGGGACCTCAAGCATAGAAGTCCAACTATCTACCACTGAGCCACCGCGCACCCTATTTTCAGGTAAAGTCCCACAAAGTAGCTCTTCTCTTTCTCAAGCCATTTTTTTTGTAAAATTGCATGTGGGCAGGCAGTTTTTTATTTCATTTTTTATTTTTGTAATTATTTCTTTGCCATCAAAAGTTCATGTTCTTGGGGGCGCGGTGGCTCAGTAGGTAGAGGTGCACACTGCAAGCCGAGAGGTCCTTGGTTCGAATCCCACCTGTGGCAACCGCATTGTGTCCTTGGGCAAGACACTTCACCCCCATTGCCCATGTGGGGGCACGGTGACGCTGTGCACTAAAGCCTACTGCACGTTGATGGTGCACCTGTCTTCAACCAATGCTAACCCTGCTTGTGTGGAGTTAGTATGTTGGGGAGCTGACAGTTGCTCGCCGTTGCTCAGTGGTTCTCTCCGGGTACTCCGGCTTCCTCCACCCGTAAAACTGTCGTGGTCATGATTAGCCATTGTTCAGAAATATGTGACCTTAAACACCAATAAATAATAATAAAATAATAATAGTTCATGTTCTTTGTTTGTTTTAATCTACAGAATAGCATGGGTTGTGTATTTCGTCCCTTAAGTACAAGAAGGCTTTGCAATGCTTCTTGCACTTAAGAGATAAATTTATCAATTTTATTAGCTTGGGTAAAAGATCAGACATAAACCATTTAATTTTTTTTTTTTTTCAGTTTGCATTGTTTATAAAAAGAGAGCATGCGGCAGCCAAAAGGACCATGCGGGAGGGCCTGAGAAACAAATTTTTAACTTCTTGGGGGCCCAATAGCATCTGGAAGTATTTTTCATCTCTGATATTTCAGTATTTTGAGATTCCCTTCATGCCCTTTACCCAAATCATGCATGGTAAACTTTTTATTTTTTCAGATTTGTTGAAATGCTTCAACAAAACCACATGATGTGACCTCTCTTTGGAACAAGCACAATGAGTGCATGCCAATGAGGGGTCACATGAAAAGGATTTATTAAAAAAAATTAGAAAAATGTTGTTTTTTTTCAGTTGAATAATTTGTAAATGTTTAAAACACACTGGTAATGGAGAGATACCAAAACTGCCCAGCTCAAGTTACATAAGTTTTTTGAGTTATGGGAACTCAAAAATTGTTTTCACAAGTTACATAATAGATAGCAAAACCATTTCAGGGTAGAAATTAAACCACTTTTTGCCGTGGAATGTATTTGCTATCAAATCCAACATGAAACCTATGTGTAGTTTTCACAAACTTGACTGTTGAAATGAAGTTATCTCCAACACTGTACAATTCATAAATCAGCCGTTTGTGATTTGAGTGATGTAAGTGAAAGTTGGTTCATGAACACCCAATGGAACTTCTCTTCTCCAGATGGACTAAATCAGATAACAACCAACCAATCAGTTCTGCGTGCTTTTTCTTAGCCAATCATCTTATTTTTTTACCTATGCATTCCTGTATTGTTGGTATGCATTTTATAATTTGGAAAACAAGTGCAAAGAAACTGATAACACAAAAAAGAACCCTGGCTGAAAGTATCCACCTTGACGTTGGTAGCTGGGCTTCAAACAAAGAGATACTGCACTGACATTTTTCTAGTTTATTACAAAGTTTTATGTAAGAATCCAAGAAGATGATTGATGGATTAGTCGCCACTCAATTAAAATAAATGCACTGTTTATTCTATTTTAACTCATAATATCAAGTTTTGATGATAATTCATAGAAAGTTCTCCCCAAGATTCAGGGTGTTTCTATGAATGAGTGTCAGAAGTTAGTAATTGTATTATTAGAGAAGACTGAGAAGAGAAGAAATGCAAGTTTTTTTGTATGGTAAATATTTCAAATGTGTTATGGATGATTATTTCATTATTTGGATTTTGATGTTATTTCTTCATTACTGATTAAATTTTGATGAGTTTTGTTGTCTGAACACAGACGGCATTTACATGGATAACGTGGGTAGCCTATGCATTTTCCTGATCAAAATCAATAGCGGGTGTGCCCACCCTGGATTTAAGTCACTGCTCCAACTCTCCTTACCATTGACACTATCAAGTTGTTTATGGTCCTTTGTGGAATGTAATTCCACTCCTGAAGGGCCTGTGTGAGCTGAGCGACATTGTTTGGGATGTTGACGCACCTCCCAACCCTCCTGTCCAACTCGTCCCACAAATGCTCAATTGGGGACAAATCTGGACTGTAGGGTGGCCAATGAAGAACTGAGACACTGTTTTGGTTGAGGGAGTCACAACAAACCCGAGCTATTCGCAGCTCTGCATCTGCATTATCCTGCCGCAAAGTAAGGTTACATGCATGGTTAAGTGGAAGGGCGTGAGTCATGAGTACTGATCTCGATATCTTATGGATGCAAGATTGCTCTGGATGACCACAAGAGGTGTTTTCATGCCATGAGAAATTTCCCGCCCCCAAAACCATAATAGTTCCTCCCCCAAATCTGTTGATTTCCTTTATGCAGAACATCGCTCACTTCAACGTTGATAGCAACATTGTTATTCATTTGACCTGTAAAGCATGAACCAAGACTCGTCAGTGAAAAATGCACATCTCCAATCGGCCAAGTGAAACTGATTTGGTGCATTTGCGAGCAGCCATTGCAATCGATGTTGATGTTGCCTGGGTGTAACTTGTGGACCACATAGGGACCTTAAATTGAACTCCTGCAACTGATTCCTAACTGTTCTTGGACACACTCGGTGACCATGAGTGCCAACAGCCCGACTCGCTGTCTCCGTCGCCATCTGAAATCGGTTATGTAGGTGTGAGAGATGTATGCCTCTATCTTGACGTGGCAGCGTAACACGCTGTCTGTTCCTGGGATGGGGAGCTAATCTTGCTGTGGCTCTGAGATGACCAACTAAATGAGCTATCGTTGACTCATGGACCACAATTTACTGGGCGATGAGACATTGTGACTGACCCTGCATAATTAGAAGAGCAATAGCCCTACCCCTATCTACTTATGACATTCGCAGCATTTTGCTTTTCAATCGAGTTGAAATGAAATGTTGTGCTGTCGATGTGTACTGTTTAAAACTTCGATTTGGTATGTTTTCAAGCTCATAGCAGGTGGGAGTGCCCTGGATGCATGCTTTGTCGAAAAATCTGTTGAAAGCATGCAGCGTTGTAAGTGGTCATGGTTGACTGAATTTTAACCAAAGACTTTAGACAGTATGCTGAGGTAGCTATGTGTCATATTTTACTGCATTTGGTCTACGGATAAAAAAATTGTATTACCAAAACTGAACTTGCGTTTCTTTTTTTCTGTCAGTGTACATCCAGACAGATATATAACATGTTAAAAGAGAGATATGTCTTGATCTGTGTAGCAACAGTTTTTAATGAAACTGTACAGATTTGGATCTCATCTATGTCTAGTCAGTGGAGTCAGTTGGTATGGGATATGCACACTCTATTGGAAGCAAAACCTCCAACCTTGGGAGGTACACGGTAGTTGTTGGCTATTTCGAGAACCAAGAGTTGTCACTGGTGCTTTGGTTCAAATAAAGATTTGAACACAATGCTTGCAAAAGTCCTATAATTGTCTATGGGAGGTGATAAGGTTGTGAACAGGGTGGATGTGTAGATGTCCAGGCCTGGTTAACCCTTTACCTAACATGAAAAGCAGACGACACTTGCAAAAAAAATTCTTGAATAACTAATTTTTTTCATTTTTTGTCTCAAAAACATAGGTTATGACCCCTCATTGGAACGAGCTCGACGAGCTCGTTCCAACGAGGGGTCATAACCTATGTTTTTGAGACAAGAAATAATAAAAATTCATTGGCGATTTTTGAGAATCGGGCTGGCCGGTTTTGGCCGTTACGTTGGGTAAAGGGTTAACTTTCCCCCTTCGACTCCTAGAAAAAAATGTCATTCAATACTATACCATTAATTTGCTACACTGAACTTGGAATCTCTGCAGCAATTTTGTTTGGACATGTTGGTGGGGGAGAGGGGGATGTTCTGACCTGGATATCTTCTCCATCAGCTGCTCAAAAAACATTGAAACCCCTATCCTACTTGTCCCTTGGTAAATTATGCTAAAAGATAAACACATGAAAACACAAAATCACAAACCAATTCACCCTTTGATGGAAAACCTTATTAGTATAAAGTCAAGTTGAACCACTTTAGATGATTTTCTCACCACATTCTATTTTGCCACTGAACTTGTGCTTGTACGTTTACCCCAGTAAACAAGCACCGCTCAATTTCCCTGTGCAAAGGAATGGAGAAATGATTGTTCACTGTGATACTGAGGTCGCTTCTGTTCATTGGCAGCTATGCTAAACTGGCTAAACTTATTCTTATGTTTGGGTTGAGGCATGATACTCCAATAGATGCTGACAGTCTTGGTGACCTTCACTGGTCATTGCTTTACACTAATTTAATTAGCTCACTTTTCAGTAGTAAGAAAAATTGTTAAAACAACATTATGTTACAATTTATTGAAAAGTGCCTCCAGTACTCTCTGACAAATTGCAGCAAAACAAATAATTATTTACAAGGGCTTTCTAAATTAAGTCTCTGATAGAATGTGTCATGTTACAAATCATTTCTGAAAAAATTATTGGCAACAGTTTTGCTTTTATGTGGGGGCTATTATCCCTGACAGGGAGGCTAGAGTGCCTCCATGCTCACTGAAACAACCATGGTTTCGCCCGGTGGGCAAAATGTTTGTTTTTAATGGGAAAAAGTCTCAATATCTATGACTAGAGGCTTTCAGAGGAAAAATGAAACAAAAAAAATTGATTTGCCGTGGCACGTGTTTTTGATACTCTTGTTCCACAAGCCACAAATTTAATAAGACAATTAACCCTTTACCTAACATGAAAAGCAGACGACACTTGCAAACAAAATTCTTGAATAACTAATTTTTTTCATTTTTTGTCTCAAAAACATAGGCTATGACCCCTCTTTGGAACAAGCTTGTTCCAAAGAGGGTTCATAACCTATGTTTTTGAGACAAAAAATGAAAAAATAATGAAAATTAATTGGACACTTTTGTGAATAGCGCTGGCCAGTTTTGGCCGTTATGTTGAGTAAAGGGTTAATATAAGTCACAACAGAGACTAGAAGTGTGTCGACCAGTGATTGCGAAGAAAGTTTCTGGTATCAGACTAAAACAGAACTCTCACAATGTAATTAACACTGCCTATGTCACAGTGTTTGTATCCTCATTATTATTCCTATTGTGCACAAGTACAACATGTATTTGGCATTTGGGAGTGCTAGTGCTACTTACCCCCCCCCCCCCCCACCCCCCACCCCCACCCCAGATTGGGGTCTGTAGCCTCCCCCCACAGAACCACCTCTGAAGCACTCCACCAAACAGATGTGATGTCAGAACTGATGTGATAAAAATGACAACAGATTAGCTGAAACAGCAGAGATAAAATGAGTTGTTGACAGGGGGGCAGAATTTTTTTGCATTGTTATGTTTACTTTTCTTTTTCTTTTTTTTATATTTTTTTTCTTCTTCTTCTTTTTTGTGTCACCGCCCCACGAAGTGAGGAGCGACATATAGGGATTACTTTTGTCGTCCTGTGTCGTCTGCGTTATTGTCCGCGCCGTCTGCATCACACTTTCTCTTATCTGCCACTCCTCTTTAACCTATGAATGGATTTTGATGAAACTTTCAGTGATTCTTTATCACATAATGGCATTGTGCACCTCCTATTTTATTTTTTGATCCGCTGTATTTTTTCCAGAGTTATGCCCCTTTTCCACTTAGAATTCTGTCTGAAATATTAAAATATAGTGCAGGCGACACACGTCTTCCATGGAAGACTCACATCTAAGTCTTATTCTCCTGTCTTCTATGCACTTCCTTGTCCTCATGATAACTCGAAAACAAATCGTCCTATCTCGCTGATTTTTGGCATGCTGATAGACAGTCACAAGTTCTCGGCCACCTATGTTTTTCAGGTCATTAGTTTTTACTGATTTTATGAGATTTTGCCTTTTTTTGTTTTCAATAAATATTATAAAATGTTATTGATTAGAATCTATATATATTTACAAGCTTTTGTCCCACCCCTTATGCTTAAAATGAGATAACAGTCTCAATTATTTGATCCTAATTCTTGAATCTGACATATTTCAAGTTAGTTCAGACTATTTAAACAATTAAGAATGTTCTCTTGGGCAAAACCTATGCAACTTCCTGCAACATCTGCTACATCCTGCAAAATCTGACCCGAAACATGAAAAGTTTTTAAATGCCTGCATAGTAAAGACCAAATATGATCAAATAGATCTGAAACAAAGGCTTTATAAAACAAGAGGCCCCAAGGGGCCTTAATCTCTCACCTGATAAAATGGTTCAAAGAAGAATGAGCCCATATGTGAACCAAGGGGCTTCATTTTATCTGACCCCTATGGATGCTATATACCAAATATCAAAAGATTCTGATAATTGGTTCTGGAGAGAAATGTTTTTTAATTTTTGCAAATATGCTGACTCTGCATTTTTGTTATGCCCACTACAGAATACCCCCGACGGCATTTTTTTTTACCATTCAATTCTACTGATCCTAAGGATGCTTCAGACCAAATAACAGTTCTATGTTCTGTGTTGTTTGGGAATTATGGGGTTTTATAAATATTTCTATTTTTAGATATTTTTGGCATGAGTCAAGTATTTATGACCCAATAATAGCACATACCAAATTTGGTTCAAATTGGACCATCGGTTCAGAAAATAGAAATTTGGGGCAGGGCCAAAAAATCTTGCCTCTCCCATTACAAAGGCAAATATTGCTCTACAAACTTACTTTAAACAAACTTTATTCTACACCTCAAAAGGAAGCTCAATACCAAAAATCAAGACATTGTATCCACTGGTTCATGAGATTTTAAAAAGATTTTGGAGCCCTTTTCCCCCACCCCTTCCCTATGGGACTGGGCATGCTGAACTGAACAAAAATACAATGCCCCTTTGGGACCATCACTCACAAAAACTTTTACTTGAATTGACCCAGTGATTTTGGAGGAGAACTCGCTCCCCCACTTTTACTTCTGATAGGGTAGAACTATGTCGTCTATGACAGGATAGATCTTTGTTGGCACAATATTGCCCTAGTAAGAAACAGCCATGTTGCCTCATGCAGGAAAGACATCTTGTGGCATAACAAGTATATTGCTCATGGTAAGATGAGCTATGTTGCCTTTGGTAGGAAAGATCTAATGTAATTCATGGTAGAAAGAAGCTGTATTGCCTGTGGTGTTAAAGAAATCTGGGATGTGTGGGCAGGTATATTGCCTCTTATTAGAAAAAGCTGTATTGCCTCTGGCAGGTGGATGGCTCCATATTCACGTTGAAGTGGAATGTATGGATGAACTAAGTTTTCCTATCAAGTGTAGATGACAACAGGTGGTATCTCAGTGAATACTGAAGAGGTTGCTAATGCCGGGAAGTGTTTAGTATTATAAATGAATGCATGGTGTCACTGGTAGTTCATCATTTTATGTTTGAACAGGTTAGTTTTAAGCTCAATCCCTAGCTCGGGAAGCTGCTTCTCTGAAAATAGTTCTTTCCTCATCACTTAGGTTATTGGTATTTTTCAGACTGGAGCAGATGGATTTGGGTAATGGTGCTGGAGGGTTGCAGTATTTAGTCGCACAGGTTTATCTTTGGCACTGTTATTTATTTATTGGGATTTACTTTTGACAGTGAGAGTCACCTCGTGTCAGACAGTTTTACGGGTGAGGAAGCCAGAATACCCAGAGAGAACCACCGAGCAATGGTCAGACTGCCCAGCGTACTAACTTAATTCAAGCAGCAGGGTTAGCATTGGTCAAAGACACGTGCACCATCAACTTGCATTATGATTTAGTACACAGTGCCACCATGCCCAAATGTGGGCAATTGGAATGAAGTGCCTTGCTCAGGGACAAATCTCAGTTGAACCAGGCCATAGAGCTTTCAGTTTGAAGTCCAAATCCGTAACCACTGAGCCTTTGGCACTGTTGGGCAAATGAAAACACTAGTGGCTCAAATACTTTTATGTTTGAAATACATCTTCAACCAGATGAAGCATTTTGATTCCTGTCATATCTGCTATTGGGAAAAATGCTTTCATGTTTGTCATTTTGCATCTATGTATGATTTACAAGTTCATTACTATCAAGCATCTAGGGATGTCTTGATCCACTTATTTTAACTGGTTGATTGCTAAATTATTTTTCAAAGGTGATTTGAAACACAAGTATTTCGTTTCAAAGATGCCATGCAACCAGCAAAGGAAGCCCTAGTTTAGCAAGAATTTGTTCAATAATCATTGTTTTGTTACAGTCTATTGGAGAGTGCCAACACGCACTCTCCAATAGATTGTAACAAAACAATTTTATATAAACATTTATTTTCTACAGCTAAGAAAACAACAAGCCTATGCAAAACTGTGTGAAGCCACGAAAGTGGCTTTCAGCACTTTTCAATAGAGCCATGATAGTGGCTTCTAGCACTGAACCAGTTAACCCTTGTATCCCCTCATTAATTTTATGATAACTACCACATCTACTTGTAACCATTGCAGATGACTTAGTGTTTCTATGTCATTGTTGGCTGCATGTACAAAAACAATGTCAAGATAAAGGCAGCCCACCAGAAGAGTTCTTGAGGAAGAATAAACTTGGGGCAACTTTTTCAATGCAATATAAAAGGGGCAGTTTGTGGCTATCTGGAGATTTAAAGGTTATCACTGTGGGCAATAAGAGGAAGTTAAAACTACTCCCTCACAAGTTGCTGATCAACATACTTTCATATTTTTCAAATTACATTTTTTTTATTTCAAGTTATTAAATTTGTTCAGACATAACATGGGTGTGCCAGGATTTTTCAAAAGGGGTTCAACTTTGATGAAAAAGAATATTCCACATATTGCATTGGTTAAAATTTGGACTCCTCCAAGGAGCTGAAATATGAACCCCAAGGACTTGATTTCAATAAACTTGAATCTGACCCAGGATGTTTTACACCAAATATCAGAATGATTTTGACTGGTAGAGCAGCAGGGAGTGCGAGTGGACTCTAAATGGAAACCTGTCCCAGACCCTATAATACTTCCCAGCCCCTGTTCCATCAACCTACTATATAAGTTATTTATTTTTTGGTGTTTAAGGTCACATATTTCTGTACAATAGCTAATTGTGACCGCAACATGGAGATAAAGTTCAGTTCAGTCAATCGTTTATATCTATGTAACTCATCTTAGAGGACTTCCACCCCAAGCAATGATTTCAGCATTTTTTTTTTATTCCTCCTATGGTATAGTATGCCACTTTACCATTCGATTCTACTGCTCCTGAGGATGTTTCATACCAAATAACAGTTCCCTGTTCCATGTAGTTTTGGGAAAATATGGAAAACATTTCATTAAAAGTTTATTTATCAGGTACTTTTGACTCAATAATACCAAATACCAAATTTGGTTCCAATTGGCTCAATGTTTCAGAAAACATAAATTTGGTTTGGGGACAAAAATGTTGCCCTTCCAATTATAAAGGGAAATATTGTGCCAAGAACTTTGAACAAATTTTATTCTACACCTCAAAAGGAAACTCAGTACCAAATATCCAATCATTGTACACACTGGTTTAGGAGATTTTTTAAAAAATTGAGAGCATGTTCTCCCACCCTCTCCTTATTGGGTGGGTCAAATAAATAAAGAACAATTGCCTCAAATTTACCTGAATAGTCCAGCATTTTTGGAGGAGAATACTACGTTCATTGATGACAGCCAATAGATGGAGAGTACACTATAGCTCACCCTGACTTTCAGTCAGATGTTCCAACAATCTAATGCACAGAATGTAAAGCCAATAAAGTGGCTTTCAGCACTTTTCAGTAAAGCCCTGATATTGCCTTCTATCATAAGCCCCTGCGAATATTTGATTGTTCAAGTCAAAGTCGAGTCGATCAACAAATTCGAGTCGAATTCGAGTCAAAAATAAAATCACGAATATGAAAATCGAATATAAAAAAAAAACTTATTAATAAATGTCTTGGTATACATACATTTAATACTGGTTAAATTGTCAAAGCAATGCAAGGAATTGAGTGCGAATGGCAAGCACATGTCGTCAACATGGAACTTACAGTGTATTACCAATGTCATTTGGAATCACATGTGTGATTCCAAATGACATCGGTAATTCACTCATATTTTACAGTGGATAAAGCCATGCCCACATACACATGGAATACATGTAAGACTTTGTACAAAACCCCAAGTGACAGGGACTACATCTCACCTCTGGAACACTTCAGAAAGAAGCATCCATTACTTTATGATATGGAAAGATTAGACAATGCCAAGCTTAAAGTCAAGAAAGGAGCAAAGCAATCACAGGTACATACAGATTCTTTGTCTCCTATTCAACCATACGTTCAAGTGTGCTGCATTGTTAACGTACAAACTGTTGAATGTTAGTATATGTGGATAAATCATCAGCACAATGCCAAAACAATCCTAATGTGGCTATTTTAAACTGAAAATATCGCGTATGAAATCATATTTGGACACCTGGCTTTGGCCAACTTGGTTTGAATTCGATGTTCGTTCGACTCAAACATTTTTTTGGCAAGTTCGAGTCAAAAGTAGAGTCAAACGAAAACCCATATTTGCAGGGGCCTCTTCTAGCACTCAACCAGTTAAAAATGATTTATTTTCCTCTTTGAACCATATAAATATTAGAACTTCACTCTTTGTGCTCAAGAAATCTCACTATTTCAAACTCCATTAACTTAACAGGTCTGCTTTTCACTTTTTCTTTAGATATAGGGTTAAATCAAGGAGTTTGGGGATAATTAGTTCTAAGACTGCATGCAATTGACCTTTTGATAGGTCTTGGGGTAAGGAACCCAAACAAAAACAATACAATTTACAAATAGACAGATGTTATATATAATTCAGAGAGTTTTGCTACAATATTTTTATTTACAAAATATGCAATCGAAATACAGGATAAATAAGAGTTCTTTAAAATTCAAACATAACCATATTTATCAGTTACAGAGTTTGAGTACAGAAAATACACTTTTAATTCAACCTTAGACACAGGAAATATAAATTAAATAATCACATCAGACTGCCCAATATCTCATTTTTCAAGGGTATTCAGGGAAGATTCCAATACTCAAGGATATTCCACGGTCTTTATAAGGGATTTTCCAAATTTGAGGATTTTCAAGGAACCACAGAAAGACTGATATAATTAACCCTTTAACAAATTGCATGCATCCGCCCGATGAGCTTGTTCCAATGAGGGGTCACATGATATGGTTTTGTTGAAATTTGTAGAAAAAAATTCAACAAATAGCAATTAAAATAAAAAATTTTGATATTCTCTGTGTTGGGTAAAGGGTTAAGGTATTTCATTTATTAGAGATCAAACTTTATCTAGATAAACACACATAGGGCTCCACTACAAACCTACTGAAGAATTTCAATGCGTTTTCTGTTACTGTTATTATCCAGGGCTGGGGCCAAAGTACTCAGTACTCAAAGTACCAGTTTTTGCCAAAGTACTCATAACTTGTACTTGTAAAATTTCAAATACTCATACTCGTTACTTTCAGGTCAATACTCTTGAGTTGAGTATTTTACAAGTAATTTATATGAAAAATTTAAAGATATAAAAATGTATTTGATATATTTGCTAGTATACTTGGTTTTAGCTGAAGTCATCAATTCAGTGATACATTGCAAGCCTTTTGTGGCTTTGTTTTTACCAATAATAGTTGTCAGTTGGTCAGTTGTTTTTATCTTCTTTATTTAATCTGATTGGTATTTAAACATGTTCAGAATTAGCCAAACATATAAACCATCATATTAAAATGATTTATTACAATGGAGCCCACTTAATTGGATATCTCTTAACTGTATATCCCTGTTACTTGAATATAATTTTCAAACACAAAACCATTTACCATACCTTCAGTACAAATTTGATCTGTTAATTGCATATGGGTTGTAGAGTAAACTCCTGTTAATTGTATATAAATTTTTGTAATATGTCGAAAACATTACTGTGATATGCACTGAATACCCCTTATTTATCAACCTTTTTGGCCTCACTACATACAATACAGGCATTTATTCTATTATATCTTGTTTGACAGAGCTCTATGAACTCTGTCGAAAAAGATATAATAGAATAAATGCTCAGTTTACCTCCAGAACACAGGGAACTGACCAAATCCCTGTTAATTGTATACTCCTGTTAATTGAATAATTTTCACTGGCAAAATGGATATTCAATTAAGAGGATTCTACTGTATTAGTTCACCAATAAGATGGTAATACCACTGATTTTGGATGTACACTATTGTTTTGATTTCATCTGAGTATTATTTTATATACAATCAATGGGGATTATTGTGAACCAAGTGCCAATCTCTCATGGGTTAACTGATCTCAATAACACCTTTCAGCTTACATGGTAAACATACCCACTAAATTATTTACTGGTGTTCAGGATCACATATTTCTGCACAATGGCTAATTGAGCCTGCAACATGGATATAAGGGCACTCTCCAATAATTTGAGATAAAAGAAATTTATATAACAAAATATTATTTGCATTCCACTGAATATGATGCATGGGCAAGGAAAATGGCTTCTTCTCTGGTGCCCTCATTTTTTTTTGAAAGCCCTAATAGTGGCTTCTTGAACTCCACCAGTTAATTGGACAATTTTAATGGACATGCGTTGTAATGGGGTTGCAAGTAAGAACAGACAAATTGTAGTTGAAAGACAAAGCACCGTTATTGCAGCTGATGTTTGGGTTAGTTCCATACCATGGCTCAATATTTTCCATCAAATACTGGCATCTTAGTGCAAGCCAAAACAAAATGTTTATGGACTAAAACGATTATATTTGTATCAGAGGCATAGATACAGAGGATACAAACTCTGTTTCTCCACCCCTCCCCTCAAAAGAATGTCGAACCATTTGCAGACTTGGTGATAAATCTTTCAGACCTCTAGTCTTGGAAAGTATATATGAATTAAAATGGAAAGGGAGAATGGCCAGGTACAAGTCAACTTCTACACAAGACAACCTGTACCAGTCAAGTCGTGCCCCCCAAAAAGTGAACTCATACCCATTGTTTGCAAGACATATTGTACCCAAAATAAGTCAACTCACACCTTATACCAAATGGGTCTTTTTTTCCTTTTTCAAACACTGTATTATTACCGGCATCTTTTCATGACCCAATATATGTTTCTTTCACCAATCAATGTTTTGTTAATGTTATTATCAATTGTCATTGGTGTCATCCCAACAAGACGAATCCAAGCAATACGAATGGGTAAAATATTCCAACAAGATGATCCCAACAAGATGAATGGGTAAAATATCCCAACAAGACAAATCCAACAAGACAAATCCTAGGGCCCTGCAAATCGGATATTTTATTTTCAGCCGATTCTCAATTTGATTCTAGTTTAAAACTTGTGAGTTGAGTCATTTTTTGAGTCGATTTGTATAAAACCAATAGCCCAATTTCTTCTCAACAGAGAGGGATTTAACGTTTTTTCATCGCGTAAATGCGACTTTTAATCGGCTAACTATTCCAAGTATACATATTTTGGTACATGCTACCGACCTTTCTTGCCTGTTAAAACCTCCAAGTAACAATATTGACAAGTTTTAACACTTTTTCGAAATTAAGGAATGACATATTGGGTTGTTCATGCAATCAAAACACCAATAACAGAATGAGTGCACTCTGAGCACTCGAGTCTGTATACTTCCGTTAAATGGAAGTATACAGACTGGAGTGCTCAGAGTGCTCTTCATTGTACACAAATAGAGTTATCTACCATCCATTGGGCATTTCACCTTGAGAGCAAACCTTATCTTCAGGTGATGAATCCTGTTACGACTTATGTATAATGCCGACTTTACAAAGGCTGTGATGAGGCATCAGTAAATCATGTTGGCATCATTTTGCAGTGATACCAAAAGGGTTTTGTAACATATTTTCCTATTTCTTTTGTGGCCAAACTGGATTATTGCATTGTTTTAAGAAAGAACTCACAATGAAAACAATGAAAATGAAAATGGGACCGACACGACTCGAGAAAAAGGACAACCGCGAATCAGAGATGAGTCGAGTCGATTTTGAGCTCCGACACGAGATGCGACTTGAAATTCGAGTAATCGCAGGGCCCTAACGAATCCAAACAAGTCCAAAACGTTTTTAATCATTAATTATAGGGAAAATAATAAAAAAAAAAAATGCCACCTCTTTATGTTCTAAGTCAGAAAAGGGCCATAACTCTGCCAAAAATTATCAAACCAAGCCAACTATCAATCCCAACCTCTATAAAATGGTTATAAACAACCTGTATTATATGGTTATAAACCTATGTACAAAATTTTGTTTAATTTCATTCAGTCAAACTAAAGTATCATCTCGAAACCAATATTAACATGTCTTTTCAATCGGGAAAGAGCCATAACTCTTCCAAAAAGTACTGGACCAAGCTCACTATCAATCCCAACCTGTATTATATGGTTATAAGCCTATGTACAAAATTTTGTTTCATTCGTTCAGTCAACTAAAGTTATCATCTGGAAACCAATATCAATATGGTAAAAGGGCTATAACTCAGCCAAAAAATAGAGGTCTGATCTCACTATCAATCCTGACCTGTATTATGTGGTTATAAACCTATGTATAAAATTTTGTTTCATTTCGATCAGTAAAACTAAAGTTATCGTCCAGAAACCATATTCGGGACTGACATTCTGACATACATACACACAAAGCTAACACTTTGTGCCCCCTGCCAAAATTGGCGGGGCAAAATAAAATGTTTATATTTACACTATTTGTGGTATTTTGGGGTGATTTTTACCTTTTTTGAGCAGTTACTGAGCATTTATTACTTTTTGTCTTTTTTCATCTTGATCACCCACATTCACTATTTAGCTGGAGCAAGAGTTTGTTTCAATAGTACAGGTAATTTCAATAGTTATATCATTATGTTTTTTTTCTTTACCCTTCTCTCATGGGGAAAACATTTGGGAAATGGTGAGTCTGCCAAGTATAACATACAGTACGAAAGTTGTACCCCTAAACCAGACGGCTGTTAAGAGCTTGGAAATCCTGCAGAATGATGCAGGCTGATGGATAACAGGGTCGAGTAATGCCGCAGCGCTAGAAGCAATCAGGGGTGAGCTTGGGTGGATGAGGATCAAGGACAGAATAGACCTATTGAAACTCGGTTATCTTAATTATTTGGTAAATCTCCCCGATAGCCGATGGTGTAAAGTAATGTTCCTGAGAACTTTCAACTCAAATATCAAGACGGGGTGGATGGTCCAAGTGAGGGAGCTAGTAGAGAACTACTCATTGGAGATCTCGGACCTAGACGATGGGGCAAACCAGGGTAAAAAGATTGTCAGAGAAAGGGTCATGGAGGATTGTAACTGTAATTGGCGAGAGGGGGGGGGGGGGGTCAAATCAAAGAGATCTTTGGGTGGCCTGCATGATAAAGAGAAGCCTGGTTTTGAAGAGTACCTTGATGGCACCTTGGGGGGTCACTGTTGTTCAAGCTGAGGTCGCGGCCCCTGGAGCTAAGGGGAAAAATGGGGGAAAAACAGTGAAAAAGATTGCCAGATGTGTAGTTTGGGCGTGGTGGAGACCCTGGAACACTTTCTTCTAGAATGCCCAAAATACCAGTCTAAAACAACAAGATTCACTGGGAGGATAATGGGGAAGTGGGATGGGAGAATGAAGGACATGTGGTTAAGGGACGATGCAAAGGAGAGGGTTAATATGCTAATCGGAGAGATTGGGAAGAATGGGGCAAGGGATGTCATCAAGCAGTTCATCTCTGAGTGTGGGAGGAGAGAAGAAGCATGGGAATAGGTAGGCAGTTGGTCGAACAGGGGTAACCAAGGCCTTCTCATACGAGAACGCGACAAATCAGCGGCCGGCCAAAGTGTTATTATTATAAAGTTTTGCCCCAAACCTCAAAATAAATGGGCATTATGTGTACAGTCCATTAAAGACCCGGTTTTCATCACTCCTGATTTCTGGTGCTAAACCCGGATTGCGTTACTATCTATAGCATTGGGAAAATATCAAGTGTAACCAATTAACCATGCTCTCAGTACGGCTTACAAAAATGAAAGTGTCAGTGACACTGTAGCTCAACTTGTTTAAGACATGTACATGTATAGTGTGTGACACAGCAATGACAAACATCTAGGTAATGACCTGATAACAAAGATACATGTAAAGTATTGTAACGGTCTGTACATAAATGCTGACCATAGCATGTAACAAAAATATAGGTAAAATATAGGTAAAAATATAGGTATATATTGTAAAAGTGGGGTGACAGTTAGATGCTAAACTAGAAAAGAAATCTTTGAGTCCCAGAGTGGGTCTGACTGAACCCAAAAATATTTGTTCTCATAGCACTGTGATAACAAAGGCACCCAAAAACACTTGTTCCTGTCACAATGTGATAACAAAGGTAACCCAAGATGTTTCGTGAAGATCAGTTTATAAATACAGACTCTTGCCCGAGCCGTATTGACATGTGCACTTACTGTGTATAAGCAGCACTGAACAAATCAAAGTTCATTTAATTTGCATAATTTCTGCACGAGAAAAAACTTGTATTATATGTGATGTATTCCATGTTACTAAACATTTCTACAAAAATTTATTCAAATCAGAACTTTCATACAGAAGTTCTGTACAAAAAACTGATTGCACTAATTTTGGTACAAAAAGGCTGCTGGCAGCCATCTTGAATTTTGGACCCCAAAACACTTGTTCTTGTCCCACAGTGATAACAACGGTACCCAAGAAGTTTCGTAAACATCGGTTCATAAATACAGCCTCTAGACTGAGCCGTTTAGAAGTTGTGTACAAAAAATGATTGGACCTAATTTCGGTACAAAATGGCCACTGGCAGCCATCTTGAATTTTGGACCACACCCAGAAACACTCGTTCTCATCTCAAGGAGATAACAAATGTACCCAAGAAGTTTTGTGAAGATCGGTTCATAAATACAGCCTCTAGCCCAAGCTGTATTGACACATGCACTTTCTGTGTATAAGTAGCACTGAATAAATCAAAGTTCATGTAATTTGCATAATTTCTGCTCGAGAAAAATACCTGTATTATATGTGATGTATTCCATGTTACTAAACATTCATACAGGAATTTATTCAAATCAGAACTTTCATACAGAAGTTCTGTACAAAAAACTGATTGCACTAATTTTTGTACAAAATGGCCACCGGCAGTCATCTTGAATTTTGGACTGCACCCAAAAACACTCGTTAACGTCCCACTGTGATAACAAAGGTATCCAACAAGTTTCGTAAAGATCGGTTCATAAATACGGCCTCTGGCCAGAGCCGTATTAGAATTTGCAGTGACAGTGCTGAAAATAACATTAAATAAATCAAAGTTAGTATAATTGGCATAATTTATGCACGAGAAAAAAACCCATATTATATGTGATGTATCCCTTGGTACTAAACATTCACACAAAAAATTATTCAAATCCGCACTTTCATATGGAAGTTCTGCGCAAAAATCGGATTGCACCGAATTTTGTATAAAATGGCTGCCAGTGGCCATCTTGAATTTCAGACCGGACCCCAAAACACTTGTTCTCGTCCCACGGTGATAACAAAGGTACCCAAGAAGTTTCGTAAAGATCGGTTTATAAATACGGCCTCTAGCCTGAGCTGTATTGGTATTTGCAGTTACAGTGGTGAAAGTAACACTAAATGAATCAAAGTTAGTCTAATTTGCATAATTTACGCACGAGAAAAAAGCCTGTATTATATGTGATGTATCCCATGGTACCAAACATTCATACACAAAATTATTCAAATCAGAGCTTTCATATGGAAGTTCTGCGCAAAAATCGGATTGCACCTAATTTTGTACAAAATGGCTGCCAGTGGCCATCTTGAATTTCAGACCGAACCCCAAAACACTCGTTCTCGTCCCACGGTGATAACAAAGGTACCCAAGAAGTTTCGTAAAGATCGGTTAATAAATATGGCCTCTAGCCCGAGCAGTATTGGCATTTGCAGTTACAGTGCTGAAAGTAACACTAAATAAATCAAAGTTAGTCTAATTTGCATAATTTATGGACGAGAAAAAGACTTGTATTATATGAGATGTATCCCATGGTACTAAACATTCATACAAAAAATTATTCAAATCAGAGCTTTCATATGGAAGTTCTGTGCAAAAATTGGATTGCACCTAATTTTGTACAAAATGGCTGCCAGCGGCCGTCTTGCATTTCGGACCGGACCCCAAAACACTCGTTCTCGTCTCAGGGTGATAACAGAGGTACCCAAGAAGTTTTGTAAAGATTGGTTCATAAATACGGCCTCTAGCCCGAGCCTTGTGTACGGTGCGATGGACAGATGGACAGGCGAGCCATGACAATACCTCAAATTTGGCTTCGCCAAAGTTGAGATAAAAATCACACCTCGCGAATTAAATGTCGAACAGGCAAGATTTGAATCAATCAAGACAAGATGTACCGTCACAGTGCCAAAGCTGTGACGATTCGTGCAATGCCCATGATGTTTTAAAACTCGTTGGTGACAAAAAAACTCGTTGGTAACAAAAAAACTTGTTGGTGACAAACTCGTTGGTGACAGACCGACCGATAGACAGACCAACATTGCCACTTATAGAGCTGCTCATTGCAGCTGAAAACTATTTTGTTTGAAAATGCATTACCACAAGAAAATTATGAATTTGACAGACCAGCTTTTCGAAAAAGTGTCAATAACACGACATTTTAATCCGCAGAGTGCTATTCTGTTTTCGACACACTGACCTGACCGTAATCCTGCCCATTAGTTATTACCAACCAATGAGGCACCGGCACAAATATATGTGACATCCCACCAATGCTCACTGCATACTGTAAGAAAAAAAATTGTAGAACATCTTCGTGCAGATCCACGGTGAATTGGATTTGCGGCAGAAATGTGTATCTTTAAAAAATTAATTGGTTGTGTTTGTGTTCAATGCCGTTCATTTAAATTCATTCACGTTTGTTTTTATTAAAACCGTGGAAAAATACGTGTGAACAGTAAACTCTATGGAGTCGACAGCACTCATTACAATTTAAGCCCACCATGTAAAAATTTGATACAGATCATTGTAAATGACTCACTCACGCAAATAAATACGGGAATACTGGTACTCTTAGTGAACTCTTAAGTGCATAACGGCATGCTAAAATCTAATAGAAATAAGTTTTTCTATTATTTACCGGCTGTTGGCAACATCCAAGCCCCCACCCCACACCCCTCTGGAAAAATTGGATCTCTCCCACAAACCTCTATTTATTTATTTATTTATTTATTTTTTTATTTATTTATTGGTGTTTAAGGTCACATACTTATGCACAATGGCTAAAGCGTGACCTCCCACCAACCTTTAATACCATTGTAAACCCTACCCATTTCTCCAAAGCGAGCTATCACTTGTTGGAGAATCAACGAATTAAGGCTTGAATTTAATCACCCAGGTTTTGGACCCCTCATTATAATTTGTACGGATCTGTACATGTGCTTGTGATGATATACTGATATCCTGTTCACTTTCATTAACTGGAATCGAACTAGATCGAGTTATTTGTGTGTATCTCCTCATTTCGTTAGCAACACCTTAGCATAGCCTTAACGTTTCGAATTAAATAGCCTAGGAGCCTTTCGATGGAAACTGATTTTCTAATGATAAAAGTGGCTCCACTGGAACCACCTGGGGTCAAATCAAAATTCCAAAACCTTCGTGCACATCTAGAGTTGCTACCTGAATACATTAGCATAGTTTAAACGTTTCGAATTAAATACTCTAGGAGCCTTTTCATGAAAACTGATTTTCTAATGATAAAAGTTGTTCCACTGGAACCACCTGGGGCCAAATCAAAATTTCGAAACCTTCATGCACATCTAGAGATGTTACCTGAACACATTAGCATTGTTTAAGCGTTTCAAATTAAATAGCCTAGGAGCCTTTCGATGAAAACTGATTTTCTAACGATAAAAGTGGCTCCACTGGAACCACCTGGGACCAAATCAAAATTCCAAAACCTTCATGCACATCTAGAGACGTTACCTGAACACATTAGCATAGTTTAAACGTTTCAAATTAAATACCATACGAGCCGTTCAATGAAAATTGATTTTCGAACGATAAAAGTGATTTCACTGGAACCACCTAGGGCCAAATCAAAATTCCGAAACCTTCATGCACATCTAGAGATGTTATCTGAACACATTAGCATAGTTTAAACGTTTTGAATTAAATGCTCTAGAAGCCTTTCGATGAAAATTCTAACGATAAAAGTGATTCCACTGGAACCACCAGTGGGGCAAAATCAAAATTCCGAAACCTTCATGCACATCTAGAGATATTACCTAAACACATTAGCATAGTTTAAAGGTTTTCGAATTAAATACCCTAAGTGCCTTTCGATGAAAACTGATTTTCTAACGATAAAAGTGGTTCCACTGGAACCACCTGGGGCCAAATCAAAATTCTGAAACCTTCATACACATCTAGTGATGCTACCTGAACACATTAGCATAGTTTATACAATTCAAATTAAATACCCTGGAAGACTTTCGATGAAAACTGATTTTCCTATGATGAAAGTGGTTCCACTGGAACCGCCTGGGGCCAAATCAAAATTCCGAAACCTTCATGCACATCTAGAGATGTTACCTAAACACATTAGCATAGTTTAAACATTTCGAATTAAATACCGTAGGAGCCTTTCGATGAAAACTGATTTTCTAACGGTAAAAGTGGTTCCACTGGAACCACCGGGGGCAAAATAAAAATTCCGAAACCTTCATGCACATCTAGAGATGTTACCTGAACACATTAGCATACTTTAAACATTTCGAATTAAATACCCTAAGTGCCTTTCGATGAAAACTGATTTTCTAACGATAAAAGTGGTTCCACTGGAACCACCTGGGGTCAAATCAAAATTCCGAAACCTTCATGCACATCTAGAGATGTTACCTGAACACATTAGCATAGTTTAAACGTTTCGAATTAAATACCCTAGGAGCCTTTCGATGAAAACTGATTTTCGAACGATAAAAGTGGTTCCACTGGAACCACCGGGGGCAAAATAAAAATTCCGAAACCTTCATGCACATCTAGAGATGTTACCTGAACACATTAGCATACTTTAAACATTTCGAATTGAATACCCTAGGAGCCTTTCGATGAAAACCTACTTTCTAACGATAAAAGTGGTTCCACTGGAACCACCTGAGGACAAATCAAAATTCAGAAATCTTTATGCACATCTGCTACCTGAACACATTAGCATAGTTTAAACATTTCGAATTAAATACCGTAGGAGCCTTTCGATGAAAACTGATTTTCTAATGATAAAAGTGGTTCCACTGGAACCACCTAGGGCCAAATCAAAATTTTATAACCTTCATGCACATCCGGAGATGTTACCTGAACACATTAGCATAGTTTAAGCATTTCAAATTAAATACCCTAGGAGCCTTTCGATGAAAACTGATTTTCTAACGATAAAAGTGGTTCCACTGGAACCACCTGGGGCCAAATCAAAATTCCGAAACCTTCATACACATCTAGTGATGCTACCTGAACACATTAGCATAGTTTATACAATTCAAATTAAATACCCTGGAAGACTTTCGATGAAAACTGATTTTCCAATGATGAAAGTGGTTCCTCTAGAACCGCCTGGGGCCAAATCAAAATTCCGAAACCTTCATGCACATCTAGAGATGTTACCTAAACACATTAGCATAGTTTAAACATTTCGAATTAAACACCGTAGGAGCCTTTCGATGAAAACTGATTTTCTAACGATAAAAGTGGTTCCACTGGAACCACCTGGGGCAAAATAAAAATTCCGAAACCTTCATTCACATCTAGAGATGTTAACTGAACACATTAGCATAGTTTAAAGGTTTCGAATTAAATACCCTAAGTGCCTTTCGATGAAAACTGATTTTCTAACGATAAAAGTGGTTCCACTGGAACCACCTGGGGCCAAATCAAAATTCCGAAACCTTCATGCACATCTAGAGATGTTACCTGAACACATTAGCATAGTTTAAATGTTTCGAATTAAATACTCTAGGAGCCTTTCGATGAAAACTGATTTTCGAACGATAAAAGTGGTTCCATTGGAATCACCTGGGGCAAAATAAAAATTCCGAAACCTTCATGCACATCTAGAGATGTTCCCTGAACACATTAGCATACTTTAAACATTTCGAATTGAATACCGTAGGAGCCTTTCGATGAAAACCTACTTTCTAACGATAAAAGTGGTTCCACTAGAACCACCTGAGAACAAATCAAAATTCAGAAATCTTTATGCACATCTGCTACCTGAACACATTAGCATAGTTTAAACGTTTCGAATTAAATACCCTAAGTGCCTTTCGATGAAAACTGATTTTCTAACGATAAAAGTGGTTCCACTGGAACCACCTGGGGCCAAATCAAAATTCCGAAACCTTCATGCACATCTAGAGATGTTACCTGAACACATTAGCATAGTTTAAATGTTTCAAATTAAATACTCTAGGAGCCTTTCGATGAAAACTGATTTTCTAACGATAAAAGTGGTTCCACTGGAACCACCTGGGGCCAAATCAAAATTCCGAAACCTTCATGCACATCTAGAGATGTTCCCTGAACACATTAGCATACTTTAAACATTTCGAATTGAATACCCTAGGAGCCTTTCGATGAAAACCTACTTTCTAACGATAAAAGTGGTTCCACTGGAACCACCTAAGGACAAATCAAAATTCAGAAATCTTTATGCACATCTGCTACCTGAACACATTAGCATAGTTTAAACGTTTCGAATTAAATACCCTAAGTGCCTTTCGATGAAAACTGATTTTCTAACGATGAAAGTGGTTCCACTGGAACCACCTGGGGCCAAATCAAAATTCCGAAACCTTCATGCACATCTAGAGTTGCTACCCGAACACATTAGCATAGTTTAAACGTTTCGAATTGAATACCCTTGGGGCCTTTCAGGGTGTGACGTACAGACGGACGGATGGATGGAGATCATGACTTTTTTCCCGCATTTTTTAAAATGCGGGAATAATAATTACATTTTCCAACGATAACCCTCACCCCACCCCACCCCCAAAAAGAAAGACCACCAGCAATTTTAATTATTAATTCGCCATGATATTGTTGAATATGGCAATGGTTTTAACTTAATTTAAAGTCAAAACACAGCCTGCAAAATCAACGTAGACCTTACGTATCAAAGTCATTGCTCATTACGTGCATTTTAGTTTGATTACCCCTAAATCACCATGGGGTGAAGGGGGGGGGGGGTGGCAACTATTATTTATAAATTTAATAGTTTAGCAAAAGAGCTAGCCATCTTTCAATGATTGTGGGTGGTTCCTAAGATTTTGTTCAGAAATTTTAAGAATTAGTCACCACAACCAGTGACATGGAAATCCTCCAATATATAAATAATAAATAAATACCACACTCTCGTGTCTTTCGCCCCCTCCCCACCTCCATTGTTGATTTTTTCTGAAGTTTATCCCAAGATCATAAACTGAGAGAGAGGTCTGAAAATTAATTTAATGAATGTAAATTGCCAAGTGATCCTGTTCGACTATTAATTTGAAGTTAACATGTGCAAAACAATAGGCTGCTAGGAGTCGGTGAACAAAAAAAACTTTAAAAAATAATAAGTAGTAGTTCGATTATGTCACTTGTTGCTAATACCCCTGTCATGACTGTCTTATTAAAAGATTATTGCCACAGGTTTTAATTACTGAACAAACAATTGTAATCATCTTCACGTGTTTAACAAGTTCAATAGACTTTGTGAGGTGTGACTTTTGTATCCACAGCCATGGCAATGGAGGGGTCGAGTGCTGGAAGGGGGCACCACCTCACCAGGTTCCATATTGCCCACCCCAACACACTGTTCAACACAATGTTTTTGTGTGTGTGTGTGTGTGTGTGTGTATTTGTTTGTTTATTTATTGTTTATAATTGTTTAACATTTGCCATACGTACATGTAAATGGAAGAGTGTGTACATTCACTTGTAGATACGGCCTGAACAAATTCACAAAATACATGAATTTGGGGGATTTTTTGCTCTAAAAACATAGGGCCATGCAGGAGCGGAGGTTGGATTCTCAAATAGGGTGGGGGGGGGGGGGGGGAGTGAGCAATATTAAGCGGCAGCATGGCATAGTCATGTCCCAAGGGACCAAGTCCGAGCGTTCGGTGGGCCTTGGAGATGGAGCGCCCCTCCCTGGAGTAGGGGTTCAGTGGCCATCCCACACAGAAATGTTTTTAAAAATCTAGTGTGCTGAGTGTCTCGGGTAAAATTTGCTCCCAACTGGACTGGAGGTAACTGTCTGAAAATTACCTAAACCGAACACTGTACAAAAGTTTTGCCTCAATAGGCTTATGGGTGTAACATGCGATAGATGGATGAAAGTACTTAAAATAAGGTTTGATTTGTGTGCTGCCCCCCCTACCCTCCCGTAGCTCCGCCACTTATCGAATGTGAATTCCAATTGTCCACATGCCATCTCGTTTGGAGAATATTCTTTGGTGCGATTTCTTGTTCGCCCTTGACCAAAACCTCCGACCAAAACCAACATGTTGGCGTGTATATTGGAGGACATTTTGCCATGGAAGTCAACTCCCTCCCGAATTTCTTTTTTTTTGTAAATATTCTTAGACATGAATTTGAGGATGGATGGGTGATTTCCCTCAATAAACAGCGCACATCTACACGTGCATGGAAATGTCTGGTTTTTAGCAAATGAAATCTACTGGGCAAGGCACTTAATCCCGATTGCCTACATGGGGGCACAGTGGCACCGTGCACTTGTCTTTAACCAATGCTAACCATGTTAGTGTGGAGTTTATATAATATATAAATTTATGGACTAAATGCTAGGTCGTCCATTAAGGGATGTAGCCAACATTTTTTTTGCAATTCAAGGATGAGAATATCTGGCAACCAAAAAAGGCTGAAAACCAGAGGTCAAGTTGGAGGAGATTTGGGGAGGGGGGTTGACCTCCTCCGATAATCTCCTCCAACATGATATTTGGCCATGGTGTGGACCTGTGGGGGAGGGGGGAGGGGTATTCAATATTTGATATCAGCAGTGATCAAAGATTTCATGTTAAGGGAAAGTGAATCAAATTCAATGTTGGCTTGTATTACAATTGCTGTGGAAAATATGGACATAGTTGTTTTAATTACCGCAATAAACGAAGATAAATGAATGGTTTATGTTATGTTATAATACCCTCAACAATTGCAGTTTTCTGTCTGGTATAAATAATCAACATTTCCTCACTCATCTCAACACCGACAGCCAGTGTGTTTATTACCATGGAGACTGAAATAGTTCCATTGCAGTCAATGACTGACAGAATCTATTTATAGGCCAACTGATCTTAATTACCCTTGATTAACAGGACTCAGTTTTTTAATGCACTGTACACATAATGCTCTCCCTATCTCCCTATGGAACTACTGCTTTCTACCCTGCTATTGCTTTATACCACAAAATACGCTGTCTGTTGCAGCTCTCATGGTTGCCATTACCTGTCATGGTTGCCACTATCTGTCATGTACTTGATTCGCTCACCATTACCACTGATTTGTAGCACTGTTAAAAGCTTTCTAGTTATCTCCGAACCTCTCTGGACGTTCTGCCTTTGACCAAGTCTTAGAAGGTTCAATCAGATTGTGCTGTTCTTAACTCTAATCAGTTTACAAAGTTCTTTGGCAGAGTGTATGTGGGGGGGTGACTACACATGAGAGAATGCCTTGATCGTACCGATATGTTCCTATGTGATTGTTAACAACGTAACCACAACACACACAAGACATGGAACATGCTTTGATTACCCAAATGTTCTTAACTGATGTGCCTCAAAACATGGGCACATATGGTTAGTTGGGGGTACTGTTTTAGGATACTTACCTGGAGATAGCTATTCAGTGGATGGTGATCACTATTTGGCAATTATTGCTTACCTAGAAATTCCTGTTACCTACAATATCCTTTAGGAACCACATCTACTAACGCAACAACTGATATGTACAAATACTATAATTGACTATCACAACTGTGATCTAATTCCATCACTAGAGTGACAACACTACCAGCTGCAACTACCAGTCTTGCCATCAACAATGAAACTGTCATTATGAGTTCTACGGTATGTCTCCACTGCAGCTTAAAGCTGGGAAAGATCTAACACTCGAATCAAAACTTACTTTTACCGACTGTTCGACTCATCTGGGCATTTGGGGATAAGTATGACATGGTGGTATACTATTGGGGATACTTATGGAAGGATACTGGCAGTAGAGACCCATGGCTAGTACAGCTGTGTTGTATGAGGGCACGATGCTGTGATGTTAGACGGCAATAAGGGATAGCCTATGACCTTATGTGGGTATTGTACGATACTTGCAACATAGTGTTGTAGTTTTGGTGGATATTCATCAAAGGACCCTGTCCACATAAACCTACATGACTCCCAGTTTTGTCATATGGAGTATGAGTGTCATAGGGTGGACCTCAACGAGGGATAACGTATAACCTCATATGGGCACTGGGAGGATAATAATGGCATGAGGATGTAGTATTGGGGGATAATTCTCGGCCAGTAGTAGGTTGGTAGAGATTGTGACTATTTCAGCTGCAGTGTGAGAAGATATGATGGTATTGCCACCAAAAAGCTAACGGTAGTGAGGAGACAGTGGTAGCCATAGGAGCTGTAGTAGTTAACGCAGAAAATGTAGAGGGTAGAAAGCAGTAGTTCCACGAGGAGATAATCGACAGTGGCAGTATCTAGAAGCCATCACAGGCCTGCAATCAGGGTTGGGCATGGGGGGGGGGGGGGCATGTAGGGTGCCACCTCCCCAACCTGGACATAATCCCATCATTTTTCCATCCAGAATAATTTTATCCCCCCCCCCCCCCAAGTGACTAAAGTTCACTAATTTGGATACACCTTGCCAAGCACATGTGCGCCAGGCCGACCATGGTTTGGCCCGGCATGGACAATTTTTTAAAATTTGGCATTAAAAGGAGCAATTTCCTGTATTCTGAAGGATCAATTCCTACTTCAACATACCCCAGAAAGTTTTATTTTTTCTGCTCAAATAACAAGATTCATTATTTGAATTTTTTTATTTCTGTCCACTAACTTTTGAATTGACTCTCCTGAATCATTTCACCTCCCCCCCTCCCCCCCCCCCCCCATCATAGCAGTGGCGGATACAGGAATTCTCAAAGGGGGGGTGGATCGTACAGATGCCAAAGGCATCTGCCCCGAGTGCCGAAGGCACGAGGTTTTGTAGGGGGGTCTGGGGGGGTTCTCCCCCCCACAAATTTTTTGGAAATGAGCGACCAAATGGGGCATTCTGGTGGTTTCTGGGGTGGAAATCCTCTTGAATTTTCGAACGGCTAATTAACACTTTTTAAACAGCATGTTTCAGAATTTCAAATTCTGTCATACGTTCAAGACAGAATTAGAAAATTTGAAATATGCTCTTCAGATCCGTTTACCATAATACTGTATTTTGGACACAATGTTTACAGTCATAACCGACTTAACCTCAGGAGAACATTCTACTACAGTAGAACCTGTCTTGAGAGACCGCCCTTTGGGCCACACAAAAGTGGTCTCTCAAGACAGGTGGTCTCTCATAACAGGTTTCATGTTTTCTCCAGTCAGTGAATAACCAACCACAAAATTCAGAAATGGAGACGAATGGATTTTTGTAATTACTTTGTAGTTGTTCTTTTTTATGAAGTTTTTGTAACAAATTGAAATGGACTGTTATAAAAATTATGAAAATAAATTAGTGTTGAAAATCTTCATTGAAGATTTTCAACACAAATTTATTTTTATAATCCTATCTGTCACATTTCAGGTATGTATGAAATTGATTATTCAGCCATAATCCTAATCTTTTCACAGGGGTCTCAATCTTTAATGAGTTATGTAACTGAATAGCAATTGAAACCCAATTAAAAGCATTTAATACTTTTAATTATGTTAGTAGAACCACAATGGATTTTCCTATTCCAGAACAGGTAAAAAGTTTTTGTCATGGTTTCAGTCTTCAAAGGGGCGGTCTCTCAAGACAGGGTCCATTATGGCATAAAAATACAAGTTGGTACCAGGTTACAGTGGTCTCTCAAGACAGGTGGTCTCTCAAGACAAGTGGTCTCCCACAGCAGGTCCATTATAGAGTAAAACCAATCGGTGCCTGGCAGATGTGGTCTCTCAAGACAGGTGGTCTCTCAAGACAGTGGTCTCTCAAGACAGGTTTTACTGTAATTTGGACACACCGTGCCAAGCACATGTGCGCCAGGTCAACCATAGTTTGACCCGGAATGGGAAAATTTTTTAATTTGGCATTAAAAGGAGCAATTTCCTGTCTTCCGAAGGATCAATTTCTACTTCAACATACCTCAAAATTTTGCATTAGAAGGAGCAATTTCCTGTCTTCCGATGGATCAATTCCTACTCTGCACAAATAACAAGATTCATTATTTGATTTTTTTAAATTTCTGTCCACTAACTTTTGAATGACCATCCAGAATCATTTTACCACAACCCCCCCCCCCCCCCCCTCCCCACACAGTAGTGACTAAATTCCATTTATTTGGATACACCATGCCAAGCACATGTGTGCCGGGTCGACCATGGTTTATCCTGGCATGGAAAAATTTAAAAATTTGGCATTAAAAGGAACAATTTCCTGTCTTCTGAAGGATCAATTCCTGCTTCAACATACCCCAAAAAGTTTTATTTTTTCTGCTCAAATAACAAGATTCATTATTTGCAATTTTTTATTTCTGTGCACTAACTTTTGAAGAACCATTCAGAATCATTTTATCCCACCCCTCCAAAAAATTCCACTAATTTGGATACTCTTTGCCAAGCACATGTGCCCCGGGTTGACCATGGTTCAACCCGGCGTGTAAAAATTTTAAAATTAGCATTAAAAGGAGCAATTTCCTGTCTTTGTCCCATGGAAAGCCTCTGTTTGCGAGAGCAATTCTCCTACTTTCAATTACCAGTAACCACTCATCACTTGAAATTTAACCTGCTATTGAAGACAGATAATCTCTTCTGTTAATTAGTTAATGTTTCATATTGTCATAGTTGTGTATAATCTGTGTGTTGAATCAACACCTCAAATATAACAATAGAGACTCAGTCATGGGATTATATTCAATGTAATTACATGCGTAAATTGACAACTCTGAGAAAATGGTGAAAATTGAGAAACAGTGTCTGAAATATTTCTAGGGGGGGGGGGGGCGAAAATGTTTTCGGGGGGGGGCAACTTCCTGTCTTCCGATGGATCAATTCCTACCCCAAAAAGTTTTATTTTTTCTGCTCAAATAACAAGATTCCTTATTTGATTTTTTAAAATTTCTGTCCACTAACTTTTGAACGACCATCCAGAATCATTTTACCACAACCCCCCCCTCCCCACACAGTAGTGACTAAATTCCATTTATTTGGATACACCATGCCAAGTAGGTAGTGGTGCAGGCTTCAAGGTCGAGAGGTCCTCGGTTTGAATCCCACTGCGGCTTGGGCAAGACACTTCACCCCCATTGCCCATGTGGGGCACAGTAACGTTGTGTACTGAGGCGTAGTGCACGTCTATGGTGCACTGTCTTCAACCAATGCTAACACTGTCTGTGTGGAGTTAGTATGTTGAGGAGCTGACAGTTGCTCGGTGGTTCTCTCTATCTTCCTCCACCCATAAAACTGTCGAGGTCATGATTAGCCATTGTGCACAAATATGTGACCTTAAACACCAATAAATAAATAAATAACACTGCAGACCAATCGACATATGGACATACCCTAGTTGGTTAACCACCCTATAGCACTACATGTTACTCAAGATAGCAGTATGGAAAGGTCCTTTGTGGTAATTTATGGTAATAGTTGGGCTGTTTCCGGCAATTAGTAATACTCGCAATCGAACATATCCTCCAAACACACTCCCACTTCATCCAAGTCCTTCTACGGTCACATTAAGCTTGTGCCACCATAGAAGCCTCCATCATACAAAATGGATGTTAGAAAAGCATTAGGCTAACAACATTTGCTGTGCATGCACATCAACACCATGTATCACCATGGTGATCACATTGCAACATGGCTACTCAACCACCTAAACACACCACATGAGATCAAATGAGATCCACTTAATTGGGGTGAAGCATGCAAGCTATTCTTCACATCTCACACACCAGCCAAATTCAGTGTTGTACAATTAGCTTGTGAAAAAATAATTTTCAGCTCCCACAATCAGACTACAGAGTGTGTTAAAAATTTTAAAAGAATGTCAATAAATGCAAACAAGAGTAATGCGATGTATGGTATGGGCCCCCGATGATGTCTGCCATGATGGCCATATTGAATTGGTTATCTGATCCAAAATCAAAAGGAAGTTTCCTCCAGACACCAATAATGCATAACCAAAAACTGAATTTGATAGTAGTCAGTATTCATTAGTTATTTGGTGGAAACCAAATTCAAGATGGCCACCATGGAAGTCATAATGAATTGGCCACTGGTGGCCATCTTGGTTCAGGTGACTGGTCCAACATTGAAAGGAAGCTTCCTCTAGGCACCAACAATGCAGAATTGAAAAATAATGAAAGTGTCAATGACACTGTAGGTCAACTTGTCAAGACAAAGACATGTACATGTATAGTATGTGACACAGCAATGACAAACATCTAGGTAATGACCTGATAACAAAGGTACATATAAAGTATTGTAACGGTCTGTACATAAATACTGACCGTTGCCTGTAACAAATGTATAGGTAAAGTATTGTAAAGGTGGGTGACAGTCAGATGCTAAACTAGAAAAAAATCTTTTGAGTCCCAGAGTGGGTCTGACTGAACCCCAAAATATTTGTTCTCATAGCACAGTGATAACAAAGGCACCCCAAAACACACTCGTTCCTGTCCCAAGGTCAAAACAAAAGTACCCAAGAAGTTTTGTGAAGATTAGTTCATAAATACGAGCTGTATAGAACTTGTGACAAAAAACTGATTGGACCTAATTTCAGTACAAAATGGCCACTGGCAGCCATCTTGAAATTTGGACCGTACCCAGAAACACTCATTCTCATCCCAAGGTGATAACAAAGGTACCCAAGAAGTTTTGTGAAGATCGGTTCATAAATACAGCCTCTACCCTGAGCCGTATTGACATGTGTGCTTACATTGTGTAAGTAGCACTGAATAAATCAAAGTTCATATAATTTGCATAATTTCTGCACGAAAAAAAAACCCCTTACAATATGTGATGTATTCCATTTTACTAAACATTCATACAAAAATGTATTCAAATCAGAACTTTCATACAGAAGTTCTGTACAAAAGACTGATTGCACTAATTTTGGTACAAAATGGCTGCTGGTGGCCATCTTGAATTTCAAACCACACCCAAAAACACTCGCTCTCATCTCACGGTGATAACAAAGGTACCCAAGAAGTTTCGTAAAGATTGGTTCATAAATATGGCCTCTAGTCTGAGCTGTATAGAAGTTGTGTACAAAAAACTGATTAGACCTAATTTCGATACAAAATGGCCACTGGCAGCCATCTTGAATTTTAGACCGCACCCAGAAACACTCGTTCTCGTCCCAAGGTGATAACAAAGGTACCCAAGACATTTCGTGAAGATCAGTTCATAAATACAGACTCTAGTCGGAGCCGTATTGACATGTGTACTTACTGTAAGTCGCACTGAAAAAATCAAAGTTCATATAATTTGGATAATTTCTGCACGAGAAAAAAACCCGTATTATATGTGATGTATCCAATGGTACTAAACATTCACACAAAAAATTATTCAAATCAGCGCTTTCATATGGAAGTTCTGTGCAAAAATCTGATTGCACCTAATTTTGTACAAAATGGCTGCCATCGGCCATCTTGAATTTTGGACCGGACCCAAATACACTCGTTCTCGTCCCACGGTGATACCAAAGGTACCCAAGAAGTTTAATAAAGATCGGTTCATAAATACGGCCTCTAGCCAGAGCCGTATTGGCATTTGCACTTACAGTGCTGAAAGTAACCCCAAAAAACATCAAAATTAGTCTAATTTGCACAATTTACGCACGAGAAAAAAACCCGTATTATATGTGATGTATCCCATGGTACTAAACATTCATACAAAAAATTATTCAAATCAGAGCTTTCATATGGAGGTTCTGTACAAAAAACAGATTTCTGCATCGTCGGTACAAAATGGCGGCTGGCAGCCGTCTTGAATTTCGGACCGCACCCAAAAACACTCGTTCTTGTCCCACGGTCATAACAAAGGTACTCAAGAAGTTTCGTAAAGATCGGTTCATAAATACGGCCTCTAGCCCGAGCCGTATCCAACTGTTGACGTATGGGCAGACGGACAGATGGCCAGACGGATGACGGACAACGGGCCATGACAAAAGCTCAATTTTGGCTTCGCCAAAGTTGAGCTAAAAATGATTCGAGTCAGCATTCATTAGTTATTGGATGGAAACCAAATTGAATATGGCTGCCATGTTGGCCACATTGGATTGGCTAGCTGGACCAAAATCGAAAGGCAACATTGTCTAGGCATCCACAAGTAAGCCCTAATGAAAGTGTCAATGACACTGTAGCTCAACTTGATAAGACATGTACATGTACAGTATGTGACACAGCAATGAGAAACATCTAGGTAATGACCTGATAACAAAGGTACATATAAAGTATTGTAACAGTCTGTACATAAATACTGACCATAGCCTGTAACAAATGTATAGGTAAAGTATTGTAAAGGTGGGTGACAGTCAGATGCTCAAATAGAAAAGAAATCTTCTGAGTCCCAGAGCGAGTCTGACTGAACCCCAAAATATTTGTTCTCATAGCACAGTGATAACAAAGGCACCCTACAACACACTCGTTCCTATCCCAAGGTGAAACCAAAGGTATCCAAGAAGTTTTGTGAAGATCAGTTCATAAATACGAGCTGTATAGAAGTTGTGACAAAAAACTGATTGGACCTAATTTCGGTACAAAATGGCCACTGGCAGCGATCTTGAATTTTGGACCGCACCCAGAAACACTCATTCTCATCCCAAGGTGATAACAAAGGTACCCAAGAAGTTTCGTGAATACAGCCTCTAGCCCGAGCTGTATTGACATGTGCTCTTACAGTGTATAAGTAGCATTGAATAAATCAAAGTTCATCTAATTTGCATAATTTCTGCACGAGAAAAAACCCCGTACTATATGTGATGTATTCCATGTTACTAAACATTCATACAAAAATGTATTCAAATCAGAACTTACATACAGAAGTTCTGTACAAAAGACTGATTGCACTAATTTTGGTACAAAATGGCTGCTGGTGGCCATCTTGAATTTCGGACCACACCCAAATACACTCATTGTCATCCCACGGTGATAACAAAGGTACCCAAGAAGTTTCGTAAAGATCGGTTCATAAATACGGCATCTAGCCTGAGTCGTATAGAAGTTGTGTTCAAAAAACTGATTAGACTTAATTTCGGTACAAAATAGCCACTGGCAGCCATCTTGAATTTTGGACCGCACCCAGAAACACTCGTTCTCGTCCCAAGGTGATAACAAAGGTACCAAGACGTTTCGTGAAGATCAGTTCATAAATACAGACTCTAGCCCAAGCCGTATTGACATGTGTACTTACTGTGTGTAAGAAGCACTGAAAAAATCAAAGTTCATCTAAATTGCATAATTTCTGCACGAGAAAAAACCCTGTATTATATGTGATGTATCCCATGGTACTAAACATTCACACCAAAATTATTCAAATCAGCGCTTTCATATGGAAGTTTGTGCAAAAATCTGATTGCACCTAATTTTGTACAAAATGGCTGTCATCGGCCATCTTGAATTTCGGACCGAACCCCAAAACACTCATTCTCGTCCCAAGGTGATACCAAAGGTACCCAAGAAGTTTTGTAAAGATCGGTTCATAAATACGGCCTCTAGTTCGAGCCGTATTGGCATTTGCACTTGCAGTGCTGAAAGTAACACTAAATACATCAAAGTTAGTCTAATTTGCATAATTTACACACGAGAAAAAAACCTGTATTATATTATATGTGATGTATCCCATGGTACTAAACATTCATACAAAAAATTATTCAAATCAGCGCTTTCATATAGAAGTTCTGCACAAAAATCTGATTGCACCTAATTTTGTACAAAATGGCTGCCAGCGGCCAACTTGAATTTTGGATCAGACTCAAAAACACTTGTTCTCGTCCCATGGTCATAACAAAGGTACCAAGAAGTTTTGTAAAGATTGGTTCATAAATACGGCCTCTAGCCCGAGCCGTACTGAATTGCTGACGGACAGACAGCCAGATGGACAGACGGACGACTGGCCATGGCATAAGCTCAAATTTGGCTTCGCCAAAGTTGAGCTAAAAATATGATTTGTTCTAATAAGTGGTTCTTTAGTTATTGGACAGAAACCAAAAGTTAACAAATTGACGACAGACATACAGACATGGTGAAAACATACTGCCCCGAAAGGGTCAAGGCATAATAATACATTACGTGTACACTCCATACGAAAAAATTATCCAAAAATCGACTGAGTGTGTTATGTGTAATTCCATAATGTCAGACGTCCACTCACTAATCAGTGTTGATTGGACTGTATTGGGAAAAGATTCGCCAATTAACACATTAATTTCTGTTCACTAAATCTTTTTTTTTGTACCTGATACATTTTGTTTGGGAATTTTGTATATCAAATAAAATCTTTAAAGGTGAAAATCGGTTTGGTAAATCCCGTTATTTTGTGTGATAAATTTTACCCCAAAAATGAGACTTTCGCCGATCACGTGCAACAGTGTGGCTCTTCCGTCAATTGGATCTACATTGCATGAAATATTCTGAAGTCATTGGAGACAGGCGAACAAACTCAGGGGGGAATCCAAATCATGTATCAGCTAAAATTTTATTTTCATATGAAAACAAATAAAAAATCTCACGAATTAACGAACTGATTTTTTCAACTCCTATATTAAACCGCAGTACAGAGTTCTGGAAATGAAAGATATGGCATTTGTATATGAATATTTTATTAAATGTAGGTGTTAGAAATTTTCTGACTGAACAATATAATTACTAATCAGGGACAGTCTCTGAAAGATTTTTCTCGCGAAACATTAATTGGTTATGTAATCCTTCTCACGTGACTGTACTAAAACAGCTTTTTCGTACCCGGTCATTTCTACACAAACGATGGGGTATTAACAAGTGAGGTTTTGTATGCAATGTTCACGTAATGAAAAATGTATTTTACAGGGTATTTAATCATTGTTGTTTGTTTTTTGATTTCAACACTCTTGATTTGACATTTTTTTGATCTGTCACAGCTACGGCTATGTTGGTGATCAAATGCTTATCTTCAAGAGCCAGAGTCGTTCAGAGTTAGAACTTGAATACTATAAGGTCTGTGCTCTTTTTGTGGGAACGGCAATTTGGATTTACATGAACCCAAAGTTTTGTTTAAACGATTTATTTCACAAAGCAAAATAAGTAAACAATTACTCTCAATATTCAACAAAACAAATTATAACAATGGTTATTAAAAATCATTTTCACATTTTAAAATTAAAATCACATAAGAAAATAAATCTTCCATAAAAAACAACATATTATGACAGTATCTAATCTATATACATATGGAATGAAACAATTTATGGTTGGGCAAAGTTGAGTTCACCATAAAAAATCATTGTCTAGTTATGCAGGCATGAACTTGCAACCTTTCAATCAGAAATCCAGCATGAGAGCTAACAGGAGATGCACATCATTTCAGCTGGTAGAGTACTAAATTAGTATTGGTCACCAAGAGTTGTTCACTTGACAGTGAACTGTTACAATTCAAAAAATGTAACAAGGCCGATCCTTAGACTAAATAATTTCACTTCAAAGATAATATGAAACACATCCAATGAGTATGGAACTTTTATGTGGTGGTATCTGTATTGAAGAATAAAGCCAAATTAGCATTCTACCAGTTAACTGGTAGAGTGCTGGAAGCCCATATTTGGGCTTTACTCTAAGGTGAAGGCACTGTAACACAAAGGCTTCAAACTATGTGGATATCCTTCATATTATCTTTGAATCTAAATTATTTAGTGTGTATGGATTTTCCTTGTTAAAATTTATGGGAGAGTGCCCAAAGGCACTCTCCCATAAATTGTAACATGGCAAAGACTTGTGAACAAATTTTGATGACTAAAAATAGTTACACTCCATGCATTAGTTTATTGTTTGCTCAGCAGTAATCAAGAGAGAATGGAAAGAATGGGTACAGGATGTTATCAAGAAGTTCGTCTCTGAGCGTTGGGAGGACAGAAGAGGTGTTGGGATAGGAAGGCATTTGGGAGAACAGGGGTAATCGAGGCCTTCTCGCCTGAGAACCACAACAAATCAATGGCCATCCAAAGTGTTATTATTATTAGTTGGGAAAAAAGTGTTTAAGCAAAATTATCTTACGACAATTTATAGGAAAGTGCAAATAGACACTCTCATAATAAATTATAGAAAAACATCTATGAATAATATCTTTCTGAACTTTGGACACTTTTACTTGTAGCATGGTATCTACAAAAAAATACTCCTGATACAGATGCAATTTCAAAAATAATTCAGCACTCTACCAGTTATGCAATCCAGCATATTTCTTTCTATTTTCTGCTTTAGTGGGATGATACACTGTTTTGTTTCAAATACTGTTGGAAAGAACTCAAAGAGGCCCTTCAAACAATTAAGTAAAACAGTTAATTGTACTGCTACTTAATGAATAAAAAATATTCAATTAACAGGGAGTAATGATTTAACAAAAATCGTATAATTTCTCTGCACACTAAATATTTATTCTAGCCAATCTTGTTCGACAGAGCTTATGGATCTCTAACAAGATATAATATATTAAATGCTTATTATAAAAGTACTACGGCAAAAAAGGCCTGTAAACTGGGCAATTTGGAAACCTTTAGTATAGTTTAACTTTCGATAAACCATCACATTTTTCATTCCATTAACAGGGATTTACTCTGTAACATATATGCAATTAACAGGTCAAATTTGTACTGAAGGTACTGAAAATAGCATTGAATAAGCACTTCATACAAAACGTTACATGCCCATCCCAGATTCATACTTCAATAAAACAATAGATAATTCATTTGAATTCTTATACAGTGGAGCCAACTTAATAGTACATCTCTTAATTGAATAACCCTGTTAATTGAATACAGGTCATCGAATAATCACCATTAACTGGTAGAGTGTTAAATTATTTTTGGTCATCAACATTTGTCGACATATCATTTCTTTGTTAAAATTTATGGGAGAGTGCCCATAGGCACTCTCCCATAAATTGTAACAAGGCAAATTCTTAAAGACTAAATAATTTCACTTTAAGGATAATATGAAGTACGAATACTGAATATGAAGTCTTTTAGTTGGATTACCTGCACTTCAGATTAAAGCCCAAATATGGGCTTCCAGCACTCTACCAGTTAAATAGCTCATTATAGAAAATATCTTTCACAACACATCTAATACAAGAATGCCGTTAGAAATCAATGTCGGCGTTGTAACATTGTGAGTGAGTTGGTTTTGGAAGGAGTATTGAACTAATGTTCTCTTATTTTTTATCAACTGTCCACCCAATACAAACCAGCAGATGACATTTGCAGAAAAATTTCCTGAATAACTAAATATTTTCATTTTTTGTCTCGAAAACACAGATTATAACCACACACTGGAATGAGCTCATTTGAAAGAGGGGTCATAAGCTGTTTTTGAGTGAAATATTGAATAAAATATAAAATTTGAACAGCGATTTTTGTGAACAGCATTAGTTGTTATGTTAGCTAAAAGTTTAAATTATACATTGTGCGATTATTATTTATTTATTTATTTGTGTTTAGGGTCACATATTTCTGCACAATGGCTAATCATGACCACGACAGTTTTACAGGTGGAGGAAACCGGAGTACCCAGAGAGAACCACCAAGCAATGGCGAGCAACTGTCAGCTCCCCAACATACTAACTCCACACAAGCAGGGTGAGCACTGGTTGAAGGCAAGTGCACTATCAACGTGCAGTATGCCTTAGTACACAGCGCCACCGTGCCCCCACGTGGGCAATGGGGGTGAAGTGTCTTGCCCAAGAACACAACGCAGTTGCCGCAGGTGGGATTCTCGAACCGAGGACCTCTCGGCTTGCAGCCTGCACCTCTACCTACTGAGCCACCGTGCCCCCGACATTGTGCAATAAAAAGAATCTCAAATTCATCACGATTTTCCATGAAATTTCTGAATCTTGTTCACTAAAATCGATCTGAGCCTTGGTAAAAGTCAGATGAGATCAATTTTAGCGAATTTGGTACAGAAATTTCTGATCTGTACAGTTTGACATTTTCATAACTGACATCCAATTATTTTGAAACATGAAAACTGTTCCCTGTGGGAACCCCAAAAAGTGACGCAGAAATTTTTTTATTTGGTTTATTGGTAAAATAGGAACCGGTAACCAATGTTAAGGGTGGAAGTCCTCTAAAATGGGCAACATCTGTATAAACGATTGATTGGACTTGACTTTATATCCATGTTGCAGTTATGTTTAGCCATTGTGCAAAAAAAAATATGACCTTAAAAACCAAAAAATAAATAATAAGATGAAAACTTTAATTATTTTGTTATTTATTGGTGTTTAACCCTTTACCTAACATGAAAAGCAGACGACACTCGCAAAAATATTTCTTGAATAACTAATTTTTTTCAATTTTTTGTCTCAAAAACATAGGTTAGGACCCCTCATTGGAACGAGCTCAATGAGCTCGTTCCAATGAGGGGTCTTAACCTATGTTTTTGAGACAAAAAATGAAAAAAATAATGAAAATTAACTGGTGAGTTTTGAGAATAGTGCTGGCTGGTTTTGGCCATTACATTGGGTAAAGGGTTAAGGTCACATACTTCTGCACAATGGCTAATCATGACCACAACATGGAGATATAGTCAAGGTCAGTCAATCGTTTATACCCCATGTTGCCTATTTTATAGGACTCACACTCCAAGGATTAGTGACTGGGTCCTATTTTACCAGTGAAAGAAAATCAAACTTCTCTCACATATCAGCTGACTAAAAGTTTCACTACAGGGAATGCATGTAAAGAATGTTTGATTGGTAAGAACAAATAGGAGTACAGGACGTATCTTCACCTCCATCTGCCAGTGCTAGTGCAGTTGAACCCTGTTAATTGAATATACACTTTGCCAATGAAAATTATTCAATTAACAAAAGTATTCAATTAACAGGGATTGTGTCAATTTCCTGTATTCTCGAGAAAAAATTAGCATTTATTCTATTATATCTTGTTTGACAGAGCTACACAACTCTGTCAAACAAGATATAATAGATTAAATGCCTGTATTGGCTGTACTGAGGCCAAATAGGTCTATAAACAAAGGAAAACTAGGGAGAGTCAGGGTAATCTCTTGACAGGTTACAAGATTTTTATTCAATTAACAGGATTTTGCTCTTTAACCTACATTCAATTAACAGGTCAAATTTGTTCTGGAGGTATGGTAAATGGTTTTGTGTTGGGAAATTATATCGATATCCAATTAACTGGGCTCCACTGTAATAATTTAATCCAACATCCTTATAGGACTAACTGGTGTCTAGAATTATATTTAAATTGCAACCACATGTATTCCTATCATATACCAAGTTCTTCAAACTTTCAGAAGGTGGTAATTGGAACATGGCCATTCTCGTTGTGCTGCATCCACACATTGTTTGTTACAGGTTATCAATACTTTGAACACCCAAGGTCATATCATGAAATTTCACAGGCAGAGGAAGAAGAAGAATCTGGAGAGAAGATATCAACTCTGGTAACCTCTCGATCTGAACCACAATATGCTAGCCAAGAGTCAATGCACTCTGGCCTATTCACAGTACACAATGTACAGTGACAAAAGAAACATTAGGCCCCACAAAGTAGATCTTTTGTTTCTCGAGCCATTTTTTTTAACAATTGCATTTGGGCAGGCGTTTTTTTTTTATTTTATTTTTTATTTTTCTAATCTGCCATCAAAAGTTCATGTTCTTGGTTTGTTTTATGTTTTTTAGGCCTCACAATCTACAGAATAGCATGGGTGGTGGTGTATTTTGTCCCTTGAGTGCAAGAAGGCTTTGCTAAAGCATTGCAAAGCCTTGTTGTACTCAAGGGACAAATGAATTAATTTTATTAACTTGGGTAAAATATCAGACATAAACCATTTAATTTTTATTTTAAGTTTGCATTGATTATAAAAAGAGAGCATAGAGCAGCCAAATAGACTATGCAGGAGGTCCTAAGAAACAGATTTTTTAACTTTTTTAGGCCTTAACTGTTACCTTACAAAAGCTAAAAATGTTTCATTTTTTTGCTTCCAAGCCAATATTATAACCACTCACAGTGATTTACTGGAACAAGCTTTTCAACCGCATAAGTATGTAAGATATGGACTGGAAAAAAAATGAAAATAAATAGTGGGTTTCAAAGAGAGAATATCAATAAAATAACAAAATTAGAATGGCACTTTTTGTGTTCAGCGGTGCACAAAATATTACTGATTTATTTTTACCTAAACATAAGTAGGGCAAATATTGGAGTAGCCTAAACTTGTACAATGAAAACATGGTTCATAATCTCTCACTGAAGTAATTTCAAGAAGCCCATTCCAACAAGTGGTGATAAACTAGATTTTGGATGAAAAAATTTGAGGAAATGGAAGCATTCCTGGGTTATTTTTGTGATTACCGCAGAGAGGTTTTTCTGAGCTGTTTAGTAAAGTTTTAAAGAATTACAAATTACTGCGTTATTTTGTATCTTTAGTTATGCCAAAAACCCATTTCATTATTTTTCATTCATTCATTCATTCATTCATTCATTCATTCATTCATTCATTCATTCATTCATTCATTCATTCATTCATTCAATAATGCCAAAAAACTTGTTCATTCATTCATTTAACCCTTTACCTAATGTAACAACCAAAATCATCCAGCACTTTTCACAAAAATCAAGTTTCATTATTTTTTCAATTTTTGCCTCAAAAACATTAGTTATGACCCCTCTTTGGAACAAGCTCATTGCGCTCATTCCCATGAGGGTCACAACCTATGTTTTTGAGACAAAAAAAAAAAATTATTCAACAATTTTGTTTGCAAGTGTCATCTGCATTTCATGTTAGGAAAAGGGTTAACAAGAAAGGAGTTCTTCTAATGGCTACAACTGTCGGTGACATACAAAAAATTAATGAGTACGTGCAGATGAATTAAAATAATTTACAGGATAATTGTGACAACCATAAAGTATAATGCTCCAACCTTTTTTCTTCAAAGGGTGGCACAAGGTTTGAATGAATTAGTCTAGAAATGTAAATCATTGGTAAGTATGAGTTAGATCCTATTCTATAAACACTTAACCCTTTACCTAACATGAAAAGCAGACGACACTTGCAAAAAAAATTCTTGAATAACTATTTTTTTTCATTTTTTGTCTCAAAAACATAGGTTATGACCCCTCGTTGGAACGAGCTCGACGAGCTCGTTCCAACGAGGGGTCATAACCTATGTTTTTGAGACAAAAAATGAAAATATTTTGAAAATTAGTTGGCGATATTTGAGAATAGCGATGGCCGGTTTTGGCCGTTACGTTGGGTAAAGGGTTAAAGTATAATATAAAACAGTTTACAATGGTGAGTTTTGAACAACCAAACCTGCTTGCCAAGAGAGCATAATTTTCTCAACAAATGAACTTGTAATCATATATAATTTGGTAGGCACTTGAAATTTCCATTTTTTACCTCTAAAACATAGTTTATGGCTCCTATTTGGATGAATTCAAAGAGCTCGTTCCAATGAGGGATCATGAGCTATGTTTAGGCAATAATTGAAAATACAATAAAATGATGATTTTTGTAAATAGTGTTGGCCAAATATGCCAGATTTTTGTAAGGTAAAGGTTTAACTGAATAGTAATTAACTCTTAACCTACTGAGTAATTTTAAAATATTTTTCATCAAATCTAGTCATGGCAGCCATTACTATATTTGCTGAAAAATTAATGAACATTTGATACAAGAAATTACATTGGTTAAAAAGTCTAGGTTTTCCCAATCACCAGTAATGTCAAATGGGTGCCCCCATGTGCTGTCCCTTGACACAACTCCAAGGATTACTAGAAGAATAAAGGGGAAACAATTTTATTGTGAGAGACAGATCAAAATACTTCCTTGAAAACTTTTTAGAACAAACATTATTCTACACCATTAAAGGAGGCTGCATACCAAATATTTAATCGTTACAGCCGGTAGTTCGTAAGTTTTTCAGTGTTTTTCTCATTTCTAAAGTGTTAAATGGAGGTCCAAATAGGGAGCCACAAAGAAAGCAATATCAGCCTGATTCTTCTACTCCTAAGGAATCTTCATGCCAAATAACAAAACTTCCTCTTGTGTCAAATATTGAGGTGCAATTTTTGTTAGCTTCTGGAGTTTTCTAAAGGGACATATAGCGGGGGAGGAATTCGTCACATACAGGTGAATTGTGCACTTGGTGATACCTTCTTGAAATTTGGCACACTGTTAGTGTAGGCTATGAGGTTCTCAAAAACGATCGGCTACAAGTTGACACCGACCGGTGGCGACCAGTAGCGGCACAATCCAAAATGGCCGCCAGCGGCTGAAGGGAACCTCCTTTTCGACGGTCTACCGACTATACATCCGATTGTAAGGGCGCGAAAGTGAACTCTGATCCACGCACGTGTTGGAAACAGACGTGGGAGATGATGTAGAATAAAACGAGATTCTCTATACGGACGCATCAATTTCTTGGAACTTGAAAAGAGCGTTGTTTCTCCGGGATCAGCGTCATTCAGGCAAACCTGAATGACGCTGATCCCGGAGAAACAACGCTCTTTATGAAGCAGTCTCTTTGCCATACAATCTCTTGTTTGGCGTAATTCCGCAAGCAATTCTGATTTGTCTGTCGAAATTAATTCGAGAACGCGATTGTTCACAAAAATCATTCACAGAATGAGTGAGAATCCTCTTCGTGTACGGACTAGTACTGACTGGGAACGTTGTTGCTTTTGCCAGCAAGACAGTTCCAAGAAATTGATGCGTCCGTATAGAGAATCTCGTTTTCATGACGCCTATAAAGCTATTGAGGAAGACATAACGCGCTTCCTAGATAATGGCGTTGAGCTTCCATATAATTTGACCATTGATTGTTTGATGAGAGAGAGTGATGAGTGTATGTCGATGTCACTGTTGACGAATAAGGCAATATATCATAAGACATGCCGTGACAGTATTCGGACTCACATCGTACAGCGCGTGCTACACAAGCGAGAGCGAAATGAGGCAGTGGCATCCTGCTCCACGCTGAGTCCTAAAAGAACACGGACAAGTTTTGAATCTGGCTGTGACAGGAAACTGCCCCAGTGTGTTTATTGTCACAAACGCGAAGGTGACAGCAGTGAGCCTATTTGCAGATCAATGTCTGATAACAATAAACTCAAAATTATGGCAAAGGAAGCCGAGAACTGGGTTGTTTTTTCTCGGGTCAATGCAGCATTTGATTCCGCTGCTAGTGATCTTTACTATCACAAAACCTGTTATTGTAAGCTTGCCAATGAAGCACGAGCGGCTAAATCTAAAAAGTCGAAGAACGCCGAACATTCCGCGTCAGGCCTGCCCTATGACCCTCTCGTTATGGCAGAGCTCATAACATTTGTTGAACACAACGATTCCGCGATGAAGCTTGTCGATCTCAAGAATCTGTACAGTCGGAGGTTGAAGCAAGTCGGTTCTGATTGGCTTAGTGAAGAAATACATTCCACTCGATTCAAAGAACATTTGTTGCAGAAATTGGGCGATGGCTGGGACGCCTTCACACAGGGTAGAGATGTGTTTATTTCAAGTAGGTTTCGAGTTGGCTCCTTGTTGTCCGAATCTTTAACTCGTATAGTGTCTGAGGAAGAGGCAAAAAAGATAGTTGATGTGGGTCTTCTTCTGCGTAAACACATACTCATATCTCAAGCTCCTTTCACGGGATCATTTTCATCTTATTGCTTGAGCGAGCCTGTACCCAACTCACTCCTGACTCTTCTTAGAGTTCTACTTGAGGGCACATGTAGTATACAGAACTTAGGCGATGATGAGACTGTTAATGCCAAGACTCGAGTGGCTTGTACTATTTCACAGATGTTGATCAGCAATTCAGCGAAACGCTCCGAACATGCACAAAATGTTCACCAGAGACGTGACAGAGAAACTCCAATGCCTCTTTATGTGGGTTTGAAGTTGCATGCCCATGATCGTATGAAAAATCTTATCAGAGATTTTCATCAAATGGGACTCTCTGTCTCTTATGATCGCGTAATGGATGTTCGCAGGAGTTTCGCGAGAGCTGTTTCACTGCGGTTCAAGAACGAAGGTGTTGTAGTCCCAGCTAACTGCAAACGTAATGTTTTCTCGATAGGAACCACTGATAACATTGATGTATCTGGTAGATCTGATATGCATGGTACGTCCATCACACTCATTGGTCAACTGAGCAGGGACAATGTGGGTACTGATCCCCCACCACTGAGTTTAGATGTTCCAGAAGACACACAAATTGAACTCCCAGACGACTATGCATTTGTTCCTTTCGTTGAAGACTTTGGTGGGGACATCAGGCTTGAATCTCCAGATGAATGTAATGTACGGCCCAATGAATATGCAGATTTGAACGTGGGAGAGAATGACTGGTTGTCTCATGTGTCACAGATCAGCAATAAAGGGAAGGTTGATGGCAGCTGGCAGCTTGATGAAGTCCCTGTGACCTTTTCAGGCTTCTTTTCAAAACATGAAGATCAAGACAATGTCAAACCTCGTGCAGTTATTGGGGTATTCCCTGTTTTCAGTGAGCAGAAAGCGGACTCACTCAGTATGCAGAAGCATGCTATGTATGTGGTCAGGGAAGCTACTGCTTTCGTAAACCCCGGCCAGATACCTGTCATTGAAGGTGACTGTCCGTTGTATGCCAGGCAGAAAAAATGTCAATGGCTGTTCCCAGAGGAGATAGGTGAGGATCGAATGGTGTGTATGATTGGATTCCTGCATCTTGAAATGTGCACCCAAGAAGCTGGTGGTAAGCTTATGGGTGGTTCTGGTTGGGAGCGAATGTTTCACCTCGCAAAGATATTCACACCCGGTGTAGCATCATCCCTACTTGGTGGGAAACATGTCAAGAGGACGCGACAGGCATATCTTCTCACTCTAGCTTGGCTTGAGATCCTCAGAAAGAATGCTTATGAGATTTACTGTCAGCAGACTGGGCCCCATGAGTCATTTGAAATGTGGGAACAGAGGATTCTTTCACAATCTCCAACTGCGCGCTATTGGGGTGAAATCGTTCGGAACTTTCTCTTGACAAGCTGTCAATTCGTTCGGAACCAACGAATCGGTAACTGGCCTGGTACACTGTGTTCTATCGATGAGTTGTGCAGTTACTTTTTTGCCCTAGGACATACAAATTATTGTCGGTGGGTCCCCGTATTTCTGAGAGACATGTCTCAGCTACCCAGGCGGCATCCTTCAATCCACAACAAATTCATGGAAGGCCATTTTGTGGTCCAGCGTAGTGAGAGGAAGTTCAGTATGATGGGTTTAGATCAGAGCCAAGAACATAGTATCCAACTACTCAAAGAAGACAGTGGTCCAAAAGGTCTCTATGGCCAGGCTGAAGAGAAAGTCGTTATTGAGCTTTCAAGGTCAGAAGTTCTGCGTGTTATAGATGAGTATGAATATGCAAGTTTCCACACAACATCATCAGATAACACGGAACACCCGGAAAGTTCGGTATCAGAGCAGAAAAAATTTCTGAATCAATTGAAATCTCTCCTCGATCTGGTGAATCAGGGACTCATTATCAACCCTTATGATGAAACTAGTGGTCAGCTGGTGACATTAGATACTGGTGAATATATGGACCCCGAAGTTAGTAAGAGTTTACGGTCATTACCCGAAAGGGGCAAGCATTTATATTCCACTTTCTTGAAGGAAAGGCTTGTGGAATGCACCGTACCCCTGAATGATGTTATTCCCAAGGCAAATATATATACCTTCCTTAACCCACCCCCAGCCAACCTGGACAAAGGCCGAGACAAACTCATGTCAAGTAAAGCAACTGCCGCAATAGTTACCCAGATGTTCGTTTCACTGCAAGCCCGGCCTGATTCAAACATGGATGAGTTTTTCATGCACGAGAATGCACGTGATCCGCCAGCATTATCCGATAGAGGTAAGCTACGGAGTGGGACAAAATCTCAAATTCTCAATTGTTTACCAGCTATTCCTGCACAAGGGAAGAATTCAGCAGCTAGACAAGCTTCAGTTGTCATCTTGGATATGCCTGCTGTAGTCCATGTAATCAAACCACAGAAAGCGGATCTGTTTGGAGAATATGCTCGATTGCAATTATTGCCATACATCGAATCTCTGATTAACACGAACACCACAAGGGTTGATGCGATCTATGACTGTTACCCCGAAGGCAGTTTGAAGAATCAGACGCGAGCAAAACGCCTCGGTGAGACAGCAGTTAGGTTGATACGGGTGTCCGAGAACGTCCCTTTACCTAAAGGGAAGAATTGGCAGGCATTCTTGAAAGTTAGTGAGAATAAAGACGAATTTTTCAAGTTCCTGTCTGCTGAACTGCTGAAATTAACATCAACATCCGAGTACCAGTTGTTAACGACATCAGGAGAATATGTACTATGCAATAAGGATGTTAGCTTATGTGACATATCTCCATCGAACCACGAGGAAGCAGACACGCGCATGATGCTTCATCTCAACCATGCAGTCTCACAAGGTCACAAAATAGCTTTTCTTCGCACGGTTGATTCTGATGTCGTCATTCTGTCTTTGCACCATTTCGCAACATTCCGTGACCTTGGACTCAGTGAGCTGTGGATTGGGTTTGGAATTGGAAAGGCATATAAAGATATGCCAATTCATGAGATAGCTTCACAACTTGGACCTGATTACTGTAAGGCCCTGACTTTCTTCCACGCCTTCACAGGTTGTGATGTAACATCCAGCATGCTCGGCATTGGGAAGAAGACAGGATGGAATGCATGGATGAATTTTCCCGCATCAACTGAAATGATGATAGAATTGACTGAGAATCCGCAAGTCTTTTCAGAGGATTCCCCTCATATGCAGCATATCGAAAAACTCACCATACAGATGTACAGTAACAGTTGTGTCAGTACACGTGTCAATGATGCGAGACGGCATATGTTCACACATGGCCTTAAGTCTATGGAAAACATCCCGCCCACCAAAGCAGCTCTGTATCAACATGTAAAAAGGGTAATTCTTGTGTCATCTTTCATTTGGCATCGTGCTCTGCAGAAACACTTATGTGTGCCAGACCCATCACAGTACGGATGGGAGTGGAATCCACGTCTCAATATTCTGGTCCCATTTTGGACTCACCTAGGAGACGCAAGTGCTGCATGTGCACTGATGCTCCACTGTAGTTGTGCCAAGGCCTGCAAGGGCAATTGCAAATGCTTGAAAGCTGGATTAAGGTGCACACCTTTGTGTAAGTGTGAAGGTGGCTGTTGTAACAATATTGAGTAGTATACTGTCATGTTAGGACCAGTCATCTCCTATTCTGGTATTTTTTTTTCCATTTTCGGCCAGTTAACACATGTCATGTTTCTAGTTGAGTTGATTTTGCTAACAAATGTTCATCCCATGTGGCTTGCTACATTGTCCGGGGTATAGGAATACAGTTTTAGATTTCGGAAAATAGTCTGTTATTTACTGCACAAGACGGTGTTAATTCATGCATAGCATGATACAATATCCCCAACTATTTTGCCTCTGTACAACAGTTGATACCTTCGTTCACCCGTGTGTTCATCTATGGTATCCTTGTCTTTCTCTGGCCATAGGCCACATGTGACTAGTCAGTTCCTACTCCATAGCAAATCAACTTGGAAATCCTTCATCTTGTAGCGCACTCATGTCTCAATGAATCCATACCTGAGTTGATCTAATAAATCTAACGTAAGGTATCAAATTGCCATACCGGATCATATTTCGATAAGTTATTCGCTAAAACATTTCGACCACTCATCGACATCAAAGGTCATGTTTTGGCTCCCAGTGGTGGCTATATCTCTATATCCCTGGTAAAGTAGCATACCATGAGGGATGGGCATTAAGTGTCGGCAACATTAATCCTGACTTGGAACACACCACATCTTAACTGGCCGAAAATGAAGAATACTACTTGTAGTCAAAAAATATTCCTGTACCTCGAATGACTGCAAACATACACTCACCCCTTCTAGTCCCATTTTGCCAATGTTCTATACTGGCAAGATAACATTGTATAATTAACAACGGGAACTAATGCATCCCGAGTTCATTCCAGCACTGCCCTTGCTGGCAGACGTGTCGCTATGGTGTTGAGATTGAACCAGAACTCCTCTAGAAATTTGATAGTTTTATTTTCTTAGAAAATAAATCTATCGAAAATGCCGGAAGTTGAGAATAGACTGTCACTTTAATTGGATTATCAAATGTCCAAGTATCCCCACTGCTGCATACTATCGAGTACCCTTGTTCATGTGTTGACAGGAATCTCTCATACCATGTTCATTTGACCATTGCATTCCCGAGAAACATTCAACACTAATTTATCTACGGACGGACGATCATACTGACAGTCAGACACACAGACGCACACATCGACGGAAATTCTGATCCCATTATCCATTAATCTTCCCCCCAACTTGTTCCAAGGGCTTCACTCCATCATTCACATCAATTACAGCACATGTATGGTGTTAGGTTTGGAGCTTCAGTTGTGCGATCGGCGAAAATAGCTTTTTTTCGATCCGCTTGGCGGCCATTTTGGATTTCGCTGCTAGTGGTGGCTAGAGGATGGTGCCAACTTGTAGCCGATCGATTTTGAAATCTCTGATGCCTACCCTTACATCATGCCAAATTTCAGGAAGGTATCACCAAGTGCACAATTCTAGCGAATTCCTCCCCCGCTAATAAAAAACCTTCTTTTTTTGCAGAAATCAAGCACATGTCACCAAATAATACTGCATATCAAATTTGGTTCAAATTGGAGAATTACTTTTGACAACAGAAATTTGTAGCAGGGCCAAAAAATTTTCCCCTCATGGGACGATTCATAAACTGAATAAAAATGTTTGTATGCCACAGAATTTAAAAAAAAAGCTACTTTTTCATGTGTGTTATTTACTCCATTCAAACTGTTATGCATAAACCTTTGTATCGGGGAAAACCTCAAAAAGCATGAAGAGATGAAATGATGGACACCAAATCAGCAAGGAGGGAAAATAATAATTTATTCCTACAGTCCAAGTGTGCCTCCCCAAAACAGAAAATAGATCCACTCATTTTGCCGAAGATAGCATCAGATTTGACAATACCTTTCAGGAAAGCATTGTTAAAAGGGTTAAACATTTGAACCCTGAAGGCTGATTTTCTGGCCCAGGAACATGAGTCATAATTTCACCAAATAGGATGACAACTCAGTGAATGTGTGGGACAACCAATCAATATTTTTCAGAATCCAGCCCCAGAATGATCCATCGCCAGGTAAGGAATATGGACTTTTCCAATTGGTGTCAATGAACTTACTTGGAAGACACCATTAGTGTTCAAAAGGTTAACCAAACCATTCTGCCACAGCATGTAAGCACATGCATTCAGTGCATTATATTTTGTTGGACAGTGATCTCTGCACACTGTCAAACATGATACAAAGAATAAAATATCCCCTTTTGAGTGCAACAAGGCACCATCTGCAATGCTAATGCATTGCAGATGGTACCTGGTTAGAGTCAAGGGACGATATTACCAATCATTTGAATATTAGAGAAATAAAATTCTGAATAATGGAATATATCACATATTTAACTATTTTTTTCTTGGAAAAATAGCATTCACTTAAAAAAAACATCCTCTGTGCTTCTTTTTCACATTTATTGATGATTAGTTGACATTACAGACTGTTTTGCAACTGTATGTTTCTAATTTGTTTAAGAAACGTTTTATGGGCATGAAAGAGTATGTGGGTGGTTATGCTTCTAAGTATAACGCTCTCAAATGCACCTACCCTGGGGGATGTCTTCATATGTATTAACACGAACATCACTCTAAAAATATATTTAATAACAGTATAAAGTATTCCATGAACATCTCATTAAAATATATATCTAATAACAGTATCTAATGATACAAAGTAAGATACAAAACTAAAAAATCAATTGGTTTTAACATCATTTCAAGTACACATTCATGCACATGGTCTGTGTCAAGTAATGTAGATGAACTAAAAACTGGTAATTCTATTCCTTTTGAGTTGAATGATAGAATGAGATGATAAATCTGTAAAGGCCTGACCTAACTTTGAATAGTTAGCATATGCTGCGTTATTGGGAAAAGCAGCCATATTCAAGCATGGAAATAAGCAATTTGTCATTTGCAGAATGAGGTCCCAAGAGGGTGAATTTGCTGATGCTTTCCCATACATTGGCTAGAATTTCCCAAATTTATCCTAAGCGTATCACTTTCTGTTTAGGCCTGAGACCTTGATTTAGATGGAGGTTCACAGAGGGTAAATTGAGTAATGCTACTCTACTGTGCAGGGTAGCATTACTAACTAAATTCACCCTCTGGAGACCTCGTTCTGCAGATGACAGTCTGCTTATTTCCAGGCTTGGCCATATTATAATGGCATGGCAATCTTTTACCCTGACAGGACTGATGTGATAAGTTTGGCTGCCAATCTGAAAAAAAGAGAGTTTCTTTAAAAAGTTGGTGGAAAAGATAAGAGTGGAATCCTAATCCCCTTACCTGGAAAGCCAAGAAGACAAGAATTTTTTGGTATCTACAGGGACAGTTTATGGGACCCTTTCCCAATGACATGTGGGCATGATTTTTCCCAATTCTTAACCCCAAATTTCCCAATCTCAGTTCCCTCTCAAACAAAACTTTAATGCACAGCTGGTGCCCTGAACTGGGTGATCATAAGGCCCCAGAAAACCAAAGGATTTCTGTGGCCTTATTACCACCCAGTTCAGGACACCAGTTGTACATTAAATTATGTGCCCAACAAAGTCTCTTAATTCAAAGGCAAATGACAGCTTCCTCTTTAATAGTATAATAACAGTTTAACAAAGACTACAGCGGCTGTGTGAATGTGATTCCATGTGACTGTTTGTTATAAAATTTTCTTGTAGTATACATGCAGTTAGTTACGTAGGCATCGGTTTTATTGTTCTCTGCTCAATTCGAATGTAAAATTTCTTAACCCTTGTGTTTTTCCCCACAATTCAAATGTAAAATTTCTTAACCCTTGTGTTTTTTCCCCTCCAAAACAAATTCCCAATTGGAGCCCCCGTGATGCAAATTTTCCAAATGGCATGGGCCCGGACCCTTTCCCAAAGAGGACAGAAGAATTCCTGGAAGATGACACTTGCAAATTGATAAAAAAATTGAGGTTTGAAAATGAATTTAGTGAATAGCGATGACCTTACATGGCTGTAAGCACCGCTTACAAAATACCCTGAAGTCTGGTAGGGAGCCATTGAACTGGAACTGGAACTATCAGTGAAGGTAATGTTTACAACACCATGGCAAGAAATAAACCATTTACTTGATCACAGGTTGTTAATCCCCTGATGCTGAAATATCAAAATTTTAACCAACAACTATTTCCCAAAATGCAACTAGGAATAGAACAAATTCAATCCTGTTTCACAGAGCTCACAAAAAGTGGGTAAGCAAACTGCCCAAAACAGCATTAAATTCCGAAAAGAATTAGATTTGTGGCCTTAGAGCGTGCTTGTGTGGCTGGGCTCATTCATGGCCAAACAAGATGCAGAAGCAAAAAAAAAATATCCCGAAAACAAAGAAATTCTCAAATTTATTATCTATTTGTGTTTAACTGGTAGAGTGCTGAATTATTTTTGGCTATAAAAATTTGTTCTCTTTCTTTGCCTTGCTATAATTTATGGGAGATTGCCTTTGGGTACTCTCTCATAAATTTTAATGAGGCAAATACTTACAGACTAAATAATTTCACTTCAAAAGATAATATAAAGCACATCCATTAAAAATGAAGCTTTTAAGTTGTAGTACCTGTACTCAGAATAAAGTCCAAATATGGGCTTCCAGCTCTCTAAAAGGTCAAGGTCATTTTCAGCATCTTTGGCTACATCATGACGGCAACATAGATATGAAGTCAGGTTAAGCCAATCATTGATACTATGCTGCCCCACTTTAGAGGCCTTTCACCCAAGGTATTAGTTCCAGGTCTTTACTGTAGTAAACAAGCACTACTCCAATTCCAGGGGTTACCGCAAGGAAATTCTGGGAATGCTTATATCAATTTCCCATGAATTACTACACTTACCCTATATTACTGAATCATCAGGGATTTATTCAACAATTAAAATGAGCTTGATAGGTCAAATTTGTGCACTGTGAGGTCAGTCAAACAAGACTGAATTGTTTCATATCTATGACTGCAACAAAGATTATGAAGTAAAGTTCAACCAATCGTTGATATCGATGCTGCTCACTTAAGAAGACATCCACCCCAGGCTTTAGTTCCGGGTCTTATTTTACCAGTAAAGGAGAACTTATTTACTGCAGTAGACAAGCACTGATCCACTTCTAGGGATTACCACCAGGAAATTCTGAGAATGTCTATATCAATGAGGTACTACACTTTCTTACCCCATATTACTGAATCATCAGGGATTTATTCAACAATTAAAATGGGATTGATGGGTCAAATTTGTGCACCGTAAGGTCTGTCAAGCAAAACTGAATTGGTTCAATTTGTAATTGCATTACAGAAAAATAGCCCTGCTAGGAAACAGTGTCTGCAGAGGGCCGATTGGATTATTTAACAATTATATGCAATTAACCAATTTATTAAATTTACAAGTAAGTAGGATCCACAACATCCCATACTGCTCTCATTATTGTAAAATGAACAACAGCATTTAGACAGTTTATGTGCTGTGCACTTCGTTTTATTTACACATTAAAACTGTTAACTTGGAAAGTAATTATTTACATAACATGACTAGCAGACTACTTTTGCAAACAAATTTTCTTCTGCAACTAAAAAAATTCATTTTTTGTTTGAAAGAATAGCTCAAGACCTTTCATTGGTACCAGTTCAGCAAGCTTGTTCCAATGAAGGGGTATAAGCTATGTTTTAAGGGCCAAAATTGAATAAATAATAAATATTGAATGCTGATTTTTGTGATTATCACTGACCAGATATGGCCATTATCTTAGGTAATGTATTAAAAAATATTTGGCACTTTTAAGGAAAATTATGAATTCTTGGAAATAAATTCTGGTACTGGAAGGATTACTGAAGTATAAAATATGATAAAATTGTGTCATTACACACAAAATCTTTTAACTTGTTGAGTTCTAGAAGCCGCTATCATGGCTTGATTGAAAAGTGCTGAAAGCCACTACAGGGTTTTGTACTGTTGGCATTAGCCTGATGTTTGCAAATGCAAAACAAAAAGCGTTTACAGAAAATGGCTTCGTTACAATTTATTGGAGAGTGCCAAGAGGCACTCTCAAATACATTGTAACAAATTGGTTATTTCTCAACAAAATCTTGCTAATCCAAGGCTCCCCATGCTGGCAGCAATAGGGTCAGTGAAAAAAATACTCATGTTACAAATGTTACAAATCACCTTGGGAAAAAATTTAGCACTCTATCCATGAATGCAACCTTTCTCTGGTAAACATTCAGAGCCTTTGTCCAAAATGGAGGTAGGCAAAATCGACATACATTGTGAATTTATCTTGCAATTTGAACAGAGTGGATTATCACTGAAACACCTATGAAATGAAGATTCCAAGACAGAACATAACATGGGTGGAGTATGAGGGACTGGGATCAACGAGCCAAGTTGGGAGTTTTTCTTGTATTCCACATGCGGCAAAGACTTTCTTGCTTGATGCTGTTTTGTGGCAAAGGATTTCATTCACATCACCATGTCACAGACCTGTTTTCAACAAAATTCTACGTAACCCATTTATTGTTCACCTGGTCTGAACTTTGATAACTTATCATTCATTCCCCCGTATTTGATTCAAGTAACCCATTAGGTAGCCTAAATATATATGTGTCGCAGCTATACTGATATATGAACTGGTGTATTATAGCCAAGTTCATTCTCCTCTCGGCAATATCCTGATGGATAGAGATGAATCCTTAGGAACAATAATAAGGCTGTGTTGCAGCAATTCAGGTACAAATTAATTGCAATTATAGCCTAAGCTTGGCATGGGCTAGCATGCTGCAAAATAGTATGACATCCATAATCACTATTTGTGGCAGAGACATGAATTATTACCATTCCTGATGTTTTATCTTGAGATGATCAATAGTTTAAAATGATGTCGAGCATCAACTAATCATCAGCATAGGTATTTGCATCTGCCTGAAGTATAGCTGCTCTTTTGGTCAATAATTGGCCAACAGAGCAGCTACATTTCAGTACTTCAGACAGATGCAAACACCTGTGCAGCTGATGACTGGCTGATGCTCAACACCATTCTTCATTTTAAGTAACCTCCACGCGACCCAAACGGTTATTCACCTCAAATCGACAGGCCTGTGTCTTACTGTAAATATTGTATTGGATAACAACACACAACAATCCTGGTATTTTGCCCAGATACTAACTCTTCAATTCTGTGGAAAGGCATGGGGAACACAAGCAAAATTCAGCCAAAGGACAGCAGGGCCCAATACTATAAAAAGTCCCAAGTCTTGCATGCCGGTCAGAACAGGTCTGTAAATTGTAACTTCTGATTTTTATAGTATTTGCCGATTTCAATCACTAGCCTGTGCAATGTCGGTCCCACGACTATGCTTGGTTATATTTACAATTGTTTTATAGTACTGCCTCGCACAAGCGATTGATTTCCAGTAAAATTACCGGCATCCGACACCTATATTCATTTAGAGTATCCAATTTACATGTTCACTGTGGTAGAGTATTAACTCCTGTAAATTGAATAAAAAATCTTGTAACCTGTAGATAAATTACTCTGACTCTCCTCAGTTCTCCTTTGTTTATAGACCTATTTGCCCTCAGTACATCCAATACAGGCATTTAATCTATTATATCTTGTCTGACAGAGCTCATGGAACTCTGTCAAACAAGATATAATAGAATAAATGCTAAGTTTATCTCTAGAATGCAGGAAAGTGACACAATCCCTGTTAACCTCCTACACACTGATGTCGAAATATTTAAAGTTCAGGCTGCAAATTTTTTCCATAATGCAACTAGAAATTTAACCAATACATTCTTGTTTGACTGAGCTCATTTAGCTCGGTCAAACAAGATTGAGTTGGTTAAATTTTCAGTTGCATTATGGGAAAAATGGTTACTTGAAATTTGGATATTTTGACATCAGAGTGAAGAGGGTTAATTGAATACTCATGTTAATTGAATAATTCTCACAGGGAAAGTGGCTATTCAATTAACAGGGTTCCACTGTAGTATTGGGTCGAGAAATCAATCTAGGAGTCCACTGGCTGAAACTCTGTTTGTTGTTTATGCTTATGTTCTTTAACAGAATATGCATCATTGTTCAAGTGGAAATTTCACTCCATGGGTGGTTTAATGATGATCCACTCTCCAGATATTATATACAAAAACATATCTGGAATGGCATATGAATAATCCTGGTACTTATGACCATTCATCTGACAAGAAAGGTAAATTGGTTAAGAATTATGCTAAAACACTGAAAACACATTTAAAATGTTCAATTCTTATCAAAAATCATAACTTCTAAACCAAAATAGAACAAAGCCATCAAGTCTGTTCACAGTGGAACCTCAAAACATTTTCATTTTGGTTAAACAAATTTAAAAGAATTAAAAAGTGTGTCCAAACAAATGTAAAAAACTACAAATATCTGAAAACAATAATTTATGACAAAATATTAACCATTCATGCTCCAAAATGCAAAATTAATCAGGTGTTTAGGTAATTAAATCTACAAACTGATTTATGTGATTACCAGTTTATTTTTCTCACCCATGGTTTATCCCCTCTCAGCAGGAGCTCACATATACCATTCCAATGAGAGGTCATAGGTTATATTTTAAAAGCAAAACTAAATTTAACCCTTTACCTAACATGAAAAGCAGACGACACTTGCAAAATAATTCTTGAATAACTATTTGTTTTTCATTTTTTGTCTCAAAAACATAGGTTATGATCCCTCATTGGAATGAGCTCCATGAGCTCGTTCCAATGAGGGGTCATAACCTATGTTTTTGAGACAAAAAATGAAAAAAATAATGAAAATTAATTGACGATTTTTTAGAATAGCGCTGGCCGGGTTTGGCCGTTACGTTTGGTAAAGGGTTAAAACAGAAAATTATTTAGCAATGGATATTGGAGAAAGTTCTATGATAATTATGTATGGTAAATCGACATGGATTTAAAGTGATTCTAAGTGGGGCTGGAATCAACCCTCCACATTTTTTAAATAGTAATATATATCTTACATCTGGGAGCGCGGTGGCTCAGTAGGTAGAGGTGCAGGCTGCAAGCCGAGAGGTCCTCGGTTCGAATCCCACCTGCGGCAACCGCGTTGTGTCCTTGGGCAAGGCACTTCATCTCCATTGCCCGCGTGGGGGGCATGATGATGCCGTGTACTAAGGCGTACTGCACGTCAATGGTACGCATGTCTTCAACCAATCTAACCTTGCCTGTGCTGCAGTGCGGAGTTACGATGTTGGGGAGCTGGCAGCTGCTCGTCGTTGCTCGGTGGTTCTCTCCGGGTACTCCGGCTTCCTCCACCCGTAAAACTGTCACGGTCATGATAAGCCATTGTGCATAAATATGTGACCTTAAACATCAATAAATAAATATCTTACATCTGAACAAAATTATATTGACCCGTATCAATTATAAATAAAGTGACAAAAACTAGACTTGGGAACAGATTTTTATAGTACACTACTCCCACAATTTCCGGAACCGAATTTAGAGGTCTACAAAGCCTCAAAATTTGTTTAATTTAAAATCGTCTTGATGATTAATTTGGTCAATAATCACCACACAAAGAAGCAATACAATTGCTGTACAATTGGGCATTTGGGAAGGTGATTTCTAGAGCTTTATGTCATGCCTTCAGTGGAACAAGTGGCCATCTCTAATGCCTTAGCATTGCAGATGGCACCTTGTTGCTCACAGGGGATGATACATATTTTGAAAGATTGGAATTTTCTCAGACTCTTACAAAGTGTCTCCTGTTGAACTCTTTCTCCTCTATAGGAGACCTGATGATAGAAGAAGAGTTCAAGGAGGTTCCACTTCTGAAACCAATATAATTCCATTTTGGAATATTCCAAATTTTTATTGATTCGCTCCAACAGATAAGTCACCTTTGCACACAATACTTGAGAGGAGACAATATTTGCAGTGGTATTAAGATATAAAATCCAGAATTTGTAGAGCTGTGAGATTTGATTTAAGCCTTAAGTGCCTGGACAAGGGTCTTGAATTCCCACCATTCCATAGTCTTTATACTTCTAATGGCTTTGTGGTGATTTCTAGTTAAGTCTTGGCTGCCTGTTAAGGCATCCACGACTTGACAAGAAACCACTGCCATGGTAATTTGTTTATTGCCAGCAGGATCTCCTTGTGATGGCATGTTAAGGGCACTTGTTCTGATGTTGGAAAAGTCAGAAATAGGCCTTTAAGGGTTAATCCAAACTTTGAGATTTGCAGGGTCCCAACTGAATTCAAGAATATTTGACACAGTACTTGAAGAGTACTTGATATTGATGACAAGGTCAAATATGAAGTGTTTTTCAAGAGTTGTGATACCTTGAAAAACAAGATGTGAAATTTTTGCTCTTTCAAGTATGCTAATCACCTGTTGCAGAAGGCTGAAACTGCTAAGGCAGCTAGTGTTAAAATATAATTTGGTGCTCAGTGTGGTCTCACACGGCAAATTCAATTTACTGCACAATATAACCAAAATCCCAGTAGCATAGACATGGGGGAGGGAAAATTGTGAGTGATGGAGTACCCTCATCAATTTTTCAATGTTTATTAAGTTCTGATTTCAGTGAACCAAAGCAATGTCACTTATCTTTTGAAGTGGTAAATTCTAAACAAAATTTTAATGGCCTTGCACCATCCCTCTCCACCACACACAAACAAATGCCGGTAAGAACTTTCTATGCCACTGAGTATATACACTCTCAGATCCATGTCTGGTAAAAATATTCCAACAGCATTCAGAAATAGTTTGTATTCATCACTGAATTCTGCACAAGAGGATTGCTGGAATGCTCATTGGTTACATATAGAAAAGTGTCACCAATGCTGCCATATTGGGAGAGCTGCTATAAAAAAAACAATGATCAACAACCAGGCCTGAAAATAAGCAGTCTGACATTTCCAGAATGAGGCCCCCAGAGGGTTAATTTGATGATCCTATCCCATACAGTGGGCCAGTTTATCCTCTGGGTACCTCTTTCTGTTTAGTTTTGAGACCCTGATTCAGGTTGAGGTTCACAGAGGGTAAATTTAGTGATGCTACCCTGCATAACAGGGTAGCATCACTAAATTCACCCTCTAAGGACCTCATTTTGCAGATGGTAGATGGCAGTCTGCTTATTTTCTTGCTTGTCAACAACAACAAAAATTTTCAAGGTTTTCAATTTTCCCGACACCTTGCAATCTCTGATTGCTTTCTAAAGAATATACTTTGATGTCTTCACAAAAAATGAGTGCAGAGATTGGAAACTTAACTGGTAGAGTGCTGGAAGTCAATATCAGGGATCTACATGAAAGTGATGAAAGCCACTTTAGTGGCTTCATACTCTGTACATTAGCTTGTCTTTTGCACAGCAGTGTATAAAGAAATGCTTATAAAAATTGTTTTGTTCCAATAAATAGTCGTAAAACAATTACTGATAAACAAAATCTTTTAAACAAAGGCTCCCCTGCAGGGAGCATTGTATCTTTGAAAAAAATACTCACATTACAAATCACCTTTGAAAAATAATATTGCACTCTACCAGTTAATGCAGTGGTATTAGTTATCATGCAAGGAAAATACCACAACATCTGATGAAGAGTCAGGTGTAATGCTACAACATAACAGCTTTCACATCATCAAACATCACTGATTGGAACCACTTATAGCACTGACTGACTTGATGCCATGTTGGGGGTTGGGGGTGGGGGGAGTTGGAGTTGCGACATTTTTTATTGACATTCTATCAACCCAGTTGTATAGACATCAGTGGTGTTCATGTATTCACTCATCACTATTAACAACACAGTTTTGCAGACCAACAGTTGATTCACTCTTACTTATTGGCAGTATGGCTCCCGGTTTCTCTCTGCGAGGCAATAAAAATACGATTGATAGTGAAATGACCATATGCCATACACTATGAGTGTACTTGTAGTTATCTTCTGTTTCAAATTTACCATAAATTAGCAAACCAGTTCCGGCCAGTATTAAACCAGGTAATAAGAACTTCAGATAATCCCATTTTGATGGATAGCACTCTTTTCTGATGTAGCACTGTCGCATCTGAAAATATATTGGATGAACAAGAAATGTCAAAAGCATTTTTTTTCTTTCGATATATGTGCACATTAGAGCTGCAAATTAGATTTGGGTCAGGGATGTGGCTAAAAAGTCTTAATGAGGAAAGGGGTGTAAACCTGGAGAATTCCAACTACACTCCCACCACCCCCACTACCACTACTGTTTGATACATATAGTACTTTCTGAGTTACACTTTCAGAAATTCCAGATTCAGGGAAATCCAAATACAATAACCGCCAACCCTACCACCTCAAATACAGTGGACCCCACTTAATTGGATATCTCTTAACTGAATAACCCTGTTAATTGAACATAATTTCCCAATACAAAACCATTTACTACATCTCCAGTACAAATTTGACCTGTTAATTGAATATAGGTTATTAAGTAAACTCCTGTTAATTGAATAAAAAATCTTGTAACCTTTTGAGAAATTACCTTGACTTGCCCCAGTTTTCCTTTGTTTATAGACCTATTTGGCCTTAGTACTTCCAATACAGACATTTAATCTATTATATTTTTATGGAGCTCTGTCAAACAAGATAAAAAGAATAAATGCAAAGTTTATCTCTGGAATACAAAAAGAGGCACAATCCCTTTTAACTGAATACGCCTGTTAATTGAATAATTTTCATTGGCGAATTGGCTATTCAATTAACAGGGTTCCACTGTATTCCAAATAAAGACCTGTGGAGCCAGAAATTCCAACTCCAGTCAGAAAATAAACACACTCATAACAACAATACATCCTCCAAAATGAGATGCTCCACAATAAAAGACTCTATACAAGTACAATGAGTACACGTAACTTTTATACTTCCATTCAGTCAACAACAGTCCCGATTAGCCATCGTGCATAAGTATGTGACACCAATAAATAAATAAATAATTAATTATTCAGTCAACAAAATCCATAACCACTTCTCAAAAATAGTCATAAAGTCTTCACCTTATGCACAGGATAGCAAAATTTATTATTTTAATTATTATTTTAAATTTTTTTCAAAATATTTCAACAAAACAATATCATGTGACCCCTCATTTGAACAAACTCATTCCAATGAGGTGGGACATGGTATGGTTTTGTTAAAATTTATTGAACAAATATATTTTTTTCAACTGCTTAATTTGTAAATTATGTAGGCGGATGTTATTTCAGCTGCTTAATTTGTAATTTACGCAGGCGGATGTCATTTGTTAAGACAATGACATTACCAGCGACACTGAAATAGTTTGGCCGGCATGCATGCGTGTGTTCATTTCTTGTGACATCATGTTACTTTTATTAATACTTCAATTATGCTAAAAGATCTTTTACTGCCAATTTTTTAGTGCAACTGATATTGCTATTTGCAATGGCTTTTCTTGGTTAATGGTAAATAGACAATAGCATACTCTTTTGTTTTTGATATGTTTTTTACTTTCAAGTGGAATGCAAAGGGTTTATTTCAAGAGACAACAGAAAGCATATGAGAACAAAAGAATTTGCTATTATGTTCATTGTACAGTGGAACCCTGTTAATTGAATAGCCATTTTGCCAATGAAAGTTATTCAATTAACAGGAGTATTCAATTAACAGGGATGGTGTCACTTTCCTGTATTCTAGAGATAAACTTGGCATTTATTCTATTATATCTTGTTTGACAGAGCTCGATGAGCTCTGTCAAACAAGATATAATAGATTAAATGCCTGTGTTGGATGTAATGAGGCCAAATAGGTCTACAACCAAAGAAAAACTGGGGAGAGTCAGGGTAATTTCCCAACAGGTTACAAAATTTTTTAGTCAATTAACAGGAGTTTACTCTATAACCTATATTCAATTAACAGGTCAAATTTGTACTGGCGGAATGGTAAATGGTTTTGTGTTGGAAAATTATATTCAATTAACAGGGATATACAATTAAGAGAGTGGGCTCCACTGTATTACACCCCCACTGAAAACTAATAAATTATAACACAACATCTCTTGAATCTTAACTAGGTAATATTTACTGGAGTGTTTGATTAAAATTGAACATTAACAACACAGTTTTGCAGACCAACTGCTGATTCACTCTTGCTTGTTGGCAGTATGGCTCCCGGTTTCTCTCTATGAGGCAATAAAAATATGATGGATAATGAAATGACTATATGCCATGCACTATGAGTGTACTTGTCAGCTGATTTCTTCAACAATGCATATTGATACTCAGTTGACTCAGAAATCAACCAATCAAATACAACAACCCAATTTATTCATTTGAAAGTATGAAAAGTTTGAATGCAATCACTTTGACAATTTAAATGCTTATTTGGAACAGTAAACTTTCAATAACTGCGAAAGAAGATGAGTTTGCCTTTTAAATAACATCAATATGCAAGGAATTACAACTGTTTTCATTCATCTGGTTCTTTTCAGGGAGAAATCTTACAAGACTTAACCCTTTACCTAACGCAGACGATATCAAAATTTATCATTTTAAATATCATTTTTTCAAATTTAAAAAAAAATTTCAACAAAACCATATCATGTGATCCCCTCATGGGAACGAGCTCGTCAAGCTCATTTCAACAAGGGGTCACATGATATGGTTTGGTTGAAATGTTTTGAAAAATAATATTTTTTCAACTGCTGAATTTGCATATTATGTGGGCGGATGCAGCCGATTTGTTGGGTAAAAGATTAAGTTAGATTGGTTTTAGTAAAGTACTCTCTATGTTCTATATGTATCGAATTTTAAATATTTTTCTGTTTACATTAACCCTTTACCAAACGTAACGGCCAAAACCGGCCAGCGCTATTCACAAAAATCATCAATTAATTTTCATTATTTTTTCATTTTTTGTCTCAAAAACATAGGTTATGACCCCTCATTGGAACGAGCTTGACGAGCTATGTTTTTTAGACAAAAAATGAAAAAAATTAGTTATTCAAGAATTATTTTTGCAAGTGTCGTCTGCTTTTCATGTTAGGTAAAGGGTTAAAAAATATTGATGGATTCTTACTTTCCATAAAATCGCATTGAAATAGATTGATTTTTTCATACTCTCAAAGTTTTGGCTCCCAAAACATTTTGTTTGGCACCAAAAAAATTCAGTCGGCTAACAATTTGGTCCCCAAAACATTTGGGCCAACTCGAACACTGTCAATAAGACCCACTTGCATTCCAAATATGATGCACAATCATTCAAAAACGTACTGGAAGTATTTATTTATTTATTGATGTTTAACCCTTTACCCAACGCAGACGATTTCAAAATTGATTTTTTTAAATATCATTTTTTGAATTTTTTCAAAAAATTTAAACAAAACCATATCATGTGACCCCCTCTTTGGAACAAGCTCGTTCCAAAGTGGGGTCACATGATATGGTTTTGTTGAAATTTTTCGAAAAATGATATTTTTTCAGCTGCAAAATTTGCATATTACGTGGGTGGCTGCAGGTGATTCGATGGGTAAAGGATTAAGGTCATTTTCAGAATCTTTGGCTACATCATGGCAGCCCCTAACAATGCTGCCCATTTTAGAGGGGTTCCACACCAGGCATTGGTTCGGCATCCTATTCTACCAGTAAAGCAAAACTTGTTCACTGCAGTAAACAAGCACAGCTCCACTTCCCAGGGTTCCCAGGGAGATATTGGAAATAGGCCCATGACTGTGCAGCACTATTCTCATGAGAAACATGGAATCTGACCTTGGTAGCAGGTTTACATTTTGTCCAGTAACATAATTTTGAGCCACTGTTTTTCAGTCAAAATTCTTTTGCAGAATGCTTCAAAATATCCACATTATTGGATGGATCAAAGGCCCAAATCAGAAGTACTCAGACAAAAAATTATTTGAAAAGGAATTTTGTGACCATCTGATATGGATCATGCCATATAGTACATGGAAAGTGAATTGTAACTAAATCACCTGTGGAGTGGAGTTATCACCGAAAGTATCACTTTCAAATTCTGTACATGTGGACAGAGCACAAAAGCAATGTTTCAGCCAATGAACCTCCGACTGTAACTTTGCTTGTGATTGTTATTCTGTGCAACAAATTTGAAATTATTGCTTGGGTGGAATCTCCACTCTGCAGGTGATTTAGTGATAATACACTCTTCATGTACTGTATGTTATGTAGTTATCAGGGATCTGGGAGTGTGGTGACTCAGTGAAGAGCAATGGACTTCAAGCCTCAAACTGAAAGGGTGGAGGGTTTCATTCCTGCTAGTGGTAACACTGCTGTGTCCTTCGGCAAGACAGTTAATCCAGATAGCACATGTGGGGGGCACAGGGGTGCAGTGTACTAAGGCGAATTGCACATCGATGGTGAACTTGCCTTCAACTGTTGCTAACTGTGCTGAGTCAGTTTGTTGGAGAGTCTGACTGCAGCTCAATGTTTTCTCAAAATACTCCGACTTCCTCCACACATAAAAATGTCAGACACGATGTGACTCTTGCTGCTGAAGTGTCATTAAATAGAGACTGGTTACATGAAATAATTCATGAGAGGTGAGGGACGTTGAACAAACACGAGTGCACACGAGTGTTTTACAATATAGTACCTCACCTCGAACGAATTATTTCACGTAACCAGTCCAGTCAAGCGATTACTCTGTTTATTACTTTTCATTATTAATGATAATTATATTAATTAACCCTTTACCAAATGTAACGGCCAGCGCTATTCTCAAAAATCGCCAATTAATTTTCATTATTTTTTCATTTTTTGTCTCTAAAACATAGGTTATGACCCCTCATTGGAATGAGCTCATTCCAAGGAGGGGTCATAACCTATGTTTTTGAGACAAAAAATGAAAATAATAGCTATTCAAGATTTTTTTTGCAACTGTCGTCTGCTTTTTCATATTAGGTAAAGGGTTAAAAAAAAACAAAAAACAATGAAGTTCCCATTACATCCATGGTAAAGCATCTTCATTTGCGCGCACAGATACATGACACAATTGTTGATTGCATAAATCCCAGTAAACCACACTTTGAAAAGTAATAAAAGTTAATAACAAACAAACAGAGATCTAGTGTAACTGAAATGCAATCAACAGGACAAATTTGTTCCAGTAGAATGGTGATTGATGTGGTGTTTCACATGTCTACGCAATCAACTGGTTGAGTGCTAGAAGCCACTACCTGGACTTTCAAAACAATGAGGGTATCACAGCAAAAGCCAACATTTTCCTTCCTTATGTTTCACATTCAGTGAAATGCAAATACTATTTTGTCTATATAAATTTGTTTTATCACAAATTATTGAAGAGTGCCAAATTTTGCTGAACAAATTCAGACCCCCAAAAATAAGGTAGCACTCAACCAGTTAATAAGAGTACTCATATAAGCCTTTACCTAACACGAAATGCAGACGACACTTGCAAACAAAATTCTTGAAAAACTAATTTTTTCATTTTTTGTCTCACAAACATAGGTTATGACCCCTCATTGGGTCGAGCTCGATGGGTACATTCCAAAGAGGGGTCATAACCTATGTTTTTGAGACAAAAAATGAAAAAAATAATGAAAATTGGCGATTTTTCTGAATAGCGCTGGCTGGTTTTGGCCGTTACATTGGCTAAAGGGTTAACCAGATCAAGTGTTCCTTGCTGTATGCAGGGCCTACAAATGAGCTATATACAATGTTTTAAATTACAAGCTTTTTATCTTGTGAAACAAGTGAATTTATAAATGTGGTGAGACATTGGACCAGCAATTTTCTAATGATGGTATTGTTCAATTTTGAGTCTTAGCATATACAGAGGTATCTCTTCCAAATAATTCTGATCAAAAGTCAAAAACAGCAAGAAAGCAAACAATTTTTTAATGCACATGACATTATCAACCCTACGCCAAACATAGGATGAGAGGACAAAATATTTTTTAGTATTTTGGTAATTAAATAAAAAATTTATTTTTATGCTTCCAAATCATAGTTTATAATCCTCAGTGGTACAAGCTTTTTTGAGCTCATCCCAATGTGATATCAAAAGTTTAGTTTTGAGATAACAACTGAAAAAATCAGAGAGTTTGAATGCCAACTTTTGTATAGTGACACTGGTCAGATTTAGCCATTTTTAGGTCAAGGATTACCAGCAGATTGTTTGTTTTTTTTTAAAATGGTTTTCTCCACCCAGTGGTTTTCAAGTCATATTTCCAGCCATTGTATGTGCTATTTACTCACCCATGTCAGCATCATGAAAGCACCTGCTATTGTATTAGGAACTATAAAAGATATTGTATCATGCTGGTCATCTCGTACAATAGCTGCCATCATCAAAGCACCTGCCATGTGCAAAATTGTTTTAACTTTATCAGGTATGTACGCCATCGTTATAAGTGTTATCCAGAAGGAGAGAAATGAACCATAAAAATCACAGAAAGAGACCACATTGTAATCCAACATACAATATCCATACAGCTGGCTGGCATCACATGCATGGTAGAACTGAAGTAAAAACAAAATAAGTAACATATCTATTATTAATTCTACAGCAAAACTAATGGCATGGGGAGCATCTGGCGGCCAGGGAGTTACGGTGAAGGAGCAGGGGTATCAAAAAGGCAACCAACTCTGGGTATGCGCTATGACTGGGAATGTGCAACAAATCATAAATGGTAGTGTCAAACTCAGTAGTACTGACATTATATATATATATATATCATCCCTTGAGAGGAACAAGGTTCTGAAATGCTAAGGCATTGCAGATGGCAACTTGTTCCACTCAAGGCATGATATAAAGCTCTAGAAATCACCCCGCCAATTGTATAGCAATTGTATAGCTTCTTTGTGTGGTGATTATTGACCAAATTCCATCATTATACCTGATAACCCTCCCCCCACCAACTCTTTTCAACTAGTGGATATCTGATGAAAAAAGGACACATGCTGTCCCTCTTGCCCCACCTCATGGCAAAAAGGGGTAGCTGCCCCCTGTACCTTTGAATGAAATACAGATTTTGGCTTGTGCAACAAACCAAGATGTACCTGAATGTGCTTTATCACTTCTCTCGTCAATGAGGTGCAAAAAAGAGGTTCAGAATGACAACTGAACAAGATTGACATGGAATTAAGTAACTTGTGCAAAGAAATTTACCTTTCACCTAGGGCCCTGCAAATCGGAAATTTAACTTTGAAATGCTGAACAGAGCCACAAATTTGTGAACATGTTCAACGTTTAGAAATGGACCTGATTACTGCAGTTTCTTCAAAAATAATTAACTCTCTCTCTCTCATGCCCTGGTCATTGTCAGGAAAATTGCAAGTTGTCCTTGAATGCAACAAGGCACCATCTGCACTCGGGGGAAGACATTGTATAATCTGCAGAGAAACTGAAATTCACAGCCAGTTTTAAAGCCAAGCTTGAATCATGCATGCAGTAACTTCGGGGATATTCCATGTTTAGAACTTTATGTAATGCTAAATATACTGCAAAAATCCATATGTACAGACTACCATGAGAATTATGAGAACTAACGATGTGGAAAACAGATGGGGAGATGGACCATTGTGCGATTGTTGTTTATCATGTCGGTATTTGTACATCATACAGAATGAGGATGTGCCATTCACCAAAAAAACTTAGAAATATGAACGGATTAGCTTATATGGTATGTGAAATGTTTCCACTCATTTTCCTGGTTAACCCTTTACTTAATGTAGTGGTTATACTCAATTTGCACTATTCAGAAAAATCAATGTACAAATTTATTTTTATTTTCAAACTTTACCTCAAAAACATATCTTATTACCTCTCATTAGAACAAACTCATTCAATCCATCTCACTCCAATGTGGGGTAATAAACAATAGTTTTGAACCCCAAAAATAGAAATGTTTTATTTATTCAAGAACAAAAGACAAGCCTCATCTGTTATTCATGTCAGGTAATAATTAAGAGAAGTGTGGAACCAAAATTAAGTGAAATATACTCACTGTTGAGAAAAACATGTTAAAGGTGTACACCAGACCCTCGACAAAATATTTCCTCCTCACACAAACAATTATGGCAGGAATGAAGAACAGGTTACTCAAAGTGAGAAAACAGACACCAAATAATATTGATGACTTTGACTCTGCTTCAGTACCATCTGTGCAGGCATATCCACGCCAGCCTGTAAGAATTTTAAAATAATTTAGTGAGCCCTTTATTTTAGCACAACTAATAAAACTTTTCTCTGTCAGCTCATATTGTTTTTAATTACTTATATTAAAACTTCTGGAAACAAACATTTTACCTCACACAAGCCTGGAAAAAAAAGAATAAATTTATAAAACGGCAACATTATGAAAACTTATGAAATCTGCCTGTTCAGACACATGACACTTGAATAGAAACAACTGCTCAGGATATCTAACTTTTCCTACTCACAAACTGTTAATTAAACCAAAGCATTATTGTCAGACCACTTGCTTATACAACTTTCGAGACAAGGAGAGCTGAAACAGTTAAGAGGTTTTCTTGATCGATTAATCATGTGGATTAACCTTGGTTAACTGATTAATCACTTGTCCAAATAGAAATCTGAATAATTGCCATACCGTTGATGATTTACAGCATGAACCCTTCACCCAACATAACAAACAAAACCGACTAGACAATAGTCAAAAATCTTAATTCAAATTTATTATGTTTTCAATTTTTGTCTCAAAAACATAACTTATGAGCTCTCATTGGAATGAGCTTGTTGGTCTCATTCCAATGAGGGGTCATAAGCTATGTTTTTGAGACAAAAATTTAAAATTTTTAGTAATTCATGAATTTATTTTGCAAGTATCGTCTGCTACCCACAATGGGAAAATGGTTGTTAAGAATGACCATTACCAGCTACTGATACAGTATGATGATCATGCAAGTAAACAAGTATGTCAGCAAGTAACTTGCATGTGTTACTCTGTCTCATATAATTGATGTGAGTCAGTGTGACAATGTTTGCCTTATTTGGAGCAAGTTTTTCCTTTGTTAACCATATAATACAGTAGTTCAAAAGTAACGGTTAATCAATCAATTACTTTTTGGATCGATCAAGATGTTGATTACTATTATTAGTCAATTAATCAGTTAACCATTTTAGCTCTAGAGACAAGTGGACTTGATTTCTGGCTTATAAGTTTTATCAGCAAGGTAATGATCAATTTTTATGAAAATTACTGTAAGATTCCAACACATCAAACCACTTTGGTATCAATAAATGGCAGACATCATATATAACTACTGAGTTTGTTTATTGGTGTTCAACATATTCAACAGCTAGAAGCACATTGCAGGCATGTCAATTTGAGGCAGACGACAGTTTGGGTCGCATGGAGGTTACCTAAAATGAAAAACAGGTGAACGAAAAACAGGTGGAACCAAATTGTCGCCATGTCACGCAAAATTTTAGCCAGGTTGAATGATCAAGGGCAATAAATTGTTATAAACCAACTGAGCGGAATGAAATTGAAACTTGATCTGTACGTTCCCACCAGGAAGCTACATTTAAATGAAAGTGTCAATGACACTGTAGCTTAACTTGACTGTGTAGAGTTTGATGAAAAGGATAGTGTTCAGTGTTTATGAAAGGATTATGAAATAAGACAAAAATTGTGATAATTTAGAATATGTTAATTTCTGTTCCCCACATGCTATGTTTTCAATAAGAATAATTTGAGGTGTAGACTGTACTAAAGAACTGAAGCCTGAGTTGATGTGACCCTCACAGTTAACGTATGTCAACCAAAGTTGAAATCCCTTCATAAATATGACTCGTAGACTTTGCTAAAGGAATCTTGGTCACATGCCAGTCTGGCAGCCATGGTTGACCGATCAAGACCAAAATACGACAACCTCATCTAGATATCATACCGAGTTATCCTACCAATTCGTTGCAATGAAATTCCTTCATAAAAACAACTGTAGACTGTGATGATGGACTCTAGGTCATTTGACCAGGTGGTGATAATGGCTGACCGATTGTGACCAAAATAGAGTAGTCTCATCTAGACATCATACCGAGTTATCCTTCCAAGTTACAAAGAAATCGCTTCATAAATATGAACTGTAGACTGTACTAAACAAATCTAGGTCACATGCTCATGCAGCCATCACGGTTAACTGATCACAGCCAAAATAGGACGTTCTCATGTGGACATTATGCCAAGTCATCCTACCATTTTACAATGAAATCCCTTCATAAAATACAACCTGTAGACGGTGCTAAAGGAATCTAGGTAACATGCCCCTGTGGCAGTCTCGGTTAACTGGACCTGACCAAAATAGGACGTTCTCATCTAGACATTATACAGAGTCACCCTATCAAGTTATAAAAAAAATCCCTTCATAAAAATCCGACCTGTAGACTGTGCTAAAGGTATTTGGGTTTCGGGCCTGTGCAGCCATCATGGTTGACCAATCACGGCCAAAAGGAGGCGTTCACATCTAGATATGACCTCGAACCTGCATATGAAATTTTGTGATAATCGAACAAGAACTATGGGGTGTAGCCTGTGCTAAAGAAAATGTGAACAAACTCACAGACATCACAGGCTCACAGACTTCCAAGCGCAATAGCTTATCTTGGCATTGTCAAGTTCAGCTAAAAATGATTTCAATATTTTTGTCAAGTTAAGCTAAAAATCATTTCAATATTTCCATCGATAGCTGAAAAAGTGTGTAAAACATACAGACAGACAGATGAACAGTTTGATCACTGAAGGGCACACACTGCAGACAGTAGGGCCCCAATGAACATTTTGAGAGAAGCAATTTTGAATCTCATTGTTTTCCATGTGAGAATCATTTGAGGAAATCGATTCTGATTCTCGCATGAATTTTAAGCCCTGTAAACAAGGAGAATTCAGTGGTTGTTATGGTAAATTCATGACATATCACCTTATTTTTTTATTCAATTTATCAGGAGTTTACTCGATAATCTATTTGCAATTAACATGTCAAATTTGTACTGAAGGTATGGAAAATGGCTTTGTGTTTGGAAAATGTATTCAGTTAATACAGTTATTCTCGAACATATATCCGGGGCAACAAAACCACAGGAATTCCCACCTTGAATCACTTGAATAAAGTATATAGTTTGGATGCTGAGAAAGCTGAGTTGCTCAACGAATATTTCTGTTCCATTTCTTCAATTGATGACTCATCCGCCTCGCTTCCAGACCTTCCACCCCAGCCATCTAATAAATTGGAAGACATAACCTTACAATGTACTGAAGTATTCGAAGCAATGAAATTAATCAAGGCATCCAAGGCGTCAGGCCCAGACCTCATCAGTCTCCATCTTTTAAGTGAATGCAAATCATCCCTCAGCGAGCCTCTTACGTTATTATTCAACATAATGCTTAACAATTCATACTTTCCAACCTCGTGGAAAAATGCTAACGTCTCTCCAATTTTAAAAAAACAACCTTCAAATCTGGTTACCAATTACCGCCCCATTTCTTTACTGAGCAGTCTTGGCAAACTTCTCGAAAAGTGTATCTTCAAATGTATGTGGGCTTTTTTGGTTGATAATAATATGCTTAATCAATTCCAGTCGGGGTTTAGACCCAGTGATTCAACTGTTTTACAGTTAACTGATATATACAACGAATTCTGTCATGCTCTTGATGAAGGTAAGGAGATCTGAGTGGTCTTCTGTGACGTTAGCAAAGCTTTTGATAAAGTTTGGCATGCAGGTTTGATTCATAAGCTACAACACATTGGTATTTCAGGCGACTTGTTGGCACTTATAAAATCATACTTAACCGGTAGATCGCAGAGGATTGTCCTAGCATCCGAGGTGTTGTCGTGGCGACCAATCTCTACTGGTGTTCCCCAAGGATCAAAACTGGGTCCTCTTTTGTTCCTTATTTATATCAACGACATAACCGATAACTTACTCAGTAGTATACGCCTTTTTGCCAACGACACTTCCTTGTACCTTATAGTTGAAAACCCCAAACTGGCATCAAATATACTAAATAATGACCTTGAGACAATAGAACACTGGTCCAAAAAATGGTTGGTTGAGTTTAACCCCTTCAAAACTGAGAGCATGCTTGTCTCACAGAAGAACGATCCCAACGTGCATCCGCCACTTTTTCTAGGTGGTACATAGATATCAGAAGTCAACACTCACAAACATCTAGGAGTGATTTTAAATAGCACCTGTACATGGAATGACCACATCAACTATATTTGCTCCAAAGCCTGGCCCCATTTGGATTTGCTGCGAAAACACAAATTCAAACTTGACAGTAAAATTCTGGAAAGAATATACTTTGCCTTCATAAGACCGCTCCTTGAATATGCTAATGCTGTTTGGGGAAATGGCTCAACAATCAAATTGGCCGAATTGGAAAAAATTCAGATCGCCACTGCTCGAATTGTCACTGGGGCGACGGTCAGCGCTAGCAAGACACTTTTATACTCAGAAACTAAATGGGACCCACTGCAGGAGAGACGTCGAAAACTGAAGTTAATATAAGTTTTTCAAAATGTATCATCGTATGGTGCCTCCTTATATCAGCAATAAAGTTCCTCCTCCTATCTTGAGTACGAACCCGTCTCTCCGTTCAGCCCATAACCAACGAGTACCATTTTGTCGAACAGAACACTATAAATCCTCATTTATCCCAAGCACTACAGATGAGTGGAATAAGCTGCCGTTATCTGTCCGAGAAAATGCATCATTGAGTAATTTTAAAACCTTCTTAAAGGGTGGGAACCTTCGTCCACCACCTTTTTACTGTGGAGTCAAATCTCGTGTCGCACAGATACATCACTGTAGACTTCGGTTAGGTTGCAGTAGTCTCAATTCCCATCTGCACGACAATCACTTATCATCCCATCCATTCTGTCAGTGTGGAATGCGCGAGATATCTCAACATTTTCTGTTAGAGCATCCAATATTTTCGGATATTCGTAATAATATGATTGGTCTCCTCCCGTTTGTAACAAATGTGCCATCCTTATTGTTTGGCTCAGAATCCCTAAGTAGCAACGAGAACCGCCTTATGTTCTACTCAGTTCAGGTTTTCATTATAATGAGTAAACATTTTAATTGATGGGCATCAAATTATAACATAGCATTTTCTATCCAAATAAATATTATTTAAATTAATATAGTTATTCAATTAAGAGATATTCAATTAAGTGGGCTTCACTGTATAATCTGATTGACAAACATTAACTATTATAGTGACCTACACTTACCAGCATAACAGTTACAAGTACTAAATTGATGAATTCCACTAACTCTCTGCAGACAGCCTCCGTATCTACCACACTGGCCATCCATACAAGAACTCAGGTAGATGTTAAGCCTAATTATTGGTAATTCACGGCAATGTTCCGACGTGCTGAAAAAATAAATTCAATGAAATCTTACAGACAATCTCTGTGATATAAGCCAATATCTGGGCAAAATTGAAAAGTGTTGGTACATCATCAATAAAGGTTTTGCATTCTTCTAAACAAATTAGGATTGAAGGTGTCAGTTGCACTAGAATATTCCTGAAATTAACTCCCTGCACACTGATGTCGAAATATCTAAAGTTCAGGGTGCAAATATTTCCCATAATGCAACTAGAAATTTAACCAATTCAATCTTGTTTGACAGAGCTCAATGAGCTCTGCCAAACAAGATTGAATTGGTTAAATTCCCAGTTGCATTATGGGAAAAATGGCTACTTCAAATCTGGATACTTTGACATCAGTGTGCAGGGGGTTAACTAATATATTTTTAATGTAGTAGGAATGAACGGTACATTTCTTTAATGGGTCATGAACCAATACCCAGTCAGTAGAGCTGTAGGTTTTTAAATTTCCTGTTCAGTTTCGGTTTTTCAGGTTGAGTAAAGGTTCGGTTCGGTTTTCGGTTTGTTCATGAGGCCAAATAAAATTCAATAAAACTCATTCTATATGTTCGGAATCATAACTGAATGGCAGTGAAATTGAATGAAACTCAATGAATGCCCGAAATAAGCTATAATACATGAAGAATCAGGAAGGCCAATATAATAATTACCTAAATATACAGAACTTTTATTGTGCTTGGCCATTTTTCGAGGTCTGACACCTATGCGCAACTTGAAGAAAGCTGCAAACACAAATAAGTTGAAATGTCAGAAATTCACAGAATGTAGCCATCCCACAGTAGTGAGAGTACCCAGACACTGCCATTGGCAGTGTCTGGGTACTCTCACGACTCTGGGATGGCTACATTCTGTGAATTTCTGCAGCAAGAGAGTATCTTAATAAAAAACGAGAAACCTTAGATTACGGGATGTTGACGGTTTCGGTTTTTAAAAAAAACAAAAAACCTCGGTTCAGTTTCAGTTAACCTACAGCTCTACCAGTCAGGATATAGTACAGTGGAACCCTATTAATTGAAAAGCCACTTTACCCATGAAATTTATTCAATTTACAAGACTATTCAACTAACATGGGTTGGGTAACTTTCCTGTACTCTAGAGGTAAACTGAGCATTTACTTTATTATATCGTGTTTGACAGAGCTCATAATATAATAGATTAAATGCCTGTATTGTCCTGAGGCCAATAGGTCTATAAACAAGGGGAATTTTGTGATTGTCGAGGTAATTTCTTGACATATGACAAGATTATCTGTTCAACTAACAGAAGTTTACTCTATAACCTATATGCAATGAACAGGTTAAATCTGTGCTAAAGATATGGTAAATGGTTTGGTGTTTGGAAGTTATATTCAATTAACAAGCTTATTCAGTAAAGAGATACCCAGTTTAGTGTGCTCCAGTCCTCTTCAAATTCAAAGACGGTTGCCTGAAGAATTGGGTTTTTTTTCGTTTTCTTTTCTTTTTTTGGGGGGAGGGGGGCTAAGTATGTCTATGTTCCAGCTCCAATGAATGATCACATAAACTGCTAATAAAATTTGTATCCATCCTCTGCATGGATGCATTTAGACAGGAACTGCAATGCAGCAGGGATAACTATAGAACAGCAATAGGATAATTAATCTTCTACATGTATATTGCTCATACCATTTTAATGGTGTATGAAAATACAATAAATTGATAATTGCCAGAAATTTAGTAATTCAGATTGCTGATCTCCATTTCTACCACTGAAATTTTGAATTCAAACTTCTATTAGAAGAATTTGGAATTTGAATCTCAGCCCTGTTTGTGTTTGTAAGTTATAAAGATATACATTTAAGTGGGCTCCACTATATCAGGATTAATAATTGTCAAACTAACTTAACTCAACAAATCAAATAAGTGACAATTTGTTTATTGGGGTTTAACAAGACATTCAGTGGTCAGAGTCATATATCTCCAAGATTTGTGGGAGAGTAAGCTTGAGGCCTGGCATTCTTAAAAATGCAGGAGGTCTAAAAAATCGCTCCCCTCACATGGCCTGGGGAGGGGGGGGGGGGGAGGAATTAGTTCTCCTCAAGCTTATAAAAGCTAAAAGTGGCAAAATGAAGTTTTACTATTAATGGTGTGAGAGGGGTTGTGTGGCCATCTTAGAGTCCTCTGACATAGCCGAGCTCTGAAAATATGTGGGTTTTGAGAATAGGCTGTTATGTAATCATTATTTTGTAAGGCCAGAAGGGCTAGTTTTTGACCTGCTAAGGCGAGCAGTTGATGAGAGAATAAATCACCCTTCTGAAAATCCAGGCCTGAACATTACACTGCTTGGATGAAACCACCAAGTAATGGAAAGAATCTGTAAACTTTTTACACTTTACTGAGAATTAGTCTGGATCAAACTAATTGAAGGGATGTCAACCATTACAAGGTCATGAGTCATAACATGTTAGACCAATGCTCTCTGTCTCGTGAGTAAAACATTGAAGTTTTGAGAAATGAATGCAATGCCTCTGACCAGATTATGCCTTCTTGATCAGAATTTTGACATGCTAACAAATACATTAAATGAATAATTATGACGCCAGCACTTTTCTGAAAACCAAATTCCATGATTTACCACTATAAAGTTTTGTCAATTTCCATGATATTCCATGTTTGAAACTGTAAAACTCTGTGATTTGCTATGATAACAAAAATATGTTTATAGATCAGCACATTTAATCTCTTACCAAGACACAGTATCAATAATACTTTAATGGTTTGCTTCCAAATTACTGGTTATGATCCATCATTAGAATGAACTCGTTTCAATGAGGAGGCATAACCTATAATTCAGAACCCCAAAAATGAAAAAAATATGATTTTGTGAACAGTACTGATCAGATTAGACTGGTTCCTCAAGTGAAATGTCAGACAAATTAATTGCTAGAAAAGTTGTATTTTAATCTCCAAAGTGACAATGTTTAGAAGTCCTGAATAGGCTGTTAAGGATATTTATTTATTAGATATGATTTTCTTTCACAGAATGGCCCATTACAGGCCTGTCGATTTAAGGCAAACAGCCATTTGGGCTGCATGGAGGTTTTTCGTAAAATGAAAAACACACAAACAAATGAAAGTGTCAATGACACTGTAGCTCAACTTGGCAAGACAAAGACATGTACATGTATAGTATGTGACACAGCAATGACAAACATCTAGGTAATGACCTGATAACAAAGGTACATATAAAGTATTGTAACGGTCTGTACATAAATACTGATCGTTGCCTGTAACAAAGGTATAGGTAAAGTATTGTAAAGGTGGGCGACAGTCAGATGCTAAACTAGAAAAAAATCTTTGAGTCCCAGAGTGGGTCTGACTGAACCCCAAAATATTTGTTCTCATAGCACAGTGATAACAAAGGCACCCCAAAACACACTCATTCCTGTCCCAAGGTGAAAACAAAGGTACCCAAGAAGTTTCGTGAAGATCAGTTCACAAATATGAGCTGTGTAGAAGTTGTGACAAAAAACTGATTGGACCTAATTTCGGTACAAAATGGCCACTGGCAGCCATCTTGAATTTTGGACTGCACCCAGAAACACTCGTTCTCGTCTCAAGGTGATAACAAAGGAACCCAAGAAGTTTTGTGAAGATCGGTTCATAAATACAGCCTCTATCCCGAGCCGTATTGACATGTGCACTTACAGTGTATAAGTAGCACTGAATAAATCAAAGTTCATCTAATTCGCATAATTTCTGCACGAGAAAAAAACCCGCACTATATGTGATGTATTCCGTGTTACTAAACATTCATACAAAAATGTATTCAAATGAGAACTTTCATACAGAAGTTCTGTACAAAAGACTGATTGCACTAATTTTGGTACAAAATGGCTGCTGGTGGCCATCTTGAATTTCGGACCACACCTAAAAACACTCGTTCTCATCCCACGGTGATAACAAAGGTACCCAAGAAGTTTCGTAAAGATCGGTTCATAAATACGGCCTCTAGCCTGAGCCGTATAGAAGTTGTGTACAAAAAACTGATTAGACCTAATTTCGGTACAAAATGGCCACTGGCAGCCATCTTGAATTTTGGACCACACCCAGAAACACTCGTTCTTGTCCCAAGGTGATAACAAAGGTACCCAAGACGTTTCGTGAAGATCGGTTCATAAATACAGACTCTAGCCCGAGCCGTATTGACATGTGTACTTACTGTGTGTAAGTAGCACTGACAAAAATCAAAGTTCATCTAATTTGCATAATTTCTGCACGAGAAAAAAACCTGTATTATATGTGATGTATCCCATGGTACTAAACATTCACACAAAAAATTATTCAAATCAGCGCTTTCATATGGAAGTTCTGTGCAAAAATCTGATTGCACCAAATTTTGTACAAAATGGGTGCCATCGGCCATTTTGAATTTCGGACCGGACCCCAAAACACTCGTTCTCGTCCCACGGTGATAACAAAGGTACCCAAGGAGTTTCGTAAAGATCGGTTCATAAATACGGCCTCTAGCCCGAGCCGTATTGGCATTTGCACTTACACCAAAAAACATCAAAGTTAGTCTAATTTGCATAATTTACGCACGAGAAAAAAACCCGTGTTATATATGATGTATCCCATGGTACTAAACATTCATACAAAAAATTATTCAAATCAGAGCTTTCATATGGAAGTTCTGTACAAAAAACAGATTTCTGCATCGTCGGTACAAAATGGCGGCTGGCAGCCATCTTGAATTTCGGACCGCACCCAAAACACTCGTTCTTGTCCCACAGTCATAACAAAGGTACGCCAAAGTTGAGCTAAAAATGGGTTGTGGTAAATTGTTGGCAGGTCACGCAAAATTTTCGCCAAAGTCGAGTGATCTAGTTTGAATGAATAGCGGAATGATTTTGAGCATCCACCAATCATCAGCTGCACAGGTATTTGCATCCGTTTGAAGTATAGCTGCTCTGTTGGCCAATTATTAACAGAGCAGCTATACTTCAGGCAGATGCAAACACCTATGCTGATGATTGGTGGATGCTCAACATCATTTTAAATTGTTGATCATCTTAAGAAATAACATAGGTACAAAATCAGGAAATGGCAATAATTCATTTCTCTGCCATAAATAGTGATCATAGATGCCATACTCTTCTGCAGCGTGCTAGCCCATGCCAAGATTAGGCTATAATTGCAACTAATTTGTATCTGAATTGCTGCAACACAGCCTCATTATTGTTCCCAAGGATTCATGAGAATATTGTCCATAGGAGTAAGAACTTGACTATGATACAACATTTCTTGTCACATAGTTATGACGTCACGCCTTTGTTAAAAGTGTGTGATATATTTCGAAGAGTTGGTTAGAGCATGTGTGATATTCAACATATATCGCCACACTTTTACCAATCAAGGAACAATAGACAGTGATTGTGTAACCTGTCAGTTCTAATACAAACACAGCCGAGAGGAAAGATTAAGGGCACCTGTGCTAAAATGTTTTGAACAGAGAAACGAGAATTTACCTGACTTTTGATTTTATTGAAAGAGTTAAAGAAAGAAATCCACACCCGGGTGTAAATGATAAATGGAACGTTTAATTTCTCGCTCAACCTTTTGAGCGCAATGACGAAATGGAAAAAATGAAGTAATATCACTTGCTTTCCATCAATCTTCATGTGTCTTGCAAGTTTGGCTTAAGAAATTAACTAATTAAACGGGAATGGACACGTGTCAGACAAGGGTTCAGTGGAGTGTTTGATTGTTCGTGTTTTGATTGTTTGTGCAAACATCAATGTGACAAGTCGGTTACAGCACAAAAACTCATGATATTGAACATACAATCACTCGAGCTAGTTACTCGGACAATTCCTCGTTAACTAACTCTCGCGATTGTATATTCAATATCATTCGTTTTCTATGCTGTAACCTATACATGTATCAGCATAGATGTGATATATATATATTTAGGTTACCTAATGGGTTACCTAAATCAAGTACAGGGAAACAAATGAGAGGTTTCCAAAGCTCAGACCAGGTGAATGATAAATGGGTTACGAAAAATTTTGAAAACAGCAGGCCTGTACTATCGAACTCAGCTTATATGGCTTCGAAGTCGGATGATATGATGATGATCTTGGCTGATATGAACCAAGATAGTCTTGTCCCCCTTAACCCTTTACCCAATGAATTGGCCACATCCGCCCTCATAATGTGCAAATTCAGCAGCTGAAAAAATATTATTTTTCAAATTTTTTTTAACAAAACCATATCACGTGGCCACTCTTTGGAATGAGCTCATCGAGCTCGTTCGAATGAGGGGGTCATATGACATGGTTTTATTGAAATTTTTTGAAAAATTTAAAAAATTATATTTAAAATAAATTTTGATATCGTCTGCATTGGGTAAAGACTTAATGTGTTAAAAAGTGCAACCAATTAGTTTACATTGAAATATTCACAGTAATTTGTCAGGAAAATTGGCGTTAACTCGGTACGGTGGAGTGGTTTGAAGCAGAGTATTGTACGATGAGGAATTAATGATGGCAATAAGTAATGATTAGGTGGATGACAGGAAGAGAGTTGTATAGAAAATTCAGAGTCGTAAGCGGAGATTTGTTGAAGTTGGAGAAGAGAGAGTTGAGCTATCTGAACTTTGTAGCTTCCCTAGTGGGAAAGTCGAGATGATTGAATACCTGAGCTAGAAGTAGAGGAAGGGAAACTTTGAACTTTGTGAAAAGAATGAGAAACAATAACACTGGCAGAAAACTGTAACAGATCTGAAAATTGTTGTAATTGTTTGTTTTGGTTTAATAAATAAAGAGGTTACTGCTTGGTTAGTTTCATATCGGACGAGATGTCAGCCTCAGTATCTTCATATCAGCCTTCGAATTCCATCTCAAACTGATATGAAGTTACCTCTGGCTGATATCTCGGCCAATATGAACCTAACCAAGTAATAACCTCTAAGTATTATTCTAACAACCTTATCAACCTATACCTTAACCCTTAAGGGTCTAATCCGACTTTGATAACTTTTAAATGCAAAGGAACAGGTGTCCAACATGCATTGTTTGAGTAAACTCAAAACTTGTTTTCTCAGTACCTTGTCAGTTGTTTCTAGACAAGTCTGGGCTGCTTAAGATTTACTCTAGGCAAATCTTGGCTGCCTATAGGGCAGCCAAGACTTGCCTAGACACAACTGCAAAGCCAAAGAATAAAGACTGTCGAAGATAATAAAATGTATAAATATCTTCATCATTTAATAGTATAAGAACAATTTATGTAATAGAGATTACAGGGATTGATCATCATTTCAGTTCATTGTCAGTTGTTTCTAGGTAAGTCTTGGCTGCCTCTGTAGGCAGCCAAGTCTTGACCAGAAACAACTGCAAAGCCACTGGGTGAGACTTTCAAAGTATAGTGAAAATGTATAAAAATCTCCAAGCCCTTAAGGATTAAACATTCACAATTACATGTTTAAAATTCCATCGTTTTTCATGAGCCTATAGAAAATTCAAGAATACATGTATTTGCCAGGCATGGAAGAATTTTCTTTTTAATTCTGTGATTATACATGGTTTTCAAGGAATCTGGGGACTCTTAACTATGATGCATTCAACAAATTAAATGAAGCATTGTACTTACTTGTTGTGCCTGCTATAACATTTAGTCCTCATGGAAATGAACCACGTGCCATATTCTGGGTATGGAATCAGTACCTCACTATTATTCTTCTCCTGCCTTTCAGAAACCACTTTCAATAAAATACCACCAGAACAATTGAACATTGAATCTACATCTGGAATTTTATCTTTTCTTATACAGATAAAAATTTCTACTGCTTGAACCAAACTCTGGAATATAATTAATCAACTTTTAATACAATATTAAATTTGACTACTCTCAACTTACACATCAGAAAGTCAAACAATCCGAGTCACTTAACCCTTTAGCTCTCGTAAGACCCATTTTTCAGTCCAAGGCATAATTTCGACCCATTTTTTTTTTTTATCATAAGAGGTCTGTACACAGGGCATTGGTAATAAAATAATAACTGCAGTCTGCAGCCAGATGGCTGTAGACTGCAGTTATTATTTTATCAGCCCTGTGTATTGATATTGGACTGACCCATCTCACTGTAAGTGTACACAAAAGCGATACCATTCCAGGAAGAAGGGTTCAAAGCGTTAATGTCTAAACAATTTGCAGATGACTATTGATAATTATTTCCGAAGTACTTGAAATTTTGCACTTTTTTCTCAAAGCAATGACTTTATGACCTTCACAGATGAGGGATAGAAAACCATGATTTAAAAAGAAAAAAAATTAACAAAAATTGCATGAAGATGCATGAGTACATACTACACAGATTTGATGAGTACAGGATTAAATTCTATTGATTCAAGAATATGCTTATTAGCTACAGAATCAAAACAAAATAATGGCTATAAGATCAACACTCTACCTGACACATAATGATGACAACTGAACATATTTTACTCAAGATAAAAATTTAATTTTTTGCTGATCACACTTCATTGGAATGAACCTGTCAACTTGAAATAAGGAAACACATTCTATGTTTTGGAAGCAAAAATTTAAAAATTGACTAAATGTAAATGACAATTTTTGCCCCAACTTCTGGCAGGGTTTCCACTAGGGTAAAATGTTGGGGCCAGCAATTTGGGGAAAATAGGGCAAGAGTTGTCGGTTCGATGGGCCAACCATTTTAAATTCTGGGGTCCCAAAACTACTATTTTGTTGCATCTGAGGGATGTTTTGAGATTTTTCACAGTGATATTTATGTAGGTTTTCACATTCCGAGAGCCAGTAATTGCCAAAGAATAAGGACCAATGAGGATAAATTCAGGTGAACAATTATTCATACAGATTACAGTACTTATGGACAATACCGGTCCATGGTGGAATGGATGATCCCATTCAACAACAGTTGCATGTACGAGGGTGTCAACAACTGTTATATGTCACAACAGTTTACTCAGAAGCAATCATGTGGAAATCAAAAACCAGTCAGTTGTGATGGCAGTCACTGATTAACTTGAAGTTTGCCGACACTCTCATACAATGTTGTACAACTCTCATGTGGTCTTTATGAACTTGGAGAGTGTCAATGATTGATCTCTGACTGACATTCATCTTAATTTTACAATGCGTTTCCTGCTCGTTTGGTATAACCCATGATTATTACCGTTGAATGAATTCTGTTGGTAGCATGAGAGTTTTATTTCACGTTTTCCCCGATGTCAAATTTGTTACAATTTATATCAACTATGGAATGCATGGTTAGGGGAATTTTGGGTGAGGGGAACTGGGCCGTTTAGGAGATGCTTGGTCGCCCTAGCGGAAACCCTGCTTCTGGGCAGATTTGATCAATGTCAGTTATTGGAAACTATACATGGAAACTATTGGTGCTGACACCTGGAGGAATTTAGCCAAGTATTCATAAATAAATGACAATTCATGAATGACAAGACTGCTATTAGACGAAACTGTCTAAAAAGACTATTTTTGCCTGGCACCATCATGACAAGAAGTCTCTCCAAAGGTGTTCCACTGTATCTTTATTCTCATAATAAATGAGTAATTGAACTGTCTCAATTATAGAAGTGGTGTACTAACAAGTTAACCCTTTACCCAACGAATCGTCACATCCATCCGCGTTATATGCCAATTCAGCAGTTGAAAAAATATTATTTTTAAAAAAATTTCAACAAAACCATATCATGTGACCCCTCGTTGGAACGAGCTCAACGAGCTCGTTCCAACGAGGGGTCACATGATAAGGTTTTGTTGAAATTTTTTGAAAAATTTCAAAAAATGATATTTAAAATAATAAATTTTGATATCGTCTGCATTGGGTAAAGGGTTAAAAAGAATATAACATATAATGGAGGTTAAAAATCAAATCAAAAGTCAGAAACAATTGTCAAAGCAGAAAATGTGGTTTTACCGTTTAACCTGTAATAAATGCAAAATACAGTATGTTGGTGAAACCTGCATTTCGCGTCCGTATCTTAAAACACTTAAGGAAACAAGCATGATAAACCCATCAGTAAACAATATAAAGGACTGGATCACTCATCAGAGAACACTGAATTCCTAATTATTGACATACTTCCAAGTGACCCTGGCCTCGATGTAAATACATGGCATGGATCAGATGCAATAAAGAATTACACTGGATTTTTATCCTCAGCATATGGTTTGAATAGGCTTGACTTTTAGTCTTTTTTATTGAATATTGAAGAGATCTGGTCTGCAGAGAATATCCTCCAATCACTTCCAGAGTTTATTTGGTTTACCTAAAAAAATGCTGTATAAATTCTCTAAAATAGAGCAGGAGAATAGCTTGACCAGTTTCATTTGGATTTCAACTCATCATAGGTGAAAAGATCCCCCAGCCCTCTTTACGTGTATATAGATTTGGCGTGGTGATACCACTGATGTGTGGTGGTGCCGTTTACGATGTCTGGTGATGTTGTACCTGCAACTGTTTGGGTTGTTACATGTAGTTGAGTCTGTTTCTTTTTTCTTTTTCTTTTTTTTTGTATTTAATTACCTGCAGTCAGTGCCATAAACAATATGTAGGTGAACCAAAACAAAACTTCAGCATCCGCATTAACCCTTTACCCAACGTAATGGACCTAACCGGCCAGCGCTATTCTGAAAAATCACCAATTTATTTTCATTACATTTTTATTTTTTGTCTCACAAACATAGGTTATAACCCATCTTTGGGACAAGCTCATTCCAATGAGGGGTCATAACCTATGTTTTTGAGACAAAAAATGACAAAAATTAGTTATTCAAGAATTTTGTTTGCAAGTGTAGTCAGCTTTCTATGTTAAGTGAAGGGTTAATGAACATTTATCAGACATTAGATACAAGATGGAATCACTTGCAGCTTTCCATTTTGATCAATCTGATCACAACATCAGCAATGTAGAATTCTGTATCATTCGGATTTTACAAACAAACCTGGATGACAATAACACCACTAACAGGTGACACAAAGCAGCAACACGCTGGAATTTTCAGTTTAAAAACTATAATCCCACTCAGCCTGAACAGATAGGATTTCTGGTTAGAAGTATATATATATGGCTTACCTAATAAAATGTTCAAATCTGACCAGTATTATTCACAAAAATTGCCATTCAGTTCTTGCTATTTTTAACCCTTAAGCCCTCAGATTATTTATTTATTTATTTATTGATGTTTAAGGTCACAAACTTATGCACAATGGCTAATCATGACTGTGGCAGCTTTATGGGTGGAGGAAGCCGGTGTAACTGGAGAGAACCACTGAGCAACGATGAGCAGCTGCCAGCTCCCCAACATAGTAACTCCACACAGCAGCACAGCAGGGTTAGATTGGTTGAAGACATGCACACCATTGACGTGCAGTATGCCTCAATACATGGTGTCCCCATGTGGACAATGGGGTTAAGTGCCTTGCCCAAGGACGCAATGCGGGAGTTCGAATCGATCACTCCGACGGTCACCCATCTGAGGATTAGCCAGGCTCAGTGTTGCTTAACTTTGGTGATCTGATGAGAACCGGTTACCACAATGCTTCCATGCCTCTTAGCCCTCAGATTAATTTTACGTTACTAACTACCATATACAAATTTATATAGCAGCAGATGACTTACCAGCCTTATAAGACAGCCAACAGTTATGTAGAACACTGTCAAGATAAATGCATCCCACCAGTAGAGTTCTCAAAAAAGAATACACATGGAGCAACATTTTCAGAGCTGTAAAAAAGGGGCAGTTTGTGGCTGTACTGGGATTTAAGGGTTAATGACTTTGCTTCCAAAATATCACTTATGACCACTCATTGGATGATCGTGATGAGCTCATTCCATTGAGTGGCTGTTAGCTATGTTTTGAAGAAAATTTGGAGAAAACAGGAGTTATTATTTTTGAAAAATTATTGATTATGTCATCCTCAAGTCATGCTAGGTAAAGGGTTCTTTGTTGATACACAGTTTTGTAACACAATACTGGCAAAAGTCCTCTGTAAAACAAACAGTCAGAAATATTGCCTACTTGAGACCAAAGTGCAAGTTGAAACATAAAATCATGATATGTGACTTAAGTTTTATCTTGGTAAGTTGGACACAAAAAGTATCTAATGTCTGTCAACAAGCAGCAAATCACATATATCACACTATGACAAAATTCACAAAATAACATGAAAACATCCTTACTTTTCATGTTATTGCATCACTGGAATCACGACCAGTGTGTAACAGACATTTTTCTATCAACAAGTATGAAATTGAGTCAGAATCACTGTAATGGTATTGTTTTCTTAAACTTGAACCAACATTAGACCTCTAAAAAAGTCTGGTTTCTTAGGAAATTATTTTTGAATTTTTCAATGAGGGAGGGATATTTGTTTTTGTTTTTTATCAACCAATAAAATTGCATTAATTTAAATTGAATTAGAAATTTAAAATGGTCTACTCTCCAGAAATCACTCAAGTCATTCAGCAGTTATTTTTCATGTCAAAGTTTCCATCATGTTTATATTGGCATTATTCATCAACATTTTAAAAAAATTTGAAAACATCAGTGCACATGTGAAATTGTAACATCTATCTGCAAGGGTCACAAAAAGTTTTGATAGGTTAAAAATAGAGGTGGGTGGTATACCGAAAATACTGAATGATAAAGGTATTGCACTAATACCGAACCGAGGGAGGACGAATATGTCGAAAACACAGTACTTTAAAATACCTGCCACAAACATACAAAATATTAAGAAACGACAGGAGTTACCAGTGTGCTGGTTCTGACCTAAAATGGCCAATTTATAGCCCAATAAGTAGCCAGAATAAGACTAACACAGCCACAATTCCTTGACATAAAATTATACAAATTTGTATTTTATCCATATTTGTTTGGTTTTATCAACATTAATTTTTAAAAAATATCTAAATTTTATTTTATTTTGATGTGTTGAGTAAGGGATTATGGGCTATTTTATTTCATTGTGTTGAGTAAGGAACTATGGGTTATAAACAAGCCAGAAAATAAGCAGACTGTCATTGGCAAAATGAGGTCCCCAGAGAGTGAATTTAGTGATGCTACCCTGCTATGCAGGGTAGCATCACTAAATTTACCCTCTGTGAACCTCAATCTGAATCAGGGTCTCAAAACTAAACAGAAAGCTTTAACCAGAGGATAAACTGGCACACTGTATGGGATGGCATCATCAAATTCTCCCACTGGGGACCTCATTTTGCAAATGTCAGACTGCTTATTTTCAGGCCTGGTTATAAAATTTTGATGTATTTTCATGTTGGTACCGAATATCGTACAAAATCTGGAGAATATGGTCAGAAAATACCAGTACCAATACCGAACCTAAAATTTCAATACTGCCCATCTCTAGTAAAAAATCGACAGAGTCAAAAAAAAATTAGGAAAGGAAAAATTTTAATATAGAAATTCAGGCCTGGCAATCTAGAGAATCCGAGTTCCCTCCTCAGATTGCTTGGGAGTGCAATTGCACATGAAATATTCAATCCAAAAACTTGTATGCTATTTTGGTTGTATTCAATTCAAGGTATTAATATTGTGACTGAAATATTGTATTACATTCAGCTACATAGTGGAAAAATTCACACACTCTTCTCATTATTCAAAATGTTGCATTCAATTCTTATGTGATGGTCTTCTACACTCAAAATCTATCGAAAAGCAACACAGAATGGGTCATGAATTAATGCGAATCAATGCAACATTGACAAATCATCCCCTGAGTTCCAATGTGTTCTCTGTGCCATTAGGAAATGATAATAGACTTTAAAGGCAGTCAAAACAGGTCTAGCATTCCAGAAAATCAAGGGGTGCAAAAAATTGCTCTCCTCAATTTTTTCTAGGCGTGCAGCACTCATGCACTCCTAAAGAATGCCAGACCTGGAAATTAGCTTTGTTTAACCCTTTACCCAACGTAACGGCCCAAACCGGCCAGTGCTATTCTAAAAAATCGGCAATTAATTTTCAAAATATTTTCATTTTTTGTCTCAAAAACATAGGTTATGACCTCTCGTTGGAACGAGCTCGTCGAGTTCATTCCAACGAGCAGGGACCAGCCGTGAGGGCGGCTAGGGTGATTATGTCACCCTTCTAAGCTCAAAGTCGCCTAGAAAAATAGTCGGGGCGATTACAAGTCGCCCTCTAAAAATTGGCCAAAATGAGGAAAGGCTGAACTGAGTGATGCAAGCTTTGCATGAAAACGATTTTTTTCAAAAATTGAATGTGCTCGAGTGTGATAAATGGGCATTTTAATTCGTCAAATAAACGTCCATTTAATGAAATCACACGACAATCAATTGTCCATTGTCTCTTTTGGCGGATTTTTTTATTTCTGTTTTGTTGCGTTCCAGTCGGAGCTTCAAATGTCGAAACGAAAATTGGTGACTTACGCGACTCAACAAAATAACTCAGTTTGAAAGTAGGTTATGTAGCTTAGGATGCCGAAAATGTATACACAACGGATGTATTTTATAACACAGTATTTTTATTTCGTTTTGCTGACGACTGTTAACTGTTGGCCGTCTATTCCCACAAAAACACAAATGGAATTGAAACACATGAAAAAAGCTTTAGTGATGACAAGGAAAGCTTTGTACAGGACACAAGAGTGCATGTGGACGATCTTGAAAAAGGGTCCGCCTAAACAACAGAATGACACGAAATGACCCGGAATGACACCAGAATGCCATAAAAATGATGCGGAATGACATTTCTTTTACAAAATACTCGACCCCAGAATGTATTTTGTTTCTTTACTAACAAAGTACCTCCCAAGCAACCTTCTTACATCTGGTCCTGTTCACACTTTCAGACTTAGGAAATTATTAGCTTAGTAGACTTTGGTGAAAGGCAACCACAGGAGGGTGCTGGGGGATTGGCATGAAGAAGAGGGGAGGGGGTCATGAAGGAGAGGGTAGCAGTGGGGGATTTTCAGTCAATAATTACTTTGTGATTTTTTAACCTGGCATAGATGCCTCATAGACAACTGGACCTGGATCATTGGGACATTAATGGAGGACCACAAATTGAAAATATGAAGGGGCGGCGGGGGTGGTACATGAATATTCTTAATTTTCCCCACTTGCCTATGAAGTCTCCCTACATGACTCTGCAGTCTCCCTATTTTTTCTGGAGGGAGACATGAAGTCTCCCTAAAATTTCCTCCTAGGCTGGTCCCTGCCAACGAGGGGTCATAACCTATGTTTTTGAGACATAAAATGAAAAAAATTAGTCATTCAAGAATTTTTTTTGCAAGTGTCGTCTGCTTTTCATGTTAGGTAAAGGGTTAATGGTCTCCACAAAAAGGTATACATACCACCAAATCAGTTAAGAGAAGTGACTGTATCTTCAGAGTACCGCCTGTGTCTTTCTGATTGTAGATTTCAAATGATGTTACAAGAGGTAGTTTACCAGGGACTAAGACTCTGTTCATAGGCTCTGGATAAATGTGTAAAAAATTTGGAAAAAGAAAATTAGTGGTGAAAGGAGTTCCAAGTATCGTGTATCGCCCTATCCTTGGTAGATATATACAAGGAGGATAATTAGTATCTGTTGTGTTTTCTGTGACTGATGAATTTGCAACTTCAATGACAGGCTTCCTCATGACATCTGCTGGTTCGTACTTAGTATAGTCATCACACACTGAAAAATATTGATAAAATGGTAATCATAGCAATATTATTACTGCAATTTAGTGTAATCTTTTACTTTCAATATGGTAGCAATCTTCCATAAGCTGTGGTTGGTACACCCCTTTGAGACCCCACCCCACCCCAGGACTTTCAAGTGATTTCTAGGGAATTTTCAAGCATTTTCCAGGACCTTCACATTATCTCAGATGTTTGCATGTACTGGTAAACACTTTTTTATACACCTGTATCACAAACCTCTAACACTGCACTTAACAATGAATCTTTGGCAGCTCTCACAGATAGAGAGTCACAAGAATCAGTGTTAGGTTCAAGTATTATTTCAGTGGATAAAACACAATTCAAACAATTGCAGTGCCATAGTATGGCCAATCCCCCAAGTCCAATAAGGGCAATAGCTTACAAAGAAATATTGGACACAGCTGGTTCGCTATCCCTTTCATGATATTATCATAAAAAAGCTATATATTAAATGTGGAAAACAAACTTGGGAACAGATTTCTTTGAAAAGTGAAAAACTTTTACACAGCTGGTTCACAATCCCATTCATGATATTAACAAGTATCACCAAAAATTTTCATATTATATTTTGAAACAAGAGCAACGCCTAGCGGGGCATTATACGCCCGTTTGTTTTTTTTTTGAGAGAAGAATCTGATTAAGTTCACAGACTGTAGAGCACAGAAAGCATAATTTGACCGATTTATAAGTATTAAAAGGGCAATAACTCCTACGGAAATCGACAAACATGACCCAAATTTGCACTTGTGTGAGATACCATGCTCATGAAGTCGCATATTAAATTTTCAAAGAATCCGATTAAGTTCACGGACTGTAGAGCACAGAAAGTATAATTTGACTGATTTCTAAGTATGAAAAGGGCAATAACTCCTCAGAAAACAACCGAACACGACCCAAATATGAACTTGTGCGAGATATTATGCCCATGAAGCTGCGTATTAAATTTGAAAAGAATCTGATTAAGTTGACGGTCTGTAGAGCACAGAAAGCATAATTTGCCTGATTTCTAAGTATTAAAGGGCAATAACTCCTACGGAAATCGACAAACATGACCCGAATTTGCACTTGTGCGAGATACCATGCTCATGAAGCTGCATATTAAATTTCAAAAGAATCCGATTAAGTTCACGGACTGTAGAGCACAGAAAGCATAATTTGACCGATTCTAAGTATGAAAAGGGCAATAACTCCTAAGAAAATAACCGAACATGACCCAAATATGAACTTGTGCGAGATATTATGGCCATGAAGCTGGGTATTAAATTTGAAAAGAATCTGATTAAGTTGACGGTCTGTAGAGCACGGAAAGCATAATTTGCTCGATTTCTAAGTATTAAAGGGGGAATAACTACTAGGAAAACTGTCGAACATGACCCAAATTCGAACTTGCACAAGAGCTTATTCTGGTTGTGTGGTATATCATATATTTTTTAAATCCGATTGAAATCACGCTCTGTAGAGCATGGAATACAACTGTCCACGGACAGCGCCATAACATAACACATCCGTTTTTCAAACGGGCGTATAAAAAAAAAACTTGTACAGTTTTATTTGAACTGTGGTGACAAGTAGTACTGAAATGGTTAACCAGATAACCGGTTTGAAATCAGTTACCTACCTAAGAAATTAAAAAAACATCCACCGATTATCCAAAATGTTGATTGGGATCATCATTCCATGGTTAAACCATAGTAAATCTGCCGTTTCTCCTTTTCGTCAATGATCGGCAATTTCCAGGAGTACTGAGTAATTGCAGAAACTATTTTGTAGTATTATACAAATGAGCATTGTCGAGTACTCAACAATGTTCCTTTGAATTCACACCACAGATTAGTTTCTGCGAATACTGCTTTCCAATCCCAATAGTTTTGATCCCATATTCAGTCAAATTTCGGCCACTGATAACCAGATATTATCTGGTTATAGCTCTTGGGTAGTCAGTTGTGAAAATGAGCTAATCCTTTCAGCCCTAGTGACAAGAAGGGGTAATGAGATGGCAATAAACTCAAGTCCAACAATAGCAATAACTCTTGGAGAGAAACTTATGCATGGCTGGTTTGCAATCCCATTCATATTATTCCAAAAAGCTGAATGTTAAAATTTTTTCTTTGAAGATTGGTAAGAAATGGTAATGAGTTGACAATAAATTCTTTGTCCAACAAGGGCAATAACTTAAAGAAATACTTGGACAGAGCTGGCTCACAATCCATGATAGTATCACTGAAAAACTATATATTAAATTTGGGAAAACTTTTTGAACAGTTTTCTTTTGAATGAAATGACAAGAAATGGGGAAGGACAGTGAGAAAGAAGAGACACAGGAGTACATACAGAACCAATTCCTTTATCCCTCTCCCACTATGTGGTGACGGATAATAACAAAAGCACACAAATTCCACAGCTTCAAAAAATTAAAAATGTGACCAAAATGTGCCAAGGAATTTGCTAAATTTATTTTACAACTTTCTATGACTTTTTCCAATAAAATTTGATTTTCAAGGGCATATAATTTCAATTTAAAATAAGATAACTTTCAAAGAACTTTATAAACCTGTGTCAGAAACTTGGAGGATAATCTTTCACAGTTGTATGTTTTTTCTAGATAAGCATCATAAGAAAAGGGTAACTACTAATCTGGGTCAAACACTTGACCCAGATTAGTAGTTACCAATATACATGTACCTTTCCCGAAATACATCTCGATACTTGACAAAATATCTCCAGATTCGTTCTCAGGTAGGATATTGAATGATGACAAGGATTACACATCGTTGATGCAGGGAGGGGGACAAATTTTTTCGCACAAGTAAGGCTTGTTGTCATTATAAGAAAATCATATCCATTGATATTTGTTCAAGTTATCACTCTAATGAGTTGAAAACAGGCAAACATTAACTAATTAAGGGCCATAACTCCTCCCAGTATGGTTGAACAATACCAGTTTTCAATCTCATTTAAGACATTGTTAAGAAAGTCTCTCAAACCATATATTGACCAAATGCATTGATATTTGTTCAAGTTATTGAGATAACAAGCTTAAAACTGGAAAAAATTAACTAATTAAGGGCCATAACACTGTCCGATATGGCCAAACCACACCGGTTTTCAAATTCATTCAAGACATTGTTAAGAAAGTTTCACATACCAAATATTGACTGAATCCATTGCTATTTGTTCAAGTTATCGTGCTAACAAGCTGAAAACAGGCTAAAATTAACTAACTTAGGGCCATAATTCCACACAGTATGGACAAACCATACCAGTTTTTGAACTCATTCAAGACATTGTTAAGAAAGTCTAATATACCAAATATTTCCTTAATCCATTGATATTTGTTCAAGTTATCATGAAAACAACTGAAAACAGGCAAAAATTAACTCATTAACTCTTTACATGCTGCTGGCGGATATTCCTGCCCAGCACATGGTTTCTCTTGTTACTGAATTAAGTGTAAGTTGGGCACATTTAATCGTATTTGCGCAGTGTAAATCTAATGGATTTTTTCACCAATGATTTCTCATATTACATTTATAATTAATTTTTCGTCAAATCTAGTCATGGCTGCTTTTAAAGCAGCCATGACTAGATTTGATGAAAAATATATAGACAATACTCAGCAGGTTAAGAGTTAAGAGACATAACTCCGCTCAGTATGCCGAACCGTTCCAGTTTTCGAACACATGCAAGACATTGTTAAGAGAGTTTCACATAGCAAATACTGACCAAATCCATTGATATTTGTTCAAGTTATGTTAACAAGCTGAAAACAGCCAAAAATTAACTAATTTAGGGCCATAATTCCACACAGTATGGACAAACCATACCAGTTTTTGAACTCATTCAAGACATTGTTAAGAAAGTCTAATATACCAAATATTTCCTTAAGCCATTGATATTTGTTCACGTTATCATGCAAACAACTGAAAACAGGCAGAAATTAACTCATTAACTCTTTACATGCTGCTGGCGGATATTCCTGCCCAGCACATGGTTTCTCTTGTCACTGAAATAAGTGTAAGTTGGGCACATTTAATCGTATTTGCGCAGTGTAAATCTAATGGATTTTTTCACCAATGATTTCTCATGTTACATTTATAATTAATTTTTCGTCAAATCTAGTCATGGCTGCTTTTAAAGCAGCCATGACTAGATTTGATGAAAAATATATAGACAATACTCAGCAGGTTAAGAGTTAAGAGACATAACTCCGCTCAGTATGGCCGAACCGTTCCAGTTTTCGAACACATGCAAGACATTGTTAAGAGAGTTTCACATAGCAAATACTGACCAAATCCATTGATATTTGTTCAAGTTATGTTAACAAGCTGAAAACAGCCAAAAATTAACTAATTTAGGGCCATAATTCCACACAGTATGGACAAACCATACCAGTTTTTGAACTCATTCAAGACATTGTTAAGAAAGTCTAATATACCAAATATTTCCTTAAGCCATTGATATTTGTTCACGTTATCATGCAAACAACTGAAAATAGGCAGAAATTAACTCATTAACTCTTTACATGCTGCTGGCAGATATTCCTGCCCAGCACATGGTTTCTCTTGTCACTGAAATAAGTGTAAGTTGGGCACATTTAATCGTATTTGCGCAGTGTAAATCTAATGATTTTTTCACCAATGATTTCTCATGTTACATTTATAATTAATTTTTCATCAAATCTAGTCATGGCTGCTTAAAAGCAGCCATGACTAGATTTGATGAAAAATATCTAGAAAATACTCTGCAGGTTAAGAGTTAAGAGGCATAACTCCGCTCAGTATGGCCGAACCGTTCCAGTTTTCGAACACATTCAAGACATTGTTAAGAGAGTTTCACATAGCAAATACTGACCAAATCCATTGATATTTGTTCAAGTTATGTTAACAAGCTGAAAACAGGCAAAAATTACCTTATTAAGGGCCATACCTCCTCTCAGTATGGCCAAACCATTCCAGTGTTTTAACCCATTTGGGACATTGTTAAGAATGTCTCACATGCCAAACATTGACCAAATCCATTAATTATTTGTTCAAGTTATTACTTTAACAAGAAAGGTGACACCCGTCCATGCACCAACTTCATCAAACTATACGTTGTGTTTTTCAAAAAAACTTGACCAATAAAAATGTTTTTTTCAGGGCCAGGACAAATAGGGTTGTTAAGCTCTTGTGATACATTGCAAGTTTTGCAAAACAACACTAAAACACTGAAATAACTGTTATAGTTAAATAAGTTACAATAAAAATTTGCAACTCGCTTCAACTGCAACTGCTTTAAAAGGTATGGACATGACTTTGTCATCAATAAATGATAATGTATACCTGTCATTAATTAAAATTTACTGGGCTGAACTTATTTTAGTTAAACACTTTTGTCTGCCAAGCAATACATGCAAAAGAGATTGGAAAAAAGTTATATCAATATATTCAAATGTTCTCCTTACGGTTTCTAAGTCAGACAAGCTTTATTGGCAAGCCCTACACAAGGACGTGACTAAAGGTTTTCGATTGGGAGTAGTGTAGAGTAGTGAATTTCCAACTAGTGGGCGGGACCAGGAGGGGAAAACCCCCTCCCAGTCCCTCTCCCTAGTTGGAAATTCACTACCGAGAAAATTTTGGAAACTGAAGCCATGAAAGGGGGCATAAAATTGATTCTAGTAACTGAAATGCCAACACATTTATGATAGAACTATCAGGTTATTATTATTGGTATTATTCTGGGAATTGGATATGTGCTAAACAAACGCTCAAACTGAGAACTTTCAGCAATTCACACTCTCTTAACATTAAATCAGATCTTATGCAGGAATGAACAATTTTCGATGTTTCATCATTTTGTAAAAGTGAATGATGGAATTTACTCAGGATAACGATTTTACATGATGTGATTTTCATGAAATGCATTTCGAGGATTTTTTTATTATGATAAGTAAACATACTATAGAAATCTCATACCTATTGACATCATGCATACATATGAAGCTTGATATTGAGTACACTGTAGTTGTAAATAGAAACAGTTGGAATATTTGCCAATTTGAAACCGAGTTGGGACTTTGATAAGTAAATGAGACATCAGCATAACCAAAGAAGCTCTAAAATCCAGATAGATGGAATTTCCAACTACTCATGACTTGCCCTCCAAATTTCCAACTATAGAAAATTTTGGCCAGGATTGAACACCCCCCCCCCACCCCCACCAACCCCCCCCCACCCCCACCCCTCCACAGATCAACCTGAACTAAAAAAAAATACAAACCTTCTAGAGTGAATTTTAAGGAAAAATGGACAGTTCCTTTATGTAAAGTTTTAACAGTTAAATATGACCAGGCATTGAGATCAGGAGAAACAACTCTCAATCTACAGGGTTGTGTTTCTGTAGAACAGTTCTGTTTCTGTTGAGAATCTTGATTGTTGGCCTTGCTTGATATACTGATTAAGATGGGACAGGATTCTGATGATGTTTCTATCCCATTTAAGTTGACTTTACATGATGATATGATAGCACTATAAGCATACAAGTATTCACTGTGTGGAAGAAAGTACCTGAAAAAAAATAAAATTGTTAATGACACTGTAGCTTAATTTGGCTGTGTGTATTGTTTGATGAAAAGGATAATGTTCAATGTTCATGAAAGGATTATGAAATAAGACAAGAATTGTGATTATTGAGAATATGTGTTAATTTCTGTTCCCTTTTTGCTATGTTTTCAATAAGAATAATTTGAGATGCAGACTGTTTTAAAGAATTGAGGCCTAGGTTAATGTGGCCCTCACAGTTAATGTATGTCAACCAAAGTTACCAAGTTACAGTAAAATCATTCCAAAACGAGTCATCTTTCCAAGTTACAATGAAATCCTTTCATAAATATAACTGGTACACTTTGCTAAAGGAATCTAGGTCATATTACGGTTCAGCAGACATGGTTGACCAATCATGATCAAAATAGGAGAGTCTCATCTAGATATCATACCAAGTTATCCCACCAAGTTACAGTGAAATCCCTTCATAAAAACAACCTGTAGACAGCGCTCAAGGAATGTAGGTCACGTGACCAGAGGCTGCAATGGCTGACTAATCATGACCAAAATAGGACAGTCTCATCTAGACATCATACTGAGTAATCCTTCGAAGTTACATTGAAATCACTCCATAAATATGAACTGTAGACTGTGCTAACAAATCTAGGTCACGTACCTGTGTGGCCATCACGGTTGACCGATCAAAGCCAAAATTCAACGTTATCATCTAGACATTATACTGAGTCATCCTACAAATTGGCAATGAAATCCCTTCATAAAGCTGTAGACTGTGCTAAAGGAATCTAGAAAACATGCCCCGGCAGCTGTCATGGTTGATTGAACCCGATCAAAATACGACATTCTTATCCAGACATTATACAGAGTCATCCTACCAAGTTACAATAAAATTCCTTCATAAGTACGACCTGTAGACAGTGATAAAGGTTTTCAGATTTTGGGCCTGATCAGCCGGCACAGTTGACAGATCACAACCAAAAGGGGACGTTCTCATCTGGACATTATACGGGGTCATCCTACCAAGTTACAATGAAATTATGGAATTTTTTCATAATTATGACCTGTAGGCTGTGCTAAAGGTTTTGGGGCTTGCATAGCCATCATGGTTGACCGATCGCAACCAAAAAGGCCTTAAGGACGTTCTCATCCAGACAGGACCTCGAACCTGCAAATGAAATTTCGTGATGATCGGACAAGAACTGCAGGGTGAAGCCTGTGCTAAATAAAATGTGAACAGACTCACAGACTTCCGCACGCATGATGGCAATAGCTTATCTTGACTTTGTCAAGTTAAACTAAAAAGAAGAAGAAAATACTTATATTTTCTGCAGCTTTGCTCTTTTGCAATAATATGGTAACATGTGATGAAACAGAATAATAGAGATTCTTCTGCCCTCTTTGGGAATTGGTCTCTGAGTCCCATGAAATTGGGAAAATTTGCATCAAGGGGGATCCAATTGGAAATTTGTTTTGGAGGGGAAACAACATACAAAGACTACAAATTTTTACATTGAAACTGAGCAGAGAACATAAAGTCCGATACCTAAGCAACTGCATGTATACTAAAAGTAGGTTTTATAACAAGCAGCAAGCCAGAAAATAAGCAGACTGACATCTGCAAAATGAGGTCCCCAGAGGGTGAATTTAGTGATGCTACCCTGCACAGCAGGGTAGCATCACTAAATTTACCCTCTGTGAACCTCAATCTGAATCAGGATCTCAAAACTAGACAGAAAGAGGTACCCAGAGGATAAACTGGCCCACTGTATGGGATAGCATCATCAAATTCACCTTCTGGGGACCTCATTCTGCAAATGTCAGACTGCTTGTTTTCAGGCCTGACAAGCAGTTATGTGCACTCAAGTTCACGAAGTCATTGCAGTCTCTATTAAACTGCTCTTATACTATTAAAGAAGAACTTGTCATTTGCCTTTGATTTCAGAGACTTCGTTATGCAAGCAATTTAAATTTAATGTACAATTAGTGTCTCAAACTGGGTAGTCATAAGGCCTCAGAAAACCAATGGTTTTCTGAAGCCTTATGATTACCCAGTTCATGGCACAAGTTGTGCAATAACTCCTTGCATGCTGCTGGCGGATATTCCTGCCGAGGACAAGGAATAGTTGCCAGTGAAATAAAATATAATTAAGGCACTTTTATCCAAATTCTCCTTGTATATTGGATTATATGTTTGATCAGTGATTTCTTGAGTTAAATTTATATGAATTTTTCATCATATCTAGTCATGGCTGCTTCACAGCAGCCATGACTAGATGTGATGAAAAATATTTGACAAATACTCAGCGGGTTAAGAGTTAAATTTTGTTTGAGTGGGAATTGAGATTGGGAAATTTGGGGTTGAGAATTGGGAAAAAACTATGCATAAATGTCATTGAAAAAGGGTCACATAAATGGCCTCTGTAGACACCCAAAATAGTCCCTGGAATAATGATGTAATAAAAACTAGCTGAAGAATTCAATCTTTTATACCAAAATATGTGTGCCTTTCCAAAAAGGACCATACAAGAAGAGTCTTGACCTGCCAGTAATATTTCTGGGAGAATATTCAAAACATTGATAGAAAATGGGTAGGGCATGTCAAAAATATTTGCACACAGTTTATCATCTGATACCAGAGAGAAGACACCATTTTTGCACATATGTTCAAACAAGTTCTTCCTTCAAAACCTCCAGTTGCTGAATGGTATCCAAGAATTAACTCAAAAGAGTTTGTGGCCTAAAATAATTATATAATATTATTATATATTATTCTCTTCTCCCTCTCTAGTTTTAATGAAACTTTCAGTTTTAAACCCCCACATTCTGGCAAATCTAGTGGAGTATTATTTTTAGAAAATACAATATATACAGGTTACATGGCATGTGAAAATGAAACACTTCTGCAGGTTTTAATTACCAGGCCTGGCATTCTTTAGGAGTGCAGGAGTGCTGTACGCCTATTGCAATCCTAGAAAAAATTGAGGAGGGCAATTTTTTGCATCCCCTCGATTTTCTGGAATGCCAGACCTGTTTGGGAGTGCCTTTAAAATCTATTATCATTTGTTAATCTTGCACTGATTCACAATAATTCATGACCCATTCTGTGTCGCATTTCGATACATTTTGAGTGTAGAAGACAGTCACATAAATCCGGAGGTCCATTGGTTGAAACTTGGCTTGTGCTTCTTGTGTTTCTGTACGAAATTTGAGAGTAGTACCTTGGGTGATACCTCCACTTCATGAGTGATTGGGTGATTAGGTACATGTACTGTACTCCACATATTGTAACCAAAATAGCATACAAGTATATGTACTGAAAATTCCAGATGCAAGTGCACTCTTAAGCAATCTGAGGAGGGCAATTGTTTTGCACTCCTTGATTTTCTGGACTGCCAGGTCTGGGTTACTGAATAAAGACATATTATTAAAATTCACCCGTGGGCACCAAGAGTTCAAAAACAAACACTGAATAACTTGAAATGCAATCACACCTGCCAATAAGAGGCTATAGAGTCAAAGCAAGAATATTAAGGACGTTATGGGCACAAATGGAGCTGTTTTACTTCTTGTTAAAGGTAAAGTCGCTGGAAACATAACTCAAAGTGACATATTTTTATACTTTTGTGAAGTTCATTTACCTAAAGGTATTGATCTCACTGGAAAGTGATACATGGTGAGTTTCTTTGAATGAAATATCGCTGGATTTCATATGGAGTTTCGCCATAACAGTTGCTGATATACCATACATACACTTACTATCAATTCCCTGAAACGAAATTATCAACTGATGAGAAAAGTCAGATAAAGTCAGACTTGCTTTATGATACACAGCAGTAAAGCTACTGAAGGACACACTGAAAGTAACTTTGTGTGACAATGATTACCAAATATATGGCACCTGCCACTTAAATGCATACCAGAGCTTCCCTGGATATCACAGTTTCGACTCTCCCATTTCATCATCGGCATAAAAAGTGCTATCTCCTTTCATTATAGTGTGTACAGCCCTGCCTTTCATTCATTCATTCATTCATTCATTCATTCATTCATTCATTCATTCATTCATTCATTTCTTCATTCATTCATTTGTTATTCACTCATTCACTTGTTCATAATGCAGTCATTAATTCATTCTTTTAAATTCTGATGGCATTTCAAAAGCTTTCATCATATTGGGTCAAACAGTTTTACTGGTATAGAAATCCTGAGTACCCAGATCGAATTGCTTAACCCTTTACCCAACGAATCGGTCGCATCCGCCCGTGTAATATGCAAATTCAGCAGTTGAAAAAATATGATTTTTCAAAAAATTTCAACAAAACAATATCATGTGACCAATCGTTGGAACGAGCTCGACGAGCTCGTTCCAACGAGGGGTCACATGATATGGTTTTGTTGAAATTTTTTGAAAAATTTAAAATAATAAATTTTGATATCGTCTGCGCTGGGTAAAGGGTTAACAGTAGCAAGTTAGTGTCTGCTTTTTCATCTTACAGACAAATCACAGCCAAAGCTCGATTCCCATAGGTTGAATGCTTGTGTGCCACTGTAATTTAATAGCACAAACCACGCTATGCCACTGTGGGCCAAAGCAAAATAGGGGATTTATTGGTGTCTTAATGATGTACACGATGCAAGTGACTGAATAAATCTGAACTCACAAACTCTCAATCAGAAGTGTGGTGTTCCAGGTGCTAACTAATTAACCCTTTAACCAACACGGACGATATCAAAATTTATTATTTTAAATATTATTTTTTTAAATTTTTCAAAAAATTTCAACAAAACCATATCATGTGACCCCTCGCTGGAACAAGCTCGACGAGCTTGTTCCAACGATGGGTCACATGATACGGTTTTGTTGAAATATTTTGAAAAATAATATTTTTTCAACGGCTGAATTTGCATATTACTCGGGCGGATGTGGCCGATTCATTGGGTAAAGGGTTAACTACTATGTTGAGCCCTGCAAATCTCAAATTTTGGGTTGAATCGAATTCATGTTTCTGGTATATATAAAATCATAAATCTCCCAAGTTTTTCAACAAATATATAGTGCCTGCCACTTAAATGCATCCCTGAGCTTCCCTGGATATCACAGGTGGTGCTGAGTACTGAGGTGTACTGCATGCCAATGGTGGACTTTTCTTCAACCACTGCTAATTCTGTGATGGTAGGTGAGAGAGTCTGACAGTTGTTTGACACTGCTCTGTGGTTCTAGCTTCCTCCACCCATAAAACTGTCAGACACCATATGACTCTGGCTGCTGAAAGTGCCATTAAACCTCAGTAAGCAGATAAACAGCAAACTGTATCTCTTGAAAAAAATGAACTGATTTGCCAAAGCTTATAATTCAATAAGAATTTTAGAATCAGATTCTCAAGGAATAGAAAATTAGAAATTGATCTTCAAGGCAAAACAATAGCATTTTAGAACTTGCACAAAATAAAATGAAATTTAACCCTTTACCCAATGCACATGATATCAAAATTTATTATTTTAATTTCTGTTTTTTCAAATTAAAAAAAAACAATCAACAAAACTATATCATGTGACCCCCTCATTGGAAGGGTTCTATGAGCTCGTTTCAATGAGGGGTCACATGATATGGTTCTGTTGAAATTTTTTGAAAAATATAATTTTTTCAACTGCTTAATTTTTTATTTACGCGGGCGGCTGTGGCTGATTCGTTAGGCAAAGGGTTAAGGCCTTTTTAGTTGTACCTGAATATGAAATCTGACGTTTTTTTCCATAGTGAAACAATGAATTGACTTAGGAATATTTATTTTGACTCACTTTCAATGACATCCTGTCATTATGACTTGAATAGAAGGCAGACAGATACCATTTCCCAGGTAATGGATTATCAATGATGACAGCTTGTTCTATTTTCTCAGTGCGAACTATTTTGTGTTGAAGTTCTGTTCTCTGCACATAAAAATTTAGTGGGTAGGACTCATTGAAGGGTGTAATGAAAGGAAAGCTGCCATGTTGAAAGAACCTGTCAAACAAAAAATAAACATGTTACCGTATTTACTCTATGTATTGGGACACTCTATGATTTGGGAGACACATTTTTTCCAGAAAACTATATTTTTTTTATGCTCCAAAGTTTGGGACATTCAGGAGATTTGTTTCCAGTTGGCCCGGCATTAGTAGCAGACGACACTCATAGAAAAAATCTTGGGTAACTAAAAATTTTCACTTTTTGCTTCCAAAACATAGCTTATGATCCCTCATTGGAACGAGCGCAATACGCTCGTTCCAATGAGGGATCATAAGCTATGTTTTGGAAGCAAAAAATGAAAATATAACAAAAAAATTGGACGGCGATTTTGTATATAGTGATGGAAAACGAATCACACACAACTTTATTCAGCATCAAATCAAGACCAGGCTCTGTTCTTTCCCCATTTTCTAAGAATTGGGACACCTGTGAAAATAATTATTTTCAGCTGTCCCAATACATAGAGTAAATATGGTATATATGATAAGACAAACTAAGATATGACATCAACATGGCTTGCATTGGGAATTTCATTGAAAAAAGAGATTAATGTAGTCAGCATAGGAGAAGGCAAATGTGTAGTAAATAATTAAACCCAAACTGGAGGTAGCAATCCACATTATTTATTTATTGGTGCTTAAGTTCACATATTTCTGCACAACGGTTAATCATGACCTCAATATGGAGATAAAGCCAAGTTTAGTCAATGATTTCTACCCTTGTTGCCCACTTTAGAAGACTTCCACCCCAGGCACTGGTGACTGGGTTCTACTTAACAAGAAAAACAGAGCTTGTTCACCACAGTAAAAAAGCAGTATGCAAAATTTGATTAGAACACTTGTTTCGTTCGTGTGGTGGTTACACAAATTTAAATCTACGCGAACGAATGACTGGTTAGCCAAAAGTTGCATCTTGAATGATAATGACTCAGTAACTTAACTGAAAGAGTGCTAAATTTTCTCTCAGCCTCAAGATTTGTTCACACATTTTTGTCTTGTTGCAATTTATGGGAGAGTGCCTATAACATAAATTGTAACTATGCAAATTGATGGAGATGAAGTAATTTTACTTCCAAGATAATAAGAAGGAAATCCACAAAATTTTAGGTACCTGTAGTTCAGAATAAAGCCTGAATATGGCTTTCAACACTCTACCAGTTAACCAGCCTTTCTTGTGTCTGATAGACTTTTAGACTTGCCTTGAGAGGCTATATATATTTCAATTCCATGCAATATATGAATACATGTTAATGATAAAATAGCAGTTTTTTACACAGCCAACCGTTTGGTTAGATATCTCCAAACCACGTGAACGGTCAGTCGGTTAGAGTCAGTTTTGAAATTTTGCATACTGAACAAGCACTGCTTCACTTCCCGAGGTTCCCACGGAGAAGCAATCCACATTTTCTTTTTGGTTTGAGTAACTCTGCAGGTAGATGTCTTCTGCAAATCTGCTTCAAACCACAAAGCATTTATAAAATATAATAGCTTACTGACAGAGAAGACACTTTCTCCCCAACTTCCTATGCAAGATATACGTGTATCATGTGAGAAGGCAATGTGAGATAGATATCTATCTCACATGACCCATGTGACTGGCTTATTACATATTTAATGAGTCACATTTTGGAAATATTAGCAGACAAACTTTTGTCGAAGAAAATAGAAATAAAAACAGACTGCAAAACCAAAGGACACTTAACTCTTTTATGAATTTTTGGATGAACTCCACTCTAAGTGAAGAGAGTTACACGAAATTTGCATCGAAAAGTTATGCGAATACATTGCAGAATTCATAATAAATGTTATTGGAATGTGTCAATGTTCATTTAGCGATAAGTCTTTAACCCCTGTCTTGCCGGCATTGGGATTTAACCCTTTACACAACGAATCGCCCACATCTGCCCACGTAATATGCAAACTCAGCAGTTGAAAAAATATTATTTTTCAAAATATTTTTAACAAAACCATATCATGTGACCCCTCGTTGGAACGAGCTCGTTGAGCTCGTTCCAACGAGGGGTCACATGATATGGTTTTGTTGACATTTTATGAAAAATTAAAAAAATGATATTTAAAATAATAAATTTGGATATCGTCTGCGTTGGGTAAAGGGTTAATTTCGTGGTATATATCTGTGATATATACACAACTTTTGTGCACACTTACTGATAAGGAAATAAGTTTTCAGAAATGGACAACAAAATTGTTTGATATAGCTGCACCTGACCCTGGATTACTTTTGATGATGTCAAGAGTGTTTTGGTGGGGGAGAAAAAATTATTCCCGATGGGGTGGATGTGAGATGGGGAAATTTCACTCCTGGGACAAGATATTTGGTCCAGACACTCAACAAGCTTTGTGTCTGGCCTAAATATCTTGCCCTCGGGTGAGATTTCCCCATCTCACACCCTCACCCACCAGGGATAATAATATTCTACATGTAATCCCCTTAATGACTGAATATGCCAAATAAAAATAATTGGGGGAAAAGGGGATTTCTTTTCAGCAATATATATTTTAACTCCCAGGAAATTTGGCAATACATATTTTAAAAATTTTCAACAAGTAATTTACCCACTGCAGTGTGGCAGTCTGTGTCATGTGAGCTCATCTGTTTTTACCATAAGAGGGGGGCACAAATTGATATGCCAAAAAACTATATTTAAGAACTTTCTTTAAATGACTCTGTACAAAATGAAACAAAAGAAAATGTTACCAAAAGTAAATTTTTCAACCTCTTGCTTGTGGGAACCATCTGTGATTACAGAAATAGGTGTATTCTGTATTATTTTTGAAAACAATAGTGGTTTTTCATTTCAAGAATTTACTCTGACAGTTACCAAATTCCCCTTGTTTATACACCTATTTTAGCTTTAGTACATTCAATATCTAGCATTTAACCCTTTATCTAACGTAACGGCCAAAACCGGCCAGCTATTCTAAAAAATCGCCAATTAATTTTCATTACTTTTTTCATTTTTTGTCTCAAAAACATAGGTTATGACCCCTCGTTGGAACGAGCTCATCGAGCTCGTTCCAACGAGGGGTCATAACCTATGTTTTTTAAACAAAAAATGAAAAAAATTAGTTATTCAAGAATTATTTTTGCAAGTGTCGTCTGCTTTTCAGGTTAGGTAAAGGGTTAACCCTTTACCCAATGAATCGGCCAACACCCTGGGACATGCCTATAGGTTTCTGATTGCCATTGTGGGGGGGGGGGGGGGGGGGGGTGCAGGGTAGTGAATTTCCAACTAGGGGAGGGACTGGGAGAAGGAAACCCGGCTCCTGGTCCCTTCCCCTAGTTGGAAATTCACTGCCAAGAAAGATTTTGAACATGAAGTCACGAAAGGGGGCATAAAATTGATTCTAGTAACTGAAATGCCAACACATTTATGATACAATTATCAGGTTATTATTATACGGTATTCTTCTGAGAATTGATTATGTGCTGAACAACGTGCTCAAGCTAAGAACTTTGAGCAATTCACACTGTCCAAATATTAAATCAGATCTTATGCAGGAATGATCAGTTTCAGATGTGATCAGATGATTCAATGATCAGATGTTTCACCATTTTGTTATTGTGAATGATGGAATTAACTCAGGAGAACGATTTTACATTATGCTATTTTCTTGAAGTGCATTTCAAGGATTTTTTTTCGTATTACTATAAGTAAATGTACTATAGAAATCTTGTACCGACCGACATCATGCATACTTATGAAGCTCGATATTGCGTAGACAGTAGTTGCAACCAGTAAGTTAGAATTTTTTTTGAAAACAAGTGCACCATCAATGTCCAATACATCTTAGTACACAGCACCCCTTTCACCATGCCCCTAACATCCCCGCCCTCCCCCATTGGGATTAAGTGTCTTGCCCAAGGAAACAATGCAGTTTATGACTGCAGCTTGGAATGCTGCTAATATAAGGCATTATACCAACTGGTGGGAGTTGGTACCTTATCTACATTCAGGGATGTGGCAGTGAGGGATGTGCCCCCCCCCCCCCCCAATCCTGGCAAAAATTTTCAGTAATTGGATATTTGGAGGGTAAGTCATGAGTAGCTGGAAATTCTAGCTATCTGGATATTAGAGCTTCTTTGGTGATGCTGATGTCTTCTTTACTTCCCAAAATTCCAACTGGGTTTCAAATCGGCAAAAATTCTAACTGTTGCTATTTGTATACAACTATAGTGTACACAATATCAAGCTTCATAAGTATGCATGATGTCAATCGGTACGAGATTTCTATAGTATGTTACTTATCGTAATAAAAAAAAATCCTTGAAATGCACTTCTAGAAATGTAAAATCATTATCCTGAGTTCATTCTCTCATTCACAGTTACAAAATGATGAGACTGAGACATCGAAATTTGATCATTCCTGCATAAGATCTGATTTAATATTAGGACAGGGTGAATTGCTCAAAGTTCTCAGCTTAAGCATTTGTTTAGCACATATTCATTTCCCAGAATAATGCCAAATAATAATAACAACCTGATAATTTCTATCATAAATGTGTTGGCATTACAGTTACAAGAATCAATTTTATTCTCCCTTTCATGGCTTCATTTTCAAAATGTTTTTTGGTAGTGAATTTCCAACTAGGGGGAGGGACTGGGAGGGGTTTTCCCCCTCCCAGTCCCTCCCCCTAGTCAGAAATTCACTACCCTACATCCCCCAATCGGAAACCTCTAGCCACGTCCCTGTCTACATTCCCCTCCTCCGACACACACACTTGAAAGTATATATAAACAAATACTTACACATAAACATCTATGGATTTACAAGTAGTTGGTTCATGAAATCCCATTATATTCCAGACAGCCTTGATGGTGTGATCTGGTATCTCAAACATCATCATTCTCACATTTCTGTATCCACTGTATTCAAACACCTCTATCTTATTGGTCCACTGAACATCATATTCTGAAGAGAGAAAACAGTCATTGGCTTGTGTGATCAGAAAACTCAATTGCTCACCTCATAAAGCAGTTCAAAGAAGTATGGTTCATCAACACTATAGAAGAAAGAAGTCATGAAATTATTCATAACTCTGGTGTCCATGCCAGATGATTATTATCATAGGTCTTCCTGACTTCTTCCAATTCTATCAGCTCTAGACAAGCACTGCCAAACATCCAAGGGTTGTTATTTCACTACCATTTGAAAGGTAAATTTGAAGAAAAAACACCAAGGAATGGATTTGAACAAACTTGAACCTAACCTGCCCCCCTCCCATAGAGAGCCCAAATATTAAGTCACGAATTGAACAAACTTGAATCTGATCCCCCATAGATGTTATATATCAAATATTAAAGAACTCTGTCTGGTGGATCTGAAGAAGCTGATTTTTAAAGAAATCTCATCATATTGCACTGAGTTAAATTTGGAGAGCCCAAATATTAACCAGGCCTTTAAATTCATTTATTTTGAGGACACCATTTTGCCCTAATTTGGGGACATAAAAAACCAGAAATAACAGTTTTATCATGTTATGTTTTATTGTCATGCCTTTCTTTGTGCTTCTATGATCATATTATGATGGAAGTTATTCTAATATGGAGAATTTATATTGCCACAAAGAATTTACATATTTTTCTTGATGCCTTCACACCTTCTCTAATTTGGGGACACCTTTAAAAGGTGTGAAATTGGGGTAATCTAAAGGCCTGTATGAACCCAGAGACCCGATATGAACAAACATGAATCTGACCCTCCTAGAGATGTTGAATACCCAATATCAAAATATTTTCTTGGGTGGATCTGATGAAGTAGATTTTTAAAGAATATTCCTCGTAATGCACTAAGTTAAACTTTGGGCTCCAATAGAGAGCCCAAATATTAACCTAGGGGCTCAATTTGAACAAACATGTTATGCCACCCCCCCCCCCCCCCCCCACACCCCAAGATGTTGTTTACCAAAAATGAAAGGATTCTGAGCAGTGGATCTGAAGAAGATTTTTAACCTTGGGCTTCAATATAAAGCCCACATATTAACTCAGGGACCCAATTTGAACAAACTTGAATCTGACCCCTCCCCCCCCCCCCCCAAGATGTTTTCAAAATGTTTTCACTGGTGGCTCTAATTAAGAAGACTTTTAAAGAATATTCCTCATAATGCATAGAGAGCCCAAATATTAACCCAGGGACTCGATTTGAACAAACTTGAATCTGCACTCCTAGAGATGTCACATACTAAAAAAACATGAAAGAATTCTGTCTGGTGGATCTGAAGGAGATTTTTTACAGAAATTTCCTCACATTGCACCGAGTTAAACTTTGGGCTCCAATAAAGAGCCCAAATATTAACCACGGGACCCGATTTGAACACACTTGAATCTGACCCACCTAGAGATCATATGCTGTACACCAAATATGAAAGGATTCAGACTAGTGGAGATTTTTAAAGAAATTTTGTTATATTGCACTAAATTCATATTTTAGCTCCCATAGGGAGCCCAAATATTAACACAATGACTCGATGTGAACAAATTTGAATCTGAACACCCCAGAGATGTTGCATACCAAATTTCAAAAGATTCTGACTGGTGAATCTGAAGAAGACTTTTAAAGATTATTCCCCATATTGCACTAAGTTGAAATTCGGGACCCCATGGGAAACTCAAATATTAACTGTGGGACTTGATTTGAATAAACTTGAATCTGACCTTCTTAACAATGAGGTATAACAAATGTTAAAAAATTCTGACTAGTGGTTCTGAAGAAGATTTTTAAAGCATATTCACTATATTGCCCTAAGTTAAGATTCGGGTTCATGTATTAAGCCCAAATATGAACAAGATTAATTTGAACACACTTGTATCTGGACCCCCCACCCCTCCACACACACACACACCCTATGGATGCTGTATACAAAATATCAAAAGATTTTAATCAGGTGGTTCTGGAGAAGAAATGTTTTTTTAATTTTTGCACTCAGCATTTTTTCGATGCCTCCCTACAGAACACCCTGACAGAACTGATGGCAATTTTTTACCATTCCATTCTACTGGTCCTAAGGGTTGCTTCATACCAAATAGCAGTTCTCTGTTCCGTGTGGTTTGGGAAATAAGGGCGTTTGAAAATATTTCTATTTTTTGCTCCCGGGGTTCCCAAATACTCAATAATACCAAATACCAAATTTGGTTCAAATCGGCCCATCGGTTTAGAAATAGAAATTTCGGATGGGGCAAAAACGTCTTGACCATCCCATTTCAAAAGCAAATATTACTTCAAGAACTTCGTTTAAACAAACTTGATTCTACACCTCAAAAGTCAAAAGGAAGCTCCATACCAAATATCAAGTCACTGAACCCATTGATTCATGAGAAGATTAAAAAAAATGGTGCATTTTCCCCCACCCCTCTGTATGGAGTGTGGCAACTTTACTTGAACAAACTTGAATTGATATTTGATAAGGTCCATCAATATCAAATTTCGTTCAAGCCCAGGGGTTTAGGAGGAGAAGTCGATAATGTAAAGTTAATGCCGGACGGACGGGAAGTGAATAGTAAAGCTCCCCCTGAGGATTTGACTTGGATTACCCTTTGCTAATTTTGGTTTAAAAATGCCTTTAGTTATGTAGCCGGTAGGATTTGCCCTCAAAATACTACATATATGCCCTTGCCCTGAATTGATAAATTCCTTAACCTGTGGTGGTGGTGGGGGGGGGGGGGGGGGGGGGGCATCCGCTACACACGCAATCTTAGTTCCAATTTGGAGCCCAGTGACGACAGAGATAGGAGATATGGAGATCGTGCCAGAGTGGGGGACCCCAGGATAGTCACGTGACCTAGGTTCGTCATGTTTGGTTCTGGTAGCCCACGCGAGCAGCCATGTTGTGACGTCATCTCATCGTGATACCTGGTCTTATTGCGCATGCACAGCGCACATGGTGACGGGTGGTTGCTATGTGACCCAAAGACCCCCAAAAGAGGGAGAGGGACGGGTAATTACTTAAGTTATAACATGGGTACACGTAATTCTCATTTATCCAACCGACCAAACTGTAGGCGTAATTTAATCTTGCTCGAAGAAACCTCTTTTGTTGGTCTGTTGTCTCGCAAAGTTCAATCAACAAAAGCAATTGTTTGTTGACTTTAATTAACGAATTCAAAAGTTATTGTCGAGAGCTTTATTGGGTACAGTGAAAAAGGAAAACAACAATCTTTGACACGTTTAAATTTTAAAGTCATTTTCCTTTAAAAATAGGCGAGTTCCATTAATTTGTCACCGTGAAATTATGTGAATCATCAGAGCGACTGAGCGTGTGTATTGGTTAGTGTGTGCGTGAATAATTGTGTGTGAGGCAAGGTCGATGGAGAAGGGGGTGGGTGAAACTGCATGAATGCGCCAGGTAGGAAGACAGAACGAATGTGTGAGTATGTAAGTGAATGAATGTGTTTTTTCTGATTATGTAAATATTTTAAACTAGTTTAAAAAACGGTGACTTATATGTCCACTGGGCCGTGTGCTGTTTTTATAATGTGTCTAAATTCTGTTGTTTTGACATTATGATGGTGCATGTCATACCTACACAGGGGCGGCGGAAACTCGACTAAAGTTGAGGGGCACAAATTTACAATGCTACCATGGTTCGACCCAGTGTGAAAAAGGTTACAATCGTATATCGGTATAAATGTACCATGACTCGCTATAGTGTCTCGTTTAAATGAATCTGCCGCTGATTGGTCACTGTCCAGTCCGTTTCTTCTACTTCAACCATCTTCCAACCCGAAGGCTGGCTAGTCTCTCGTTTAGATGAATGTGCCGCTGATTGGTCACTGCCCAGTCCGTTTCTTCTACTTCAACCATCTTCCAACCCGAAGGCTGGCTATATAGTCTCTCGTTTAGATGAATATGCCGCTGATTGGTCACTGCCCAGTCCGTTTCTTTTACTTCAACCATCTTCCAACCCGAAGGCTGGCCTTCGGACTGGAAGATAGTTGGAGTAGAAGAAACGGACCGAAGCTACCGAAAGTGGGATTCTTTGGCTAAATGTTATTTGAATTGACACGTTTGCATGCGTCCATCTTAACTCATTGTGTAACTGCGAAAACATATCTGTGGGAAAAGTGGAGGGGGACGTGCCCCCCGTGCCTCCATGGAACCCGCCACCTCTGTACTGACATACTTATCTTTTTGACCTTGAGTACCGCGCATCTCTGCCAAAACCCTGGAGTTCTGCTTTTTGATTACATGGATCGAATATGGGCAACATTAAGATAGGAGCATGACTGATTTTCCCAATCCCCACCCTCAAAACTCTCAATTCATCAAACTGGCCAAATGTACAGGAGTGCAAACGCTACTGGTAGATATATATTTCAGAAATGGGAGTCCACAGACAACGGTAAGTGTAACACTCAATGACTGTTTTAGTGTCGAGCTTCTCTTCTTTCTCATTGGCAGTTGTTTCTAAGAAAGTCTTAGCTGCCAATAAAGGCAATCAAGAGTTGCCAAGACATAACTGCAAATCTACAGGATGTAGACTGGCCACGTGGACAAAAAAAGTTTAAATCTCTGAGCAATAACGGGTTAACCCTTTACCCAACGCAGACGATATCAAAATTTATTATTTTAATTATAATTTTTTGATTTTTTTCAAAAAATTTCAACAAAACCATATCATGTGACCCCTCGTTGGAACGAGCTCGACGAGCTCGTTCCCACGAGGGGTCACATGATATGGTTTTGTTGAATTTGTTTGAAAAATAATAGTTTTTCAACTGCTGAATTTGCATATTACGAGGGCGGATGCGGGCGATTCGTTGGGTAAAGGGTTAACCTGACAGGAATTCCCAGTTCTGGTCCGCTTCGACGAGAATTTTCCCAACAACAAGCGCCCAGGACCCTTTTCCAATATGGTTAGAAAATTCCATGCATCTCCTTCTGAGCAAACCTCCCACTCCATTTCCACTTCCAAACGGGCAGCCTGGCGCGATCCGAGTTTAGCTTCGAATGGAACTGGAACAACTAGAATGCTACAATCACAGCAAAAAGGTTAAATGTCGTTGAAATCAGTTACACAGAGAACAAATAACAAGGAAATGGAACATATAAAACATTCACGCCAAATGGACACAAATAACAACAAAGAACACATGCAGGATGTGTTGAACCGCATTTTCAGGTTTTTTTTTTAGTTGTAAAAAAGTGTGATTGACCGAGTAAATTCTTGGTGTGAACAGTTATAACGATAGGGTGTGAGTTAAATACATGGAAAGCACACCTGACATATACATCGTCTTTCGGTTCGGTCTATTTCTTCTACTTCAACCATCTTCCAACCCGGGTTGAAAGATGGAACTGACCAAACAGTGAAAACACCATGCATAACATTAACATCAGACACCGAAAATGCGCAACTATTGCGGATATTTTCCATTGGTGGCGCCAAGATTTCCCAGACAGGTGTGTGTGTGTGGGGGGGAGGGGGGGGGGGGGTGTTGTGCTCCACGACACTGGAGCTAGGGTATTCCCAGACCAGTCCACAATGAAGGGTGCATTACGTTCTCAGGCGTGTCGATGGTATAGCATTAGTTAGTATGCAAATGCCCCCCCCCCCCCCCCCAACACATACACACACCTTGAAGTTTATACTATACACTACGCCTTCAGCCTCACTCATCAAGACCTGAGAATCAAAAAGCAATGGCATTCACTATAGTGGGGCGAGTGTGAAATGGACATTTGTACACCCACCCCCACACACACATACATACACGCACGCACACACACGTGTTCATTGACGTTCCACCACCTCTGCCGTGAATGACCATGCACTGAAGGTTTTAAAATGAAAAGAGGGAGGGAATTTAACAACCCTCAGTATTTTCTGTATATTGGTGTGGCGGACTTCAATCCACCATTATTTTATTTTTATCCTCACAACGGGTTTTGTAAGTCCGTTGAATTTGGTAGATTTGTTTGGTATAAAGTTAATAACCAAAGTATTAATTGATAAATCTATATTTGATTAAAATCTTAATCCTTTAAGCATATCTACCTCGATCAGAGGACGACGCACACAAAAGAATTTCTCGAATAACTCGTTCCAATGCGATGTGATAAGGTATTACGCTACGTTTTGTGGGCAACATCTAAAAAAATAATAACAATGAATGTTCGGTGTTTTTTTTTTTTCTTTGCATGAATAACTGTGCTGGGCGTTTATTTACGTTACGTTGGTTAAACTTAAATGGCTAATTGAGAAGGTAAAGACAATGCTTCAAATACATAATACAAAGCAGGTCTGGCATTCTAAAAAATGCAGGAGGGCTAAAAGTCATTCTCCTCCAATAGCCTTTTGGGGAGCGATTAGCTCTCCTCAGGCCTACAAAAGCTAAAAAGTGGCAAAATGAAGTTGTGCTATTAATGAATTCTGCCTAATGGGCTTTGTACATTTCATTTGGTGCTGCTAACAAGGTAGTCGCTGTGAGACGGCTACACTTCTCCTTCCACACCTCCGGGCCCTGAAGGCCCGGAGGTGTGGGCGGAGCAGTGTGGTCATCTTGCCGAGACAACCAGCATAGCAGAGATATGAAAACCTGTGGGTTTTAGGAACAGACTGTTGTGGTAAGCATTATTTTCTAAGGGGGGGGGGGGGGGGGGGCTATTTTTCGCTCTCCTCAATTTTTTTAAGGCGAGCAGTATGCGAGCGAATAAATCGCTCTCCTGAAAATGCCAGGCCTGATTGTCAAAGTACTTGCGGTATTCCACTGAAAGGTAACCTCAATTAGCGATGAGCAATATACCGAAAAACCGAACCGATACCGTCATACCGATGTCGTGGGCATACCGAAAAACCGAACCGAACCAGTCATTGAATACCGAAAGTGTCTGAATTTTCAAATTTTCCTACATTCACTATTTATAAGGCCCTGTTGAGGCTGGATCACAGTTGAACGGTTCGTTTCCAGCAAAAGAAGTGGCTACTTTTCTTTTCAGTTTTTGTTATCCTTCGAGGCCTAGGTAATTGTACTGAATTCTAACTCGACTACAACCTGTACATGTCCAGCTGCTTAGCGTTGATTTCTAGCTTAGTTTTGGCTGCCTGTTAGGCCTTGGCTGCCTGTTGATTTGGCTAGAAATCACTGCCAGGTGCTTAGTCATATATCAGAAGGAACTCTTGAAGATGGCATTGTCAGGGCACATGCTCTGAGATTGCATGCACCTGAAATAGGGCTTTAGAAGTCAAGGTGTGTTCGGAACAAATCACAAAATTTCGGTAGATATTATTTGTTTTCATGGAAGAGTGTCACTGTTGATTTCGTTGGCAGTGGCATTTGTGTCGCTGTGATACAAGAGCATCTTATTGTGTTTTCTTTCTTTGGTTTTCTCCTTTGGTACTATCAGCAAATCCTAGTCAAGTAAGATACCGACTGCCGAACCGATAACGAGGTATACCCCCTTAAAAAATACCGAACCCGAACTCAAATCCAGCTTCATCGTGTAAAAAAGGGACACGGAGCACAGACACATTAAGCTTACATTCTTTCAAGTACAACAGACCCCCCCCCCCCCCCCCCCCCCCGGCCCCGACTTCCGCCAATCGGTACTACAACAGCACCAGTTTTAAATACTACTTAGGGTAGTAACACTTTTAAACCTTCAGAGTATTTTCAAAGTATTTTTAGTAGATCAAGTCATGGCTGGTATTAAGCAGCCGTTTCTCGATTTGATAGAAAATTCATGAAAAGTTGACCCAAGAACTCGCTTGTCAGAAGTTTGAAACACTTTGCAGCGGAAATTTTCGTTAAATGTATTCAAAATTTAACTCTTAATCCCCTGAGTTTTTCAAAGTATTTTTTCTGAAATGAAGTCATGGCTGCTGTTAAGCGGAGCCCCAGACTAGATTTGCTGAAGATTTCATGAAAAGTTGATTCAAGAATTCACTTTCCAAAAATTCGAAATACTTTGCAGCGGAAATTTCCGTTGCATGTGCTCAAATTTTATTTATTAACCTAAGTCTACAGTGTCCGTAGTTTCATGTCCTGGGCAGGAATATCCGCCCGCAGCATGTAAGGAGTTAAGTATAATATATATCTAAAGCAGAGCGAGTCCTCCCTAGTCTTTGTAAGACTGTGACCCGGGGCCTCCTGGCCCTCACAGGGCCAGGAGGGCCCCGGGTCACAGTCTTACAAAGACTAAGTCCTCCCCAACCCCCATCATTACTAAAAATGTCTGACATTATTTTTTTCAAAATTGTAAGGAGATGACCATGCACGCAGGGTGGAGGAGTGGGATGTTATGATGTTACCCAAAGACAGCCTTGTCACTTGAGTCAAACGCCTCGCCTGGTCCGGTTAAATCTTATAATGCAGACCCAAACCAGCTGAAATAAACCGCCGTTCAATTTTAATTTGATACAAACCTGGTCCGGTCGGATCGCTGCCTTCCAGAATCTGGGTCAAGGATAGAACAATAACAATCCATAGCGTCCAAACTCTTTGCTTCCTCATCATGGAATATTGGGCTCACGGTACGTTCTCGGTCTCTCTTTTGCAGTGTGTGTCTCACGTGTGCAGTGAACGCGAATTACCAAATACACGAATTAGATCCGATTCGAAAGGAACATTTCGTGAAACGAAGGGGAAATCCCTCTAATAGCTCTATGGGAATTCCAGACTAGCAACAAAAGAATGGATATTTCCAATGTGGGAGTACGAATCGTTAATGCAAAGCAATGAAGACTGTATATTTATAACAGAATGTATTAAGTGTCACACGTTACGCGACCTCCTGCTATTTAAATGATGCGATTAACGAGAGTACTTTGCACGTATTACTGGTTCATGTTCAGATCTGTTTGAAAAATGAATTGCTAATCAATTTACTTAATACCAAGCACAGTGTTTACTGTTACTCTAACGGGATTTCGGAAAACGGAATCCAAGTTTACAGTTATTATAATAATCATTGCCAGTTATCGATCTTTAATCGGTGATATTGTCCACAGAAACAGATCGCGAACCGCAGTGAAATGAACGGGAGCATAAATAATTTCAGGTCACTGACCTGAGCCCCCTCGAAAACCTTGGCAACATTTTTATTCACATCAGGTACATTCATTGTAAGAGTAAGTCAAAATAAGTTCAGAAACCCTCAGACCATACAGTTATGAGTCGAAATAGGTTGGACTATCAGACCGGGAACAGGAATAAAATTAATCGGAGCATGAACAAATTCAAGCTTTTGAGATAAACCCTTAAAAACCGTGGCAACTCTTTTTTAATATTCAAGGTGATCAGCATACAGTTTTCAGCCGAAATATGGCGTAAGATTTGGTTTCAACTTTCAACAAAATGCGATTCGGTTATCCCTTTACCCAACGTAACGGAAAATCGGCCAGCGCTGTTCAGAAAAATCGCCAATTAATTTTCATTATTTTTTCATTTTTTGTCTCAAAAACATAGGTTATGACGCCTCGTTGGAACGAGCTCTCCGAGCTCGTTCCAATGAGGGGTCCATAACCTATGTTTTTTGAGACAAAAAAGAGAAAAAAATTAGTTATTAAAGAATTTTATTTGCAAGTGTCGTCTGCTTTTCATGTTTGGAATAGGGTTATATAGCCTACAGATAACAGAGTGCGCATCTCCACGGGGTCCTAAATTTCGTCTCTAAGGCCCCACAAACTACATTATTTGATTTTCAGGCATTTTTTTCTCAAATCATTGAGGGAGGAGTGTTTTATTTTTAATTTTAATTTTTTTTCTTGCCTGCAGTTAGCGTGAATTGATAGACTTTCCTCTGTCTTTTTCACACAGAAAGTATAGAAAGAGCATAATTATACGAATAAACACACTTTAATTGTTAAAATAAAGCTGTTTTGAATCTTTAGTTAAGCTCTTTCGGCTTCATAGTCTCTTCCTTTTAAATATTATAACCCCATCCGATTTTGTAGTAATATTGGAAGAAAGGCACTGTAAGGTAACAAAAACGTCCACAGAAGTGGTTCAATTTCAATGGGGGATTGGCTGAGTATCAAAACATTTTGGGGGACCTAACTGTCTGACGACTTTTATTCCGCTGTGTTATTTCAGGCTTCTAAAATGCTTCGACTTTTCAACAAAAGTATTCCAGTACTTCATTCTCCTTCAAATTTTCATATTTCTTAAAATTCACATGATTTTTTTTTATTTTGAAATTTAGTTTTCTTATCTCTGGCTGCAGATATTTCAGCTAAAGTTATTTTCAATCCCTTTTCTTAACTTTCAATAGCGGTATTTTTTACCTAATGGTAACACAGGGCATTTTCGTTAAGGTGAAAATACAGTACACGGAGAGTGAATAATCACTGAAACACCCGTGGAGTGGGAGTTTCACACATACAATAACTGTTGATTTCTCTGATAATGGTTAAGAATATCAAGCAAAGTTTCAGCCAATGAACCTCCAGGTTAAACCATCGGAGGTCGATTGGCTGAAACTTTGCTTGCCATTTTCATGCTTTTTCTTAGACAACTAGTTTTTGTCTGGATGGAACCTCCACCCCACAGGCATTTTAGTGGTAATCCCCTATCCACGTACTGTACAACGGGAACCACGTTAATGGAATACTTGCCAGTGTGGAATATTCAATGAACAGAGGTATTCAATTAAAAGAGGTATTCAATTAACAGGAACTTACTCATTCCCCTTATTGTATTGATGAACTCAACATTACTTCTGTTTTATAATATGCTACCGTATAAGACACTACAAAATGTCTGACATATTTTTCAATATCTAATAGATAAAAGTGATAATATCTCTGGGAGTGATGTGAAATATGCAATAAGTTCAGATTGATATCAGTGCAACATATTTATTTGTTTATTTATTGGAGTTTAACGACACTTCCGATAGCTAGGGTCACCTCGTTCCGAACAGTTTTTCGGGTAGAGGAAGCCAGAGTACCCACAGAGAACCACCGAGCGAGCAACTGTCAGTCTCCTCAACGTACTAACTCCTCACAAGCAGGGTTAGCATTGGTTGAAGACAGGTTCACCATCGACGTGCATTGCGCCTTGGTACACATCGCCACCGTGCCCCCACGTGGTCAATCGGGATTGCCCAAGGGCGCAAAGCAGTTTCCGCAAGCGGGAATCGAAGATCATCGAACCGTTATCTCTCGGTTTGAAGTTCAACCACTGAGCCACCGTGCTCCCATCAGTGCAAAATGTATCATAAAAATAATATCTACTGTTTTTGAGTTTGTACCGTTATTACACCCACAATTGCAAGGGAATACAAGTTATAACTTATATTTCCCCTCACTCTCTTGAGGGGAGTTATTCTGGTACCAAACTTACTCAAAAACAGTTAGTATAATCCATACATGTTGTTTGACAGATTTATTTATTTATTTATTTATTTATTTATTTATTTATTTATTTATTTATTAGGGTTTAACGACACTTTAACAGCCATGGTCATATCGTATTGGTGACAGTTCTACGGGTGGAGGAAGTCGGAGTACCCGGAGAAAACCACCGAGCAACGACGAGCAGCTGCCAGCTCCCCAACACAGTAACTCCACACTTCAGTACAGACAGGGTTAGGCTGGTTGAAGACATGCGTACCATCGACGTGCAGTACGCCTTAGTACACAGCGTCATCGTGCCCCCATGTGGACAGTCGGGGTTAAGTGCCTTGCTCAGGGATACAACGCGGGAGTCCGAATCGATCGCTCAGACGGTCACCCATCCAAGGCCTAACCGCGGCTCGACGTTGCTTAACTTCGGTGATTTGACGAGAACCGGTTACCGACCCCCCCCCCCCTCCCCGTTTGACAGATCCCATGAAGCTCTGCCAAACAAAATATAAAAGATTAAATACTAACAGTACGCGCACTGATATATGAATAATTAGAGGTTACTACTTGGTTAGTTTCATATCGGCCGAGATCTCAGCCCGAGGTTACTTCAGATCAGCCGGAGGTCGAAGGCTGATGTGAATTGCCGAGGGCTGATATCTTGCCCGATATGAAATTAACAGAGTAATAACCTCTTATTTTTTAACCAAAACAAATAATAACAAAATGTCAGGGTTGGCTGATTTAAATCAACTGATTTAAATCAATGATGTTTTTGAAAAAAATCATTGATTTAAATAAAAAATTTACAAATATTCAGAAATATTTTCAAAATAACTTGGAAATGAGCTGAAACAAGATGGAATGCATATTAACTGCTGAAATGCAGTTATTAGCCTTTGTTTATTACAGTTAGAACTAATCTTTGGAGTGGGAATATACATCCCACTGTGTCTTGAGTCAATACTCTTGACCACTGGAACATGCTGCAGGGAAGTTAAATATTCCTGAATCTTTTTTAAGTTTATATAATTTTCAGCAAAAAATGAATAAAACTATATATAAGTGAACATAGATTTTACACCATTTTTATGATAATCTTTCTATGAACCCATCAAAAATACGAAATCAACTCTGAAAACAACGATCAGTGATTTAAGTATGAAAAGTATAAAAAATGATTTTAAAGAAGTCATCTTCCTTCCAGCAATGCTGTAACAATGAGACAACACAAGTTTCAATGATTCTTCTCTATTTCAATCTATGCCAAATCGTCGCATGAGTGCTACAATGTCCTATGTCCCATAGGGGACATAGGACATTCTAGCACTCATGCGACGAAATGTCTATTCTATGTCAAATATATTCTGGAATTCTTTCCCTCATGCCACCTCAAGACTGAAATGGTTAACAGGTAAATGGTTTAGTATCAGTTATTAGTGTCCATTCTTTGGGCAGCTTTGGTACAAACTGCTGCCAATATACTTTGTTTCTCTTATCTAAAAGAATCATGTGAGAAAACGTATCCTCTGGTGAATAATTTAATAACAATAGATCGATTTAAATAAAAAAAAATTGATTTAAATAAAAAAATCGATTTTTTTTTATTATTTAAAAAAAACCCAAAAATCTCCAACCCTGCAAAATGTTCTCAGATCTGATCCAGTTTTTCGACAGTGTTATTGTTTCTCGTTCTTTTCACAAAGCTTAAGTTTCATCTTCCAGTACAGCTATCCGAACGGCTCGGGAAACCGCGACGTTCGGATAGCTGAACTTCCTCTTCTCCGCCCCCCCCCCCCCCTTTCGTTGAATCTACGACTCTGAATCCTAGTTTCCGGTGAATACTCTGTACAATCAGGGACGGATCCAGACATTTTTTGGGAACACCTGTTTTTCAATTGAGGATGTCGCCAAATAAATTGAGATGTCTTAATGCACACAGAAAACCTTTCTTAGTCAATTTTTTTCATTTTTTTTTAGGGTTTAACGACACATTAACAGCCAGGGTCATATCATGTCGGTGACAGTTTTACGGGTGGAGGAAACCGGAGTACCCGGAGAGAACCACCGAGCAACGACGAGCAGCTGTCAGATCTCCAATGTAGGCAATCGGGGTTAAGAGCCTTGCCCAAGGACACAACGCGGGAGCACGAATCAGTCGCTGAAATGGTCACCCATCCAACTACTAACCGCACTCGGCGTTGCTTAACTTCGATGATCTGACGAGAACCGGTTACCGCGACGCCACCGCGCCCCCCTTCTTTGTCAATACAATTAGCATAGAGTTTGTCAGAGGCTTATACGTCATTGTGACGATTGACAAACATTATCCCCGAAGTTGCAAAATTGTAGTTAGTCAGAATGACCAACCTAAACCATTTTTTTAGGAAAAATACGAAATGAAAGTGAAGTGGATCTTGGGCAGATGATCTGTACTTTATAATTTGCTAGTTCTTAAGATATACATGCCATCAAATATTTTGGCCTGTTAGTGTATGTAAATAGTTTATATTGACTTGAGTTATCAGCGAGTATAATAATTACGCTTCCTTCCCATACCATGATGCTTAGACCACTGCATGTGTCTTTGAGTGCTTTTTATCAAGTGCATGTGTATTGATTTCTACCAAATATTGGAAATAATTACTTCAAACTGGTAGATTTCAAAGTTGAATGATATTTTCCTGCAGGAATTTGGTATTTGGACATTTGGGTTCCAGAGTTTAACAGATATCAACTCGGCAGTGGATCCGCCGAGGGGCGGTGGAGCTGCGGGGGGGGGGAGGCACGTGCCCCACCCCACTTTTTTACCAATTACAGATACCCTAACAGGACATATTCTGACATAACGTGCACGACCCCTATGGCCATATTGTCTGTGTGAGATAGTAATATAGTTCCACCAAAATTAGCAACATAATACTATCGGTGTCGGGAGCGCGGTGGCTCAGTAGGTAGAGATGCAGGCTGCAAGCCGAGAGGTCCTCGGTTCGAATTCCACCTGCGGCAACCGCGTTGTGTCCTTGGGCAAGACACTTCATCTCCATTGTTCGCATGGGGGCACGATGACGCCGTTTACTAAGGCGTACTGCACGTCGATGGAGCGCATGACTTCAACCAATCTAGCCCCGCCTGTGCTGCAGTGCGGAGTTACGATGTTGGGGAGCTGGCAGCTGCTCGTCGTTGCTCGGTGGTTCTCTCCGCGTACTCCGGCTTTCTCCACCCGTAAAACTGTCACGGTCATGATTAGCCATTGTGCATAAATATGTGACCTTAAACACCAATAAATAATAATAATACTATCGGTGTCACTGTCCATTTTATATATTGAGATATTGCACGTCGCAAGTTCGCAACCAGCCATAATAAGCACAGACTACATGTATAGTAAGAGTAAAACTAGTCCAAACTTGGACCCAAAGTCCGTAATGTAATTTTTTGGTTTGGTACGTCCTTTGGACCTACCAAACCAAAAACATTCATTACGGACTTTGGACTATGGTAAAACGTGTGCATTGTATACTCCTGCAGTTACCAAGAAAAACATTGTGCCCCCCCCCCCCTCACTTTTTTGGAGCTTCCGCCGCACCTGGACCCGCCCCTGTTTATAACCTCTATTTTCTTCCCGCCATCCACTCAGTCCTTACTTATTGTCGTCATTAATTCTTCACCATACAAAAACTCAGCTCCAAACTACTCCATTATCTGGTAACGTCAATTTTCCTGACTGCGTTCGATGAGAACCGTGAACGATTCCGATGTAAATAATTTGGTTGCGCGTAGTAACGCCTCAAAGGGGACAACTCTAGCTTGTTCACATCGGCCTAGATCGGCATCATATAAGCCGAGTTTGAAGCCATATCTGTCGAGTCTGATAATGGGGAATTTTGGGAAAGAAATTCATATCGAATAAATGAGTCTAAAAACATGACGAATTCAGTGGTTGCCAAAATATTGCTTTCACAAATCACAATATTTTTTATTCCAAATGACAGGAGTTTACTCTGAAACCTATATATGCAACTGACAGGTCACATTTGTGATGATGTTGTGGTTAATGGTTTGGTGTTTGGAAGTTATATGCAATTAACAGTGCTGTTCAATTAAAACATATCCAACCCAGAGGGCTCTCCTGCAGAGAAAACTTGCTTTGAACTTCCATAAGTTGGCAGTATTACATAGTCGCAGTTGCTTTGTATCAAGAATGATACAAGAAAAGTGTAAGGATTTTTTTACATGCAGCGTGTATTTGTTCAGAGTTTCCGATAAGACTTCAAAACAGCGGTTTTAATATATGCTCAGCTGTAAATTATCGATAAAATGCTCAAGTTATAAAACTCGATACCTGCCAGATGGGAGATATTGGAAATTGGTTTCAAGGCAGTACAGCGTTTAACCCTTTACCAGACACGAAAAGCAGACGACTCTTGCAAATAAAATTCTTGAATAACTAATTGTTTTTCAATTTTTGCATCAAAAACATTGTTTATGACCCCTCATTGGAACGAGCTCAACGTGCTCGTTCCAATTAGGGGTCATTTGCTATGTTTTGAGAAAAAAAAATAATGAAAATTGAATGGTGATTTTTGTAAATAGCGCTGGTCGTTTCAGGTCGTTACGCTGGGTAAAGGGTTAAATCTCGTGAAAAAAACGTTAATTTTTCTCGATGTAGAGGTTTGTTAGACCCAAACGTAGTTATGTGAAGTGAATTCCTACTTGCTGTGCAGTTTAGACAATATTTGATTTCTTCTTTTTTTTTTTTTACATTTTCAGCTTCTTGGATCCCATCGGGAATTTGGGGGATTTTTTTTTACATTAATCAAGCACTCATACCCAGTAAAATCATATCTCAAATTTGATTCAAACCGGCCACCCCGTTCTGAACATGAAATCTGAGCTGGGACATAAATCTCCTGCCACCATGGAACATGCTGATTTATTGTCCGAGAATCTTAAATTTTGATCAGCGAAGGAAGTTGAATGGAAGTTGAATGCTAAATCTTGAAGCATTGCGATGTGTGGTTCATAAGAAGTTGTTTCTTTTTGTATATTTTAGACTGTTTGAGCATCACTGTCAGCCCATGAGAGAAAGCAACGTTTTTTAACAAACCTGAAAGAGTATGTCCCAGAGATTACTGTGTGTCTAGTTTGTTTTTATTGCGATGATTGGTTTGGCGGTAAAAAGACGGGAAGGCAAACGTTGGGAGACGACGGATGCAGAATGACGTACACCACCAAGTAATGACAACAGCCTACCATGATTCGCAGTCATGTAAACTAAAATGTCTTCACTTACCAACGACCTCGTACCAATAAGGTGCCATAAGCTACGTTATGAGGCAAAAGTTGGAGGGGGGGGGGGGATAGGGAACAGATTACCCACGAATAGAGGCAAGTTCGCAAGTGGCCTTTAGGGGTAAAAGAATTGCATTCCGATACCTAAGACATCTGCTTGGGGTAGGAACCCGAGCAGATGTCTACGTTGTCTGACTGGAATGAACAATCATAGGTTTGTTTAGAAGTTTTTTGGTTGAGGAGGGGAGTCTCCTCCCAGAAAAAAAAACAAAAATTCTGCTTTCAAATAAAGCCTTCTGATTGCTTTTGTGGAAAATCTCCACTTTTTGGGACGTTGAAAATGAAAAAACACACCATTTTGACATGGAGATCTGAAGGTGGGGACGCGGCGGCCTTGTGGTAACCGGTTCGCGTCAGATCACCGACGTTAAGCAACGTCCAACCCGGTTTGTCCTTGGATGGGCGAGCAATCGATTCGGATTCCCGCGTTGTGTCCTTGTGCAAGGCACTTCACCCCAATTGTCCACATGGAGGCACGATGACTCCGTGTACTAAGGCGTACTGCACGTCGATGGTGCGCATGTCTTCAACAAATCTAACACTGTCTGTGCTGCAGTGCGAAGTTACGATGTTGGGGAGCTGGCAGCTGCTCCTCGTTACTCGGTGGTTCTCTCCGGGCACTCCGATTTCCTCCACCCGTAAAACTGTCACCGACACGATATGACCTTCGCTAATAAATAAATAACTGTCTGAAGGTATGAAGCACAGCAGGGATCCAAGTTGGCTCGGTGGGCAGGGAGAATTTCCCTTACAGTAGAAATTTGTTCTCGATTCATAAATCTATGGTAATGCATTCTGGATAACTGGTTAATGCTCCGACTTTAAAGACAAGCCAGAAACTAAGCAAACTGTCATCTGCAAAATGAGGTCCCCAGAGGGTGAATTTAGTGATGCTACCCTGCATAGCAGGGTAGCATCACCAAATTTACCCTCTGTGAACCTCAATCTGAGCCAGGGTCTCAAAACTAAACAGAGAGAGGTACCCAGAGGATAAATTGGCCCACCATATGGGATAGCATCATCAAATTCACCCTCTGGGCACCTCATTCTGCAAATGTCAGACTGCTTATTTTCAGGCCTGTTTAGAGACATTTCACTAGGTGTTAAGTCTTCCTCTAGTATATGGCATGGCCAACGTTCCTTTTGTAGTTGTTACCGGTCCCCTACCAATGGCGCAAATGGTCGTCATTTTATATATTCCACTCTGCAGTGTCAACCACTGGATTAGAGTTTGTTAAAATAAAGAGATGTGCACTGTATATGTGTGAGGGTGGGTGATGATGTCTGTGCGTGTGGTGGGCGGAGGCAAATGAGAGGTTAAAGTCTCTGTTTTGGGGGTTGATGCCTCCTATGCCCCCTCCGCCCTAACGCCTTCACTGGATAATGGTCACATGTGAAGTAAAGGGTTAAAATGACGCTCAGAGCGCCCCAAAATTATTTCCATTTTTCTTTTTGTTGAACAAAAAAAATTAGCGCCTGCATACGCCTCTAATTTGGAACTTTTGTTTCAAAATTACTTATAGTTTTATGAACAAAGTCACCTGATAAAACCAATAATTCAGTGCAAAAACGGAGAAGATTACAGAAAGACATGTTTCTACACGCACCACGATTATTTGTGAACAACATTCGTGATTTTCTAATTAGCCTGATTAACTTCGCTTTCTGTCTTTGTTATTGATTTATTCATACGATTGAATATTGCATAATATGTCGAGGGGCCGACAAAACTAAAACTTTCAAAGGCATGGATAACACACATGTCGTTCAATACTGTTTTGTCTTCAGAAATGATATTAACCGGAGCGTTTTTGGAACATAAAGAAAAATATTATTAGGCCTAGAAAAGTTAAAAATCTGTTTCTCTGACTCTTCCGTGTGGTCCTTTTGGCTGCTGCATGTTCTCCTTTTATAACCAATACAAACTTGAAAAAAATAAAAAATTAATGGTTTATGTCTGATATTTTACCCAAGTTAATAAAATTGATAATTTTTCTCTTCATTGCAAAAAGGCTTTGCAATGCTAAAGAATTGCAAAGCCTTCTTTCACTCAAGGGACGAAATACACCACCACCCATGCTATTTTGTCGATACCGAAAACAGGACCGCAACAACAATCACTGGATATCGAAATCATCTGTATTTTCAATTGTCCCACATTTGCTATTTATAAGGCCTTGTTGAGGCAGCTGAAGTGTTCATTTTCATGAATTAAGTGACTGGATTTCTTTTCAGTTTTATTAACCTTATTGGCCTGAATTCCCACAAGACATACACAGAACGACACGCGTGTCGTTCTGTTTATTACACGCCTTCACGTCTATAAAAACAGTTATTAGAAGGACGCTCAGCAATTCATTTGACAACTAACAACAAAAAGAACACATTTTATCACCAACCAAATTTGCGAGGGGAACCCGTGTTACTATTTCGTCTCCTGAGCTCCAGGAAAAATCGTCCCCTGATTTCCAATGTGTTCTATGTGCCATTAGGCACACAGAACACATTGGAAATCAGGGGACGATTTTTCTCTATCGCTGGCGATTCAAATTGTAAATGCGTTGTAGGATTTGTAGAAAATTCGAGTGAAATTTCCCTTCTATTTAAAAATAGTCTGTCAACGATTTCCGTTCAGCACATATGTGCGGAACAGATTTTTATTTTCCGCATGGTTTAGTGTTGCTGTAGATGGGGATTTCGTAGGACATGCGTGTAATATTACACACGTCCAGTTGCTTAACGGTGATTTCTAGTCAAATCTAGTCAACTCCCTGTCTTAACTCATACGAATGCCTTTTTTGGCCAACCCTGTCGCTTTGCCATTGAATGCTTCCGACACCCTTGCAATATTTCGACAGTTCTGCGTGACGATCAGTTCGCCACGAACCACTTCACATTGTTTAATCTCGTTTATTACCCAATGGCGTAAAATTTGTGATGGTTATCAAACTTTTCCCATGTATATATTATTTATTTATTAGTGTTTAAGGTCACATACTTATGCACAATGGCTAATCGTGACCGTGACAGTTTTACGGGTGGAGGAAGCCGGAGTACCCGGAGAGAACCACCGAGCAACGACGAGCAGCTGTCAGCTCTCCAACATCGTAACTCTGAAGTCTGAACCGCAGCAAAGGCAGGGTTAGATTGGTTGAAGACATGCGCACCATCGATGTGCAGTACGCCTCAGTACACAGCGTCATCGTGCCCCCATGTAGGCAATCGGGGTGAAGTGTCTTGCCCAAGGACACAACGCGGTTGCCGCAGGTGGGATTCGAACCGAGGACCTCTCAGCTTGTTCCCATGTATATAGTATGTGAGAGATCGAAATATTTAGGAGTATATGACTTTAAGCAGGCAGAAACCTTCATAATCTAAGTTAGAAAGAACCCACGTGCTCGGATTGCAAAGAAACAAAATGACGGGTAAATTGTCTTTACTGTTAACTATAAACTGTTCCTTCTAAATGAAACCTAAGTGCAGGGATGTGTTGCGGGGGGGGGGGGGGGGGGGTAGGGAGGATGCCCAAATTTTCGACAGACCAATACATTTTTTGACAGATGTTAGATTGGGCAACTACATTTCTAGCCAAAATTTCTATAGTTTTTCTTACATTTTGCAAAATTTTACCAACCAAAAGCCTAAAAAAAAACTTCGTCAAAATATTTGGTGGGGGTCACCGTCTCCGCCCCGCGCTGTATCAGTGCTACTATTTAGCTCGCAATAGACACAACATTTCTTAAACAGTTTACAAAAAATGATAACGATTGAACACAAGATTCTTTTAATAATGATTTTATTTAAACACTCATTTTGATTTCAATTGATTTTTGAAAGCCATGTCCAATTCAATGGATGCAAATGGTGAGAATAACGGTGAGAATAACGGTTTGTGATTCCACCTATTGTCGTCAAGTTTCACACAAATGTCGCCAAATGGAAGCACAACTATCCATGCTGGTCACTGCCGAATAATGATACCATTTTCCTGTGGAGTCTGAAACAGAAATTACAGTGTATATAACACTTAAAGGAACAATAACCCGCTACTTTTAAAAAAATCGATTCTCGGATTTTGCTTGCACAGTACTAGGAGAGGGGATCACCACTAAAACACCCGTGTAGTGAATGTTCCACCCAGATTAAAACTCCTTGCCTATGAAAAGGCATAAGAATGACAAGCAAAGTTTCAGCCAATTAAACCCGGAGGTCCATTGGCAGAAACATTGCTTGATATTCGTAACCATTATCAGAGAAATAGACAGTTATTGTATGTATGAAATTCCCACTCTACGGGTGTTTTAGTGTTTTAATCCACTACACGTGTACTGTATGTAAAAAAGCATGTAAAAAGACTGTATGTAAAATGTAAGACATCAAAAGCAACGTGAAATAACTTGAATCTAAAATTAAAGTTTTAATGCAGACGAATTTTCAGAAGATACGACATTGAGAAGATATAAACGAAGTTGCCCGATAGTGATCGGAAGCAAACACAACACCGTGACACAATTTCTGAATAAACACGGTTTCTAATTTTAGTATCGCTACTGCCCGAATGAATGACTGCCACGAACAACAACTGTGCATTATTTTAGCAAAAAGTAGGCATTATTAGATAAAAAAAACCCCAACTTTGTACTATTTTAAATAACGCGCAGTTATGTTTCCACTTGTATCGACAACGGCAATTCGAAATAGGCTGCATGAACGCGTAGGATTTTAATAGAAACACGCGTATACAAACTTCACCTTTGTCCTTCTAAGAAAACTAATTTCGCCGAATATGGAAAATGATATTGCACGGAATTTTCCGCGAGTGATCGGCTAACTAGATCGGAATGAAAAAATGCTGCCTGCCTTTTTTGAGAAAAACAACAAATTCTCACCTTCATGTTAATTTATTTAATCGACACGAGCGCTTTTTGGTGATGAATATTTAACAAATATTACACGAGGTTGTGAGCCATATTGTAGTTTATCATATGATTTCTCCGTTTTCTTGGCTTATTACCGTTTCATGTTTTCCATAAATATTAATTAGTGGCTCATAACACCTTGATTGGTCAATTTCAAAAGAACGCTTTCTGGTTGGTTATCACCGAAAAGATCTGTGTCAAATTAATGCGGTTATGACGTATGATTGCGTGCAGCTGTGACGCGTCACAGTCAAATGCATGACTTTCAATGTGCAATTCCATTCTCTCACCCTTCTTTTCTGTCTAAATGATATGTTTTTAACTGCGGTGTCATGTGATAAACAGAATATGAAATTCGTGTTGTGGTCACACGATATTTATGAAACTCATCTACGAATTTCCTGCTTTGCCTCGCCAGAGGCTCTGCAAAACGGATAATTCTACGGTTCGTTTCATAAATATCGAGTGACAAAAACACTCATTCCATGTCCTCTATTTATGGGCCGGTCAATCAACTCTTAATGTGTATATTGAGCGAAGCGAAGCTGTCAATATGTACATTAAAGGTTGACTGGCTAATCCATTAATTGGCATATAGTTCGCAATCTCGTGCAATATTTGTTATATTATATACTGAAACAGCATGTCAAAAGCACATTGCTTTACTCCGCACATGTGTATGCGTTATTACTGCTATTCTCTGTAAAAACAGAAACATCTGATCAAGGTCTAGCATCAACTGTTTTATTTCTCAGATAAAATTTAACAAAGAAACAACTTGGTAGTGGCAGGGACGTTGTTAACCCTTTACCTAACATAGCGACCAAAAATGCCCAGAAAATTAACCAGATTTAAGCCTACCACAGCCTAAAATATTGGCAAGTTTCTCATTAAAACAAAACAAATATGGATATCATCAGAACCAGCTCGGCGAGCTGGTTCCAATGATATACATATTTGTATGGTTTTATTGAAAAAAAGTTTAAATTTGTCATCGAAAAATGTGAAATTTAATTTATTTTTTAAAAATACTGTGTTTGGTAAAGGGTTAAGGGATCTCTGATCTCTGATGGGGTGGAGGTGTCCACCTCTGGATTTCCTGGTAGGAAAAATTCCGACTACCTCTCCATAATTTCCAATACGTGTTTCCGTCGTCCATTTAGTATACTGCAGGCCGCCATTTTGGTTTCCATGGTAGCACGGTGTTGCTATGTGACCCAAAGGCTTACAGCAAGACAGGGGTATGTTCGGAGGGTATGTTCCTTTGTACAAGTAATTTCCCGATTCGTAGAATTATCCAAATAAACCCGACAAGTTGTACTATTTCGAATTCTTTCAGAATTCTCTACTTCTATCTATCTGTGCAATAGTTTTCGTCTACCCGACCATGTTCGTTTGTCCTGGAGTATACTCCAGTAGAGTAGAAGAGCCTATCACGTGGAACAGCTTTGCTTATTGTTACTATATTTAGCTTTTCTAGTCTGTTCTTGTTAGTTCTGACCCAATTCCGAGTACTCTTGTTGTTTCATTTATCTAGATCACCCAATCAGTTCACTTTACTGGCGCTAACTAACCAATCAAATTGCTTCATCACCCGTAATCTTTATGCGGCTTTATCTCCCCTTATTACATCGAAGTCCTATACGATTCTCATCACCTCTGTATCCAATGGCCACGTCCCATGGAATCCCTTTTTGGGACGTGGCTGTTAAATACCGAGATGAGGCTAAGATAGATAGTAAATTAGACCTCATTGAGGGAATTTTTCATGGCCGTCATGGATGGCCTCAGCAGAGATGAGGCTAAGAGGGATGGTAGATTAGACCTCATTGAGGGATTTTCTTATGGCCTCATTTCAGAAAAAAGGGTGCCGAAGGCCAGCCCCCCCCCCCCCCAAAAAAAGGGATTCAATGGGAAGTGGCTGTTAAATACCGAAATGAGGCTAAGAGGGACCCCAATGAGGGACTTTCTCATGGCCCCCGTGGCCTCATACGATAAAAAGGGATTCCATAACCAGAGACGTTTTCCAAAAAGGGATTCCATGGGACGTGGCCATTGGATACAGAGGTGATGCGAATCGTATAGGACTTCGGTGTAATAAGGGGAGATAAAGCCGCATACAGATTACGGGTGATGAAGCAATCTGATTTGTCAGTTAGCGCCAGTAAAGTGAACTGATTGGGTGATCTAGATAAATGAAACAACAAGAATACTCGGAATAGTGTCAGAACTAACAAGAACAGACCAGAAAAGCTAAATATAGTAACAATAAGCAAAGCTTACCATATAAACCAAGATGGCGGCCTCCAGTATACAAATTGGACGACGGAAACACGTATCACCCTAACAACACGCGCTGACCACGTATCACTATGGGAATGACGTCATAAGATTGCCACTCACGCGGGCTACCATGGCAACCAAACATGACGTCTCTAGGCCACGTGACTATGACGTCACATATGAGATCCCCCAATGAGACCCTCCCCCCTGAATTGGGCCGATCCTTCGCTCTCCTACTACTACCCCTCTCCCTCCCCCCCAACCACACTTGAATAAAAAATTCCAATTACAGGTTTTAAGATGCAGAGTTCCATTTGTTCACCTCACTGACTGCAAATTATCAAACTGGGGCTCTCAGTAGTCACAAATTCCAACTAAAAATCAGTGCTTGGGGGATTTTTACTGCATTTACTTTTCAGTCAGTATTTGGAGGACTTCCACCATCTTTCAGTGTAAAAACTCTGTATTTTGGCCAATTTCCAGACGTGTTTGGAAAGTTCTTCTAGCGTGCTGTCTGAAATTTCCATTTTTTTTTCAAGAATGATGGGGATGAGACACCCCCCCCCCCTCCCGTCGCAACGCCCCTAGGCAGTGGATTCTCGTCAAGTCTTAACTGCTTCTACAGACTACAGATAGCCAAGACTTGACAAGAAATCACTGCTAAGCCGTTAGACTGCTATTCTGAGGTATAGAAGAAATCAAGAAAATTGTCAGGCCATTAAGGGTTAAATACAATGGAACGTTTTTCGTTTTTAAAGAACACACCAGTCGAAAATTTCGGTAATTTTTAATTATAAAATTTGTTTTGAAGGGATTATTTCAGAATCGCGTTTGTAATAAAACACAATGGGATGCTGTTAAGAGACAGCGGAAGCTCAATAAAAGTGGAGAGGCACAACTTTTCAAGGCTACCACAGTTCGGATCAGTGGGAGAAAACTTACAATCGTATATCAGTAAATGTACAATGGCATTCTATAGTATCTCGTTTAGATGAGTATGGCCACTGTCCTGTCTATTTCTTCTTCTTCAATCATCCTCCAACCCGAAAGCTTGCCTTCGGGTTGGAAGATGGGTGAAGTAGAAGAAGCGGACCGAAACGACCGAAGATGGGATTCTTTTGCCAAATGTTGCTTGGATTTGCAAATAATATATTACAGGAATGCCTGTATATTGACACGTTTGCGTGCATCCATTTTAAACCATTCGTCCCCTGAGTTTCAATGTGTTCTATGTGCCAACTACTGGCACATAGAACACATTGGAACTCAAGAGACGCATTGTGTAATCGCGCAAGATGTCTGTGGAAAAAGTAGAGGGGCACGTGCCCCCCCCCCCCCCCCCGCCCCTGGTTCCGCCGCCTCTGGTACAGTCTCATTCACCATCACACATTCTCAGCTCCATTTAATACTTATTTTTCAAAATTCCTCCGTCGAATGCCATTTAGGGGAACCATCCCAACAAAATTCCTGCCTCTGCACCTATTAGACCCCGAAGCCGCCGCCATGAGCCGCCGCCGCCAGCCATATTTTTCGTAAGCCGCCGCCAGCCACATTTTTCGTCAGCCACCCGTATTATAAATCAACCGCCACGAAATTTTGCTCCAGTGTTTCAGGAATGGAAGTCCGTAGGAAAATTATAGTCCTAGGTCTAACATTTCTAGGAATAGTAGTCCGGCGGACTACTATTCCTAGAAATGTTAGACCTAGGACTATAATTCCGCGGAATAATAGTCCAGAGGACTAACGTTCCTGCGGACTTCCATTCCTTTTACACCGGCTTAAGCCGTGTAAATTGTCAAAATTTCATAATTAACTCTTCACCTAACGCCAGTAGCAGACGACACTCGTAAAAAAATTCTCCTGTAACTAACAATTTTCATTTTTTGCTTCCAAAACATGGGTTATGACCCCTCATTGGAACGAGCGCGACGCGCTCGTTCCAATGATGGGTCATAACCCATGTTTTGGAAGCAAAAATGAAAATATTTTCCAAAAAAGTTTCGCACTGGCCGGTTTTGACGGTTACGTTAAGTAAAATGATTAAACGTTAGAAAAATGTCTCCATATGTCGATTCCCTTGCCCAAATTGCAATTAGTCTACCTTCGTAAGATTTATACATCTGCCTTTCTAGTGCATTTTAGTTTTGTTTCATTCCACCAATCTGGGATAGCCGTGTTTTACACCTCTCAGTCAGCTGAGTCGCCATGAGCCGCCAGCCGTTAAAGTTAAAACTTAGCCAGCTGAGCTGGCCAGCCAGCCATATATTCCTTCAGCCAGCCACGAAAATGAATTTACATGGCTTCGGTGTCTAGCGCCTATGATCTCTGATCCCACCATGCAGTAAATGACTCTCTACCACTTGCAAACGTGCGTCTATGGCAGGTGAGGGTGCTACAGTCAGTAATCATACGTTATTCTCGATGAAACCCACTGGGAACTCATTGTAGATTCCGTATTAAATAAGCGAGTGTGCGCTCTGTGGATTCGTTTCGAATATGTAAAGGGTTCATAACACAAATGCGACAATATTAAGGAATTTGGAACTTCATTTTAATGTTATGTGGAGGATTTAGAATACAAATTTGATCGATGTGTACGTCATTTCATGCTGAAGTAATTAATTAGCTATCAACAATTCATATTAAGATGAGTATGTGGTAACTAATGGACCCCGATTCGGAAGGAGGGTGTTGGCGTTTCTAATTAGGCTTGACCGCTTGACCTGAGCTGATACAGAAAATGATGGAGGGGAGGTATGGGTGGGTGGGTGGGTGGGTGGGTGGGTGGGGGGGGGGGGGGGTGTTGGTTGGTTAGTTATAAGGCGTCGCGTACTCGGAAATGACAAAACACTATTCTGCGGTCCATGATGAGTTTTAACTAAAGTTGGATCACTGAATCCCACAAGTTCAGGGCCTCTTTCATTATTAATGTTAATCTTTTGTTTAGTTTTTCGTGTATTCGTGTGGTTTATCAAGATTAATTCAAGGTGAACTATGTTTTTTCACAGCTCCGCCCTCGTAAAGGGGGAATATGTATCGGTCTAATAACAAACCATTTTTGAGAATGTGGTCCATTTTGAAAGTTTGCAGCAATTTTAGTCAAAAATATCAGTCATATGAACCAAGGGAAGTAACTCGTAACTGTGACTTGCATTATTAAGAGTAGGAGTGACATCCCTTGATTCGTTTGCCAACTTCCAATCTTCTGGAGCACCTGTGTAACATTTAGGAATAGAGGAGTCGGCAAATTATACAAACAATTACTTTGTCTTCTCAACATTTTAAAATTATTTACTGTCATTCTTCATTAAGTTTTCAATAAATTTGGTGAAAAACCTGTTTCCTCTAATATTCACAACCAACACAATCACGTTTGGAAGTTGTGTAAACAATGATGAGAACAGCTCAGGCTGCCAAAACCCAACCCCTAACTATACCGAATGTATAAACTATTCTCACCGAATGTATGATTTCACTTCATTGAAATTAATTTCCAAGAAGGTCTGAGGTTTAAAACTATTATCTCGACTAACCAATATTCCAACTACATCATCAAGGCATGACTTCGACGAAGGCTTGTCTTGATCATGTAGCTAGAATATTATATCAGCCGAGACTTGAGTTATCAGGGTCGGGGAAATCAAATTTACACTCCTCCCACCCCAATCAGTTTATATTCTCGGCATCCCTGTCACAAACTGCTCCAACCAATTGAGGCTCCACGCGTGAAACACTTTATGATGCACTAATATTACGAACCCAACTTCAAAAAACGATTCTTGTAGTCTGATAAGTTCACCATCGCAGTTTATGTACATGGACCTCTGAGCTGGAGTATCGGAAATATTTCCATTTCCATGAATTTCAACCCTGTAACGATCTGTCTCTAATGCTTCAATAAAGTGGAAATCAAACTGAAAAAAGTTATATAAAATCAACACAAAATTTGATGTGAACGTCGATATGAACTTGAGACCTAACTCATTATTATAAATTATTGGGATGAATTGACGGTAACATCCTTCCCATAGCCCAAAACTCACACCATGAACTGAACAAGGCAACTTGAATGAACAAGGCACCTTTAACGATGACAAATTTAGTAAATAAACCTCTCGTGCACCCCACGGGATCACTGGACAACGAAAAATCAGTAACTTGGATAAAGGTCGAAGTTACTTCATCTCAGTTCAAATCATGAACAAGTTCATTATTTACACTAAGATGGAGTAACCTCTACCTTTTTATAAGCGGGCTATGCGTATAAATTCATAGAATAATCACTGGTCTCGAAAGAAAGAAAACGATTTTATTGGCAGAATGCACATTGAATCTCCTCCCCACTGTTATCATCTTTTCAAATATTTCACTTGGTGACGTCAGACGATAATATATGCCACTGGAGCCGTAAACATAGAAAAACTAAACAAGCTTTCGTCCAATGAGAGGGCGAGGGATTTTAGTCTTATTGGAAGATACTTTTTTGAAACAATAATAAACAAAAACATGTCGTAAGCATTCGTTTATTATTATTATTATTATTATATTATTGTTATTATTATTATTATTTTGAACAATTAAAACAATTACTGTCGTTCAACAAATGTTAATAACAATAATACACCAGTTTTTTTCCTCCACATGACTACTCGGTTGTCATATACAAAGAACGGGCACTTTCACACAAAATATATTTGAAACATATGGATATTTTTGCATAATCAAAACTTTTGGTCAACTTTTCTTGTCTCCAAATTAGCGACTTTCAGAGAAAATGTTGGCATTCGAGCAGCCAATCATTTTACCGATGGACAACAAAAAATCCCGATAGATATGGCCATGCGCACCCCCCCCCCACCCCCACGTGAGCTGCTTCATTTATTTTTTTCCTTATTTACTATCCCTTCTCGGTTGATGTTTGTTTTATGCTTTCAGGCCCTCGAAGAGGATACGATATATGAGGGCAACGGTGGTGGCTGTGTACGCTGTGTACTAAGGCGTACTGCTCGTCGATGGTGCACTTGTGTTCACACCCGTGCGGACCTGCTTGTGTGGAGCTGATACGTAGTGGAGTCTGAATAGTTGCTCGCCCGTGCTCGGACGGTAGTTTCTCTCCGGGTATTCCGGCTTCCTCCACATGTAAAAACTGTCCGACACGAGGTGAAACTGACTGACGAAAGACGTGTCTTTATAGGCAACTTGTATCTTTTAATACCGTCAACATTGGGGGCATTGTTAGTACCAGCTGTCCTATGGGAATTCCTGTGCAGTAGCATACTGATATTTTTGGATATTGGGAATCCTGCAGTAAATCCTGGTATCTATAGTGACAGCTTCCACGACTCCCAAACTGAGCAAACAAAACAATTTCTTATGTAACTAAAAATTTAAGTTATTCATCAACTAATTACATCAATTCTGCATACTGCACCTCATGGAAATCAGCGAGAACGTCTCTTTTTCAAATTTCCTGTGTTCCATAGAATTGAGAAGGACGCTGGTTTTATTTACAATGACATTGTGAGTTTTGGTTGAACAGAAGTAGCTAGAATATAAGTGAAAAACCTGTTCACCCTAATCTTCACAGTTACACAATCATGTCGTCTGAAAGTCGTGTAACAATGGTGAGAACGACGTTCAAATTTGATCTACGTTCAAACTATGTGTATAATTTGCCGACTCCTCCGTTCCAAAATTTTCACACGGGTTTTCCGGTGGCAAACGAATCAAGGGACGTCACTCCTACACTTAATAATGCAAGTTACAGTTACGAGTTACTTCCCTTGATTCGTATGATGCTTGAACTGGACCACATTCTCAAAAACGGTTTCAAAGTGGATCACATTCTCAAAAATGGTTTAGTATTGGACCGATACAAATTTACGAGGGCGAGCTATGCAAATAGGAGAGTTCACCTTGAATTAATCTTGACAAACCGCCCGAATACACCAAAAACCAAAGAAAAGATGAACATCAACAATGAAAGAGGCCTGAACTTGTGGGGTCTGTCGGTGGCCCAGTATTATGCGTGATTCAGTATAGTTTCGCTAGGGAATTGTTGTCGAAGGAAACTATCTCAGCGTGGGTTCGAACACGGGCTATGCCATTATAAATTTTTTGCCTTTTGTCTCAAAACATAACTTATGACTCCTTCATTTGGAACTAGTTTCTTATTATGAGACCGTCCATCTCCACACACAAATCAAATTGTCCGCCATTGTTGTCACTTAACTCTTATCCGCTGAGTATTTTCAAGATATGTTTCACAAAATCCAGTCATGATTGCTTTGATGAAAATACATTTAAATTTAACTCAAAGAAACCATTGGTAAAAAAATCCGTCCAGTTTTTCAGGGAGAAAATTTGATTAAATTTACCCAAATTATACTTATTTTTGTGGAATGAAAAATCCTATTGCGGGCAGTAACATCTGTCAGCAGCATGCAAGGAGTTAACCATCACCTTAAAGAGTGGTGCGCCCTTCACTAGTAACTTTTTGCGCAAGGGTCCACTGCATGGGAGACCAACCCCCCCCCCCCCCAAAAAAAAAAAAAACTACCCAAAACGGAGGTCAGTATTGCATGAAAGCATTGCTACAAGATTGTAAACACTATATTGTTAGAGTAACTTTGTTCGCATAATTCGCCAATGGCATAAACAGGGATTCTTTTTGGGTATCTGTAGGGGCCGTTTATGGGAGGGACCCTTTCCCAATGACATTTGGGCATGATTTTTCCCAACTCTTAACCCCTAATTTCCAAATCTCAGTTCCCACTCCAACAAAATTTAATGCACAACTGGTTCCTGAAATGGTCGTCATAAGGCCTCAGAAAACCCATTGGTTTTCTGAGGGCCTTATGACCACCCAGTTCAGGGACACCAATTGTACATTAAATTTAAATTGCTTGCCTAACAAAATCTCTTAATTCAAAGCCAAATGACAAGTTCGCCTTTAATGGTATAAGAACAGTTTAATAGAGACTACAGAGACTGTGTAAACATGATTCCATGTGACTGTTTGTTATAAAACTTATTTGTAGTATACATGCAGTTACTTAGGTATTGGTCTTAATGTTTTCTGCTCAATTCGAATGTAAATTTCTTAGTCTTTGTATGTTTTTTCCCTTCCAAAACAAATTTCCAATTGGATCGCTCATGACACCAATTTTTACAATATCATGGGCCCCAGACCCTTTCCCAAAGAAGGCATAAGAACCCCTGATAGAACCTCAGAGCACCCACACTTCTGGTTTTCTGAGGCATTATGACCTCCCAGTTCAGGACACCAACTGTACATTAAAGTTAAATTACTTGTCTAACTAGGTATCTTAATTCAAAGGCAAATGACGAGTTCTTCCTGAATAACAAAAGAATAGTTTAATAGAGACTACAGTAGGTAGAGATGCAGGCTGTAAGCCGAGAAGTCCTCGGTTCGAATCCCACCTGCGGCAACCGCGTTGTGTCCTTTGGCAAGGCACTTCACCCCCCATTGCCCACGTGGGGGCACGGTGGCGCTTTGTACTAAGGCGTACTGCACGTCGATGGTGCACTTGTCTTCAACCATGCTAACCCTGCTTGTGTGGAGTTAGTATGTTGGGGAGCTGACAATTGCTCGCCGTTGCTCGATGGTTCTCTCCGGGTACTCCGGCTTCCTCCGCCCGTAAAACTGCCATGGACATGATTAGCTATCGTGCATAAGTATGTGACCTTAAACACCAATAAATAAATTAATAAATAAATAAATAAATAAATAAATAAATAAATAAATAAATAAATAAATAAATAAATAAATAAATAAATAAATAAATAGAGACTACAGGGGCAGTGTAAGCACGATTCCCATGCCTGTTTCTTATAAAACTTACTTGCAGTATGCATGCAGTTGCTTAGGCATCGGCCTTAATGGTCTCTGCTCAGTCATTGAATGTTTTCCCTCCAAAACAAAGTCCTATTGGAGCCCCTATAACACAAATTTTCCCGATGGCATGGCTTCAGATCCTTTCCCAAAGTGGGCAGAATATTCCCCGCATAAGAAAAATCGTAAAATCGTGTATACTCACACAGCCATGATGATGATGTTTGACTTGTATGAGATGCGTGAAATGATTCAATAGTTTACAACGCCCAACGGCGTAGACGGACATAAACTGGTCGCCAAACACCGGCAAGGATCTTCCCCCAATGTTTTTGTAAGGTATCACAAAGTTGTCGATGCCGTACAGAGCACCTTTCATTGTTCTGTAACCACCTGAAAAACAACAAGAGTCTAGGTGTTGACTTCGTTAATTCAACACAAAATCTGCAATGAAAAAAATCAAGTTACGGGTATCAGATGGGGAAAAGGACACAAATATCGGAATTATGTTCATTCGGGGGATCAACCAAAGACGCTTCTCAGTCGAGTTTTCAACTTTTTTTCAGACCTTTGTTACGTGGTCGTTTAAGTGAACTGCAGCATACATGCATTGCAGCTTGGTATTAAGATTGTGTGGGTGCTGTCGAGCTCTCATACCACCAGTCTAATTCTGTAAGAAATTCGAGACTGGTATGGAACCAGTGTACCTCTCAAGCAGGTCATCGCATATGGTTTAGATTCACTCGTCTAAAATATTTCAGTTCGTTGGAAAAGCGAACCTATGGTTCGCTTTTCCGACCAACTAATATATTTCGGACGACTGAATCTGAAAAATTTCATAAAGATTCATTTTCTGTGAATAAAAGCTAGAAATTTTCAATCGAGAATTGATTTGATCGGCATGTGGATGGCATTACAATCAGAAAAGAAGACTCACCACAGTCGTATAGTTTTATGATTACGTCGGATACTTCACAAATTATGTTAATATCTTGATGTTTTTCAGGGGGAATTAAATACTCATTGATTGGAATATCTATGTCCGCGGCAGGAAAGAATAGCTGCATATCTTTGTACGACACATCACATTGTATCAACGGTCGTCTGAGCTTAAACTTCCATGAAAAGGGGATAAACGATAATCAAATTAATAGCATACGAGTGACCTTTACAAATAGAGGGGGTGGGGAGAGGGGGGGGGGGGCGTAACCAGACTAAAATGAAGTTTGTGTGTATGTGTGTGTGTGTGGGGGGGGGGGGGGGGGGGGGGGGGGTATTTATTGAATGCAGACTTAAGTCTACAGAAAATGAAGGAATAACTATAGAAAAAAGAGCCAGGTGATATCAGGGTGAGAGTACAGGAACCAGTTTCAGGAATTTAAGGCATGAATGTATATAAGGTTGTCATTTATCAAAAAAGGTAGATGGAGCACGTCCTGCGCTAACCCCCCCCCCCCCCCCCCCCCCCCCCCCCAACGAAACTTATATTAATTATGAATCACAGGAGAAGCCACCGAAAAGCTTGTGACTTCATTTTATCAACCCGACTATTTCGTCAGCAACGACGGTAAAACACCGTGTTCTTTGAAAGAAAAAAGAAAATCTTTATGCAACTGAGTCAACAGCATTATATGCAAACTGTGTAGGAAAAAGGATAAAACTAAAAGGGAAAGAACACCACTAAACTCCAAATTATGGACTCGGCTTCTTCGGTGTTCCTGTTTCTTATACCGGAGTAGATTTTCATGGAGCTTACCATAACCTCAACAGAAACAGATTTTGTATTAACCGTTTACCCAACGGCCAAAACCGACCAGCGCTATTCACAAAAATCGCCAAATAATTTCCAATAACGAGTTGGAATGGCGTAGACATTTTTCGCGAGAACCGGGGAGGAATGGCATAGTTATATTTCGCGAAAGCCGTAGACTCAAGCGAAATATGACTACGCCATTCCAACGAGTTATGTAAAACACCCACCGATTCAAACACACATCGTGCTCTGTGTTTATTACACGTCCCATTGCATTAAAATTCATTTAAATAAACAAATTTTAATTCAGATGTTTAAACACAAAGGTGAAGAGTACGTTTGTTTTGTTTGAAGCTGTATTGATCAAATGGATCGATAAAAAATCAAAACATCCTTTTGGGAAGCAGTCTAAATTACATTCGTTATCTTTTCTACTGGACGTGTTTGATGAAATTCGTATCGCTATTTCTCTTCAGCTAGTGTCCATTCACGCCTAACCATTTGGTGGCTATTACCGTTAATAAAAATATGAATACAAATTTGGACAGATTTGCAAAACAGCTGGGAGAAACCTTTTTAAAAGAAGATCGAAGCAACGATTAAAATGTCCGAAGATTTACTGAAATAAAGTTGACCAATTTAGATATAACGGGATCCGCAGACAAGACGGCCACGCGACTGGGTTAAAATTGTGATTGAAAGTGATTATTTTTTTAATATTATCTCATTTTTGATTAACTAATTTTTTGTGAACCGACATTATTTCGCTTTGGACGTTTTCATTTTCACCAACGCGACAGACGATCGATAATTGTATAACGAAATTTGGAAACTTTTCGAAGCGTAACTAACGACTCGACTGGAAAGGAACTATAGTATAAACGGGGCTGGGATAAAAGTTCCATCATGTACATCACCAATTGAATGCAGAAACATTTATGTCATAGCGGCGATTCCGTTAAATACAAAGATTTAAAGTTTAATGGGTGTGTAATAATAAGATTAATTCAATTCTTCCCCCAAGAACAACTTCCACGACGTTCGACGTTGACATCATTCTCACATTGGTGTGATGAGAACGATATTTTCCGCAATGAGCTATTTGGTGGTGGTTATGTGATATATAGCATTTCTAGTAGAGAAGGAAAAATGTAACAAATTATATCGTATTTGACAGAGTTCATTGGGCATTGTCGAAAAGATATAAGATGGTTAAAATTTCCACTTGCATTGTGTGCAGTGGCGGCGCCAGAAAGTTTTTCGTGGGGGGGGGGGGGGGGGCAAGTAGGGGGCAGACCCCCCATGAAGGGGGGCAAATACGTAAAGGATCATATCATTACTTTATTATGAGGTAGTCGAAACTTGGACACAAAGTGTCCGTAATATAATTTTTTGGTTTGGTACGTCCTGTGGACGTACCAAACCAAAAAATGATATTACGGACTTTGGGTCCAAGTTTCGACTAAATGTAATGGTAATTAGCGCTCCTCCTTTCAAAAAAATCCTGGATCCGCGTCTGGAGAGAGAGAAGGCAGAGATAGAGAGAGGGAGAGAGAGAGGGAGGGAGGGAGAGAGGGAGGGAGAGAGAGGGGAGAGAGACAGAGATGGAGGGGTAGAGAGAGAGAGAGAAGGGCGAGAGAGAGATGGAGGGGGATAGAGAGAGAGAGGAGAGATAGAGAGAGGGAGGGGCAGAGAGAGGGAGGGAGGGAGGGAGAGAGAGTGTGTGTGTTTGTGTGTTTGGATGGATGTGTGTGTGGTGGGTGGGGGGGCAGAGCCCACGTTGGGGGGGGCAAATGCCCCCCCCCCCGTGCCCCCCTGTAGCGCCGCCACTGATTGTGTGAAATATTTGCAAATAAATACTTTGGTATTTCGATATCTGACTCACTAATCTCTTTCCAACTGAATTGCTGGAACGGGGCAAAATGTCAATACAATCTGCCCCCACTCACAAGGTGTCGTCAACCAACGCGTGTAACTCCCCCCATCGGTGATGTGTGATGACGTTAAAGTTTTCCAAAATCAGCACGTTTTTTGTCAGTAATAACTAAATATGTTGTAAATATTCAACTTCCGTTTCTCTGAAAATATGCACATTATCAACATATTCGTTTTTTTGGCAAATATGGATATACGTTCCAACAGGATTAAAATCCACGCCCTCTGATTAGACGAGAGTTCGTTAAATTTTTTCTATGTTTACGACTCCAGTAGCATATTTTACTGTTTGACGTCACCACGAGAAATATTTGAAATGAGGTTGCCCATTTTGCAATTATTCTATCAACGGGGTGACTAACAAACCGTGTCATTTTTTTCGATTTTTCAGACGTGCAGCAGACGATGTTCCGAATGAAGTGTTGTTTAAATTACAAATCGGTTTACGATTTGAACTAAAACGGAGAGACCTCGACCTTCATTTGATTTATTGACCACTCGTCCAGTGACATCGTGGGGTACACGAGAGTTTTATCTACTAAACTTGTGATCGTTAACCCTTTACCCAACGCAGACGATATCAAAATTTATTATTTTAAATATCATTTTTTCAAATTTTTCAAAAAATTTCAACAAAACCATATCATGTGACCCCTCGTTGGAACGAGCTCGACGAGCTCGTTCCAACGAGGGGGTCACATGATATGGTTTTGTTGAAATTTTTTGAAAAATAATAGTTTTTCAACTGCTGAATTTGCATATTACGTGGGCGGATGCGGCCGATTCGTTGGGTAAAGGGTTAAAAGCTGCCTTGCTTATTTCACGATATAGGCTTGGGGCTATGGGTTGGGTCTTTTTGGAACAAATACCTTATTATGATGAATTGACGGTAACATGGTCTGAGGTTTGCGGATCAGAGCGTATGTTCAGCCACGACACTGCCAATGACATTCCGCGTAGAGAACTATAGGTATCACAGAACTAAATATTTTTCCATAGGCGACCATTATAACGTTCAGGCGAAAAAAATATGATCGCACCACATTAATTTTAGCATTCAAATATCTTTGTCAAGTATAGCCCTTCAGACAACTTTTTCTGACCCCAAAACAGGGGGTCATGCAACAAATAAGGGTGAAAAACTGACAGGAAGGGAAGTACCGGTCACGTGCACATATTTTTGCAGGGAATTCCCAACAAAAACACCAAAAGTCAATTGTATTTTTTAGGTCCCAAAATCATCAAATCACCCTCTTTATTTATCTGGAGTATTCAACAATAATGCAAGATGTCAATAGAATGTTTCAAATGTTTATTGAAACAACATATTTTCCCACGGCTACTTATTTTTAGAAATTACATCATTTCCAAGTGCAACATTTCAAGGTTGGTAACTTCGGGTACTGCGGCTTCCTCCAAATATTTAGTTCAGTGATACCATTTCCATATACCGGCAGTCTATGCAGTTACATTCATTTCCCCTTTTGGTCATTTTCACAAAATTTCAGGTTCCAACAAGTGTTGGGCTGCATACATTTTGGGGGCCTCAGGGGGGGGGGGGGGGAACCCAATAGGGGGCCCACTGGGAATTTTCCCGGTGGATCATACGGTCAGTACGCCTCTTGGTTGAGCATACGCACCTAGCCGCAAACCTCAGACCATGTCACCGTCAGTTCATCACAATAACTTATAATATTCTATAGAAAGCAATTTGGGATTGGGTGCATCGGGATATTGAAAACTATCTAAGGGCGGATCCAGAGGGGGGACTAGTCCACCCCCTCCCCGAGCCCACTAAAAAAAGTCATGCTCTTATTCCACACAATCTTGTCCTATAACGCCCCTCCTTAACTAATGACATCACGTTGCCAAATAAGGGACATGATCCTCTTAGAATTCGCAGAATATCGGTTATTTATAGAACTGACGACAATCACGTCAGCAAGTATCCACTGTCTGCAAAATCGATAGTCGAAAGCGGGACGCAATGAAGCGAAGTATGAAAGAATAGAAAAGAAGAAATGGTATGTACCTGGTATCATTATTTTTACATCGCATACCCCAAACTTGAAGTTAATGTTAATGGGGAGCCAATATTTCCAGTCGCGTATGTTTCCCAGTTCTAATTTTATTGAGGGTTTCTGGCATTCGCCGGGTCATCTCAACTGGCCATTCGCCCGAATCTGCGAATGGCCAGTCGAGTTCACCGGTCGAGTTCTCATTGTGGCACACCGCAGTGCCTATACAACAATCTTTAAACTTATTATACCCCCACTTTCTGAAAAAGTGAGGTATACTGGATTGCATCTGTCCGTCGATGGGTCGGTCGTTCGGTGATCCGGGCCATAACTCCTATAATAGCAGAGGCAAATTGATGAAATTTTGTATAGGTGTGTGGTGTGACATGGCTTTTCTAACAACTATCGAAATGCGTTCGTCGTCGGATATTTTCAGTTGGAGGCCAGAATGCATTTAGAAGCCACCTCAGAGCACCTGAAAATCAGACTCCCACACAAACGCACGTCCCTTTGGCACGTGCGGCAGTGAAGGCGACTGATGCTAGAACTCTGTCAGTTCACATCAGCCCCCCCCCCCCCCCCGTATTTTAATTTCACGATCCGCCCATGCTATCCCGCTAAACTATCAAGAAAAAATGTTTTCGTTGAGCAGTTTCTATATTTAGTGCAACAATCGCCCCCGACCCCACCCCCAATACACACACACATACTTCTATTTGTGACCAATGAGATCAGTGATCAGACTACAGAGAGTTAAGACCTCGTCGACAATAATCCCTGTTGGTATTTTAGAAAGTTGTTTGAACCATCGGTGTGGGAGCGCGGTGGCGCAGTAGGTAGAGATGCAGGTTGCTAGCCGAGAGGTCCTCGGTTCGAATCACACTTGCGGCAACCGTGTTGTGTCCTTGGGCAAGACACTTCATCCCAACTGCCCTCGCGGGGGCACGGTGTCGTTGTGTACTAAGGCGTACTGCACGTCGATAGTCCACTTGTCTCCAACCAATGTTAACCCTGCTTGTGTGGAGTAAGTATGTTGGTGGGGAGTCTAACAGTTGCTCGGTGGTCCTCTCCAGGTACTCTGGCTTCCTCCACCCGTAAAACTGTCCGAGACGAGGTGACCCTGGCTGTCGAAAGTGTCGTTAAACAGCAATAAATAAATAAATGAACCATCGGTGTTATTTATTTCTTTTGTGAGATCACTGTGTCAGTGATGGTAAAACCACAGGTGTCTTGCTTGATCAAAAGAGAATACCTTTCGAATTATCCTCCAAGTGTTTCAGCACTTCTTTATGACTGTGGCAGTGTTCTAACGACCGATTATTTATCCTACAGGATTCATTTTCTTTTGTATAAGATGAATTCCTTGAGGCGTTTTCTTTGATGTGATCGGTCTGCCTTAAAACGCATTCCACAGAGCAGTGGTCGAAATTGTCATTCAGTGCAGCACTAGGCATTTGTGTTTCAGAACTCTCCTGCGGAAAGTAATCCAACTGTACCTCCATTAATGAGCGTCGCATTACAGGCATAACTGGCATAACTGAAACAGAAATTATTACTTCGTGCTCACAATAATAAAAAAGCTTTTGATATAGTGACGCAAAATGTGCCACGCCATAGCATTACTACTTTCTGACGTAAAAATAAGGTACACACCCTACTTAGAAAATACTGTATATAACATAAAACAACGGTTTACAAAAGAACAATCTGAACACTAAAACAATCAGTTAATAATGTCCCTTAATCCTTTACCCAACGTAACGACCTAAACCGGCCAGCGCTATTCACAACTATCACCATCCAATTTTCATTATTTTTTTCACTTTTTGTCTCAAAAAATAGCTTATGACCCCTCATCGAGCTCGTTCCAATGAGGGGTCATAAACTATGTTTTTTTCGCCAAAAAAAAAAAAAAATAAAAAAAATAGTTATTCAATAATTTTATTTGCAAGTGTCGTCTGCCTTTCGTGTTAGGTAAAGGGCTAAAGGCGTTTATTCCCACATATTGACTTTATCAGCATTCCCCATGTTAGGTCATGCGTGTGTGTGTATTTGGGGGGGGGGGGGGGGGGGGGCACACGTCACAATTGTTTCCAAAACAATAAACACGTGTGGGGCGAAGTATAGGGAGCCAGCGACAGCGGCCACAGTCAATCTCTTCATATGTCACGCATTTCCTTTCGCATAACTCAACGATGGAAAATACCTATGGCACAAGTATTGACAATACTCAGTTTATATCAATACATTTCGAATGTTGAACTTTCGAAATTGTAGCTCAGTTTCGCTTTGCAAAGCAACGAAGAAACGCAACTCGATTCCGACTGTGCACAGTCAAATTTCATCGTGTTCTTAACCTAAAGTTTTGTTTTCATCTAGGATTCACCATATTATTAATAATATTACAATTGATACTTACTATAAAAGTTAATTTTAACCCTTTACCTAACATGAAAAGCAGACGACACTTGCAAACAAAATTCTTGATTAACTAATTTTTTATCTCAAAAACATAGGTTATGACCCGTCATTGGAACGAAAATGAAAATTAACTGACGACTTTTTGTGAAACGCGCTGGCCGGTTTTGGCCGTTACGTTGGGTAAAGAGTTAACCCTTTACCTAACGTAACGGCCAAAACCGGCCAGCGCTATTCTCAAAAATCGCCAATTAATTTTCATTATTTTTTCATTTTTTGTCTCAAAAACATAGGTTATGACCCCTCGTTGGAACGAGCTCGTCGAGCTCGTTCCAACGAGGGGTCATAACCTATGTTTTTGAGACAAAAAATGAAAAAAATTAGTTATTCAAGAATTATTTTTGCAAGTGTCGTCTGCTTTTCATGTTAGGTAAAGGGTTAACACAAATCATTAAGCGCGTAAAAAACGTCCGCCATTTTCTGACCAGGATTGTGCCTGTTCATTATTCCACGTGTGATTTCTTGTGAAAACAAAGGTGACGTAGTCCCCACGTCACCCAACATGGCGGTTCTGATCTCCTCTATTCCCATATTAAAATATAAGCACCTCTTGATTGATAGAGCACACGGTTTTACGTGATTACATATTTGTTTACCGTCAACAAGTTCCAGGCGTTCAACACTGAGTGTTGAAAGGTCTTGCACTTTACTCTCAAGTCCCCATACGCCCACAATCATTCCCTTTTGTATTGCTCTGAAAAAGTTGCCCCAAGTTTATCCTTCCATGAGAACTCTACTTGTAGGATGTCTCGACAGTGTTTTACATCATTGCTTGATGCTTGTACAATAATGCAGAAACACTATTAAGTCATCTGCAGCTATGTAAATGTATATACGGTAGTTAGGCCCCCCAAAATAAAAATCTGTTTCTCAGGCCCTCCCGCATGGTCCCTTTGGCTGCCGCATGCTCTTTTTTTTATAACCAAAGCAAACTTAAAAAAAAAAAAAAATTAAATGGTTTTATGTCTGATAGTTTTCCCAAGTTAATAAAATTGATAAATTTGTCCCTTGAGTGCAACCAGGCTTTGCAATGCTTTAGGACCACCACCACCCATGCTATGCTTCTTTAGCATTGCAAAGCCTTCTTGCATGGGGCGAAGTACACCTCCACCCATGCTATTCTCTAGATTATGAGGCCTAAAATATAAAACAAACCAAGAACGTGAACTTTTGATAGCAAAGAAATAATTACAAAAGTAAAAAATAAAATAAAAAACCGTCCGCCCACATGCAATTTCACAAAAAATGGCATGAGAAACAGAAGATCTACTTTGTGGGACCTTTTTAACGTAAAATTAATCTGATGACCCAAGGGTTCAAAGTCTATGAAGTCCTCAAGCTAGTAGTGAGTAAAGGTAGAGAATCATTAACCCTTTACCCAACGCAGACGATATCAAAATTTATTTTTTAAAATGTTTAAAAAAAAATCAAGAAAACCATATCATGTGACCCCTCGTTGGAACGAGCTCGACGAGCTCGTTCCAACGAGGGGTCACATGATATGGTTTTGTTGAAATTTTTGTAAAAATAATATTTTTTCAACTACTGAATTTGCATATTATGCGGGCGGATGCGGGCGATTCGTTGGGTAAAGGGTTAAATGTTTAGACCACATGGACAAAATGGGAAATTACCCCAGGAACTGTCAAACATGAACAACCATTTACCTGAATATCTGGACGGTCCCATCCACCGGAACTTTTCACACTCCTTTATTATTTCTCCATATAGACCAAAACTCAGGATAAGACCTGAGTAAGAACGCAGTTTGTTCCCTTCGTGTAAACTGACAACATTTGCTGCTATACTGTTTCCTGAAAATATACCAATATTAGTTGCAGAAAATTTATTAAACGGGTTGAAAAGGATTGTATTAACTGGTTGAGGGCTTGATTATTTTTGGTGGTCTGAATTTTCATTCAAAATATGTTTTATTACAAAGTATTGGAGAGCGCCCAGAGAAACTCTCCAATAATTTGTGATAAAACAAATTTATATAAACAAAAGATTATTTTCATGTGACAATATGAAACATGAGCAAGGAAAATGTTGGTTTTTGCTCTGGTACCCTCATTTTTTTGAAAGCCCTGATAGAGGCTTCTAACACTCAACCAGTTTAACCCTTTACCCAACGCAGACGATATCAAAATTTATTTTTTTAAATATCATTTTTTCAAATTTTTCCAAAAATTTCAACAAAACCATATCATGTGACCCCTCGTTGGAACGAGCTCGACGAGCTCGTTCCAACGAGGGGTCACATGATCTGGTTTTGTTGAAATTTTTGGAAAAATAATATTTTTTTCAACTACTGAATTTGCATATTACGCGGGCGGATACGGGCGATTCGTTGGGTAAAGGGTTAATGAATTTAGACCGTAAGTGTCGATGTCGTTTTCGTTAAGTTTTGATTAATAATTTTTGACCAGGGGCGAATAGGATATTTTTCTGATAGAAACAAAACTGGTCATCAGTAATGGAACTATACTGACGGAAAAAAAGAAACGCAAGTTCAGTTTTGGTAATATAATTTTTTTATCCGTTGACCAAATGTAGTAAAAACTGACACATAGTCACCTCAGTGGACTGTCTGAAGAGTCTTTGGTTAAAATTCAGTCAACCATGACCACTTGCGACGTTGCATGCCTTTAAAAGATTTTTCGACAAAGCGTGCATCCGGGGCACCCCCACGTGCCATGTGCTTGAAAACCATACCAAATCGAAGTTTTGACAGTACACATCGATTGCACAACATTCCATTTCAACTAGATTGAAAAGCAAAATGCCGCGAATGTCCGAAGTTGATAGGGGTAGGGCTATTGCTCTAATTATGTAGGGCCAATCGCAACGTCTCGTCGCCCAACAATTTGGGGTCCATGAATCAACGACAGCTCATTTAGTTGGGCGTCTCAGAGCCACAGGAAGATTAGATGACCGACCCGGGAGCCCACGTCCACCCATTACGTCGCCACGTCAAGATAGAGGCATACGTCTCCCACACATCCGTAACCAATTTCCGCCTACCACGGAGACGGCGAGTCATGTTGTAAGCACTCATGGACGCCGATTTTGTCCAAGAACAGTTAGGAATCAGTTGCGGGAGTTCAATTAAGGCCACGACGTCCCTACGTTGGGCCGCAACTTACACCCAGGCGACGTCAACGACGATTGCAATGGCTGCGGGCACATGCACCAAATCGGTTTCACTTGGCCCACTGGAGACGTGTGTTATTCACTGACGAGTCTCGGTTCACGCTTCACATGTCAGATGGACGACAACGTTGCTATCGACGTCGAGGTGAGCAATATTCTTCATTGAGAAAAAACACAGATTCGGGGGGAGGGTCTGTTATGGTTTTTTTTTTTTTTGGGGGGGGGGGGATTTCTCATGGCGTGAAAACACCTCTGGTGGTCATCCACGACAATCTTACAGCCGACGAGCTCGTTCAAAAGAGGGGTCATAACCTATGTTTTTAAGACAAAAAAATGAAAAAAATAATTGGCGATTTTTGTGAATAGCGCTGGCCGTTACGTTGGGTAAAGGGTTAAACTGCCAACTCTCCTTGTGCTGGACTGGTAAGCTGGAGATTCTAACAGTTGCTCTCCGTTGCTCGGTGCTTCTCTCGGGATACTCCGACTACCCTCACCCTGAAAAACCCTGAAAACCTGCCCGATACAATGTGACCCTGCCTGTTGAAAGTGTCGTTAACTTTCAAAAAGAAACAGACTCTGACCCTGTAGTATTCCGTACAAGTCAACACATCGTCGCCTGAGTGCTAGAATGTCCTATGTCCCCTATGGGACATAGGACATTCTAGCACTCAGGCGACGACATCGTGTAACTATGTATAATAATATCACCCTTGTGATAGTAACTCGATCAGTAGGGAGCGCGGTGGCTCAGCGGTACGACATTGGACTTCAAACCGAAAGGTCCACGGTTCGATCTCCACCAGGGATAACTGCTTTGTGTCCTTGGATAAGGTACTTCATCACGATTGTCCGATTGTGGTGGCCCGGTCGCGCCGTGTACTAAGGCACACTGCTCGTCTATGGCGCACTTGTCTTCAACCAATGCTAACCCTGCTTGTGTAGAGTTAGTACGTTGGGGAGTCTGGCAGTTGCTCACCGTTGCTTAGTGGTTCTCTCCGGGTACTCCGGTTTCCTCCACACGCAAAACAGTCCGACACGAGGTGATCCTGGCTGTCGAAAGTGTCGTTAAATACCAATAAATAAATAAATAAATAAATCAATAAATAAATTAATAAATAAATAACTGGATCATCATATCTGAAACAGTAGTGATAGAATCTTACCTAGTATGACATGAATAACGGCTGTTTTGATATCCCTGGTCCCATGCAGCATTTGTACAACGACGTCTCCTGAACCTGTTGCGAGAAGATATACTATTTATTATCTTGAAGATCTGAAGCGAAGAACTGTCAAGGTATTGTTAACAAGAATAACCACAGTTCCTCACCACCCATGGTAACCATTAAAGCCACGAAGACCTCTGAGAAAAATAGTTATAATGTGGTGGGGAAAATGGGTTACAATGAAATGATATTTGAAAAATATAAAATGGCCGTTAACTCCTTTCTGTAATTTGATGACAAAATAAAGATTCCAGACAGGTTGAAAGAAAAGAACAAATACGAATGAAGTTGAAGAAAAACCAACAAAAACAAAAAGGAATTTTGGACAAATTACACGTAAAACTGATAAAATTTACAAACCCCATTAACCCTCAACCCAGAGGCGACGGAAGATCCAAAAACGTGGGGAGGAGTGGGTCACAGGGGTGTAGCCAGCAATCTTTTCCGGGGGAGGGTCGCCCACAATGCAACTGAAGAATGAGAATGTCTGGCAACTAAAAAGACTGAAATCTTGGCCAGAGGCCTTGGCCAAAGGTCAGGTTGGAGGAGATTATGGAAGGGGGTGACCCCTCCCATAATCTCCTCCAACTTAACCTTTGGCCATCGGTGGTGGTCGTTGGTGTTGGTGGGGCTCCCCCGTAAAAATATCAATATTTGATATCAGCAGTGATCAAAGATTTCATGCTGAGTGAAAGTGAATCAAATTCAATGTAGGTATTGTATTAGATTGCGACCTTTGGGATTCGGGAGGGGGTGGGGGTCGTATTCACTCAACCAAGTTGATTGGGTTAATCTTCATCACAGCTGATTTTGGAGTGTAATAATTTCTGAAGAATTACTGTAACCTAGCATCCTGTACGGATACTGAGTACTTGTGTCAGTGAAAAAAAACCCCAACATTTACCTGCAGGTATGATTCCCACAGGAATAGGCGATGGCATTTGTTTTGCATTCACATCATCATAATCCACTCCGGCATCATTCTGTGCTCTTAGCATCAGACCGTTGATACACTCGCAATATAAACCATCTCCGCCAACTGTCATAATACTGTAAAAAGGAAAAAGAAAATGATGTTATGTTATCCAGGTTGAATCTGCTTCAGAAACTGTTTCGCCACCTGAACACAACGCAGAAGATATGTTGTACCCGCATTACATAACCAGGCCGCAGGAACGAATTTAAACCAAAATGTAATCAGCAGTCTGGGCTGCTTGGACCATAATTTCTTCGTTTATGAAAGAGTACACATCAATTTGAAAGGTGTTCAGATTGTGGCGATCAGGTTGTATCCTTGGCTGGGACGTTCTAAATGTGCCTAGAATGTCATGAAAAGGAGAATCTGGGCATTCCGGTCTGTAAGATTTCTTGTCTGCCGACTGACTTGGTTTTCGCCTCTAAGTTTCCGATTATTTTGGTTTATTTCTCACTAGAAAGACTGTTTGTAGCCAGGAGGTTCGTTAAAATTCTCAACAATTTATTTATTTTGCACCAAAATCTCAACTCAATCTAACATATTTCTGTACTTTGGGCCGATTAGAAGTCGATCAGTGGCGGTCGAAACAGGGGTTGGGTTCTAAGCTGTGCCCCATACTTTTTCAGATCATATACTTTACCACCCACCCAACCCCATCCCCTCCTATTGATGAATAAAAATTTACCCATGCGTGTTTTTTCTTTAAAAACGAATAAAAAATCTCAGAAACATAGCTTATATGCTTCCCCTCACTGGGGAATGCTAAGCGATCCCGTTTCAGTGATCGCCCATAAGGTATGTTCTTCAACAGATCTTCCAATCTTGAAACGGTAGGATTATGGCGCAAACTCCAAGCAGTGTTGTCTCGCCTCGCAACGCTCGACGACGTCGGATATCCCACAGATATCGGATAGAATTCTTTCTGGCATATATGGGATATCCGATGTATCGAACGTAGCGACAGGAGTCAACACTGCGTGAAGTTTGGGATTGTGGTTCCAAATAGAACCAGCTCCAGGTGATGTGAATTTCGCAACAAAGGTGTCTTTGTATAACAAATTGATTGGTTTGAAATTGATTGGTTTGCCATTCTTTTCATAATTTATGAAAACTTCGACCTGGAAAACGCCACATCTTGTGGTGTTTTTTAGTGTTAATAAACATAATGAACATTAGGAACCTCACAAGATCGTAAAATATGTCTTCTGATGTGTTTGTTCAGTTGACCTTTCATCGGAATTTATCTCGCTTTATTTTGTAGCTGTGGAAATATTCACGTGTACCAGATATCTTTTACGAAAGCGACCAGCGACGACGATTGCACCTCGTTCTCGCATAAAACTATTTCAAGTGGCAGGGGCCGCGGAGCGACTTTGAACGTGGGAGTTGGGTGGGGGTGTTGAAATATAAGCGGGGGTTAATGGACCATTTCCACGACAATCGTGAAAGATTGTGACCTAAGAATCGATCTAGGTGATTTCAAGGGATTTGGCGATTACCGACACCAATCCGATGCCGGTTGTCTACAAATTTCCCCAAATCATCAGCAGGCTTACATTGTGTATTCTGACACGCTATTGTGGTAATCATTATTACTACGCCGCCGACACCGAATCGGATAATAGACGAGTCAAAAAGTAAGTTCTCTGGTATTAACTGGTTGAGTGCCAGAAGCCACTATCAGGGCTTTAAAAAAAATAAGGTTACCAGAGCAAAAGCCAGCATTTTCCTTGCTCAGGCTTCCCATTCAGTCAAATGCAAATAATAGTTTGTTTATATAACTTATAAGTTTTGTTCTATTACAAATTATTGGAGATTGCCTGTGGGCACTCTCCAATAATTTGTAATAAAACAAATTTTGAATAACAAATTCAGACCAACCAAAATACTATAGTCCTCAACTAGTTAAGGATGGCAAGTAGAATAACAAGCAAATAAGTGTATTTATTTATTTATTTATTTATTTATTTATTTATTTACTTATTGCTATTTAATGTCACTTTCGACAGCTTTGACCTCTACACAGGGATGAAGCCAGGTTTAACCAATCGTTTATACGTATGCTGCCCACTTTAGAGGACTTTCATCCCAGGCGTTGATTCCGGGGATTATTTTACCAGTAAATCTGAACTCCTCCACTTCCCGATATTCCCATGAGGAAAATAAGTGTCTAAACTATAAAAAAAAAACATCTAGGAAAATAGCGTGATTTTACTGTTGTCGAAACCCATTTCGTTTTCTATTTTCAAATATTTGGATCATAGTTGGCCCGAAATGAAAAACGATTTAACATCGTAACGTGGTGTGAATTTGCACTAAAACAGTTTTTGATCACACACTGATACTTATTTTAAAACACACAGATTGTACAAGCAGTTTTTCAGTCGATGCTCTTTGTTTCCTGACCGTTTTTATGGTCATTTCCCAAGTAAAAACTCAATTTTGTTGGTGCTTTTGTTGCAAAACCAATGCATTTCGTTAATAACGTCATCCCTTTCGTGGCGTGTTATCCGTATTGCCAACCCAACCATAATCACGGAGAACGGCTTTCTGTTCGCCTGATTCATATACAGGGAATGCTCATCATTTCTCGCCATTTGTAGTTGCTTCAGAAAGATTTGCAAGAACATAAAAGATGGTCAAATCTTTTTCTCATTCAAAATGACTTTAGAGAAAGTTACCTCCCCCTTAATTTGCTGACACTGCCTGAATTCCACGTTAACTTACGTACTTTTACATGTTACATAAAATTCGGAATGTTATGCTAATTGATCGCACTGGTCTGGTAGATTTAAGAATAATAATCCAAATACAGTACTTTAAAAAAATATTTTTATTGGGGTTTATCGAAACTTTCGATAGCCAGGTTCACCTCGTGTCGGACAGTTTTACAGATGGCGGAAGCCGTAGTACTCGAAGAGAACCACCGAGCAACTGTCAGACTCCCCAACATACTAACTCCACACATGTAGGGTTAGCATTGATTGAAGACAGGTGCACCATCAAAGTGCAGTACGTCTTAGTGCACGGCGCCATCGTGCCCCCACATGGGTAATCAGAACTAAGTGCATTGCCCAAGGACACAACGCAGTTACCCCTGGCGGGGATCGAACCGTGAACCTTTCGGTTTAACCCTTTACCTAACTTGAAAAGCAGACGACACTTGCAAAAAAACTTCTTGAATAACTGATTTTTCATTTTTTGTCTCGAAAACATAGGTTATGACCCCTCGTTGGAACGAGCTCGACGAGCTCGTTCCAACAAGGGGTTATAACCTATGTTTTTGAGACAAAAAATGAAAATTAATTGGCGATTTTTGAGAATAGCGTTGGACGGTTCTTGCCGTTACGTTGAGTAAAGGGTTAAAGTCTAATTCCGTAACCACTGAGCCACCACGCTCCCAAATAAATACAGTAATAAACATTGCATTACCCACTACAGTAAATACAGTGAATCCCAAATTCAGGGTGTACTCACCCATCAATCTTGCTGATGTCATATGTCTGCAGTACAGATTTGGGCTCCTTTGGAGATGATGTAACTGCAATTAACACAAAAATGAATCATTTCATACAAAGCAAAATGGAAAAAAATACTAAGCAAACCATAAAGATCATTTATTAAAACAAGCATATCACACAGCAGACAAACGAAACGTTTTCTAGTAACTCTTTGAACACAGGAGGCCGCTTTACCGGCCCAGGAACATAAAACTTCATAATTTCATTAAACCCCTTCACTCTGATGTCAAAATATTAAAATTTCAGGAAGCTGTTTTTTCCCATAACGCAACTAGAAATTTAACCAATTCAATCTCGTTTGACAGAGCTCAGTGAGCTCTGTCAAACGAGATTGAATTGGTTAAATTTCTAGTTGCATTATGGGAAATTTTTTCTGCCTGAAATTTAGATATTTTGACATCAATGTGCAGGGAGTTAAGTAAGATGGCTGCCAAGTGGAGGTGTGGGGGCAGACCACTCAATATTTTCAACACGTGGCCCCCAAGGCTGCATGTTGAAAATATTAATTGGTCTACCCCCAAATAATGTATATGGACTCCATGTTGCTGCCATTGAACTGACCCGGACGATACCACCAGAGTTCAAAGGGCTAATACACCAATGCTTCTTTTGGAATCAGTTTTCAAAATTTTCTCCCATCGGGCTAAACTATGGTCGTATCGGTGCGTTGAGTATCCCCCGTCACGCGCACGTTCTGTTCCCGCGTCCAGGGACGTGGCGGACAGGGGAGGGGTGTCACCCCTCCAATCCTGCGAAAAATTTCCTATAGTTGGAAATCCGGAGAGCAAGTCATGAGTAGCTGGAAATTCCATCTATCTGGATTTTAGAGCTTCTTTGGTGATGCTGATGTCTCCTTTACTTCCCAAAATTCAAACTCAGTTTCAAATCGGCAAAAATTCTGTTACTGTTTACAACTATAATGTACGAAATATCGAGCTTCTTAAGTGTGCATCATGCCAATCGGTACGGGATTTGTATAGTACGTTTACTTATCGTAATAAAAAAATCCTCGAAATGCACTTCAAGAAAATCACATCGTGTAAAATCGTTATCCGGAGTTTATTCCATCATTCACAGGTACAAAATGACGAAACATCGAAAATTGATCATTTATGCCCAAGATCTGATATAATGTTAGGACAGTTTCAACTGCTCGAAGTTCTCAGCTTGAGCTTTTGTCTAGCACATATTTAATTCCCAGAAGAATACCAAATAAAATAATAATAACCTGATAATTCTACCATAAATGTGTAGGCATTTCAGTTACTAGAATCAATTTTATGCTCCCTTTCATGGCTTCATTTTCAAAATCTTTCTTGGTAGTGAATTTCCAATTGGGGAGGGACCAGGAGGAGGGTTCCCCTCCCCCCAGTTGAAAATTCACTCCCCTACACCCCAAACGGAAGTCTCCAGCCACGTCCCTTCTCGCGACCTTTAGCTGCCACTGATTGAAATTTCAAGACTATAGTCTTCTGCGGTATTTCAGAAGTTCAAAATATGAATTACTACATTCTGCTTTCAACTCAACCAGATACGACGTTTCTTTTTGCAGGAACAAATTTAACAGCCCAGCAATGAATGCGAATTCATAAACTTACCAAGCTTTTACAGCAAGTTCGAAAAATATTAGTTCCAAAACGCTATGGAAAACGCTACGAGAAAACAAACAAAAACGTATAACAACAACAACAACAACAACAACAACAACAACAACAAAAGAATATTGATCTTTTTCCTTGGCATGCCTACACTGAACGCGAAGTATAATTCAACCATTTTATCATAAATAGCATCTGACCCATGCCACCTCCCATGCTAATTCCAGTCCCACTAGTCTCTACCACTGTTGAAAACAAAGTTTCCAAACAATTTTGACGATGAGCTGTTGCTAGTGACTAGTTCTGTGCAGTGTTTAGTGCTAGTAAGCCTCGTACCCGTTCCTGGGTAATATTCCAACTACATCATCAAGGCATGCCTTCTAGGAAGGCATGTCTTGATGTTGTAGCTGGAATATTTTATCAGTCGGGACTTGAGCCGTTGAGCCGTCACAGTCGGAGCAATAGGTTTACAGCCCTCAGCCCCCACCCCCTATCAGTAACCTTCAAGACGCCCAGAATTCGATTCGAGATTCGATTCGATTTCGAATAATCGACCGATTTGATTCGAGATTCGATTCGAATCTAAAATGTGTGGTTCGAAAGGCCCTAGGTTCGAGTATCCATCTCATGGTTTGTATTGTATGGATATAGTTACCATTTAATGGTGTATGGTATGGCTACTTCAGATCGTTTTTGAAAAATTATTTGAGAAAAAAATTCTTTAAAATTCAAATTCTTCCGACATACTTAAGTAGTAAATTTTATAAAGCAAAAAATGTCTTCCATCGTAACTGTCACCCCCTTCCAAACACAACGTGTTGACCACCGCGGCTTCCGGCCCGACTTAACTGTTGCTAAGAGTCCATTTTTGCAGAAAGGTAATCATGGAGTAACCACTAAAGTGTTTTATTGCAATCGGATCTGAAGTTGCGGATTTCCTTCTATTCTCCACATTTTCAAATGTGAAACTTGTCGCTGAATTGACATAGGTAACATCAAACGCCGTCAACCATAACAGACACAACGAAATAAAAAATTTCTGAAGAAAAACAAATTCGTTTTCGTGAGTGATGCTATCTCCACATCCTTGTTTTGACACATTTGTGGCCACCTCTCAAACTTGCTCGCATTGCCTGAATATGAAGCTTTTCAGTACTGGCGAGCTGATAGCAGATACATTTTGTGGTTTACAATTTTTAATTAATAACGCATTTGATGCTTTACACATGCTAGTTTTTCAAACAATCTTTTGAATTCAAATGAAATTCATGACGTTGAAATTGAAATCTTCATTTGCAGTATAATTATTGTACAAAAATAACATTAAACTAATATGTGTACTGCGGGAAACAGCATAGCCCTATTGGCTGTCTTCCTGCTATTCCCCATAAAAATAGAGAGAAAAAAAAATATAGAAAAAAACGGTCAAGACAGCAGAGTTTCAAGCCATTCAGTGATTCAGTGAACCATTCAATAATGAAATATTCAGATGAGAATGATGAGAAGTGATAAGATACCAGAATGGAAGAGATACGACAAATCTTGATATTTCAGGCGAGACTCAGTCAACTGCATGTCCCGACTATCAGGGCTCAAGGAACACTGTCAGGCAAAACATGAACTTGAGTGAGGTTCCAAAGCGAAATATTCAGATCAGGACGATGAAATATGTTAAGATACCAGAAAGGGGTGATTTGACAAATCTTAATATTTTTGGCGGGATTCAATCAAGTACATGTCCTGTCCATCAGGGCTCAAGGAGCCCTGACGTTTGTCGATTTGTGGCACCGGCTGGGCTGAGTTACAGAATAGGTCAAACAATCTTTTTACCTCCAGCTTCACGCCAGAGCGTCACACCCTGTGTCCTCCTGTTTGTCAAGAGTGGTTGTTTTTGAGACCAAGGTAAGTAATTTTATCACACTTCACAAAACATGCAGTTTCAAATAGTGTATTGACGTTGGTCGTTGAATAATGAATTTAACCCTATACCTAACATGAAAAGCAGACGACACTTGCAAAACAAAATTCTTGAATAACCAATTTTTTCATTTTTTGTCTCAAAAACATAGGTTATGATCCCTCATTGGAACGAGCTCAACGAGCTCGTTCCAAAGAGGGGTAATAACCTATGTTTTTGAGACAAAAAATGAAAAAAATAATGAAAATTAATTGGCGATTTTTGTGAATAGCGCTGGCTCGTTCCAAAGAAGGGTCATAACCTATGTTTTTGAGACAAAAAATGAAAAAAATAATGAAAATTAATTGGCGATTTTTGTGAATAGCGCTGGCTCGTTCCAAAGAGGGGTCATAACCTATGTTTTTGAGACAAAAAATGAAAAAAATAATGAAAATTAATTGGCGATTTTTGTGAATAGCGCTGGTCGGCTTTTTCCTTTAGGTGAAGGGTTAATAGCGTGAAATGAAAAATACCGATCAGAAGTCGAATAGGCGGTGAGATTACAAGATGAGGCGAAGGTGACAAAACAGGCTCACTTATCGAAGGTTTCGAAAATTTATAAACATCAAAGCGGCGTTTTAAATCAATAAGATATGTATAGAAACGTTGTTTCAGTTGGTGTACTTCCTTCTGTGTCCATTGGCGATGTCTCGTTGCAGCATCAATTTAGTCACAACTTCGTTAATTAAATGAAATTATTTTAGGATACAAATGGGAAAACACACAAAAAACTGTTACACTGGGCAATGAAAAATGTTCAGTAATCGCCACAAATTTTCAAGCTCGTCCCAATTGCATATTAGAAACCACATAACTTTGAAAACACCACAACCACGACCAATGAATTGAAGTTTTTATCTCACCAATTACATCCGTCTCAATTCCTGCCAGATTCATCAATGGCTGAACGTGTTTGCGGAAGACATGTTTGGCTTTCTTTCTTCCACTGTTTGGATTGATAAACACGAGTATTCTTTTTGGGCGGTTCTCTGTAATTATATGAAAATATTAATCGTTAGCCTTCGTCTATTGAACACATGATTCAATAACCCTTTGAACTCGTAAGACCGGTATTTCGGTCCAAGGCATAATTTCGTCCCATTTTTGTCTATTATAAGAGGTCTATACACGGGGCATTGTTTATAAAATAATAACTGCAGTTTGCAGCCAGGCGGATGCAGACCGCAGTTATTAATTTATCCTCCCTGTATATTGATATTGGACTGACCCATCTCACTGTAAGTGTACACAAAGGCGATACCATTCCAGGAAACGAGGGTTCGAAGAGTTAACGATTCACCTAAATTTAATTTTTCATAAAATAATTATGATGATCGAAGTTACAGTAGTACTTTGGCATTGGTTTCTAGTGAAGCGTCGGCTGCCCGTGTAGGCAGTCATGACTTCTATTGACTTCACTGGACACCACTGCAAAGTTTTACCTTATTATGAGGGAGCCAAATATATAGAATTCCCCAGGCCTTTAAGGACACTTTCAAAATCTATGATGAGAGTCAAATGAACATTTTGCGAGAATCAAAGTGTATTCTCATTGTATTACTCGCGAGAATCATTTGCAAGAATCGATTCTGATTCTCGCATGAATTTTAACCCTTTCAACCCGGTTTGCATAAATGTTTTCGTGAAGAAAAAATTTGTAGCGGACGAGCAGACGACATAAAGAGCCAAAAAATCCGAAAGAGGCTCTGTACTAATTTAATTCAACAGCTCGACAGAGCTGTTGGATTAAATTATTACTGAACCTCCCAACAAACCAGGATGGTTTCGCCCATTTCGCCATTGACAGTATTGACTGAAATGATATCTCACGAGGCGCTGGTGTTGAAAGGGTTAAGCCTGGCTTTATAATAGGCAGACAAGATTAGACTTGAAACCATTGAGAAAATGAATAGTTATTGTGATGTAATAAAAATATTTTTTCAGTCAGTTCAGAATTAAACAAATCTAATTATGCAAAATGGAATTTATTTATTTATATTAATTTATTGGCGTTTATTGCTCAATGGTTTTACGGGTGGTGGAAGCCGGAGTACCCGGAGAGAACCACCGAACAATGGCGAGCAACTGTCAGACTCTCCAACGTACTAACTCCATACAAGCAGGGTTAGCATTGGCTGAAGACAGGTGCACCATCGACGTGCAGTACGCCATTGTACACAACGCCACCGTGCCCCCACTTGGGCAATGGAGTAAAGTGTCTTGCCCAAGGACACAACGCGGTTGCCGCAGGTGGGATTTGAACCGAGGACCTCTTGGCTTGCAGTCTGCACCTCTACCAACTGAGCCAACCCCCCACCCCCAAAAGGGGGGAGGGGGAATTAAATGCAGACGTGTATGTCCAACACAGATGAAAGCTTCCAACTAGAAGGCCGTTATCAAAAAGTAATGTAACTACAGCTAAGAAGTAAATCTGGCCTCTAGATTTAAAAGTGGCCTCAAAGGCTGACTTTTATTTTTATACGCTCGGGTGGTCCCTGTTTACGAAAAATAACATTTCAGAAAAACAGAAAGAAAATAAATAAAAAATAAAAAACTATATTAGGTTAAAAAAAAGTGTCTTGATTCTCAGACAATCTCTCATTGAATTTGAACCCCCTCATTGGATATTTTGATTGCCTTTCAGTGTCTTCCAATATTAGTATAAACTCAGGGAGTCCCGAATCGTTTTAAATTTTTTGATTGATGCATATTTATTTAGTTGCGTCTCCAGTATGTTTGCATTGTTACTATTGATGGGAGAGTGCCTTTATATTTCTGTGAAAATTAAAAATCCCCCCCCCCCCCCTCACTGATTTGATAAAAAAAAAGTTGCCTGAGAATCATTTAATTTATTTTGTGCAACCTGAACATTCTTACGTGGTATTTGTCTCCGTATCTCTTCATGGACGACACTAGTCGTAGTGGGGTCACTGTCCAACAAAATGTTTTTTAACGAGAGTTTCCGATTCGATTTGAACACAGCATACGTTATTCGTAAAGTTGATGTTAGTGGTCGCTCAGTGTCCAATTTGATCCACAAAATATCACTAATGGAAATTACTTGTCTTTCTGAAATTAAAAAAAAGAATGATTAGATTTTCCATAAATTTGGTACTTATTATTGTTATCTCCTCTTTGTCTTACCTCTGTCCATACAGGGACGTGGCTAGATTTTTGCGATTGGAGGTGTAGGGTAGTGAATTTCCAACTATGGGGAGGGACCGGGGGGAACGCCCTCCCGGTCCCTCCCCTAGCTGGAAATTTACTACCGACAAAAATTTTGAAAATGAAGCCATGAAAGGGGGCATAAAATTGGTTCTGGTAACTGAAAGGCCGACACATTTATGATAGAATTATCAGGTTGTTATTATTATTTGGTATTATTCTGGGAATTGAATATGTGCTAAACAAATGCTCAAGCTGAGAACTTTGAGCAATTCACACTCGCCTCACATTGAATGAGATCTTATGCAGGAATGATCAGTTTTCGATGTTTCATCATTTTGTAACTGTGAATGATGGAATTAACTCAGGAAAACAATTTTACATGATGCGATTTTCTTGAAGTGCATTTTGAGGATTTTTTTTATTACGATAAGTAAACGTACTACAGAAATCTCGTACCGATTAACATGATGCATACTTGTGAAGGTCGATTTTGCGTACACTGTAGTTGTAAATAGTAACAGTTTTAATTTTTGCCGAGTTGGAGTTTTGAGAAGTAAATGAGACATCAGAATCACCAAAGAATCTCTAAAATCCAGATAGATGGAATTTCCAGCTACTCATGACGTGCCCTCCGATTTTCCAACTAAAGGAATTTTGGCCAGGATTGGGGGGGGGGTGCAGTGTGACACCCCCCCCCCCCCCCCGTCGCCACGTCCCTAACATGGACATCTATAAATTATCTGTTGACAGCAGTAACTATAAGAAGCAGTAAGTGCTACACCGAATGAGCTGATACAAGACATCATAGTAAAGGACTCCCCAAGACGAGAATCATGGAGGATTTTAACCGGAATTTGCGGGAAATGATCAGAGAAAGGGGGTCTTGGGTGGCCTACGTGTTAATGAGAAGCCAGCGTTTGATAAGTATCTGCGTGGCACCTTTGCGGCCACTGCTGTTCAAAGTGAGGCCTAGGCGCTGAACACTCCAGTGGAGCTTGGAGAAGATTCGGAAAGAGGGTGACAAGGAATGCCAGGTATGTAATTTGGGAGAAATGAATACCGTGGAGCACTTTCTCTTAAACCAGTCTGACAGAATAGAATTCACTAAGAGTAAAGAAGAGGGTTAGTGTACTGATAAGTGTAATAGGAAGAAAAAGGTTCGGGAAAGCATTAAACAGTTCGTTTCTCGGTTTTGGGGGGAGGGATCAACATTTGGAAGCGCAGGGGTAATCGAGACCTTTTCATATGAGAATCGCTACAAACCAGCAGATAAGGATGGGTGGTTTTGGCATCTTGAGTTCGGTATCGGCTTCGGTATTTTGGAGGGGTATGTCACGGTATCGCTTCGTATTCGGTATATGACTTGAAATGAGATTTCATAATAGTACCAAAGAGGGATTCACATCAGGAAAACTTGGAAAATACAGTATAAGCTGTTCCTGTATCATTCATCCGTAGCGCCACAAATGCCACTGCCAGTGGGCTCCACATGGGCATTCTTTTGCCAACATTAATCATATCTACTTTATTTTTGTGTCTTGTTCCAAACACACCTTGACCTTCAAAGGCGTATTTCAGGCGTTAGCGATCCCAGAACATGTGCCATTAACGTGCCACCATTAGGAGGTCCAGCTGACAATAGATAAATCACCTGAGCAGTGATTTCTTGTCAAGTCTTGGCCGCCTGTTAAGAAATCACTGCCAAGTAACTGGACACGTACAGGTCGTAGTCTAGTGGGAATTCATGACAATTTCTGAGGTGCTTACGAGTTAAGAAAACTGAAAAGTAAATCAGTCACTTCTTTCATGAAAGTTGGAAACGAATGTAAAAAAATCTGAAAATTCAGAAAGTTTCGATATTCAATGATGGCCATTGATGGGTTCGGTTTGGGTTTTCGGCATCCTCATAATTAGGGTTTAATCCCGGGATGTGGAATTCCCGGCTTCCCGGTTCCGAAAGCCGGCCCTGATACCCGGGAAATCTACCGCACGAAACCGAAAATGAAGCGTGGCACTGTTTGTGTACTGAACTGAAATTTTCTGAATTGAAACTTTGTAGGATTTCGTCAGCCCTTGCACGTCTGAAACTTTTACAGTCCTGATTCCTGACGGGCCCTTTTCAAGAAACCACTAGTTTTCATCCTGTCCTGGAGGATTCCACTGCCCCTCCCCCTTCCTTCAACAGCAAGATCTTCATCCGCTTCGAAGTTCAAACTCGTCTTCATTTTCAGAATCTGTAGTATCACTATTCACTACCTTCTCCAACATCAACACCCTCTTCACTGCCGTCACCAGTCTCCACTGCTTAAAGCAGAGGAGACTGGTGACGGCAGTGAAGAGGATGTTGATGTTGGAGAAGGCAGAGGTGATAAAAAAAATAAAGACGAGATTAAAGCGGGTTTGGGTTTCAATACTTAGCTTAGGAAAAGAACTTTTCCGTTTGGAGAGAGGAGATTGCCAATGAATAAATTATGCTCATTATTATTAAATAAATGCGTCATGTTACCCTCATAAATTTGCTTGATATTTCCTGGGAAATTTCCCGGTTCTGAGAGTAATTTCATTCGCGTTCCCGATTCCTAGAAATCCAGGGTACATATTAAACCCTAAGCCCTACTCATAATATCGGTATCGGTTCGGTTTTCCGGTATATTGCCTAACTCGACCAGCAGATAACAAAGAGTTGTTATTTTTATTATTGCAATACCTGGCATTAGATAAGGTTTGGGTACATAGGGTACTTTACTATTTAGCTCATCAAAGTTACCGTCTACTCGAGACAAAAAAGAACATTTTGTCCTTCTGTTTATCTTTGATTATCGGGATATTATAAAATCTATAAAAATATTGCACATATTCAACCCGACTGTCAGCTTGTGTCTGCGATTACAAGAAAGTGGTGCGTTATTTTTAGGATGAGTAGCCACTGAAGCGTTTTCACGTAGATGCTGAATTATCAATACATTTTTAGAAGCCTAAAGGCGTATTTCCAATTTTTTTTCTTTTGCTGATGTGGCGGCGCTACGGGTGAGGATGGGGTTGAGCATATGGGCATTACATTTGCCCCTAAAGTCGACTTTGACTCCCATCTGCCCCCTTCCACCCCCACACAAATCCGCATTCCACACGTCCTTACATGTGCACGGTATCAAATGAGGACCATTATACTAGTTGACCTACAACACAGAGAGGATACAAACCACAACTCTGGTAGAGTACCGTATACAACGGGGGACTTAAATCCACGACCCTTGGTTATTTTTTTTCTGTTCCCCGCGCCTTCGGTCGTTGATTTCAGTTCCCCGTACTCCATTCTTGCTGTGTCTTGTCTTAAAGCACTACGCCTAGGCATACTCCTGTAATTCCGTATCATCATGACGGTAGATTGTACCAAAGCATGCTGCTATCAAGCGTCTGCAAGGTCTTATTTATAGCGAATGTAGGGAAATTTGAAAATACAGATGGTTTCGGTATTCAATGATTGGTTCGATTCGGTTTTTCGGTATATTGCCCATCTCAAGAATGGGTTTAGAGGGATATCACGCTTTTTATTACACGCCAAACGATAGATTATCGAAAAAATTGTGGAAAGATAGAAATAGTATCCCCCTCTTTCAAAGCATTACTTCAATGTGAATACGAGTCAAATTATCACTGCAAATGATCAGTTTCTTCTAAAAACCTAAAATGAAAAGGAACTCTAGTGTTTTTGAGTGGATACCGATCGTTTCCAGCAATAATTCAACACGTATTCACTGAATTGATGCAAGAAACCCGCCAGCTGAATCAGGTCGCAAGACGCTACCTGTTCCGAGTATCGATCAAATCACTTCCGCGCATCAATGCGCATCAGCTGTTTACTTTTATGCATCAATTCAAGGTTGAAACGAGTGGAATTATCGATAGGAATGATCAGATTCTTTTCAAAAGCGTATAATAAAGAGAAAATCTAGTGTTTTTGACCGCGAAAAATAAACATTTGTCTCGGTCACTCATGAGATAATTTCGGTATCCACTCAAAAACTCTAGATATCCTCTCTTTATTTCGGTATCATCTGATCTTTACAACATGAATTGAATCATATCATAAATCTTTCTTCCAAACTTATTTTGTTGGTGTCGTGTCCCGATTATTTGAGTTTTGTTTTTCTTTATTTTCTTTCACCATCAATCGTCTTCAGCCTTTGTTGACATCCCGATGGAGGGAGTTGATGCAGATTTCTAGAGCTACAGATAATTTGAGTGCAGGTGTTAAGCATATTGATTTTCTGCAAGATGACACTGATCGTATTTTTAGTTTGTTTAAGTACGCAATAAATTAAATGAAAAAACCCTGTGATGATAATCTGTACAGTATCGATCGAAAAATGTTATCCCTCCCAAGACTGAAAAAACGTTCAGAACTAGACATAATGTCTCATTTTAGTGCCTTTTAGACTCACCTTTCGTTTATTATACACACTGTAGAGGTTCTGCCTAACACTATTACACTCTAAAGCTAGACATGATGGCTCATTTTAGTACCTTTTATAAGAATGACCTTGGTTTTTTTATACGCATTGTAGAGACTTTGCCCAACATGATTGCACTCTAAACATTAACCCAAATCAACTGGAGTCAGAGACCCTCCTCCCCACAATATCTGTCCAAAAATCCAGATAGTTGGAAATTTTTCAGGCAACTGTTCCAACAGTTGGAAATTCGAAGCATTGTTGTAACGGAGGTTTCTTCTGAATGTGATATTACACTTCCGTGAAAATTCCAACTGCCGACTCCCACAGACAGAATTCTGACCGAACAACCCAAGATTTTCGGACTACTCAACGGCCCCGAGGTTAATTCCACAACCGTGGTCATGTTACGTGCTTTGTTCTCTTCTATGTCTAACCTTAAACTTTCATGTCGTAACAAGCATTTTGCAAACCGTTTCTTGAATTATATTGGAAATTGCAGAAATACAAACAAGACGGTCAATTTGGTGCTCATAATAGTCAAAAGCAGTTGATTTATGAGGCCAGTATACAAGGCACATTATCATGATTATGAGACCTACATGCAGTGCACTCACTGACTGCAGTTTGTATTAGGACTCAAAATGTGCCCCTCGTGTGAGGAAGTGTCCTGGAATTTTTAAAGTTACTACCAAAATTGTGCAGAGTTTTCTCATGAAAGACAGATATAGCCAGACAGAAAATTTTGATTTATATTTGGTATTGTTGAATTAATATCTCACACATATTGCGATATATAATAATAACAATTGGTTTTCTAGAGGGTAAAACAACAAATAGTGCTGTAAAACGCTTGACAGAAATAAATTGACTTTTCTGAAATAAAGAGTTAGCTAACTCATTACTGATACAGGGGAGTAACCAGCAACTTTTTAGGGGGTCGCCCACAATGCAACTCAAGGATGAGAAGGTCTGGCAACTAAAAAGACTGAAATCCTGGCCAGAGGCCAAGCCTTGGTCAAAGGTCAAGTTGGAGAAGATTATGGGAGGGGGGGGGGTGACCCCCTCCCATAATCTCCTCCAACTTGACCTTTGGCCATCGGTGGTGGTCCGGTGGGGGGTGCTCTCTCAGAAAAAATTCTTCAGTATTTAATATCAGCTGTGATCAAAAAGATTTCATGCTGAGTGAAAGTGAATCAAATTCAATGTAGGCATGTATTAGATTAGATTGTTGCAGAGAATATCGGCCGCGGACCTTTGGGATTCGGAGTGTGGAGGTTGATACTGGATAACAATTTTTTTTGAATAACTGAAAAATTTCATTTTGTGCCTTCAAAAAGTACCTTCTGACCCTTCATTTGGGACGAGCTCAACGAGTTCGTCGCGTTGAAGGGCCACAGGCTATGTTGTGTGGTAAACAAATGGACTACATTTGGGTTAAAAATCAAACCAAATCAACTGGGTCGAGTGAATATGAACCCAGCTGGGTTCATATTCACTCAACTGGAGGGTAAAACCACAAATAGTGCTCTAAAACGCTTGACAGAAAATATATATAAATTCACTTTTCTGAAATAAAGAGTTAGCTAACTCATTACTGATACAGGGGTGTAGCCAGCAATGTTTTAGGGGGGGGGGGGAGGGGGTCGCCCACAATGTAACTCAAGGATGAGAAGGTCTGGCAACTAAAAGGGCTGAAATCTTGGCCAGAGGCCAAGCCTTGGTCAAAGGTCAAGTTGGAGAAGATTATGGGAGGGGTGTAGTCCGATGTAAGGGGGGGGGGGGTGCTCTATCGGAAAAATTCTTCAGTATTAAATATCAGCAGTGATCATAGATTTCATGCTGAGTGAAAATGAATCAAATTCAATGTAGGCATGTATTAGATTGTTGCGGAGAATATCGGCCGCGGACGTTTGGGATTCGGAGCATAGAGGTTGATACTGGATAAAAACATTTCTTGAATAACTGAAAAATATCATTTTTTGCCTTCAAAAAAGTACCTTATGATCCTTCATTTTGGACGAGCTCAACGAGTTCGTCCCGTTGAAGGGCCACAGGCTATGTTGTGTGGTAAAAAAATGGACTATACTCTAAAATCAGTCGGGTTAAAAATCAACCCAAATTAACTGGGTCCAGTGAATATTATACAGTTGTTGCTACATCGCTACAAACACTGTTACCGCCACAAGTCAGTTACGTTTCTACTCAGAGCTGGCACAAACTTATGGCTGAAGAATATTCGAAAATATTCGAATTTCCGATTTCGAATCGAATCGAATATTGACTTTCGAATAGAATTTCGAATTTTCGCAGGAGCCTAATCCTGCTTCACCGGGACGGTCATGGTTCGACGCGATTTGAGAAATTGTGACAAATGAAGCCCACAACCCACAAAATATTTGCATTTTGGAGCTTAATTGTGGCTCCTGGATAAGAGTATACTAATGACCAGAGATTATGAAATAAAATATCGAAAGTCAGCTGTTGAGTTGACATGTAAATACCGTTCACAAAGTAATGCATGGCAATCCGACTGGAGGTGACCCTGGCTGTCCAAAGTGTTCTTAAACCCAAATAAAAGAAATAAATAACACATGCCAACCATGTATGTACAAGAATTTAAGATATATTCATTGAGTGAAAACATTACAATCAATGCCATGTTGCCAAAAAATTTATTTTATTATATATTTTATAAATAACCACATTTCTATTAGCTGGATATTATGCACTTGACAGGCACTCAAAATTCCATGTACATCGGTTTTCCAACGAATATCAACTTTCTAAATATAGCTTTTGGAAATCTTATCTCTAGTTCTATTTCAATCGATAACATTGTTTATTTTTATGTTATTCTGCAGATGATAAATATTTTATTGTTAAATAAAAGTATTTCTGGTTGATATAATTGAACTTTTAATTGACAAATAGAAGCCTGTTTTTTAGGATGGTTTATATAATAAAACAGTTATGGGCTTTTGTGGAGGTAAATATGATGTGATATGAACCTTAAAAAACTTTTATTGACCTTGGCTAACGCCTCGGTCAATATAAGTTTTTTAGGTTCATATCACATCATATTCACCACCACAAAAGCCCATAATTGTATTATGTAACAAAGTTCGTACTTAGCTTTAGCGATTATGACAGAGGAGCGACACCCGCATACCCCCCCCCCCCATACCCACCCCCCGCCCCCCCAATGCTTTTTCCAGTTGAGATATTTTCGTGAGGATTGGAGTCGAAGATATCAATTATCTCTTGCTGGTAATCATGTACTTTCTCAAAAGACTAGATCTGACACGCACATTTGTGTCACATGCACACTCAGTTGGTCATACAAATTGAGGTCTGCAATTCCTGATTCCGGCTGTTAGGGGGTGGGGTGGGGAGGGGGGCGTGAACAATTTGGAGCCTCGGTACGGTACGGTGTTAGTTAAATGTGAAGGTGAGACACGACTACAACATGTGCATTTTATTTATTCATGAATATATTTCCAAGAAGACTTGTGTTTTTAACTAAAATTCCGACGGACTAATATTCCAACCACGGGTTCTGGGCACAAGCTGTGAAATCGAAAAGAATGATATCTGACAGCATTTTTGGATCGATGCTGACGTGCCCCCATATTGGTATATAAATATTAACAAGGTACACAACTCGCTTTTCGAAAACGATAGCTCTCATCTTCATTATTCCCCCTCAAATTTGATTCACTCAGCATATCCAGCAGTGCACGGTATCAGTGGAAAGGGAAACAAATAAGCTTTACAATGGTGTATTACATGACCGTTGAGTGTTCTTGGGTTGTTCATTATAACTGGGAGAAGTCGCAGAAAAGGCAGAAAAACACTTAATCAGACAACTTGCTGTTCAGTGGAAAGCTGGTTACGGGCGACAATTCTCCGATTTATTATAAAAACTCGAAGTCCCATTTTCTATGGAGGACAGATTCGAATATTAACCGTACCTTTATCAATTCTTAATCTTGAATCCACATTTATTTAATGCTCAGGCATCAATTCACGCTGAAAAATTAAGTCATATTCCCCTGTCGGTCGGCAAAACGAAATATCAAAATGATATTTAGAAATCGATATTTCATCGTAGGTTCGGATGACGAATCACATGTACTTTAAACGAGTCAGCACATCAGTAATGAATTCCAGAGTCCCAAATACAAACGAATTCGAATAATTGATAGTGACAGTGACTAAATCAATTCATTAAATCAGCGGTTTCAAAGTTTGACTTTCTCATTCACCTTCCAGCGAAAAGCCGATATCACTTTCAAATTTCTTCAGTTCAACTTCACACGTCTTCAGTGCATTGAGTTCAAAAAAAATAAAATGACGTGTCTTGTTATTGAAAATAAGAAAGTGGTGTTTTTTGTTATTGTTCTATTTCTTCGAAACACATTGCGATTATTTCAATTCGCCAGCCTTGGTAAATCGTAAAGTTAGGGGAGAAATAAGACGGGACTACTTTTTGTGCGGATATTCACACATTCCAATGGTTGGAGTTTGGTTGTTGTAATTTTTGTATGGACGCCGGTTCGGCACATAAATTTTGCGCCTTAATGGCAAATAAAGGCCACAAATTGGAGAGTTTGTAGTCGTAGAGCATTAAATAAAAAGAAAATTCACGAAAATTTGATGAATACCGAAAATATCTTGTGAGTGGCTACAAAGAAATATGAGGATCTTCACGAGCGTCGCTCGTGAAGATCCTCATATTTCTTTGTAGCCACTCACGAGATATTTTCGGTATTCATCAAATTTTCGTGAATATCCTCTATTTATTCATTTCTGGTGTTTACATTTACCGTTTATACATTTTTACCCTTCATTTAAAAACTCATCAAGCTGTCGGCAACCATCGAAACGACAGGATTCTCACAAAAACATCCACACTCTCCCATTGGCTACTATTCATGCCGAGAAAATCATACGTGAAAAGAAGCCAATGGGGAAATAGGAAGAATGTGCCGAGTACCTGAGTCACAGTCGAGATAAACAGGTTTTCTCCACCAAACGGCCATCTTCGCTGCGCGTCTGATTTTTATCTCGTTAACATCATTGCGGTAAAAAATACATAAATTGGGCAATTATGTCTGCACGCTTATTGATTAATAGTCTTATATATATATGAGTGCTTCATATGGAGAGAGACTGAGCTATACTGGATGCCCTTCATGTTATTTGTTAGATGTCCTGCAGGTCCCCGAACTGTACAGATGGGGTGCCCCACCTGGAAGTTACCCGAGAATGTTTTGATTAGATTAGATTAGATTTTAATGACAATTTACACCCACGAGGGGCCGATGCAGCAAATTTTAAACCCTCGTGTCCAATATTCACTAATGTATGCAGGAGGGGTGATGGGGGCTCTCGTATCTACACGGTATATCGATAAAACGATACATACCGGTATTATTTATTTCTTTATTGGCGTTTAAGGTCATACACTTATACGCAATGGCTAACGATGACCGTGACAGTTTTACGGGTGGAGGAAGCCGGAGTACCCGGAGAGAACCACCGAGCAACGACGAACAGCTGCCAGCTCCCCAACATCGTAACTCCGCACTGCAGCACAGGGTCAGATTGGTTGAAGACATGCGTACATCGACGTGCAGTATACGCCTCAGTACACGGCGCCACCGTGCCCCATGTGGGTAATCGGGGTTAAGTGCCTTGCCCAAGGATATGACGCGGCAGTCCGAATTGATCGCTCAGACGGTCACCCATCCAATGATTAACCGGGCTCGACGTTGCTTAACTTTGGTGATCTGACGAGAACCGGTTACCACATACCGGTATTCAAACCAGTATCAATTGAATACCGTACACGTGTAATTGCAAAAATATTAGTTTATCGTCATTATTTATTTAACCACAATTTAATTTTCAAGATATCTTGAGTTTTTTAACTGTAGTCCCAAACGAATAATATCATCTCTCTGCCTAACGAATCGGCCGCATCCGCTCGGGTGATACACAAATGGTACAGTGAACAAATATTATTATTGAAAAAATTTCAACAAAACCATATCATCTGATCCCTCAATGGAACGAGCTATGAGAGGGTCACTTGATATGACTTTGTAGAAATTTTTTGAAAAATTCGATAAACTAATCTTTAAAAAATTTTTTTTTTGATATCGTGTGTGCGGGGAAAATTGCTATCCAAACTGTATCGTCAAGGCAAGGTGATTTGTTCCGATCATGATGGCCCAAGTACGTATGTTCAGATATCTGAACAGTTTTTCGATGTACCGATGTACCGCGGTATTTTTTTGAACACCGACACCGGTATTCAGTTTCGAACACCGTGCAGCCCTATACTCGTATCCATACTTTACGCATTTGTACACGTACCCGGATTGGAAAAAAACCTGGCATTAATTTTCAGTAAATTATTACGTTAGGATGACAAATATATAACATGACATGTGCATCACAATCTTTTAGCCAAACTATCAATAATTTTCCTCCCATTGAGGTAATAAAAAAACCCCAACACGAAGCCTGATTAAGCATGATTTTTCAACGAGCTCTGAAGGGCCGGAAATTATTCAAACAAATGCGTTTAGAGCCCGCTACCCCCTCCCCCCCCCCCATACACACCTCCCGTCTTCGGATCAGCTGCCCCTGTATATACGCCTCTGTGCCTCGAGTTAATTGTGGGTTCCCATGCCTGGTAGGAAGCCACAAAAAAGCGCAAGAGCACACGGCGATATCACTGCCGTTCGTCCGCCCTCTGACTGCATATGAGTACCAGATTTGTACCACCGAACACAACACGCACGCTTGGTAGATGAATGGTGGCAGACAAATTGGCGACATCAGACGGGTGACACTGTACACATACCCTCCAGTCTCGATTATTGTGTTTACCTGTATTTATTGGTGTCATGGTATATTGCGCAACTTTAAGCACTGCGGCTAAAGCACAGCAGCAGTCCAGCACTCATTATTAATCTGCTTAACGCTAATGCATTCGTTAATAACTTCCGTTGTGCCATATTACAGGGATTTTAGAATGCAAAAAAATAATAATTACGCTGGGATCTCAGTCTCCCATATTATAAGAAGGTTTGCTTGCTTGTTTGTTTATTGGGGTGAACGGCACTTTCAACAGCTAGGGTCACATTGCGTCTAACAATTTTACGGGAGGAGGAAAATGGAGTACCACCCACAACGGCGAACAACTGTCAGACTCTCCAGGTGTTGTGGGGAGGGGGACGAGGGCGCGGCACCCTGGTCCTCTCATCTGGTGATTTAATAGACCCCAAAACGAGCAGGAACACACATAGGCGGCAGGTGGTGGGGAAGTTGAAGGCTAAAGATAACTCCTCGGCATTTGATCTGTTCACGCTTCAACTAGGAAAAAAAATATTTTCAAATCCGGAAAAATGCAGTTATTTTATCATTGTAACAACAATTACATAAACTGGTACAGGCATTCAGAGAATATTTGAATTCAAATATAAACAAATTAGCCTGCGGAAATGAAAATCAAGCGATGTCAGAAGGCTCGCACAGCCTGGTACACATAAACAAGAATTACTTGCCTGCAGTATGGCTAATTGGCATACCAATAATATTGCAAAAGCGAACCGATATCAGTTCTTCCAGTCGATCTAGTACTAGCTGTCCGCGAGGCCCATCTCTGTCCCTGACATACCGTAGTTGATTCAGTCAGATTACTCCATTCCCTTTAGTCCGTATATGCCTAGACACATTCCCTCCACCAAGATTCGAGTGTGATCTTTGCCTACTAACTTTCCTCCAGCACAGCACATGTGGGGAGCGCGGTGGCTCAGTGGTTACGCCATTGGACTTCAAACCGAAAGGTTCACGGTTCGATCCCCGCTAGGGGTAACTGCGTTATGCCCTTGGGTAAGGCACTTCATTCCGATTTACCATGTGGGGGAACAGTGGCGATGTGTACTAAGAAGTACTGTATGTCGATGGTGCATTTGTCTTCAACCAATGCTACCAGTGCTTGTGTGGGGTTGGTACGTCAGGGAGTCTTACAATTGCTCGCCACTGCATAAATCAATAATCGCAGCACATGTGGCATATAGTCACGTGCTTAAAAGACCCGGATGTGTGTCAGGGCAAAGCCAGTCTAAAAGGGAGGAGGCCCCCTCCCCCTACTTTCAAGTTCTGATATATGTATATATTTCTTCTCTCTGTGTAGTAAGCACACATGTTTTAATTAGATAATTAGCCTTAGGCGATTCACAGTGGGATACTTCTTTGGCATATTACTAGTCAGAATAAGATGTCTTCCTGTTATCATCGACTGGCACTTATAAATTAATTCCAATCATCACGGCTATCAATTATATTTTTCTCGGGATACGCTTGATGGCTTATGCATTGGCGCGAGGTGATTTTATGTTCAGAAATGTCGCGTGCCATGTTTTGGCATCTTGACATATTATTATGTTACCATCACGAGACGAGATATAAAGTGTGGGGAACAAGCTATTTCAGTAAGACTTGGGTTCCGACCGTTTAGGAGTGAGTCGTGGGTTCGGCCGAATAGGAGACGCCATATAGGGTCTCGTACGAGTGGAATTGCTGGGCTATCCACAAAGCTCCATTGTACGCCGGTATTATCAGATTAGGTGGACATAAGAGGGCTACAAGCCCGAATTTAGAGAGTAGATTAAGACTCGGTGTTTTAAGCTCCAGTGACATTTTGAGAGTGTACTACAGCGCCAGTACAGGGCTATAGATAAAGTGAATTTGATGAAAAACTATTAACCCATGTGATAAATCTACCATGTTGCTCAAATTGTTAAATGTGTGGAATATGGAAATGAGTTTATTTTGAATGTAAATAAAAAAATCGTTGTTACTTTAATCATTATTTCCTTTCCGCAGCCTGAAGTGATTAGGAATCACACCTAACAAAGAACGAACCTATATTTCGAGTTCACTCGGCAGGGAAGAAAATCATAGTGCGGCCCCAACTCAGCTCTGTGAGCCGAGTTTGGCCAGTGCCCGGATTCCGACCCTCCTTGATAGCTCGTCCCCTATATTTTTAATGGCGAGGCCAAACAACCCCATGTCGCCCCTCCCACGTGGATGGAAGTTTTCTGACAATGTGCTTTTGTAATAGGCCGCAAATGCTGCAACTAATGCTACAACAACTGGCCTTATAACTAATATTGGCTGCCACTACTGTGATCTAATCCCATCTCTAGAGTGATGGATTCTACAACAGCTGCTGGTTTATACCTTTAGTACAGGCACTCGCTAAATCTTTACATTCTAACAGCTAGTGATGAGTGGTGTTGGAATTCAAATGGGTTTGGGGCGCTTCTTCTCTGAAGAGTACAGCCAGGGCCAGTTGAACGAATCCTCGGAATACTCTACCTGGCTAACGACACCAGAGTACTTTTTGCTACTGAAGATAGTCTGGAATGGGGCTTTGGGGTAATTTATGGTAGTTGTCGAGTCGTTTCCGGTAATTAGGTGTACTCGAATTAAATCGAACATACCTCCAAACACACACTCCACTTCACTCAAGTCCTTCCAGCGCCATACTAATCAGGTAACTGGTTCCACCATAGAAATCAGGATGGTGGCCTATATCTTACAAACTGGAAACATGCATTAATCTAAGAACATGCGCTGCGTATGGTAATGCCTTTCTGGGTAATAAAAAGTTGTTTCAAGTACCTGGAATCAATGGTGGAATCAAACAAATCAGCGAACTATACTTCTTTCCATACCTATTATGATGTTTGTCAACGCAATTCGTAACTTCAATGGGAAAGCGGGGTGGGTGTCTGAAAATGGCAATAGAAAAATTGCACAAGGTGGTGGGTGGGTGTAAAAAAGGACTAAACCGAAAAATGGGACGTGACGTCTGCAAATTTTTTTCTGCCCCCCCCCCCCCCATCGATTCAATGTTCATTATTTTTTCATTTTTTGTCTCAAAAATATAGTTTATGACCCCTCACTGGAACGAGCTCATTGAGCTCGTTCCAATGCGGTGCCCTAAGCTATGACTTGATGCAAAAAATGAAAAAAATTGGTTATTTAAGAATTTTGTTTGCAAATGTTGTCTGGCTTTCGTGTTAGGTAAAGGGTTAAGCAAAAATACATCTTCGTTTGAAACAGTTTAAGTTATGTATCAGATCCGAGAAGATGTGCGAGCGATGGATAAGTGCTTCGGGGAAAACAATTGTTTTTAAATAAAACAAAGCAAATTTCGTGAAACACGTGTCTTTTCTTGAAAACAGAGTTGTTGTAACAAAATATTTGGCAGCTGTGTCTGTGTGAGAATTAGAGGCTTTAGCTCATGGGTCAGTGTCTCAAAAGAATTTATTTATTTATTTATTTATTTATTTATTGGTGTTTAACGACACTTTCGACAGCCAGGGTCACCTCATGTCGGACAGTTTTACGGGTGGAGGAAGCCGGAGTGCCCGGAGAGAACCACCGAACAATGGCGAGCAACTGTCCGACTCCCCAACGTACTAACTCCACACAAGCAGGGTTAACATTGGTTGAAGACAAGTGCATCATCGACGTGCAGTATGCCTCAGTACACAACGCCACCGTGCCCCCACGTGGGCAATTGGGATTAAATGTCTTTCCCAAGGACACAACGCGGTTGCCACAGGTGGGATTCGAACAGAGGACCTCTCGACTTGCAGCCTGCATCTCTGCCTACTGAGCCACCGTGCTCCTGTCTCAAAAGAAATAATTACACGTTGTCCTCGGTGCTAACAAACTCTTTAACAGGGAGGACCAAATTCTCGGTTTCCTTTATTAATTCTTTACCTAACATGAAAAGCAGACGACACTTGCAAAAATAATTGTTGAATAACTATTTTTTTTTTCATTTTTTGTCTCAAAAACATAGGTTATGACCCCTCGTTGGAACGAGCTCGACGAGCTCGTTCCAACGAGGGGTCATAACCTATGTTTTTGAGACAAAAAATGAAAAAATAATGAAAATTAATTGGCGATTTTTGAGAATAGCGCTGGCCGGTTTTGGCCGTTACGTTAGGTAAAGGGTTAATTCTTTATTGACAGCTGCAGCAGACCAACAGAGCTGATTGTCAAAACCGATGCTCCTTTCGTTTTTTTCTTGGAAGTCCTACCCAACTTTGACCTATCCCCAACATACATTCAAAAACCCGACAAAGCATTTCATTACTATCATACAGAATATTATGCAGCAAATATGCAAATACATGCTGAAAAGTCAAATCATATTATTTGGTAGCTGCCATTATTTTCTTGACAGAAAATCTAATCTGATTTATAACAATTCAGAAGGGTACATTGTAAAAAATAAATAACCTTTAGAAATACAGCAAAAGTACTGGCAAAACCATCTGCCGCTACATCTACCTTAAATATTACGGTGAAAATACCACATTGAACTACGTTTGGCAGTAGACTTTATAGACAGTAGTTCACTGCTCGGATTCGAGGTACGATTTTTATCCTCGGGTGGGGTGCGTGGAGGATTAGTTCACGAGGCGTATTTATTATTTCACGAGAGGATAAAATCGTACTCGAATCCGAGAAGTGAACTGTTGTATTTATTTTATTTTCTCCTTATTTGTTTTCTCCAAACAATCCTGTATAATTGATCCCGTGATTACTTTCAAAACATGTCAAAAAAAAAAAAAAAAAAAAAATTAGTCCGTCATCGATTGAGAGCAGAATACCATTTTCGGCGAGTGTAAGTGAGAACACAATTTATACCATTTTTTGGGGTGGGGGGGGGGGGACGAATGAAAGTAAAACAATTAAGCATTCCCCATGTTTGGTTACGGGTGGAGGGGGGGGGGGGGTGCACACGTCATATTTGTTTCCAAACAATAAACGTGTGGAGCGAAATAGGGAGCCATTGGTGGCGGTTACCGTTAATCGCTTGATAAGGCACTCATCTCCTTTCGTATAACTCAACTATGCAAACACCTATGGTAAGCTATTGACAATACTCTATACCAATGCATTTCGAATGTTGAATTTTCGAAATGGTAGCCCCGTTTCACTTTGCAAAGAAAAGAAGATACGCAACTCGATTCAGATTGTACGCTGTCACATTTAAATGTATTCTTAATCTAGAGTTTTGTTTTCAACTCGGATTTACCGTGTAATTAATAATATTATAATTGATACTTACTATAAAAGCTGGGAGCGCGGTGGCTCAGTAGGTAGAGATGCAGGCTGCAAGCAGAGAGGTTCTCGGTTCGAATCCCACCTGTGGCAACCGCGTTGTGTCATTGGGCAAGACACTTCATCCCAATTGCCCACGTGGGGGCACGGTGACGTTGTGTACTAAGGTGTACTGCACGTCGATGGTGGACTTGTCTTCAACCAATGCTAACTCTGCTTGTGTGGCGTTTGGGAGTCTGGCAGTTGGTTCCCTGAGTTCCAATGTGTTCTATGTGCCAGTAGGCACATAGAACACATTGGAACTCAGTGGACGAGTTGCTCGTCTTTGCTGAGCGGTTTTCACCGAGTACTCCGGCTTCCTCCACCCGTAAAACTCTCCGACATGAGGTGACCCTGGCTGTTGAAAGTTTCATTAAACCCCAACAAATAAATAAATAAATACTATAAAAGTTAATCTTAACTGAAATGATCAAACACCGTAATATACCAGTATCTATTTATTTGACGCTGCGTCGAGTTCACATCCGCCATTTGCTGACCAGGATTGTGCCTATTAATTAGTCCACGTGTCATCTGTCTTGGAAACAAAGGTAACATATGCACCCCCACGTGACCAATATGAGGAATGCTGATCTCTTTACCGACCTTTTTTGGAACTTGGAGCAAAACCGAAGAACTGATATCTGGTTTCTCTTCATAATACCAAAAGGCTGTGGGTAAGTTGATTTGTTATACTGCGTAGATCAATTAACATCTTTTACCTGTTGACGTGCGGCTGCAGGTTATTCAAGATATTAATGCGTCTACCTTAAAAACTTACTTCTAAAACGAGGTATCTTTATACACAAGGTTCATACAGGCTTGAAAAGTCTTGAAATTTCAACCCTGGCCCTAAAAGCCCTAAAACCTGTAATTGTCTTAAAAAGCCCTTCAAAATTGGCAAACTACCTTGAGAAGTCCGTAAATTTTATTATATCTGCAATATGGCCACCTGTTATATGGGCAGTGTAACTGTTTTATTTGTTGAGTCTGTCAATCAAGTGAATATAAAGGAGCGGTTTATGTATGTTTTGAAGTAATATCCATTGATTCCGCAAATTAAATTAGTTCAAATCGACACATACATTGCTGTTCTCAAAATCTCTCCCCCTGCTAACAACACATTACTGCTAACAGACTTGCCATGTAATAAGCCAAAAACAGCTGTCTTGTGAGTAATAGAAAGTGTTTTGCTCCTGGAGTAGTAATTAATAAAACTATTTATAATTGTCAATTGTTTTTTAAGTTTCCCCAAATAATTCGTCCTTTGAGTGCAACAAAGTGTCATCTGCAATGCAAAAGCATTGCAGATGGCGCCTTGTTCCACTTAAGGATTGGATTAACCCCCCCCCCCCCCCAAAAAAAAAATACAACCAACAAACATAGTAATTTTTACACACGGAATATTTTTAAGAAGAATTTATTAGGAAATTCAGATGGATTAAATAGCTAATGTACAGCTCTAAATTTTATACATCTGATCCTAAAAAACCTTAAAAAGGCCTTGAATTTCAAAATAATAATTCTGTATGAACCCTGAGACAACAGCAATGTCTCTTGGAAAAAAACAGGAATTAAAGAGTTGAGTACTTTGGCTCCAATGAACAAGAGGACTCCTCTATAAGTTTCCATACGATGAAACTTGATGCATTATAACAGTGGTGACAGGGAGCGTGGTGGCTCAGCAGATAGAGATGCAGGCTGCAAGTCGAGAGGTCCTCGGTTCGAATCCCACCTGCGGCAACCGCGTCGTGTCCTTGGGCAAGACACTTAATCTCACTTCACCAGAGGGGGGGGGGGGGGGGGGGGCACGGTAGCATTGTGTACTTAGGCGTACTGCACGTCGATGGTGCACTTGTCTTCAGACAATCCTAACCCTGCTTGTGGGGAGTTAGTACGTTGGGGAGTCTGACAGTTGCTCGTCGTTGCTCTGTGGTTCTCTCTGTGTACTCCGACTTCCTCCACCTGTAAAACTCCGACACGAGGTGACCCTAGCTGCCGAAAGTGTCGTTAAACCCCAATAAATAAATAAATACTATAAAGCTTAATGTTAACAAAAATGATCAAGCACCGTAATTTACCAATATCTCTTTATTTGACGCTGCGTCGAGTTCACGTCCGCCATTTGCTGACCAGGATTGTGCCTGTTATTTTTAGTCCACGTGTGATTTGTTTTGGAAACAAAGGTGACGTATGCACCCCCCCCCCCCCCCCCCCCGGCCCATGTGACAAATATGGGGAATTCTGTTCTCTTTACCGACCTTTTTGTTGGATCTTAGAGCAAAACCGAACTGATATCTGCTTTCTCTTCATTACACCAAAAGGCTGTGTGTAAGTTGTTTTGTTATACTGGGTAGATCAAATAAAATCTTTAACCGTTTATCTAACATGAAAAGCAGCCTACTCTTGGAAAAAAAAAATTATTGAATAACTAATTTTTTTTCATTTTTTGTCTCAAAAACATAGGTTATGACCCCTCATTGGAACGAACTCGACGAGCTCGTTCCAAAGAGGGGTCATAACCTATGTTTTTGAGACAAAAAATGAAAATTAATTGGCGATTTTTGTGAATAGTGCTGGCTGGATTTGGCCGTTACGTTGGGTAAAGGGTTAACCTGCAGCCGTACGGCCGCAGGTTAAAGATATCAATTTGTCTACATTAAAAACTGATTTTTCTAACACGGGGCATCTTTAGACTGTGACAACAACAATGTCTCTTGGAAAAAAAATCCCAGGAATTAAAGAGTTGAGTGCTTTGGCTCCATCGGACAAGAACACTCCTCTATAAGTTTCCATACGATTAAACTTGATGCAGTAACAGTGGTTACCGTAAAATTTTACGCTAGATGTAAGGCATCTGGTTTCTTCAAGGACATATATTTTGCGTGAAATTACAGCTGAATTCGAAATGTATAGTCATATTTTCCCTCACAAAAGCAACCTGTACGGATAGCCAATATTGAACCACTACGTCATATTTACGACCGATGACAGTTACTGTAAACAGCGGAAGGTTACTCGGAGGTCTCTGAAGGCCAAAGCAAATAATCAAAAGATGAAAGAAAGGGACGATAACGTGACTGAAAGAATACACGCCGTGAGCGAAATACATAACCGAAACCCGAGAACCGTTCTGAGTTGTGTCTTTTGTGCAACAATGTTGCTATAATAAATTCTTCAAAAGGGTGCAATGCAGTCAAATGTCCCTGTATTCAGGTACGTTGCTGATGCCGGCAAGTGTTCAGCGGCGGGTCTTTGCTCAGTAGTACAAAAAAGAATGCAATAGAGCTCTTAGGTGTTATAGAACATATCCTTATGAAACATCTAGGAAATGACTGTCGGATTCAGATATTAAAACTTTACTGGGCTCTTTAAAATGATATGTACCCCGCCTCCCAACCTTGTACCGCCGCCATGGATGGTCATGGTTAAAGGTGATAGAAGGTCAAAGGATGGGGAGGGGGAGGGGGGGGGGTGAATAAATAATTATCGATGACAAAAGCTAAATAAGGCCTGGGACATGCGCTACTGAAAATATTCAACATGAATAGGAAAATTGGCCTCCCTGGCTAAAAATATGGGATTCAATTTGTAATGACGAAATTGTATGATCTGGCTGTTCAATTCAAGCCGATTTCATACTGCTGGAGATATCGCAGAATGGTTGATTGAAAACGCGTATTGCCAAACTGGATATATAATTCGGCCAAGCCTGGGAAATCTATTGAATCTTCTGAAAACCACAAACTTCTAAAGAATTAAGGCGTTACAGATGCTTGTAGTGAACTTTCGTCTGCTGAAGAGACAGACGACATTTGACTAGAAACAACTGCACATATTTTACCTCCCCCCCCCCTCTCTCTCTCTCTCTCTCTGCTCACTATTATCCTGACCGTGTAACATCAGTGGCGAGTAGACTCGATGTCATATGGGTTTCTTGGTATTAACTACGAACAGCAGGAAGTTTTATCGTCACTTTTAAGGCAGATCATGGCCCCTGGAGAGTAAACAGCGAATAATAAGAGAAAATCAAATAAACTTTTCTGTTATGTGTCTAAAGTATAGTAACGGGGGCGAACGAAAAATAAATCACCCTATTTCTTTCAGTGCGAACCATAGGCAAACAAAAGTATAGTTCGCCTTGTTCATAAAGGCCTGCTGTTCTGTGACTTTGGGAAGAAAAGTTGTGATGTACTACACTATATTGGAAAGAGTTTCCTGTGTCTGTAATGCACTGCATTGCATTACAGACTGTCATCGACCCAATTGAAGAATGTCGTTAAAAACACGTTTTCTGAACATTGATCATCTGGGCATTAGTGAAGGGCGCTGGAAGCATCCTAAGGAAAGGTGACACATGTATATCGAAAAGGACCATCAACTCTGGGTATGAGTAAAGAGCGGGAATTGACAGCGTATCATAAATTGCAATGTGACATCCAACAGTAGTGATATTATGTGTATATCGTATGCGTTTGCATTGCAGATGGCGCCTTGTTGCCCTCAAGGAACGATATAAATCTTCAGAATTCACTCCGCCGATTGTATAGCTTCTTTATTTTGATGATTATCGACAAGCCTCCGTCATATACCTGATACCCTCCCCACAGGTGCCATTGGCACACGTAAAGTACGTTAGAAACGAACAATGGAGAGTTCCTCAGTTATAGTTTTCGGAAGATAAAGTCTTCTGCTAGTGAACTTCTGGAGAAAAAGGGCGCCCCCCCCCCCCCCCCGCCCCAGCCGCAGAGCAAGATCGTCAGTGGCCCTCTCCACTACCATCGCCACGAGCTTTAGCACTAACATTGATGAACATATCAGTTTTACTTTTATTTAATTTCTTTTGTTGTTTTTTTTATTTTTGCCTTCACAACATGGCTTTTGTCCGCTGATCGGAACGAACTCGACAAGCTCGTACCAATGATGGGTCATAAAATGTTTTGGGGCAAATGTTTAAAAAATAACAAAATTTGCCTGGCGATTTTTGGTGAATATCACTCACACACACCCACTCACAAACCCACCCATGTCGCCATACGCAAGTGCGCACATCGAGAATTTCTTCTCTAAAAACAAAAGTTTTAACAGAGAAAGATTTTGTCTCGAAAAAGTATGTTCAAGATACCGGCCGAAAAAAATCTTTGCACACTCACCTTTTTCTGAATGAATTAATTCCAGTTTTTTCTCACCCACCAAGAGCGTAACGCAACTGCAGTTTCCTTTGATTAGAGACTTCTTTAGGAGATTCATTTCAAATTTCCCCATCGTTATTGTGGTCATTACAATAAGGCGCACAGGGTAAATGAATTATTTATTTCTATCAAGAACGATATCTCGTAGTAAATAAATAAACATATGTAAATTAACTTTCTCATCCAAACCAACCACACAACGGACTCTTCAACATTGTCAGTACACATCAGTGAGCTATTAATGTTGATATTGGTGGAAAAGATAGCCAATGAAATCCGCATCCCCTCCTCTGTGATTAACAAGAACTTATGAGGGTGTTGCGTGAGAGATTTGAATAACATTTTAACCCCAAAGTTTGCAGGCTGAAAATATTAATTTATCTATCGTAACCGGCGGCTAAGCCACGGGGAGGGGAAATTGGGGAGGAGGTACTCGCCTCTACGCCATTTTTCCTGAAAAATGTCAATCCATTAATGCTAGAAATCCATAAAAACTGGTTCATGCCCTCTCACCCCAATATTCCTTGAATCATTTTGCTATAGTTATATCTCCAAGTCCTGGGTACTTTAGCCTAAAAAAATATTTTGGGTGCTCCAACTGATATGACAAGTTCCTTTTTTGTCCGGGTAAGACTCAGGATCTTCACTCTTCTTTTTACCATAGTACGAATTTAAATATGAAGTGGGAGGGTGGAGGGATATTTTTTCTGCTGCTATCAGCAGCAGAAAAATCCCCCCCCCCCCCCCCCATACACATTACACACACTTCATTTAGCCTTGTTACGCCCTGGTTTTAACACTTTTTGAAAGCTTTACACAAATTCGCGTGGGAAGAATTTATGGGTACCAAAGATAGATCAATTTGTTGTTCAACCCGAGTCATTTTCAGAAAGATGAAAACTAATTAAAATATTGTGTTAAAAATTTAAAACGTATTAAAATAGTGAATAAAACTGATTTAATACTAAAAATATTGGTTTTTTTTTGTTCACCTTTATCATTTTTGGAAGTGCTTTTTTGTCTTTGGGTTCTGAATCTTTTGGTGGATCTTTATCCTGTTGGGTATTTGCCCCGCAGAACTTTTGTTCGTCGAGATTTTGTCGATACCCCAATACAGGATGATCTGCATGCAGGGACCATACAGTGGCTAAGATACTCTCTTACTAGAATAACTGGATACTGATTCCTGTTAATCTTAATGAAAACTAAACGGCCAGTTCTTGAATAACTAAAAATTTCCATTTTGTTTGCCCCCCAAAACATAAGCTATTTCTTTCAGGCAAAACATGAAAATGTTTGTTATTCAAGAATCTTATCTTCTCGTCGTGTTACGTGAAGTGTTTCACTTGGGGAGGGGAGTGGCCCCAAAGACATTTTCCGTCGCATGGACGAGCTTATCCGTCCTGGGGCGCGTCGGTCCACATGTTTGCACATAAAAATGTAAATATGTATTTGGTGATTGGGGTTTAACGGAACTTTTATCAACCTGGGTCATATCATGTTGGGTAATTTCACGGATGGAGTGAGGCTGAGCATCCGGAGAGATCCACTGGGCAATTGTGAGTAACTGTCGGACTCCTCTGTTTACTGCCCATAGCGAAATTATTTCATTGAAAGTGGTTCTTTAACTTTTTACCCAACGAATCGGCAGCAGCCACTCGCGTACTTTGCTAATTAAGCAGTTGTAAAAAGTATATTTTTCAAACAATTTCAACAAAACCATATCATGTAACCCGTCATTGGAACGAGCTCATTCCAATGGGGAGGGGGGGGGGGGGGGGTCATATGATATGGTTTTGATGAAATTGTTTGAAATTAAAAAAAAGATCCTGTAATTAGAACAATAAATTTTGATATCGTGTTTGTTGGATAAAGGGTTAAAATAATAGCAAGAGCACCGCCAGGCGTGGCTTAATACGCCCGTTAACCATTTTGAATTGTACCAAATTTGTTTAAGATCAAATGATCTAAACTGGAGTTATCTGTCGGAAATCAAAAATGTTAAAAGACGGTTGAATTATAAGTCGAAAAAGGGCCGTAACTCATGTAAAAATAATTGGACGGAACCCATATTCGAACTTGCCCTGTATTACTAGATGGTTAATACACATACCAACTTTAGTTGAAATCAAATAATCTAAAGTCGAGTTATCGGTCGGAAACCAAAAAAAAGTTACCAGACGGACAGACGGATGGACAGACTGATTACATAATACGACCGTTTTTCAAACGGGCGTATAATAATACACGAACGTTTTCAGTGTACATGACTACCCCCAATTCCCATGTTGATCCATCCTAACGAGCTATTCCATATAAAGAATATACGAAACATTAAAGATAATTTTGCATAATGAAAAGTGTGTAGTTTCGTCAAATGGCCATTTTTTTCTAAGTTGGAGGCATTCAGAGAAAATGTTGGCGTTCGAGCCACCAACAATTTTTCGGACAGACAATAAAAAGTTCCGACAGGCATGTCCACTGAGAGAGGCAAAGCCTTACCGGCCACCGCCCTTACTTTCGGCATGTTGCCTTCCAAGAACGGATATGGGAATATTTGTTTCAGCACTTGGTATGTAACTCCACTCTTTTCCCACAATCCACGCGACAGGAAGCAGTCATCATGTCGTTTTTCATTCCACATGAACACTTTCTCTTCATGAGCTGGTGGCAGCCAAAAACACTCCATTCTAGTTCGTTTTGCTATTATTTTTTTCCTCTTATAAGTGAAGGAGAATTGATTATTTTGCTCTTATAAGTGAAGAAGAATTGAAGGATTTCGTACTTTTCATGCCACCAAGAACCTCTCGGGGCAGTATGTTTTCACCATGTCCGTCCGACCCCCGGTGTCCGTCCGTTAACGTTTGGTTTCCGTAAAATAACTAAAGAACCGCTTATTTGTCCAAATCATAGTTTTAGGGCTAACTTGTGGATGACTAGACAATGTTTCCTTTCGATGTTGGTGCGGCTAGCCAATTCAATATGGCCGCCATGGCAGCATATTGAATTTGGTTTCCGTCCAATAACTAGTGAATGCTGACTCGAATCATTTTTATTTTTTAATTATGCATTATTGGTGTCTACAGGAAGCTTTCTTTCGATTTTGGACCTGTCAGCTGGTCCAAGATGGCCGCCAGTGGCCAATTCATTATGGCTTCCATGGTGGCCATCTTGAATTTGCTTTCCGTCAAATAACTAATGAATACTGACTCAAATCAATTTCAGTTTTTGGTTATGCATTATTGGTGTCTAGAGAAAGCTTCCTTTTAATTTTGGATCAGATAGTCAATTCAATATGGCGGCCATGGTGGCCATATTGAATTTGGTTTCCGCCCAATAACTAATGAATGCTGACTCAAATCAATTTTATTTTGGATGCATTATTGGTGTTTGCAGGAAGCTTCATTTTGATTTGGTTATGCTCCTGAAAGACTTACCTACCTACCCTTTTATAACAACATCGGGGGCATATGCCACGCTTTGCGTTGCTCTTGTTTACATTTATTTTTAACCGTTTACCCAACGTAACGGCCAAAACCGTCCAGCGCTATTCACAAAAGTTGCCATTCAATTTTCAGTTTTCATTATTTTTTCATTTTTTTGCCTCAACAACATAGCTTACGATCCTCATTGGAACGAGCTCATTGTTTGCAAGTTTCGTCCGCTTCTCATGTTAAGTAAAGAGTTAACTATGCTTCGACTTGTTACAAAAATGCACTTCCCAAACCTGATAAAACAACGAGGTTGCAGGGTATGAAAGAGTTCAAGAGTGTAACATTAGCCTTGGGGTTTCATAATATCCGCTACAAGTGGAATGACACTTTGTGATTGACGTTGATTGGTCATCCACAACTTTATATCCTGCCGGCAACCAGTGGAACCATAAAATAATAAAATTATATCGTCTATCTTGAGTTCTCAGGTACACCAGTCTACTCATGTTGCTAACACTTTGCAGACAACGTAAATGTCTGAGATAATTGAGTTTAAACTGGAAATCACCCTTTGCTTTCTAAAATACTAATGTATAGATTAACCCTGTAACACTTATCAAACACAATATTTATCAGATTTTTTCCTGAATAACCTAGCGATACGTATTATGTATTCCAGCTGTAGGCCAGAATAAGTCCTAAAGTGGATTAGTAGTTCAAAGGGATAAGATGGGACATACGGGGGATATACCACCCATATTATACTACCGAAGATGTGACATACATGGGATATATCGCTCATACTATACTACCGCACTAGGCAACCATGCATTACCCCACCCGCCCCACAATACTGCCTGGCGTAGCATTGCATACTTCTCAGACCGTCATAGGATAATACAAAACATTCGATAGGTTAACAGTACCAAATGCTAACAGGGGAACTAAAAGGTATATATCGCCCATACTATATGTACTACCATATCACATCCCGGGGAATCTTCTTTATTAGAACTGCAAACAGAGGTGGCGGAAGCTCCAAAAAAAGGGGGGGGGGGGTCACACCTTTTTGGTTACTGCAAGGGTGTAGGGTGGAAAATATTTTTTCTTTGGAAGGGGGGGGGGGGCTGATAATGGTGGTGGGGCGGTGTATTCATGCAAAATATTTAAATTTATATGCGCAACTCCTCACCCTTGTTCCCACCCTATTTAAGACACTATCCTCGGCGACCTAAACCTCAACTTAACCGTATTGTCATTATTTTGCAATATTGGATACTGATCCAATATTGAATCGTGTGGCATCAGCTGTTTTCTGGTGTTACCACAGATTAGGTACCACCCGAAGACAGCTGATGCCACACGATTCATATAATTGGTGAAAAAGTGTGTGTGGGGGGCGCGGGGGGGGGGGGGGGCACATGCCCCATGTGCCAGCCCGGCACCGCCGACCCTGACTGCAAATGTTGCGGATGTCTCCGGTTACCTCATCTCATACTCTCCCTCTTGCCGATTCGTGACTCAGACTATATGTTTGTCACCACGAGCTTTGAGGCAATCGAACGGAATTCATCCGAGACACGAAATTCCCATCGTCGACTCTACATAACCATAGTGGTAAGAATGGCTTATTCTAACTTGTCCCACATTCTGAAGCTCCCGTAAGAATATAGAGTATTGATTATTGACTTGGGCAATAGAATGTAGTGACCTCCACCTACCCCAAGTTCACAAATTGGGAAAACATAGGTGATTGGCAGTTATTGTAACATGTTTTTGTTACTTCTATCTAGCGAAACATGTGCAATTGAATTCGCAATTCCACTGTATGAAACCATTAATTGCACACCCATAAAACTTTTATCATAATAGTCCCATTATAGCTGGCGAAGCAAATGTCAATAATATTCACCATCTCTGACTGAAAAAGAAAAACGTGTGGTAAAATTGCGCCTGGCAAAGGTTCCGACAGGCAGGTTCCCATTGAGACCAAAAGCGTGTCAGTGCAACTTTCGCATTTTATTGGCCACACAGCAGATAACAACAGCAAAGTAGCCGTTACGTCGCCGCTCTTATCTGCTGTTTGGTCAACAGAAACGCTGTGCTTCAGCCAGATGCTTCAGCTGTTACACTTGTGAATCTTGACAAGATGCACTCCGTGGGATGCAGGCACGCAGCCAGCATTCTATAATAAGGGTTTTCAAGCTTTTTTGGTGGGTGGGGGACTTAAAATTATTTGAAGGCCGTTCTGGGGGGGGGGGGGGGGGTCTGGGGCCTCCCCTAGTCCTAACTAGATCCCAGGAAGTGGGAGAAGGGGTTAAGACTGGAGAGTCCTAGTTATGACTGGGAATCCCCCGAGAAACTTTTGCTAGATTCAGTGCTCTAAGAGCTTATCTGGGGCATTTGTTACCTGAGTAACCCTATATATTGGAAAGCATTTTGGAAAGCATTTTGGAGCATTATGTTATATGAAACTTGCATTGGACCAATTTTTTTTTTTTTTTTTTTTTGGGGGGGGGGCGAAAATTTTAGTGGGGACAGTCCCCCTCCCCGTGGCTACGCCACTGCATGGGAGTAGTAATGTTGACTCCCCTCGATGGCCTCCACATACTGCAGGGTCAAAAACTGATTTGATAAAAAAAAAAACCTTGGCACTCCAAACTGTTAATTGCTTGGGTGCTGGTAGCTTATATTAGGCCTCCATCCTGAGCCACAACAAAAGGGTTTTTTATGCTGTGGATGTGCTTAATATTATCTTTGAAGTTATGTTGTTTGGTCAGCCTGAATGTACTCTCCCCTAAATTATAACATATAAACAAATGTTGACTACCAAAAATCAGTTTGCATTTTACCATACAATTGAAACTGTGTGTCACTTTGCTAATGAAATTATAGCTCATCCTTCATGTTTCTTGTTGTCCTATTTTAACCTTGTCACATATTGTCTTGTGTTCTTGTGGTAATGAGATGAACATTCAATATTCCATTCATTGACGTTCGGGTTTGGTACGTGTATCCACGCTCTACCTCATATTTTCCATCCATCATTCAGTTTTAATCCTTTCAACACTGGCGCCGTGGAAGGTAGTATTTTACTTAATACTTTCAATGGCGAAATGGGCGAAACAATCGTGGTTTGTTGGGAGGTTCAGTAATAATTTAATCCAACAACTCTGTCGAGCTGTTGGATTAAATTATTACCGAGCCTCGCTTCAGATTTTTTATCTTTATATCGTCTGCTCGTCCACAACCAATTTTTCTTCACGCAAAAATTTATGCACACCAGTTTGAGAGGGGTTAATTGCAGGTTCATTCATGACTGGAATTTATTCCAAAAGCCGAGTGCAGGTGAACTTTTATTTACCCCCAAACTATTTTGATCATCTATTATTGGATCGTTACTTAATTTAGACATTTTTTCACTATGTAAAACATACAGTGCTGAGAATGAGGGGTGTCTCTAATTGAGTTTTACAAGTTTTTTATTTATATTAACAGAGTAAAAACATATTTCAGCGTCTGACTGAATCCTTCTTTTGATATCAAATCGTTGTTTTCTCTGAACCAGCATTTAATATAGATCAAATAATTATTTTGGTGAAAATTATTTATAGTAAACGTTACTAAGTAATACTCATTGACAGGGCTACCTGTGTGGTGCTTCCTGTTGATCGGGCATGCTGGTATGCACCACCTGTTTTGGTATTTTTTACTTTTTTTATTGATTTATTTTGGTAATATCATTGTCTGATCACAGACCGATCACGAAGTGGCCAGTGCAGTTCGGGCAAATTATTTTGCTTGTTTACTTGTAGAAAATTAGTTTTCATTCATTTCTCAGGTGCGCTCTATATCGCAAATTATTTGCTACCGTGTTGCATGGGTCGATTCAGAGAGGGGCGCATACGACACACACTTCTCCTATTTTTTGTAATTCAATTTTTTTTACCAGCACCGATACAAAGGTACGCGATATTATCGACGAAAACACATTGACAGCCACTACATTTGGGCCTCATCTCAACAGCTATAAATTGGCTTCTTTTCTTCAAAATCTGAATGCTGGAATATTTTGGTTGGAAAACATTGCGGTCATGTGCACAGAAGCCAGCGGAGGACCACACTGACCTTCCAGGTTCCAACATGTTCCCACGAGATCCTCCGTACCCAGCTGACAAGAGTGGCATACGCCCTCTCGTGTTCCTCCCTAACTCCCCACTACGATATTCGAGTGATGCTTCGTGATGCTTCGCAACATGACCCACTATTGAAATGTGGCGCTCCCCAAATCCCAGAATCCTGGGTCAGCCACCGCTGTGGTGTATTTTTTCTCTCTCCTAATATTTTAACAAAATGGTATATCTCATATATTTTACATTCCAGACCTACCTGAGCTCTATGCCCCGTTAGGCCTGATATGTGGCGCAGATATGTTAGATATATCATACTGATGATGTTTTATGAGCGCGAGAATAGGTAGGCCTGAGATGAGGCGCATTGTTACGGAGGCTACTACAAGTGAAGTACAGACAGAGATATTGCCATCTTGAAGTGGATATAACGTGTTGTTTCATTCGCTAATTTTAACTTTCTGGCTCTGCCTTCCTGATCCCATGTAATGGATACTTGCCATGGAAGCGGCGTAATCTTTTCAAGCCGATGCGATTATTTCCGTCACTGCACATCGCGTAAGAAAAGCTATTGAAAGAGAGGTTAATCTACACCAGTAACCGACTTGATATTACAAGTATAAAATGCATTTGTGAAAAGAAAATAACATACAATTCCCCAAATCACTTTCATTGAGTTTATGTGGTGACAAATTTTATGCTTCCCCGGGTTCTAATAGTGCTTCCTTCTTAATAAATTTAGGCACGTTATATTTTAATCGCCTTGTGTTTTGACAGAAATGAAGCACTGTCTTCTGTTTGTATATTAGCGGCCTAAGGGATTGTGTATACTTATCAACAGCTTTTTATTTCTTGCATTATGTTAACATATAGCAATCTTATATAATAATTAAAATAATAAATTTTGATATTCTGTGTGTTAGGTAAAGGGATAGAGTAGGCATTATAATTGTAAATAAATGTCTAAACATGAAGCTGGAAGTTACCTTAACACTTTACCTACCACGAAAAGCAGACGACACTTGCAAACAAAATTCTTAACTATTTTTTTCCATTTTTTGCATCAAAAACACAGCTTATTACCCCTCATTGGAACGAGCTCAACGAGCCCATTCCAATGAGGTGCTATAAGCTATGTTTTTGATATAAAAAATGAAAAAAATAATCAAACTTTTATAGTGATTTTTGTGAATAGGCTGGCCGGTTTTGGCTGTACGTTGGGTAAACCTATTAAACCCCATATAAGCAACCTGAAAAGAGGTTCCCTTCATTTTTTTAAGGCAACACTTTTTCCAGCAATAGAACTGTAAAAGTTATGTGGTACTCATTTCTTCACTGTTTGTACAAAGGCTATGGCGAGCAGCCTAGAATACTGCATCTTATTTCATGACATTTTTTTTCATTGAGCTGAGGAGGGAGTCTTTTCAACAGTGTATTAAATAAATAGCACTTTATATTCAAAGAACATCAAGGTCGTTGCTAAGGGGTCTAGGATGGGGGTGGGTGGGTGGGTTGTCCACCTCCAGGTTTCCAATTGCACCCCACTCCCCGGGGTAGGCAAAATTCTGACTAACACTACATACTTGCCAGTAGTCACAAACTCCAACCACGAATCTATATTTGGGATAAGGGGGTGAATTTATATATACTATTTTCCATCGACATTTAGAGGACTTTCGCTACTTTTCGGTCTAAAAACTCCATGTTTTGGCCAAATTCTAAACATGAATGGAAAAATTCCATTAAAATAGTCGGAAATTTTCAACTTTTTCCAATTTAGGGCTTCAAATTACCGACTATTGTAAATTTAAAGAAGAGTGGAAATGTCCATGTTTATCGTCACGGTAGTAGACATGGACCTTGGAAAGGTAAGAAATGAACATCAAGGGCAGTTCCAGTATACATTCGTGTTATTTGAATATAGTCAAGTTATGAAGGCGAACGAAAAAGGAGTCGCTTTATTCCTTTTGGGGCAATCGATTGGTCAACGAAAGGATCGTCCACCCAATTTCTACAGGCTTGCATAGTATAATTTCCCTTGAAAGAAACATGGCGCCATTTGCATTTCAAATGGAGCCTTGTTCCATTCAAGGGGCGATTTGTTCCATCTTTAATCCCCCCCCCCCCACCCACCCACACAACATACTTGCCCCACTGTCGCTATACAAGTCGTAATACTGTACTTTGGGATCGTATCCACACTGGACAATTCCCACAAGACCATTTCCTGCTTGACTTAGGATCCAAAAGACTGAGTGCGACAAATAGAGTATTATTTATTATTATTTATTGATGGTTAAGGTCACATATTTATGCACAATGGCTAAGCATGACCGTGACAGTTTTACGGGTGGAGGAAGCCGTAGTAGCCGGAGAGAACCACCGAGCAACGGCGAGCAACTGTCAGCTCCCCAACATACTAACACAACACAAGCAGGGTTAGCATTGGTTGAAGACACGTGCATCATCAACGTGCAGTACGCCTTAGTACACTACACCGTGCCCCCACGCGGACAATGGAGATGAAGTGTCTTGCCCAAGGACACAACGCGGTTGCCGCGGTTGCCGCAAGTGGGATTCGAACCGAGGACCTCTCGGCTTGCAGCCTGCACCTCTACCTACTGAGCCACCGCGCTCCCCGACAATTGGAGTGATCTCTCCTTTGTTTACTCATCTTACAAAATAATGGCAGACGATAATCGATTTACGTTAATCATGTAAGAATTCTTTATTGTTCATCGCAATTTCTATTTCAGTATAATGAACTGACAATGCATGTTTTCTATTTGTTGGGGGGGGGGGGGGGGTTAACGACACATTCAGCAGCTAGGGTCATAGCGTGTTTTACGTATGGGCGAAGCCGGAGTACAAGGGAAGAACCACAGAGTAGCGGTAAGCAACTGTGTCAGACTCAACTTACTAACTCTGCACAAGCACAAAAGTGTTGGGAGCTGTTGAAGGCAAGTTTGCTATCGACGTGCAGTACACAGCGCACAGTGTGCCCACTTCGGCAATCCACATTAAGTCCCTTGCTCAAGGACACAACGCAAATGCCGCTGGTCAGGATCGAACCGCGGACCTTTCGGTTTGAAGTCCAGTGCACTGACCACTGAGCCACCACGATCTCATCTGACACTGTAAATGCACTATATTACGTCCCTAACAAACTGTGTAATAAAATAGGGGGGGGGGGGGGGGTAATGTTTTTAGAGGTTTATTACTTGGTTGGTTTCATGTCGGCCGAGATAACAGCCCGGGGTAATTTCAGATCAGCCTGAGACCGAAGGTTGAAAGGTTGATGTGAAGTTACCGAGAGCTGATATCTCGGCCGATATGAAACTAACCAAGTATTTATTAAACAAAGACCAAATAATTACAGACATTCTTAGATATGTTACAGTTTTCTGACAATGTTATTGTTTCTTATTCTTTTCACAGGGGTCCGAAGTTTCCTGTTCTCCAGGTTCAGCTGTCTAAACGTCTCTGTTTTCCCTCTGGGGAAGCCGCGACGTTCGTATAGCTAAATATCTTTATCATATGACTCTGACATTTTTACCCAAAATATCACTACTGTTTGACGATGTTTTCCAAACTGTTGTATCACACCGGGTGAGATTTTTCCGGATCAAAAGTCCATATCACACTCTTACGGAAATCAAAAATCCATACCACACTCCCACGGAAATATCCGAGAGTTTCCGTGAATAGTTTTCGTAACTGGGGAAGTCGTTGTTGTTTCGTCTGCTATTTTGTAACCGGCTTTTCACCGCATATTAATTAAAATGGCAAATTTGGGGGAATTTGACATCGAAACAATGTCATATGATAAACATATCATCATAACAGCGTGCTGATCCGTGTCGTCGCATCACGTCTCGTTGAGGTGGCCAGATTTTCGGATCACACGAGCTGCCTGCGGCAGCTCGTGTGATCCGAAAATCTGACCACCTCAACTCGACGTGATACTACGACACGGATCAACACACTGTTATGATAATATCTCTTTACCCACTTTGACGAATCTCCGTTTACGACTCGAAATCTTAGTTTGCGTTGGATTTTTTGTTCAACTCTCTTCTTTCTTCTCATTATTCACCTCAACCTTACTTATTGCCATCATAAACGCCCTACCATACAAAAACTTAGCTTCAAACTACACCGTTATGCCTCGTAACGCTGATTGCGTTCGACAAATAACGGTGGACGATTTCCATGTAAAAACATTGGTTGCGTCCGTTAAGCCTTTACCTAACATGAAAAGCAGACGACAGCTGCAAAAAACATTCCTGAATAACTATTTTTTTTTTCATTTTTGTCTCAAAAACATAGGTTATGACTCCTCATTGGAACGATCTCGACGAGCTCGTTCCAACGAGGGGTCATAACCTATGTTTTTGAGACAAAAAATGAAAAAAATAATGAAAGTTAATTGCCGATTTTTGAGAATAGCGCTGACCGGTTTTGGCCGTAAAGGGTTATCGCATCGGGGAGAGGGGGGGGGGGGGGGGGTGGTTGAAACTCTAGCTTCTTCATATCAGCCGAGATCTGCTTCATACCAGCCGAGAGTTTGAATTCATATCAGCCAAGTTTGATAATTGGCATTTCTGCGAAAGAAAATCGTATCAAATAAATAAGAGCAACTAGCTGCTGGGTGGGGATGTGTGAGTGCGGGTGGGGGAGGGACTGAACTCCGGCTTTTGGCACTATGTCATTCCTGTTGAAATACGTAAATGTCACGCATATTGCTACTCAAACTCGTATTCAAGTAAATTTGTTAAACCGGGCCGTGTGATTTCAGCCGAATGATATCTGAAACGTAAAAGCTCTTTTGCATACATGATTTTTTAATTTTCTGAAAAAAATAAATTAAATTTCACATTTTCGAAAACAAATTTCACAATTTTTCAGTAAAGCCATACAAATATGGGTCATTAAATCCAGCTCAACGAGCTGGTTGTAATGATATCAATATTTGTATGGTTTTATTGAGAAACTTTCGAGATATTTTTTTTCTGATTTTCTGGTCGTTTTTAACCTTATGTTAGGTAAAGGGTTAACCAACTGAATACGTTACCTTGGGAATACTACTTACTAACAAACAGTTCACGTGAACAGAACATTTCACGTGGTCCCACGGATATCTCCTCTAAATGAGCTGATCTAAACGTGAAGCTGTGTTACAAATATCATAAATCCTATATTGGAGCCTTGTTTCGAAATTTTTTGTGTAGAAATAACGTTGGAAAATACATTGCTGTGAAACTTAAACAAGAAATAAAATAAGTGTTAAGTGAGTACAACATGCAGTTCAACCGCATCAACTATAAGACAAGTCGATCTGAGTCTAATTGTCTGTAAACCATTTCAGACATTTTGTCTGCAATTCCAGTACGGATTTACACCAATCTCAAGCTTAACAGCTTTCCGATACAAGTGGCTCTTGACTTACAAGTACATCAGTCAAAACACGTGGATGGACTACGTTTACCTTGCACTGAGTTGTATATAATGAGGACATATGGTTGGATTTTGGCTCCCAACCTGGTTTCCTGGTTGAGCCTCAAAGTGTTGTGAGTGTGGGTCGGGGGTGGTAAAGATATCCATGAAACACTGAGCGACCATGGTTTGGCCTGGAGGTTGAGTGAGTGGTGCGTGCGCAGATGAGTTCAATTTCCTTGGTTCCGTATGATGGTACACTGCCCCACTTCCAAATATTGAAGCTCTTTGTGTAACCATGTAACATATCGGTGGAAAAAATTGTCTTTGGTGGGAGGAGAGGGTGTGTGTGTGGGGGGGGGGGGGAGGCATGTGATCCCTGGTTCGCCGCCTCTGCAGGCAGTACTGATTGACGTGTCATTCATCAAGGTTTTTTATGGGTTGTTCACACAATGACAACTAGCAACACTCGACCGCGTTTCTTTAATACAGCAATGTGACCTTAACCCTTTACCTGAACCCTTTACCTAACATGAAAAGCAGACGACACTTGCAAGCCAAATTCTTGAATAACTAATTGTTTTCATTTTTTTTGTCTCACAAACATAGGTTATGACCCCTCATTGGAACGAGCTCGACGAGTTCGTTCCAAAGAGGGGTCATAACCTATGTTTTTGAGACAAAAAATGAAGAAATAATGAAAATTAATTGGCGATTTTTGTGAATAGCGCTGGCCCTATTTTGTCGTTACGTTGGGTACTGGGTTAACCCCTTGCACAGAAATTTCTAACAGCAAATGCGTTCCACAATGGAACTAGGAATTTAACCAATTCTTGTTTGACAGAGATCAGTGAACTCTTATCAAACAAGACAGAAGTGGTTGTATTTCTAGTTGCATTATGAGAGCAATTTGCAGCTTTGAATTTTGACAACCCATATCAATCGGTGGAGGGTTAAAAGTTGGTCGCGACAACATTCGGAAACTAGATTTTTCAGGTTACAGTTGTTTTCTGTTGATAAAAAGTGAAAGATATTCCTCTGAAGTACAATTGAAAAAGGTGAAAAGTTCTGGGTGATGTTCGGTGCAGTGGCGATGAGATAACACTCAAGGTTGTATTTAATGTGTTGCAAAGATTAATTGTTCCCTGGTGCGGGTTTACTCAAGTGAATAAATAAATCTTTAATAAATGAACATAAATCTTTCATATCGAACTTGTTTCATTATGTCTGTGTAGATGGTAAATCATATAGCGATTTCCTGTTGATTGTGCTTTGTGGAAAATGCCGAGACGAAGATCTCACCAAGGACAAAGTTATCACTGTGACTCGAATTATTCCGCGTTTCTGACTCAAACATTTCCGTTTGGAAGACCGCACACATACTTTTTATTTACCGCTTTCTGTAACCCTTTGTACGCGAGAGGCCGCTTTTGTCGTCCAGGAACGCGATACGTAATAATTTCGTAAAGTAGGGTGTATATATGCTAAGTGATTGTGCTTTGTGGAAAATGCCGAGACGAATATCTCACAAGGATAAACTTGTCACTGTGACTCGAATTATTTCGCGTTTCTGACTCAAACATTTCCGTTTCGAAGACCGCACACATACTTTTTCTTAACCGCTTTCTGTAACCCTTTGAACGCGAGAGGCCGCTTTTGCTGTCCAGGAACGTGATATACTTCATAATTTCATAAAATAAGATGTATGCTAAGTGAATGCGTGGGGTTGACCAATCAATATTTTTAACGTATGGCCGCAAGGCTGCACGCTGAAAAATATCAATTGGTCAACTCTCAAATAATGGAGATTGACTCTTCCAATACCTGCCATTGAATTTAGATGGACGATACCACCAGTGTTTGAAGTGTATTCATGATGAAAAGTGGTGGGTTGGAAGTGTGTTTGGACGATCTTGGTGCGAATTACGGACACGGAGCAACTGTTAATTAAATCACACGTAATGAAAACTGCTTGTGGAAAAGGAAAACTGATGTAAAATGTAACAAAAATCAACACATTGTGAAGTTAAGACGTAGAGCTGTAGGTTAATCGAAACCGAACCGAGGTTTTTAGGTTTTTTTAAAAGCCGAAACCGAAACCGCCGACATCCCGTAATCTAAGGTTTTTCGTTTTTTATTAAATACTCTCTTGCTGCAGAAATTCACAGAATGTATCCATCCCAGAGTAGTGAGAGTACCCAGACACTGCCAATGGCAGTGTCTGTGTACTCTCACTACTCTGGGAAGGCTACATTCTGTGAATTTCCGACATTTCTGTTTAGTTGTGTTTGCAGCTTTCCACATGTTGCGTGTAGGTGTCAGACCTCGAAAAATGGCCAAGCACAATAAAAGTTCTGTATATTTAGGTAATTATTATATTGGCCTTCATGATTCTTCGTGTATTATAGCTTATTTCGGGCATTCATTGAGTTTCACTCAATTTCACTGCCATTCAGTTATGACTCCGGACATAAGAATGAGTTTTATTGACTTTTATTTGGCCTCATGAACAAACCGAAAACCGAACCGAACCGAGGTTTTACTCCACCTGATAAACCAAAACCGAAACCGAACAAGAAATTTAAAAACCTACAGCTCTATTAAGACGTATTCTGTAACCGAAAACACCACGTTGTGTAATAAAGCATTGTGCAATGAAAAAAGAAGACTGAAAGATTGTGAATATAAAGGGAATGTGCTATTATTCATTACTGAGGCGAGTTACTGTAGTACAAGTTCCCCAAAGTAATTCCAAGTACTGCCTAGTAGGGTAAAAATGCGTAGTTTCATTCTTCGAACTAGCAATTTAACACGCACTTGTGTCAACACCAGTTGCACATTAAACGGATGGCCAGGGGTGTAACGTCTGGGATGGGTGACCCTCCCCCCCTTTAAAAGAATCCCTGTTCATGGGTCTCGTCGGGCAGAGGTTGGGCTAAAAAATTTGAAATATCAAACTGGACAGACGCGCCCATTCGGCATCACCAAATGTGACCTTAGGTAACAATAGCCTATATATGAGCTAAAACGCCATCTCAATATTTAATAGAGAATAAAATGAAGGAGATCAGCTGATCGGGGCAATGTTTACTAGGTTTGAAACCCTCAATAAAAAATATTAGAGTATCTATTTTGGAGAAGACTTAAAATATTTACACCAGCTGTTCTTTCAAAATTGTGAGTTGAAAAATAAGGTGAGGGGACAAGTAAAATATGCCTTTTCAGTTGAGTGCGAAACTAGACGGTAGTTGGGGATTCGCCAAATTTGAACACAAAAACTCACGGCAACATATATTTTCTTTCTGTTCATTTTTTTATTGAGGTGATAAACTAAGTGGACACAGTACTGTTTTCCCCCAAATTAGGGCTCTCTGAATCATACATTTTCGATTTGAATCGAATCTCGAATCGAATCGGGTCTATTATTCGAAATCGAATTCTGGGCGTCGTGAAGATGACCGATAAGGGGAGGGTGGACTGATTGTTCCGACTGTGACAGCTCAAGTACTGACTGATAAAATATTCCAACTATATCACCAAGACATGCCTTCCTGGAAGGCATGTCTTGATGATGTAGTTGGAATATTACCCAGCAACAGATGCGAGACTTACCAGCACTAAAACTTTAACTTTTTATTCAACAGTAGTAGAGACTGGTGAGACTGGAATTCGCACGGGAGGTGGCATTGGTCATATGCCATTTATGTTAATGTAGATGAAATTAAACTCTGTCTGTACTTTCAGCATTATTTACGTATACACATTCCATCTGAACTGTACGTTTTGTGAGACGACGAGAATGACTAATACTAAGATATATTCCCGTGTAAAGAGTCGAAAGGAAACGAATCGGGCAGCTGATTTCGAATCGAATCGAATATCAATTTAAGATTCGAAATCAAATCGAATCTCCAAGCTTCGCAAGGCCCTACCCCAAATGAGCTCGATCAGCTCAAGAGACAGAAAAATGTTAGCACTGTCGCCAATACAAATCATTTAGTGTATTGTAACCTATTTTACACTCAATAGAATGTGAAGACCCACATGATTAAAATAGTATCTGACTGAGGTAAAAAGGCGTGGTCATGAGTGAAGAATACAGCAATCAAAACAATATACTACTCAAAGTTTGCTAAGCACCACATATTTGACACATCATTGTGAAATTTTCTTGTGACATATTTGCGATATTTTTGGTGGATTAGATTGAGGAATGTATTGAGGTGGTCCCCAGTGTTTACATTAGCTCTCTTGATAGGCAGACTTTCCGTGACAGTCATGGAAAGCATGTACCCCTTGATTTTCATGATGTTTTCGTGCACTGTCGACATGTACATGAGATGTGTGGGCATTCAGTCTTCATTTCAACACAAACTCTTGTGATTTAATGATTGAATATGGCGAATGCAAATGTAAGAAGACATTTGTCTGAAGCAGAAATGTGGCGGATTGTAGGGATGGGGAACAAGGGGCTACCCATCGTCAGGTTGGTGAAACTCTTGGTGTGCACCATACGGTGATCACCAGAGCCTGGGAAAGATTTCAGCAGTATGGCACATCAGTAAGACGACATGGTGGTGGCAGAGACAGGGCAACATCTGCAGCTGAAGACCGGTTTTTGATCATTCAGGCCCGTAGGAACCGCTTTGACACAGAAACCCAGCTTCGCAGTGACCTTCAGAATGCATCCGGGGTAAATGTTTCGACGCAGACTATCCTGGCAAGATTGCACGAAGGTGGCCTCCGATCGAGAAGACCATGTTTTCGCATTCAGCTGTCCCAGAACCACCACCCGGCATGATATGAATGGACCATGGATCACGCTGGATGGACCAGAGAAGATTGGCGACCTGTCCTTTTTACAGATGAGTCGAGGTACTGCCTAGACCACACAAATAGGCGTTCTAGGGTATGGAGAAGACCGGGAGAGCGATTCCATGCAGCCAACATTGCTGAACATGACCGCTATGGTGGTGGGTCAATAATGGTCTGGGGCGGCATCAGCCGGGACGGGCGTACAGAGCTCTGTGTCCTTGGTCGTGGTACATTGACTACTCAGCGGTATATTGATGAGATACTGGATGCCCACGTTAGATTGTATGCAGATGCAGTGGGTGATAGATTCATTCCGATGGACGATAATGCCCGTCCTCATGTTGCTCATGCTGACGGGGAGTACCGATAGAAGGAGGGGATTGAACGTATGGACTGGCCAGCAAGATCCCTGACCTCAATCCAATCGAACATGTCTGGAATGAGTTGCAGCTTGCAATTTCAGTCCGTCCAGTCCAACCAAGAAGTGTCCAGGCGCTTGGTGCCATGCTGGTCCAAGAATGGAACAACATCCCACAAAGGACCATCTGGAACCTGCATGGGAGCAAGAGAAGGCGTTGTCAAGCTGTAATTAACAATAATGAGTCTCATACTCGATATTGAATCCATATCAGTTCGCTCCGTCAACTTTTTGGCAAATATGAAAAATTTCCTCTTTTACCAATAATATCCATTTTCCATGGTTATCGTATTCAAAAGCTAAAAAATAATGTCAAACACAAACAATATCTTAATTTCTGTGCTTAAATCATTAAAGATATAATTAAATAAAATATATATACACTTTTCATAACAATATTTCAACTAAAACGTAAAACAGGTAGTTGGATATACTTAGCAAAACTTCGAGTAGTATAGTATTTTCCCACTACGATCGAGATAAATCATTATTTTTTATGAATAAAAGGTAGATATTTTTCTGGCGTACGCATCTTTACATTTTAGTGCGATGAAGACTTCGTTACTCTGAACAGTTTACAATTTCACCCTGATCATGGAGGTAGCAGGGGTGTCATGGCAAACGCCGGTGTCGAAGGTAGCTCTTTCTGGTGTGGATCCAGAGAACATAAATTGTACACGGTAAAGTCCTGCCGCTCCTCACGCTGCGATACCTTGGATCGCTATTTGTTTATTTATTGGTATTTAAGGTCACATACTTATGCACAATGGCTAATCATGACCGTGACAGTTTTACGGGTGGAGGAAGCCGGAGAGAAACACCGAGCAACGACGAGCAGCTGCCAGCTCCATAACATTGTAACTCCGCACTGCAACACAGGCAGGGTTAGATTGGTTGAAGACATGCGCACCATCGACGTGCAGTACGCCTCAGTACACGGCGTCACCGTGCCCCCATGTGGACAATCGGGGTGAAGTGCCTTGCCCAAGGACACAATGCGGGAGTCTGAGTCGATCGCTCAGGCGGTTACCCATCCGAGGACTAATCGGGCTCGACGTTGCTTAACTTCGGTGATCTGACGAGAACCGGTTACCGCAACGCCATCGCGCCCCACCTTGGATCGCTATAATTTTTGTCAGACACTTTATGATTTCGACCACGCACTCATATCAAGTTAGACTGTCGATCTTCTTAACCCTTAACCCTTTACCTAACATGAAAAGCAGACGACTCTTGCAAAAAAAATTCTTGAATAACTCTTATTTTCATTTTTTGTCTCAAAACCATAGGTCATGACCCCCTCATTGGAACGAGCTCGACGAGCTCGTTCCAATGGGGCGTCATATCCTATGTGTTAGAGATAAAAAATAAAAAAATAATGAAAATTAATTGGCGATTTTTGAGAATAAAGCTGGCCAGTTTTGGCCGTTACGTTAGGTAAAGGGTTAACTAACACGACTATATAGGGGACGGGTGGGGAGCACGGTGGCTCAATGGTTAGAGCATTGGACTTCAAACCGAAAAGTCCACGGTTCGACCCCGACCAGTGTTAACTGCGTTGTGCCCTTGAGCAAGACACTTCATTCCGATTGCCTTCGCGGGGCACCTTGACGCTGTGTACTAAGTCGCGTCGATAGCGATAGTGCACTTGCCTTCACACTTGGTTAACTGTGTAGAATTAGTGAGTTGGGTAGTCTGACAGCTACTCACCACTGTTCGGTGGTTCTCCCGGGTACGCCTGCTTCCACCACCTTCAAAACTGTCCGACACGATGTGACACTGGCTGTTGAAAGTGTCGTTAAACCAACAAAAAAAAACCCATTGTAGGAGGCAGACGATATTTGCAAAAAGTGTTTCTAGAATAGCGTAGAATAAGTACAAAAACGGGTTTTCGCCCCCTCCAAAAAAACAACAACACAGCATATGACCTCTCATTTGGAACGAGCTCGATGAGCTCGTTCCATTGAATGGTCATAAGCTATGCTTTAGGGGTAAAATCTGAATATAAAATTTGAATAGCGGTTTGTGTAAAGAGTGCTGGTCGGTATGTCCGTTTCGTTGGTAAAAGGTTAACTTGGAATTACTTGGAAAAACTGATGTCATGAATTATTTTTATTCTGAAAAGACCAGGTTGTAAGTAGAACAATCCGCAAAATCCTATTTTGGGGAGCGGCCGTCCTCCAGCCTCTTCTGTATCTACGCCACTGGAAATTATTCAAGTTAACTAATTGATGTAATGGTTTTTATTGAAACAAGAATAATGTTTGCATTATTTCAGTTAACCCTTTACCCAACGCAACGGCAAAAATAGGCCAGCGCTATTCTAAAAAATCGCCAGTTAATTTTCATTATTTTTTCATTTTTGTCTCAAAAACATAGGTTATAGCCCCTCAGTGGAACGAGCTCGTTGAGCTCGTTCCAATGATTGGTCATAACCTATGTTTTTGAGACAAAAAATGAAAAAAAAAATAGTTAAGAATTTTTTTTGCAAGTGTCGTCTGCTTTTCATGTTAGGTAAAGGGTTAAAACCAAATATAAAGGCTTTGTTGTTGAGTGACAAGTCAAATTAACTTTTTATCTAAAGTGAAACATATCAGTAGTTACATCAAATCTATGTGGCAGGCGGATTGGGATGGAGCGACAAATAACAAGCTCCATCGATTCCGACCAACTATTTCAGATCACTACCCGTCTAGTGGGGCGCGGTGGCTCAGTTGGTAGAGGTGCAGGCTGCAAGCCGAGAGGTCCTCGGTTCGAATCCCACCTGCGGCAACCGCGTTGTGTCCTTGGGCAAGACACTTCACCCCGATTGCCTACATGGGGGCACGATGACGCTGTGTACTGAGGCGTACTGCACGTCGATGGTGCGCATGTCTTCAACCAATCTAACCCTGCCTGTGCTGCGGTGCAGAGTTCAGAGTTACGATGTTGGAGAGCTGACAGCTGCTCGTCGTTGCTCGGTGGTTCTCTCCGGGTACTCCGGCTTCCTCCACCCGTAAAGCTGTCACGGTCACGATTAGCCATTGTGCATAAGTATGTGACCTTAAACACCAATAAAATAAAATAAATAACCCGTCTAGTAACCTTTGGAGAAAGGATCTTGCAGTTTTGACGCGATGTCATATTAGTCATACACGACTGACACATTCCTTTTTGTTGGAGGGTACTGTGCGACCAGAGTGTGTTCCCTGCCAGCAGGTGTTGTCAGTGGAGCACGTTCTTTTACATTGTACTGATTTTAATCTTAGTAGACGACAGTATTTTAATGTTGTGTCTCTTCGAGACCTATTTTACAGTACGGGTCCTCATAGGGTTCTGTCGTTTTTGAAGGAAATCAACCTTTTTAATAAATTTTAAAATTGTTTTTATTCTTTTAATCAAGACTCTTCAAGTCTCCGTTCATCAGTTTGATTTATAGGTTAATCATTTCTCTTGTCTCATTACCCATTGTTGTTCAAGTCACTCCTGTCTTTGACAGATCTTTTGTTGTTATTTTCTAATTTTATTCAATCTTTTTACTTCTCAATTGACCATGACATTTTACTTTCCACTGTTTTCTCGCCACGATCCTGACCTTAGCTGCTGATGTGGTGTTAAGCACCAATAAATAAATAAATAAATATCTAAAGTGAAAATGGAAGTTATATCAAGGTGGAACGGCAATATTATCTTCAGCACTGGCAGTAGTAGTATATTAGAATATCCTGCAAAAAAGGATATCAAATACTTAAATATATACATAGACGATCGCACGGGGTGGGATGGCGTTGCAGATCATACCAGCTCCCATGTTCCAGCGTGTTGTTACACCAAAACAAATTGGCGTACAATTGATCTGATTATGTTTAACCCTTTAACAACGCACAGGATCTCAAAATTTAATATTTTAGATGTTATTTTTCCATTTAAAAAAAAAATCAACAAAACCATATCATCTGACCCCTTCATTGGAACGAGCTCAACGAGCTCGTTCCAATGCGGGGGTCACATGATATGGTTTTCTTGAATTTTTTGAAAAATAATATTTTTTGAACTGCTCAATTTGTAAATAATACGGGCGGTTACTGCCGATTCTATAGGTAAATGGTTAATAATACTTCCGTTGATAAAGGAGTTTCTCGATTTTCGTACTTGTGTTCGCGCCTTCGGCGCTCAGTCACATTCTCTTCTTCTGAATCTTGCGGTCAGCCATGGCTTTGCGAACAGCACCCAACTTCATAACACCGTGCGTCCATGCGACCGTCCGTCCGTCCGTCCGTCCGTCCGTCCGTCCGTCCGTCCGTCCGTCCGTCCGTCCGTCCGTCCGTCCGTCCGTCCGTCCGCCCACCCGACGGTTCGCCCACCCATCCGTCCGCCTGTCAGCGCTATAATACGGGAGTTACGAGTTGGTTTTTTTGGGGGGTCCGGAGATGCATTATGAGCTTACCGAAATATTATGAGCTTATTTGATATATTATGAGCTTAATTACTAAGATATGAGACTTATGAGGCAAATTGCGAATTTTCGGGGTTTATATTAAGGGTTAGAGTCAGTTCAGGGTTCAGGGTTGGGGTTTCTATCAAGTATTACGTTGGGGAATGTAACCATGTCTATAAAACCACCCCCGAAATGTTCCAAAAACGAGGTTTTTAACCGTTGTCCGAACGAATTAAAATGATCAATTTTTCCGTAAAAAATTAAGCCCACAACTCTCATTTTTAAGAACGTCCGTCCGTCCGTCCGTCCGTCCGTCCGTCCGCACGTCTGTCCATCCGTCCATCCGTCCATCCGTCTATCCGCCCCGAACATTCTATTTTGCATAGGATGTGGATGATGAAATAAGGTTCCCACATGTATGGAACAATAGGAGTGGCAATTGATGCGTTAAGAAATGGTGTGAGCTATCAACAATGAACACATGTGGTATACATATCAGTTACTGGCGATTCGTTTAAGACCGCTCATTTCCTTAGGATAACGGCTAATACAATAAAAATAAGGAATAGAGTAAACAGAGTGATAAAGAGGAGATTCGCTTCTGACCTTCAGCTTTACTATCTTTGCTTTATGTTTGGATATCATCTTTAGAACATTCATTGACCACCCACTACAGAAACCCTTCTCTCCCGCGTTTGATATCCACTTGTTATTTAAATTACATACACATTTACAGACAACATTTTTGCGAGATCCCAGTGAGGTGCTAGAAATTCTTTACTCATAGTTTTATGGGCTCACAAGGAAGAGGGGAAATACGAGAAGGTGTAGGCTACGGGTCGGATGGAACATTTGCATCCAAGTTGGCACAATAGAACACACTTTTTTATTTTCGCACCAAAAGGTCTTCTTTGTCTCCCAGATCATCGGACAGAAACTAACACCATACTGGGCTAGTGGGTCAAAGGCCGAGTACACCAGCACGATAGCTGGTCATATAGTTGCATTCTTGGCTAATTTCTCAGAAGTAAGAGCCATAACGGTGAGTTTCTAAATATTTGATATTTCTAAGATTTGCGGTTATGAACACAGACAAATTCAGAGTCTATTGAACCGGTGCATGGGGTGGGGTCATTTAAGTATCCATATATATTATCCTGTTGTAGCATGCCTCAATGCCGGGCGGACACGGCCCAAAAAGGTTGCCGGGAAATGTACCAAGGGGTCCGGATCCTGAAAAAATGTCGCTATTTCGAACTGAAAGAACGGTGCTTCCTTGCATATGAGCGATCAATGACAGTCCAGAGAGGAGATTTCGATTGCATTTTTGTATCATCTTTGTCGCTCATTTGGCAAGAATGGATGCCCCAAAGAGGGCATCAGACTCATCACGCCGATCATAGTTCGACCCTCTGGAAGAAAATTTTAATTTTTCGAATCGAAAGAACGTTGTTTCCGTGCATCTGGCCAATCAATGGTAGACAAGACTCCTAGACTTTTTGAACCACTTGTTTCATTCCATTTTATTTTATATAAAGAAATTATTTTGTGAAATAATTGAATAGATCGTTGATGTAAAAAAAATATCGAGCTTTGGTTTTAAATACTTTTTATTAACCCCTCAAAGGATAAATACAAGAAACTCTGGAAAATTCTGTGGTGGGAGGATTTGCACTATAAACTACACTCTAAAATCAGTTGGGTTAAAAATCAACCCAAATCGACTGGGTTGAGTGAATATGAACCCAATTGGGTTCATATTCACTCAACCCAGTCGATTTGGGTTGATTTTTAACCCAACTGATTTTAGAGTGTAGGCGTGGAGAGGTCTTTTGACAAGAAAGTTTTTTTATTCTGCTTGAGAGCTTTGCCCTGAAAGGGTTTGTCCTTTCAATATCGGTACGTATATAAAATCAAGTGACTGTTAAACAACATAATGGATAACAAAAAGTTAAATCTCTTTTATTTTTAAATCTGGGAAATTTTTTTTTCATATAGTCTATTCATGGCTGTTATGAAGCAACCGTTCATAGATTAAGTGAAATTTGAAAAAAAAAATACGAACTATATAAAATCATTGATGGAAAAGTTTATTCAAATTACAGAGGAAAATTTGGTTAAAAGTTTCCAAAGATACATATTCTAGTGCTGTCCTGTGCCGGAAAATCCGCAATCTGCATGCAACAAGTCAAAAAGATCAAAAATAATTTAACCTTTTAACATGAAAAGCAGACGACACTTGCAAACAAAAATTCTTGAATAACTATTTTTTTTCATTTCTTGTCTCAAAAACATAGGTTATGACCCCTTATTGGAACAAGCTCGTTCCAAAGAGGGGTCATAACCTATGCTTTTGAGACAAAAAATGAAAATATAATGAAAAATAATTGGCGATTTTTGAGAATAGCGCTGGTCGGTTTTTGGTCATTACGTTGGGTAAAGGGTTAATCATACAACCCTTTAGGACTTTTGGAATAAATTATTATTAAACGCCCCTACAAATACAAAATGGATTTGTCCATGATGTACTTTTTCCAGTATTGAATTCGACAATTCCATTTTGGAATACAGCGGTGAAAATGGGTTACAGAGTTTATAAATAATCAAAGCAAACTTTAGAACACTAGAACGATATTATAATTCTGTAACGTATTATATATATATCCCTCTCTCACCAAGGCGCAAGTTATCTACCCATCAAACCCTCTTTTGATGTGGAACCTGATTAGAAGTTAATCACACAAGACTTGATTGAATACAAACATATTTTCTTTCAAAATTCCATCGGTCATCAGAGATAGTAGTAGTATAGTCTTCCATTAACTTATTACACAGACTGCATCAGGAATGACCGAAGAATACTTCACGTAAGCCACTAGCCGTTAACCAGCGGCGGATTCAGGTAGCTGGGTGGACTTGGGGCATACCCTCGCTAAAATTCTCCCCTCATTTCCACCTACGTACATATGGGCACAATCGAGAATTGGCTTGTGCTGATTTTTTCCAGAAACTTGCCTAATCACATCATTGTTCTGAAATGCATTTTTTCAAATAAAATGTTAGTCTTATTTGCTGTTGGAGCCTGCAACCTGTGGGAGTGCGTGGGCGGGGGTTGGGGGGGGGGGGGGGTCGTTCATGCCCCAGAGAGTCATTATCATAGCGCAAGATAGATTATCCAAAAATACCGGGGCATACCAGGCTAACAATGTTACGAGATAGATTATCCAAAAATACCGGGGCACACCAGGCTAACAATGTTACGTTTCTTCTTTGAGGGACCGGAAGGACCTCCAGTTTTTGATGTACATTAGTTAGCTGCATTATTCGATTTTGATGGATTCTCACCCCCTCCAAGAACATTTCCTGGATCCGTCCATGATAACCCTTAGCGCGTTGCCCAGATGTTGCTGACGTTTTCAATATCGTTCCTGGTTATTTTTTTCCACATGGAATGACGCTAGAAATAATTTTCTTATATGAAGTCAGAGATTATCCAGATTAGCATAGCATAGTATAGCATAGTTTTGCAGAAAGTCAACCTTACACAGGTATGCTTCTCCAAACTTTGTCTTTAAATAATCGTACATAGATATGTTTTAGCAAAATGGTGTGTCTCCTTATCTAGATCTACGTTGGCACCTTATTATAGTTGGTAAATTATGAGTTTAAATTTACCTCATGTTCAGAAAGTTTACTTTGTAATCTATAAATAAATAAATAAATAAATAAATAAATAAATAAATAAATATAAAGTCTCTCCCTTAACCCTTTACCCAACGCAGACGATATCAAAATTCATTATTTTAAATATCATTTTTTAAATTTTTTCAAAAAATTTCAACAAAACCATATCATGTGACCCCTCTTTGGAACGAGCTCGACAAGCTCGTTCCAAAGAGGGGTCACATGATATGGTTTTGTTGACATTTTACGAAAAATAATACTTTTTCAGCTGTTGAATTTTCATATTACGCAGGCGGATGCGGGCGATTCATTGGGTAAAGGGTTAAAATTATAGTAAAAACTCTAACGAGCAACAAATGTCCCAAACGTTTCGGCTTTATTGGCCTTCTTCAGTGGGAACCAAATATCAAATATCTCAGTTACAAAAATAATATTTAAATAATAGTTGCTAATTTTTTTCCTTGGAAGACTAAAAACATGCAACTCACTAAAAAACGCCCACTTGCTAAACAAAGAGTCCAAGTGGACAGTTACTTATTTGCTTCTAATAGACTATATTAGCATTCTCCATGTTTTGTCACGTGGGAGTGGGCACACGTCACATTTGTTTCGAAAGCAATAAACACGTATGGTTCGAAGTAGGGAGCCTGTAGGCGAACTGTAGCGTACGCGTGCACTGTGGGATAACTGTTTGACTGAAGCTTAACTTTTATCAATCCCATTAATTATTATATTCCTTTGTATGTCGAAAGTACTTATCCACAGTATTTATCTGTTAAAATCCTCACTGCGGAAACATATAAAAAAAACAACAACAATCCGTTCTGTATCTTTGCATTGGTGATTTAATGGTGTCAAATGCTAAAAAATCGTGGAGGGCGGACCGATGGAAATGTAGAACATTGCAAAATTTGAGAATTATAAATGCCTGATCTGTGACACAGTTATTGATACAGTTACATTCGCATTAGCATGCTGCGGTAAGGGCTCGACTAGACAATTATAGAATATTTTAAGGTGAAGTCGGAGGGGATAGCCTTCACATTCGTGAGTTTTTCTTCCTCTTTTAGTAGCTGCTGCCAGCCGCCACACATTTTAAATTCCCACATATGATTTACAGTATCATACCAATTTTTATTTTTCATGCACAACCACTTAGTTTGAGATGCAAATCACTGTCAGCTTTGCCACCAAGTGATAGTTATCCGCTGGTTTACGTATTACCGACCAATCCTTTAACTGTTGATCGCATCAAGTTTGTATAAAAATGGCTATTGATATACAAACCTATCGCATTAGGATTGGCCGATTTAACGAATGTAAGTATATACTGTGCCCTGGGAGCAGCACAAATATACTAAAAAATATATTTGGACTGGGATCTGTTAATGTATTGTTTATTATATTTTTGCTTCTTATGCAATGTGGAGATATCGAACCCAATCCCGGAGGCGTTACAGATAGCATAAAAATCGTTCATCTCAATGTCAGGGGGCTTCGGAACAAGAGAGAATGTATTACTGCCGAATTAGATGAGTTTGATATTATTGCCCTGACAGAAACGAATTTGAGTGGGGACGTTGATAATAGGGATATCAAGATTGATGGATACCATTTCCCACCGATCCGAAGAGACCGGGGTGTTGGACAGGGGGTGGGATAGTCTTATATATAAACTTGATCTCATTTTCAAAGGCCGTGAGGACCTAGATCTCCCTGGCTTAGAGGCATCGTGGTGTGAAATACGACAGCAGAACCATAAATATTTAGTTGGAGTCTTTTATCGCCCGCCATCCGCAAACATTGGATACTGGGATCTGATAGATGAATCGATCTCAGCTGCTAGAAATGATTTATTTCTTAAATGTATTATTTTGGGTGATTTTAATGCGAATTGTCATAATTCACTGCATCCTAAAATTTCTTATCTGGAATGTACGCATAATATCACTCAAATTATAAAGAGTCCAACCCGTATTACCGAAACGTCAGCAACACTCATTGATCTGATACTAACATCGTGCCCAGAATTAGTTTCTACTTGTGGAGTAATTACGCCTACTTTCTGCAGTGACCACCACGCGCCGTTTACGTAGAAATAAAATGTAAAAGGTTAAGGTTTAAACCATATTACAGACAAATTTAGAATTACAGAGAAATGGACGTAAATGGTTTAAAATCATTTCTCTCAACAACTAATTGGGATCCCATTTTAGATGGAAATAATATTGACGATATTATTTCCAATTTTACCGAATATATTCTCAATTCTGCAAAACGCTATATACCCTTTAAAACTGTACTCATCATGCCAAATGATAAGCCTTGGATGAATTCCCATATCCGTACTTTAATAAGAAAAAGGAAGAGAGCCCATAACACTGCAAAACAATCCAATCGCCCGCAGGACTGGGAGAAATTTCGAAAACTGAGAAACGAATCAGTTGACGCAGTAAGAAAAGCCAAACAAGAATATGATCAAAAGATAGATGATTTTGTCTCAACGAATTGTTTCTCCTCTGGGCAGTGGTGGAAAACTATGAAACAGTTTTCGAAACAACAGTGTGATAAAAATGTTATGTTTCCACCACTGCTGGAGAATGGAGTAGTTATTGACGATCCGAGGGAAATCAGCGAACTTTTTAACAATTTTTTCATAGAACAATGCGACACTGTTCAAGATAATCGTCTCCCGACAATTCAACATTCAGAATATGAGCTTACAGAATTTGAAATACAGATTGACGAAGTCGAACGAGAGTTAGTTAAACTGGACACACGTAAGGCCTGTAGACCCGACTTAATTAGCAATACCTTACTAAAATCCTGCTCATCGGAGTTAGCATTTCCACTGTCGCATATATTTAATAAATCACTTGTTACAGGTATATTCCCTACTGCCTGGAAGAAAGCTAACGTACTGCCAATTCACAAAAAACTTTCCATTAACTGTAAATCTAACTACCGCCCAGTCTCTCTAACTAGCTGTGTTAGCAAGGTATTCGAGAGAATAATTTTCAAGAATGTCTATTCCTTTCTTGTAAGTAATAATCTCTTGACGAAATTGCAGTTTGGCTTCATTCCAGGTGACAGTACCGTTAATTTGCTAATTGACATTGATAACACTATCAGGCAATGCTTAGATCATGGTAAAGATATCCGCTTTATATTCTGTGATATTAGTAAGGCATTTGATAGAGTGTGGCATAAAGGCCTGATACACAAATTGGAGGGTATGGGAATAAGGGGTAAATTATTAACCTGGTTCCAAAACTATTTAACCAACCGTTCGCAGGAAGTCGTTATAAATGGTCAAGCGTCGTCAAGTAAACACATCCCGGCAAGTGTTCCACAGGGATCCGTTCTTGGGCCCCTTCTGTTTAATATATATATAAACGACATTGTCAAAGACATTACGTCCAATATTCGATTGTATGCCGACGATACTTCATTATACTTAATAATTGAGGACCCCTTCCGAGCTAGTGTAGTACTAAATGAGGATTTAGAAAAAATTGGTAAATGGTCAACAGAATGGCAGGTTATTTTCAGCCCTGAAAAAACAGTGACTATGTGTGTAAGTAGAAAGACAAATCCCCAGTCGTATCCAACTTTATATCTAGTAGGTCACCGGTAAGAGAAGTTAGCTCTCACAAATATCTTGGTTTGCACTTTCACTCATCGGGATCGTGGGACTTTCACGTTGACACTTTAATCAGCAAAGTGAATCCCATGATAAACTGCCTGCGTAGTTTAAAGTATAGGCTTAATAGACTGACTCTAGAGACAATGTATAGGTCGTTTATTTTACCTTTGTTTGATTACGCTGATATAATCTGGGACAACTGTTCTGTAACTAAAGCAGATTTACTAGAACAATTACAATTAGACGCACTACGTACTATCTGTGGTGCAATTAGAGGGACCAGCCACCGACTGTTATACGAAGAGACAGGTTTTACCACCCTCGGTGTACGAAGGAAACGACATAAACTAGTGGCTCTATATAAAATTGTTACAAATCAATCCCCAACTTATTTGTCATTATTAGCACCCCGGCATGTCTCAAGTTTTTCTAATTATCCATTAAGGTCTTCGAATTTATTACGAGAGATTCAGTGTAAAACTTGGAATTATCAAATGTCATTCCTGCCCTCTGCAATTAAATTGTGGAATACTCTGGATCCCATTACGCGGAATAGTATTTCAATACAGTCCTTCAAAGACAAATTAAAAAACAGGGACATAAAGATTCCTCAGTACTACAATTGTGGTACTAGAGCAAACCAAATCAATCACTGCAGGTTGCGTCTCAGATGTAGTCAGCTGAACGCGCATATGTTTGAAAGATTTTTAACTGACAACCCACGATGTTCATGTGGCTATATATATGAAGATACAGAACACTTCATGTTTCATTGCCCTCTTTATCGTGATCAAAGGCAAAATAGCTTCCACAACGTGCAAGTAGAAATGATGCCTATTTCTGATATCTTGTACGGGAACGACACTTCAACCATGGAAGAGAATACGATACTGTTTGAAAAGGTCCATAGATTTATGGACCTTACTGATAGATTTAGTAGATAAAGTACACTGTAGATGTTGATTGACATTAGGATAAGTTGAAATAGATAATTTTTCCCCCATTGCGGTCATGCCTGTGTCATGTCGGGGAGCGGTGCATTGGACATTGGCCCAATGCACTAAGCCAAGATGTTGAGACCTTGGGATACAAACCCATATAGATACCTCAGGGGCACTTGTAGGTTAACTATCAATACTGTTTGTAATGCTGACATTTGTACATAAAAGTCATCTCAACTAAAAGAGCACAAGCACCACTATTATTATCGTTTTGTTTGTTCGTGTAGGGTACGGTTTTACATAGGCTATGCCTGTTTACCAAACCCATTTCTATATTGGAGAAATAAAATACTGTTTAAAAAAAAAAGTAGGGAGCCAGCGATGACTGTTACCGTCAATCGCTTCAGAAGTCACCCTTTTCCTTTAATAACTCAACTATGCAAACACCTTTGGTACAGGTATTGACAATACTTGATTTATATCAATGCATGATGTAGAATATTGAACTTTCGAGATGGTAGCTGAGTTTAGCTTTGCAAAGCAAGGAAGACACGAAACGCGATTCCGACTGTACGCAGTCACATTTCGGTGTGTACTTAACCTAAGGTTTTTGTTTTCAGTTCATAAGGTTTTGTTTTCAGTTCATAAGGTTTTGTTTTCAGTTCAGATGTACCTTATTATTAATAATATTACAACTGATACTTTCTATAAAAGTTAATTTGAACACAAATGATCAAGCCCGTAAAGACCAATATCAATTTATTTGACGTTGAAGGGGGCGCGGTGGCTCAGTTGGTAGAGGCGCAGGCTGCAAGCCGAGAGGTCCTCGGTTCGAATCCCACCTGCGGCAACTGCGTTGTGTCCTTGGGCAAGACACTTCACCCCCATTGCCCACGTGGTGGCATGGTGACGTTGTGTACTAAAGCGTACTGCACGTCGATGGTGCACCTGTCTTCAACCAATGCTAACCCTTCTTGTGTGGAGTTGGTATGTTGGGGAGCTGACAGTTGCTCGCCGTTGCTCGGTGGTTCTCTCCGGGTACTCTGGCTTCCTCCACCCGTCATGGTTAGCCATTGTGCAGAAATATGTGACCTTAAAACACCAATAAAGAAATAATTTGACGTTGAAGCGAGTTCGTGTCCACCATTTTCTGACCTGGATTGTGCCTGTTAATAAATCTACGTGTATTCTTTTTAGAAAAAAATTACACATGCACCCCCCCCCCCCCCCCCTCCCATGTGATGCAACCTGGCGAATGCTGATCTCCTCTGTTAGCTTATGATAAAAAACACATTTCCTTTTGTAACTTTTAGAGCTGTCTGTTGTTTTCGTTTATTAAAAGTAACAAAGGGAAACTTCGCCTTATTTTCTACTGATGTCCTGGGTGATTTCTCAACAATTACATGCTCCTTAATTTTACCTTCCTCGTCCGTCCAATATTTCAGGGGAGATAACTTTATAGAAAGTCATGAGATAAGTCAGGGATGGGAGGTATATTTAGCAGCCTAAATCGGTAATATGCTGTCGCTCTCTTCAGGTGAACTTTACCTATACATGATGGATATAACTCTGCTTTTCAACCATTCTGCCTTCGAAACCATTCTGTTTTCCACATGGCGAAAGTGTCTTGTCAGTTTCATCACGTTGTGTGAGTGCATCTTTGCTTTCGGCATCACTGTCGTGAATATTTGAATTAGAGACACCCACCTTGAAAAGTTACACTCGGAAATAATGCAATCTCCAGGGGGAGCGCGGTGGCTCAGTAGGTAGAGGTGCAGGCTGCAGGCCGAGAGGTCCTCGGTTCGAATCCCACCTGCGGCAACCGCGTTGTGTCCTTGGGCAAGACACTTCATCTCCTCTGCCCGCATGGAGGCACGATGACGCCGTGTACTAAGGCGTACTGCACGTCGATGGTACGCATGTCTTCAACCAAACTAACCCTGCCTGTGCTGCTGTGCGGAGTTACGGTGTTGGGGAGCTGGCAGCTGCTCGTCGTTGCTCGGTGGTTGTCTCCGGGTACTCCGGCTTCCTCCACCCGTAAAACTGTCACGGTCATGATTAGCCATTGTGAATAAATATGTGACCTTAAACATAAATAAAATAAATAAATAAATAAATGCAATCTCCAAGAACTGAGCAGTCTTTCTTGTGGAAATATATAGTTTCAATAAACATTCGAAACATTCTACTGACATCTTGCATTATTGTTGAATATTCCAGATAAATAAAGAGGGTGATTTGATGACTTTTTCGACCTAAAAAATGCAATTGACTATTGGTGTGTTTTTGTTGGGAAAACCTTTTCGTCGTTTTCTCTCATTGGCAAATATGGAGTGTACACAGAGTTATCTCGCTTGCTATGCAATTCACCGATTTTGAGTCCCAAAGACCATTTAGTCAGACTTTCGGCCGCGGGAGTTTTTTTCTAACTAAATATGCGCTTTGGAGACTTGATTGATTGATTGATTTGATTGATTATCTATTTCACAATATACATATATACAAAATGTACAGATAGATATTTAAACAGTTTTAGTACAACGATAACACATAATAATGTGGGGTATAACGTAGCCAGATTGGCTGTCTTCCCATTACCCCTGATTTATGTCAGAATGCTATCGGAATGATAGAATTAACCCTTTACCCAACGTAACGTACAAAACCGGCCAGCGTTATTCACAAAAATCGCCAATTAATTTTCATTATTTTTCTTTTTTTGCCTCAAAAACATAGGTTATGACCTCTCTTTGAAACGAGCTCGTCGAGCTCGTTCCAATGAGGGGTCATAACCTATGTTTTTGAGACAATAAATTAAAAAAATTAGCTATTCAAGAATTTTATTTGCAAGTGTCGTCTGCTTTTCATGTTAGGTAAAGGGTTATAACTGAAACCCACATTTTTTGCCTCTGTTCATCAGACTACTATTACGTTCAAATATTTGATAAGTATTGTGTCGCCAACAAGTTTCTGAACAAAATGTTTATCAGTCAGTTTTGTTTGTGAGGAAACATGACAGCCATGACTCCCAAATATCTCACTGAACTTTGGATTGCTCAAATGACTGGGTGGTTTAATGTTACTTCCCGCATGTAACGGTGTAGAATAACATTCGCGGTATAACGCAATGTTCACGGAAGAAAGGGTGATAGTTGATAGTAGCAGTTAGTGTTGGGGTTAATTAGTGATATTTCGTAGAGATTTTAACTGAAACATACTTTTAATATTTAATCTGTACTTGTATTAGCCCACAGCCTTTTGGGAAAGCGGTGGTCTATAGCATCCCCCCCCACCCTCATCCATCCCTATCTCAATAACTACTAAAAACTAAAGTGTTAAAAACTACACTTGAAGTGCTGTATTTAACACTTACTAAGTGCTGAACTAGCACTTTGTTCAAGTGTAGATATCCCAGAACTTGACAGGTGTTACAATAATACCACTTGACAAGTGTAATGTCGCGACACTTAAAAGGAAACAACGCAGATGACGCGGATCAGGCTCGAACTCTCGAGCCTGATCCGCGTCATCTGTGTTGTGTCCTTTTAATTATGTACCCACCAAGCGCAAATCAAATTATGGATGATTCTGGAAGAACCACCAATGCTAGACACATGGGAAGTGCCATCCATTCAAGTTTCAGATGTCTGACGATTGTAATGTCTAAGTGCTTAAAGCATTGCACTTTAAGTGTTAAAATCAAACCCTAAGAGTTAGAATGGGTTTAACACCTTGAAAGTGTCAGTTTTAACACTTTAGTTTTTAGTGTGTATTAAAGGTAGCTTGACAAACGTTTGCCAGTCACTCTTTGTTGTCTCCACTTCCTGATGCCGGGAGCACTGTGGCTCAGTCGTTACGGTATTGATTTTCAAACCAAGAGGTTCACGGTTCGAACCCCGCCGGGGGTAACTGCGTTGTGTCCTTAAACATTGTGTTCTGATAATTATGAATATTTCAATTGTGTGCCCTTTATATTTGGCTCAGAACGGGAGTGGTTGAAGAGAAAAATGGATGTCTGCTGTGTGTGGATTGCAGGAATGTGTTTTGCGAATTATTTTCTGTTTGACATTTTTTAATTTTTTAAAGAAATACGGATTTGATAATAACTGAACGGATACTGAGAAATGCAAACACGCAACAACTGCCGAATGGGTACACACTTCCTACCTGCGAGAATATCACTGCCAGAAACACACGTACAGGTTATATTTACGCGCATTAATTGTTTATTCACGTGTTGGTCAGTCATCGGCTTTAAAATTTGCCTGTCGAAATAAGTATCTTGATCTGACGCACAGTTGTCTCTTTATGTGGTCTTATACTGTGATCACCAGCCAGTTTTGGTAGCAGCCTCACCACCCGAACTTTCTAAAGATACATACACAGAGAAGAGGATAGTGAGTCAGTTTGCTAATGAGCAGTCAGCGAAGTCAGACCAGTATTCTTAACACCCTTCACTCAGGAAGCTGTCTTTTCCCATAATGCATCTAGAAATTTACCTAATTCAATCTCGTTTGACAGAGCTCAATGAGCTCTGTCAAACGAGATTGAATTGGTTAAATTTCTAGTTGCATTATGGGAAATTTTTTCTGTCTAAAATTTAGATATTTTGACATCAGTGTGCAAGGGGTTAAATATACTTAATAATTTAATGTACTTAAAAAACTGTTCGATGTGGACCGAACGTTTACAACCAGTGACGAAAATCAACCATAGGTCATTCAGGTCACTTTTCTTTCAAAACCCTTTACCAGCTCAAATATCAGACGACACAGTCATGTCAACAGTTTCTTGATAAACAAGACATTTTCACATTTTGCATCAAAAATATAGCTTTTGACCTCTCAATGGAACGAGCTCAATGACCTCGTTCCATTGAGGTGTCATAAGCTAACCCTGAACAGAACGTCTTGAAGTATGAGCAGCGAGTTCTTGACAAATATGAGAAAAATCGACCTCCGTCTTTGTCTCTAAGTGAAGTTGTGAGGAAATGATACTTAATTACGGAAACCACGTTACAAAAATGTTAACTAAGCGTTTGCTTGTGGTTCACAATGTAATCTAGTCGGACAGCTAGGTACACCCCCTATCAGACCCCACAGGACCGAACGAAACAGGTTTTTTTCATGTACATGGACATCTCGAAAGTAGATTTTCAGATGTTAACAAGAAATCATCCTGGCCGGATATGACGTAATCCAAGATAGCGTCCATGAGGGTGGGTCAGTTTCGCGATTTTACACCATCACTAATTTTTCTCGATTGCAGAAAAATTATATGGGATAAGGAACGGGAATTAACTTATTCGTATTTCTGACACCTTTTCCCGTATAATAATATCAATCAAGTAAGTGAAAATCCAAGATGGCCGCCTAAATATGCCCCAGAATAGAAGAAAATCGATTTTTTCGACACTTTTTTTTCGCAAAAAACTTATATTGTCTTGACAAAAATTAGAAACCTGTAAACTTTTAGAAGTTAAATTGATCGCAGATTATTCTCCGATACATGCACGATCGAAAGCCGATGTGGAAAACAAGATGGTCGCCAGTGCGACCACCCGTTTCCAATTATCCCGCTTATGTAATGGACAAGTTTACACTATCTCAACGAGTCGTGTGTTGTAAGAAAGACACCGTGTCTCCCACAGTCGAGGGACTGTGATTAGAGCCGGGAGGTTTTGATTTTTCAGATTCGGTTTTGGTTTCGACGGTTTTTCGGGAAGAACCACGGTTTTGGTTCGGTTTTCCTATGTGTTAACCCTTTACCCAACACAGACGATATCAAAATTTATTATTTTAAATATAATTTTTTTAAATTTTTCAAAAAATGTCGACAAAACCATATCATGTGACCCCTCGTTGGAACGGGCCCGTCGAGCTCGTTCCAACGAGGGGTCACATGATATGGTTTTGTTGACATTTTTTGAAAAATAATATTTTTTCAACTGCTGAATTTGCATATTACGCGGGCGGATGCGGGTGATTCGTTGGGTAAAGGGTTAAGAACAGATAGTCAATAACACTTCAGGCTCCTTACCTTGGAAAAAATCAGCCATAGTTTATACGACACAACTTACCACAAAAGCTGTGTCTGTAAGTATATCTGTAAATATAACTTCCCCTTAATTATTCTCAGGGGTTCTAGGGGATAATCCCACAAAAAGGTTAACAATTGAATAGAGTGCATCTAATCTGTGTTGTGTTTTGATTGTCACATTTTCTCCCTCGTTGACTCGTCCCGCGAACGAGTCAATAAGGTAGAAAACGTGACAATCAGAACACCACGTATTCTCTGTCAGACGCCGGGTCCCGTAAGGCCTGGGCTGACGTGGGGTTATTTAGTCCCGCTGATGAAATTGCGGGAAAATTAGACCAACGTGGAGGGTTGGAATCCAAGTGTCGCGAACTCGGCGCTGGGAGCTGAGTTAGACCGACGCCGTGATTCCTTCTCTGCCAAATTGGCCTGAAATATGTTCGATTTCCATTAGGTGTGATTCCTAATCACTTCAGGCTGCGTAATGGAAAGAATGATTTAAAGTAACAACGATTCTTTTATTTACACATAAAAATAAAGCCGTTTCAATATTTCAACAATCAACAATTCGATTCTTTTCACAGAAAATGGGTTGCTAGGGTTATATAATTCTCAACAATTATATAGTCATTCTATAGCCCTGTACTAGCACTATAGTCTACACACTGGAAATGTTACTACCGTGAGCTCGCCATAAGAGCATCACAAATCTGAAATGTTATTACCGTGAGCTCGCCATAAGAGCTTCACCCGCTTATGCTCAAATGTCAACGTCTGCGCGTAACTGTACCTCTGGCTGTCGGAGGGTTCCGACCAGCAATGTTCGTCATCTATAAAGCCACCGTACTTCTGATTTGGGTCAGATATTGTCTATTCATACCTTATGTGCCTTTTGAAAGTCCTCCGTGAAAGTCCTATTGAAATGTTCACTGTTCCTGGTTGAATTCACGATTCACAAATGCCCCTTTTTGTGCTAGGGCGAAATTGTCACTCACACCGATCTCCAGTCGGTATTACGATGCTTCGACAGCAAAACAAACTACTCACAACGCAATCAGCCTGACGCTTCAAAGGGTTAATACGCACAATACAATTAACCTACACTTCTGACTATTGCAGGCTGATACCTGCTACTCGACAATCTAAACTTTAACGTTTCACCTTGGGTTTTCCTTCTCAACGAATTTGGCACTGTAGCCGCCTATCAACCTTAAGCTAAATCAATCGTGGAATGTCCTGTCTGGCGATTCCAGCCGTTTCAGGGTCCTGTGATCGAAGGTACCCCTATGCCAGGAAACAGAGTCCGCCTGCCCTGGACTTCACTAACGCGTGTGTGACCCCAAGTGTGTGTCTAATGCTCTGCTCTTCAAGGTATATATACTTTTTACCCTAAACTGTCAGGTGGACAGACGCTCATCTGTCCATCTGCCAAAACGGTGGGAGATGACGTATATCGAGGCAGAATCAATACAAGTCATCTCGCGCGTGACTTAACGGTGATTTCACTTGTCGAGAGAACCGATTCGTTCCTGCCACTAATGATCAGGTGACGACACGACAGACATTTCTATCTTTTAGAATCTCGTTTCTCAATTGGCCGTGACGATATCCTGCCACCAACCGATTACGTCTCGTAAGACTCGCGACTACTGTTTAAATTAAATGAGATTAGACCTTATCTAACAAACCGTTTCTCCCCTGGGTCCCTGCGCTGAAGCTGGATATACACCACGTGTGTTTTTTCCATGTCCAGCTTCACAGAGAAGTGCAATTCACGTAGGTTTTTCGCCTTGATGCGGAATATCTTTTGAACTTACAATATCTTTATATATGAGGCCCCTTGCCCCTATATTTAGGCTGGCTTTGCTCTGACATTCTCCCCATTTGCACGAGAAACTAAGTGACGAGAGTCCATAGTGGCAAGTAGTTCAGTTCCATCTCGACAAGATAGTTTGATCTGAGGCCAACCACAGCACTTTCGTCTTACTGTACACGCTAGAAACTAATGTGTTAAAAACTACACTTGAAGTGCTGTATTTAACACTTACTAAGTGCTGAACTAGCACTTTGTTCAAGTGTAGACGTCGCAGAACTTGACAGGCGTTACAATAATACCACTTGACAAGTGTAATGTCGCGACACTTAAAAGGAAACAACGCAGATGACGCGGATCAGGCTCGAACTCTCGAGCCTGATCCGCGTCATCTGCGTTGTGCCCTTTTAATTATGTGCCCACCAAGCGCAATTATGGATGATTCTGGCAGAACCACCAATGCTAGACACATGGGAAGTGCATTCCATTCAAGTTTCAGATGTCACAATTGTAATGTCTAAGTGCTTAAAGCATTGCACTTTGAGTGTTAAAATCAAACCCAAAGAGTTAGAATGGGTTTAACACCTTGAAAGTGTCAGTTTTAACACTTTAGTTTTTAGTGTGTAGCCAGCGCATCCCACACTCTCATGCTACGACCGAAAGGAAGGTGAACCAAGTAATTATGAGATCTTCATCTTAAAAGCTAGATTCTGGCCATCGTTTTTTGCCGGTGTGCTGTGGTCTAGTGGTTTAGGTATTGGACTCCTGATTGCCAGGCTGGATTGCTGAGGGTTCGCCTCCCGGCATGGGATGCGAGACCGACATTCTAAATTCCATGTCAGCCTTCGCCTGATGCCAACCACAGCACTTTCGCCGTACTATAGCCGGCGCGCTCTACACGTTCATGCTGCTGCCGAACGGAAGGTGAACCAAGTAAACATGAGAACTTTATTTAAAAAGCTAGATTCCCGCCGTCGTTTTTGACGATGTGCAATGGTCTAGTGGTTTAGGTGTTGGACTCCTGATTGCCAGACGGGGTTGCTGAGGTTTCGACTCCGTGAAAGGGATCAGAACCCAACATTCTAAATTACTCTAAAGCATGATTGTGTCCTTCGAAACGCACACACAAACTCTCTCTCTCACACACACACACATTTAGCTAACATTTTAGAGTCCAATAAACTTGGTATTAAAAAAGTCCAGAAAGACCTCGGAAAAGTATTTGAACTTTTTAATATTCGCCTCATCGTCAAATCATAACAAAGAGAGATAGCGGATCCTGTTCATACAAATTGATCTCCATCATCAATGACCGAGTTCCAATCCCGGAAAACCTCTAAATCAGTAAATAATTAAGTGCTTACACCTCATACCCGTGGGAACCATACAGGAAGTGAAGCAGTATCGATTACTATGGTAACAAAGTTATTTTTTTATTGGTATAATAGGATCCGGTAGCCATTGCCTCATCGTCGTCCCACTGAAATGTAAAAACGATTGGTGAAATTTGAATAAATGATTGTTTGTCTGTATATCTTGTAAGCTTTCCCTCTAGGGTGCTTGTTACAGAGAAGCAGCATGGCAAGACTATGGATGACGATGTGGTTGAGCAATCTTAAACAGTGATGTTGGTTTAACGAGAACTTCCCCAAATAGGCTGGGTAAAATATCATTTCAAACGCGATGGTCAGTCTTCCCAAACGCCACCCAACGTCATTTTGTGAATTAAATTTTGTGTATAGCGATATTACTGACACATTATTACTACCAAGCCTGGATATAAGTTGGGGGGGGGGGGGGGGGTTGCCGGACAAAATGACAGGTACAAACCGACTCCTGTCGGACATTTAGAGACCCTGCCGGACATTTTTTTGCATCAGTCGCAACAGTAATTTTCAGTCTATTCAAAGCAGTTTAATGAGAAATGCAGTATATTTAACAGCTGCATGTATATTGTATTTAAGATATACATGTAACAGTTTATTAGATAAACATGTATTTTCATTTTTCAATAAGGTATCTACTATCGACATTTATTAACAAACGACTATTTAGCGGGACGACTATTTACCGAAATGAAGGGGTAAAATCTTACTGGCAAAGAATAGGAGCCACCCACTGAAATTAGCTCCGGGTTTGACATTCTAATTATAATTGAGAAAATACAACACATACCTTAAAGAGATTATACCATATCATTGATAAGTCAGTGTGACGACAGTACCTCAATTAAAAACACTGCATTCGGGTTGCCTTTGACAATTGTGAATACGGAAATTCAAATCAAAGAGAAGCACTGCATGTTCGATACGTTGTGGGAGTAATCTCCTGGGAAAGTGTCCATCTACAAAATCCATGTTTTATGTTTTTGTTTTCCTTTGAATTTTTATAAAGTGGTATACGTAAATGATTTCATGTATTATGATGGCGGGAAATAAACTCTTATGGATTTGTACTTTCAATGAACAAAAATAGAGGTGAGCGATAATTCACCCACCCTCCCCACACGTCACTGCCCACTTAACTATGAAAAGTGGCCTCACAGAGTGACGGGCGGAAGCAACTGGCCGACTGAAAAACGCATAATTGAGTCGGACTTTCTTCGTGTTCGAGCTCTTATATTCATGCTTGTTTACTACCCCAAATAACTAACCAGTATCGCTGTAGATGCTTATCAATTATGGTCTGCCGGAAAACGACTTCTCGAAATCAAATATCATGCCTGCTCAAACGAGGCTCAGGAGACAGTTTACATAAGTTTCGGCTTGCTGCTGAATCCATTTTATTATACTGTATCTCAGCATGTTGTTCTATACCTTGTATATTTATATGCAGTATTGAAATAAAATAATGTTTAAACTAAACGAGGCTCAAGTGACGTCACTGATGTGCGAACCTTTTTTGAGGCAACAGTTGTCGAACATGCATTCTTTTTCATCTCCTCGTTCTTTTGCGTATCAAATTAATAAAAAAAATATAGTACTTTGATCATGGAAAATTGGTGGATGAAATTGTAATGTTTTGAGTACTATTTTTGTTAATGTTACTTGTAGATTCTCGCATACTGTCCTGTAGAGGATGGTTTATGCTAATAAATGTTATGTGTTGAAAACTCGAGTGCTTTTGCGCTGAATACGCTCGGACCGTGAACCTATCGGTTTTAAGTTCAATGCCGTAACCACTCTGCCACCACGCTCCCTGTAATGATCACTATTCATTAAACTGAATGATTGATATACCCATCAAATGTTAGTGTTTGATCGCGGCTGACTGTTTACTTGTTTATAAACATCAAACACATGTGACATGTTGATTTTGTTCACTGCTTGGGCTTCCATCGACATATTCTTGAAGAACCTTGCAGACCCCATAAGTCAATCTGACGTTTACTGGCAATTAGGAATGTTCAGATCTTCCATTAATAATCGTTTTCATTTTCCACCAGAACTGAATCACCAACCTGTCTTTGATTTTGTCTCCCAGGTTATATGACACGTCAATGTTACGTGAGTTCTAAAATAACGATTGTTACTAAAACCAATCGGATGAGAGCAGAATTGTGAGAATTATAGTGTTACTGTTGCATATTTTAAACCAGGAACAAACCTGAAAATTGAGTTTTTCGGAGAATTTGCGGATGACGTGCGAAGTTCGTAATTACATCTGCGCTGCAGTATTGTCAACACGTGCTCTTAAATTTAAAGACGAGAACCCCTTGAAGTACAAGCAACGAGTTCTTGACAAATATGAGAAAAATCGACCTCTTTGTCTCCAAGCGAAGTTGTGAGGAAATGATACTTAATTACGGAAAACCACATGTTACTAAAATTTGAACTTGGCTCGTGTCCCATAGTGTAATCAGTCAAGTCAAAATGAGTCGTGTGTTATAAGGAAGCCCACACACTTAACTCTTACAACTAAGGGGTAAATTAGTCATTAGAATATTACAACCAGTGGCGTAGATGCGTTGTTACGGATAGAGGGGCGGTACACCCCCGACCCCTCCCCCATTCGTCTGAGATATTGAGTTTTGTGGCGTTTCTTAATTATGGGATGGTCAGTTAACGTTTAAATAATTGCCATTTTCCACTGAACTATTTGCTAAACTCGAGCAGCAGACGATACTTGAGAAAAATGTTGAATAACAGAATATTTTATTTTTTTAATTAAAAACATAGCTTATGACCCTTCTTTGGGTGAACTCGTTCCAACGGGGGCCCATAAGTTTTGTTTTTAAGATAAAAAATGAAGATAAAAAATTTTATTCGAATAACTTTTTTGGAAAATACTTTCGGGGCCGGATGTCGTCCTGGTGAAGTCCGTCGGTCTGTCTGGGGAGACATTTTTTATCTTAGGTGGAAACAATCAGTCAGTAGAGGCGCTCGTCTGTTTGTCCGGATTGACATTCACTACATTAAATAGAATGTTTCTTAACAAAAAGATATCCATTATCTATGCATTAGGCAAAAGCATGAAAAACACTCTATGCTGTAGCCACACGTGCTTTGCGCGCACTTTTCAAAGTTCTGATTGATCATTCGGAACCAAACAAATACTGGTCGAATAGGATGAGAGGAAGAACACTATTTATTTCAAGGTCGTTGTACCAAAAGTCAATGCCACAGTAACCTTGAACTTGGAACTGAACTTGGGACTTGCTTACATCCCAATAACTACACGCTAAAATCAGTTGGGTTTAAAAATCAACCCAAATCAACTGGTATGAGTGAATCTGAACCCAACTCGGTTCATATTCACTCAAACCAGTTGATTTGGATTGTTTTTTAACCCAACTGATTTTAGGGTGCATGCATGATGGGGGGGGGGGGGGGGGAGAACCCCATTCATTTGGGAATCATTGTGTCAGATGTCAAGGTCACAGTGCCCATTTACTTTAAATTGCTTTCTGTTCAGGAACTAAAGATACAATTATCTTTCTGTTTGATAAATGAAGAAATTTGGTCGATTTAGAACACATTTAGAGTGTAGATGGAATACGATGGGAGGAAGAAGGCTGTCCATTTTTGGATCGATATGCAAAAAGAACAGGGTCCCCGTGACCTGAACTTGAAACTGCTTTCTGTTCAACAACAGTTTTCTGGAGATATATTTGACCGATTTCCTCCACACTTCTTATTTAAGTTTGATATGAAGAGAGGTCTCTCGGTTAATGTGCCTGTCTACTTGTATGGGTGTATATGTTTGTGTTTGCACAACAGCATATGTACAGCACAAAACATTTCATATTTCCATTGCCCAATATCTAAATATTCTTGTTACCATAAAAAAATCTGTTTAAATTTTATATATTTTGTTCTGGAAAGTACTTCAACGCTACATTATTAACTTTTCTATTAACATTTACGCTGCCGAAAGCAACTATTATCACCTATTTTATGATGATTATCTGTATGTTCTGGTATGCGCAGATCTAACCTACCACCTGATTAATTGTTGGAAAGGGCTCAGAGAGCCCTTTCCAACAATTAATAAGATGACAGAGTTTCAAGTGTGTCATAAATCTTATTAAACTTCCTCGCATAATAATAATAACACTTTGGCCAGCCGCTGATTTGTCGCGGTTCTCGGATGAGAAGGCCATGGTTACCCCTGTACTCCCAACTGCCTCCCTATTCCCACGCTTCTCCTCGCCTCCCAACACTCGGAGACGAACTGCTTGATGACATCCCTTGTCCCATTCTTCCCAATCTCTCCGATTAGCATATTAACCCTCTCCTTTGAGTCTCCCCCTAACCACATGTCCTTCATTCTTCCATCCCACTTCCCCATTATACTCCCAGTGAATCTCATTCTTTTAGACTGATACTTTGGGCATTCTAGAAGGAATGTGTTCCAGGGTCTCCACCATGTCCAAGTTACACATCTGGCACTCCCTTTCACCGTCTTTCCCAATTTTCCCCCTCAATCTCCAGGGATCGCGACCTCAGCTTGAACAACAGTGACCCTCCCAAAGGTGCCATCAAGGTACTCTTCAAAACCTGGCTTCTCTTTATCACGCAGGCCACCCAAAGACCTCTTTGATTTGACCCCCTCTCGCCAATTACGGTTACAATCCTCCATGACCCTTTCTCTGACGATTTTTTTACCCTGGTTTGTCCCAACGTCCAGGTCCGAGATCTCCAATGAGTAGTTCTATACAGGCATACATAGAGGTCTTCCATATATGGCTAAAGTGGGCGTGGGCGTGGCGGTAAAAGGGTTAATTTGTTGAATTCTGCATATCTCACGGACTCTTCTTCTATATTATCAGGAGATCTGATAAGAGAAGAAGCGTTCAAGCAGAGACACGGGTGGGAATTATGAGAATAACTGACGAAAACTGACGAATAAGCTCTACTGGAATCGAATTGACTTGAATCATCGGGGCGGTTTCGAATCGAATTTCGAAGCCTCGCACGTGCCCTCAACCCTATATATATATATATATATAATATACCCATAATAGCTTTGTGCATTAAATGTTCACCACGAGTGGTGTTAATCGCGAACCTTTGGCGAGCGGTTAACACCACTTCACCACGAGTGGTGAATATTTGGTACACCAAGGTACTTTTGGTATATTTTATTTATACAATTATCGTCAGATTATTAAGAGTGTAAATGTTAAATAATACGATATTCAGTATTAAATTCTAAACAATACCCGAATATACGTGCGAATCTGTTTTGTTTACATGAGCACCGATGGCCGGTACTTTCGCTGTCAATTTTATCGCCGAAACTATAAATGGAAAAAGAAACGCGCAAATCACAGGGCCTTTTTCATTTTAATAACATAATAACATACTATTTCGAGTTATGGATGCTTTATTAACATGCGACAACACGTGTTCATTAATTTGTGGTATCGTATGATGTCAACTCATTTGAAAACGTAATAAATAATTGCCGCTTTCATTTGTCTTCGCGAGGCGACGAGCTAAAATTTATGTCACAGCCGTTTTATATGTAGTAGAATAGGTAATCATGGTATAGATATATAAATGCGCATCATTCTTTTTCATGTGGAATTTCCATTTTTCTGTTTGTGTTTTGTTGGTCACATCTTTATAAATATGGATGCAATAAAGACCATAAACATCAAATACATGACGAATCTAGAACTTAACATACGATAAATTAATAACAACTCATCCATCATTATTTTGAAAACGTTGTGTGAATGAATGATACAAGCCACAGAGTTCATTCTAAATAAATTTCTAACGCATTGGGTAATGTCAGTCTCCAACGGTATATGAGATCCGGGTTTTCAAATTAACCTTTTACCAAACATGAAAAGCAGACGACACTTGCAAACAAAATTCGTGAATAACTAATTTTTTTCATTTTTTTTTGTCTCAGAAACATAGGTTATGACCTCTCGTCGAGCTCGTTCCAAAGAGGGATCATAACCTATGTTTTTGAGACAAAAAATGAAAAAAATAATGAAAATTAACTGGCGATTTTTGTGAATAGCGCTGACCGGTTTTGGCCGTTACGTTGGGTAAAGGGTTAAGTGGATGAGTGGGCGCCGCCCCCACCTCCCCTCCACCCCCCCCCCCCCCCAAAAAAAAACATTGGCCCAATGAAACGGTCACATATAGAAATATAGAGACCTAAAATTGTTTCCAATATAGGGCTGCACAAGCTATAAATGCCTCAGATTCGCACTTAGAGCACTGAAGTTTTTCAAAATTTTGGGTTGGAGTTAAGAGTAGGGCACGCCCGAACGCCACAACGGCCTTCCAAATGTCAAGTGTGCCCCCCCCCCCCCCCCTTCCCACTTCCAAAACTGACTGGGGCGCCCTCTATTATAGAATTTTGTCCACGCACCTGTTGGTGGGGACTGTATAGCATTAAGATGTATACATATTCGTGAAGGATCGAATCTACTCGCGAAGGTATAAAAAGGGGATGAAACAACCGAAATTCATCATTTGGTTGGAAGCGGTCTAGAAGGTCAGAAGATATATCGCGTATAATAGTAGCTTGCTTAACTTCAAGGTCAAGGAAAGATTCGAGTGCCTTAGGTTGAAGTCAAAAGTCATGTCTCGTCCATAACTCAGAAACTATTTGGGCTACAATCATCCAACCTCGCTCAGTTATTAAGGACAATGCGAGGTTGTGTCATATACAATATGTGGGTCTTTTTCTTCAATATCAGGGTCAGATTTTCAAGGTCACACTTGAAGTCTTTGATATCATGTATCAGCCATAACTCAGAAACAAATCAAACTGCACTTATTCCAAATTCCTACACACACGGAGGACAGTCAGATGATGTGTAGCGTATAATACTTGCTCATCTTCAAGATCAATTTATTTATTTATTTATTTATTTATTTATTTATTTATTTATTTATTTATTTATTTATTTATTGGGGTTTAACGACTCTTTCGACAACCAGGGTCACCTCGTGTCGGATTTCTTCAGGATCAAGGTCATTCTTGTGTGCTTACGTTCAAGTGTGACATGTCATGTCTCAGCCATAACTCGAAAACGTTTGTGGCTACAATTAACAAACTTCACACAATCATTAAGATTAGTTCCATTTAGTGTGGGTGTCTGTGCGCGGGGGGTGGGGAGGGTGGGTGGGGGGGGGGGGGTAAGGGGCATGTGTTACTCCAGTGACATTTCTCAGTTTGAATTTTAAAGTAATATTTGTACGCCCCAAAATTATTTCTGGTGTTTTTTTTTATAACAATCAATTCGTTTTAACACTTTGCGTGCTGGAAGCCCATATTTGGGCTCTATTCTAAAGTGCAGGTATACCACAACTTAAAGGGTTCATATTTTATGGATATATTTCATATAATGTTTGAAGTCAAATTATTCAAGTTATGTGGATTTGGCTTGTACCAATTTATGGGGGGGGGGGGGGGGTGCCTCTATCATGATTTGTCCAGACTGTGATGCCTCAATTCCCGACTCATAAAATATTTCATCTACATCACCAAGTCATGCCTTAGTCGATAGCACACCTTGCAGATGTAGTTGGAATATTAGTCATTGGGGATTATAGTTTAAAAGGTCAGTAGTATAGTTTGAAATTTATTTATGCGGATAATACATTTAGTAGCTGTGACGCATGCGCACATAGAAAATTTGGTTTCTCCATGCAGGAACCAAAATTGGTTCTTCAGTTTGTCCTGGCAGGGGAGCCAAATTTGGTTAAATGGAAGCAATGTTCTGGTTCTTCAATCTTTCACATTAACTGGACTTTCGAGGCTTCTGGACATTATATAAATTGTAAAATATGAAGCCGCGTCAAGTTGAAGTTTTGCCGTAAGATGGCCAAGAAGAAACCTCAAAAACACGTTTTCAAATGTTCCATCACGCATGCGTTAAGTTCCGCCGCAACAGTTATTTTATTGACATTAACTAGCCCTAGCAGTGCTCTACAATAAATTTAAAATGAGTAATGATTTTGAAAAACTCAGATAAAAATAAAAACGCCAAAAACATAAATGACTGAGTTTACTGCCTTCCACATATATCTTTGTGGAGGGCAGTAAGTTGAGTCATTTGTGACATTGAACCATTTACCTAACACACCTTTAAAAAAATGGATTAAACCGGCTCGACGAGTCGGTTCTAATGATATCCATGTCTGTATCGTTTTATTGAGAGATATCTAAGATACTTTTGGCTGTGGTTGGCTTATTTTGGTCAAATTTCTGGAAAAATCTGGGGAAAATTGTTTCTGGTGGGGATGGGGGGGGGGGGGGCAGAATCGTGAATTTAGGTGGGTGGGGTGAACCGGAAAAAAATTGGTAAAATCAGGTAAAATAGAGAGAAAATGCACAGTTGGGGTGGGCGGGTCCTCCGATGGGTTGAAAACAAAAAATAGGCATCAGTGTCTGAAAATTGTTTCCAGACTCACCCCCCCCCCCCCTCCCCCGCCACCACCTTTCCTGCGTATCGTACACCATATTGGTTATGCCGGGACCCAACAAGTCACATCGAGGACCACAGACCTTCATTTGCAGGGCCGACTGTGTGTATAACACAAGTCCAAATATTAAATCTAGTCTTGAGAAAAAGTTCCTGATTATTAGCGAGGGTGAATCGATATCCAAAACACCAATCTAGACGAAAATGCTCCGACTGGAAATATTATCGGGAGTGTCACACCTCCTAACTAAGGCCCTGCGAATCAAACATTTCGATTCGAGTCGAATCTCGAATCGAATCGACTTCATTATTCGAAATCGAATCGAACCTCGAATCGAAACAAGGGCGTCTTTAAGATGACCGACTTAGGGAAGGACTCCGAAGGAGGTGCTGTAAACCTGATTTGTTCCGACTGTCGTGGCTCAAGCTTCAACTGATAAGATATTCCAACTACATCATCAAGGCATGCCTTCGTGGAAGGCATGCCTTGGTGATGTAGCTGGAATATTACCCAGTAAGGATTATAGTTCAAAAATAGAAATGGGTGCGAGAATTATCGGTAATAGACACTGCACTGCTAGCCGCAGCTCATCGTCGACATTGCCTGGAAACTTTAAATTGCTTTCAACTGTCGTAGTAACTATATATATATTAGCCCAAGAACATTAGGTTTCACTAGGGAAAAAAATCGGAGAAAGCTGATTTTTTCAGGGAATGTCGAGTACTTGTCACTGAACGATTAGACAAAAGTCCCCTAAAATCCCAGTTGAGCTTTTTTTCTACAGCCTTTTTTCGAAAACGCGTTTGAAAAAAATTAAAAAAAATCGCACGAACTTTGTAACCTCGAATTGATCCAACTGTATTTTTTGTTTACGCGTATTTCGAGCTACATAATGTCTAATATACATTTACCTAGAGGAAAATGTGCATTCTGTGACAATTTCTGCGAAAAATTATTGAAAATTCACAAAAAAGTATCGGATTTACGCAAAAAATGACGATTTTCCTAACGGATTTGCCCAAAGGGTCGTAGTACAGAACGGGATGTTAGTTGGACAGACGATAAAAAATCCACCACCATTTGAAGACTTTTATCATTGCTTACAAAATAGACATTATGGAAGACCCCCTCTGCTTCTGGCCGAGTTCCCCTTTTGGCATAAAATTCGTCAGCATGAGAACTCAACTATTTTCGGGCTTGGGACCGAACAGACACGTCTGTGTCTGGCAGCATTAGATCAATAAATAATATTTACAGAATGTACAAAAATCAATAAATAATATTTACAGAATGTACAAATCAATCAACATGGATTAAGTTACATTGACTATTATCAACGCTATATACAGAAATGACATGACCTATATACATATTATTCATCGAACTCAGAAATTTCCGACAGGACAGTGTTTCTGTGGTTGTTACAAGAATCCGAACTGCAATTACACAAACCTGAGCAAGAGAGTCCTGCCTTCTTACACCCACACCTTTTTGTACAAGCACTCTTGCAACCACAACTGATCAGATTCAGTAGGTTATCGGGGGCACATGGCTTTGTGGCTGCAGTCGGTACAAGAAGTCCATTGTCTAGCGACCAACCCCAATCCGTCGGAGGAAGCGAAGTGCCCAGCCATTGCTGGACCTGGAGATAACATCTGTAGACATGTTGTTGTGCAGCATCGCTGCTTGGTGGGATTGAGGCAAGGTCGATGGGTTTATTCAGTTTAGATTTTGCTGCATAACGCTTGTAAGTGACATATCTATATTGGTCGAGAGAGGAAACAGTTTTACTCCCGTATAAGATCAGGAAAAATTGTTCCCCGGCAGCGGCTACTGCACTTGGTATACTGTCATCCGCCAAAATTGTGTTGACATACTGTTGTGAGTCGCTAGTAACATCGGAGACAATTGTACTGAATATACTTTCTTCTTACCAACTCGAAAGAGTGCAGAAGTAGTGTCACAACCACTTATAGAATGTGCTACAAGGAGATTGCTTCTATGGTCACCCACTTTGGTTGCTATTTCACTAACTGAAACTAGTAAGTTTGGGGTAATGGAATACATCATGTGAATATTACATCCCGGTTGAACTCGAGAGGTAAGAATGACTAACAAGTCTGTGTTTGTTCCCACAACGACAACATTGTTGTCATCTTGAGCGATGTCAAGTGCAGTTTCGGCTATCAGTACATCAGCATCAGCCTCGGCCTGCTTGGACTGAATATTGATAGCAGATAGCTCCTGCATTAGAAGATCGATCAGGTGGGTTTTGTTCTTGGCATTTGCAAGGAAATCGGATTGGGGTGTGGTGGCTGGTAACTCGGGTGAGATATTGATATCAATGGAATACCTGTCTTTAGATCTACGGGTTTGTTCCATGCCCTTTGTCGACATTGTACAAGCATAACCATCAAAAACAACCACGACGTTCGCCCCAAAATGTCTCACTAGATAATTGGAATATGATGTACATATGTTCTTATATGACGACTGTTTAGGCCATACAACTGTCCTCAATAAAAATCCACCATCTACAACAAACAGAGAATGTTCTGGGATTTTAGTTTGCTCGGAACCGTATGTTTTGAGGATCTTACCGAGCGTGCTTTTCTGTGTCTTCCTCATTCCAGCAGAATCAAACAATGCTGGTGGTTTCGGGGCGAGTTCATATTTGAGATACTCTTCCATCTCTGCTTGTGACTGAATAACACATGTGATGCGGTTGAACAGAATTGTGGGGGTCAATCACTACCTTACTTCCACGGACTTTGATGCTATTTGCCATCGATGCGAAAGACTTCACAGTGTCAACACGTCGTAGTTTGATGCTGTTGAACGTTTTGCTTACAACATTCGATACGCAACATTCACCAATTTTGCGAACTTGGTCACAGTTCACAGTTTCGTCGGCCACATGCCCGGTCGCTATAGAGACTAATTGTAGTGGATCTCTATTCTGAAAGGGGGAATGCACTCTGAGCCAGTTCAATAATTTGGTGATATCATTGGCATCAGTCAATTGTGAACTTTGACGGAGATCCCGATGTTGTTCGCCATGACCAGTGTGAACATGAACAAAATTTTCGAGAGCATTACATATCGGAAGGCAAAGAGGTAGTCCATGTACCCATTTCGCGACAGTGCTATCGGTTATTCCCCTGCCATGTGTGAGACCACCAGGGAGCTTGAACATTCTCATTAAACACTGCTCTATGGTCTGATCAGAATATATCCCGTCCCAGAATTTATCTGAGCGCCTTATGGTAAAGTAACCTTTCTCAGTGAACAACTTCAAATCATCCTGTTGCATTATTTCTGTTAGCTCATTCATCTGCTGCAAATAGAGATGAGAACTTTTTGCGTATGCAAAATGACCACCTGCGTGAAATACTGGAATCCTATTGCGAACACAATATGTGTGGAGTTCCCAGTCGCCTGTGCGCTCTGCTCTCAAGAACAACTGGAGAAGACCTATTTGCTCGTAGTATTGTACCCAAAGCTTTCCTGTGCGTCCTACGGACGCATTCTGGAGCAGTTCGTGTAATTTTGACAGTAGATGGTTGACACTTTCTTGATTGACAGCGTCAGCTGTTGTACAGTCACCTCTGGCAAGTCCACAGAATATTTCATTGACTTCTGTGCAGTCTATGTTATCTAGTGTTCGGCTTTCTTCAAACACAAGTTTTGTAATGGCAATTTGTGTTAGCAAATGGGCACGAACTGTTCTTGAATATGCATGACCACTGATCAAATGATGGATTGACCCACCAGCATAAACAGTCCCCCAAAGTTCATCCAAGCCGCTACCAGCCATGATCGAACCAATTGCCCCTAAATATGACATAATCATATGGAAGCCGCCGAGTCTAACGATAACTTTTGTCAACTTATCTGACGAAGACACAATCTCCACTGCTTTGATATATATACATCAAGGGCGTGCACACATTACATGCCAATGCATCTTGAGTGTAGGCGAACACCACATTATGTGATTTAATCGAACATGGAAATTGAAACAATGATGCTATAATACGGTATTTGAATGAGAAAAGTCGATGCCGTTTAAATTTGAGTTTATGGGGTATGGTTAATATTTCACACGTTTCACCAGTTCATTATGGAATAAATGACTATTGTTATATATCATTATAAAGCCACTGCTTTTCTGCAATTTTTGCTATATAATTTAACTCCCAAAGTAGTTGTAGATTTGATTTAATGGACGTTGTGTACCGTTGTGTGTATGAAAACAATAAATTTTTTTTCGTAATTTTGTACATTTTCGTGAATATTTCACCATTGAGTGTGAGGATTGGTACAAAGTTGGCATTTTCTGTTGGGGATATGTATTCTCAATATAATTCAGCACGATATTTATGATTCTCACCCTACTAAGGCGAATAAGAATGAGAAATATGGAGCTGGGTCGAATTTTTTTTTAAATTTTTTTTTTCTTCAAAAAAAACGCTATAACTAAAAAAGCTCAACTCGGATTCGCGGGGACTTTTCACACTTTATCCGCAATGTGTGTCCCGGAAACATATAAAAAAATCAGCTTTCTCCGATTTTTTTCCTTACTTTCTCATTTTTATGTCTAATGTGCCTGGACTATATTGAGATTTGAATTAGCATGGCTGGTGGCATGGGTGCCGATTTTGTTGATGCTAATATAGCGGAAATTACACTCTGTCTTTATTTTCGATATTATTTATGTACCATTTCGTTTAGAACTATGCGTTTTGTGCATCCTCAACTTTTATCGTCATAGATATTGACTCTTGTGAAAGTTATCTCCCCTTGTAAATACTGGAGTCCAGCTGTATTCCAATTAACATTGAACCTCTGAAAGGTGTGAATGAAACCTTGATCGCCAGGAAATAGTTGTCGGAAGCAGAGAAATAAGCTGAGAATGATCCGGCCAGCGCTATACACGAAAATCGGCATTCAATTTTTTTATATTTTTATTTTTTGCTTTCAAACACAGGTTATGACCCTCATTGGAACGAGCACGTCGCGCTCGTTCCAATGAGGGGTCATAACCTATGTTTTGGAAGCCAAAAAAAACTAATTTTTAGTTATACGAGGATTTTTTTTTTACTGGTTGACCAGAAATTAATTAAGACGCTTAGGGGTTATCGCACCTTTTCATTTGTACTCACGCGGAAACCTATCTGATATTGTGGACTGCGGTTTTAACTGTTTTTACTATAATAATTTTTTTTCTTGGTTTTAACATCAAAGAGAAAAAAATGGGCAAATGTCAGCTTGTGTATTTTTATATGGTTAGATAGGGCAATATCCATATTATATGCCGGTATGCGCACAGCATTGCTAATATGAAGCAATATATATATATTAACCGCTAAAAGTTGACTAAAATGTAATTTTCTATCATTTTGCATGGAATTATACAGACAATAACAGTAGCATTTTAAATCAACGTGGGAAAAAAATTGGTTGAATGAAATCGTTCGATAATATCACCAACTGAGAGCATATATATTGTTCTTAAAGGGTTGATGCGCAAAGCGAATATAACTTTCATAAGTTTTACATAATTTTGAGAAATATAAAAATTCCCCATTCAATTAGTGTTGATTTTTGCCAGCCAATTCTTAGCAATCAGGGGAGATAATCTTTTCGTAAGTCGAGGTGAATGACAAGAAAAGTTGACCACGGAGACGACAAAGATGACTGATACCAAGCTATATTCCAGTGAAAAGATTCGACTGGTAACGAATCGGACAACCGATTTCGAATCGAACCGAATAGCAATTTAAGATTCGAAGTCGAACCGAATCTCGAAGTTTCGCAGGGATCTCCCCCCCCCCCCCCACCCCCACCCCCAGTTATATCCCCGACTACACTCAGTATCAAGCAAGAGACAGATCATAACTCGTAACACGATCCTAATCCCTCGTTTTATCTTCGATTAATGTTTTTGAAAGAGCGATTATGTTAGTACCGTTCATTGTGCCGTAATACCGGTGTATTCTCTCCACAAATAAATACCTCTTTCTAAATATTCACCAGATGAATGAAAATTAGCATAGTTCAAAAATAAATTAGTTAAACAAACACGTAGCAGCATCTCTTAGGAATGCGTTCGCATGATACTTATAAACTCAAGGTCATAAAGAGCGTTCATCAATGCAGTACGTGATTTTTTAAAATAAATATTCATGTTAGCAAACAAGAATCAGCTGATTTTCAAGTCAATGAAATACCAGTCTTTTAACACTTTGCACAAGATAATTTCCAGTCCAACTTTTCACGAAACATGATCAAAGTTAATAAACCCCGTCTTGTTTTTTTCAGTTCTTTCCCAACACGTGCTTTTATGCATATTATCAGAGTGAGCGCGTCGAACCCGTACAGATAATGATCCATATTACTATTATTCCTTTATCCAAAATGTCTAACCATGTTTTTGAGCAAAAAAATGAAAAAATTATTGTATGTAAGAATTTTTTTATTGATGTCTTCTATCCGTACTTGGTATAGTGGCGGATAGGCGCAGATTGCTGCCAGGGCAGAGGCGGACTGGCCGTAAGGTCTACCGGGAAAATTCCCGATGGGTTTCCTATTAGGTGGCCCCTGTTGTCCCCGAAATTGATACAGCCCAAAACTTGTTGGTGCCTGAAATTTCGTGAAAACAACGCCTAACGGGCGAAATGGATCTTCAAAGAACGCCGGTATATTGAAATGTTCTCTATGCGTACTGCCAATGGCAGAATATTTCAATATACCAGCAGTCTCGTCTGCCTCTGATCGCTTAGATGCAAGGAAACAGCGTTCTTTTAATTTGAAAAATCAAAATTGTCTTCCATTGTGCCGAACTCTAGGTCAGCCCGATGGATGAGTGATGAAGAAAAAAATGTCATCGAAGTGTTATCTGTGAAATACCCTTGATCGCTCAGATGTGAGGAAGCAGCGTTCGTTCAGTTCGAAATATCAAAAGTTTCTCCGGGATCCGCCTTGATTCATTTCCCTGTTACTTTTCTGGGCCCAGTCCGCCCCTGTGCCAGGGATCAACCTCTGGTGCCACCCTGTCCCCATGCATCGCAGAGTAGGTCTGTAATTTGGTGGCTGGTGTCATATACAGTTTTGTGAATACAAACGCGGTTTCCTTCGCGACCGCGTTTGTGTTCACAGAATTCGATACACGTACACCGGTGGTTCGAGATTTTTTAAATAAAATACTGCGAAAACCAGATTGCTCCAATAAAAAATCCCAAAGGAAGTAGAAAATCAGATTCAGTGTTCTCGGCATAACTATATGCATTTGACGGGTGAGATTCCAGAGCGGTACGGGGAGGAGTTGATAAAAAATTTCGACCAGATCGCGTCTGGGTTGCTATCTGATTGAAATTCTCTCTCCGCTTTTCTGATCTCGGCATTGCAGACATCTGCATTTCATGGCTTTGTTGGCTTATTTTCATATTTTGTCGCCCTCAAGAGATGCCGCTAGTTTGGTAAAGTGTTAAGCCGTGTTTCGAAAGTAGAATATATGACAAATGGAAGTATGATAGGTGTGTATTTTGAATGTATATCCAAGTGGATGTATTATTACTGGTAATCATCGAATCTCGCACGTTAGATGATACGTTATATGCAGTGATGCTTTACGGGGGGTGGGGGAGGAGAACGCTGTTCTCCTAATTTTTATACCCCCCCCCCCTCCTCCCCCGGTTTACCTTGGGTATACAGGTATCCTCATGTCCGCTAGTTCGTCCGTCCATAGTAGATGCGCAACTTTTATCCGCAACTAGTCTCACACTTCCCATCGAATATTTTTTATATTTTGTATATGATGAATAACCGTGATATGGTCTTACGAATATCGCTTCGCCACGTTGTTGCACCTCATTTTTCAAGAGTTATTACTCCTTTTCGCTTAAATTATTGCATTCTGAACACCCATGAATGGAATAACCATGCATTCTTGTTGCCATTTGCAGATTTGTGAACTTGGGGTGGGGGGGGGGGGGGGGTCGTGGGGGTGTGTGTTCTCTAGGTTCATATGGCCTCATACGACAAAAAAGGGGTGCTGAAGGCCATATGTTTTCCAAAAAGGGGTGCTGAAATTGGGGTGCCTGGGGATATGGCTGTTAAATACCGACATGAGGCTAAGAGGGATAGTAAATTATACCTCATTGAAGGATGTTTTCATGGCCCTCATTGCCTCAAAAGAAATTAGGCTATGAGGGATAGTAAAAGAGGCCTCATTGAGGGCTTTTCACATAGCCCTCATGGCCTCATACGACAAAAAAGGGTGCCGAAGGCCATATATTTTCCAAAAAGGGTGCCGAAATTGGGGTGCCTGGGGATATGGCTGTTAAATACTGAAATGAGGCTAAAAGGGATAGTAAATTATACCTCATTGAGGGATTTTTTCATGGTCCTCATGGCCTCAACAGAAATGAGGCTATGAGGGATAGTAAACGAGGCCTCATTGAGGGCTTTTCACATAGCCCTCATGGCCTCATACGACAGAAAAGGGGCGCCGAAGGCCATATGTTTTCCAAAAAGGGGTGCCGAAATTGGGGGGGGGGGCCTGGGGATATGGCTGTTAAATACTGAAATGAGGCTAAGAGGGATAGTAAATTATACCTCATTGAGGGATTTTTTCATGGCCCTCATGGCCCTCAAAAGAAATGAGGCTATGAAGGATAGTAAATGAGGCCTCATTGAGGGCTTTTCACATAGCCCTCATGGCCTCATACGACTAAAAAGAGATTCTCTAAAAGGTATCCTCGATAGGTATCCTCAAATAATACAATACTAGGCCATAGGTATCCTCAAATACCGACATGAGGCTAAGAGGGATGGTAAATTAGACCTCATACGACAAAAAAGGGATTCGGGGGGGGGGGGGGATCCGAACCAGAAAAAAACTACTCATATTCAATCGAACTTACCCCCGTGGGCCCCCTCGGTACTATAGAACTACGTGCTAAGCCAATAAAATGGGAAATCCGTATCATATAAAGTCAATTTCGGTGATTTGGGGTGGATTTTGGTGATTTGGAGGGATTGTCGGGTTGTTTGTGGTAATTCGTGATACTCCGATTCAATCGAACACACCCTACGAACATACCCCTGTCTTGTTGTAGGCTTTTAGGTCACACAGCAACCATGTGCTACCATAGAAACCAAGATGGCGGCCTCCAGTATACAAAAAGGACGACGGAAACACGTATCACCCTAACAACACGCGCTGCGCATGCGCACTAACACCACGTATCACTATGGAGATGGCGTCACAATATGGCCTCTCACGCGGGTTACTATGACAACACAACATGGCGTAACTGGGTCACGTGACATGACGTCACTTCCGAGGTCCCCACCGAGGTCTCCCAACCTTGAGGTGCAGGGGAACATGACATACTACTTATGGCAATTTGCCAACTGGCAAATTGCCACATCTTTGAAAATGTTAATGGTTCTTTTCACCCATTTAAAGTCATAACTAGAAAATACAGTTCTAGAAAATACAATTGTAAAGGTTTTATAGTATTGGACCCTGGAGTGGTTTGATTATAACGAATATACTACACGGCGAACATTTATTTGTCTTACTAGGACCACAAAATCCACCTTCGCTATGTGTCAACTATTCGCTTACCATACAAAATAAAGTGGGATATGAATAGACAGAGCGACATGACAAAAGTGACGTTCTTGGTAAGTCGGCGCGCACGTTTGGTTTGGTTTGTCACTCAATCATGTCTCATCAAAGCGACATTTCCACCTTCTTCTCAATCTCAATAAAACAGAGATCGGTAGTTTAGATATCTGAACGTACTGACTGTCCCACTGGGACAGCCACTACGTTCATTCAGCTGAACTTGGAGAGAGAATTTTAATCTTCCCAATTTTAGGCTATTATATCAGTGTAATGAAATTCACAACGAGAAAGTGAGTTGTGATTGCTAAATTTGAAAATTTTCCCGAGGACGGCCCCTCTCCCTTACACCTAGAAAGGAACACCCGGCACTCTCAGCTCCCATCTAATACTGCACACCGGGACAATTATCGCTACGCCCGTTCCCCACTTCTTAATTTCAGAAAGCATCCCCGCGTAGGCCATGTGTGATAGAAATCGTTGGAACTCCCGGATGTGGAGCAAAGCGTGTTTACAACTGTAAACAGGATCTGCTCAACTGGTATCACAACACTTGCTCAACTGGTAACGAACGCCTTGAACGAGAGTCCTCTAACGTAGGCAACTGAATGTAAGATAAGCCTTGTATTTTGAATAAAAATTCCAAGTGGATGTGTCGTTGGTAATCATCGAATCCCGCATATTAGATTATACGTTATACTGATTGTGATAGAAATCCCAGTGGGATGTGAAGGAATGCATGTTTACAACTGTAAATGGGTTCTGTTCAAATTGTATCACAAGACCTGGTAACCGACGCATCGACACGATATAGACATACCTGCTGATGTGACGTTAAGTCCTAATAAATAACTAAATAAATAAATTAAAAAAAATAATTAATTAATTAATTATGAACGCCTTGGGCGGGTGTCCCCCGAAGTGGGCATCATAATTGTACAAGATTGGCTAAACTTGACTTTATAAATGTGCCGTGGTTGTAAAATATTGGTGCTGAAAGTGACCTAAAATGCGAATCTCAAAGTTCGGATTTAACCCTTTACCCAACGCAGACGATATCAAAATTTATTATTTTAAATATCATTTTTTAAATTTTTCTAAAAATTTCAACAAAACCATATCATGTGACCCCTCATTGGAACGAGCTCAATGATTTGAAATCGAATCGAATTTTACGGATCTCCAAATTGTAAATACTACACTTTCTTACAACCGCAAATATCGTCAATCTATACACACTAAAAACTAAAGTGTTAAAACTCACACTTTCAAGGTGTTAAACCCATTCTAACTCTTAGGGTTTGATTTTAACACTCAAAGTGCAATGCTTTAAGCACTTAGACATTACAATCGTCAGACATCTGAAACTTGAATGGATGGCACTTCCCAGGTGTCTAGCATTGGTGGTTCTTCTAGAATCGTCCATAATTTTTTGATTTGCGCTTGGTGGGTACATAATTAAAAGGACACAACGCAGATGACGCGGATCAGGCTCGAGAGTTCGAGCCTGATCCGCGTCATCTGCGTTGTTTCCTTTTAAGTGTCGCAACATTACACTTGTCAGGTGGTATTATTGTAACACCTGTCAAGTTCTGGAATATCTACACTTGAACAAAGTGCTAGTTCAGCACTTAGTAAGTGTTAAATACAGCACTTCAAGTGTAGTTTTTAACACTTTAGTTTTTAGCGTGTATACTCAAGCATTGTATTTTTGGTATCACTGTAGTAAATATTTGAATAAGAGTTACTCATCTTGAAAAGTTGCACTCGGAAATGATGCAATCTCCAAAACTAAGCTGCCTTGGGAAATATATATTGTTTTAATAAACATTTGAAGCATTTTACTGACATCTTGCATTATTGTTGAATATATTTCAGATAAATAAAGAGGGTGGTTTGATGACTTTTTGGACCTAAAAAATACTATCGACTATTGGTGTGTTTTTGTGGGGAATTCCCTGAAAAATATGTGCACGTGACCGGTACTTTCCTTCCTGTCAGTTTTTCTCTCTTATTTGTTCCATGACCCCATGTTTTCGAGTCAGAAAAAGTTATCTGAAGGGCTATATTTGACAAAGAAATTTGAATGCCAAAATTAAAGTGATGCGAAGATATTTTTTTTCGCCTAAAAATATTTAGTACTGTAATACCTATACGGCTACCCGTCTGCTTGGGAAAGTCAATCGAAAACGCGGAATATTTCAGGTCGAAATTAGTTATTTCAGAAGCGGAACCTCTTGAGTTCTTCTATCATCAGGTCTTCTGTATAGATTAACAGATGATAAAGAGTTCAAAAGGAGACACTTGGTCAGATTTTGAGAATATCTAGACGATTCGAAAATTTCTGAATCAGGGCGACTCGAATCGAATCATCGACCCGAATTCGAATCGAATCGAACTTCTAGGCTTCGCAAGGCCATATTGCCGCAACCACCACCCCAAAATATTGGAATTAACTCAGACAGTATTTTTGGTTCACATACAGAACCGGGTCCACATCTGATAGGAGATAATTGACAATTCTAGAATGTCGTAACGTTCCCGTTGGCAACGTTCAAGTTTTTTTTACAATGTAATGTGCGAAATATCAGTGGCGGACTGGCTGTATGGGCCACTGGGAAATATCCCGGTGTTCCCCCAATGGGAGCCCCCCCCCCCCCCCCCCCCCTCTACCTGTTGGCGCATGAAATTTCGTGAAAATGTCTAAAAGGCGAAATGGATCTGATTGCATAGAGTGTCAGTTTATCGAAATGCCTTCTATGTGGACGGCCATTGGCAGTCAACAAAGAGGGCATTTCGATATACCATCAGTCCAGTCAGCCATTAATCGGTCAGATGCAAGGAAATCGCGATCTTTCGATTCGAAAAATCAAAATTTTCTCCCATTGGGCCGGACTATGATCGGCCTGATGAGTCCGGGGCCCCCTTTGGTGCAACCATGTTTGCCAAGTGAGCGACAAAGATGATACAAAAATGCCTTAAAATGCCCTCAGTGTGGACTGCCATTGATCGCCCAGATGCAAGAAAGCAGCGTTCTTTCGATTCGAAATATCAAAATTTTGTCCGGGTCCGGAGCCGCCTTGGTACGTTTCCCGGCAACTTGTTTGGGCCTAGTCCGCCACTGAATAATATCTCGAACCAGTGTTCGCGCCTTCGTTCATTCTACTGCAGAGATGTTAGGGCAGGGAATAATGTCCAAACGGCAAGAACGATTATGTATTACAATAACGACAGAGCATAATATTTCTTTTTCGAGAACCATGCAATACAGTGGCGGATCCGGGATTCTGGTTTTGAGGGGGTTTGAGGGGGATTGGGGGCACATTTTAATCGTGGGTCATGATGCGAAGATCGTAGCGGCAAGTTAGGGCCAAACACAAGAAAGGTACCCCACTCTTGTCAGCGGGGTCCGGGGATCTCGAGGGAAAATGTTGGAACAAGGAACGTCAGTGTAACCTTCCGCTGCCATCTTTGCACATGACCGCAGTGTTTTCCAACCAAAATATTCCAGCATTCACAATTTTAAAGACAAGCCAATTCATATCGGATGACATGACGCTGTTATCGGCGATAACACACGGACATCCACTACCAAAGGCAGTGGGTGTCCATATGTTATCGGCGATAATATCGTGCCCCTTGATATCAGTGCTTATAAAAAATTGAATTAAAAAAAAATCGGAGGTGCGCGCTCCGGTTGCGCTCCTTTTAAATCTACACATGTAATGTTTAGAAATGAAGAACAAACCTTTCGGAAAAGTTTGTACAAGGATTGACTTTTAAGATAACCTCCCCCACCCCTACACCGCATTCCGTGGTCACATCCTGTTTTTTACACAGAGAAAAATCCGCAGTGTCATATTTTTACGATTTTCGCAGAGTCATACCTGCCTTAATGCACTCGATTGCTCTAGTAAAACGATCTATCCAATTTTTCTGTACAGTAGATCACTTGACATTCAGGACCTCATATAATTGACAGCTGTACGAGTAAAGTGACTTGTTACATATATTCATAGGACTGTTAAAATGTCAGAGTAATTGTTTGAAATTAATCCCAGATCTCAGTCATATGGCGTCGTAAATTATGAAACGAATATGATTTTATAAAGAAATAAAACTGTGGGGGTAAGTTGGAACTGGTTGCCGAGGATATGATTAAGTAAAGAAGGGTTGCCCCACTTGTCAGTATTTAAAAATGTCCCAAATGCGGTTAAGGTGACACACAGTCAAAACCATGTCGTTTTTCCTTCTGTGCACTCATCTTCTTATCAGTTAACCGATTTCCAACGAAACGGGAGAATTTCTGTTCGATTTTACTTACTAAAACCAGGGGAGGGGGGGGGGGGGGCACTAAAAATTTGCAAGACGTGACGTCCTATTTTTTATTCAGCTCCTTTTTACACCCACCCACCCCTACGTGCGAATTTTCTACTACCATTCTCAGACACCCACCCCCATTCTCCCATTAAAATCCAAAATAAACTTATAAACTTAGTAGGCACAGCTGTCTTTAGGGGGGTTTCATAATGTTCTTAAACTGGTACCACTAATTTAAACCTCTGTGAGCTGCTGTGGGCCCCAGTCTACAAATGACAAGCTGTTCATTATCAGGCTTGACCAGAGCAGGTGTACATATACGGGAACAAATTTTCATTTGAATTGTTCTGTCAGTATTCTCAGGTGTTTGCTACTTTCCTCTTCTATCCATACAAATTCTATTAATAAATAAATAACTTGGGTTGAATTTAATGCATCAGAGAGAATGTTCCCAAAATATTGTCTGCACATTTTCTACATTTCAAACAAGACACCCACCCCTTCTAACGTGTGACATTTTCCCAGATTAAGCCCAATATTCTCACATATAAAGCCTCCTGATGTTGTATTTATGTTAAGAGTGTGATGTACAACGTCTTCTTTAAGGTTTGAAACACAAATGATGGTATATATATTAACTGATATATTGATATATTTTTAAAAAATTCAAAAAATTGCACAAGTTGGAAATGCACACTCAAGAGACCCACCCACCCCCACGTCACGTCTTGCAAATTTTTGGTGCCCCCCTGCTAAAAGTACCATTTACTATATTTTTTCACATCCTAAATAACTCTCTATAACTTAATAAAGAAATATCGAAAACATTTGTGTTCAGTTGTGTTTATGCATCTTTTTCGAATTATAAATACCATCCATATAATATTGAGCAATTTTTTTGCAGATAGATCAAAATGGATGTTCACAAAACAATAATAATAAACACTAATTAACCCTTTACCAAACGCAAACGATATCCAAATTTTTGATTTTAAATATTATTTTTTTAAAAAAATTTCAAAATGTTTTAACAAAACCATATCATGTGGCACCTCATTCGAACGAGCTCGACGAGCTCGTTCCAATGAGGGTCACATGATATAGCTGTGCAGTAATTTTCTGAAAATGAATATTTTTTCAACTGCTGAATTTGCATATTACGCGGGCGGACGCGGCCGATTCGTTATAGGTAAAGGGTTAAACAGACACTATATTTTAATCATGCTTTGTTGTAAAGACTTGCATATAAATGTACTTCAATCAAAAAAGTGTAGAAACCCCGATACAACTTTAGACATGTAGCGAGCCAAAGCAAAGGAAGAGAAACATGTCTCCACACACATGCAGTAAAACTCATCAAAACTGAAAAACAGTTAAGTAGGAACAGATGATTACGAATAGAATTTGACCACGAATGGACAAACGAACAGACAACCTAGCACTGGTATTTATTTGTTGAGCTAATCATTTTTTGACTGCAACTAAAAGTTCTGTCAGAGATCGAATTGACAAAATTCCTAATTGCGTTCTGCAAAACTTTTTTCGCTTCAAATTTTGCTATTTTGACATCAGTGTGCAAAGGGTCACTCACGGCGAGTCTTCTATCTGTTATCTGTTAATAGGCTGTTTTTTTAAAGGTATTACTCCGAATCTAACGATTGTTAACCCTTTTCCAAGCGTAACAACCATATCCGACCAATGATATTTACAAAAAATCGCCATTGAAATCTTATTATATTTTCCACCCTCCACCCCCCACCCCCCAAAAGAAAAAAATTGGCAAGAAAGACAACATTTTTTGTTATTCAAAATGTTTGTACAGTCAAAGATCCTCATGTTAAGAGATCACACGTAAAAAAGGAGGAGTGAGTGGCGAGAGTGGGTTGGGTGGGGTGGGGCAAAGCATCGATGTCAGACGCTATGGTAACTTATGTGGGGGTATTAATCACCTTCAGTGATAGTTCTAGTATATGGCATGTTTGTTTGGTTGTTTTCATCAGACCCACAAGCCATTACAAAATAGGCGAACGGTTGTTTCGTTCCTCCCTCTCCCTCAAAAGTAATAAGATGACCGATTTTCCGTTCACCTTCGCTACTAGAACTCGGACGAATAAAAGGATGGTTACCCGAATTGCCCTTGGTAATATTTAGCATAACCTTTGTATTTATTTGTTAGCTCTTCCATATAAAATCTTCTACTTTTAAATGATGATAAAACTTGGTGTTGTTCGACTTTGGTGGATGAGATACGGTGATGTGAAACACTGTTGGAAATGGCTCTTACATCATCGGCTCCATGAAATAATTTCCCCCTTTCCAACATCCATAAACTATATCGTCATAAAAATCGACGTTCGATAGTTATCTCCCTTGAAATTATAAGACGAGAGAGGAAGGTCCATTTAGGAAGCAAGTAATTGTTGAGAAAACAGCAATAGGAAATAAAGCCAAGTTTCCTTTTTAATTTTTAATAAATAAAAACAACAGACAGCTCTCGGAGCTGGCTGTTGTTTTCGTTTATTAAAGTAACATATGTAATCATTGGAAAAATGGGTATTGTCTTACATCCCTGAGTTATATCCTCATGAAAGTCGACTTTCAATAAAGTTATCTCCCTTGAAATTATTAGATGAGCGAGGAAGGTCCAATTAACAAGCAAGTAACTGTTGGAAAAAACACCTATGACATCAGTAGAAAATAGTCGACTTTTCTTTTGTTACTTTTAATAAACGAAAACAGTAGCCCCCAGAGCTGTCTGTTTTCGTTTTTTTTCCCCTTTGAGACTTTAATTATCTTGACGTTCAAACGTCACTGGGAATTCAGTTTCTTCAACGTTTTTCAAAATGCGACGTCAAATGTCGGAAAGTACAAATAACAAGATATTTTTCACATTAGTGATTATCTGGTTGGGGGCTAGATTATTTTTGGTGGTCTGAATTTGTTATTCAAAACTTGTTTTATTACAAATTATTGGAGAGTGCCCACAGGCACTCTCCAATAATTTGTAATAATACAAGTTTATATAAACGAAATATTATTTGTGTTTGACTGAATATGAAATATAGGCAAGGAAAGTGTTGGCTTTTGCTCAGGTATCTATTGAAAGCCCTGAGAGTGGCTTCTAACACTCAACCAGTTAAGAAGTCTTGATTGCAGGATTTTCTTAGTATTTTAAGCTGCGATAACAATTTTTGGCTCAATGGTTGTCACTGAGCACTATTCGGGAGAAAATAGGAATTGAGGTTAAAACTTTAAAAAAACGAAAAATAATAACAAAACAAATGACCACAAAGTATCAACACGCTGTTTGATTTTGTACGTAATAAGACGTACAAAGGTTTCAAAGGGTTAAAAGTAACAAAAAGGAAGCATGGCTCTTTATGGGAAGCTAATTAGAATCAACTAGTTCATAGATAATCCATCATTAAGATCTATCAGTATAACACCTACTAACACTAAGGTCCATTTTGTCTCTTTATTAAAAGTACAGTGTCTGTATTATATATCACGATGTGAACATTGTTGACACAATGAACAGACAAAAAGTTACTGAATGTCAAAAGATGGCGAAAAGGCCTTTTTCTTATTTTTAGATGGGTTTCAACAAAGAATAATAGTCAAACTTGAAACTGATGGGGAAATAATTGTAAAAAAAAAGAACAGCTTGTGTATTTTATTCTACTATACACGAAAAGGCCTGATGTTTGTGAAATGATGCGATAATATTTCGAAATTTAAATATTTCTATGAAATATCCGTACCCCATAGAGTTAAATTTACTGGCAGCTTTAGGAAATTAAGGGCAGCTGACCTCCCTATAAATCACTTATAATGACAAAAATTGTCAGCCATGCAAAAAAACCCCCAAAAACAACCCCCCCCAAAAAAAAAAAAGAAGAGAAAACGAAGGCGTTTTGGGGGACGTTTTGTTGGGAGGAGTAGCAGTCAGCCTTTGCCCTGGACTGGGTTTTAAAATACCCTCAAGATTTGCCCTGATGGCCCCTGAAACTTCTCTGCTCGTACTCTTAAAACTGACTAAAATTGTTTTTTAAAATATCCTTAATCCCCGAAGGATTCGCAAAAAATAACCTTGCCCTTACCATGAAAACAGCTAATGATTGAGGCAACCCTTTTTCAGGTCGTCATAATTTCTAATTTTCGCTGGCTGGAACCACAGTTCAACAATCCTACTCCAAATTCTAACCCGCTGAAAAGGTTAGGATTTAAAAATTGTAGATCACATGTCATTAATGCCACATCACCAAAACCAAGCCTATAGAGCTTCGAACATGTTTAATTATGAAGATCATTTAGTCGGCTAATTATTGACGGAAATATGCCGAATTATTAAAAACGTACTCTTTGGCGGATTGGTAAAAAAAAAAATTGTTCGTATATTAATTAATATCGACACGAAAAAGATGCACTCCCATAAGCCGACTATCATCATATCTGGCATTTGTGTGTTTAACATGGAATATGACATTGTATACCTCTGTAAGTTTATATTTTATGGGTGGTTTTTGGAATGTGCAGTCATATTTCTCATATGAAGTTGGCAGTAAAATGTGTTTACTCACTATTCTGGGATAGAAGCGGATGACAGGTCATTGCTCTTGCCATGGATACTTCACACGTTTTACCCATTTACATCTTGGGCAAGCCTGGAAATAGACAGACTGTGAACCTCAGTCTGAATCAAGGTCTCAAGCCAAAACAAAAAGATGTACCTAGAGGATAAATTGGCCCACTGTGTGGGATAGCATCGGCAAATTCACCCTGTGGGGACCCCATTTTACAAATGACTGGTTGCTTATATTCAGGCTTGGTCTTGGGGTGCGGAAGAGGCAAAAAAAAAACAAAACAAAACAAAACAAACAAACAAAAAAAAACCCAAAAACATTTAAGAGCTTGCACTCTATCTGGAGAACACTCCTTTGAAGCAACTGTAATTGCAGTTTCACAAACATGACGTCCAAATGGTATGTTGAGTTGGACGTTTCTGGTGCCAGAGGAGAAAACGCGGTTTCTTGACGTGGCTGCCTTTCAATTCTCCGTTGCCGATATTTGCTCTAAGACGGTCTGCAGTGTTGTGCTTTTGACTTCTAACGAGCTTGTATGTCTCTCACGTTGTTGTTAGTCGTTGGTGGTGATTACAGTGATGATGAAGGGAGAGAGCTTATTTCAAACGACCCATTTCGAATAGACAACCTGGAAAACGGGACAGATGAAAAGTAATATAGAGGGTACCGACGTGCCAATTTAGCCGGAGCTTTTCCAGTGCAAAACTGGAAATTTGCTGGAATAGCTTTTTCTGATGCAAATCCTCGGCTCCATTCAGAACGGCATCCGCAAGTGGTAAACAAACTGCGTGTATACTATAGTATATACCATAGTATCTATTGTTATGTATATACATGGTTTTGGGTATATAGTATGGGCACATGATGAAAGATTTGTGAAGATAGTTGAGATTTTTCTAGAAACGTTTCCCTGCGAAACGGTTGACGTTGCCAATGACGTTGTGGCGTCATTTGTATGTACGCGACGTTATAGACACATTGACCAATGCTGATGTCCTCTGCAGAATCCGACGTTACGTTGTTCGGGTCAGGGTATGTCGGGCATCTCGTACTGGAGTGACGTGGTAGTATTGTAAGGGTGGTATATACCCCCGTTTGCCTACTGGTAGCTCTTGGTACTACTAACCTACAGAATGCTTTATTCCATTGTGTTGGTGGCATAGGTATTAACGCTAGGCCAAGTGTGTGCTTGGTGAGTCGGTACGGTAGTATAGGATGCATGCTTTGTTCTCCGGTTGGTCTACTTTTACCCCTTAGTTTTTCTGGTCTACTTCAGTCGTTTTACTGTCCTGCGGTTGGTATGTGTAGTACGTAACGCTGGGCTAAACGTTGTTATATGTGGTTGTTAGAATAGGATAGTATAGGATAGACGATCTGTACCATTGTTTGTCTACTTTTGTTAGAACAACTAACCTATCTAACGTCTTGTTGTGCGCACATTGTGCACCAGCACACAAGCACATATTAGCACATCCAGCATGTGTTGCATGTTTTGCACACACATTGTGCACTAACGTACGAGTACATTTCACCAAACACCAATATCACGTTCCGTGGCACCCCACTTTCCGCACCCTTAATTAACAAGAGACTAAACTTTGGTACCCATTTTTATCGTGTGTGTCTATGAGCTCTATGTATTGAGCGCACAGTGTGCACTAGCATACAAGCACGTATCAGCACAATCAGCATGTGCCCATGTGCTGTATGTATTGTGCGCACAACGTGCACCAGCGAAAAAGCACATTCCATCAAACACCTGTCCCGTGTCCCATGGCACCCCACCACATACCTGGCTTGTCTTCGGTGATCCTTTCCCCTGGGAAGAGCTAAAACGCAATGCGAACATTTGTTCCTTAGAGTAAATGCTCTTAACCCTTTACCCAACTTAACTACCAAAACCGACCAGCGCTATTCACAAAAATCTCCAATTAATTTTCATTATTTTTTCAACGGTTATGACCCCTTTTTGGAAAGAGTTCATTGAGCTCGTTCCAATGAGGGGTCATAACCTATGTTTTTGAGACAAAAAATTAAAAAAATTAGTTATTCAAGATTTTTTTTTTTAAGTGTCGTCTGCTTTTCATGTTAGGTAAAGGGTTAAAAGTCTTCGACTCGTGTCGAAAAGAGGGGGCATTTGTATGACCGACTGTGTGTGTGACATAAGTCCAAGTATCAATCCTAGACTCGTTAGAAAGTACATGATTACTAGCAAGAGCGAATCCCGGTAGAGATGGGCAGTATTGGAATTTTGAGTTCGGTATCGGTTTCGGTATTTTTAAGAGGGTATACCTCGGTGTCGGTTCGGTATTCGGTATCTGACTTGACTGAGATTTGCTGATAGTGCCAAAGGGGCATTCACATCAGGAATTCCCACAGCACCATAAATGCCCCTGCCAATGATCTCAACAGTGGCATTCTTTTACGAAAACAAATCATATCTACAGCAATTTTGTGATTTGTGCAAAACAGATCTTAACCATTAAAGCCTTATTTAACGTGTATGCAATCTCGGAGCACGTGCCCTCAGAGTTGGTCCTATTGACAATAGACAAAGCACCTGACAATGATTTCTAGACAAGTCTTGGCTGCCTGTTAACCCTTTACCCAACGTAACGGCCAAAACCGGCCAGCGCTATTCTCAAAAATCGCCAATTAATTTTCAAAATATTTTCATTTTTTGTCTCAAAAACATAGGTTATGACCCCTCGTTGGAACGAGCTCGTCGAGCTCGTTCCAACGAGGGGTCATAACCTATGTTTTTGAGACAAAAAATGAAAAAAATTAGTTATTCAAGAATTTTTTTGCATGTGTCGTCTGCTTTTCATGTTAGGTAAAGGGTAAACTTGGCTACAAATCACTGCTGAACAGCTGGACATGTACAGGTTGTAGTCTAGTGAGAATTCAGGACAACTGCCCACGCCTCTGAGTGTTAACAAAACTGAAAAGAAAATAAGCCATTTCTTTCATGAAAAAGAACCCTTCAACTGCTATCAAGCCTCAACAGGTGAATGTAGGAAAATGTGAAAATTCAGACAGTTTCAGTATTCAATGATTCGTTCGGTATGCCCATGATATCGGTATCGGTTCGGTTTTTCGGTACATTGCCCATCTCTAAACCCGAGTATCTAAGACTCCAACCAGACGAAAAAGTTCCGTCACATCCCGCCAGAAAAACCCTTCTCTACCGTCACCACATAAATATGTGATAACATGCAGACATTGTGGAGTCTCAGTCTGTTGGGAGAAGTAGCGATGGATGTGACAGACACTGGTATGATGCGTTCACATTATCATTTTGAATGCTTTGAAGATAGATCAGATTTCGACGATAAGGCTAAACCTCTGTTTGCTGCAACAATAATAATTATTTCATCAGTACAATCTTTCTGGGACTGGTTATCAACTTACCATCCCGGTCAACAGTCAACTGTTTTCGTAACTCATTTCCGTCATTTGACTTTATCTCTCACAACCATTATAAATATTTTCTTAATCGCATTACATATTTTTGGACAACTTTACCTTATAGAGTTTGAAATTTGTTATAGAATACCTTTTCATTAACACTTTTTTCCCGAAAAAATACGCTTTCGTAAACAGTCTCTGCTTTTTAATTGGATACTTGTTAAACATTCCTGTTACGCCCACACATACACTTTTTGTTTCTTGCGCCATTGTTTTTTAAATTTTAAAATCCGTGCGATGTGCAGTTTCTTTTTTTCTGTTTTTTTTATTTAGAGATATACATGTATACAACTTGAAATCTGCTTTCTGGCGCATAATCGACATAAAAGGTTTTTGAAAATAGACGTTAATGGGATATTTTTTATCCGTTTTTATCAGTTTGGAGGAATTTATGTGCGATGAATTGGTTAACTGTTTGAGTGCTAGAAGCTAACATTTAGGTTCTACTAAAAAGTGCTTGTGGTCCCCCAGTCACACCAGGTCACATCCAGTCACTCAGTTGTCCTGGAACCAAGTTACCTCTAAAATAGTCCATTACCTATTTTGAGATTGAATGGAGTGGAGTATTTCAGTTGTTTGGAAAAGCGAACCTCCAGTTCACTTTTCAAGCCAACTGAAAATACTTCACCCGATTGAATCCCCAAAATACAATATTTAGTTTCTTTGAATCGGCGCAAGAAATGTTTCCCAGTGAAAATTTGCTTTGCTCGAATCCTTGTTGACATGTCCATAATTATTTCCAGACGCGTTTATTCACAGAACAATATGGATGGAGACTCACCACAGCTGATGTTTTATGAAGACGCAGCATAGTTCCGCTAATTATTGGAATATCTTGATGTTTTCGGAGTGAACTGATTGGAATATATAAAACTGGAGCACGAAAGAATATTTGTATATCTTTCTGCGTAAAGTGACATTACATCAACAGTAGCAAACTCCATAAAAAGTGGGTAAACAAGCCGCTCATAACAACCTCGAATTTCGGATAGAATTTTCCGGCGATCTGAGAGTTTGATTCTGTGAGTGCGCTTCATATTCAATCTGCTCGAAACTTGGTACGAATGTTCATCACCACGGGAACCTGTGCACCTGCGATTATTGTTCCGGTCGGATTATTTGTTCCAGAATTATCCACCTTTTCGACTTGAAATAGCTGCCGCATAGGCCTGAATTTTGTCCAGAGATTTTCTCAGATCTTTATGGATCGATTCCTTTGAACCTTGGTATGGATGTTCACTACCATGGGAACCTGTGCACCTGCGATTATAGTTTCGATCGGACTTTTTTGCCAGAGTTATACCCTTTTCGTCTTAGAATAATCGTGGCGGCGGGGGTATGGACAGGTCCATCTGGGACAGTCACACCTCTAGGTTTTTAGTGTATCAAAACGAGTAGGATCCTATCAATAATCTTTGCTCTTGCAAATACAGTATAAAGATAAGAAAATAGCTAGTAACATATATTCGTTATATAGTTTGTGTGCTGCTTAATACGGTATTACGGTGTTAGCACACAATTTGTAGGTGACGTAATATCGTATATACTGTGTTGGTAAATTCCATATTGGGCAAGAGCTGAACTGAAATTTACCAACACCGTATATACCAACAACATAATGCCATAGTGGATCACTTACAATCTGTGTAATCAATACAATATTGAACTCCTGATTTGGGATCGCGCTGGCTCAGTGGTTACGGAATTGGACTTCAGACCGAAAGGTCTACAGTTCGACCCCTGGCAGGGGTAACTGCATTGTGTCCTTGGCAAGGCACTTAATCCCGATGCCCATGTGGACACACGGTGGCGCTGTGTACTAAGGCGTACTGCACGCCGATGGTGCACTTAATCAATCGTCAATCAATGCTTTCCCTGTCTGTGTGGAGTTAGTGCGTTAGGGAGTCTGGAAGTTGCTCGCCGTTGCTCGGTGGTCTCCCGGATATTCCGGCTTCCTCCACCCATAAAACTGACCGACACTAGGTGACCCTGGCTGTCGAAAGTGTCGTTAAATCTAAATAAATAAATAAATAAATAAATAAATAAATAAATAAATAAATAAATAAATAAATAAATAAATAAATAAATAAATAAATAAATAAATAACTGTGATTTCTGTATATTTTAAGTGGAAAGAAAGCTCATGTCATATTCACATTAAGTGAGGACCGGTGTAACAGGAATGGAAGTCCGTTGGAAAATTAGTCCCTCTGGACTATTATTCCGCGGAATTATAGTCCTAGGTCTAACATTTCTAGGAATAGTAGTCCGTCGGACTACTATTCCTAGAAATGTTAGACCTAGGACTATAATTCCGTGGAATAATAGTCCAGAGGGACTAACGTTCCTACGGACTTCCATTCCTTTTACACCGGCAGAAATGGCTGTTCCACATCCTCGTAATCTGATATAATAAGTCTTCTGAATGGATAATGAAGATCCATCCCCGGCTCCACAGGTATCAACCAACATATATAAAACAACATGAAAAACATATAATACAATTGATTGACGGCATATGTATTTAATAAGAATACATTAGTCGCAATAGCGACTTAACCGTGCCACGAAATTATAGAATCGGGGAGTGGAATTGGAATGAATATCCTGGATCTGCGACTGTTCGTGATTCTGATTTTCGAATGCCAAAGTGTAGCAAATCGAGGTGCGACGGAACCAGGAGTTTATAAAAAAGCTGCGGTCCAGCAAATCTCAAATTTCAAGTCGAATCGAATTTTGAGTCAAATTGGGCAGAAGATTTTGAATCGAAGTTAATTTCACCGCTTTTCAAATTTAGGGGATGCCAGGTCGATATATGCCACAGGCATATCCGAAGGCAGTAGGCCTGAGGTGAGGGAAGGTATGGCGTCCCTATTGGTGGGGGTTCGGAGAGGGCGCTTCCCCGACCCCTACCAATGGGAGGGCTATACCCACCCCACTTCAGGCGTACGGTCTCCCCTCCCATTGGTGGGGAATGGGGGGGGGGGGGAGGCTCCCGAGAAAAATTTGAAAATTCAATACACTCATAGTGAATCTGGACCCTCTGATGCTTTAATTTTCGCATTTTGAGTAGGGGAGGGGGGTGGCACTGGAATGTTTAAGGGGCCTTGCCCCCCCCCCCCCCCTTCGCTACGCCACTCCGTTGACCTTACAAATATTGTATTCAACGGCAATTTTTAGAATATCTCCAAATTCGAAAGTTTCCGACTCAGCGTGTATGGAAGGAAATCGAATGAAACCATCGGGACGGTTTCGAATCGAATCGAATCGAATTTCGAGTCAAATCAGACAGAGGATATTGAATCGAAATTAACCTCACCGATTTTCAAGTTGTAGATATCGTGCATTCCTTCTGTTCTGTCTCGGATTATAGCTAGTATTGTCGTCCTTCAAATATTGTATTCAACGGCGATTCGTCTGCTTGGGAAAGTCAGTCAAAATGCGGAATATTCCATAAACGGAACCACAGTAGTCCTGGAACTGAAACCTACACTCGAACTTTTCTTCTGCCATCAGGGGCCAATATTATAAAACTTTTACAATTGTATTTTCTAGAATTGTATTTTCTAGTTATGATTTAAATGGGCTAAAATGAACCATTAGCATTTTTATAGAAATGCCAATTTGCCGCCAGGCAAACTGCCATATCTTTTAAAATGCTAATGATTCATTTTAGTCAGTTATATTAAGTGCATTATGTTTGGAGGTGAATATTTGTTCATCAAAATTTGTTTTATTACAAATTATTGAAGAGTGCCCATAGGCACTCTTCAATAATCTGTGATAAAACAAATTTATATAAACAAAATGTCATTTGCGTTTGACTGAATATGAATGAGGAAAGCAAATGTGTGCTTTTGCCCTGGTAACCTAATTTTTTGAAAGCCCTGATAGTAGCTTCTAGCACTCAACCAGTGAATAGGTAGAAAATACAATTCTAGAAAATACAGTTGTAAAAGTTTTATAGTATTGGCCCCAGGTCTACCTGTACAGAAGACCCGATGACAGAAAAGTTCAAGGGGAGGTAATAAAGGATTTTGAGAAGATTTCGAGATTCGAAAGTTTTCGACTAAGCGTGCATGGAATCAAATCAAATAGAACCATCCAGACGATTTCGAATCGAATTGAATTTCGAAGACTCGCAGGGCTCTAGTCAAATTTATCCATCTCACCTTTCTTGTTCACTTCAGCCATTATGTACATGTACGTTGCTTCCGAAGCGGCATGAATTCTTCTGTGAATTACGAATTAGTAGCCATTTATTGGAAATTGAGAAAGGGCGACACAAGCAACCCAAAATACCTCTTAATGAAAGAATTTGCAAAAATGTAATTCAGAAATTGAAACAAAGGAGCATTTCATCATGAGATGTCCAATCTATAATGAATACAAAAAGCAATATTTCGCGAAAATTGGGAAACTAAATCAATTTACAAACATGAGCGACAAACAAAAATGCATATGTATAATGAGTAACAAGAGAAGTGATACATGCAACGTCATCTGCAACACGATTAGATCATTTCTTCGAAAAAGAAATGATTCACCTAATAAATGTTGATTATATACTAATATATACTGAAATGTATGGTTATCTTTATATTGTTATTTACTGGCATCTGTCTCATGTGGACGTTTTTGTCATTAAACTATCTATCTAACTATCAAATAGTTCAAAAAGGGTTTTTCGAGCATCATTTTTTTTATAAAAAAAATTCTTATCGCTACTCCTGAAAGTCCGAGCTCCATATATAAGATAAGTTTAATGACATAGAACACACATGTGGATAATTATTTGTTGTTAGTATAATGCGGTTGACATAATGTCAACCGCATTATACTAACAACATATATATATAATGACAAGTGGTAAGTAAATAACAGACATATGATATTTAGTCCCCGTGGGAACCCCGGAAGGTGAAGCAGTGCTTGTTTACTGCTGTAAACAAGTTCTGTTTTAGTGGTAAAATAGGATCCAGTCACCAATTATTGTGGTGGAAATCCTCTAAAATGGGCAACATGGATATAAACGATTGACTAAACTTAAATTTATTTCCATGTTGTGGTCAAGATTAAGCATTGTGAAGAAATATGTGACCTTAAATAAATAAATAAATAAATAAATAAATAAATAAATAAATAATAAATAAAAAAATAAATGTATTTATTTATTTAAGTAAATAAATAAATAAGAATGCACAATATCTGCAACTGGAAACTAACTCCGTAATAACTTATTATTGAGTTAGTTTCATATCGGCTGAGATATCAGCCCGAGATAACTTCATATCATATCACACGCCGATGTGAGGTTACTGAGGGCTCATATCTAGGCCGATATAAAACTAACAAAGTAATAACTTATTTATTTATTAAACCAAAATAAATAATTACAAAATGTTCTCTGATCTGTTGCAGTTTTCTGACAGTGTTATTGTTTCTCATTCTTTTCACAAAGTTTGAGATTTCCTCTCCTCCCATTTCAACTATTTAAACTATTTGAACTATCTGCTCTCCCACTTCGACGAATCATCGCTTACCACTCTTAACCCTTTCAACACTGGCGCCCTGGAAGATATCATTTCAGTCAATTCTGTCTACGTCGAAATGGGCGAAACCATCCTGGTTTGTTGGGAGTTAAGTATTAGTTTAATGCAACAGCTCTGTCGAGCTGTTTGATTAAATTATTACCAAGCCTCGCTTCAGATTTTTTGCTCTTTATCGTCTGCTCGTACACTACTGATTTTTCTTCACGCAAAACTGTATGCACACCGGGTTGAACGGGTTAATCTTAGTTTACTTCGAATTTTCTGTACAACTCTTTTCTTCTGTTCATCCACCTTATCCTTACCTATTGTCATCTTTAATTCCTTTTCGCACAAAACTTGGCTCCATGTCACTCCATTATACCTGATCACACCAATTTTCCTGATTGCGTCCTGCGAAAACAGAGAAAAACTTCGATGAAAACAAATTGGTTGCGCCTAGTAGCACATCACGGGAGACAATTCCAGCCTGGATCATATTGGTCGAGATCGGTGTTATATCAGCCGAGTTTGAAGACATTTCTGCCGAATTTGATAATGGGCAATTCTGGGAAAGAAAATCACATCTGACACAGTCTGATAAATAAAAAAATGATAAAATGATTTTTTTCACCAAAAATGCACTGGAAATACTTTTGAGAAAAAACACGTTTTGATAAACGCTGTTGATTCTATAAAAAATATTAAAGGTTTTTAAAACTAGTTGAATAAACCCCTGTTTGATCGGTTCTGTACAAAATCGATCAGAAAATGTTTTTTCCACTTTCTCAATTTGTGTCGAGCCCTTGTGAGACAGTCCATCTGACATAACTTTCTAACGTCGTTCTTCTACAACGAGTAAATTGCATTCAGAGACGTGGTTAGAGGGTTCCGATTGGGGGCGGGGGTGTAGGGTAGTGAATTTCCAACTAGGGGGAGGGACCGGGAGTGGGAAAACACTCTCCCGATCCCTCCCCCAGTTGGAAATTCGCTACCGAGAAAATTTTTTTTAAAATGAAACCATGAAATGGGGCATAAAATTGATTCTAGAAACTGAAATGCCAACACATTTTTGATAGAATTATCAGGTTATTATTATTATTTGGTATTATTTTAGGAATTGAATACGTGCTGAACAATTGCTCAAGCTTAGAACTTAGAGCAATTCACACTCTCCTAACATTAAATCAAATCGTATGCAGGAATTATCAATTTTCGATGTTTCGTCATTTTGTAACTGTGAATGATCGAATAAACCCAGGATAACGATTTTACATGATGCGATTTTCTTGAAGTGCATTTCGAGGATTTTTTTATTACGATATGTAAACGTACTATAGAAATCTCGCACCGATTGACATCATGCATACTTATGAAGCTCGATATTGCGTGCACTGTAGTTGTAAATAGTAACAGTTGGGATTTTGGCCGATTTGAAACCGAGATGGTATTTTAGAAAGTAAAGGAGACATCAGCCTCACCAAAGAAGCTCTAAAATCGGGATAGATGGAATTTGTAACTTCTCATGATTTGCCCTCCGAATTTCCAACTGTAGGAAATTTTGGCCAGGATTGCCCCCCCCCCCCACCCCCTTGTCGTCACGTCCCCGATTGCACCCGATTTTACGACTTATAGTACAAAACACCTGCAAAGAGAGAGTTCCCTTTGGCAGGCACCAACCACTTTGCTATACTATTTTGAATCATTCACAACGATCGGCCCCGGACCTTGGCACTACCCGCCTAGTGAAACTACACCAAACCACGTACACCACTCGGTGACCGAGTGGTGTGCGTGGTTTAGTAATCCTGCAGTTCGCTGGGCAGTTGGAACCGAAGGAAATTCGCTCGAACCCCCGCAACGGCATTTGTAATATAATTAAAGCATTGCATTCCGATCAAAAGGTCGTGGGCTCATTGTCTGCATGTCCTTGTTAGTTAGTTTGTTTAGTGGTGTTTAACGACTCATTCAACAGCCAGGGTGACATTGCGTAGGAGCGATGACCTTGAGGGAAGACACTTCATCACAATGTCCAACTGGAAGCACGGCGAACCAGTGTGCTGAAGCGTGTACTGAACGCTGATGGAACATGTGCATTTAACCGACACCACCCTTGCTTGTATGGGGTTAGTAAACTGAAGAATCTGCCACTTATTCACCGCTTTTTGGTGGTTATCTCCGGATACTCCAGTTTCCTCTACACGCAAAATTGTACGTGATGTGACCCCGACTCTTGAACCCCATACAAGTAAATAAATATGTGTGGAGTCAAGTGATTCAATTATCTGCGATCAGTTATTATGCAGGGGTTTAAATGTGGTGAAATATGCATTGCCAAAAATGTAGATTTGTCATACCTTTGATACCCAAATTTTATGTGGAGTTCTGTCCCATCTACAACTTTTCTGCCTTTTATTTCGTGGAAGCGAGCGGTTGATATTACAGACGAAAGTTCCAGTAAAGACTAACCCTGGCATACTTCGGGTCATCCCTAGAGCTGAAACGGTTAAGGGGTTTTCTTGATCGATTAATCACGTGGATTAACCTTGGTTAACCGATTAATCACTTGTCCAAATAGATATCTGAATAACTGCCATACCGTTGATGATTTAAAGCAGGAACCCTTTACCCAACGTAACAAACAAAACCGACTAGGCCCATATACAAAAATCTCCATTCAAATTTATTGTTTTCAATTTTTGTCTCAAAAACATAGCCTATGACCCTCATTGGAACGCTCGTTGAGCTCGTTCCAATGAGGGGTCATAAGCTATGTTTTTGAGACAAAAATTGAAAAAGTTTAGTAATTCATGAATTTTTTTGCAAGTATCATCTGCTACACGCAATGGGTAAGGGGTTAAGAATGACCGTTTCCAGCTGCTGATACAGTATGATGATCATGCAAGTAAACAAGTATGTCAGCAAGTAACTTGCACGCTTTACGCTGTCTCATATAATTGGTGTGAGTCAGTGTGACAATGTTTGCCTGTTTTGGAGCAAGTTTGTTCCTTTGTTGACCCCAGTAGTTCCTTAGTAACGGTTAATCGAACAATTACTTTTTGGATCGATCAAGATGTTGATCATTGATTAATCGATTAATCGGTAAACCGTTTCAGCTCTTGTCATCCGCTCCCACGTCACTCCACTTCTCCAGTTTTGGACCAAACACAGCTTAGCTCCTCCATTTCTCATTTCGTTCTACCCCGCCTGACTTTCTCATATTTTTGTGACTTTCGTGTAACTTTTGTCTTGCAGCTGCAAAACCACTTTTTTCACAGTAAAGAGACGTGCATAACAAACACACTTTACGAATGTAAGCTATGTGTAATAGGAAACTCGTACTTTCATATGATGCACGATTTGTATTAATCAGCCGGAGTTATACGAATATTTCTGCAGATATTAATCATTCCCCGCCCTGTGTGGCTTACAAACAATTGCTGCGGATGATTTCCTGAATGTCATCTGAGATGTATGCACCCAACACTACAAACCTAATCGCTACAGTTACCTGCAGTTTTGCTCGTCGCGACCTGTGCATGTCCTCAAGGAAGAAAATTAGAACGATGGACTGGTGGATCGCACGGTGCAAATTTGGGCGGCGGCTGCAAAAAATCTAAAAGGGCATCAGTTGGGCATGGTGTGGAAGCAACCCCACCCATCCCACCTCTTTTAACCCTTTACCCAACGTAACGGTCAAAACCGGCCAGCTCTATTTTCAAAAATCGCCAATTAATTTTCATTACTTCTTCATTTTTTGTCTCAAAAACATAGGTTATGACCCCTCGTTGGAACGAGCTCGTCGAGCTCATTCCAACGAGGGGTCATAACCTATGTTTTTGAGACAAAAAATGAAAAAAATTAGTTATTCAATAATTTTTTTTGCAAGTGTCGTCTGCTTTTCATGTTAGATAAAGGGTTAAAAAACATAGGTTATGACCCCTCGTTGGAACGAGCTCGTCGAGCTCATTCCAACGAGGGGTCATAACCTATGTTTTTGAGACAAAAAATGAAAAAAATTAGTTATTCAATAATTTTTTTTGCAAGTGTCGTCTGCTTTTCATGTTAGATAAAGGGTTAAGATTCAGACTTGAAATGAAGCTAGTATATCAGGTGACCTATCTGAATTTATTTGTATTTTTTTCCCTGGGCGAATCAACCTTTCAATTAACCCAGTAAACATGAGTTTTCAAGTAAAAAATAAAATATACCATTGCCCTCGAGTGGTGTGGGATGGGATGGGGAAATCTCACCTTCTGGCGGGGATGAAAGTTTTCAGGGATTTCCCCGAATTCATGGATTGTTGCTACAGGTTTTGTCCGTAAAGTGCTCGGGGATAGTGATTTTCAATGAAGGCAGGCTTCAGTTTTTGTCTGAACACACACAGATCCCTGCACATATGACGAGCACTAACCTCTGGCTCCTTTCAGGTTCTGTCTTTGGCATTAAGCAGGAGTCTTTGGCTCCTAATAAAAGATTTTCAGGGACTTTTGTCTCTGGGCACTTTTATCTCAGCCCTCGGAGAAATATATTGAAATATCTTTCCCCGAGGGTGAGATTTCCCAACCCCACGCCTACACCACCTGATGATGATTTTTCTCCCATCACACCGCACATGACGTCATAGAAATCAAAATACTGCTTTAGCGATGGAAATTTAGTATTCTACTGCTTGACCGTATAGAAAATAGACAACAGTTCACTTTTCACAAGTGCTGTGTTGGCCCACTTGCAGACGTTTATATATGGGAGGATCTCGGGATAACGAGATATTATGTCGAGATCTCGATATATTGTGTAAAGATCTCGCGATATTATGTCGAGATCTCGAGGTTTTTTGTCAAGATCTCTAGACACGTATCCCGAGATCTCGAGATATTATGTCAAGATCGCGAGATATCATGTCAAGATCTCGAGACATTATATGGGGGTCTTGAGATATTATGTCGAGATCTCCAGATACTTATGTTGAGATCTCTATATATCTCGAGATAGAAAAACCTTCCACTTGTCCTAAATCAGCAACAGTAGTAGGCCCTTAACGCCTAAACTCTGGTAAATATATAAAAATGTGAGGTTTGTATTTCACCGTGGAATATGTACTGGTTCCATTCACTTTCAAATTCTAAACTATTATTTAAGAACTGAAAACTGATTCTCGTAGGTGGTGGGGGGGGGGGGGGGGGGGGGAGTTCGCGGAAATCAAAACCGATTCCCGTGGATCGGGACAAAATTGTAAGGCCTGATAGCGCGCGTGGTGGCTCAATTGTTGAAGCAACGGGCTTTAAACCGAAATGTCGACGGTTCGTTCCTAACCATTGGTAACTGCGTTGTGTCCTTGGGCACGACACTTAATCCACGCTGATCTCCTTCCAATAAGAGATCAATAGCAATGTTTTTGAGGCAAAAAATTAAAAAATTGTTCTTCCAGATTTTTTTTTTTTGGGGGGGGGGGGGGGGAGGGTGGTGCCGGGGCAAAATATCGTCTGCATTCCATATTTGGTAGAAAGGTTAACTTTCTTACTTAACGTAACGCCATTCCGCCAAATACATCGCCATCGAAATTTCAATATTCTTTTTCAATTTCCATGGCGCTCGTTTCATTGAGGAGTCATTGTATTAGTTTTTGAGTGCAAAAAAATGAAATTATTAAGACCACACGAAAAATAAATAAATTAATTCTCAGGCAATCTATATTTCAAATCAGTGAGGGAGGGAGGGTTATATTTTTAATTTTTATTTTTTTCGTGCATATAATCAGCATGGATTGAGAGGTTTTCCGCTGTCTTTTCACATACAGCAAATACAGAAAGGGCATAATTATACAAATTAACTCATTTAATTTTAATCCTCAAGGGCCTAATTCCGACTTTGATAACTTTTTACTGCAACAAAACAGGTGCTTCAACATGCTGTCTATTGGGAAACTTGCAAGTTACATTCTAAGTGCCTTGGCAGTCATTTCTAAGCAAGTCTTGGCTGCCTACATAGGCAGCCAAGACTTGCCTGGAAACAACTGCAAAGCCACAGATGTTGACTGTTTTTAGTTATTCTCTTGAGATTTCAGTTTTTTACATCAATCCAAAAAATGTAAAAAGTTTCGAGTCTCCCAATTTTGGAAGACACTGCAGTGTAATATAAACATCCAATGAGTGGGTTCAATTTCAGTGAGGGATTGCCTGAGAATCAAATCATTTAGTTTTTTGGTTTAATTAATCCATTTTTTTTATAAGTGTCATCCTGATATTAGGGTTTATGGGGACTAATTGTTATACACTCCTATAATAGTTTAATCTCAAAACCGTGCACGACTATAAATTATTTTAATCCTCACAAGTGCAAAATAGATTCTTACTTTTTGTAGGAAACTACATGTATTGTAAATAACTATCCCATTCCGGAACTACGGATATAGGACGGACAAACGTTTTTTTTGTTTTTAACACGTCTTGGGAATAGCTGAACTTGAAAAAATTCCACTATTAACCTCGTCCAGTCATATAAACCTACACAATTATAGATTACTCATTTGTAGTTTGGATAATTTATTGTTCTTTGTTTGTTTGGGAGGTTTTTTGGCGGGTTGAGGGTACTCTTGTTTCTTTTTTATTTATTTTATTTCAAACATGGAAATTCATTGACAGGTTAACCCTTTACCTAACATGAAAAGTAGACGACACTTGCAAAAAAAATTCTTCATTAACTATTTTTTTTTCCTTTTTTTTGTCGCAAAAACATAGGTTATGACCCCTCATTGGAACGAGCTCGGCGAGCTCGTTCCAACAAGGGGTCATAACCTATGTCTTTGCGACAAAAAATGAAGAAATTATGAAAATTAATTGGAGATTTTTAAGAATAGCGCTGGTCGGTTTTTCCGGTACGTTGGGTAAAGGGTTAACTGCGGGTCCTTGAAATCATGAAAACCCCTTGAATACAGAGGAACATTTTTTATTAGAGTCTTGAGAGTATATATATATGGTTTCCCAGCCCCAAAGCGTTTTAAAGTGCATCGGAAAGATGTTGCGTATTTCAATTTTGCAGTTTCTCTTGTTCTGGGCCATCAAACTGCCTCAAGTTCAGGATATTTTCGGGGGGGGGGGGGGGGATTTCCGAGGCCCAGGTCCCATGGGCCACTGACTGACTGTTATGGATTTGATGGGTTGAAGTTAATAAATATTTTGCAGACTGCAGGCAGCCATAAGGTTGTCGTCAGCTTATTAGTAGCATCACATGAGAGAGAACAAATTTAGACACAAATAATTCCAAATCTGTCGGTCTGAAGATGTAACTTAAAACTCTCAGCATGAGACAGTGAGCTTGAAGAATATTCAACTCCTGCAAAAAGGTACAGAAATACCGCTCAGTCGATCGCGGGTACTCACCGACAGATCCAAATTGCACAGAGAATCTGACTGTTGAATGAAAAATAAATGTATGAGGAAGATTATAAACACACGGTCTAACTCGTAAATTAACGAGTTACTAAATTAAACAGCCAGTGGCGTATATATGTAGCCTTATATAGAATGTAAAAGGGTCATCAACCATTTTGTCGAAAAATTAGAGTTATGTCGCATTTTCAATCTCACGCAACAATTCAGCAACGCTAAAAATAATTTCCAATCATTACCCACTCCAACTCTGATGTCAGAAAAATGGAATTTCAAGTCACACAATTTTCCCATAATGCAGCTGGGAATTTAATCTATTAGATCTTGTTTGACCGAGCTCTGCGAGCTCTGTCAAACAAGATATAATTGGTTAAATTCACAGTTGCAATTTGGGTTGTTATGGGGGTTATTTGGGGTTAAGGGGAGAACGTATTTGGGAGACTTCAAGAACATTCCAGGTTAAAACACGGAGGCTCCCGCTTATTGTGGAAAGAGACTGCAGAATTTTCTACAGAAATAATCCATGCAAAGCAATGCCATTTATTTCGGTTCAGGAAATTTGGAAGGTTTATGCCGTCATCTCCCCAACCCAGTGGAGGCGCTACAGAAGGGCACGGGGAGTATTTGCTCCCAGGGAGTGGGATTTTCCCCCACACTTGTTCCCCCTCCAACTTCATAAGATCGCTGCGTTGAGTGTTAACCTTTCACCTAATGCATGGGCAATAACAGTCAAGTGCTATGCACACGTGTTGCGCATGGGGTTCATAAGCCTATGTTTCTGAGGCAAAAATGAGTTACACACGAATTTGTTTTTATTTTATTTTATATTTTGGTAAATGTCATCTGTGATTCTTGTGTAAAGGGTTAAGATAAATTATAAACCAACCCCCGCTCCTTCCGCACATGAACCTGTCCCTACTTGCCTCTCCATTTAGATAAGCAAAAATCTGGTTCCTTCGCTGCTCCCCCTTCCCATTCTACAGGGTGAAAACGCTATTTCAGCCTCATGCATATAGTTGACTTTCAGCATTCGTAAACGCCAAGGGGGGTTACAGTAGCCTATATGTGAGCTAAAACATGTAATAAAGCATAAAATGACGGAAGTCCGCTGATTGGGGCAATATTTATTGATTTTGGAACCCCCAATAAAAATGTGAGTATTTTGGAAAAGACTTAAAATATTTACGCTGGCTGTCCTTTCAAAATTGTGAGAGTTGAAAAATAAGGTGAAGGGGGCGAGAAAAATATGTCTTTTCAATAAGCCTTTTTCGCTTTTAATCTATGCAAGGTCACAGGTCGCGAGGTGTAAACATTTCAAGAAAACACGTTGTGATCAATGGGAGAAGAGAGCAGGTGAAGTGCTTTGGACCCCATCATGTTCATTAGTGCGAATTCAAAAACACATTTAGCAAAGGTAACCATTTGTTTAAGACAGTGGCAATATTGTTTGATAACTTTTATAATTTCGAGTTGAGTTTCCATCGACTTAAATGGTGTTTAAATGCACACTGTTTCGACAAGTTTCGGGGATTCCCCGAGCCGAGAAACTGCGTGCAAAGAGTGTTTCCTTGTTGCCACACTTTAAAAAAAGTCTTTAAACCTGTGGTATCTCAGTATCTCATCGTTTAAAGTCATCTAGGGTTGCCCATTCAGTTAATTCGAATGGTGACATAGGTTCTACGAATTTAAACTTGATATTTCACAAAACTAATTGTCTTGGCTGACACAGAACTCAACGTGACGAACACGAAATCGCTTTGTTTACACACCGCGACCTGTGACCTTGCACAGATTAAAAGCCAGGATGGCAGTTTCGAAAAAGGCTAATTGAGTGCGAAACTGAACTATAGTTGGGGAATCGCCAAATTTGAACACAAAAAACACACGGCAACATATATTTTTTTCTTGTTTATTTTCCTAATAAGATGATATACTGAGTGGATACAGGGCTGTTTCCTCCTAAATGAGCTTGATGAGCTTAGGAGACAGGAAAATGTTAACATTGTCGCCATTGGAAATCATTTAGTGTATTGTAACCAAGGACATGCTGAACGCTAAAGTTTCGACTTCGCATCATTTCAAGGAAATTCCTATGATAAAAGTGCATTATTTAATTGGGAATTCCGCACAGTTAGTTCAATGCCTGCATCTCTCGAATGTAACGTTAGTCACGCCTTAATTAATTCCCACGTGACCAAAGCAAGCGTGACACAACCGTCGCCTCGCAGACAAGGGCTATTTTATGTTCGGCAGTTTCGAAATTGGTCGTATCGTGAATGAGGTGATTCAGCTGATCTTCCTTTCAAAGCATATTCTGAAAAGAAACTATGTGATAGCTTAAATATGTATTGAATTCAACGGATTGTCAGTTGAACAGATGACACCCGCACGGTAGTTCAAATATGGCCTGAAAGACCGTGTTTTAATTTTTAGCTCAACTTTGGCGAAGCCAAATTTGAGCTTATGCCATGGCCAGTTGTCCGTCGTCCGTCTGTCCGTCTGGCCGTCTGTTCGTCTGTCCGTCAACAATTCAATACGGCTCGGGCTAGAGGCCGTATTTATGAACCGATCTTTACGAAACTTCTTGGGTACCTTTGTTATGACTGTGGGACGAGAACGAGTGTTTTGGGGTCCGATCCGAAATTCAAGTTGGCCGCCAGCCGCCATTTTGTACCGACGATGCAGAAATCTGTTTTTTGTACAGAACTCCCATATGAAAGCGCTGATTTGAATAATTTTCTGTATGAATGTTTAGTACCATGGGATACATCACATATAATACAGGTATTTTTCTCGTACGTAAATTATGCAAATTAGGCTAACTTTGATGTATTTAGTGTTACTTTCAGCACTGTAAGTGCAAATGCCAATAGGGCTCGGGCTAGAGGCCGTATTTATAAACCGATCTTTACGAAACTTCTTGGGTACCTTTGGTATCACCGTGGGACAAGAACGAGTGTTTTTGTGTGCGGTCCGAAATTCAAGATGGCCGATGGCAGCCATTTTGTACAAAATTAGGTGCAATCAGATTTTTGCACAGAACTTCCATATGAAAGTGCTGACTTAAATAATTTTTTGTGTGAATGTTTAGTACCATGGGATACATCACATATAATACGGGTTTTTTTCTCGTGCAGAAATTATGCAAATTAGATGAACTTTGATTTTTTCAGTGTTACTTACACACAGTAAGTGCACATGTCAATACAGCTCGGGCTAGAGTCTGTATTTATGAACCAATCTTCACGAAACATCTTGGGTACCTTTGTTATCACCCTGAGACGAGAACGACTGTTTCTGAGTGCGGTCCAAAATTCAAGATGGCTGCCAGTGGCCATTTCGTACCGAAATAAGGTCTAATCAGTTTTTTTTGTACACAACTTCTATACGGCTCAGGCTAGAGGCCGTATTTATGAACCGATCTTTACGAAACGTCTTGGGTACCTTTGTTATCACCGTGGGATGAGAACGAGTGTTTTTGGGTGTGGTCCAAAATTCAAGATGGCCAACAGCAACCATTGTGTACCAAAATTAGTGCAATCAGTCTTTTGTACAGAACGTCTGTATGAAAGTTCTGATTTGAATAAATTTTTGTATGAATGTTTAGTAAAATGGAATACATCACATATAGTACGGGTTTTTTTCTCGTGCAGAAATTATGCAAATTAGATGAATTTTGATTTATTTAGTGCTACTTATACACTGTAAGTGCACATGTCAATACGGCTCGGGCTAGAGGCTGTATTTATCAACCGATCTTCACGAAACTTCTTGGGTTCCTTTGTTATCACCTTGGGATGAGAACGAGTGTTTCTGAGTGCGGCCCAAAATTCAAGATGGCTGCCAGTGGCCATTTTGTACCGAAATTAGGTCCAATCAGTTTTTTGTCACAACTTCTATACAGCTCGTATTTATGAACTGATCTTCACGAAACTTCTTGGGTACCTTTGTTTTCACCTTGGGACAGGAATGAGTGTGTTTTGGGGTGCCTTTGTTATCACTGTGCTATGAGAACAAATATTTTGGGTTTCAGTCAGACCCACTCTGGGACTCAAAGATTTCTTTACTAGTTTAGCATCTGACTCACCCACCTTTACAATACTTTACCTATACATTTGTTACATGCTACGGCCAGTATTTATGTACAGACCTTTACAATACTTTATATGTACATTTGTTATCAGGTCATTACCTAGATGTTTGTCATTGCTGTGTCACATACTATACATGTACATGTCTTGACAAGTTGAGCTACAGTGTCATTGACACTTTCATTTGGTTTGGTACGTCCTTTCGAAAGGGCGTACCAAACCAAAAAATTAAAATACATTCTTTCAGGGCCATGTTTGGACTACTGGCATGGTGCTTCACCGGAGAAAGCTATCTTCTATACTTCTCTCACTGCTCGCTTTTAACCAGACCGTTAGTATCAGAACACCTGCTAAGTAGATCACGAGGGGGGGGGGCGCGTTGGTTAGAGCATTATTGGACTTTAAACAAAAAGGTCGGCGGGTCGATCCTGATCCGCGTTGTCTACGTTGTGCCCTTGGACAAGACACTTAATCTCCACTGCCCACGTGGGAGATCGATGACGCTGTGTACTAAGACGTACTGCACGTCCATGGTGTGCTTGCTTTCAGCCACTGCATATTCTGTTTGTGCCGTGTTAGTTTAAACAATACTTATTGAAAGAATATTGCATGTGTTAAATACAGTTTGTAAACATTTACATAACACAGAATATGCGAAGCTTGTACAATGGGGCAGGTGGAATCGGAATGGCATTTCGTAATGGAATGTCCGCTTTATGCACCATTGAGAGAAAAAAATTTATTTCGCGCAATTTCTGACGAAAATATTGTCTTCCCTCTAATGGATACAATGGACAAATTTAAAGTAATAATGACTAATGATAATCCAGTGCTATGTAATGTTATTTGTAACATGGTCCAGCTGTTCCTTCACAAGAGGGACTTATCTGTAATATGATTTATGTATGTCATATGGAATTGGTGTGTTTTATGATTCTGTTTATGTTGATGCTGTGTGTAGCAATCTGCCTTTATTCTGGTGTATTTGCTGAATAAATCTTATCTTATCCAATGATGTTCATATAATCTTCTGTTAATAGGTGTATGAATTAGATTCCGCAGAAAGCTTTAAGCTAATATAAGTCGTCTCCAAAAAGTGAGAAGTTGCAATGTAATAAGGCTGTCATGATTAATCGATTGTCAATCGGTCAGGCCGAAATCGATTAGTATTTTTCGTTGTCGAAGAATCGGTAAATTTTACCCCGTTTTAGACGTTTAATAATTAAAAAAAATTGGATGAAAAAACTATTGTTTCTAAAGGTAAAAGGTCAAGAACGTCGACGTTAAACCTCAAGAAGCCATTAGAAGCATTTGTCTTTTAGGTACATTCAAAGCTTTGATGTTCTGAACTTTTGAACCGTCAGTGTAATAATCAAGACCGGTCGGCAGTTGCTAACTTGCGAGAGGGCGTCTTCGTTGTTTACTTGAGGTTGGTCAGCTGACTCGAACTTCGTTTTTAACGACTTCAAAGAGAGGGAGAGGGGGGGGTCATTTACGTATGATTAATCGATTATTATCGATTATTTGCGACGATTGATCGATTCCTAAATTCAAATTTAAAGAATAAAAAAGAATGAAAAATAATAAGGAAAATGAGATCAGTTTGTCAGTACCATTAGTCCAGTAATATGTGGAGTTGAGACATGAGTTGCGGACGCGTAGTTTTGGGCTTCTAACGACGAGATCAGTCAATATGTTCAGATGTGGTAGTAGATTTCATTTCAATCACATATAAAGTTCTGTAACAATTTCACCCCATACACCCTAAACCCGTGGGTTCCTTGTCACACTTTGGAGACCTGGCTTGTCACACCTGGGGAACCAAGACAGAACCATCTATTAGTTCAACTGTTTGAACCCGAGAGGTCGCATTTTCGGCCAGGAACATGATACGTCATAATTCCATTAAGTGTATAGGATGGGTGCTTTGTGAGTGTGTGGAGTAGACCAATCAATATATTGAACGTGCAGCCCTAAGGTTGCACGTTCAAAATATTACTTGGTCTACCGACAAACAGTGAATATGGACTCTTCCAATTGTTGCCATTGTCCTGACTTGGAAGGTAACACCAGTGTTCAAAGGGTTAAAACCATCTGTTGGTTCTATCAACAACTAAAATTTTAGTTAAAAGCTATAAATGCAAGATACAATGTGCCGTGTAAGTAAGTTGGAGTTTCGCTGTTTCTCTCTGGGTACTTCAGCTTCCTTTACTCGTAACCCAACCTAACACGATATGACCCTGGCTGTTGAAAGTTTCATTAAACCTCAATATACAGTTATACATACAAACACCCAAACATCACGGGCAAGTAGACTCTGCTTAACCCTTTGATCCCTGATGGTATATTCCAGGCCAGTACAGAGCCATCGTCTGGCAGAGTCTATATTCTTTACTTGGGGGAAGTCCAATCAATATTTTCGACGTGCAGCCCAAATTTGGGCTGCACTTTGAAAATCTTAATTGGTCTACCCCACAAAATCACCGAGCAACTATCTGCTTTATGAATTCGGGTCTATCACGATCCTGGGTCGGAAAATGCGGTCTTTCGGACAAAGGGTTAATATTTCTAGGTGTCATGAAGGGGGAATGGATCAGACTACCAACTGTTGAGTGACATGGGTGAATCGAAATATATATAACAAGTGTGTCGCGTGCTATCCGCCGACACAAAATATCTATTTTTATAATACGGATCATATGCATTAAGATACTTGAAGTTATATCTGTTTTCCTCGTGACAATGCGTCTGATGTTTTTTTGTCTCGCACGACACAGCAAATGGGGACAGGAAGTAATTTTACAGTCGATAGGAGCAGATCAGATAATTGGGTATTTTAAACAAAAAGATGATTTTATAGTAGCAGGTCCAGTTTGACCACTTTTTGGCCTACCGGAGTATCCATGATATCTGTCCACATCTTCAGTGACAGGTATAGCCTTTTAGTGCGGGGAGTCGAGACTGAATTTTTTTACAGATGCAACATGTGGGGCGGGGGGGGGGGGGGGGGGCGGAAAAAAATCCCAGGAACATAGGCGGAGGGTGGTGGGTGTCCGTCGGCCCCAAAATGAGTTTTTTCCATGAGCTAAAAAAAAAAAAAAATCCACAAGGTTTTTGCTACAATTTGTGATCTAGTTGGAAGGGAAATGACAAAACACAACTGCTAAATCATGTGCATATGGTGGGGGTACCATATATAATGGGGTATGGCTTGGGAATTTTCAGGATATGTCAGAATATGTTGATTTCCATGGACACATGCCTCACAGAGACAGAAAAAGGAAAATTTGCAATCATTGACTTCGCCAATGAGTGCATTAACTTTTCAAATTAAATGAGAATTGTGTGATTTTAACAAATTTAATCAAAATGAAATACAACAAATAACTGAACTTAATTGAATAAACTCTTTGATTTGGCACTATCCAATGTGCATCACATGGCGCTTTCAATCTGTGAAGCTGAAAACTAAAAGTACCCTGCTTCATGATGGCATACAAGAGAACTATTTGCACCTGTGAACTTATTCTCGGACCACTGATGGGGACTGTGTATGAGTTTTGTGCAAATAGTTCTCTCGGGTGATTCTTTGGTAACGTGTGTGGCAGAAATCAAGACAAATCGGAAATACATCAATACATCCAGATACATCCCTCACAGACTCTGCGCTTTTGCACCTTGGCCGATATGAGTAGTGCGTCATTTCATGGAGTAGTTAGTAAACTTTGGTCAGGCAGTTAGAGAGAATTGCAAAAGTGTCGGTCAAAAAAGACCAAGATAATGAGAGCTTTCTTTAGGCCAGAAAACAAATGGTTTGCTTCAGGTTACATGCAATAAAACATCTGGTTCGTCGTTCGGGATTATTTTTTTCTCATATTTTTTATACCCCCAGTGGGGGAATATAGGATTCGCCTTGTCCGCCCGTCCGTCCCGAAATTCAATCATGAATGACTTGTAAAGTAATTGGTTGACTGACCTGATATTTGGTATGCAAGTGTATCGTATTGCTGCATACCCATAGTGAAATGCAGGTGTTGTTTGAGATTTTATTGCCCGAGTCATTGCCCTTTATGGACTTAGAATGTGTTTTTAACCAAAAACTGTATCACCTATAGTCAGGCTTGCATTGTTAAAAAAGAAAAGCAGTGTATCTTTTTGTGTCACGTTATTTTCCTTTCCTTTTCTGAGTATCAAAATGAAGCACATATACAATGTGCTAACATATTTTTAAAAATCGACTTGATAGCAATCTTTATTTTGGGTTGGCCTGCACATTGTGGGGGGGGGGGGGGGGGGGGGATTTCGTTAGCTGTGCTTACGAACAGGTCTAGTACTAGTTTGTTAAACATTCGGATGTAAATGTCCAATGCGAGTACGTACTATAAACGCGACGTCCCATGTTATATTCATTGATGAATGGTAGCATCGATATGATCAGATTTGTGACGACAATATGGGATGGTGGACGATCGTCGTCAGGCACTCGCTTCAGATCAAAATTCTGCGTGTGGCAGGCCGCAGGCTAAATGCCCTCTTCATTGGGGGGGGGGGGGGGGGGGGGATTTTTTGCGGACGTTAGGTTGATTTTTTTGGCATCGGCATTTTTACCACCCTCCCCAACTTTTCGGCATTTTTTCCCATCGAGATTTAGACACCCACCCCCAAAAACAATTGACTTGCGGGATTACTTTGATACAGTTTCTGACATCTCAAAAACAACTGGACTGTGAGTCTTGCTTACACCCTTTGATGGTACCTATTCTTCAAGACCAAAATAAATTTACTCATACTCAATACAAATGGCAGCATGTGTAGCAGTGGGATATATGGGGGAAGAGCAAAACTATTTCCGCTTAATGATAGCCTCCTGGCGACACAGTTTCGTTTAATTCTGACAGTTTCTGAACCGTTTGGTTGTTATCTTAGTTCAATTCCAACCACATCATGATTGATAATTATCTGTCAAAACAGATGATGACCCATCATAGGTACTGGCTGGATATAGTTGTCAGTCTATAGTCCGTGTGTAGCCTGGTCAGTGTAAGGGAAAATTCATGGATCTTCCTGGGAGACGCATTTTTCTTGTAGATAAAATGACTAGATTTAAACCTAAGGAAGATCCTCGGAATCAATCACACAGGTTCAAAAATTACAAATTTTCCCCAGGGGAGGCCCGAATCCCCACCATCCAGAGGAGGATATCCCCTCTCGAACCCTCCTCAAACTTGGACCTGCGCCCTCGGAACATGCCTACGGCATGTCGTGCTGGGACCCCAACACACTCAGTTAGAAATCTAACTGCCCCCTCCCATTAATGACCCTCCAGCTGTGTCCCCGGAAGAGAATACTACAGTTCATACAATGATGGAATCAGGAACCGACCTGAGCATTTAACTCTTTACCCAACGCAGACGATTTCAAAATTTATTATTTTAAATATCATTTTTTAAATTTTTTTCAAAAAATTTCAACAAAACCATATCATGTGACCCCTCTTTGGAACGAGCTCGTCGAGCTCGTTCCAAAGAGGGGTCACATGATATGGTTTTGTTGAAATTTTTCGAAATATAATATTTTTTCAGCTGCTGAATTTGCATATGACGCAGGCGGATGCGGGCGATTCGTTGGGTAAAGGGTTAAAAATAAGGGCCAGACTTGGAACCTACTTTGGACATCTGGAAGCCAGAATTTACTTCTTATCCGATAGAGTGCAAAATTATTGCTGATTGTCAAAATTCTTTAGGTGTTTTTGCCTTCTTACAATTTATGGGAGATTGTCTTTAAGCACGCTCTCATACATTATAATAAGACAAATCCACACAAATGATATACTGTCACTTCAAAGATAATATGGAGTTGATTTACAGAACATGGAGCCTTTAACCCTTTACCCAACGCAGACGATATCAAAATTTATTTTAAAAATCATTTTTTTAAATTTTTCAAAAAATTTCAACAAAACCATATCATGTGACCCCTCGTTGGAACGAGCTCGACGAGCTCGTTCCAACGAGGGGTCACATGATATGGTTTTGTTGAAATTTTTTTGAAAAATAATATTTTTTCAACTGCTGAATTTGCATATTACGCGGGTGGATGCGGCCGATTCGTTGGGTGAAGGGTTAAGTTGCAGCACCTTCACACCAGCATAAAGCCCAAATATGGGCTTCAAGCACTCAACCAGTTAACTGTAGTTATATTACTTTTTGATAACGATCTTCTTGTCACAAGCTTTTGGCTGTGTAGGACATACATTTGTGCATTTAATTGCATTTTTTTTGTCAATTAAAGTTGTTTCTCAAATGATTGAAAAATATTTTTATTACACCACAATAAGCATTTCTCATTCATGTTCACAATAGTTTTCAGTCAGTCATTAGAAGAAATGGTGTCTTATGGTTATACAAGACCACTTAAGAACCAATATTTAAGATTCAAGAGCCAAATTATAATTTTAGGAGTCAAATTCACACTGGCTCCTCGCCAGGTCGGTCCCTAACTGGAAGTTTGGCACATTTTGCTTTGCTTCCACCTGTCATTTCCATGAGCTGACACTGTTATGAATTGAATTGAGTTGGCTGGGAGCGCGGTGGCTCCGTGGTAGACTGTTGGACTTCTGTGCTGGAAGTCCCGAGTTCGATCCCTGACCGGGACGACCCGCGTTGTGTCCTTGGGTAAGGCACTTTATCCCGGTTGTCTACATGGGGCACAATGGCGCCGTGTGCTAAGGCGTACTGCACGTCGATGGTGCACATGTCTTCAACCGCTGTAACCCTGCTTGAGCGAAGCTTGAACAGGGTTAGAATGTTGAGGAGCTGTCAGTTGCTTGTCGATGCTCGGTGGTTCTCTCCGGGTACTCCGGCTTCCTCCATCCGTAAAACTGTCATGATCACGATTAGCCTTTGTGCATAAGTCTGTGACCTTAAACACCAATAAATAAATAATAAATAACTGAACTGGTTTGTTTTTATTTGCACATGGATAAAAAATTCATATTTTGCAAAATAACAGAATAAAGTAGACAACAAGAATAGCAGATACATATCAAACAATTATGCAGTGAAGTGCCTGTTGGAGCTCTCCCATAAATTATAACAAAACAATTTCACACAAATATTCTTTGTTCTACTGCTGAGCAAACATCAAGCTAATGCTTGCAGTGTAAAGCCACTAAAGTGGCTTTCAGCACTTTTCAGTTATAGAGCCACGATAGTGGCTTCTTGCATTCAACCAGTTAACCCTTTACCTAACGTGAAAAGCAGACGATACTTGCAAAAAAAATTCTCGAATAACTAATTTTTTTCATTTTTTGTCTCAAAAACATAGGTTATGACCCCTCGTTGGAACGAGCTCGACGAGCTCGTTCCAACGAGGGGTCATAACCTATGTTTTTGAGACAAAAAATGAAAATATTTTGAAAATTAATTGGCGATTTTTGAGAATAGCGCTGGCCGGTTTTGGCCGTTACGTTGGGTAAAGGGTTAAAGTACATTACTACTATTTAACAGCTGTGGTAGTTTTAACTTCAAAGTGGTCAATGATATACTTAGCTGTTATAAATTATTTAGATTTAAAAGGAAGATATAACATAAGGGGTTACCTCGTGTTGGACAGTTTTACCGGCGGAGGAAGCCGGGGTACCCAGAGAGAACCACCGAGCAACGGCGAGCAACTGTCATACTCCCCAACATACTAACTCCACACAAGCAGAGTTAGCATTGGATGAAGACAACTGTATCATCGACGTGCAGTACACCTTAGTACATCACGCCACAGTGTCCCTGAGCCCCCATGTGGGCAATCGGGATTAAGTGCCTTGCCCAAGGACACAACGCAGTTGCCCCTGGCGGGAAATCTACCCATGAACCTTTCGGTTTAATGGCGTGACCACTGAGCCACCGCGCTCTCCGGTAATTAGTTAAGAGTTATGAAAATTCAGTCCCAATTTCGTAGTGGTACTCTGTGGTACTTGCAAAAAATTTACACCAGAAATAATTGCGGGGATACAATCCTCTCTGAACCCCGGCTCAACGTGGTGCCTGTTTGAACCCGTTTCCAGCGTTGCAAAAATTAAGGTTGTTAAGTCTACAGAAAGAGGGTGCTTCTAGGTCAGCGTTTGCATCACTAAAATTGGGGACAGCAATAAAACTGTTTTGCAGAATCGGTTGGATAGTAGCGGAGTGTGTCGTATTTATCGGAAAATTATACAACATCTCTGCTTTATTTGAATATCTAATGCAAAAGACCTTGATGGGGATGTTGGCGCGTGTAAACTTAGTTACACATTTCTATACACACACTAATTACTCATGACAGGAAATCTTTAAGTCATTCGGCGAATTGCTAACCGGAACTCTTCGGAACTGTTTGTGGTCATGTGGGGAGATGATGATATTTTTGCTGTGGTTATATTTAGTTCAGGAATTCCTCTTCTGGAATATAAATCGGAGCGAAACACGCTTCATTACTTATTTTTTTAAATTAACGAGAGATACTATACGAAAATATTGTTTTTTAATCGAAGTGTTTTATAGATACATAATCGCGAACTGAATGTTTTTAATGGCACTTAAAATAATTGTACGAGGAAAGGAAACGAACTTTGTTTTTAAGGATTCTTCAATTCTTCTGACGGACATTTCGTTGAATAAAAACAAAGGAGAGGCTCAAAGTGAGTTTTCATTGATTTTTTTCGGAACTAACCCTTCAACCTTGAATGCATAAGTAGAGCAAAGGCGTAACGTAGCGCGCGGGGGGGGGGGGGGGGGGGGAGGTAATAGAGTTAACTTATTACATGCTGCTGGAGGATATTCCAGCCGAGAACACAAATCATGTTGCCACTGAAACAAGTATAATTTGGGCACTTTAACCATATTTTTCTCCTGTAAATTGAATGGAATTTTAACCAATAATTCCTTTAGTTAAATTTAGATGGATTTTTCATTAAATCTAGCCGTGGCTGCTTCATAGCAGCCACGACTAGATTTAATGAAAAATAATTTGAAAATACTCAGCGGGTTAAGAGTTAATCTGTCCCACGAAAAAATGAAAAAGATCCACTCACGATAAACATTAATCCAAACGTGAGCCTGAAAGCTGTAATTGAATATTTTAGTGTGGTAACGTCCACAGGATGCACCACACCCAAAAATTATATTACGGCCTTTGGGTCAAAGTTTGAACTAGGTGGGCTTACTATTTATTTCAGTCATTAAAATCCACTCATTTAAATTCGATTAAAAGAACAGTGGGGCCACAGATTCACTCTCACGGGCGTGAAATTTCAAAACATTTCCTGGACTCGCAACAGAGAGAGGGTACACCATCGTGTCCTCTTCCCAGCTTTTGCCTGATACAGTCGCTAGTATATAATCTTCGGTCATCAATGGTTTAAAAAAAAGCCAAATTTTTAGCCACGCTAAAAACTCTGGCTGCACCCCTGCAGAGTCACTGGTTTGATAGCTGAGCATGAGACTCACTGTAACAAATCCGTAAAGAGGGTCGGTAATCAGAGCCATATTCAGGAATAATTTGGGGACACCTATCTATATTTGCCGTAAGCATATCCGAAAGCAGTAGGCCTGTGGTGGGGGTAGGTATGGGAAGGATGTGTCCTCCCATCGATGGGGGGGGGGGGGGGGGTGGAGGGGCAGGAACTTTTTGAAAATTTAATGCTCTGAGGGCGAATCTGGGGCCTTCTTGTGCTTCAATTTGAAATTTTCCAGGTCAGTTTGGTCCATAATTCACACACAAATTATGAAATTCAATTCATGGAAATGATGGGAAATTTATTTTTGCATACCGGTCGTATTCTCATTTATAGGCAGGGAGACATGCAGGTAAGTAAATACCACTTCATTGAAACTGTCCAGTGTTCAGACTGAGTGAAAATACCATGGACCCAACGTAACGACCAAAACCGGCCAGCGCTATTCACAAAAATCGCCAATTAATTTTTATTATTTTTTCATTTTTAAAAAAATTATATATTCAAGAATTTTGTTTGCAAGTGTCGTCTGCTTTTCATGTTAGATAAAGGGTTCAACAAGAATTTCAGGTACTTGAAAGACAATTCCTTACACAACACTGCCAAATTTACATAAAGCAGTTAAGCTAACACTCGCCATACCAGTGTCTTCCGCTTCATGTGAACGCAATTTTTCAGCTCTCAAATATATTAAAAATTATCAGAGAAACAAAATGGCCAACCAAAGATTGTCAGACTTAGGGGTCATATACATGTCATCCGAAAGGAGTAAAATGTTACTCGAGAATCCATATGATGTTGATAAATTTGCAAAACGAAATGGTAACACAAGAATATCTCTATATTGACCACTTTAGCCAGTATTGGTGTTCTGTTCGAGTCGAAATAAGAAGTTGCATAGCCGCTATAAACTAAGCATCCCACTGCCACTATACCAATAACACAAAAACCCGACAACATTTTCTGGAAAACCCTCTATGAGAGCTTTCCAGAAAATGGTGTAATGTTGTTGTGTTATTTGTGTAGTTAAAGAAAGATGCATAGTTTATAGTGGTTATTCTACAACTTATTTCGACTTGTACTGTATGATGATTGACTTAATAAAATGTTTTAAAATGTGAAGAATTATTTAGGTTTTTGGTGCTCCCCCCCCCCCCCCAAAAAAAAAAGAAAGAAAAAAGACAGACCCTGGTTACGTACCTGGACAGGACTCTACGAATAATCGGACCACCACCCATCGCGAGACATGAACGTATTTCAACATAAATACAACGAATCGGGTGAATTCAGTACAGAAAGGGAAAGTAGGAATTACGGTATTACCATAAAGTTTTGCGCATTTTATCGGAGTACATCAAGCGTAACTTAAGTTAACTTCAGCATCACAGTGAGGGAATCAAGTGATTATCACGGTGTTGTATTAAATCGTGCATACTTTTCCTGAACAAACTTTTCCGAGCATTTCACCAAACTTTTGGATGGAAATTATTGTTCAGAACAGGGGTGGGTGGGGGGGGGGGGTGGGGTGGGGGCACTAAAAATTTGTAAGACGTGACGTCCTATTTTTTATTCGGCTCCTTTTTACACCCACCCACTCACTACGTGCAAATTTTCTACTACCCTTATCAGACACCCACCCCCACTCTCCCATTAAAATCCAAAATAAACTTACCCCAATTGCCCACGTGGGGGCACGATGACGCTGTGTGCTGAGACGTACTGCACGCCGAGGTGCACATGTCTTCAGCCAATCTAACCCTGTCTGTGCTATGTAGCTATGTAGTACGCAGTACCACTGTGCAGTGTGTAGTGCAGTCGTGGGTTATGATGTTGAAGAGCTGACAGCTGCTCGTCGTTGCTCGGTGGTTCTCTCCGGGTACTCTGGCTTCCTCCACCCGTAAACCTGTCACCGACACGATATAACTCTGGTTGTTAAATGTGTCGTTAAACATCAATAAATAAATAAATTAATAAATAAATAACTTGGGTTGAATTTAGTGCATCAGAGAGAATTTTCCTAAAATATTGTCTGCACATTTTCTACATTTCGAACAAGACACCTACCCCCTACTAAAGTGTGACATTTTCCCAGATTAAGCCCAATATTCTCACATATAAAACCTCCTGATGTTGTATTTATGTTAAGAGTGTGATGCACAACATCATCTTTAAGGTTTGAAACACAAATGATGGTATATATTAGCTGATATATTGATATATTTTTAAAAAAATTCAAAAAATTGCACAAGTTGGAAATGCACATTATTGGCGCACTCAAGAGACCCCACCCACCCCCACGTCACGTCTTGCAAATTTTTGGTGCTCCCCCCCACCCCCCCCCCCACCCCCCCTGCTCAGAATGTGATGAAATTGGTCGCGAGGAGTTTGGGTGCCGAAACCGTTATACGCGTACCAAAAATGCCCTGGATATGGCCGTTAGTGTTGAATTGTTTCTGATTTTTTTTACTTTTTAAAAATATAAATACAAGATAGCTTTATAAGTTTGTTGTTGATGACATAGTTCAGTAACGAATATATTTTTTTTTTTAATTTGGCTGACAATTTTCGTCATTGGAAGAGATTTATAGGAATGTTTTCTCCCCTTCATTTCCTAAAGTCAGTAAATTTAACACTGAGAGTATGGGAATTTCATTTAACCCTTTGTCCAACGTAACGGCCAAAACCGGCCAGCGCTATTCTCAAAAATCGGCAATTTGTAGCCGGCAACCCCGTTGTGTCCTTGGGCAAGTCACTTAACCCTTTACCTAACATGAAAAGCAGACGACACTTGCACAAAAAATTCTTGAATTACTATTTTTTTTCATTTTTTGTCTCAAAAACATAGGTTATGACCCCTCATTGGAACGAGCTCGACGAGCTCGTTCCAATGAGGGGTCATAACCTATGTTTTTGAGACAAAAAATGAAAAAATAATTAAAATTAATAGGCGATTTTTGAGAATAGCGCTGGCCGGTTTTGGCCGTTACGTTGGGTAAAGGGTTAATCCCAATTGCCCACGTGGGGCACGGTGGCGTTGTTCACTAAGGCGTACTGCACGTCGATCGTGCACTTGTCTTCAACCAAATCTAACCCTGCTTGTGTGGAGTTAGTACCTTAATGAATCTGACAGTTGCTCGCCGTTGCTCGGTGGTTCTCTTCGGGTACTATGGCTTCCTCTACTCGTAAAACTGTCCGACAGGATGTGACTATGGCTGTCGAAAGACTCGTTAAACCCCAATAAATATATAAATAAATAAATTACCCCTACAAAGATGTTATAGGTCAAATATGAAAGGATTTGGATTTGTGGGTTTGTGAGATCATTATTTTAACATGTTTTACCCCTGGCTGTCGAAAATGTCGTTAAACCCCAATAAATAAATAAATAAATAAATAAATAAATAAATAAATAAATAAATAAATAAATAAATAAATAAATAAATTTGTATACAGCGCCTGCTGTTTATGGTTAAAAGGGTTAATGCTGTAAATCATCAATGGTACGGCAATTATTCATCTACCTATTAGGGCAAGTGATTAATTGGTTAACCAAAGTTAATCCATGTGATTAATCGTTCAAGAAAACTCCTTAACCTTCTCAGCCCTAGTCACACTAGACCCAAAGCAGTCCGAATCAGATGCTACAGATCTCCAGTTTGTGTGTGTGATATTAGTGCAAGTATCAAATCTTGCCTAACAAGAATGTGCTGCGTGATTACCTGCAATAGCGACTATATCTAAGACACCAATCCAGTCGAAAATGTCCCGATTGGAAAAGTATTGGGGGTGTCACCTCAACCCTTCCTAACGGGGGTCCCAGGTTGGGTAGAGGATTAGCACCTAAAACCTCAAGTTGAGTCGCCTCGTTCGTGACGCAATACAGTGGGTACTGTAGCATTGGCGGTCCGGCTACTTGTCAACAGAGCTTAAAATCTGAACTGTTGTTTCTGCCTAAACAAGTAGACGACCCCTGACACCAGCTATGCCGTAAGTCTCGAACAATATGTAATGTATTACCAAGGTTTATACGGGTTTTAAAAATGCCGATTATTTCAAGACAGTGAATTAATTTTGGTTGATGATATATCCAACACAGTAACACAGTTTACCGTGGACGAGGCTGGAGATGAAGCTGGACGTCACGGGCTTTGGGTTCGATCCACTCTGATGCCTGAGTGTTGCTAGAACTATGCTTTTAAATGGCATACGTGATTAAACGTTTTATGTGCTGAAAATTCAAATAATGAAGGAGAAGGATAGTTTAACCACACGAGGATCTTAAAGTTGGGGAAAGTTTCCATTCAAGACAAAGACGATGTGGGTCTGAGAAATGTTACTCAAGTTTTAAAGACGTATCGTAGGAACATCATCGATACGTCTAAAACACATAAAACCTTCGCTTATTATGTTAATAATAAGCGAAGGTTTTATGTGTTTTTAGGTACAGAATCAGCTACCGTGCTAGGCCTGACTGGCTCTCCTAAAGGGACAGAACGAATTTAGGAGACCACTTGGGACATGTTAGCTATCGGTTAATATAAATGAAAAATTTCTTTGAACGAGATATGTATTTCCAGTTGTTACAAAATGTGGCTGGATTAGAATACATGCCTTCACAAATTAAATTTTAAGGGACCTGAAAAAGGAGTAACTTTAAATTGTTCGAGCAACCCCCATTTGATAAACCCTTTTCAAAGATTTTTCGAAAGGAAAAGAAGGGCGAAGTATTAGAAATGCTCTCTGGCGATATCACACGATGCTGAGAAGTTTATCAGTTCCAGCACAAATAATGAGATGCAACTAGAAATGCTGCCACTTATATCATAAGTTTATTTCATTAACTGGCTGAGAGGTAGATTATTTTAGTGGTCTGATTTTGTAATTCGAAATTTATTCTATTACAAATTATTGGAGAGTGCCTACAGGCACTCTCCAATAATTTGTAATAAAACAAATTTATATGAAACAAACTATTATTTGCAATTCACTGAATATGAAATGTCAGCAGGGAAAATGTTAGCTTTTGCTCTGGTACCCTCATTTTTCTGAAAGCCCTGATAGTGGTTTCTAGCACTCAACCAGTTAAGTTAATAATACAAAGGTCTCCTAGAGCCCTTTCTAACACTGCCTGACATCGCCCCAATTCTTCCTTTCTCATATGATAACTATAAAATATTATGAGGGTTCTGGCGAATGAACGCCAATAAAAACCCAATATGAGTGAACGTTTTCTCTATTTTTCTACTGGCCTTTACACACTATAAGCGACGCGAGCGTTTCTAGAAAGTAATAAACAACAATTTGTCTTTGGTTTATAATTTCAGCAAATAGTATGATGACTCCGATTTCAACCTTTTCTGTAGAACAAAACCAACAAATATAATAATTCGCAGCATTGTGTCCAGTGTCCAAAAAGTAATAATTTCATTAACTATACATTTGACGCAGCGATTCATTGCATTAAAATTATAATCATTGATTGTGTATTTCTGATATACCCTTACTTTGCTATCAGTGAAGTTAATACTTGTCTTTGTTCCACATCAAGGCTCACACCAGACGCATCACACAATATCAGGACTGTGGCCTGATAGGAGAGATATTTTTCTGTTACATTATCGGGACGTTCGTATTGCTCCCAGTGCGTAAAGGCCGTTATATTTAAAAATCTAGACGGACGGAAAATATGCCGTCCCTTCCTCGTTTGAGGTAAAAAGGAGCCGGTAGGCGAACGAGGCGATCATTCGTTGAGTTTCTACAGTTTTGTTATGGCCATGGTTTGATTCGATTTGACAAATTCGTAAAATATCGATTCATTTATGAATGGGTTACATTATTATACTTGTTTCGTATATTTTTACAGATGAAATCCAGATATCCAGAATTTTAAAGGTGTGCCCATTACGACGACGATCTATTTGTGAAGAGCTCGCAACAAGCTTCAAATTATTCTACTGCAAACAGAATAGTCAGAAGAAATTGAAAGTAGCGGATTTAGTGGTGCAAGGATCCACAAGTGAATGCGAAGAATTTCGAGCTACGCTTGTGAAAAGAATAGAAGGTAGTGCTTTTCTGTTCAGCGGAGCGTATTTCAAGACTGGAAAGGTGGGATGTGATTGGCACCCCCCCCCCCCCCCCAAAAAAAAAAAAAACCCTGAAGTCTTGCTTACTGTAAATTGTGCGGTGCTTAGCCCCTTTTCACCTGAGTGCCCACCGTATATGTATTATGCATGCTGTGGATTTAACCACTTGCCTAATCAAAGTGACGCATCCACCCGCTCAATTTTCAAACTGAGCAGTTCAAAAAAAAAAAATCAAAAATTTGTGGCCCTGGTTGGAACAAGCTCATTCCAAATGAAGGATTCCATGATATGGTTTTGCTGAAATTTTTTGAAAAGAAATGAAAAACTAGTATTTAAATTAATAGATTTTGATATCATATGCATTGGTAGCTCAACTTTTGAGCTTTGTTTGCAGTTGATTTTTAAAATGGGATATTTATTGCTGCAAACAAAGAATAGCATATAAATATCAAAATCATAAAATTAGCAATTCTCCGCTGCAATTCCAGCAAGTGCATTGGGTGTATGGTTAATAAAGGCTGATTGGGTGGGTTACGGAGATAGAATAGAATGTTAGTAATTTTCTGGAAGGCCCCTGACACGGGGAACTTATGAAAGCGAGTAAAAAATCGATCATTCTCACACTTCTTGTTCGTAATTCGCTTTCATGCTGTTTCATGTCAGCTTCACTTTCAAGTTTTTGAACTTTGTACATCAAGGGAGGTAATTTATTTAAAACAAAAATAATCTGAGCGAGAAATGTTTTCACCAGTCGTTGACAATTTGTCGGAGGGTTTTGGTTTTGTTGCTGCGCATTCCTCAAGAGGGTATAAAGACGAGATCATTGTCAATAGTCTCCACGTCCGTCTGCCCATTCCAAACACTTGCAGTGGTTGGATCTAAATTTGCAGCGGTTAGATCTAAATTTTGACACCAAAATTGACACACGAGGTGCGAAGTTACGAGAATGATGTTTGCCATCACAGTATACTTCAGGATTTATTTCCCCTGATTTGCACCTTGTAAGTTAGACTTTCAAGCAACAATCCGCAGGACGAGAATCGGCAAAAACAATGCATTGTGTGCCTTGTTTCTTATCGTCTGTTTGTCTTTGAAAAACAGTGCTTTATTTCTTTGTATGCTTTGGCACACAGTGCTAAAAATAATCGGGGAAATCTTCTTCAGTATATTTTGCATGGCTTTCCCAGAAGCACTGTCGCAAAGGAGTGCACATATTCTTTTTTAGTTTTTGTAGACTGCAACTTGGAAGAAAATTTTGACAATGCCATCATTTGTTGGGTCGATTTGATTCAAACCGATCCAACAAATCGTCGCCTGAGTGCTAGAATGTTCTATGTCCCATAGAGGACATAGAACATTCTAGCACTCAGGCGACGAAATGGTGCCATTGTCAAAATTTTCTTTGAATTATCAACAAAGGTAAAAGTGTCATAAATGCTACCAGTTCAGCGATCTGAACGTAGTGGCTACCCCTCTATGTGGAGGGGTAGCCACAACATTCAGATCGCTGAACTAAAATGCTACAGAAATTCTACAGCTGTATTTTTTCTCAGATGTGCACAAACTCTGTCATCATTGGTGGATAGAATGGTATCCTACTTGCTGTTTTTTGTTCACATGTCATAATTCTTATCCATTTTCTGTAGTAGATCAAATAACTCTTTTATTTTTTGATGCCATATCAGCAGCTAAGGCTATATCACAGTGATACTTTTTAACCCTTTACCCAACGTAACGGCCAAAACCGGCCAGCGCTATTCTCAAAAATCGCCAATTAATTTTCAAAATATTTTCATTTTTTGTCTCAAAAACATAGGTTATGACCCCTCGTTGGAACGAGCTCGTCGAGCTCGTTCCAACGAGGGGTCATAACCTATGTTTTTGAGACAAAAAATGAAAAAACTTAGTTATTCAAGAATTTTTTTTGCAAGTGTCGTCTGCTTTTCATGTTGGGTAAAGGGTTAAGAGTAACATGACCAGAAGTTGCTATTTGCGAAAAACTAGAATTGTAGTTTTTTAGCCTCCAAAACATCGCTTATTACTTCTCACTGAAATGTACTTTACAAGCCATTCCAGTGATGGGTCATAAGCTACATTTTGGGGGTCAAAAAATAATAAAATGTGAATGGTAACTTTTTGTGCTTCCAGATATGATAGTTACGTTAGGTAAAGAGTTAACCCTTTACCAAGCTCAAATATTGCAAAAACAAAAATGTCCCGAATAACTTAAATTTTCTATTATTTCACCCCAATATCATATGAGACTTATTGCAATGGGCTCAGTGAGCTATTTCCAGTGTGAGATCATGACCTATGTTTTTAACACAAAAAGGGATAAAATAATAATATTTGAACAGTGATTTTTGTTACTAACACTGAGTGGTTTTGTCTATTATCTTGGATGAAGGTTTAATTGGCAGGCTAAAGTCTGTACGTGAGGTGACAATATTATTCGACTGACCAAATGAATTGGTTAGAAATTGAATTGAATAGAATAGAATTGTGTACAAAATGATTCTAGGATTAAAAGAGTTAACATTTGGAAATTTAGAATATTTGATTACATCTGGATTAAGAGAAATAAAAAATAAAACAGCTTTTAAAAACAATTTAAATTTTCAGAACTGGAAAGGCCCAAGAGACTTCTGATTATTATTAATCCAAACAGTGGTAAGAAGAATGCTGAGAGAATTTACAAGCATTTTGCAGCCCAGATTTTCAAAATTTGTGAGATTGAAGTTGATGTCAAAGGTATTGTTTAAAAACATTATTTATCCAACAATTAGTGGATATCTAGCTAACTGCTTGACTGCTAGGAGCCACTACCATGGCTCTACTGAAAAAATGCTGAAAGCCACTTTTGTGGTTGTACACTGAATGCATTAGCTTGTTTATTTAGCAATAGAAAAAAAAAATATATAGAAAATTGTTTTGTTACAATTTATTGGAGAATGCCATCAGGCACTCTCCAATAAATTGGAATAAAACAATTATTCATGGATAATATCTTGCTAAACTAAGGCTTCTTTTGCTGGTAGCATGGTAACTTTGAAAAAATACAAATCACTTTTGAAAAATAATTTAGTACTTTACCAGTTATTTTCCAGTTAAAAAACTGTGTATGAGCAGGGGTAGTGCAAACTTGGTCCCCTACAGGGCCTTTATATAATTTTTGACCCACTTGCTCTTATTTGTTCATGGATAACTGCATGTACTAGCTGTGATTCGTGATGCATGGGCTTCCCAACTTGTTTAATTAACACATACCAAACTCAAAATTGGTCATGCTGGGAGAAAGTATTGAGTAATGCGACTATCAGTGAGAGCGAACTAATATCAAAGACAGTAGACTCCAATACAGATGAAAAATGTCTCAACTGCAAAATTACCCCCCTCCTCTCTTTTGCTGCCACCCTTAGTTATGCCTCTGAGTATGAACTTTGTATGTTTTTACCTGCTATTTAGTTCGATTTGAATCGGCTGCACGATTCATTTCCATTTGAATCTTTTCACTGGAATATAGCTTGGCATCAGTCATCTTCATCGTCTCACAATAAGTATAGTTCTGGTGGAAATTGTATATAAATAATACTGAAAATAAAGACTTGAGTGTAGTTTCCACTATCTAAACAGAAACAGCATCTGTACTCGTGCCACCAGCCATGCTAATTCCAGTCTCACTAGACACTACCACTGTTGAAAATTTTCCTAGCAATATCAAAGATGATCTGTTGCTAGCGGCTAGCCCTGTGTAATGCTTAGTACCAATGATTTTCACAACTGTTTCTGTTTTTTAACTATAATCCTTACTGGGTAATATTCCAACTACATCACCAAGGCATGCCTTCGATGATCGCACGCCTTGGTGATGTAGTTGGAATATTTTATAAGTCGAGACTTGAGCCATCACTGTCAAAACAAACTAGGTTTACAGCACCCTCCTCCCCCAGTCGGTCATTTTCAAGATGTCCCTGATTCGATTGGAAATTTGAATAATAGACCTGATTCGATTCAAAATTTGACTCGAAGTGAAAATGGGTGATTCTCAGGGCCCTATTCAAGAAGTATCAGGGTTAGTTTCTCTGTCTGTCATCCATCTGTCCATATGTCTGCTCATCCCTTCATAAGCAATCGTCTATTCCTGATCTCATGTTTACAACAATCACAATGTTTTAGTTGCAATTGAACAGAGAGCAGCTTGAGAAGTGCTACTATACTAGTGTATCAATTCGTTTGTCTGTTCATCTGCCTGTCTGTTAATGGCATGCTCTTACATTTGTTTATGATCTAATGTTCATCATGGTGGAAGCTTCATATGCACTCACTCTATTAACCGAATATTTTCACTTGAAAAGTGGGTTATTCCATTAGTTTAATAAGAATGTTTTTTGGAAGTTCCCTGATAACAGTATCAGGCACTGATAGGACATCCATCATGTCAGATTGGTCATACACATTATGATCTTAAGTGATAAGAAAATTACCCTTTCTTCACCCAGTTCATGCATTGCATTCTATTTATAGTACTTTGTCTTCTATATTGAATTTACTTCTCCAATAAGTCCATTTATATTGAGCAACAGAATCTCAAATAATCTTCTCTATTTGCAGTTACGACAAGGCCAAAGGAAACTCTTGACATCTTAGAATCTTATCCAGTCTCAGAAGTAGATGGGTAAGTTGAATTAGTCCATGAAAATTATTTTTATTTCTCACACAATTTTTCTCTGAATTTTTTAAATGAGGTGTGGGGGTTAGGGGGTGGGGAGAGGGTGGAAAGGATTCTTTGCTTTTTTTCCCCAACAACCCATACAGGCATGAATAATTTTATACATTTTTGCTAAACTTTGACAGTCTATATCCTGTGGCTTTGTAGTTGTTTCTAGGCAAGTCTTGGCTGCCTATATAGGCAGCCAAGACTTCTCTAGAAACAATAGGCATGGTATTGCAAGTTGACCCATCATAATGCACATCATGTTGATGTAGATGTGACTGGTTAAATTAAAATTTAACAATTTTTTTGCATAATTTAAATAATGAAGGAGGTGCTTGAGAAACAAACAAAAATTTTCTACAGCCCTACAGAGGATTTCTATTTGTTAAAAGTTTTCATCAACTTTTCACCATTAGGAACGGTGATATCCAGCCAGCAATTCACAAAAATTGCTGTTCAAGATTCATTGTTTCTGCAACTTTTTTCTTCTAGTGGGGCTTAATGACACTTTTGACAGCCAGGGTCACCTCATGTTGGAAGTTTTTCATCTAAAACTTAGATTATGACCACACATTGGAAAAAACTCATTCCTCTGAGGGGACATAAGCTATGTTTTGGAAATGAAAATTGAAAATATCAAGTTACATATATTCAAGAAATGTTCTGTGCCAGTGTTGCCTTCTAGCCATGTTAGGAAATGGATGACACTGACAAATTTGTTTGGGTTAAATGTAAATTCAGTAAAATTGAATACCGGATGACTTCATCATTTTGGATAAGTTTAGTTGCCATGTATCAATAGATGATTTTTAATTTCAGTATCGTTGCGGTCGGGGGAGATGGATCTTATTGTGAGTGCATAAATGGCTTATTGACAAGAACACAGAAGGATGCTGGAATTGATCACAACAATTCAGAAGCACAACTTGTACGTCCAAACATTCCATTAGGTATCATTCCAGCTGGATCGGGTGACTATGTTGTGCAATATGTTCATGAAACTAGGGATCCTGGAACAGCTGCTCTCAAGATAGCTCTGGGTATGTGGATTATATTTGATGAGTTGCTTTAAGAGTAAATCATTTTTCTCAAATCAGAACTGAATGAGACAGTACTTGTTTATTAAGCACTTAAACTCTATAGATAGTCATTTATTATTATTATTTATTGGTGTTTAAGGCCACATACTTATGCACAATGGCTAATCATGACGGCAACATTTTTATGGGTGGAGGAAGCCGGAGTACCCAGAGAGAACCACCGAGCACGCTACATTTGAAAATTTCTATATTGATGAGTTCTTGGGAGCATGGTGACCATTGTATGTTAAACTGAAAGGTCCATGATTCAATCCCTGCCAGTGGCAACTCCATTGTGTCCTTAGGCAAGGCACTTAATCCCAATTGCCCACTTGGGGGCACGGTGGTGTTGTGTACTAAGGCATACTGCACATCGATGGTGCACTTGTCTTAGTACATTGGGGAGTCTAACAGTTGCATGGTGTGTTGCTCAATGGTTCTCTCTGGATTCTCTGGCTTCCTCCACCCGTAAAACTGTCCTACATAAGGTGACCCTGGCTGTCAAAAGTGTCATTAAACCCCAATAAATAAATAAATAAATAAATAAATAAATAAATAAATAAATAAATAAATAAATAAATAAATAAATAAATAAATCAATGAGGAGTTATTGCATCTTGTCTTTGCTTTGTTTCAGGAAGCACACTATGGGTAAACACAGTGGGAGTTTATGAAGACCAAAACTTACTGTCCTATTCTGGACTGCTGATTGGGTTTGGTCTTAGTGGAGATATGATGCATGATTGTGAAAAGTTTCGGTTCTTGGGACCATCAAGATATCAAGGTAAGGTATTTATGGTAATATATTACCTTTTTCTATGGAATCATTGTCATAACAGACAGTTGTGCACTTGCCTGTCACATTCTCAGCTGGGAGAGTGAAAAATTATTTTTGATTGTCAAAATTTGTCCATGTCTTTGCCTTGTTGCAATTTATGGGAGAGTGCATAGGCACTCTCCCATAAATTGTAACAAAGCAAATCGAGCTATGGCAGTAAGCCATAGCTTTTACTAAAGCACTTCCAAATATTGTGGCTAATGATGGTGATTGTAGATTCCTTGTTTGAAGAGATCACGAAGATGCATAGGTATAGGTACCTAAGAACCTTCTGCGAAATTCATGTCATTTTGTGGGTAAATTGATTTTTTAGCATGAATTTTAAAAGCAATGGATGGGGTTGGGGAGGAGAATTACAGTTTTTGGTTTGTAGGGGAAAACAAGTCTCGCCACATGAAAATCTCATTATTTTCAGTTTTTTAAACTTACCATGGGTTACACTCCCTCCTTCCTTCCTTCCTTGTCCCCCCACCCAATTTAAGGATAGTTACTAGCCCAAGATCATGATATTTCAATACACATTATATTCTGTTTATTGTTTGTCTAGTTTCGAGGTTGCATAACCCATTTTCTTTTACTTTCTCCTCATTCCAATTGTGCGCAATGAATTATTTATGGTATCTAAAATAGGTTACATGAATATCTTGCTTCTTTCTGCTTATCTGCAGCTTGAGTTGCTTTCCAGAAGTTGTGACTGTAGTCATAACTATTGGAGATATATGTATGGCTCTTTAAGTTTCATATAGCCTGTAGTTTCTTGGCTTGTAGTTTTTTTTTTTAATTTTTTTATTAAGGTTTAACGACACATTAACAACCTGGGTCATATCATGTTGGTGACAGTTTTATGGGTGGAGGAAGCCGGAGTACCCAGAGAGAACCACCGAGCAATGACGAGCAGCTGTCAGCTCTCCAACATCGTAACTCTGAACTCTGCACCGTGGCACAGGCAGGGTTAGATTGACATGTGCACCATCGACGTGCAGTATGCCTTAGTACACGGCATCATCGTGCCCCCATGTAGGCAATCAGGGTTAAGTGCCTTGCCAAAAGACACAACATGGGAGCGCGAATCAGTCGCTGAAATGGTCACACACAACTACTAACCGTGCTCTACATTGCTTAACTTCAGTGATCTAACGAGAACCGGTTACCGCCACGCCACCGCACCCCCAGGCTTCTAGTTAGGATTATTAATACATAATGAAATACTAAGGGCTAGACCAGTAAAATAAAATCTCATTTCTCAGGCACCTCTGTTATTGGAATAAGCTCAATAAGAGTGTTCTAATGCACAAGTGTAAGGTATGTTTTAAAAGTGAAAATTGAAATAAAATGAAAGTGTCAATGACACTGTAGCTCAACTTGTCAAGACATGTACATGTATAGTATTTGATACAGCAATGACAAACATCTAGGTAATGACCTGATAACAAAGGTACATATAAAGTATTGTAACGGTCTGTACATAAATACTGGCCGTAGCCTGTAACAAATGTATAGGTAAAGTATTGTAAAGGTGGGTGACAGTCAGATGCTAAACTAGAAAAGAAATCTTAGAGTCCCAGAGTGGGTCTGACTAAACCCCAAAATATTTGTTCTCATAGCACAGTGATAACAAAGGCACCCCAAAACACACATTCCTGTCCCAAGGTGAAAACAAAGGTACCCAAGAAGTTTCGTGAAGATCAGTTCATAAATAAGAGCTGTATAGAAGTTGTTACAAAAAACTGATTGGACCTAATCTCGGTACAAAATGGCTACTGGCAGCCATCTTGAATTTTGGACCGCACCCAGAAACATTCATTCTTGTCCCAAGGTGATAACAAGGGTACCCAAGAAGTTTCGTGAAGATCGGTTGATAAATACAGCCTCTAGCCCGAGCCGTATTGACATGTGCACTTACAGTGTATAAGTAGCACTAAATAAATCAAAATTCATCTAATTTGCATAATTTCAGCACGAGAAAAAAACCCATACTATATGTAATGTATTCCATTTTACTAAACATTCATACAAAAATTTATTCAAATCAGAACTTTCATACAGAAGTTCTGTACAAAAGACTGATTGCACTAATTTTGGTACACAATGGCTGCTGGTGGCCATCTTGAATTTCGGACCACACCCAAAAACACTCGTTCTCATCCCACGGTGATAACAAAGGTACCCAAGAAGTTTCGTAAAGATCGGTTCATAAATACGGCCTCTAGCCTGAGCCATATAGAAGTTGTGTACAAAAAACTGATTAGACGTAATTTCGGTACAAAATGGCCACTGGCAGCCATCTTGAATTTTGGACCGCACTCAGAAACACTCGTTCTCGTTCCAAGGTGATAACAGAGGTACCCAAGAAGTTTCGTGAAGATCGGTTGAGAAATATATCCTCTAGCCCGAGTCGTATTGACATGTGTACTTACTGTGTGTAAGTAGAACCGAAAAAATCAAAGTTCATCTAATTTGCATAATTTCTGTACGAGAAAAAAACCCATATTATATGTGATGTATCCCATGGTACTAAACATTCATACAAAAAATTATTCAAATCAGAGCTTTCATGTGGAAGTTCTGCGCAAAAATCTGATTGCACTTAATTTTGAACAAAATGGCTGCCAGCGGCCATCTTGAATTTCAGACCGGACCCCAAAACACTCGTTCTCGTCCCACGGTTATAACAAAGGTAGCCAAGAAGTTTCGTAAAGATCGGTTCATAAATGCGGCCTCTAGCCCGAGCCGTATTGGCATTTGCACTGACAGTTCTGAAAGTAACACTAAATAAATCAAAGTTAGTCTAATTTGCATAATTTAAGCACGAGAAAAAAACCTGTATGATATGTAATGTATCTCATGGTACTAAACATTCATACAAAAAATTATTCAAATCAGAGTTTTCATATGAAAGTTCTGTACAAAAAACAGATTTCTGCATCGTCGGTACAAAATGGCTGCTGGCAGCCATCTTGAATTTCGGACTGCACCCAAAAACACTCGTTCTCATCCCACGGTCATAACAAAGGTACCCAAGAAGTTTCGTAAAGATTGGTTCATAAATACGGCCTCTAGCCCGAGCCATAGCAGCTTGGCACTTACAGCTCTGAAAGTAACACTAAATAAATCAAAGTCAGTCTAATTTGCATAATTTACGCACGAGAAAAAAACCCGTATTATATGTGATGTATCCCATGGTACTAAACATTTATACAAAACTTTATTCAAATCAGAACTTTCATACAGAAGTTCTGTACAAAAAACTGATTTTTGCATCATCGGTACAAAATGGCCGCTGGCAGCCATCTTGAATTTCGGACCACACCTAAAAACACTCGTTCCCGTCCCAGGGTCATAACAAAGGTACACAAGAAGTTTCGTAAAGATCGGTTCATAAATACGACCTCTAGCCCGAGCCATAGCCAATTGTTGACGTACGGACAGACGGACGACGGACGACAGGCCATGACAATAGCTCAAATTTGACTTCGTCAAAGTTGAGCTAAAAAATGAATAGCAGTTATAGTGTATAACAAATCCCAAAAACAAACTGAAAATTCTAGATATTCACACAGCCTAATCAATCAGTTTCTTTTCTCTTGCTTATAAATGTGAAAATTATCTAAAAATGTTGCCTGAAAAAGGTGTATAGATAAACGTTGGTTGGGTTGCCTTATCTTTTTACCTGATGAATTAGTGAACATCGGGAGCGCGGTAGCTCAGTGGTAGACTGTTGGATTTCTATGCTAGAGGTCCCGAGTTCGATCCCCGTCTGGGATGACCTGCATTGTGTCCATGGGCAAGGCACTTTATCCTGGCTGCCTACATGGGCACAATGATGCTGTGTACTAAGGCATACTGCACGTCAATGGTGCACATGTCTTCATCCGCTGTAACCCTGTTTGAGCGGAGCTTGAACAGAGAATGTTAAAGAGCTGACAGTTGCTCGTCGATGCTCGGTGGTTCTCTCCGGGTACTCCAGCTTCCTCCACCCATAAAACTGTCACAGTCATGATTAGCCATTGTGCATAAGTATGTTACCTTAAACACCAATAGTAAATAATCAGTCACATCTGTCTGCATAATTTAAAACTGAATGTCAACAAAACCGTATCATGAGATACCTCGTTGGGATGAGCCCATTCAAGTGAGGGGCCACATGATATGATTTCGTTGAAATGTTTTGAAGCACTTCGAAAAAAAAATAAATTATTGAATTTATGTGCATTGAGTAAAGGTTTAATTTCTAATCTGTAGGCCTGTAAAATCATAAAATTCGATATTTTTTGTCATTTTAGTTTCTGTTATCTGATTGGACTTTTGTTTCCATTGTAGTCATTCCAGTGGCAACGTTTCTGAAACGTAGAACTTTTGATCTGAATATTGACTATCTGCCTGTTGATCAAGATGGAAGAGTCATCAAGCGACAGAACAGCAATAACGGTGAGTTTTTTTTTATTAGCAAACAATAGATCAAATTATCGCTTTCAAAAGTGAAATTGATTTTCTATTAGCTGCAGTTGTTTTCCACCATATGGAATAACAGAACTAAATTATTCAGTGGGAGTTATTCACCTTGACAAGTGACATTTGGAACTGGTGCAATCTCTGAAACAAACCCGTCTGGAAAAAATTGTAGTTTGTTGAAGCATTTTATTCAATTGTTGGGAATTAATACTGAATAACCCAAAAATGAAAAGAGGATGATTTGATGAATAATTAACCCTTTACCTAATGAATCGCCCACATCACCCACATATTTGTAAATTGAGCAGTTTAAAGAAATTGATTTTTTAGAATATTTCTACAAATCCATATCATGTGACCCCTCATTGGAACGTGCTCATCGAGCTCGTTCCAATGGGGGGGGGGGGGGGGGGGGGGGGGGGGGGGGGGGGGGGGTCACATGATATGGTTTTGTGGAATTTAAAAAAAGAAAACAGTACTTAAAATAATAAATTTTGATATTCCTTATGTTGGGTAAAGGGTTAAATTAAATATAGATAGATAAGATAGATAGATAATTTTTTATTTAACTGTATACAAACTCATACATTATCAGGAGCGGATCCAGGAATTTGGAATGGGGGAAGGGGTGTGGGGGGGAGGAGGGTGCCAAATGACCATATGATTCCAAGCTGCAAAGCGGCGAGCCCCCCCATGCCCCCATACCCCACCCACCCACCCACCCCGATCCATTTGTATTGTTTTACCTTGTATGTCTGTCTGTCACACCGTCCATCAGTCTGCCCATCCGTCCATCAGTCCATGCATCCATCCATCTGCCCATCCATCCGTCCATCTGGCCATCTGCATCTAGTGTACATTGTTTGTCCAGCTAACCCCTCAAACAAAAAAAAAAAAAATAGTAATTAAAATAATAAATTTTGATATTCCTTATGTTGGGTAAAGGGTTAAATTAAATATAGATAGATAAGATAGATAGATAATTTTTTATTTAACTGTATACAAACTCATACACTAACAGTTTTCAAGCTAGGACTTTTTTATTTCACAGAATGTTTGTACATATACCAGAGGTGTGCATATTGTCAAGATTTTATTTTGCTTCAATATTTCACAAAATTACAGGTTGTTGAATTTGGTACATTTCTTGTAGAATTTCACCTGCATGGTATATGGTTTGTGAGTGTGGTAGACTTTGTGGGGGCATCATATGTGTCTTACAGACACAGCTGATGTATGAGTAACAAATCACAGTTTTCAAAAAATTTCAACAAAACCATATCATGTGATCCCTCAGTAGAATGAGCTTGATGAGCTCATTCCATTGAGGGGTCACATGATTTGGTTTTGTAGACATTTTTTTAAAAAAGTATTTTTTTCAAAATTTTTTACTGCCCAATTTGTAAATTATGTGGGTGGATGCAGGTGATTCATTAGGTGAAGGGTTAAACTGAAAATATACTTCTTGGGTTTTCAAGTTACAACTGGACCAAGAAGTGAGTGGTGGTTGAGAATGCACTAGTTGGGTCACCAAACCATCCTCAAGGTACTGAATGGTACAAGACAAAAAATGTCGAATAAACACAGGGAAAACTTTCCTCATTCTAACATATTATAAAAGTTGGAAATTATGTAGATTTAAAACAATAATATGAAGGTACACTCCAATATCCAGCACAATGACTAATCATGACTAATGACTAACTGATGAATAATTTATTCACAGGTTGGGAGAGAACAAGTAAAAGAGTATATGCAGTTGATACCTTCATTATGTCCAAAAAGAAGATGCCAGACTCAACTTCCTCCTCTTTCATGGACACATCTATGGATGCTGTAGTTACTGAAAAGTGTAAACTTTCAGATCATCTAGCTCAGTTGACGAAGTTGAAAGACCACCATCCATCAGCAGTAAGTTTACATCCGTCTGCCTGTGTAGTTGGTTAGTTCCCTCTCTCTCTTTCTCTTAGTTACTTTGGAATATTCAAATGATGCAGTTGCACAAGAATAAAATTGAATATCGGTGCTAACTAAGGCGGAGCTTTTCTTGATGGTTAACACAAAGTCTCAAAATAAGCAAACTGTCATTTGCAGAATGAGATACCCTGAGGGTGAATTTGCTGATGCTATCCCATACAGTGTGCCAATTTATTCTCTGGGTACCTCTTAATGTTTAGGTTTGAGACCTTGATTCAGACTGAGGTTCACAGAGGGTAAATGTAATGATGCTACCCTGTTGTGCAGGGTAGCATCACCAAATTCACCATCTGGAGTCCTGATTCTGAAGATGACAGTCAGCTTATTTTCAGGCTTGGTTAACACATTGTTTTAGCTGCTGTGTCTAGTGTTCAACAGATTACCAAAAATAGCCGCCGACCGATTACTGGTTATTTGAGCTCACAATCGGCCGATTCTGATTGTAATACCGTGCACTACTAGACAAGCTGAGACTCGCAAAGAACTATATTAAATTGAACATATTTTACAGTGTTTACAGTCCGTTCACTACTAGATAAGTCGAGACTCAAAAGAACTACATTAAATTGAACATATTTCATAGTGTTAAACTGTGTTGACTCAGGTCCAGTAAAAATTACCAGTTGCGCACACTTGGGCGATAAACGTGGCTCTCAGAGCCACGTTTGTCACCCAAGTGCACGCAACTGGTAATTTTTACTGCAACCTGAGTCAATGGAGTGCAACATTCACTTTTCTGGTATGTACTGGTGATTGCCGCAAGTACGCTCAATTGTAAGCTTTACATGTTGTTTAACTTGTATATCCCATAAAGGGGCATCTAGAGAGATTAAGAATACACATTGTGGTGGTTTTTCAACTTTATTTAATGGTATCATTGACATCATTTTACGTTAACAATTGAACAATTGCAGATGATAATAAAATGCGGTTTATGAATCATCACAAAATGCTTGGCAACAATCGGTTGAACCGATGTTCCAGGCACCATTGCCATTGTCATCCAATTGCCCACAATCGGCCGATTGTGGTGACCAGTTCTGATCATCAATTGAACATTGGCTGTGTCTGTTAACACATTACCTAACAAATCAGAAGCAAATGCTGACTTAATTTACAAAATGATCTGTTGAAAAAAATTAGTTTTCTATAAATTTCAATAAAACCATATCATGTGATCCTTCACTGGAATGGCTCTAACATGCGATGGTTTTGTTGAAATTTTTATATATTGTTTGCAGTGGGTAATGGGTTAAGTCTTGCCTATATTTATTGTGCCTTTTTTATGCATTCATTTAATAATGAGAAAACTGGGATCAAGGATAATGCCCTCCCACTACCCTCCCCCCCACCCCACCCCCCCTCCCTTCACACACATTTTTTTCCAGATCTGGTGTGCCATAACCTTTGATTGTAGAATGTGGGTGCTCTTCTGTGGCTGTGTCTCCCCCACCCCTGCCCCTCACTCCCAATCCCTCAGATCCATAATGCTTCCTATGTCCCTTGATGAGATAAATGTGAGCTGCTTAGGACATTTACTGATAATATAATCCTATGTCCCACTGGGGCTGTGTGATTAAATTATTATTTAATCTCCCCACAATGAAAAAATAGATTTGTTTATTTTTGTTGTAAATAATATTCTGTAGAAATCACAAATTTGACTGCTGAGCAAGTTTTCACTGCCATATTGGTCATGTCCAAGCCTGGAAAAAAGCAGACTGTCATTTGGAGAATGAGATCCGCAGAGGGTGAATTTGCTGATGCTATCCCATACAGTGGGCCAGAATACCCCAATTTATTCTCTGGGAACCTCTTTCTGTTTAGGCCTGGGACCTTGATTCAGATTCAGGGATTTTTCTAGGTGTATTGGGAATGGGTCCAAGGGCTCGTGCAATTGGGAAAAAAACATCTTATAGGACCAAATTGGGAATCCTGTTGATGCTGTAGAGTGGAGAAAAGTGCACATTTCTTCTCTACAGGTACATTAAAAATGAAGAAGTTGGTTTTATTAATTGAAATTATGGTTTTACAGTTCTTTCATCAGCATAATAAGACCAACTTTTGCAGTAAAAATCATAAATGTTATGGCCAAGTTGATACTGGTTACCAATTGGGAATTTAATGTTACAAATTGGGAAAAATCATGCCTAAATCTCATTGGGAATGGGGCCTATATTCGGCCCCTGTCGTCACCTAGAAAAATCCCTGAGATTGAGGTTAACAGTGGGTAAATTTAGTAGTGCTTCCCTGCTGTTCAGGATAGCATCACCAAATTCACCCTCTGGGGACCTATTTCAGCAGATGACAGTCTGCTTATTTTCAGACTTGGTCATGTCTGCATTCTACAAACTTAGGCAATGGGTTATTTGACACTTTTGTCTGTGTCTCTCAAGTAATATGTTTGGAAGTAATTATAACTTTCCAAAGTGTGATTTACTGGGATTTCCGGGTTTGATTATAAACAATAACTTCACAAGTGAATTATGCAATCAACAATGGGGTCATGTATCTGTGCGTTCAAACGAAGACGCTTTGCCGTGGGTGTAATGGGGACTTCATTGTTTTTTGTTTTTTTAACCCTAAATTTACCTAACATGAAAAGCAGACGACACTTGCAAAAAAAATTCTTGAATAACTATTATTTTCATTTTTTGTCTCAAAAACATATGTTATGACCCCTCATTGGAACGAGCTCGATGAGCTCGTTCCATTGAGGGGTCATAACCTATGTTTTAGAGACAGAAAATGAAAAAATAATGAAAATTAATTGCCAATTTTTTAGAATAGCGCTGGTCGGTTTTGCCGTTACGTTAGGTAAAGGGTTAAATAATATAATTATCGTTAATAATGAAAAGTAATAAACAGAGTAATCACTTGACTGGACTGGTTACGTGAAATAATTCATTCGAGGCGAGGGACTATATTGTAAAATACTTGTGCGCATTCGTGCACTCATGTTTGTACAACATCCCTCACCTCTTATGAATTATTTCACATAACCAGTCCAGTGATTATTCTCTCTCTAATGCAATAAAATTACTTGCAACATAAGGAGAAAATACATGTCCCCACAAAAACAACATAAAATGATTCTGTGTGCATTTTATGGATTTATTTTAGCCACTAAAAACAAAGAAAATTTATAAAAAAAACAAGTTGTTTTTTTTTATAAAATCGTTAAAATTTAAAAACTGCACAGCTATACTTTTATCGCCTGTGGAAGATAATTAGGCAGCCATAGTTCACATTGTGTTTTTTTTCTGATTTCTAAAATTATGCACTGAAAAATTATCAGCCACAGTCATCTGTTAAAAAATATACTGTTTCAAAAATGTTTCTGTTGTCCTTAACATATTTTAATTTCTGTGTTTTTTTATTTTTTAGTTTGATTTCGATTTCATCAAACAACTACAAACAGTCGCTTACAAAATTCGCATCACAGGAAGTCCCATAACACGAACAGATGATGGAAAGGAAACCTTGAAAGAAAAATGTTATGTCAACTGTGATGGAGAGGTGCTACGACTTTCCCGTCCAGAATTTGAAGTCAGGCTCCACCATCAAAGTATTACACTATTTGGAGAATTGTAAACATTCATTTTGTGTAATAAAATTGTAGTCAGAATTAGTTAATTTTTCAACGAAGGCCTACGAAAAGTTAAAAACCCATTTCTCTGGCCCTCCCTCATGGTCCTTATGGCTGCTGCATGTTCTCTTTTTATAACCAATGCAAACTTTAAAAAATAAATATTGAGTGGTTTGTGTGATATTTTACCCAGCTTAATAAAATTGATAAATTTGTCTCTTGAGTGCAACAAGCCTTTGCAAGCCTTCTTGCACTCAAGGAACGAAATACACCACCAGCCATGCTATTCTGTAGATTATGAGGCCTAAAACAAAAAACAAACCAAAAACATGAACTTCGGATGGCAATAAAATAATTATAAAAATAAACAGGCCTGAAAATAAGCAGTCTGACATTTACAGAATGAGGTCTCCATAGGGTGAATTTGATGATGCTATCCCATACAGTGGGGCCAATTTATCCTCTGGGGACCTCTTTCTGTTTAGTTTTGAGACCCTGATTCAGATTGAGGTTCACAGAGGGTAAATTTAGTGATGCTACCCTGCTGTGCAGGGTAGCATCACTAAATTCACCCTCTGGGGACCTCATTTTGCAGATGACAGTCTGCTTATTTTCTGGCTTGAAAATAAAAAATTAAATAAAAAGGCCTGCCCACATGCAATTTACATTGCAATGCAAAGCCTTGTTGCACATGGGGGACAAATTTATCAGTTTTATTAACTTGGGTAAAATATCAGTCAATTTTTATTTTTTTAAGTTTGCATTGGTAGAAAAGAGAGCATGCGGCAGCCAAAAGGCCATGCAGGAAGGCCTGAGAAACAGAATTTTAATTTTTTTAGGCCTAAACTCCAATAAATAAATAAATAATAATTGCTCACCTCTTGTCGATTGTGAAGAAATATGAAAATGATCCTGCTCTGAACAATTTAACATCAGCAAAGAAATCTGTATGATCTGTCTTTGCTCCAGATGGACTTCTCCATTGAAGTTCGTAATAGGTATCCCTGTCATACTTGGAGTTTTCACCAACAGGATGATTGCAAAACAGCCTCACACTTTGTCCCAATAATGATGGCCCAATAGTAAACCTCAGGTGCCATACTATAATAATAATAAAAAGAAAAATTATAACCATTCTATTCTGACACACATTAGAATAATTCTAAGTTCATTATTTTTTGCAAAAAAATTTCTACATTCTTCAGTGTTCGGTGAGGAATCAAATCAGAATAAACCATGCATATTTTCAGTATATCACATGATCTTAGTAATGATTACCCAAATACTTTACCCAATTTTTAAATTGTGAGATTCAGCAAAGAATAGTGAGAATTCTTCATGGGACTTTTTCAAATATAATTCCATAAATAATGTACAAAATCAACTACAAATGACCTTGGGCATAAAGTATAAGCAGACTCTTTTAATAAGAACATTTGCACATCACCTGTATTTTCTGCACATAAAATGGAGAATACTCTAAAAATTTAGTATGTGACTTCCCCAGCACAAATGACATGTGGTTCATTGTAGTAAAAAAAAAAAAAAAAACCTTATAGTGTTAGTTTCTTGCATCAAGTCAGAGCTTGTGTCACTTTGATTTGATATTATCACTCAACATTGTCATATCAAGCCTTCTTGCACTCAAGGGACGAAATACACCATCATGGAGCTCTGTCAAACAAGATATAATAGAATAAATGCTAAGTTTATCTCTAAAATACAGGAAAGTGACACTATCCCTGTTAATTGAATACTCCTGTTAATTGAATAATTTTCATTGGCAAAGTGGCTATTCAATTAACAGGGTTTCACTGTATTATACACCAGTAATCTTCACGAAATTCTCATAATTTAACACGAGGAACAACAGAAATTGCATTATCTGACGGTAGAATTACGTAAAGGGAGATTCAAAGTCTAACTTTCTTTCTCTGCCTTCATTGTGAAATTGCTTGGTGGTTCTCTCTGGGTTCTCTGGCTTCCTCCACCCGTAAAACTGTCTGACACGAGGTGACCGTGGTTGTCAAAAGTGTTGTTAAACTTCATTAAATAAATACATATATATTAGGTACAATCAATTTATGTTCAAAATATTTAGTGTCCATTGATAAAAGGACTTGACTGGTGCTATTATTTTAGTGATATGTTTATAATTTATTATTGGGAATGTAACATTCCTTGTACAAAAATGTATTTTACAATATGTTGATGCTAGTGTTTATATATTTATTTTTAATTTATTGAATAATGTTACAAAGCACTATCATTCATTATTATAATATAGCTATAAAATAAAAATTCACCATTGTACTGGTTTCCAAATGTCATGGAAAAGCCAACCAAAAATTATTCATTGAATGTCATGGGAAATGGTGTTTTTTCTAGAAAGTCATTGCAAAGCCATGGTATTCTATTCCAAGCAACCACTTTAAACTTTCAATTTCTGTTCAAACACAGGTTTATTCAAATTAAGTCCCTTGGTTTATATATAGGCTCCATACAGGAGCCCAAATTTTAAGTTGGTGCAATATGAGTAATTTTCTTAAAAAGATCTCCACAATCAGTCATAATCTTTTGATATTTGGAATACAGCATTGTTACAGAGGTCATATTTTAAGTTTGCTCAAATCAAGTCCTGTGGTTAATATTTTAGCTTAGTGCAATATGAGGAATAATCTTTAAAAATCTTGGACAGATCCACCAATCAGAATTTTTTAATATTTGGTATACAGCATCCTTAGGGAAGTCAGATCCAAGTTTAACTTAGTGCAATATTGGGAATATTCTTGAAAAACCTTCTTCTCCAGAACCACCAATCAGAATCTTTTGATATTTGGTATTCAACTTCCTTGGGGGTGAAATGGGGGGTGTCAATTTCAAGGGTGTTCAAATAAAGTTCTTGGGTTAATATTTGAGCTCCCTTTGGAAGCAGGAATCTTAACATGGTGCAAGAGATGAATATTCTTTAAAATCTTCCCCTGGGAGGGGGGGGGGGGGGGGGGGGGCTTGGTGGCTCAGATTCAAGTTTTTTTCAAATCAGTTCCCAGGATTCATATTTGGGCTCATATTTGGTAGCCCTAATTATAACTTAGTGTAATATAACAAAACATCTTTTAAAATCTCCTTCAGATCCCCCATTCAGAATCTATTGGTGTTTGGTATACAGCATCCGTAGGGGAGTCAAATTCAAGGTTGTCAAGTTAAGTCCCAAGGATGATATTTGGCTTTACTAGAAATCTGGACATTATATCTGTGGTAGCATCTCAGTACTAGAAAAAATCACCTGACATGGACAACAGAATTATAAATAATTACATGGCTTCATTCTTCTACTGCTTACTTGCCATAGATGCAAATTAAAGCCTTTTCAAACAACTTAGCCAGGCGAGCACCTCAGGTGTCTTGGGGCCTTTTGTTTTAAAAATCTTGTCTCTCCTCAATTTTTTGATGAGGCATTTTTTTTCACTTTAACCCTTAAAAGAATGTAGATTTTTATATATTTTTGCTACATTTTTGACAGCCTATGGCTTTGTAGTTGTTTCTTTGAAAGAATTGGCTACCTATATGGGTAAGTAAGGCTTGACAAAAAGCAAATGAAGTACCTAGAATGTAACTTGTATGTTTATCTATAATATTTAATTACACATCAAAGTCTGAAAAAGATTACCCAAAACACATGATATCAAAATTTATTATTCTAATTATTGTATTTTAAAATAAAAAAAAAAAAAAATTCAACAAAACCATATCAGGTGATCCCCTCATTGGAATGAGCTTGACAAGCTCGTTCCAGTGAAGGGGAGCATAATACATGTGTGGTTTTGTCAAACTGTTTTGAAAAATATATTTTCTTCAACTGCAAATTATGCAGGCAGATGTGACCGATTCATTGGGTAAGGGGTTAACCCTTTACCCAATGTAACGGCAAAAACCGGCCAGCGCTATTCACAAATATCGCCAATTAATTTTCAATTTTTGTCTCAAAAACCTAGGTTATGACCTCTCTTTGGAATGAGCTCGTTCCAACGAGGGGTCATAACGTATGTTCTTGAGACAAAAATGGAAAAAAAATAGTTATTCAAGAATTTTGTTTTCAAGTGTTGTCTGCTTTTCATGTTAGGTAAAGGGTTAAAATGGTAAAATAGAACTGAAAACAATTTTTGTTATGACGTGAAGTTTTTAGTAGAATCTTAATGGCAACGGACATACCTGAGAAACAAGATGTTTCTACAGTAGCCTAACATACATTATTTATTGATTATTCATTCATTTCAATTATGACAAAGTACTTTATTATTCTTTTGTGACCAAACTACCACAAAACTGTTCTGCCATTTTGTATACTACAGTGGAGCCCACTTAATTGGATATCTCTTAATTGTATATCCCTGTTAATTGAATATAATTTTCAAACACAAAACCATTTACCATACCTTCAGTACAAATTTGATCTGTTAATTGCATATGGGTTGTAGAGTAAACTCCTGTTAATTGTATATAAATTTTTGTAATATGTCGAAAAAATTACTGTGACATGCACCAAATTCCCCTTATTTATCAACGTTTTTGGCCTCACTACATCCAATACAGGCATTTATTCTATTATATCTTGTTTGACAGAGCTCTATGAGCTCTGTCAAACAAGATATAATAGAATAAATGCTAAGTTTTCCTCCAGAACACAGGAAACTGACCAAATCCCTGTTAATTGTATACTCCTGTTAATTGAATAATTTTTACTGGCAAAATGGATATTCAATTAAGAGGATTCTACTGTATTAACCTTTACCATAATGAATCAACCACATCCATCTGCATAATTTACAAATATTTTTTTATAGTTGATATGCTGTGTTGTAATACACTGATGGAAAGAGCCTTTTCCAACAGTGCATTACACCACAGCATTACAACATCAGTGTTGAAAGTTTTCACTTGTTTACAAAAACATAGTGGCTCTGTAAAAGTTAACCCTTTACCCAACATAACGTAATAACGGTGCTATTCACAAAAATCACTATTCAATTTTCGTTATTTTTTTCATTTCTTGTCTCGGATACATAGCATATGATCCCTCCCCCATTGAGACAAACTTCTTGAGCTCATTCCAATGAGGGGGCATAAGCTATGTTTTTGATACAACAAATGATAAAATTTAGTTAATCAATAATTTTGTTTGCAAAGGTCGACTGATTTCGTGTTAGGTAAAGAATTCAGAAATGAATACCAAACCTCCCTGTGGGAACCCTGGGAAATGAAGCAGTGCTTGTTTACTGTGGTAAACAAGCTCTGTTTTCCTGGTAAAATAGGACCCGGTGACCAATGCGTGGGGTGGAAGTCCTCTAAAATGGGCAACATGGATATAAACGATTGGCTGGACTTGACTTTACCTCCGTGTTGCGGTCACGATTAGCCATTGTGCAGAAGTATGTGATCTTAAACACCAATAAATAAATAAATGAATAAAATAAATACCAAACCTATTCTCATAAAATTTATTGCTATTTGTCTGAAGTCTTGTAATCAGGGCATAAGAAAAACTGGTTAGCCTATTTCTTTTGAGATGAGCAAAATAATAATTTGTGCCAGCCTGATTTCCAGTGTGTAACAGCCTTTAAATGTAATGTTGACATTGCTACTTTAACTGGTAAAATGCTGGAAGCCCATATTTGGGCTTTATGCGGAGGTGAAGGTACTGCAAATTCAAGGCTTCATACTAAATTGACATGCTTCGTATTATCTTTGGAGTGATAATATTTAGTCTGTAAGGACTTGTCTTGCTACAATTTATGGGAGAGTGCCTGCAGGCACTCTCCCATAAATTGTAACAAGGCAAAGATATGTGAAGAAATTTTGATAGCTAAAAATAATTTAGCACTCTATCAGTTTAACAACACATTAGACTTCTAAATTTTGAAAATAGTTCTAAGGAATCCTAGTCTGAAGTTTTGCTAATTGAGATCACCTAACCTTTAAAAATTTCTTGATTTTTCGCCATTCATGTTCTGTGAATCTAGAGTTGGACTACAATTTTTTGATTCAATGTTTTGCACTCTGACTGTAGTGGCTGACAAGCATAGATGGCCTCCTTGGGCCAACCTTATGTGCCAATCTATTCCCATGCATTGCTGCTAAGTTTTCGTTTGATGGCTAGTTTCACACTGACATCTGCATCTCATGACTTTATTGGCATATTTTGCTGCCTCCTCGAAATGCCACTTGGGGCAGTCATCCCCACCTATTGACAGCCACTGTTTGACTGTGGGACACAATTTTAATTGTATGACAAAGGATCTCGGACTTCAGAGTGTGTGTATTTATCAGATGAAGTACATTAATTTATCACAGTGTTTTTATTATTAATTTATAATATTTTATAGCTTTATTTTTAATGTCAGATACTTTTTGTTTAGAAAGTAAAATAAATTGTTTCCAAAATCATCTTTTCCTTTTTAATGCCTCCATTTGTTAGCTCAGAAACACTGTGTTCAGATTTTATGGTGTGTTGTACCCAAGCCAGAAAATAAGCAGACTGTCGTCTGTAAAATGAGGTCCCAAGAGGGTGAATTTAGTGATGCTAACCTGCTATGCAGAGGAGCATCACTAAATTTACCCTCTGTGAACCTCAATCTGAATCAGGGTCTCAAAACTAACAGAGGATAAATTGGCCCACTGTATGGGATAGCATCATCAAATTCATCCCATGGGGACCTCATTCTGCCAATGTCAGACTGCTTATTTTCAGGTCTGGTTGCACCAAGACCAAACACAACATGCACCAGTGCATACATATGCTGTAATATAATTTGGCACTTTCAGCACTGTGTTCGGAATTGTCTTATTGTCAGTGATGAAGGCATTAAACTTTGTGCTGGTATGATACTACATAACTCACTGCTTGTCTACTTTATGATTTAGAATTGAATGCAGTGGGTGGAATTTGGGGTTATAGATTCTTGACTGCTTAAGTATCAATATTTGTGCAGAAGAATGTTCAGTTTCTTTTTCTTTTTAGCTTCTAAAACGTGGCTAATGACTCATTGAAGTGAGCTCATTTGGCTTGTCCCAGACATGTTTTCCAAGCAATTTGTTGCAACAATGTTTGACCAAGTTATCTCCTCTTGAACTTAGATTAAGTATTTCGGAATGAAGATTTTGTATGCATAACAGTAGTATAACAGGGATGGATAAGCCCTATTTGGAGGATCTACCATGACAACCAAAACTTGACATCACTGGGTCACGTGACTGTCATGTCACATAAGATCTGCCGATGAGATCCTCCAAATTAAGGGCTAATCCATCCCTCCTATACCACTCATAATTCTTCTTATGTTTGTGTGAACAGCTTTTAATGGAATTCTTATCCATGATAACGTGGTCATGCACATGCTCTCAATGTTTTGAGTTGCAACAATTCTAACCTAGTTATCTCCTCTTGACCATTAAAATATTAATTTCTTTATAAAGTTTTTTTGTGCCTACCATCATCTATTTATGAATCGATTTTGATGCACTTTTAAAAGATGATCATTAGCAAGTGGACTTTCATATTTTTAAGTTATGACAGTTTTCAGCCAAATAATCTCCTTCTAGATTGGGATTAAATCAATTATTAATTTCTGTGGGAAAGGTTTCCTCGCTTTATAAACCAGTTCTGAAGAAACCTCTTTTACATATTGACAGCCAAGTGGATACTGCACAGAAGTTTATGTTCTTGAGTTGCAATAATTTTTCAAACAAATTATCTCCCCTTGAACATAGATTTACAAACAAATGTTAATAAGCATTTTTCGAAACTGTCATTGTGGCTTTTAATCTATGCAAGGTCACAGGTCGCGAGGTGTAAACATTTCAAGAAAACACGCAAGCAATGGGAGAAGAGAGCGGGTGAAGTGGTTCGGAATCCCATTACGTTCATTAGTGCGAATTCAAAAACATTTAGCGAAGATTACCATTTGTTTAAAGCAATTGCAATATTGTACGAGAACTTTAATTATTTCAAATTCAGTTCCTATCGACTTAAATGGTGTTTGAATGCACGCTGTGTCATGACTCTGTGGCAGTGAGCACTGTTACCGACATCTTTTGGGGATTTCACAAGAAGGAATAGATACTCCGTGAAACGAGTGTTTCCTTGTTGTACTCAAAACAAGTCCTTGCCTCCGTAAAAGAATTCTTTAAACCTGTGATATAACGCCGTTTAAAGTCATCTAGTGTTGCCCCTTCAGTTAATGCGAATGATGACATCGGTTCTACGAATTTAAACTTGATATTTCCCAAATCTAGTTGACTTGTCTGACATAAAACTCAACGCGACGAACACGAATCGCTTTGTTTATACACCGCGACCTGTGACCTTGCATAGATTAAAAGCCAAGATGGCAGTTTCGAAAAAGGCTTATACAGTATAACTCTGTTACATGAATGGGCACTTTGTCAGTGAAGAGTGGGGCTGGGCGTTTTTCCGGTTCGGTTCCGGTTTTTGCGGCAAACCAGAAAACCGAACAGCAAGACCCAGCAAAACCCGGACGAACGGTTTTACTGAACGGTTCGTCACAAGTTCATAAACTAATCAAACTATCTAACTGGGAGTGAATGGACTTGTGACCACTATGGGTTCTCTGGTCTATCCTTCCACCGGACGAGTTAATAAAGGAGAAAATGCGACAATGGGAACACAATACAGATAAGATGAGCTTGTTCCCCCAATTTTGGGTTTTTTTTTTACTGAATAGGCCTAGCAACTGATACCCTAGAGCCTCAAAGAGGGTAGAGGCCATTGATTGGTTAGACACCTGCCGTGTCTGTCGGGGCGCGTCCGACTTTAAAAGAATCAGGCTTGTTCTCCACATGTTTCTCCTAAAACCGATCCTCTATTAAATAAATACAAAACAATTCAGGCAACGCGGATGCGCGGAAGCAACAAACACTCACGGGCGTGGCATATAAGGATCGTAGGCTGCTCTCCTTTCATCTACTATCATATGAGCAAAAGAAAGGCACCTTCCCCTAAAACCGACCCTCTATTAAATAAATACAAAAATACAAAAAGGATCGTAGACTGCTCTCCTCTCATCAGCAAGGGTCCTCGGTGATCCCAGATCAGGCAGGAATACGGCACAAGCCGCAGCTGGGACCAGTGACTAGGCTGCCTTCCCCACACGCCCACTGCGGGGCCAACAAACTTCTTTTTCCATTTCTGTTTTTTATTTTTTCCTTTTTTTTCTCTTTCCCCCCGCTAACTGCTGTGGAACTATAATAACCATTATGGATACTTAGTACCCGCTTTGGATTCTGATAATCCATCACTCCATCCACATTGGTGGTCACCCACCTCCGGGGAGGCGAGCGTTGGTCCTTCGTCCCTCTTCTTGCCATTTTTTACCGCCACTAGTGCGCACTCAGGCCCCGGCCAAATAGGTTAATAATCAGGCCTGCCACGGAACCAGGGAAGTTCGAGTCTTTCTTTGAGTGGTCCCCAAAGGGGGCCGTTGATTGTATACTTGTCTCGGTTTACTCTTGTGAAAGAAGCCTGCCTGCAGAAGCCAGCTTAACCTATCCAATTGCCACTATACTTGCCAATGAAGGCCTTAGAATAAATACTTACCTAGTGGCAGACTATACTTGCCTGAAAACACCAGCACGTCACCGTCGTGGAGAGGTAGCAGCTTTATCGAGTACCCTCTCTCACACTGTTCCTCGCCCGTGGGAAGATATCAATCCATTAAGAACGCTAAGATGATCAGCAAATCCTCCTCCCTCAGCCTTTCCTCCTCTACTGCTTGCTATCATGGTCGGCATCCGTGGAAAAATTCAAAATAAAAACTTAAGAGATGGGTCGAAAGGGGGTTGCCTCAAACGTTCCCTGCGCACCTTCGGCGCGCGAAACCATTGATTTGAATCTACATTTTTACACTGTCACAAGATAGTTCATGTATTCAGCAGGTAATATCCTGTATTATATTAGGTATTATTCCTGATTCTTCCAGTAAACTAACCACATGCTAGGTCTTTGCTCCGGCTTTAAAACTGGCATGTCATGGTATAGCCATGTTGCTGAAGTGACATAAAACAAAGCCTGTTTACCACATAAATAAGCTCAAATAGTCTTTTGCGTGGGACCATATACTGAGTCAAAAAAGAAAGAAAAATAGAAACAAACGCGAAAAAATAGCATAAAGGATGAAATATACTACTCAAAGTTTGCTCAGCACCAAGTATATCCAACTACCTGTTTTAGTTGAAATATTGTGATGAAAAGTGTATATATTTTTTTTTTCATTATATCTTTAATGATTTAAGTACAGAAATTAAGATTTTATTTGTGTTTGACATTATTTTTAAGCTTTTGAATACGACAACCATGGAAAATGGATATTATTGGTAAAAGAGGAAATTTTTCAAATTTGCCAAAAAGTTGACGGAGCGAACTGGTATGGGTTCAATATCGAGTATGAGACCCATTACTGTTAATTACAGCTTGACAAAGCCTTCTGCTGCTCCCAATCAGGTTCCCTGTGGTCCTTTGTGGGATGTTGTTTCATTCTTGGGCCAGCATGGCACCAAGCTCCTGGACACTTCTTGGCTGGACTGGACGGGCTGAAATTGCAAGCTGCAACTCATTCTAGACATGTTCGATTGGATTGAGGTCGGGAGCGCGGTGGCTCAGTAGGTAGAGGTGCAGGCTGCAAGCCGAGAGGTCCTGGGTCCGAAGCCCACCTGCGGCAACCGCGCTGTGTCCTTTGGCAAGACACTTCATCTCCATTGCCCGCGTGGGGGCATGATGACGCCGTGTACTAAGGCGTACTGCACGTCGATGGTACGCGTGTCTTCAACCAATCTAACCCTGCCTGTGCTGCAGTGCGGAGTTACGATGTTGGGGAGCTGGCAGCTGCTCGTCGTTGCTCGGTGGTTCTCTCCGGGTACTCCGGCTTCCTCGACCCGTAAAACTGTCACGGTCATGATTAGCCATTGTGCATAAATATGTGACCTTAAACATCATTAAATAAATAAATAATTGGATTGAGGTCAGGGGATCTTGCTGGCCAGTCCAATCCCCTCCCTCTGTCGGTACTCTCCGCCAACATGGGCAACATGAGGACTGGCATTATCGTCCATCAGAATGAATCTATCACCAACTGCACCTGCATACAATCTGACGTGGACATCCAGGATCTCATCAATATACCGCTATGCAGTCAATATACCACGTTCAAGGGCACAGGGCTCTGCACGCCCATCCCTGCTAATGCCGCTCCAGACCATGATTGACCCTCCACCATAGCGGTCATGCTCAGCAATGTTGGCTGCATGGAATCGCTCTCCTGGTCTTCCCCATACCCTAGAACGCCTATCTGTGTGGTCTAGGCAGTACCTTAACTCATATGTAAAAAGGACAGGTCGCCAATCTTCTCTGGTCAATCCAACGTGGTCCATGGCCCATTCATATCGCGCCTGGCGGTGGTTCTGGGACAGCGGAATGCGAATACATGGTCTTCTCGATCGGAGACCACCTTCGTGCAACTGTGCCCGGATAGTCTGCGTCGAAACATTTACCCCAAATGCATTCTGAAGGTCACTACGAAGCTAGGTTGCTGTGGCAAAGCGGTTTCTACGGACATGAATGATCAAAAACCGCTCTTAATATGTCACAAGCAAATTTCACAATGATGTGTCAAATATTTGGTGCTTAGCAAACTTGGAGTAATATATAATAGTTCTAATGTTGCATGTTTGTGGACAAGAAGTCGTGCAAAGAGTTTAAAGACATGTTGTTGTCCACCCAACCGTATACAATTTTGCGACGGATTTCAAAATAGCACGTGCTACCCGAGAATGGCAAGTTGAATGGGTGACCGACGATTTGCTTTGTGTTATGTTGTGCTAGAGAGCCTGGGTTATTGAGAAAACACGCTAGTTTTTGACTTCCGACATTTTAAAAAATGCCAAGGTTAACTGAAAATCAGAGGTTTCGTGCCATTGGTATGCATGAGGCTGGGATACCTCCAGATGAGCTCGCTGCTAAGTTCGGAGTAACTGTGGCCACAACTTACCGTCTCATTGGAAGGTCTAGAACCACTGGATCTACTGCCGACCCGATCGCGTTCAGGTCGACCAAGAGTTACGACCCCTGTATCATATTGCACTCTTCCAACACATTATAAGGAACAACGTCCCAGAACTGTGCAAATCCGATCTTTAACATAATCCGGCGCTTCTTCACATTACGGGAATCTGAAGTGCTGCAGTGATTTATGATTTATGGTAATCATTGCGATGCCTTCTTAATGTATCACTGTATGATTATATGCCTTATTATGGGTGTATCCGTCGTTTCTTCATTGTCCAAATTATATTTTCATTCATTTCGTTTTATATTGTTTCATTATATTGTTTCATTATATTGTTTCATTATATTACCAAAAGAGTGCTGTTGTAAAATTGGCAATCTGCCTCAAGTAGGTGTTTATTGCTTCAATAAATTCTATTCTATTCTATTCATCAGGACGTCACACTCGGGGGATCGCTTCCTTCCGGCGACGAGGACAGCAGCAATTACTTCTGGTAGAACTAACAATAGAATCAGTGCACAAACTATCCGCAACAGACTCGCTGAACACGGCACCCGCAGTAGGCGTCCATACCAGGGACCAATCCTTACCCAACGTCATCGTACCGTCAAAATGGAATGGGTACGTCAGCGTGTTCTCTGGACTCAGCAGCGTTGGAGCAGTTCTTTTTAGTGATGAATCACGATTTTGTCTACGACGCGCTGATGGTAGGGCAAGCGTGTATCGCCGACGGGGAGAACGGTTTTCTGATGCTTGCGTGCGGGAATGCGACCGTTTCGGTGGGGGTAGTGTAATGGTTTGGGCAGGAATTTCTTGTACCATCGAACGCAGTTGATCTTCATCGATGGTAATCTGAATGGACAGCGATATGGGGACGAAATTCTTAACGCTGTTGCCCCGTTGTTCAACACTAACATCGGATTGCAGTTATTCCAGTAAGACAATGATCGATGTCACGTGATGCGTATCTGTCGTGACTTTCTTGAGGAGCAGAGCATCGAACTTCTTCCCTGGCCCACACTTTCGCCAAATTTGTCGCCAATCGAGCATCTTTGTGGTCAGTTGGACCGTCGGGTACGACTTCATGATCTTCAGACATTAGATGATTTACGTAATGTTCTAAGGCAGGAGTGGAACGCAATACCACAGAGTGACATCCAGAGACTTATCAGGTCCATGCGCCGTCGATGTCTTGCCATCCAAGCGGCAAACGGTGGACATACACGCTATTGACTGCATGTGTGAACTTTCATTTCACCCCGACGTCCTGACGTGACGCTGGCAACAGTAAAAACATGAAATTATGCAAATTCATACAGCTGGACTCGAAATATGAATGTACAATAATTTGTTTGGGATTAAAGTCGGTAATACTAAAAACAAATGCTCCTTAAAGTTTATTATACTTTCTTTTTTGACTCAGTATATATTCATGTGGTAAAAATTGCGTTGTAGAGGACCATTTTCTAGCGTTTCTGGGCATTTCTTATGTTTGTAACCTCGAGATTTTTCATAGGTATTTTGACACAGGGAATGTCATGCGATTGGTGTAAAAGAAACCCACTTTTTGACACATGAACCTGCGTGTGCCCTTTAAGTTGTGACTATTTTATCCAAATGGGACATGAAAGCTTTGTTTTAATTTTTTTATTTAATTTTTTTATTTTAACACCGTTTGGTGCAATTGTTATATACTATTCAAAAAAGTAGGATATATTTGATAAAAGTGAGATATATGAAGAAATATATTTATATTTTCATCAAAAAGACAGTTGAGGCATTGCAGTGTGACATCTGGTGAATGATTTCAGCGATAGTCGGGTGTCTGACAAGCACACATTCCACGCACTGTGGTGCAGAAGAGATGGACGGTCAGTCAGAGAATTTACCACACTCAGTCCAAGACCTCAATACCTTGTAAATCCTCCTCGGTTCGCGAGACAGGCGCGGATCCGACGTGGCATACTCCTCACCAAACGTCCAATATCAGCTTGACTGACTGATGTTATTCCATTCTTCCTGCAGTGCAGCGGCGAGTCCCTGGATATTGGTAGAGGGCTGTTGGCGTTGTCGTATGTGCCTGTCAAGCATATCCCAGACGTGCTCTATTGGTGAAAGGTCTGGTCTTAGTGCTGGCCAAGGCAGTGTAGTGATGTTCTGCTCCTGGAGAAACTCTGTAGCGACACGGGCCCTGTGTACTCTTGCATTGTCATCTTGGAAAATGAATCGAGGGCCGTGACGTCGCGCAAATGGCACCACATGAGCTGCTAACATCGTCCACTGAGTTCCAATGTGTTCTATGTGCCTAGAACACATAGGAACTCAGGGAACGACATGTCACGGTAGTATTGCCCTGTAACACGCCGTTGGATGACATGTAATGCTGTTCTGCTTGTTATGGTTATGCCAACCCACGCCATAACCGATCTACCACCAAAACGATCATGCCTAACGGTTACGTCATGGTATCGTTCGTTTCGTCGCCGCCACAACTCTGTTTCGCATGTCATGGAAGTCGAGAGTGAACCTCGATTCATTGGAAAACATGACGTTGCTCCACCTACGATTGTCCCAGCACTGTCGTGCTCCACACCAATTACGCCTTGCTGCGATGTGACGATCAGTCTAACGTGGAATTATTCGAGGTTATCGAGCTTACAAATTCCAGCTGTGAAGGCGATTTCGGATAGTCTGACCACTGACTCGCACATCTGTCGCTCGGTGCAGCTGCTGTCCAATTTCTGAGGCACTTTGACGGCGGTTATGTAATGTTGTGGTTCGGATGAAACGATCCTGGTTAGCAGTTGTCTCCCTTGGACGACCTTACCGACGTCTGTCATCAACATTGCCTGAATGACGGTCGCGTTACCACAACCTGCTAATCACCGATTGAGTTACGTTGAGAATTTGAGCCACTGCAGTCTGTCTGTTGCCAACTTCCAACACGTCAACGGCACGTAAACGTTCGTCACGTGTCAGTCTTCGCATACCTCAAAAGTTACGTTTCGACCAAAACTATTGATGAACGAGTTTATACCAAGAAAAGAACGATGAGACCTCCGAAAAAGCCCGTCCAGTACAAACGAAAATTTCAAAACGTACCCCACAGATATTAACGCGGCGCTCGTGCGAAAAACCTGCACGACGTTTTCGTGGGCCGGTGACATTCATGATCCACACTAAACTTGGTAACATATTGATGTGTCCAATCACGTGTATCCGATACCATTTTCCGAAAATATTATCATCAGTTTGGATATCCCCTACTTTTTTGAATAGTATCTGAACCATTTGTTTTACTGTTAGTTGTATCTCGATTCTTGATGTATGTTAAAAATAATTTATATATACTTAAAGTCTTCATTTCTTAAGAGCCACGAGGAACTCAAAAGACCTTTGATTATCTGTGATTATAATAAATGTTTAACCCTTTACCCAACGCAGACGATACCAAAATTAATTATTTTAAATATAATTGTTTTTAATTTTTCAAAAAATTTCAACAAAACCATATCATGTGACCCCTCGTTGGAACGAGCTCGACGAGCTCGTTCCAACGAGGGGTCACATGATATGGTTTTGTTGAAAATTTTTGAAAAATAATTATTTTTCAACTGCTGAATTTGCATGTTACGCGGGCTGATGCGGCCGATTCGTTGGGTAAAGGGTTAAATATACAAATAGGATATGCAATTATAGAAATCACGAAACTCAAGGCCGAACAGACTGCTGGTTCAAAACATCATTGGCCCAGCACTGGGCCCAGATGGGCCAGATAGCTCAACTTACCCATCAATACAACCCCCTAATAGGGCTATAATGTGTGTATATTAGTCTAAATCATGTTTAGTTGGGCATAAAATGTTTAGTTTGGCATAAAATGGGACCAGGAAAACATTTGCAAGGGGTTGGGAAAAAATGCGTTTTTGAGCCGTTCGACCACCTACCCACCCCGCGTCGCGTCCTGTACTGCAATTTTTTCCGAAAGCACCCCCACTCCCCCCCCCCCCCCCGCCCACCCTTGCGGATTCTAGATAAAATTTATCAGTACTAGCTGTGCGTAAATAATCATAACTACCGGCGTTTTTTTGTTATCAGATCAAGTCATGACTGCTTTCAAACAACTGTGACTTAATTTGACAAGAGATTTACAAAAAAAAAACTGTCGATGCTTCTTATCGAATAAGTTACTTTCCTGATATGTCTGTTTAGATCTTTAACTCTTTACCTAACATGAAAAGCAGACGACACTTGTAACAAGCCAATACCGGGTCTGGACCTGCGTCGCTGCATGCAATTGAATCGGCAAACAGGAAGTGGCTGCACGGCAGATCTGAAAATTGCATACACGATACAACTGATCATTATCAGGCTCCAGATGAAATATAAAATCAATCCCTTGCATAGAAGCCGAGAAAAGTTTGACGAAAAATTTCAATGTTCAGTGGGTACAGTAAAATTTCAAAGTATCGGCAAACAGGAAGTGGCTGCACGGCAGATCTGAAAATTGCTTACAAGTTACAACTCATCATTATGAAGCAGCAGACTAAATATAAAATCAATCCCTTGCACAGTAGCCAAGAAAACCTTGACGGAAAATTTCCATGTTCAGTGGGTACAGTAAAATTTCAAAGTATCGGCAAACAGGAAGTGGCTGTACGGCAGATCTGAAAATTGCTTACACGATACAACTCATCATTATGAAGAAGCAGACCAAATATAAAATCATTCCCTTGCATAGAAGCCGAGAAAACCCTGACGGAAAATTTCAATGTTCAGTGGGTATACAGTAAAATTTCAAAGTATCGGCAAATAGGAAGTGGCTGCACGGCAGATCTGAAAATTGCTTACACGATACAACTCATCATTATGAAGCAGCAGACCAAATATAAAATCATTCTCTTTCATAGAAGCCAAGAAAACTTTGACGGAAAAAGTGTTTCGGACGGACTGACGGAATGACAGACTCAGTGACGGAATGACGGACGGAGTCGAGCGGTTACTAGACCTGCTCTGCCGCTGACGACGCAGGTAAAAAAATTGTTGAATAACTAATTTTTTTTCATTTTTTGTCTCAAAAACATAGGTTATAACCCCTCATTGGAACGAGCTCGTTCTAATGAGGTGTCATAACCTATGTTTTTGGACAAAAAATGAAATAATAATGAAAATTAATTGGCGATTTTTGAGAATAGCGCTGGCCGGTTTTGGCCGTTACGTTGGGTAAAGGGTTGACACGCTGTTTATGCAGCCAGTTCATCTCGATCTTACAGTTGATGTGGATTGGATTGTGTCGGTGAAGGTTAAAAACCCCGTCTCTTCTCAACCAACAAATGGTGCTCGAATATTTTTTTCTGCAGAAAAAAGCCTGTTGAAAACACACGGTACAAGGGAAGTAACTCGCAAATGATCCAACATGTCTCAATGAGGTCGGGATATCTTTATCAAAAACTTGGACAAAAGAAGGGGAAAAATCAGACGTTGTGGGCACTAGCGCCGAGAGAGCGGGTTAAGGGTGAGGGTACAACTGCCCCTGGGCCGGGATTTTTTATGGTTTTTTTTTTTTATTAAGTGTAGGTTGACCTAACATCTGAGCTGAAAGTCGTTGGAAGGCGTTTGGTTAGGCCTTTAGTTTAAACAATATTTATTCAAAGAAAATGCTATATGTTACAAAACTGAACAACAACAAAAAAGTAACAGCACAAGGCACCGCGTATACATGTATATAGCATACATTTAACACTAAACAAATTGCTAATTGAAGGAGGGATTTGACAGGAAGCTTGGTCGGGCCTTTGGCGCTGTTAGAGGTGGCAAAAGTACGTAGTTGCATTACTGATCAGGTTTCCTTCATATAAAAAAAAAACATTTTTTCCAGTTTGTTGGTTTCCCACCGGTCTTTTCTGCATTGTAGTGGCCACGATTATCACTGGAGAAAAAATGCACCATACACACAGAGATACAGGTAATAAATTACTCAAACTGTAATGAAATAATTGAGGAGATGTTGTCAAAAACATGTAGTAGAATGCTTCTTCTAGCACTAATTTAAAAAATAAATTGTGGGAGGACTCCGAGACAATCCCCTCCCACACCCCCGCTCATCGCTTCGCGCTTCAGCGCTCGACACATTTCCCCGAGGCCCGCCCTCGCTCTCGACGGCCATGGTTGCAGGTGACATTGCGAAACTGTTCTATGCTTCAAATTTCTCTCCCTTGTCATGCTTGAGTCCACCGTCAATTTTGAAGTGGATTTCTATATCGAAATCTGGAGATAAAAAGGCGAGATCTCATAAAAGAAAGTCAGACTCTCGAATTAAATGCTTTCAGTGTCAATAAACAGGGTGACGCCAAAATGAAGTATTCAACGGTAAGCCAGTCGAGTATTTTCGAAACATTTTTTAGCAAATCTGGTCATGGCTGCTGCGACGCAGCCATGTCTAGATTTGATGAAACATTCATCTGAAGTTAACTCAAGAAATCATTGGTCACAATCAGGCCTGGCATTCTTTAGGAGTGCAGGAGTGCTGCACGCCTACTGCACGCATAGAAAACATTGAGAAGGGCAATTTTTGCGCCCCTTGATTTTCTGGAATGCCAGACCTGTTTGGGACTGCCTTTAAAATCTATTATCATTTCATCCTCTGAATTCCAATGTGTTCTCTGAGAACACATTGGAACTCAGGGGACGATTTGTCAATGTTGCATTGATTCGCAATAATTCAATACCATTTCTGTGTCGCATTTCGATAGATTTTGAGTGTAGAAGGCAATCACATAAAAATTTAATGCAACATTTTGAACAATGAGAAGATGTGCCAATTTTTCCACTATGTAGCTGAATATAGTACAATTTTTCAGTCACAATATTAATACCTTGAAGTGAATATAACCAAAATAGCATACAAGTTTTTGCATTGAAAATTTCAGGTGCAATTGCACTCCCAGGCAATCTGAGGAGGACAACTGTTTTGCACTCTTTGATTTTCTAGATTGCCAGGCCTGCACAATGTCTATTCAATTTACAGGGTGAAATTTGTTTTAAAATGCCCACATTATACTTTTGGGCTATTTCAGTGACAAGAAATTCTGTGTCCCGGGCAGGAATATTTGCAAGTAGCTGGTGATCAAATGGTTTCGCGCGCCGAAAGGCGCGCAGTGACTCTGTGAACAAAAGTTAAAGTGCCCCACATTATACTTATTCCAGAGACAAGAGATTTTGTGTCCTGCCTGACTGGGCAGGAATATCTGCAAGTAGCATATAAGAAGCTAATATAATATTACCAATAATGCCCTCAAAGATAATACCAACTTACGCGGGTGGGTAGATGCGTACTAATTCACAATGTAAATAAGATCATTGAAATCCACTGAAGTATGAATTAACTAATGCATAGAGGTTATGTGACATAACCTCAAAACGGCTGTGAATGTATTTAAAAGCTTATTATTGGCACTTTTGATTTGTTTTGAATAGCTATATATGCATATATCAAAATGGGTTTATATTTTGCTGAGTTGGCAAGAACAAATCTTAGGATTTAAACATAATCTTTGCGAATATATTGAAGTCGCATCATGGAATTTGAATCCGCTCAGAATAAGTGAGGTGGATGAGCCCCCCCCCCCCCCCCCCCCCAAAAAAAAAAAAAAATTCGATAAACTGTCCCCTGAAAAAGCGATAGCGCAACAAATTGATTTATTTTTTATTGGAGTTTAACGACACTTTCGACAACCAGGATCACCTCGTGTCGGACAGTTTTACCGGTGGAGGAAGCCGGGTGTACCCGGTGAGAACCACCGATCAACGGCGAGCAACTGTCAGATTCCCCAACGTCATCCACACAAGCAGGGTTAGCATTGGTTGAAGACAGGTGCACCAACAAAGTGCATAACGCCTTAGTACCCAGCGCCACCGTGCCCCCCCCCCCCCCCACACACACACACTCGTGGGCAATCGGGATGAAGTGCTTTGCCCAAGGACAGAAGTTCACAGAACGCATTTTCCCATAGAGGGGATCGAACCGTCGCCCTCTCGGTTTGAAGTTCAATGCCGTAACCACTGAGCCGCCTCACTCCCTAATAGAACGACAAAGGTCGGACTCATAACTTCAGAAGTGATGTACATCTAGGGATTGTGGTTTTTCTCTCACATTGCGTCACAGTTGGAGAGACTGTACATGCCCAAAGACAATCCTCGACCTTTTTAACCAATAACTACTAACGCCACGAGGCAAAAATGGGCCTCAAGGCCAGGATAGGCTTCCTCGCCCCCTATGGCCCCCAACATCGACTATATAATCAAGAACCAAGCCCCACCACGGGGGACGCAAACGGTCGGACCCCAAACACATTCACCGCGAACCATAGCACAGTACAAACTGTCACCATAATCCAGTTTTCCAATAATAATCAGGTATCATAACAAATGTGGAAGCAAGTAATGTTGGTGGGGAGGGTGGCGTGGGGGGGGGGGGGGGCTCTCCTTTTTTCAACCCTTTACCAACCGCAACGGTATTATTCACACAGCATTAATAAAAAAATCGTCATTAAGGCCCCACAAAGTAGATCTTCTGCATCTTTAGCCATTTTTTTTGTGTAAAATTGCGTGCGGCTGGGCGGTTTTTATTTTATTTTATATTTTTGTAATTATTTCCTTGCCATGAAAAGTTCATGTTCTTAGTTTGTTTTGTAGGCCTCATAATCTACAGAAAAGCATGGGTGGTGGTGCATTTCGTCCCTTGAGTGCAAGAAGGCTTTGCAATGCTAAAGCATTACAAAGCCTTGTTGTATACTGAAGGGACAAATTCGTCAATGTTATTAACTTGTATAACATATCAGACATAGACCATTTATTATTTTTTAAAGTTTGCATTTGTTATAAAAAGAGAGCAGGCGGCAGCTAAAACGACAATGCGGGAGGGCTTGAGAAACAGATTTTTAATTTTTTAGGCCTAAACTTTTAGTTTATTTTTCAATTTTCTACCTCCAAAAGATATATATATATATATACTTTATGTCCCTTCCTTGGAATGTGTACTTATTCGTAATCAGTGGCGAAAAATGAAAATTTCAGTCATTCAAGAAACTGTTTGGGTTTTTTTTTGGTGGGGGTGGCAAGAGTGGTTTTCTAGTCGTATACGTAAAAGGGTTAAATAATATAAACTAGGCGCGAAGGGAGGGAGGGGGGGGATCCTTTCCAACATGTTATTCGCGCACAAGCACGGTTTTCACTTGCTGTGGCCATGTGTTCCATTAATGTTCAGCAGTAACTTTAGCACACTACGTCATCGTGCTCACAAGTGAGCAATTCAGCGAGATTAACCATTTGAACCCTGGTAGTATCTTCCATATCAGTTCAATGGCAGCAGTTGGAAGAGTCCATACTCTTTATTTCGGGGTAGACCAATTAATATTTTCAACGTGCAGCTTTGGGGCAGCACGTTGAAAATATTGATTGGTCTACCCCACACATTCACTTAGCAGCCATCCCACTTAATGAAAGAATGACGTATCATGTTCCGGGGCCGTAAAGCGACCTCTCTGGTTCAAAGGGTTAAGTGCCTTGTCCAAGGACACAATGCAGATGACGTGAGTCAGGGTCAAACCTACGACCTTTCGATCTAAGTCCAGTTTGCTAACCAATGAGCCGCGGCGCCCCCAGAGAGAATTAACCCTTTACCAACGCAGACGATTTCATAAATTATTATTTTAAATATCATTTTTTAAATTTTTTCAAAATATTTCAACAAAACCATATCATGTGACCCCTCTTTGGAACGAGCTCGACGAGCTCGTTCCAAAGAGGTGTCACATCATATGGTTTTGTTGGAAATTTTTCGAAAAATAATATTTTTTCAGCTGCTGAATTTGCATATTACGTGGATGGATGCGGGCGATTCGTTGGGTAAAGGGTTAACGAAACTCATAAAATCTGTGGATCTTACCACATGTAGGTGTTGTTTGAAGAAGTCCAATAATGCTTATTCTTATTGTGCCATTAAAAGCAAACGTAATGTTTCAGCTCAGAGTTCAACACAGTGCCCCATTAACGGAAACTTTGCTTATGCCTTCTATAGTGATAACTCCACCCACCGTGTGCTTTGGTGATGGGCCTAATAGACGATTTTTGGAAGTGAGCAGGTTTTGAGGTGACTGCCGACGATCCGTCCTCAAAATAAAGTTAAGCGAGAACTATAAGCATGCATTACTAGCCGATCACCTTCCATCAGATGTTGTTGATAGTAGTTTTACATTCATTTTAGCCAGAGGCAGACTGTCCATTTGGAAAATTCCCGGTGGGACCCTATTGGGTTCCCTTGGGCCCCCAAAACTGATGCAGCTCAACACCAGGTCCTGTTGGTACGTGATTCAATTTCGTGAAAATGACCAAAAGGTGAAATGGATCTGTTTGCACAGACTGTCGGTATATCGAAATGTTCTCTATGTGGACTGCTGCCAGCAGTCCACAATGAGAAGCACCCCCACCCCCCTCAATCCCACCCAGGTAGAACCATTTTTGATCGATGAAGATGATGCACAAAAAATGCCATAGTAATGTCTTCTATGTGGACTGCCATTGATCGCTCAGATGCAAGGAAGCCACTTTCGTTCAGTTGGCAAAATCAAAATTTCCTCTCAGTCTGGGGTCCCCTTGATGTATTCCCCGGAAACTTTTCTTGGTCCAGTCTGCCCCTGGTTTTAGTAGAGGTGTCATGAATAAATATGATATGTAGTAACCTCCTGCTCAACAAACAAAATCATTCCCAGTCTAGGATGTGTGTTTTTCCCAATTAGTGAACTGGGGTGGTCTGATGGGGGGGGGGGGGGGGGGGGGTAGGGTAGCGTGGCCCGGTAGGATATTCACGCTACAGTCGTTATCCTCAGCAAAGTTATGAGCTAATGAAAAGATTATATTGAGCAGCACAACGCAATTTATTAAATTTACTGGATAAAACCATCAACTCGAAAAGATAAAATTGAAAAAAATCGGACTGCTTAAAAACATTTAAGCTAATCAAAAACCAGGGAGCGCGTCTGCTCGGTAGTTACGGCATTGGACTTCAAACCGAAAGGTCCATAGTTCGATCCCCGCCAGGGGTAACTGCGTTGTGTTCTTGGAAGATTTTTCAGCGAACGCTATTACCTTAGCACTCATAATTCTCAAATATGGCATTAACACCATGGACATATACAGCAGGACTGCAACCACGGGAGGGCGGCAAGGGGGGGGGGGGGGCGGCGCCCCCCCCCCCCCCGGAAACATTTTCGTCCCCTAGAAAAATTTTAGACACTGTTTTTCAATTTTCACCATTTTGATCGATTTTATCTACCTGTGAAATAAGTCAAAGTTGTCAATTTACACCTGTAATTACATTGAATATAATCCCATGACAGAGTCTCTATTGTGAAATTTGAGGTGTTTATTCAACACAACTATGACAATACGAAACATTAACTAATTAACAGAAGAGATTTAGGGGGCGCGGTGGCTCAGTGGGTAGAGGTGCAGGTTGCAAGTCGAGAGGTCCTCGGTTCGAATCCCACCTACGGCAACTGCGTTGTGTCCTTGGGCAAGACACTTCACTCCCATTGCCCACGTGGGGGCACGGTGACGTTGTGTACTAAGGCGTACTGCACGTCGATGGTGCACTGTCTTCAACCAATGCTAACCCTGCTTGTGTGGAGTTAGTATGTTGGGAAGCTGACAGTTGCTCGCCGTTGCTCGGTGGTTCTCTCCTGGTACTCCGGCTTCCTCCACCCGTAAAACTGTCGAGGTCATGATTAGCCATTGTGCAGAAATATGTGACCTTAAACACCAATAAATAAATAAATAATAATACAGAAGAGATTATCTGTCTTCAATAGCAGGTTAAATTTCAAGTGATGAGTGGTTACTGGTAATTGAAAGTAGGAGAAATGCTCTCGCAAAACAGAGGCGGCTTTCCATGGGACAAAGACAGGAAATTGCTCTTTTTAATGCTAAATTTCAAAATGTTTACACGCCGGGTGGAACCATGGTCGATCCGGGGGGGGGGGGGGGGGGGGGGACATGTGCTTGGCAAAGAGTATCCAAATTAGTGGAATTTAGTCACTTTGAGGAGGTGGAGGGGGTGGGGGGAAAAATGATTCTGAATGGTCCTTCAAAAGTTAGTGGACAGATATAAAAAAAATTGCAAATAATGAATCTTGTTATTTGAGCAGAAAAAATAAAACTTTTTGGGGAATGTTGAAGCAGGAATTGATCCTTCAGAAGACAGGAAATTGCTCCTTTTGATGACAAATTTTAAGATTTTTCCATGCCGGGTTGAACCATGGTAAATAAAACTTTTGGGGGTATGTTAAAGTAGGAATTGATCCTTCGGAAGACAGGAAATTGCACCATTTAATGCAACATTTTAGGGTATGTTGAAGTAGGAATTGATCCTTCAGAAGACAGGAAATTGCTCCTTTTGATGACAAATTAAAAAAAATTCCCATCCTGGCACACATGTGCTTGGCACGGTGTATCCAAATTAGTGGAACTTAGTCACTACGAGGGGAGCGGATGGGGGGGGGGGGGGGGGGGCGTGAAATGATTCAGGATGGTAATTCAAAAGTTAGTGGGCAGAAATAAAAAAAAATCAAATAATGAATCTTGTTATTTGAGCAGAAAAAATAAAACTTTTTGGGGTATGTAGAAGTAGGAATTGATCCTTCAGAAGACAGGAAATTGCGCCTTTTAAAGCAAAATTTTTAATTTTTCCCATGTCGGGTCGAACCATGGTCGACCCGGCGCACATGTGCTTGCCACGGTGTGTCCAAATTAGTGGAATTTAGTCACTATGAGGGGGGGGGGGGGGTGAAATGATTCAGGATGGTCAATTCAAAAGTTAGTAGACAGAAATAAAACTTTCTGGGGTATGTTGGAGTAGGAATTGATCCTTCAAAAGACAGGAAATCGCTCCTTTTAATGCCAAATTTTAATTTTTTTCCATGCCGGGCCGAACCATGGTCGACATGTGCTTGGTAAGATGTATCCAAATTAGTGAACTTTAGTCACTTGGGGGGGGGGGGGGGGGTAGAGAGATAAGATGATTCTGAACGGAAAAATGATGGGATTATGTCAGGTTGGGGAGGTGTCCTCCCTCTCCCCCTACATGGCCCACCGGCCCTGGTTGCAGGCCTGATATACAGCCTAAATCTATTTATGTGCTCATAATACACAACCCAATACTCTGTTCAGAGTTTTCAACCCCATTCCCACCCCTATTTTCCTTCACCTCGGCATACCTCGGTGTTTAGTATGACCGATCACTTATGCCCTAAAATCATAAAATTTGCTCCTTCTGTGATGAAAAGTTCAGTTAGCATTTTCAGTTTTTTTTTCTGTGGATCTGTCTATGACCCATACCCCCACTTTTCATTGTATAGGGCGGGGTGGCGCCTTGCGGCAGTAGCAGATACAGCCCCATGTCGGTGAGGTCTAATCCAACTCGCTGCCTGCTTTAATGTGGAGTTGTCGGGGTGTGTATAGACCCTGCTTATCCTTCCCCTGTCGCTGTCGGGGAGCACATACCCTCATCGACGGGGAAATCCTGTCGTCACCACTAAATATGAGGCTATGAAATATGTGAGAAAATGTCTCATTGTGCACTTTTTATAATGTCATAGAAGATAGTCACGATGTTTGTAAATCGAAAAAGAGACAAGCCGCATTAATGCCAGTCAACGAAAGCCTTCGTGTCTGCTTTTGCAAGCGCTTGTGCTAACTGCTGCGCGTGGAGCAAACTGTGGTCGCTTTCGTGTTTTGGTAGCCAGTAATTCCGTTCCAAACAGAAAGTAATTGACTTCAGTTGGAAATATTCCGTGAGGGGATTTGTACGGTTGAAACGTCCTCTATTTTCATCAGATAAATGAAAAGTTTTTCGCAAAGGTCAAAGATTCCATTCACGTTTTGTTACAATCTGTGTTGGTAAACCGAAAGTAGTCGTGATGTGACGTAAGAATTATTCATTAAACAAAGGTGAGGGTTGAGGCTACATTCGACATTTTTCATTGGCCAAGTATGGAAATTTTAACCAATAAAACTGGGACTTACTACATTGTGACATCACTGTTCACATCGAGATATTGGTGATCGTTCTTTCGCGAGAGGAGCTGCCATCTTACAACTGTTAACTCCACCGGTGATATTTTGGAAACAAATCTGCCAATGTAGGTATTAGATTATCAGAAAGCAAAGGTTTAGCCGAGAGTATTGAAGAAAGGCCTGTTTCAGTGTCTTTTCTTCTGCACGTGTGGAGGAGTGTGCATGGCAAAAAAGTCTTGCCGGAACACGGCGAGCACAAAACGCGAATCTTGTTTGCGAAAACGAGTAAAAATGGTGTATAATTGTGTTTTTATCCAACATTTTAAATTTAGCACACACGAAAAATGCGAAACGATCATTCGTTAAGAACGTAATGAAAAATATCTTCTAATTTGTCAATGAATGTGTGTCACAGAGTTTTCAAAATGTTGAAATAAGATTATCTCCTCTAACTCACCTTGACATTTTCTACTTCGTTTTGAACAGCAAGATAACCGACACAGAAAGGAAGGAAAAGTTCTTCTCTTGGACATAGGAACTTCATCACCTCTTGTCCACCATGTCCTTCCTTATTGGAAGACATGTGATTTAGTTTTAGGTTTTCAGCATAGTATTCCAATGAAGTTACTTTCATGGCAAATGGCCTGATGTTTTGTCAGCATTAAAACTTGGGTCATACTCAAACTTCAAAGTAAATACTGAACAGTGAAGTGAAGTAGTCTCTAGTAGTAATTAAGGGCCTATATAAGTAATGGAATTTTGTTTATTTTGAAATTATCACCTTTCATATTCCTTAAATTCAGATTAAATATACACAAATTATACATCAAAATGAAGGTGAGGATGTATAGAACACGAAACACATATGTAATCAACTCGTGTAGAGTCGACTGTAGGCACCACTGGTTCCTGGAAGTCTGCTACCATATTCGCACCAGCACTGATAATAAAATAATATTTCATCAGAACAACTTGTGGCCAAATGTGCTTCATATATCCAAGAACAAAGCTAGGCATTCAAAACACTTTCGAATACAGCGATAGGTCTGCATTTTGGAAAAGGACAACACTGTCTGCATTTTTCATTGAAGATGGTTTCCTAGTTCAGCGATCCGAATGTAGTGGCTACCCCTCTACGTTCAGATTCTTCCCATTCAATCCTATAGAAAAAGTTCCCATCAAGTTTTTATGGGAACTCAAAACTCGAAATTAGGAATATATATCAAGCTTTCGCCCTTATTACCGGCTGCAATCGACAGTACACGTATTTCTTTACATTTGGGCAGAGTTTATTAATCCAAACTAGGTTTTATCCTTTAATTGTCGTCATTTGTGTGCTCGTGAGGTGGAGACAGAGATTTCAAAATCGGTCATGTTTTGGTTTAAATATAAAACAGTAAAAACAATAACCCTGTAATGGCGCCGAAACGATTAGACCTTTTCATCGATGCGGAATAGGAAATTCGATCGCAATTGCGCAGAATGGGTTTGACAATCTGCTCTGTGCGAATGCGACCGAGTTTGATGACCTCCTCTGCGCGAATAAGATCGAGATTCCGATTCTGCACAGATGAAAAGGTCTATTCGTTTCGGCGCCATTACCGGATTATTGTTTTTACTCTTTTATATTTAAATCAAAACATGGCCGATTTTGAAATCTCCCTCGCCGCCTCACGAGTACACAAATGACAATTAAAGGATAAAACCTAGTTTGGATTAATAAACTCTGCCCAAATGTAAGGAAATACGTGTACAGTCGATTGCAGCCGGTAATAAGGGCGAAAGCTTGATATATATTCCTAATTTCGAGATTTGAGTTCCCATAAAAACTTGATGGGAACTTTTTCTATAGGATTGAATGGGAAGAATCTGAACGTAGAGGGGTAGCCACTACGTTCGGATCGCTGAACTAGATGGTTTCCATGCTCGACAGACATGTGCAAATCACTCGTTACCACGAATTTCCATCAAAAAACAAAATCGTAATTCTAAGAAATTTCAACAGGTATCATGATACCTTGTATTGAATATGGCAACTGTGCAATCTCTATCTAACAACAGTATACTGTATGAAGGCGATCTTTTTCATTATTTAATTTTAGACGGCGTTGTTTTTACATGCTTTTTCTGTCCGATGACGTTGGCCGGAAATCGAAAGTATAATCATACGTAAACAAAAGCAAAAGCGTTGGAATTTTCCCCAATGCAGCTCTGTCGCCATGTTTTGAAGAATTTTTATCCCCTAGCTTTGTTCTTGGATATGTAATGCACATTTAGCCACAAGTTATTTTCGTGAAATATTATTAAATTATCAGTTCTGGTGCGAATACGGCAGCAGACTTCCAGGAACCAGTGGTGCCTGCAGTCGACTCTATGAGTTGATTATACATGTGTTTCGTGTTCTATACATCCCAACATTCATTTTGATGTACATTTTGTGTATATTTAATTTGAATTGAAGGAATATCGGAGGTGAGAATATTCAAAATAAACAAAATTTCATTACTTATATAGGCCCTAAAGATGACCATAAAAAAATGGTATGGTGGAAATTTATGGAAAAAATAAAATCACAGGTAGGTCATTCAGGGTATAACAGGCCACCTTTCTAATTTTCATTTATTTCTCTAAAATAAAATAAGTTATCCAAATTTTTTTTTGATATTGAAAGGCCGGTATCTGACACTCATTATTGCAGCGGAATTCTTCAGATAAAGCTTCTGTTTATTTTATAAAATTAGATCGTTTGACTGTCGCAATTTGGTCAGTAATGGGTCGGTTGTGTCGATAATGAATCGCCCTCTTTGGCATCCACTGGCAATCTATTTTCTCACTTTATATGTATTTATTGGACACAAAAAGTATTTTTTGTGTCCTCTCTGAATTAATTTCACCACACTAGTCACAACTTTTACAGTGGAAAGAAGTGAAAACGAAGTGGATCAAATACAGTAGTTTTGCGTTAATTTTCTTAAAATAGTCAACTTGAGCAGTGTTTCAATAGGTTTTACTGCACATGTCTGACAGTGACCCTGTATTGACAACTCGACTTGCTGTTGAAACGGAATAAATATATCATGATGCGGCTGAGGCCCGATACTTATCCCAATTATTTTATCGTGAATTTGAAGCGTAGACCTGTTCAAATAATACTTACATTCACACTCTTTATATTTATTTATATTTATATTTATATTTATATTCCATCCTGCATTAATTACCCGGGTTATAGCGAAAATGGCACCAAGTGAAATTGGCGCCATGGGTTGTGAAGCCAAAAACGGTAGTGTTGAAACGATTCCCTATTTTTCAAAGTCGACTAGTCGACGGGAGTGATCAATTCAAAATAGATTTTCTGTTGAAAACATAATTGTCTCAGTAAATTAGGTGATAAGAGACTGTTGCATGTAAGTTGATAACCCTTTCGTTTAGTGACTCCTTTAGGGGGCGCGGTGGCTCAGTAGATAGAGGTGCAGGCTGTAAGCCGAGAGGTCCTCGGTTCGAATCCCACTTGCGGCAATCGCATTGTGTCCTTGGGCAAGACACTTCACCCCAATTGCCTACGTGGGGGCACGGTGACGTTGTGTACTAAGGCGTACTGCACGTCGATGGTGCACCTGTCTTCAACCAATGCCAACCCTGCTTGTGTGGAGTTCGTATGTTGGGGAGCTGACAGTTGCTCGCCGTTGCTTGGTGGTTCTCTCTGGGTACTCCGGCTTCCTCCACCCGTAAAACTGTCGCGGTCATGATTAGCCATTGTGCAGAAATATGTGACCTTAAACACCAATAAATAAATAAATAGTGACTCCTTTGACGGGTGTTTGATGAAGTTTCCTTGTCAAAGTCATGAATGTAGCTGTTCTCTTTTTTGTATTTCGAGTTTTTTAAAACGCTGTGCATATTATAGTGTTAACCATTCAGTAACAAAATTAGGATACCAGGGAAGTGTGTGTTTCCTGGTCCTCTGTCCGTACAGTGGAAAAAGTACCCAATGATGTTAAAACAGAAGTTTTGTGAATTTGTAAAATGTTTGAAGTGTGCCGCCATTCGTCCGGTGCAATTAATTAAAAACTTCCAGGTCAAATTTTGTGCCGGACAGTTTCCTCACCTTCATATCCGGTCTTCGTCAGCTCGCACCCAAACCAGTACAGTAATATCATAGAATATGGAGCTGTGGCATTAGTTTTATATCAATTAAAAAGTGTGGGCGACTTGGGTGAGGGACAGAACACTTGCATGAATTAACGGCATCTTTGAAGTTGCACATCAAAGTATTTTCTTCAACGCGTGCCAGTGATTAGGTTAGGTGAAATCAGTGCTTGTAACGATGCTGAAATCTAAGTTGTTACATTATCGGCATCAACAAACGACATTGATTGCACTGATATCCACTTCTCAATACAATTTAAAATAGGTCCACCACGAAGCAGAAACATCTGATGTTTGTAATCATTAACCCCACTTTTGGCATTTTACAACTTCATCTTTGAGTTTCCCGACTAGTCGAGTGGCGGATTTCAGAGTCGATTTTTCCGAAAATCGACTTCGACTAATCGTTACAATACTAGAAAACGGCACCAATTGCACTGGTGAAAACGGCAACATGGGTTTGCAGGTTGGCAAAAACGTCACCAGTTCAGAGAGAAACTGGCACCAGTATTTAATTCATTTCATTCTACTCTTTTAGAACTGTGTTTTATTTTGACACTGAGAATTTAAGCTTGCGAGAAGCATTTTACGTTCTTTAGAACAATTTGTTGAAAATTGAGCCGTTAGTTAATGATGGGAGCATATACCCCCCTCCCGCCATTCTCTTAAATGAATTTCTTGTTGTTTAGCAGTGACTTCTTGGCATTAAAAGCAAGAACAACACCCTCCCCCCCCCCCCCTCCACCCCCTCTCAAAAAAACCCAAACAGAATAAATAAGATAACCAGCATTAAAGGGAAGTTACTTTATAAAAAATAAACTAAAGTTATTCGATTTTTTTCACCAAATTTCATTTAATTTAATAAATTGCCAGATAAGCCTGTAACATTAATTGTTATTAGCTCATCTTGACAAAGTCAAGATTTTTGGCCCTGCCCAAAATTTCTGTTTTCTGAACCGATGGTCGGGTATGAACCAAATTTGGTTTGTGGTAGTATTGGGTCATAAGTACTTGACCCCTGCAAAAAAAAAATATTCCCGCATCCCCATGGGAACCCTGGGAGCTAAAAATAGAAATATTTTCAAACGCCCGTTTTCCCAAACCCCACGGAACAGAGAGCTTTTATTTGGTATGAAGTATCCTTATGACTAGTAGAATTGAATGGTAAAAAAAAATGCCATCGGTTATGTTAGGGTGTTCTGTGATGGACATCGAAAAAATGCTGAGTCAGCATATTTGCAAAAATTTAAAAAAATCTTTTCTCCAGAACCAATCATCAGAATATTTTGATATTTGGTATACAGCATTCATAGGGGGGTCAGATAAAAGTTTGTTGAAATAAAGCTCATTGGTTCATATTTGGGCTCTCTACAGGAGCCCGGAGTTTTAACATAGGGTAATATGGGGGGATATTCTTTAAAAATCTTCTTCAGAACCACCAGTCAGAATCTTTTAATATTTGGTATACATCATTGTTATGAGGTTCAGATTCTAGATTGTTCAAACCAAGTCCCTAGGTTAATATTTGGGCTTCCTACGGAAGCCCAAATTTGATCTTTGTTCAATATGGAGGGTAATTTAAAAAAATCTTCTTCAGATCCATCAGTCAGAATGCTTTGATATTTGGTATGCAACATCTCTATGGGGGTCAGATTCAAGTTTGTTCAAATCAGATCCCTAGGTATATATTTGGGCTCACTATGGTAGCCCAAATTTTTACTTAGTGCAATATGAGAAAATTTCTTTAAAAATCTTCTTCTTCAGATCCACCAGTCGGAATGCTTTTATATTTGGTATACAACATCTCTAGGGGGGTCAGATTCCAGGTTGTTCAATTCGAGTGCCTAGGTTAATATTTGGGCTCCATATGGGAACATGAAATTTAACTTAGTACAATATGAGGGAATTTCTTTAAAAATCTTCTTCAGATTCACTTGTCAGAATGCTTTCATATTTGGTATACATGTACAACATTTCTAGGGGTGTCAGATTCAAGTTTGTTCAAATCGGATCCATGGGTCAATATTTGGGCCTGCTATGGTAGCCCAAATTTGAACTTAGTGCAATTCGAAGAAATTTCTTTACAATTTCTCTTCTTCAGATCCAACATTCAGAATGCTTTCATATTCGGTACACAACATCTCTAGGGAAGTCAGATTTAACTGTGTTCAAATCAAGAGCCTTGGTTAATATTTGGGCTTTCTGTGGGAGCCGGAATTGGCCATTTTGCTGAAGAATTAAAAATTTTGTATTCAGTACCCTCTAGAGGTACTAAGATTAATCCACATAGGTTGTATCAATGGGCTTCATAGGGGAGCTCTACATTTTACTTATGATCAACTGAAGAAAAGGCATGATGCCCAGATTATTTTTGTCACTCCTGATGGACTCAAGGATTGACAGGATTGACAGTGTAACCTATGGAGATGGCTTGCTTAATGTAGACTCATTCTTGGACTCTGTTTAAATTGTGTTCTGTACAAGATGAGCGCTTCAGGCCCCGTGGGGCCTCTTGTATATATATATTTGTCTCCGATCATTTCACGTAATTATTCGTTGAAAAGGCTCCACTTCAGCTTTTTCAACGAATAAACACAAAATTATTACATTTTTCAATCAGATTTGATATAATTTAATACACTGCTAGATAGAGATAAGCCTCCTTATTAGCTCAACTTTAACGTAAGTCAAATTTGAGCTTATGCCTTGACCTGTCGTCCGTCTGGCCATCAGCAATTCAACACGGCTCGGGCTACAGACCGTATTTATGAACCGATCTTTACGAAACTTCTTGGGTACCTTTGTTATCGCTGTGGGACGAGAACAAGTGTTTTTGGAGCCGGTCCGAATTCAAGTTGGCCGCTTGCAGCCATTTTGTACAAAATTAGGTGCTATCAGATTTTTGCGCAGAACTTCCATATGAAAGCTCTGATTTGAAAATATTATGAATGTTTAGTACCATGGGATACATCACATATAATACAGGTTTTTTTCTTGTGCAAAAATTATGCAAATTAGACTAACTTTGATGTATTTAGTGTTATTTTCAGCACTGTGAGTGCAAATGCCAATACGACTCGGACTAGAGGCCGTATTTATGAACCGATCTTTACGAAACTTCTTGGGTACCTTTGGCATCACCGTAGAACGAGAACGAGTGTTTTGGGGTCCAGTCCAAAATTCAGGATGGTCGATGGCAGCCATTTTGTACAAAATTGGTGCAATCAGGTTTTTTGCGCAGAACTTCCATATGAAAGCGCTGATTTGAATAATTTTTTGTGTAAATGTTTAGTACATTCACATATAATACAGGTTTTTTTCTTGTGCAGAAATCATGCAAATTAGATGAACTTTGATTTTTAGCTCACCTGAGCGAAGCTCAAGGGGAGCTTTACTAATCACTTTCCGTCCGTCGTCCGCCGTCGTCCGTCGTCGTCGTCGTCCGGCGTTAACTTTACATTATCGACTTCTCCTCCTAAACCACTAGCCCAATTTTATTCAAATGTTGGCTAAATGTTTATTACCTAATGCCAATTCAGATTTGTTCAAATGAAGTTGCCCCTCCTCCTGGGTGGTGCCACGCCCCCAAGGGGCACCAAAATCTTTGTAAATCTTCTTCTCATGAACCAGCAGTAGCAGAGACTTGATATTTGGTGTGCAGCTTCCTTTTGAGGTGTAGACTCAGATTTGTTCAAGAGAAGTTTGTGGGGCTATACTTGGCGTCGATATGGGAGGGGCAAAATTTTTTGCCCCGCCCAAAATTTCTATTTTCCAAACCGAGAGGCTGATTTGAACCAAATTTTATATGAGGGCTTATTGGGTCATGAGTACTTGATTTATGCAAAAAAAAATTTTCCCGCAGCCCCGTGGGAACCGCAGGAGCTAAAAATAGAAAAAAATTAAAACGCCCATATCTCCAAAACTGCACGGCACTGAGAATTTTTATTTGGTGTGCAGCTTCCTTAGGACCAACAGAAAGGATTGGTAAAAAAAAATTGCCATCGGTTTTATCATAGGGTACAGTTTGGGGACTTTGAAAAAGTGCTGAGTCAACACTTTTTAACACTGTAGGCAATGGGAAAAACATTAAAAAATCTTCTTCTCCAGATCCAGCAGGCAGAATCTTTTGATATTTGGTATGCAACATTGTAGGGTGGATCTGATTCAAGTTTGTTCAAATCGGCCCCCTGGGTTCATATTTGGGCTCAGTATAGGAGCCCGATTTCGAACTTAGTGCATTTCAGGCAAATTTCTTAAAAAATCTTCTTCTCCAGATCCAGCAGGCAGAACCTTTTGATATTTTGTATGCAACATTGTGGGGTTGATCTGATTCAAGTTTGTTCAAATCGGCCCCCTGGGTTTATATTTGGGCTCAGTATAGGAGCCCAAATTTGAACTTACTGCATTTCAGGCAAATTTCTTTGAAAATCTTCTTCTCCAGATTCAGCAGGCAGAATCTTTTGATATTTGGTATGCAACATTGTAGGGTGGATCTGATTCAAGTTTGTTCAAATCGGCTCCCTAGATTCATATTTGGGCTCACTATAGGAGCTCGAATTCGAATTTAGTGCATTTCAGGCAAATTTCTTCAAAAATCTTCTTCTCCAGATCCAGCAGGCAGAATCTTTTGATATTTGGTATGCAACGTTGTGGGGTAGATCTGATTCAAGTTTGTTCAAATCAGCCCCCTGGATTCATATTTGGGCTTACTATAGAAGCCCGAATTCGAACTTAGTGCATTTCAGGCAAATTTCTTAAAAAATCTTCTTCTCCAGATCCAGCAGGCAGAATCTTTTGATATTTGGTATGCAACATTGCGAGGTGGATCTGATTCAAGTTTGTTCAAATCGGCCCCCTGGATTCATATTTGGGCTCACTATAGAAGCTCGAATTCAAACTTAGTGCATTTCGGGCAAATTTCTTCAAAAATCTTCTCCAGATCCAGCAGGCAGAATCTTTTGATATTTGGTATGCAACATTGCGGGGTGGATCTGATTCAAGTTTGTTCAAATCGGCCCCCTGGATTCATATTTGGGCTTAATATAGAAGCTCGAATTCGCACTTAGTGCATTTCGGGCAAATTTATTAAAAAATCTTCTCCAGATCCAGCAGGCAGAATCTTTTGATATTTGGTATGCAACATTGTGGGGTGGATCTGATTCAAGTTTGTTCAAATCGGCTTCCTAGTTTCATATTTGGGCTCAGTATAGAAGCTCGAATTCGAACTTAGTGCATATCAGGCAAATTTCTTAAAAATCTTCTTCTCCAGATCCAGCTTCAGAATCTTTTCATATTTGGTAAGCAACATTGTGGGGTGGATCTGATTCAAGTTTGTTCAAATCGTCCCCCTTGGTTTATATTTGGGCTCCGTATAGGAGCCCAAATTTTAACTTAGTGCATTTAAGGCATATTTCTTAAAATATCTTCTTCTCCAGATCCAGCAGGCAGAATCTTTTGATATTTGGTATGCAACATTGTGGGGTGGATCTGATTGTGATTCATGAACGTATTTATTTGTAAAGTTGATAGAATCTTAGACAAAATTTGCAGAAAAGATCTACTATAGAAGGGGTGGTATCCAGGGTGAACCGTTTACCCAAATCTAGCAGTACTAATGCATTATTCACACAAATCTCCGTTCAAATTTTATGGCCCCTCATTGGAACACATGCATTCAGCTCATTCCAACAAAGGTCATATGCCATGTTTTCGAGACAAAAGAATAAAAATTTTAGTTATTCATGAAATTTTTAGGCAACTGTTGTCTGTTATTCACACTGCTTCATGAAATTTCAGTACTTTTAGAAGTTACCTCAGTAATCAAGGGTTAATTCCCCTTAATTAAATGTCGCCTCTAAAAAACAACCACTTTGCATATCTTACCTTTTTACCAGCATAACTGCCAAAACTTGTCAGCATTCTTCGCAAAAATCGCTATTCAAATTTTAATTTTTGTCTCTTAAACATACATGTACTTATCGCTTGTAAATACCCCATTGGAATGAGCTTTTTGAGCTCATTCCAATGAGAGGTCGCACACCATGCTTTTTGAGTCAAAAAAGCAATTTTTTTTAGTTATTCCAGAATTTCGTACGTAAAACACAGCTTTATGACTTCACATTAAAATGAGCTCTCTAAGCTTGTTCCAATCAACATTCACGCACTATGTCTTTCACACAAAAAATAAAATTTTCCATTTATTCAGGAATTTTGTTTGCAAGAACACTCTTACCCCCCCCCCCCCCACACACACACACACACACACACACAAACACACACACACACACACACACAAACACAGACACACACATCTAAAAGTTCGTCAGCAAAAAAACAGTTACTTCAATTTTTAAATGCATTATAGGAACAACTTGCCTAATCAAATTTAAATACTTTTGCATCATTCTGTATCTAGAACAAACCATTTACCATATCTTTACGCAAAATTCTCCAGCATCATTCACAAAAAAACACCATTATTTATATGTTCACATTTTTGTCTCAAAAATATACCTGATCTTCCCATACCCCTATTGAAATAAGCTATTTGAGCTAGTTCCAATGATGATAAAAAAAACTAATATTTTGGAAAATTTGTGAAAATTTTTGTTTTCTTGCATGCAAAATATACATGAAGCACATGGAAGATATCCACAGTTGGGGAGAGATGTCCAAGGCTATCTCTTCACATTCCTTGTTTGTGCTTCATGCTAAACCAGTTTGTCTGCAGAGATAAATTTGCTTTATTAAAAATCATTGGAGATTGTCCACACACCAATGATTTTAAATAAAACTAATTTTAGGTAACAAATGTTGAACTTCAAACAAAATCTATCACTCAACCAGTTAATGTTGATGAAGCATGACATGGTGAAGGTGACCTAAAATACTTCTTAGAGTCACTTTGTCAGGTGAGCGATTAAGGCCACGTGGGGCCTCTTGTTTCAGTGCTACTTACACACAGTAAGTACACATGTCAATACGGCTCGGGCTAGAGTCTGTATTTATGAACCGATCTTCACGAAATGTCTTGGGTACCTTTGTTATCACCTTGGGATGAGAACGAGTGTCTCTGGGTGCGGTCCAAAATTCAAGATGGCTACCAGTGGCCATTTTGTACCAAAATTAGGTATAATCAGTTTTTGTACACAACTTCTATACGGCTCAGGCTAGAGGCCGTATTTATGAACCGATCTTTACGAAACTTCTTGGGTACCTTTGTTATCACCGTGGGATGAGAACGAGTGTTTTTGGGAGTGGTCCAAAATTCAAGATGGCCACCAGCAGCCATTTTGTACCAAAATTAGTGCAATCAGTCTTTTGTACAGAATTTCTGTATGAAAGTTCTGATTTGAATAAATTTTTGTATGAATGTTTAGTAACATGGAATACATCACATATAGTACGGGTTTTTTTCTCGTGCAGAAATTATGCAAATTAGATGACCTTTGATTTATTCAGTGCTACTTATACACTGTAAGTGCATGTGTCAATACGGCTCGGGCTAGAGGCTGTATTTATGAACCGATCTTCACAAAACTTCTTGGGTACCTTTGTTATCACCTTGGGACGAGAACGAGTGTTTCTGGGTGCGGTCCAAAATTCAAGATGGTTGCCAGTGGCCATGTTGTACCGAAATTAGGTCCAATTAGTTTTTTGTAACATTTACTGTCACAACTTCTACACAGCTCATATTTGTGAACTGATCTTCACGAAACTTCTTGGGTACCTTTTTTTTCACCTTGGGACAGGAATTAGTGAGTTTTGGGGTGCCTTTGTTATCACTGTGCTATGAAAACAAATATTTTGGGGTTCAGTCAGACCCACTCTGGGACTCGAAAGATTTTTAGTCGAGTTGTGACGAAGTCAAACTCGACTTATAGTTTGGTGAATGGCGGGCGGGCGGGCGTAAACAATTGGTTTCCGGATGATAACTTGATAGTGGTTCAACTCACATTCATTAAACTTCATACATAGGTTGGTCTTGGTGGGAGGAAGAACCCTATTGATTTTGGACATGCTACGTCGAAGGTCAAGGTCACAGTGACCTTGAACATAGTAAATCTTAAACAATTGGTTTCCGGATGATAACTTGATAATGGTTCAACTCACATTCATGAAACTTCATAGGTAGATTGGCCTTGGTGAGGGGAAGAACCCTATTGATTTTGGATTCGCTACGTCAAAGGTCAAGGTCACAGTGACCTTTAACATAGTATATCGCAACAATTGGTTTCCGGATGATAACTTGATAGTGGTTCAACCTAGAGTCATTAAACTTCATAGGTGTGTTGGCCTTGGTGCGAGGAAGAACCCTATTGATCTTGGACTCACCAGGTCAAAGGTCAAGGTCACAGTGACCTTGAACATAGTATATCGCAACAATTGGTTTCCGGATGATAACTTGATAGTGGTTCAACCTAGAGTCATGAAACTTTATAGGTGTGTTGGCCTTGGTGCGAGGAAGAACCCTATTGATCTTGGACTCACCAGGTCAAAGGTCAAGGTCACAGTGACCTTGAACATAGTATATCGCAACAATTGGTTTCCGGATGATAACTTGATAGTGGTTCAACCTAGAGCCATGAAACTTTACAGGCGTGTTGGCCTTGGTGCGAGGAAGAACCCTATTGATGTTGGACTCACCAGGTCGAAGGTCAAGGTCACAGTGACCTTGAACATAGCATATCGCAACAATTGGTTTCCGGATGATAACTTGATAGTGGTTCAACCTAGAGTCATGAAACTTCATAGGTGTGTTGGCCTTGGTGCGAGGAAGAACCCTATTGACCTTGGACTCGCCAGGTCAAAGGTCAAGGTCACAACTCGACATTGGATCTGTGATCCTGAGCGGCATTTTATTTTCTAGTTTAGCATCTGACTGTCACCCACCTTTACAATACTTTACCTATACATTTGTTACAGGCAACGGTCCGTATTTATGCACAGACCGTTACAGTACATAATATGTACCTTTGTTATCAGGTCATTACCTAGATGTTTGTCATTGCTGTGTCACATACTATACATGTCTTTGTCTTGACAAGTTGAGCTACAGTGTCATTGACACTTTCATTTATTTACTTCGAACCATGGCTTATTACTCCTTATTGGAACAAGCTTATCAAGTTTGTTCCATTAATAGGTCATGAGGTATGTTTTGAAGTAGAGAAATGAAAAAATAAAATTTGAATAGCAAATTTTGTATATCACGAGTGCAGATATGGCAGATTCGTTAGGTAAACTGTTAACAAAAAATGGCTCTGACTATTTTGCGTCTAAGCATTGCCATTCCTGGGGCAGTCGGGCTGCATGCGTGACATCACTCTAGTTTATGTATATCAATAATTTCGTGTTTATTCTTTCAAAAAGCTATCAGTTATGTCAGGGTGTTCTGTAGGGTAGGGGGAGGCATCGAAAAAATGAGTGCATATTTTCAAAAATTAAAAAAAAAAAAATTTCTCTGTCAGAATCTTTTGATATTTGGTACACAGCATCCACAGGGGAGTCAGATATAAGTTTGTTAAATTGAAGCCGCATGGTTCATATTTGGGCTCAATACAGGAGCCTAGATCTTTAATTTATGGCAATATGGGGAATAATCTTTAAAAATTTTCTTCTGCAGAAGAACCTCCACTCAGAATATTTTAATGGTTGGCATATATATATCTTTGTTATGAGGGTGAGATTCAAGATTGTTCAAACCAGGTCCCTTGGTTGATATTTGGGCTTCCTATGGAAGCTCAAATTTTAACTTAGTGTAGTATGGGGATAATGTTTAAAAATCTTCTTCAGATCCACCAGTCAGAATGCTTTCATATTTGGTCTACATATCTAGGGGGTCAAATTCAAGTTAGTTCAAATCGAGTGCCTGGGTTAATATACGGGAGCCCGAATTTTAACTTCGTGCAATATGAGGAAATTTAAAAAATCTTCAGATTCCCCAGTCGGAATCCTTACATATTTGGTTTGCAACATATCTAGGGGAGTCCGATTCAAGTTCTCATCGGAGCCCGAATTTTAATTCGGTGCAATATGAGGGAATGGGGTGTGGCGGTAACCGGTTCTCATTAGACCACCGAAGTTAAGCAACGTCGTGCGCAGTTAGTAGTTGGATGAATGAGCATTTCAACGACTGATTCGCTCTCCTGCGTTGTGTCCAGTCCTGGGCAAGGCACTTAACCCAGACTGCCTACATGGGGGAACGATGACGCTGTGTACTAAGGCGTACTGCACGTCGATGGTGCGCATGCAGGGTTCCCGCTAGACCGACTGCAGGTCCGTCGACCGGACCCATTCCACCCGCCGATCATACTATGATGATGATCAGTCAGAAAAGCTGGTGGTTAAAATGTCGAGTACAATGCTGTATCATAACGACACTCAGAATCCTTTGTTTCCAAGTAATTTTGGCATAATTATGTTGTATACTGTGCCTACTATTACTGGCGACAACCTGATACTTTATAACCCCCAGACGAGAGAGGGAAACAAAGTTCAAATCCTAAATGTCGCCTATAAAATTTCAGACTCAAATTATTGTGTTTGGTCCGAAATCACTGGCTTTTATTTTGAGCGGTAAATGATGTAATTTCACGTGCATGACGTCACACGTCCGCATCATGGTTCTTTTTGAATATTACCGTGAGCGGTTGTAAACAAAGCTCAGTCACCAGTCCTTCCCATATAGCGGGCGCATATGCGCTTGCGCCCGTAAGCGCTCGCATTTTCCAATGAACAAGTGCTAAAAACTGCGCCCGTCAATTTTTAGCTCGAACTGTACAACTGTATTCGCTCGATCTTCGTTCTGAATGAATTGTGTTTTACTCCAAGCTTCTCATTCGACAGACCTTTGATTTTGAAAAAAAATCCGTGCATCGTGTTTAGTGCTAATAATTTACCCTACGTGTGCTTTTTTTCCGAAGGCAGTGGGTTTTACAGTGTGATTGTTTCGGGGCGATGGTTTTCATTTGTGTTGTTTTTGACCCTGAACGTGTTCTCTCCGAGGTTGGTATTCTATTTGACAATAATCATTCAGTGATGATGTTGCACATCAAGGGAACTAATTTCATTAGCAGCGAGGTCGGTGCTTCTTATAAATCACGATATCGATTGTTAGGTTCCGTTCACACCTGAAATCCTGTCGGATAACCTGTCGGATAACCTGTATTTTATCCAAACCGTCCCCCAGGTACCGTCAGAGACATCTGATACTTCTGCTGACTGATGTCATGAAACAAATTGTCCCCAGACCGAATCATCCCGAATTAAACTTTATTTCACCCAAACCATCCACCAGGTCTGATACTCCTGCTGGGTTCTGACTGACTGTTAACCCTATCTATTCACGATGATTCACGGGGATATACATTGCCTTGGAAGATTTTCCTGTGGGAACCCCGGAAAATGAGGTAGTGCTTTCTTTACTATGGTAAACAAGTTCTGCTTTACTACCCAGTCACTGATGCTTGGGGTGGAAGTCCTCTAAAATGGGCAACATGGGGATAAACGATTGACTAAACTTGACTTTATGTCCTGTTGTGTCAAGCTTAGCTATTGTGCATAAATAGGTGACATTAAACACCACTAAATAAATACAAATTGTTTTGATGTTGGACAACATGGTTGGCAGGCTCAAGTTGAGCTCGCAAGTGATTTCACAAGCTCATATTATTGCTCTCGCAACATTTTCCATAAGGAAAGCACTGAGTCACTGTCAGGATTCGTGGATTTTGTGTTTGTATTTTTATGAAACCTTCAACCAGATGTAGTATTGTGTGTCCCGTGGGAATTGTAGGAGGAAAAAATACATATTTTCCACTTCAATTTTTCCGCATTTTAGCGACCAGAATGCCCCCAGAGGCCACCAGAGAGCACCTAAAAATCAAAATTTTCAGACCCCCCCTCTCTATACACACGTGCATTCGGCACATGTGGCAGGCGCCTTTGGCATCTGAGTTTCACTTTCTTTAAACTACTGGACCCACAAATTTTCCCCTAGCGGAAACCCTGGCATGTCTTCAACCAATCTGACCCTGCCTATGCAGAGTTCAGAGTTACGATGTTGGAGAGCTGCCAGCTGCTCGTCGCTGCTCTGTGGCTCTCTCTGGGTACTCCGGCTTCCTCCACCCGTAAAACTGTCACGGTCATGATATGACCCTGGTTTTTAATGTGCCGTTAAACCTTAATAAAAAAAAAATATGAGGGAATTTCTTTAAAAACCTTCAGATTCACCTGTCAGAATCCTTTCATATTTGGTATACAACATTTCTGGTGGGGTGCGATTCAATATGGAGTACCCTCTAGAGGTGTGTAAGTAAGATTAATCCACATACATGTAGGTTGTATTAAGGGTTTCTATTGGGGAGCTCCACTTTTTACATTATGATTAACCCTTTACCCAATGAATCGCCCTCATCCACCCGCGTAATATCCAATTTCAGCAGTTGAAAAAATATTATTTTTCAAAATATTTCAACAAAACCATATCATGTGACCCCTCGTTAGAACGAAAAAAAAAGAAGCTGTTCTAAAACCGTACTTTTGGGTTCTGTATTCTTTCCATATGGGGCCTTTGTTTGATAACATTTTATTGGTGCATGTTCTGACATCATACAAATGGGGCGGATACACTACAAGATTGACAGCTATATACAGTCGCCATTTGTGCTGCAGATAAAATCCGTTGAAACATGGAAACAAGTGTTACTCTGTGTGTGTGGGGGGGGGGGGGGGGGGGGGGGGGTTAGGAATTATGTCTGTTTGAATGATTGCATTTACATATTTTAGTTATGCAAGTGAAAGAACCATATCGGTATTTCAAAGATGAGTGTTCTAACTTTCAAAGGAAGAACATCACAGTCACATGATCGCAAGTCTTGATTATTGCACTCAATACACCGACAGTTCAAAAGTTCAGAACATCAAAGCTTTGAATGTACCTAAAACAAAAATGCTTCTGCAGCTTCTTGAGGTTTAACGTCACCGTTTTTAATCCTTTATCGTTAGAAACAAAAGATTTTTCATAAAATTTTCGTTTAATTATTAAACGTCTAAAACAGGGTAAAAATTTACCGATTATTTGACTACGAAAAGTACTAATTGATTTCACTGTGACTGATTGACAATTGGTTAATCAATTACTTGTGACTGCCATAATCCAGTACAAGTATTTCCATTAGCTCCTTGAATCCTGCACCCAAAGTAACACATCACTAACTAATCCTACAGGTGCATTTTTAGAGCCTGGGTGTTTTGTTTCATGTAGCGGGTGATATGGACATCTGTCAACTAATCCAGTACAATGCCTATGGTTAGCTAGTGTAGGTTAGCTTACCAACTAATTGTGCAATGGACAGGATAAGTCACTCTTCCTTCTTGTTATAATTAAGATTACCTGTTATACGACTAGCCCTGTGCTTTACACAGACAATTTTTTATAACTGGAAAGTGTGACTAAACCTGTGCATTGCGCAGGGTTAGTCACACTTTCTGGTAATATAAAAAAAAATGTTCAGTACAGTAGAATACTGTTAATTGAATAACTACTTTGTCAGTGAAAATTATTCAATTAACAGGAGCAGGGGTCAGCCGAGTGGGCGACTTGGGCGAAGAAGTCGCCTTGTCATTCCTCAAGTCGCCTTGGCTTACATTGGGGGCGAAATTCAAGTCGCCCTCCCAAACTTCCTTGGGAGACATGGCAGTTTACTGTATTTTCTTATGTTTTATTTTTTAAAAACACACGCTTCCGCAAAAAACAGTAAACACGGTTGCTGTTAAAGTCCGTCACACGGCTATGAAAATAGCCTAAACTAGCCCAATTTTATATTTCTGAAAAGAATTGCAATGGCGTAGTCGTTCGAACAATTCGCCCCAACTGATAGCAACCAGCACAAAATGGCTATTTAAAAACAAAGTACCAGACAACAACGAATCACACAAGACACGCATCGAGTTAATTAGAATTTATTAAAGTTAACCATCGTTTCAAAACAAAAAAATGTATTGGAGACAGTTCGTCCATATCGAAATTGCTTGCGGTTACGCTCTGTTCCACTGAAAAATTGGCTGCATTGAAATTCGCCCCGCAATTTGCATTGAATGTTTTTCTTTGAAAACTTGTGAAGTTTGTTGGAAGGGGGTTAAATGTAATAAGGCTACAATAGAAATCACAGGTATTTGGATGGATAAGAATGGCAGACCTTCAAAGCACCAATCGCACGTGTCAGTGAAAGATGGTTGGCAGAAATTGTCAGTTTTCTGAACAGGGTATTATTAGTTTACCGGTTATGAACCACTAAATAAATCCCATTGACCACAGTGTTAACATTCCACTCTCTGTACAACACACCAAGTTGTTTTGAAAAAAAATACCTATACATTTACAAAGTACATCATCTCTTGAAAAAATTAAACTGGAAAAAAATATATGTTGCCACACCAAATTTCAGTTTAAATTTCGAATTTTCACAACTACCGTATGGTCTTGCACTGAATGAATTTCACACTTTTTTCCCCATGCCTCATGTTTTTGAGAGATTCTCACACATTCCGGCACCAAATTACAAACAAACTTATTAATCCTTTCTAAAGTGGAGGAATCAAAATTTTAATTAATGGTTTCAAAGTCAAAATATATTTAACCAATCAACTGATCAGCCCTATTTAATCCTACTCACAACATTGGGTGTCAAACGCTCCAGGTCACGTGTTCACTTATTTAGTGGTTCATAACCTAAAGAGATACCAAAGTTGATTACAATATCTGTAATTTGGGATTTAAATTCAAAATAAAATACTACCAAATTGATTCCAAACATTTTTTTTTAAATTCGCTGTTTTTTTCTCTGACCTCACAGCATTTCATTTAACCCATCCTGTTTTTTGAGTAAAAAAAAATCCTGATACATTTTCACCATTTCACTCATTATAATTAAACATGGTAAAAAAATCATTGAAAAAATATTCTTCAAACTGACATTTTGAATCAATACATTAATAGATCAGCCTCATGTGTACCTCAAAGCCCAATTATTCTCAGATTACACTCAGTGCAAGAATATTTTAACCCCTTCATTCTTCTCAAAATAAAGATGAAAAAATGTACTTTTCCTTCCTCAAATGTTTCTATATGGCACATATGTGCAGAGCAATACCACATGTGAGAGAAGCACACCTTGACTCAACATAACCATATAATTTGAGTGAAAAACAGAAACAAAGGAACAAGCAAGGGTTGCTATTTGACCTACACCGTACCAACCAATTCAGTGAAAAAGCCACCCCCTAATGCCTATGAGACCCTCCATCATAGTTTTAGTGACAGAAGTTTATAGTGTCTCCAGATGTATAACTTACAGAGATAAGAAGCATCTTAGAAATCAATAAATCACAGATATATTTTTTCTTATCACTGGCAGAGTGGCCTCCGAGTGAAAAATTCCCTCGGTAATGTGTTGCAAAGACAAAAATCTCCACATTTACCCTGCTCAAATGAAATATTTTATGGACAGCACAGGAATTTTGAGAGAAGTCAACCATATGACTCCTTGTATTATACTCATGGATGCCAGGAGCTGAATTCTAAATTAGCAGAAACAAATTGGAGGGGGGGGGGGGGGGGGGGGGGTGAGCAGAATAATAAAATCTTACAGATGACTCCAGATATGTTTCAGAGGTCACGCAAATACATACAGTGACATAGCACTTTTCCCCCCACTGGAAATGAGAACTATTGACCCAGTCTAGTTACTGTTAACCATTTCCCCACCCCAGCCTATCAGCACTTGTTTCACATTTTCAAAAAAAAAAATAGTTGTTGAACCCTCTTAGAATCAACAAAGGTGCTGATTCCAGAAAGATTCAACAACATATTTTTACTAGAATATACCTGAAACATTAATCTAAGGAGTGGTTAGGTATCTCTATTTACCTTATTTATGATATAATATGTCATATTGACTGCTACATCATAACATTACCAGAAAGCAAATCTTAGTGAGACTACTTGGCAAAAAAATAATGGTTGAGAAACCAATAAAAAAGACAAGAAGCAAAATTCAATTTTCAAGCATATAGTTTGGGGAATGCGCTCTTTGTAAGGAACACAGTACTTAAGGCACACCCAGCGAGGATTGACAAAAACATTGCTACTGAATCTTGAGATGAAAAGAGGAAAGAATTTTATACAATGTGAATGCTGCCATTGCAAAAACTGAAAAAAATTCAAGTTACCTACGGTGTCATGATTTTCAAATCAGGAAAACCTTTCTAGAATAGCGATTGGAATCTGATATTCAAAACACTTCAAGGCAGAGGGTATTTGCTCAGAAATAACTGGAATAAGCTTCCAATTGTCCATCAATCAAAGGGAGGTAATCCACTTTCAGTTTCTATCAAATAGAAAGGAAATTCAGCTGTCACATCATGAAAAATTCAAGTAACTCCATACATAAACTGCTCACATGGAGTGAAAACTTTCTGTACACCCCATTAACACAACATTTAATTCATTTCATAGGATGAAACAGGTTATTTCACATTTGATTCACTAACTGAGGTCCCCAAAACAAGAATAGTCTCCATTCTCTGCTGTTTCTGAGAACTTGGCATGTTAAAAATCACATATTTAGCACATTTATATTGATAGAGGGGGGTTAAAATGTTAGAATGAAAGAAAAGAGACTTGCAGTAGTTAGATGTGGGATGGGAGCTTAGGTGGCATGTGGAAAACATGACAAATTTTATTAAATATGTTTCAAGGTAGCAATACAGTGCATTTAAACTCCAACCGGTATAGGGTTAAACAGATTCATTCTGCAGATATGGTTGTGTTTGTCACCATTATTTCAACTGTTCTACCTTGCAGTTGCCCCAAACAACTGGAAATTCAACCACTAACCAGCCAAACAATCTTTCCTCCTATCTCAGGTCACCTTGTTTATTCAGCAAGCATTTTATGCATGCCAGGAAAGCAAAACAGGCACTGTGTCGTGAAAATTGGGCATCCCACACCTCCAAAATAGCATTTTCCCAAAACTTTCAAACATATTACAAACCCAAAGTGCTTGAATTGAAAAATTTACAAGAACGGGATATCCGAAAACAAAGAAATATCTTCAAATATCCCTCAACAACAGTTACAAGGAAATACTCCTTTAGGTTATGAACCACTAAATAAATCCCATTGACCACAGTGTTAACATTCCACTCTCTGTACAACACACCAAGTTGTTTTGAAAAAAAATACCTATACATTTACAAAGTACATCATCTCTTGAAAAAATTAAACTGGAAAAAAATATATGTTGCCACACCAAAGTTTAAATTTCGAATTTTCACAACTACCATATGGTCTTGCACTGAATGAATTTCACACTTTTTTCGCCATGCCTCATGTTTTTGAGAGATTCTCACACATTCCGGCCCCAAATTACAAACAAACTTATTAATCCTTTCTAAAGTGGAGGAATCAAAATTTTAATTAATGGTTTCAAAGTCAAAATATATTTAACTAATCAACTGATCAGCCCTATTTAATCCTACTCACAACATTGGGTGTCAAACGCTCCAGGTCATGTGTTCACTTATTTAGTGGTTCATAACCTACCCAGCGCAGCCGGGAAGGGAGACAACTGAAATGTTTTGTCATTTACCAAAGAAATTAATTAACTCAAATTGTTAATAACGCTTAATTTACGAAGGATATCGAAAACTTTTTTAACTACGCTTTTCAACTCAGTTAGGGTATTCAGAAACCATGAATGACCCAGCTTCTTATATGAACTTGAAATTTATTTTAAACACTTTAAATATTTTTTTCAAAAGAATATACCTTCTGTTACAGAGAAGAACACTCTCACCATGGGTCATACTAAATTTCAAATCCACATCGTTGAGGCAAATACAAAATCAACTGCACGGTAACCTTAGTCATCACTGTTAGGGCTGGGCGATATTTCGATATACCAGTAAATACCGGTATTGAAATCGTTACCGGTTAAATATCGTCTATTTTTTGGCAATACCGGTATATCGTCTGTAACGATATTGGTTTGGGTCACATGATAATAAAATTTCAACATGTGTTGTTTCGTAAAATCGCACAGAAAGTTGCTTTGAAAATACAGGAAGTTTATCTTTCCTTATTTCGTGAACAAATGATAAACAGCGAGAGATGACGAGAGTAACGTTCTATCTCGTTTATCGTCACCGACATGCAAGCATTCATGGAGAAATTATGAAATAAATATTTAATACTTGTTTGCTAAATTTGTTTGATTAAAAAATATATTTTTGGAGCAAAAGATAGAAGTATCACTTACTGCTCTGGAAAAATGATTGATTTGAATGGAAGACCATTAGTGAATAATTAATGTAGCACGCATCACACAAATAGTTTGTTGTTACACGGAAATCACACCCGACTGTCACGCTGTAAATACACGGTCACCTGCTGTCTCATTTGTTTGAACTGTAATCTGCAAGCCATACTTTTCGCTTAATTCGTTGTCAGCAATCTGACACAAAAATGTTTCAAACCACACATATTCACAATTGCGAAATGTGCAACAGTTTTTGTCAAATATGACAGAGTTTGATGCCATCACTGGGAGAAAACATTGTCGGCTGGTGATTGACACCTGCAGACTATCATGAAAGTGAAGGGTGGTCACGTCTTGGAGGCGTGCTTAATATCAACAGACCGACTGGCCTGACATGTGACAGATGACATTTGACATTGTCATCTGAGGAAGTTCACTGCTGGAAGATAGGAGAAGGGGAGGAGCTACTACTGGTTCTTTGTGAAACCAGGCCCTCGGAATCCCATCGACTGGATACCCGTTGTTTTGATAAAAAGTTTTGTTTGCCACTGTTTTCATGAAGCCACACATACGCAATTAACACAATGTGACAATTGACTGGCTCAGTAATTAAACGCTTATCAGTCAAGAGAGGCTGGCCATGTTTTTACAGGAATTAAATTGACAAAGACTAATTTACTTGTATCCCAGATTCAGACGAAAGCCAGTAAATCCATGATAATTTTATGGCTTATTTTCGTATTAAACAATAGGTTCAATAACTTTGTAGACAAGGATTATTATGGTCTTCCATTCAAATCAATCATTTTTCCAGAGCAGTAAGTGATACTTCTATCTTTTGCTCCAAAAATATATTTTTTATTCATGATATCCCTTGCACTTAATATGCGTTTCACACACTGCTGCACGATATACCGGTATATCGCGATATTTTTTCTGATATCGTTACCGGTATTCAGATTCCCATATCGCCCAGCCCTAATCACTGTTAGGCAAAGAGTTAGGGGGTATTCAGAAACCATGAACGACACAGTTTTTTGTAGGGTGGGGTGGGGGATTTTAACCTACATTCTGTTATGTAACCATCTTGACTTAGTTTTGTGTGTGTTTGTATAAACTTTTATTTATTTTTTTCTCCACAATTGTGTCCTCTATGTTCATTTATTTTGTCACGATGTCATATACGTTTTATGTTTTTTTTTTTTCTGATTTCTCCTTCATGTCCACTGACTTCTCCCTCCTGGGTCCTAACTTCTCCCTAAAGTCTCTGAAGGGAGAAGTCACTTCTCCCTAAAATCAGCTGCCAGGCTGACCCCTGAACAGGAGTATTCAATTAAAAGGGATTTGCCACTTTGCTGTATTCTAGAGATAAATTGAGCATTTATTCTATTATATCATGTTTGACAGAGCTCAAGGGGCTCTGCCAAACAAGATATAATAGATTCAATGTCTGTAATGGATGTACTGAGGCCAAATAGGTCTATAAACAAGGGTAATTTAGTCATTTTCACGGCAATTCCATGACATATTGAAAGATTTTCTTTTCCATTAACTGGAGTTTATTCTATAACCCATATGCATTTAACAGGGCAAATTTGTACTGAAAGTATGGTAAATGGTTTGGTGTTTGGAAATTATATTCAATTAACAGGGTTATTCACTTAGGAGAGAAACAATCAAGTGGGCTTCACTGTATTAGTGGATTAACTAACCCTGTACAATTTAAACCTTCTTGAAAATCTCATATATCATACAGGAGAGTGTATTGTAACTAAATCACCCATGGGGTGAAGTTATCAACCAAAGTATCACTTTAAAATTCTGTACACTTGAACACCAGCAGTGTTTCAGCCAGTGGACCTTCGGTCGAGGTTCATTGGCTGGAACTTTTGCTTGAGCTTGTTGTGCTTTGCAACAAATTTGTAATTATATCTTGTGTGGAATCTCAACTCTACTGTTGATTTAGTGATATGCACTCTCCATGTACTACTGTAACTCTTTACCCAACATAATGGACAAAGCCAGACACTAATATTCTCAAAAGGCATTTAAGCTTCGCTTATGACCCCCCTCACTGAAATGGATTGTGAAAAGGGTTTTATTTTAGTGAATTCCAAAAATGAAAACATTCACTTTCTATTTTCAATTAATAGCTGTTTTTACATGTAATCAGAAACAAATTGTCACCTGTCTGATCCATTTAAATGCAAGTAAAGCTTTAACCTTTTATCCAAGGTAACGGCTAAAAAACGGCCAGTGCTATGTACAAAATACACCATTCAATTTTCATTACTTTTTCATTTTTTGTCACAAAAACATAGCTTATGACCCCCCCATTGGAATTAGCTCAACAAGCAAAAAGATCAAAACTAACTTTATTTGCAAGTGTCAACTGCTTTTCGTGTTAGGTGAAGGCTTAATCAAGCAATTTATGGAAAATAATGGATGTGGGTTTTCAGAAAAGTGCAAGAACCTTGAGAAATGATTAATACTTTACCGAATTGGTCCCCCCCCCCCCTCCCTGCCTCCCTCCCTCAGATTTACCCAACATAACGGTCAAACCGGTTGCCGTCGGTCCTGAATAAGGGATCACAGAGGTGATCAAATTGGATGTGGGAGCGATACTCTTGTCCCTGGGTTAAGCAAAATAAAATTGGATCGCTTTTTTCCCTCGTGCATGAAAGCTCTGTTAACAATCACTTGTGACCTTGTGATTCTGAACTTTCGTGACAGTTGCAGCCAGAAACATTAATTTAATCCCAAAGAGTTAGGTTCTGCTCCACAGTTTTCCAGGCATTTCCAAATATGACATGCCATACACTCTCTTCAAATGCAAATATTCTGTAGCTTAGTTATCTAACTCATAACATGTATTACATTTCCCAAATCCACAAAAAAACATATAACACTATCTGACTAAGTAGAAATAAACAGTCAGAATGTGGGTGGAATAATTTATTGTCAAAGGCCAGACTTCAATCTGAAAAATTGCATGAAAAAATGCCGAAACCAGTCATTTTCAGCCACCTAGCAGCCTCAAAAGCAGAATTTTCCCACCAACCTCACCTACCCAGCCCTGGAACAGAGCATCCCCTGTTTTTAATGCAAAATTTTTTTTATATGTTTCCGTCTCCTTTTTCAGTTACCTGTCTGGTAACAAACCCGTGTAAAAATTAAATTTTAAAAAATAGCCAATTTTTCGAAGCCACTGTTCCCCATAATTCATCTGGTAATTTAACCCTATGTATCAGACCTCAACTTTGGAACCAAAACTTCAAATTCTCTTGTCCAACAAAAAACCTAATGTAATCATATATCTGATACTAAAAATATATCTCTATTTTACATGGCCTTAGTTTCAACATATGCCCTATGTTTAGAATTTCACCCCTGTGCAATAGTGCGAAACTGGAGCGGAACCTTAAAGAGAAAACAAGAGTGATCTCCCCTTGGATTTCACTCAGGCAAAAGAATCTTGAGTCAATCCTGAGTTGAATAAACAAAAACCACAAGTCTCTATTTTCAACCAGTAAAAAGATACAGCATGGCCTTTCTGATTGCCGAATAGCTTTTGCAGCCAGTTGTTTGATGTTCGCAACCACACCAGACCACACCACACCACATCAGCCCACACATTTCTCTGAGCCACTTCAGAGAGCATTTTTTGTTATTACCACCAGCCACATTGACTAACCAGGTCCTGCCAATAGCACTGTTAAATACAATCAAAATGTAAACAATAAGGAGTGATAGCCATAGCTTGGGGGGGGGGGAGGGGGGGGGTTGCTCTCTAGATATGAAAGCGTAAACAGCTTGACGGACGGAGGACACACAGACATGACACCAATGACCAAAATGAAAAAGTAGACTCCATGACTGCAAATCTCTGGTCAACAATAACAACCAGGCTGTCCATAACTGCATATATTTGCCATGAATACAAGGCTTGGTGTTTAGGAAAAGCAGTGATCTACCTTCATGTTTTCGAAAACAAGTGCGAAATTAAGCTACATCAATAAATTTCTCCAAATTTCCACTTATTTCCATCCAGTTGTGCTGAGATATCACTTGATGAATAACTACTAACAATTGCACACAAACCAGAAATAATGAAAAGTTTTTTGAAAAATGGTGTATTTATAACTCAAACACAAATAAGGAACTTCCTGATTCAAGAATTGACACCGACGGCATAATGCTCTTTAAGGTTCCGCTCCAGTTTTCCAGGCATTTCCAAATATGACATGCCATACACTCTCTTCAAATGCAAATATTCTGTAGCTTAGTTATCTAACTCATAACATGTATTACATTTCCCAAATCCACAAAAAAACATATAACACTATCTGACTAAGTAGAAATAAACACTCTGAATGGGTGGAATAATTTATTGTCAAAGGCCAGACTTCAGCCTGAAAAAATGCCGTAACCAGTCATTTTCAGCCACCTAGCAGCCTCAAAAGCAGAATTTTCCCACCAACCTCACCTACCCACCCCCTGGAACAGAGCATCCCCTGTTTCTAAAATGCAAAAAAAAATTTTTATGTTTCCGTCTCCTTTTTCAGTTACCTGTCTGGTAACAAACCCGTGTAAAAATTACGTTTTAAAAAATAGCCAATTTTTCGAAGCCACTGTTTCCCATAATTCATCTGGTAATTTACCCCAATGTATCCGACTCCAACTTTGGGACCAAAACTTCAAATTTTCTTGTCCAACAAAAAACCTAATGTAATCATATATCTGTGATACTAAAAATATATCTCCATTTTACATGGCCTTAGTTTCAACATATGCCCTATGTTTAGAATTTCACCCCTGTGCAATAGTACAAACTGTGGTGCGGAACCTTAATTCAATAAACTGCAAATTTTGTACTGCAACAATGTTAATTTTTATGCCCTGCGTTGTCTGAAGGGACTCCATTTCCTTTGCAATGCACATGTGTGATATACTCTTGTGTTCCTAATAAACAAATATGTATGTTTAATAATTTTTAGCTCAACTTTGACATAAGTCAAATTTGAGCTTATGCCATGGTCAGTCGTCAGTCTGGCCGTCCTGTCCGTCAACAATTCAACACGACTCGGGCTAGAGGCCGTATTTATGAACCGATCTTTACAAAACTTCTTTGTTACCTTTGTTATGACTGTGGGACGAGAACAAGTGTTTTGGGGTCCGATCTGAAATTCAAGTTGGCAGCTGGTAGCCATTTTGTACAAAATTAGGTGCAATCAGATTTTTGCGCAGAACTTCCATATGTTTGCTCTGATTTGAATAATTTTTTGTATGAATGTTTAGTACCATGGGATACATCACATATAATACAGGTTTTTTTCTTATGCATAAATTATGCAAATTAGACTAACTTTGATGCATTTAGTGTTACTTTCAGCACTGCAAGTGCAAATGCCAATACTGTTCGGGCCAGAGGCCGTATTTAAGAGCCGATCTTTACGAAACTTCTTGGGTACCTTTGGTATCACCGTGGGACGAGAATGAGTGTTTTTGTGTGAATGTTTAGTACCATGGGATACAACACATATAATACAGGTTTTTTTTCTCGTGCAGAAATTATGCAAAATAGATGAACTTTGTTTTTTTCAGTGCTACTTACACACAGTAAGTACACATGTCAATACGGCTCGGGCAAGAGTCTGTATTTATGAACCGATCTTCACGAAACATCTTGGGTAACTTTGTTATCACCTTGGGATGAGAACGAGTGTTTCTGGGTGCGGTACAAAATTCAAGATGGTTACCAGTGGCCATTTTGTACCGAAATTAGGTCTAATCAGTTTTTTGTACACAACTTCTATGCGGCTCAGGCTAGAGGTCGTATTTATGAACCGATCTTTACGAAACTTCTTGGGTACCTTTGTTATCAACTTATCACCGTGGGATGAGAATGGGTGTTTTTAGGTGTGATCTGAAATTCAAGATGGCCACCAGCAGCCATTTTGTACCAGAATTAGTGCAATCAGTTTTTTGTACAGAACTTCTGTATGAAAGTTTTGATTTGAATAAAGTTTTGTATGAATGTTTAGTAACATGCAGAAATTATGCAAATTAGATGAACTTTGATTTATTCAGTGCTACTTGTACACAGTAAGTACACATGTCAATACGGCTCGGGTTAGAGGCTGTATTTATGAACCGATCTTCATCACCTTGGGACGCGAACGAGTGTTTCTAGGTGCGTTCCAAAATTCAAGATGGCTGCCAGTGGCCATTTTGTACCGAAATTAGGTCCCATCAGTTTTTTGTTACAACTTCTATACGTCTGGTATTTATGAACTGATCTTCACAAAACTTCTTGGGTACCTTTGTTATCACCTTGGGACAGGAACGAGTGTGTTTTGGGGTGCGTTTCTTATCACTGTGCTATGAGAACAAATATTTTTGGGTTCAGTCGGACCCACTCTGGGACTCAAATATTTCTTTTCTAGTTTAGCATCTGACTGTCACCCACCTTTACAATACTTTACCTATACATTTGTTACAGGCTATGGTCAGTATTTATGTACAGACCATTACAATACTTTATATGTACCTTTGTTATCAGGTCATTACCTAGATGTTTGTCTTTGCTGTGTCACATACAAAACATGTACATGTCTTAACAAGTTGAGCTGCAGTGTCATTAACACTTTCATTGGGGAATTTTTTCACCCTGTATGCACCTTATTTGGACCTGTATGTTTATTAAAATTGCCCTTCCAACAGGGAAGAGATCTTCAAATTAGTTAGTCTTCACTAGACTGTGTGATAGTCTTGTGTTTAGCACAGTGTATTCAGTGTTGTCATCATGATGCCTAAACGATACTGGAAAATAAGTTGACTTTTAGATAAAATTAACTAGCATTACTACCTCACCCCCTCAATGGATTTCCACTCTGTACTATTATTTGGGTCTGTACTTTTATTTAATTTTGATAAATGTTCCACCCTGTAGTTTTATTCCGTGTACTTTTATTTGGAACACAAGAGTACTCTGATTTCTTGAGTGCAAGTACATGTACATTTGTATTTGCATAAATTATCTCAAGAGGTTCAAGTTTAAGAAAATTATTTCTTGCCTTGAGTCTGTTGTAAAATTATGTGTGTGTCAAAGTAAAACATTCCAGTTTGAATTGTCTCTACCCTGTTAATGACTGTAATGTCTTTATTCAACTCAAATAAAAACCTGATGTGTGAGAAATCAATTTTGACACCTATTTTCATTGTATTCGGATAAATACAATGCTCAAACATGATACCAGTTAGTGTAGCTGTTCTGAGAAAGGGGTATCTCAACTCTAAAGTTTCAAAATATCGGTAACTTAACCGCACAGCTCTAGCCTTTGATGAAAAACACCTTTCTCTCGACTGTTGAAGAAAGGTCTAATTCAGAAAGGGTTGTGCAAAATTATTTTGCATAACCGTTCAGGGTTTAGGAAAGATTTCCAGTTTGCTCAGCTGGATCATAAGCTATGTTTTTGGTGCAAAAAAAATGAAACAATCAGTTATTCAAGAATTTTGTTTGCAGTTGTCTGCCTTTCATGTTAGGTAAAGGGCTAATACAATGATGGATAATTGCAACTTGGTTTTCAATGCACTTCTGTAAAATATTTACAATAAGGAAATTGTCTTTTCTCATTGCAGATGAGCAAGAAACTTGGATTTGCAGAGAACTTTGCTCTCAGTGGAGCGGCCGCCGTCATCTCAAAAACAGCTGCAGCGCCTATCGAGCGTGTGAAGTTATTGGTTCAAAATCAAGATGAGATGATCAAGGCTGGACGTTTGTCTGAGCCATATAAAGGTGTAATCGACTGCACAACACGTACATTCCGTACAGAAGGTATCCTACCATTCTGGAGAGGAAACTTGGCCAACTGTTTGAGATATTTCCCAACACAAGCCTTGAATTTCGCATTCAAAGATCAGATCAAGATGATCTTCAAGTCCAGCAAGAAAGATCCATATGCAGTTGCTTTTGGTAAAAATATTGCCTCTGGTGGAGTTGCAGGAGCCCTATCTCTTTGCTTTGTCTACTCACTTGATTATGCTCGAACCCGTTTAGCTAATGATGCAAAAGCTGCTGGTAAAGGAGCAAGTGAGCGTCAATTCAATGGTTTGATAGATGTCTACACCAAAACCATAAAATCTGATGGTTTTGTAGGATTGTACAGAGGTTTTGTAATCTCCTGTGTAGGAATTGTCGTCTACAGAGGGTTTTACTTCGGTCTTTATGACAGCCTTAAACCAATATTACTGGGTGAGAATGCCAGTATTGTGTTGTCGTTCATGTTGGGTTACACTGTCACCATCACAGCAGGTTTGATATCCTATCCAATAGACACCATCAGAAGAAGAATGATGATGACCTCTGGCCAGGCTGTCAAGTACAAAGGGTCCATCGATTGCACTGTTCAGATATTAAAGAATGAAGGTGCCATGTCTTTGATGAAAGGAGCTGGTGCAAACATCCTAAGAGGAGTTGCAGGTGCTGGTGTCTTGGCTGGTTTTGATAAATTCAAAGAAGTCTACATCAAGTGGAGAATGTCTAGTTAATTATACTGCAGAATTAGGTCCAAAGAACAGTTTTAATATTTAATGAATATAAAGTTGCAGAAGACACTTTAACAGCCACTCATCAGTGCTCACGAAAGATAGGACTCCCAAATAATACTAAGGTTGGAAATGAAAGAAGTGATCCTGGCAGTAAAGAACATAATTATCATTAACCCTTTACCTAACATGAAAAGCAGATGACACTTGCAAAAAAAAATTCTTGAATAACTATTTTTTTTCATTTTTTTGTCTCAAAAACATAGGTTATGACCCCTTGTTGGAATGAGCTTGACAAGCTTGTTCCAACGAGGGGTCATAACCTATGTTTTTGAGACAAAAAATGAAAAAATAATGAAAATTAATTGGCGATTTTTTAAAATAGTGCTGGCCGATTTTAGCAGTTATGTTGGTTAAAGGGTTAAAAAAACATTTCATTTTATTTCGAGCTGAAAATTTGCCATCTTAATAGAATGAGGAGGAAAAGATTGAAAGAGTTATTGAAAAAAAATATAGTCCTCAGTTGCAAGAGATTTGACATATATGCTCTGAAGCGTTTGAACTACCACAGCGTGCCACACCAGAATATTCTCTGTGGTGTATTTAGAATTGAAAATGTAGAGTAACAACATTGTATTCCTTTTTGTGTTCTTGTAGTGCCAGTACAAACACGTGAAATGTGTTTGTGACATTGTTTCTGGACAAATTGGATTCTGGAGTTCTGAAATTTATTGCCTTGTACGAAGTTCACAAATAACTCGTAATTCCGCTATTAATATAGTGGAGCCTCCTTAGTTAGATACATCTTAATTGAATAACCCTGTTAATTGTATGAACCTTTCAAACCCCAAACCATTTTCTCTATGGTCAGTACAAATATGGTCTGTTGATTGCAAAAAGGTTAAAGAATAAACTCCCATTGATTGGATAAAAAATAGTTCAATTTTTTGAAATTCTCAAAACAAAGGTGGAAATGCCCACATTTGTGACATATTCTTGGATACCACTGCAGCACACGCCTATTGTAATGTTGACTAAGAAGACAAAATCAGATCTATACTTTTTAAAATAAATATTATTTACTGCAGATGCTGTAGGTAAATTATTTTTTTTAGAAAATTCCTTTTTTTTTTTACCCCCCAACCATTTACTAGCACGGCCAGCAAACAGTCTTTTGTTTCCTAAACGATAACTGTAAAACAAAAATTCATTTTATGACCTCTCATTGGAATAAGCTAGGCGAAATCTCGGAAATAAATTGAGCCTTTTTACTACATTGAAAATCCTGCAGGGCTTGATTTAACTGGATTAGCAAAGCATTTTATTATTCAATAAATATCTGTCCCAAGTTAATTTTCATCAACAGCTAATCAACTTTCCCAAATGAATAATAAATTGCTATTCAACATTTTCAGATTAAATCTAGTCCTGGGCTCCTGACGTTTAATATGCATGTAAACAAGACTGGAAATGAGCAGTCTCTCATCTGCAAAATGAGGTCCCCAGAGGGTGAATTTTGTGATGCTACCCTGAACAGCAGGGTAGCATCGCTAAATAGACCCTCTGTCAGCCTTTGATTGAAGGTCTCAAAGCCTAAACAGAAAGGGGTACCCAGCACATAAATTGGCCCACTGTATGGGATAACATCAGCTAATTCACCCTCTTAGGACATTTTTCTGTAAATGACAGATTGCTTATTTGCAGACTTGCTGATGTAAGGTAATCCTGGTAGAACAATTTCATTATAGGGAATATATTTTTCAGTTTTCATTTGATGATGAAAAGTAGGTGGGTTTCAGCATCCGATACATTTCCAGTAGAAGGTATCCTGAACTTCGGAAGCACTCTCACTTGTTAGCTATGTACTACAAAAATCATGTATTCAAATGCAAAATATTTTCATACCATCTTTTCTTCAAAATCTCATTTCTGTGAATAATCACATCCCCCCTCAGCTGGCATGTTCTTTTTTCTCATCTGCAAAATATGCAGGACCAAGGCCAATTCAGTCATTTCTTTCAGAATTATTATTAGAGTGGTATATAGAATAAACTGTGTCTGAGTAATACAAGTTAGTGCCCCCGGAAATACATTGGCACAGGCTGCAGTATTTTTTGAAAGTGCAGTGGTTTTTCAGCAAGTAGAAACTTCCATTATTGTCAGTATGTGTTAATGTAAGAACCAATGGCTGTTCAGTTTAAAGGAAGTTCATCCAAGGTTATTGATATTTACTGACAAACTAGGTTATTTTTATGGAATAAAGGTTACACTACTGGTCAGAATGAGTTGGGTTGTTTTTGTTATTCAAAACATATTTTTTAAATATTGTTCTTTTGTATTGTTAGATGAAGTGCAACCGTTTACCTCACCAATCGGTCACATCCACCTACATAATTTACAAGTTGAGCAGTTAAAAAAACCCCATGTTACCCCTCATTGGAACGTACTCGTTCCAATGAGGGGGTCATATAAAGTTCTGTTGAAATATTCATAAAAGAAATAATTAAAATCACAAATTTTGTTACATACACTGGATGAAGGGTTAACCTTTTTTACCAACAAGACATATAAAAATTGCCATTCACATTATTAACTCCTTGCCTGCTGGTGGCAGTTTTTCCTGACGGGACAGGATTTCTCTTGTCACTGATTTTGGTATAATTTTGGCACATTTAATCCAATTTTCTCCTGCAAAGTTGACCAATGATTTCTTCAGTTATATGTAGATGAATTTTTCATCAAATCTAGTCATGGCTGCTGTACAGCAGCCATGACTAGATTTGATGAAAAATATTTTGAACATACTCATCGGATTAAGAGTTAACAAAAAGCTGCTCTGTATGTGGCTATGGCTGTCTCGGTCAGTCTCTCTGTCGGTCTATAAACTCAGTTGCTTTTGAAATACTTGATGGAATGACATCCTATTTGGTATTTAAGTGATCTTAATGATTTCTAACCCATGTTGAATGGAGGTGTTATTCCGAGTATTCTTTCTTTGCACTTATGGACTTTGAATTGAACACACATAGTGGGTCAGGTGTAAAGTTGCAATTTTCTTTTTACAATTTTTGTTGTCGATACATACACTAGATGCACTAGTGGAAATAAATTTTAGAAAATAACCTAAAGAAGATTTCTCTCGCATTCTCCCATCACTGATAGTAGCAGTGTCGGGTACTGATTCCTGGAAAGTTTTCAGGTAGAGCTTTTAAAAAGAAAATTACAGTTCAGGCTGGTTCAGGACATACTTTTATCAGTAAGGAAAATATAAAAGATATTTTCTTACGGTTATCCTACAACTTATTTCTTCTGGAACTGTAGTTTATACCCCCAATTGGATCTTACTCATCATACTCATGCCAAGGGACTACAGTACACGGAGTGGATTATTACTAAAACACTCATGGGGAGGTGTCTCCACTCCTACAAAAAATTCCTTGTCTGGGAAAAAGGCATTAGAATGACGAGCAAAGTTTCAGCCAAGGGATCTCAGGGTTGAATCCAGAGGTCCCTTGGCTGAAACTATGCTTGTTCTTTTCATGCATTAACACATGAACCGACTGCTATTGTCTGGGTGGAAACTTCATTCCATGAGTGTTTTTAGTGATAAATCACTCTTCACGTAATGTGTGTTTCAAAAGCAAAACTTTAATTTCAATTGAATATTTGTTTTTCAAGAAAAAAAACCTTCCAAGCCTGGTGGTCTTGTTAGGTTAACCCTTTACCTAATGGATCGGCCGCATCTCCCTGTGTAATTTACAAATAGAGCAGTTAATAAAAGATTATTTAAAAAAAAATTTCAACAAAACATACCATCTGAAATTTGATACGGTTTTGTTGGAACAAGCTTTTCAAGATCGTTCCAACGAAGCATCACATGATACGGTTTTGTTAAAAAAAAATTGTCAAAAATTATAAACAAAAATATTTCAAATGTTAAATGTTGGTATTCTGTGTGTTGGGTAAAGGATTAACCCCCTTTTAGTCAATGCAGCCGATATCAAAATTTATATTAAATATTTTTCCATTTTTTTTCCCAATAATTTTATTAAAACCAGATCATGTGACCCCCTCTTTGGTTTTATTGACATTTTTTGAAAAATGATATTTTTTAATCTGCTTAATTTGAATATTATGCAGGCAGATACGACGATTCGTCAAAGTGTTAAGGGCTAATCAAAGAACAGGAATCTGCTCATTGTCATCCATCAATTCTGACCATTAGTGTAATAAGCCACATTATTCTAACATCTGCTGTACATAAGTCAGTGTGTGTGAATGTAACTGAATTTTATATTAGAGGAAACCGGTTTTATTGAGTCTTTCATGTGTGACTCTGTATTTGGACATTTGTGTGTACTACTACATCATATTAAAGTTATACAGATATTGTTGCAACTAAATAAATTAAAGAGGAAAAGTAGATATTAAGATAATTATGTATTCTTGCTCATTCTGTTTTTGTACCCCAAGCCTTGAAAATTGCTTTAGACACTTGTCCAGAGTCATAGCGTGGTTTTGTAGTACTTAACTTTCCAAATCGAAGTCAGCTTGTATGTTTCGGGGTTCGTTTGGATTCATATGTGCTTAACTTTTAAAACTAAAATTGAAGGCTTTTGAGAGTGCTTGAAAATTTGACTTTGCTTGAGAAAGGTAATTGCATTTAATATATTGCTTAGCCTATTTTAATCGGTAAGTATTTTACCTTAAGTAAACAATGCCATCATGTGCCCCCCCCCCCCCCCCTGCCCAAGGATACAACACGGTTGCCACAGGTGGGATTCGAGCCGAGGACCTCAGTCTGCATCTGCACCTCTACCTACTGAGCCACACCACACCCCCTGTGAAGTTAATGAATACTGATTTCATTGATATCACCTTGTTCTGTTTCGACAGTTTCGTTAGAATAATATCCAATATTAATTCGCTGCAGCCGAAGTGTGTAGTTCAGATTAGTCATTGAAGTAGCTACAGAAATGTTTTTTGAAGGATGCATCTTTAGACCAGGACATTGAACAATTTGTTCGGCTCAAGGGCAAGGTAATAGGAATGATATAAATCGGTGATTCCAAAACATTCATTCATCTCTGGAATCTATTCCTAGTCATTTGGGTGTTTTTGGCCTCTTCTCAAAAGATTTCCAGAGATCTCATTAACCCTTAATGGCTTGGAGATTCTTTTTGCAGTTTTTGCTGCAATTTGACAGTCTGCATCCTGTAGCTTCGCAGTTGTTTCTGAGCAAGTCCTGGCTGCCTACATAGGCCAGGGTACATGGAATGCAACTTAGAGTTTATTCAAAGGCTGTATGTCGGTACATGTGTTTTGTTGTTTTGTTGCCCAGAAAGTGATCCAAGGCGGAATTAGGCTCAAGGGTTAATTAAATCCCGGAAGATTGAGAAAAATACAAGGTATCAAACTTGTGCTTGAATGTCAATAGAAAATTATTGACTCTGCAGCTGTGGAAATATTAAAAATTTCAACCTGCCAGCCTATCCCAAAATGCAACCTGGAATGCAAGTTGGAGAGTTACAGCTACTTACCACTGATTGTTGCCAATTTGTTGGTTCTCAAAAGGTACTGCAGTTACCTCCATAAAACTAAAAACACGATGTGATCCCGGTGACCCAATAAACCAATTCAATCTTGTTTGACAGAGCTCAATGAGATTGAATTTGTTAACCCTTTACCTAAAATGAAAAGCAGACGACCCTTGCCAAAAAAAATTCTTGAATAACTATTTTCATTTTTTGTCTCAAAAACATAGGTTATGACCCCTCATTGAACGAGCTCGACAAGCTCGTTCCAATGAGGGGTCATAACCTATGTTTTAGAGACATATAATGAAAATTAATTGCCGATTTTTTAGAATAGCGCTGGCTGCTTTTTGGCCGTTACGTCAGTTAAAGGGTTAAATTTTAGTTGCATGACGGGTAAAATTTGCTGTTTGAGGTTTGGTTGTTTTAACTGTAGAGGGTTTAATATGCCATGTTTGGAAAAGCTCAGATTGAGGCCTCCAAGCAGTCCTGTAGTTTGAATTTTCCCTTTTAAATACCGATCTCTGCGAAATGGCCCTATAATCCCAATATTTTGACAGAAAAGGAACATTTTTTTTCTCCTTAGCTAGGGAGTGAAATCATTCAATTGTGGGAAGGATTATTATAACACCCGATGAGTCCGGAGGTGGGATTGGGAAATCTCACCCGAGGGGCAAGATGTTTGAACCAGGCTCGAGGCTTGCCAAGGGTCTGATTCAAATATCTTTCCCCGAAGGTGAGATTTCCCTATTCCCACCTTCAGACTCATCGAGGATGATTTTTCTCCCCCCATACGAGGATTACGTCATAAAAGATAATTGGCGGTCACATGCTGACATACCCAATTTATGAAGTCGTAGTCCTTTCGAAAAACGAATAAAGTTAGGTATATACCATAGGTATATACTAAAAAATTAATTTGTACCACTCTCCGTTAACGGGTTAATGAATTTGCGCGTGTCAAACTCTAATGTAAAGGGCATTGTGAGATTATTGATTGATCGATAAATTTGCGCAGTGATGTTATTAAATCTGCAGAGAAACATGGGGTTGAAACAAATCAACATTGTTGATTTTGAATGGCACGTGGATTACATGCGGGAAATCGTGAAGCCATTTTGTTTATTTACAATTGTGCAGACGATGATGAAATAGTTCCGGCGACCAAATAAAATAAGCAAATGAGTATGTCACGTGGGGTGGGTGGGATAGAAATATCCCACCCTGCTGTCTCACCCGGGACACGCGTATGTTTAACGTATTGTGAGGGGAGAAAAGTGTTGGCAGCTGATGAACTGAAGACGTGAAGTATTGAATTCAATTGAGTTAAATCATAGGATTGCTTGCATTCTGAAAATGAAAAATCAAAATTTAATATAATTGATTTGGAATATACAGTACAAGGAGTGTAATATCACTAAATCACCCAGAGTGGAAATTCCACCCATGCAGTAATTACAAATTTGTTGCAAAGCATAACTAATTAAAAGCAAAGTTCCAGTCAATGGACCCTCTGGGTTAACCCTTTACCCAATGCAGACGATATCAAAATTTATTTTAAATGTTTTTTTTTAATTTTTCCAAAAATTTCGACAAAACCATATGTGACCCCTCATTGGAATGAGCTGGACGGGCTTATTCTGAAGAGGGGTCACATGATATGGTTTTGTTGAAATCTTTTTAAAAATAGTATTTTTTCAGCTGCTGAATTTACATAAGGCGGGCGATGTGGCCGATTGGTTGGGTAAAGGGTTAAATCTGGAGGTCCATTGACTGAAACATTGCTTGTGTTTTTTGTCCATATGTACAGAATTTGAAAGTGATACTCTGGGTGATAAATCCACTCAATGGGTGATTTAGTTACAATCCACTCGACGTATTGTAATGTTTCCACACGTTCATGAAACTTCGTTATAATAATTGGCCAGATTCCTCCTCAAGTTGTTGGTATCGCTCAATAATTTGTTCTTTGTTCCCAGTCATATTTTATGTAAACACATATTGTTATTGATATATATAAGCACTCTGATATATTATTGTGCCTTTAGTAGTATAAACATTTGTTACTTTTTTCCACTGGACATAACTCGTATTGTAAATTTTAGGAAATAAAAAACATACATTATCATGACAAAACAGTTGGTAATAATATAATAACTCTAACCTGGTAAAAAATGACGGTGAAACGACAGACATGCCCCATATTCAAATTTTAGATTGTCAGCATTAGCAATAACGTTTAGTACTGTCATGATTAATCGGGAAGTTGACTAATCGTCAGAAACACTCCACTACAATTTCAAAGTCGACAATTATGGGTTTTCATCACTCTTTTACGGATGAATTATTAGTTATTACTCTCCTCCTCACCGTGCTTGTAACAGGTGTCAGAGTTGTTTAACCCTTTACCCAACGAATCGCCCGCATCCGCCCGCGTAATATTGAAATTCAGCAGTTGAAAAAATATTATTTTTCAAAAAATTTCAACAAAACCATATCATGTGACCCCTCGTTGGAACGAGCTCGTCAAGCTCGATCCAACGAGGGGTCACATGATATGGTTTTGTTGAAATTTTTTGAAAAAATTGAAAAAATATTTAAAATAATAAATTTTGATATCGTCTGCGTTGGGTAAAGGGTTAATATCAAAATAGATTGTAATTGATAAGGGAAAGAAGTATAAAGATACAACACATAACACCAGGTCTTGCATTCCAGAAAGAATTGGAATACAAATAATTTCCCTTCTCAGTTTGACAAGGAGTTCAATTGCCTTGTTAAATCTCAATGTGGCTATTATTAGACTCTTGACCACCTCCGGTTCAAACCTAGCCCAGGAGAAGGTTTGGGTTCAAACCTTAGCCCAGGAGAAGGTTTGGGTCCAAGATGGTCAGGTGTCCGAATTTTCCTCATAGAATAGTAAGCGTGTTGCAGGCCTAAAGGAACTAATGATGAAAAATATTGTTTTCTATGTAGTTGTTTCTTGAGGTCACAGAGTACAAAGGAAGTCTGCTTTCATTGATTATTATTCTTCCGCCCGTCCGTCTGTCTGTCGTGCAAACATTTTGCATTGTAATTTCAAAGCAAAAGCGGTTGGATTTGGATCTGTGGTATGCTGATAGACCCACCATGGGGGAACGGACATGCACAAGGAACGGGTTCCGTCCAATAATTTTTTTCCAGAGTTAATTTTTCACTCTTTTGACTAAGAAAGAATCAGCTGAGCTGAAAAAACTATTGGTCCCCTATGGGAATCCCGGGAACAATGCTTTTTTACTGTGCTTTCTTCGTGGAAACCACGGAAGTGAAGCAGAGCTTGTTTACTGTGGTAAACAAGCTCCATTTTACTGGTAAGATGGGACCCAGTCCCCAATGCTTGGGGTGGAAGTCCACTAAAATGGTCAACATGGGTAGAAACGATTGACTGGACTTCAGTTTATCGCCATTGTCTGGTCATGATTAGCTATTGCGCAGAAGTCCCCGTGGGAACCCCGGGAAGTAAGCAGCACTTGTTTACTGCGGTAAACCAGTTCCGCTTTACTAGTAAAATAGGACCCAGTCACCAATGCTTGGGGTGAAAGTCCTCTAAAATGGGCAACATGTTGATCAACGATTGGCTATCCTTGACTTCATCGCCATGTTGTGTCACGATTAGCCATTGTGCATAAATATGTGACGTTAACCACCAACAAACCAACAAACATTGCGCAGAAGTGTGTGACCTTAAACACCAATAAATAAATAAAACAATCGGTTTCTTCTAATGAACTACTGGCTACAGTGATTCAATATTTGATATGCCACGTGTTTTAAGTGTAGATTCATGTTTGTACAAATATAAGTATCTCTGGCAACATTGAAAAAAAATGGCTGCCACTGGCTATGTTGGATTTAACATATAAATTGTCAACAATTCCATTAGTACACCCAATAGGCCCCATCCCGTGTCTTTTCTGTAGAAACTTGAGTGAAATAATAACTTGGCATTACTGGATCTTTCTGTTCAGTTCATCCCCTTCTTGGACAAATTGAGCTGCGGTGTCCTTGACACTTTCATTAACGCTTTACCCAACATAACGATCAAAACCGGCTAGCGCTATTCTAAAAAATCACCAATTACTTCTCATTATTTTTTTCATTTCTTGTCTCGAAAACATAGGTTATGACCCCTCATTTGAGCTCGTTCCAATGAGGGGGTCATAACCTATGTTTTTGAGACAAAAAATGAAAAAGATTATCAAGAATTTTTTTTGCAAGACAGTGTCGTGTTAGGTAAAGGGTTAAAAATTCTTCCTGTCCTGACCACACAAAACAAAAAGAGCTAGCTCTCGGGCCCTTTCTCCATCCATTCTCCATAGACAACTTAAACTAGGTGAGGTTTTTATGCCCCCCCCCCCCCCCAACTTAAGCCGGGTGGCATATAGTGATTGAAGTGCGTGTCTGTCTGTCCATTCATGTGTGTGTGTGTGTGTTCGAGCCAATAACTCGAGAACTGTTAGGCCCACAGTCATCAAACTTCACACAATTATAAAGGACCATGGGATGATGTGTCACACACCATAGCCGGGTTCGTACCTTCAAGGTCAAGGTCACATTTCAAGGTCACACTAAAAATCGGTCAATATTCGTGTCTCAGCCATAACTCGGAAACAAATCATAGTACAATTGTTAAAACTTTTTGCAAATGTTAAGGACAGTCAGAAGGTGTGTCGCGTATAATAGTTTCCGCCGCATCTGCAAGGTGAAGGTCACAAGTGGGGGGCATGTGTTACATTAGTAACATTCTTCTTGTTTTTTTTGGCTCACTTGGGCCTCTGGTTTGTTTATTGTGCTGGACAAGTTCTGTACCAGTATAATAGGACCTGATAACCCTTGCCTCAGAGTCCTCTCAAGTGGGTAGCACAGCCATAAATGATTTGCTAAACTGGACCTGTGCTTTTGTTGCGGTGGCTGTGTAGCCACACATGCTGACAGTTACCTCAACCCTTTACCCAATATACTAGATATCAAAATTTTATTTTAATAAAACCATATGCGACTCATAGGAACAAGCTTGACGAGGGGGTCAAACATCGTTTTTGAAAAATATCTTTTTCAACTGTTCATTTTGCAAATTATGCGAAATGTGGACGATTTGTTAGGTATAGAGATGAACACTGTAGGAATTTTCAGATTGCTTTCTGTATTTTTAGTTGGTTTTCTTCGTTTTTAGCTGAACTTGACATAGTCAAGATAAACTATTGCCATCACGCGTGCGGAAGTCTGTTAGTCTGTGAGTCTGTTCACATTTTCCTTTAGCACGGGCTACACCCTGCAGTTCTTGTCTGATCGTCACGAAATTTCATATGCAGGTTTGGGGTCATGTCTAGATGAGAACGTCCCCTTTTGGTGACGATCAGGCCACCGGTATGGCTGCCCGAGCCCAAAACCCGAAAACCATTAGCATAGTCCACAGGTCGTATTTATGAAGGGATTTCATTGTAACTTGGTAGGATGCCTCTGTATGATGCCTAGATGAGATCGTCCCTTTTTGGGCATGATCTATCAACCGTGATGGCTGCCCAAGCCCGAAACCCGAAAACTTTTAGCAAAGTCTGCAGGTCATGTTTAATGTGGAGGGATTTCGTTGTAACTTGGTAGCTTGACTGCTTATGATGTCTAGATGAGAATTTCCCCATTTGGGCATGATCTGCCAACCGTGATGACTGCCCGAGCCCAAAACCCGAAAACCTTTAGCACAGTCTACAGGTCATATTTATTGAGGAATTTCATTGTAACTTGGTGGGTTGACTTCATATAATGTCTAGATGAGAAAGTCCTCTTTTGGACGTGATTGGGCAACTTTGACGGCTACAGGGGTCTGAAGCCCGAAAACCTTTAGCACAGTCTAGAGGTCATATTTATAAAGGGATTTCATTGTAACTTGGTAGGATGACTCCAAATAATGTCTAGATGAGAACATCCCATTTTGATCGCGATCATTCAGCCTTGATGGGTGTCCGAGCCCAAAAATCTTTAGCATAGGCAAAAGGTCATATTTATGGAAGGATTTCATTGTAACCTGTTAGGTTGACTCCATATAGTGCCTAGATGACATCCACTTTTGGTCGTGATTGGTCAGCTGTGATGGCTGCAAGTGCCCGAAGCCCGAAAACCTTGAGCACAGTCTACAGGTCATATTTATGAAGGGATTTCATTGTAACTTCGCAGGATCATTCCAGATGATGCCCAGATGAGATTGTCCCCTTTGGTTGCGATCATTCAACCATGATGGCTGCCCGAGCCCGAAGCCCGAAAACCTTTAGCACAGTCTACAGGTCATATTTATGAAGGGATTTCATTGTAACTTGTTAGGTTGACTTCATATTATGTCTAGATGAGAATGTCCCCTTTTGGACACGATTGGGCAACTGTGATGGCTACAGGGGCCCGAAAACCTTTAGAACAGTCTACAGGTCATAATTATGAAGGGTATGAAGGGATTTCATTGTAGCTTGGTAAGATGACTCCAAATAATGTCTCGATGAGAACATCCCCTTTTGGTTGCGATCATTCAGCCTTTATGGCTGCCCGAGCCCAAAGACGTTTAGCATAGTCTATAGGTCGTATTTATGGAAGGATTTCAGTGCAACTTGTTAGGTTGGCTCCATATAATGCCTAGATCATGACATCCCCATTTGGTCGTGATTGGTCAACTGTGATGGCTACAGGTGCCTGAAGCCAGAAAATCTTGAGCACAGTTTACAGGTCATATTTATGAAGGTATTTCATTGTAACGTCGTCGGATCACTCCAGATGATGCCCAGATGAGAATGTCCCCTTTTGGTTGCGATCATTCAACCATTATGGCTGCCCGAGCCCAAAGACCTTTAGCACAGTCTACAGGTCATATTTATGAAAGGATTTCATTGTTACTTGGAAGGTTTGACTTCATATAATGTCTAGATGAGAATGTCCTCTTTTGGGCACGATCGGGCAACTGTGACAGCTACAGGGGCCCGAAAACCTTTAGAACAGTCGACAAGTCATAATTATGAAGGGATTTCATTGTAGCTTGGTAGGATGATTCCAAATAATGTCTAGATGAGAACGTCCCCTTTTGGTTGCGATCATTCAGCCTTGATGGCTGCCCGAGCCCAAAAACCTTTAGCATGTCTGTAGGTCGTATTTATGGAAGGATTTCATTGTACCATGGTAGGTTGACTTCATATAATGTCTAGATGAGAACAGCCCCTTTTGGACACCATTAGGCAACTGTGACGGCTACAGGGGCCTGAAGCCTGAAAACCTTTAGCACAGTCTGCAGGTGATATTTATGAAGGGATTTCATTGTACCTTGGTAGGATGACTCCAAATAATGTCTAGATGAGAACGTCCCATTTTGGTCGCGATCATTCAGCCTTGATGGCTGCCCGAGCCCAAAACCTTTAGCATAGTCTATTGGTCATATTTATGGAAGGACTTCATTGTAACCCGTAAGTTTGACTCCATATAATGCCTAGATGATGACATCCCCTTTTGGCCGTGATTGGTCAACTGTGATAGCTACAGGTGACCGAAGCCCAAAAACCTTGAGCACAGTCTACAGGTCATATTTATGAAGGGATTTCACTGTAACTTCGTAGGATCACTCCAGATGATGCCCAGATGAGAATGTGCCCTTTTGGTTGCGATCATTCAACCATGATAGCTGCCAGAGCCCAAAGCCCAAAAACATTTAGCACAGTCTACAGGTCATATTTTTGAAGGGATTTCACTGTAACTTGGTAGGTTGACTTCATATAATGTCTAGATGAGAACGTCCCATTTGGACGCAATTGGGAAACTGACGGCTACAGGGGCCTGAAGCCCGAAAACCTTTAGCACAGTCTACAGGCCATATTTATGAAGGGATTTCAATGTAACTTGATAGGATGACTTGTTTTGGAATAATTTCACTGTAACTTGGCAACTTTCGTTGATATACATATAACTGTGAGGTCATATTAACCCACCCCTCATCTCTTTAGTACAGTGTACACCTCATATTCTTTTTATCAAAAACAGCATACAGGGAACAGAAATGAACATATTCCCAATTATCACAATTCTTGTCCTATTTCAGAATCCTTTCATAAACATTGAACATTATCCTTTTCATCAAACACAACGCACAGACAAGTTAAGCTACAGTGTCATTGACACTTTCATTTGGGAATCCCATGATATCGGTCGGGGGGCGCGGTGGCACCGCGGTAACCGTTTCTCGTCAGATCACCGAAGTTAAGCAACGTCGAGCGCGGTTAGTAGTTGGATGGGTGACTATTTCAGCGACTGATTCGTGCTCCCACGTTGTGTCCTTGGGCAAGGCACATAACCCCGATTGCCTACATGGGGGCACGATGACGCTGTGTACTAAGGCGTACTGCACGTCGATGGTGAGCATGTCTTCAACCAATCTAACCCTACCTGTGCCGGGGTGCAGAGTTCAGAGTTACGATGTTGGAGAGCTGACAGCTGCTTGTCGTTGCTCGGTGGTTCTCTCCGGGTACTCCGGCTTCCTCCACCCGTTAAACTGTCACCGACATGATATGACCCTGGTTGTTAATGTGTCGTTAAACCCTAATAATACATAATACATGATATCGGTCCGTTTTGTTTTTTAGTCGAGTTGCGACAAAGTCAAACTCGACTTATAGTTTGATTAACAGCAGGCGGGTGGGCGTAAACAGTTGGTTTCTGGATGGTAACTTGACTGTGATTCAACCCACATTCATGAAACTTCCTATGTCGGTTGGCCTTCGTGAAAGGAAGAACCCTATTTTGGACGCACTAGGTCAAAGATCAAGGTCAGTGACCCTGAACATAGAAAATCAAAACAATTGGTTTCCCGATGATAACTTGATAATGGTTTGACCCAAGTTCATAAAATTTCATACGTAGGTTGGCATAGTGAGAGGAAGAACCCTATTTGGACTCGCTAGGTGAAAGTTCAATGTTACAGTGACCTTCAACATAGTAAATCGTAAACAATTGGTTTCTGGATAACTTAATAATGGTTTGACCCACATTCATGAAACTTCATAGGTAGGTTGGCCTATGTGAGTGGAAGACCCCTATTTATTTTGGACTTTCTAGGTTAAAGGTCAAGGTCACAGTGACCTTGAACAGAATATATCGTAAACAATTTGTTTCCAGGTGATAATTTGACAATGGTTCCACCCACGTTAATGAAACTTCATAGGTAGGCTGGCATTGGTGCAAGAAAGAGCCCTATTTATTTTGGAATCATTAGGTCAAGGTCACAGCAGCCCTTCACATAGTAAATTGTAAACAATTGGTTTCCGGACGATAAGTTGATTAAATCCACTTTAGTGCTGCCACAACTCGACATTGGATTGAACACTGTGATCCTATCGGCAGTTTTTTTTTTTGGTGTATTGCCAGTTGGGTAAAGCCTGGATATTTTTATACATTTTGGCTACAGTTTTGACGGTCTGCATCTTGTGCTTTGCAGTTGTTTCCAGACAAGTCTTGTATGAGTATATAGACGGCCAAGACTTGACTAGAAACATTTGTCATAGTATTTAGAATGTTGCTTGCAGGTTTTTCTGAAGACTGCAAGTTGCAGCACCTGTTTTGTTGCAGTAAAAAATGACCCAAATCAAAATTAGATCCTTAAGGGCCAAACCTCATTGAACAAAGCAGTTGCTGTGGTCCTTCCTGAGAATTCTTTTGATAGATCAGACAAACTGGAGAGAATTTTGATAAATCTGTTTGTATTCCTAATAAAACAGTTTCAGATTTGAGGTCATTTCAGGGGTGGTGCCAGGGTTTCCCAATCCAGGGCCTATGATCCCAGACTTGGGGGCAAGAGTCCCCTGACACACTGGGCTGATCATAGTTTAATCTGGTGGGAGAAATTTTTATTTTAGTAGGGAAAAAGTTGCAATATTCATTACTCGACTCTTTGAGAGAGTCAAGCAAAATGCAAAGAACAAAATTGTGGCTTGTGAAACTTGGAGATTATATGCCCACCAGGTTATTCCTATTGTGCACGTGTATTGGGTCTTCAGAGTATTTTGTCTATCTTCATGGTGTTTGCATAATTTTATCTCCCTAATGAATTCGACGGATTTCTCTGACGGAAGGTTGGGGGAGGGGCTAACCCTCCTGATGGGGGTAAGCTGCTGCTCCCCCCCTGCCCCCCCCCCCCCCCCCCCCTCAGCCCCTCCCAATGTCATTTTCACCAAACAGTGAAAGAAACATTTGAAAAATTTCTCAAACTAAATTGAATGTGGCATATGCATTTAAATTGGGAATGTTTCTATACACACAATGGAAACTTATCACTTTATTTGCTCGCATGACTGAAAGGCAGGATGAGCTATAGTGATCCCTCCACGTCCATCATTCGTGAACATGATAACAACACCTCCAAAACTGCTGAACTGATTTCAGTTAAATTTGAGGTGATTGCTCATTCTGACACCGTGTTTTGTTTTTGTTCCATAGGGAGGGGGTGGAGGAAAATGCTTTTTTTGTATATTTTCGCAAACCAGTGGGTACAATGACTTGATATTCGGTATATAGCTTCCTCTTGATATGTAGGATCAAGTTTTTTCAAATGAAGTTCGTGGAGCAATATTTGCCTTTGCCTTTGGAATGGGAGGGGCAAGAATTTTGGTCCCACCCCCCAATTTTTTTTTTTCTGAACCATGGTCTGATATGAACCAAAATTGGTACATGGTATTACTGAGTCATCAGTACTTGACTCCTTTTATTCTGTGTCCCCGTTGAAACCCGAGCAGCTAAAAATAGAAAATGTTTCAAATGCCCGTATTTTTCCGAACTACATGGAACAGAGAACTGTTATTTTGTATGAAGCATCCATTAGACTAGTGGAATGGAATGGTTAAATAGTCATCGGTTGTGTTCTGTAGTTTGGGGGAGGGGGGGGGGGGGGCATAAAAAAATGCTGAGTGAGCATATTTGCAAAATTTTACAAAAAATTCTCCAGAACCACTGATCAGAATCTTGATATTTGGTATACAGCATCCATGGGAGAGGGGAAGGGGGACATATTTGGGCTTCCTATGGAGGACTGAATTTTAACCTGGTGCAATGTGGGGGATAATCCTTAAAAATCTAATCCAGAAACAGCAGTTAGAATCTTTTAATGTATGGTATACAGAATCCTTACAGGGGTTGGATTCAATGTTGTTCAACACTCAAGTCCATAGGTTAATAATTGGGTGGGTGGGTGGGGGGGGGGGGGGGGGGGGTGGAGCCCAAATTTTAACTTGGTGCAATATGGGAGACAATCTAAAAATCTTCAGCAGATCCATCAGGTATTATCTTTTATCTTTTCATATTTGGTATACAGCATCCTTAGGGAGGTTAGATCTAATTTTCTTCAAACCACATCCCTAGTTTAATATTAGGGCTCCCTATTGGAACCCGAATTATAACTTAGTCCAATATAAGGAATAATCTTAAAACTCTTCTCCAGAACCATTGGTCAGAAACTTTTTATATATGGTATACAGAATCCTTAAAGGGGTCAGTATCAGGTTTGTTCCAATCAAACCCATTGGTTAATAATTGTGTTCTCTGTGGGAGTGTGAATTTTAACTTCTTGCTATATAGAGAATAATCTTCAAAACTCTAAATTTTAGGTCACCTGGGCAAAGCTCAGGGGGAGCTTTACTAATCTTTCCGTCCGTCCATATGTCCATCCATTCATCCGTCCGTCATCAAGCGTTAACTTTACCATATCGACTTCTCATAAACCACTGGGCAAGGCCAAACCAAATCTGATGTGCATGTTTCTTATATGTCAATTCAAGTTTGTTCAAATAAATCCCCGCGGGAACCCCGGGAAGTGAAACAGTCCCTGTTCACTGCAGAAAACAGGCTCTGTTTTACTGGTAAAATAGGACCCATTCACCAATACTTGGGAGGTGCAAACCCTCTCTAAAATGCGCAACATGGCTTAACACTCACCCCTGGTCTTGAATTGATACTCATGTTGTGGTCATGATTAGCCATTGTGCAAAAATGTGTGACCTTAAACAAATAAATAAACTGTTCAAATAAAAATGCCAAACCCACAGGGGGCACCACAAGGGGCATAACTCTTATCCATACATTGGAATTTTTTAAAAAAATCTTCTTCCTCAGAACCATCAATTAGAATCTTTTGATATTTAGTACACATCTCTAGGGGGGGGGGGGGGGGGGGGAGGGGGTCAGATTCAAGTTTGTTCAAATCGAGTCCATGAGTTAATATTTGGGCTCCAATGGGAGCCCGAATTTTAACTTTGTGCAGTATGAGGAAACATATTTAAAAATCTTCTTCATATCCACCAGTCAGAATTCTTTCATATTTGGTATACAACATCACTAGGGGTGTCAGACCTGGAAGTGAAGCAGTGCTTGTTTACTGTGGTAAACAAGCTCTGTTTTACTGGTCAAATAGGACCCGGTCACCAGTGCCTGGTTGTAAGTCTTCTAAAATGGGCAACATGAATATAGACGATCAGCAGAACTTGACTTCATATTCAGGTTGCGGTCACGATCAGCCGTTGTACAGAAAGGTGACCTTCAGCACCAATACATTAAATAAATTGGGTAATATTTAGTATCGGCTGGGCTATGCATGAGGTAAGCCCAGTACTTTATAACGTATCATAAATTGTAATGTGGCACTCAATAGTACTGTTTGGTGAAGATCGACCAGCCTCCATCATGACGCATGATACCCCCTGCCCCCCCTCCCCCCCCCCCCCCCCCCCCCCCCCCCTTATTGGCAGACATAAAATACGTTAAAAACAAATACTCGAGAGAACCCGGTACAGTTCTCGGAAAATACAGTATTTTCCAGTAGTGCAGTTCTGGTAGAAAGGGGCTCGCGTTGTCCCCTTGCCTCCTCATCCTCAGGAGAATGGAGCACCCCCGCTTCCGGCGTATTGGGTAAATGGCTGTGCCGCTTCCTTCCAATCAGAGGTCTATCCATTTCAAATCCCACCGCACCAACACGCGTAATATACGAGCATGGAAACGGAACACTTGCTACCCCAGCAAAACAATGCATCGGTGTGTGCAAAACCAACAAATACATGGCAGATATATTTAATTATTTATTGGTGTTTAAGGTCACACACTTATGCACAATGGCTAATCCTGACCGTGACAGTTTTACGGGTGGATGAGTACCCGGAGAGAACCACCGAGCATCGACGAGCAACTGTAAGCGCAACATTATAACTCTGTTCAAGCTCCACTCAAGCAGGGTTACAGCGGTTGAAGACATGTGCACCATCGACGTACAGTACGCCATAGTACACGGCGCCATCGTGCCCCATGTAGGCAACCGGGATAAAGTGCCTTGCCCAAGGACACAACGCGGGTCGTCCCGGACGGGGATCGAACTGGGGACCTCTAGTGTAGAAGTCCAACAATCTACTACTGATCCACCGCGCCCCACTCATGACAAATAAGACAATGGCTAATTAATAATACACAAGTCCACCCGCTCTCGGAATGAGTCCCGCCCTGCCCTCTCTTGAAGCTTAATATGCCAACCAGGGTTACCTTATAACAATAAACTTGGTGACGTTTATCCCAATTCCTAACCCGCCGACCGCTATCAGACACTGTACGCCCCCATCCTTGAGATGTCGTACTTGCTTAGGCCGGTCATTACCTCCACTTTTCATTCAATTTGGATGCAAGGACGTAGGGCCGAGGGGGTGGGTGCCTTACTCCAACCTTCCAACTCTGAAAAAAATTTACTGTATCAGAAATTTAAGCCCCAAACCACCGCCAACTGGAACTTTCATGCAGATTTCGTGGTATTTTATCTGTGCCTGTAACCTTTTCTAACACTTTTTTTTATTGTTTTTAACCATAATTTCAGGAGATGTTTCTGATATCAGTATTTTCCAGCTCTAGAACTCAAAAGGTCCTACATCTGGAAAATAGGGCAAAGGGTGTATTTGGATTTCTTCCGCTGTTTTAAATTCGCAGGTAGTCTGAAATAGCAGTACGGAAATCCTCACATAAGGGGTTTGGTGCTTATGCTGTAATCAGAAGTGGTGTGTTCGGCAAGGGGTGGGGGTGGGTGGGAGGCGGGGGGGGGGGGGGGGGGGAGAAATTCAGAAGGGGCACAACTCCGAACCAAGACCCTCCAGCGATGTCCCTGACTTTATTGTCACTCTTCAGCTTTGACCTCACTCGGTTTTCGTACAATTTGAAGACCGTTTTATCTCGACACGATCGTCGCTTTTGTCAATAATAACCATGATGATAATCATCAAATTGTGACAAAAGCTTCTCTTTTGTTTGACGATCCAGGAGAAAAGTACGGAAGCGTATTAGGGACATGGTAAAAATAATTCTCAGACCCAGAAAGTCTAAATTTCGACTTTTTATCTCGAAATTTCGACTTTTTATCGCGAAATTTCGACTTTTTATTGTATACTTAGTAGCCTTATCAGCTGCGACGGTGTTGCGTATTTACTGTTTATGCACACAATGACGCTTCACTTTGCTTTGTGGGATGTGTTCCATTTTGATCTTCATCTATTATGGGTGTTGGTGCGTCGGGATTCGAAGTGGGGAAATGCTAGGTGGGGTGGAAGTTGAATTAGAGGTGGAAAGCCATTATTTCCACGATCTTCTATTTTCTGCAGTAATTTGGGGGCACTGCACTGGGTGAAAGTCGCATATCTTCGTAAGGGTGAGCCACTACAGTGGTGACATTTACCGGCAGCATTTTTCGAGTAGTGTGTGTGGGGAGAGGGAGGAGGCAACTTTCGCAGCATTGCTCATTGGCGGTTGGGAGGAACGTGCGTGCACTGATATCTTTTGGGTGTATCGCTCTTTTTGTGGATTATTATGGCGGGATGGAGAAGGCATCCGAAGTTGTGGGACGTCTTCACGGAGCCTCATTTATATTATAGAAGGGCTCTTTGGACTTTTATTGCAACGTGATTTAACGGTACTTGTCAATAACGTGTGTTGTTTGGTATTTTATTAGAATGTTTATTGGACGGACATAGCTGTGTGTGTGTGTGGGGGGGGGGGGGGGGGGGGCGAATGGTAAATTTCACGTGGAACAGCATTTGTCAAGTTGCATCCTTTGTAAATACGGTTTGGAATAGAGCGTCAGTTTATTTGATCATCAACTTTAGGATGCTGGGCGTGGTGCTCTAAATTCTTATTTACCGTTAGGTAACGGATGGCAAAGTCGATGGACAAAATTGGGCATTTGTATGGGTGAGGTCTGTTGTACTCGTTCGGAAAACAATATTCCACTTGGAATGGTCGTTAATGAATGAAAAGGAGGCCTACCTGGCAGAAATGTCAAGGTTCGGGTGTTAGGGGGGGGGGGGGGGGGGTATTATTCGTGTCCGGTCGGTAGGACGAGAGTTTGTTAGAAATCAGAAGGCAGTGCATTGTCGTGCAATCTAATGCATTGGAAAATTATTTTATTCGTCTTGGGGATAACATTGTGGTGGTGGAAATTGGAGGGGGGGGGGGGGGGGGGGGTCACCTGTATTCAATACTGGATATGACAGGTTTTGGGTAGGTATAGCCAGATAACTGAGATAACTGTTGGTTATTTCAGCAGAGTTTCGGTCACTATGACTGACAGAGCTGCGAGCTGACCATCACTTGTGTTGGTGGCACTAATACTCTTCCATAGTTTATTTACACTGGTGCCCAACGTTTTAATGTAACTAACGCTAGAATGGTATGCCCCAGACCTCAAGCTAAAAGAGTGGAGAGAGGGGGGTGCGTCCCTTGACCCTGTTCGTGTCGGAATGTTTCAAGTTGTCTGCCGGAAAAATTATTGGCCGCTCGCACGACGACGATGCCACAATTTTCATTGTGCAAAAACTATCTTCAGGTTTCATATATCCTTTGTATGTAAACGCTTGTTCGTTATAACTATTATTTTAAAGAATTACTTTTGTGAAACGAAAGTAATTCTTGAAAATAATAATAATAATAAACGAACGTTTGGGGCCCGTTTCGTTAATTATTGTTTTACGAAAAAATATTGAGTGAGGATTCAAGTTCGTACCGATGGTCAGCGATCCGGGAACACTGTCAGAATATTTACCTCTCGACCCACCATGCGGGTTGGGGGTTTAAGATCCTATCTCTGTGCCTGGTTTTTGTGTGGGAATAACTGCAAGCTTGAATTATTTTTATTGCGGTTTAACGTTATTTACGGCCAGCCAAGGTCACCTCATGTCTGGCAGTTTTACGGGTGGTGGAAGCCGGAGAAGACCACCGAGCAGCGGCGAGTAACTGTCAGACTCCCCAACGCACTAACTCTGCATAGAATCATCATTACTTGAAGAAGGCAAGTGCGCCTTAGACATATATTATACACAGTGCGCCTTAGTACACAGCGACACCGTGCCATCACGTGGGCAATCGGGATCCAGTTCCTTACCCAAGGGCACAATGCCGATACCGCTAGTCATGATCAATCGTTGAACCTCTCGGTTTAAAGTTCAAAGCTCCAACCACTGGCAAGCTTCAATGGATCGCTTGGTTCAGCCATAAGACGGCCCTTATCAGGGCCGTCGAAATGTTTGAAACGAACACTTGTTCACTTAACACATTGCCATCAACATTAACCCCCTCTCTCCCCCACCCTGCACATTAAACCCAGTGATAAAGTTATTTCCAATCGATACGACTAAAATTCCATTTGCCGAGATTCATATGAGTGTATGCTAAATTTCGAAGAGTAAAAAATCCATTATCCTAACCCCTTACAAAATTTAATATAACAGGCGCATCCCGATGCCACCCCCTCCCCCGATGAGGAGAGCGGTGACGATGTGTTTAGAGCATTGCACTTTAAACCGAAAGATCGTTAGTTCTATCCTGATCAGAGGTTACTGCTTTGGGTAAAAACACTTTATCCCGTCATGTGGTGCACGGAGACATTGTGTTCAGTGGCGTGAACGTCGATGATTCACTTGCTTTCAACCGCAGCTAACGTTGCTTGTGCAGAGTTAGTAAGTTCGAGAGTCTGTCAGTTGCTCGCCGCTGTACGATTATTCTCTCTGGCTTCCGCCCACCGTTAAACTTCCCGACACGATGTCACAGGCTGCTGAAAATGTGATTAAATACAAACAAACTTCTCCCGAAAACAAACATCGATATCCAACCGGTTAAACCCGCACTCAGAGGGAAACACTCATAATTTTGAAACTGTAACCTCCTTACCAATATCTACATACGTATTCCCTTTCAAGTATGTAAATTGTTGGCTATATACCTTCCCTATACCTGTCTTGTCCAAAAATGAATAGATGTGCACCCCCCCCCCCCCCCCCCCCCCACACACACACACATACGCGCGCGCTCAGCCACCACCACAATGTGTTGACTCGCTAAGACGAGTAGAATGATCACCTGTATATGCATTAGAGTGTATATAATGATACACCGACTTTCTGATTTCTTACAATTTCTCACCCTATCGAACGGACACGAATCCCCCTTTCCCTGAGACTTCTAACTGGGTTTGGGCGGTCAGTGCCTCCTTTTTTAACCATTCATGACGCCCCTGTCTGTTAGAATTGTCCTTAAACCATCAGTATAAAAATAAAACAATCATGTCCCTCCACGCGGTATATTGTTTTTTTCCGGAAAGTACAACAGTCCACGCCCATAAAATGTCCAGATTTATACATCGAATTAACCAATCCGCAAATACACCCGATACACAGCTTCCCAAAGTTTACGGCAAAATACATCCAAATGATCTCAGTGCGCACTTGCTTCTCCCACCCTCAATAAATATCAGTTTTACCCAGTGCGCTGCTCAAACACTTACAGAATACACTTCTGGCAGTGCATCCCCTATACTTTAACTTGGTGGTGGTCGGGTGTGTGTGTGTGTGTGTGGGGGGGGGGGGGGGGGGTCGGAGGGGGTTGTAAGGGAGGGGGGGGGGGGTATTTGTTGTTTATCCACACAATGACGCTCCACTTGGGTGGCATGTGTATCGTTTTGATTCTCGTTTTTTATTTTTTCTTCTGTAATATTTCGGTAGTGTACTGAGTAAAAAGTAACACCTCTTCGTAAGGGAAAATACCCCAGTGATATTTACTGGGCAGCATATCTTCGTAAGGGTAGACTACTCTCGTGATTCATCGTGGGTACCCCGTGACATGAAGTAGTGCTAAGTGATCGTTTACTGCTGTAAACAAGCTCCTTTTTACTGTTAAATTTAGGAGCTATTCATCAATGCTTGGGTGGAAGTTCTCTAAAATGGGTATAAACGATTGACTAAACTTGACTTTATCTCCATGTTGCGGTCACAACTACCCATTGTGCAGAAATATGTGACTTTAAACACAAATAAATAAATAAATAAATAAATAAATAAATAAATAAATAAATAAATAAATAAATAAATAAATAAATATCCCTGTGATATTTACTGGGCAGCACTTTCTGGGATTGGGTGGGGTGGGGGTAGGGCTGATACAGCATTACTTATCAGAGGGTGGGAGACGCATGTGTGCATTGATATTATTTGGATGTATCGCTCCTTTTGTGATGTATAATGGCGGGATGGGGAAGACATCCAGTGGCATGTCATGTGGTAGTCTTCAGTGAACCTCTGTGGTCTATAATCGCGCGATAGGGAAGATTTCCAACGGCATGTGGGAAGTCTTCAATGAACCTCAAGTATTGGATTTTATTGAAAAGTGAGTTAACGGAACTCTGAAAGGCCGGAGGTGGGGTGGGCAGCATTCCTGTCTTGTCGGTTAGGTGAGAATTTGTTATAACTCAGAACCTGGTGCTATCGGAATCTATCGCACACTGCTCTTGAACAAAAGACCATGTGCATACCTACCGAGATGAAGGTGAGATGAAATCTCGAGATTTTAAGATAAATTTCGAGACAAAAAGTCGAAATTTCGAGATTTTAAATCGAACGTTCGAGATAAAAAGTCAATATTTCGAGATTTTATGTCGAAATTTCGAGATAAAAAGTAAAAATTTCAAGATAAAAAAAAGTCGAAATTTCGACTTTCTGAGTCTGGAAATTATTTTTTATCACGTCCCTAATACGCTTCCGTAGAAAAGAGAGCTGCTGCGCGTTTTGATTGCAGAAGTCAGATAATATTACCAACCGCATGTAGCCTGTTATTCTATACTTAGATAAAATGCATTTAGAAGAAAAATACACATTTTCTTGTTCAAACTTTTGAAATTAATATAACTTTTGTTGTGGTCTGTTCTGAGCTATTATGTTCCAAGATTGGCCTGTGGATTTTACTTTTATTGGAGTTTAGACTCTGATCTTAGTGAATGGGTCAAGGAATTTGGTGTTAAGTGGCTCATAACGAATCGAGATATTTATTTCTTCATTTATTAGGGTTTTTAACGACACTTTAACAGCCAGGGTCATATCATGTCGGTGACAGTTTTTCGGGTGGAGGAAGCCATCGAAGTACATAAAGGAATCTGTTATCTCCTCAGTCAGCGGCTGCGTGTTCGGGACGTGAAGATTGTTGACAAACCGAAGGTTATACCCGACATATCACCTACTAGTACGGAAGCGTATTGAGGACCTCCATGGAATGATTTTTATCTGGCGCGTCGATAGGATATCAAAGTTAGAGGGGGGGGGGGGGGAGAGTAATATCTAAGGGGTGGGGCGTACAGAATATGATGCGCAACATCACCCGAACGGCGATCACAGCACGAGGAGGGGTCTGGGTCTCCCCAGGAAAAATTTTGAAATTCGAGGCAAAAAACCCACAATTCCCTTGACTCTGAGTCCGTTTGTGTACATAATTTATAAGGCGTGAACAAGTATAAATATCTAGAATATATTAAAATTTCTTGCCCGATGTTGCCTATATGGGTTAACATGGGGGGGGGGGGGGGGGGGGGCTCTTCAGAACCCCCTCTTCATGGCTACCCCACTGATTTTTAGCTCAACTTGTCGAAGTCAAGCTGAGTTATTGCTGTCACTTCTCGTCCGTCGGTGTACGTTCGTACTTACACAATTTCCACATGTCGCATTTATGATCGGATCGCTTTGAAACTTGGTATGCTTGTTTGGGGTAACCTCTAGATGGGAGCTATCAATTTTCTTCCATTTCCGTAAAAAAATGTCGCCGTTGGCAAATACCTTTTGAACTTTAGTTAGGCATCAATATTTCCTTTTAGCACACCCTACAGAGCACATTTATGATTGGATCGCATTGAAACTTGGTATGCTTGTAAGGGTGACCTCCAGATGGGAGCTATTGATTTTCTTTCATTTCCGTCAAATAATGTTGCCGCTGGCAACGACCTTTGAACTTAGTTTAGTCAGGCCTCAAGATTTCTATTTGGCACACCCTACAGGGCACATTAATGATCGGATTGTTTTGAATCCTGGTATGCTTGTGTGGGGTGACCTCTAGATGGGAGCTATTGATTTTCTTCCATTACCGTTAAACAATGTTTCCGTTGGCAATAACCTTTGAATTTAGTTTAGTCAGGCATCAATATATTCCTTTGCCACGTCCTACAGGGCACTTTTATGATCGGATCACTTTGAGACTTGGTATGCTTGTTTGGGGGTGACCTTTAGATGGGAGCTGTCGAATTTCTTCCATTTTTCCTCAAAAATAATTACTGTTGGCAACAACCTTCGATGCACTTAGAGCAGATATGCGTCAATATTCCCCTTTGGCACACCCTGTAGGGCACATTTATGATCGGATCGTCTGGAAACTTGGTGTGCTTGTTTGGGGTGACCTCTAGATGGGAGCTATCGATATTCTTCCATTTCTGTCAAAAAATGTCGCCGTTGGCAAATACCTTTGAACTTTAGTTAGGCATCAATATTTCCCTTTAGCACACCCTACAGAGCACATTTATGATTGGATCGCCTTGAAACTTGGTATGCTTGTAAGGGTGACCTCCAGATGGGAGCTATTGATTTTCTGCCATTTCCGGTAAAAAAATGTTGCTGTTGGCAACGGCTTTTGAACTTCGTTTAGTCAGGCATCAATATATTCTGTTGGCATCCCCGGCAGGGTACATTTATGATCGGGTCGCTTTGTAACTTGGTGTGTTTGTTTGGGGTGACCCCTAGATAAGAACTGTTGATTTTCGTCCATTTCCACCAAGAAATGAAGCCGCTGGCAACGATTTTTGAACTTCTTTTAGTTAGGCATCAATATTTCCCGTGGGCTCACCTGCAGGGCACATTTACGATCGGATTGCTTTGAATCCTGGTATTCTTGTTTGGGGTGACATCAAGATTGGAGCTAACGATTTTCTTCCATTTCCATAAAAAAATGTTGCCGCTGGCAATAACCTTTGAACTTAGTTTAGTCAGTCATCAGCATATTCCTTTAGCACGCCCTACAGGACACTTTTGTAATCGGGTCGCTTTAAAATTTGGTATGCTTGTTTCCGGTGACCTCTAGATGGGAGCTATCGATTTTCTTTGCCGTCAAAAATAGTTGCTGTTGGCAACGACCTGCGATGAACTTAGTGCAGTTATGCATCAATATTTCCCTTTGGCACACTCTGCAGGGCACACTTATGAACGGATCGCTTTGAAACTTGGTGTACTTGTTTGGAGTGACCTCTAGATGGGAGCTGTCGATTTTCTTCCATTTCTGCCAAACATGCTGCCGTTGTCAACGACTTTTGAACTTTGTTTAGTTGGGCATCAATATTTCCCTTTAGCACAATCTACAGAGCACATTTATCGTTGGATCGCTTTGAAACTTGGTATGCTTATAAGGGTGACCTCTAGTTGGGAGCTATTGATTTTCTTCCATTTCCGTCACAAAATGTTGCCACTGGCAATGACCTTTGCACTTAGTTTAGTCAGGAATCAATGTATTCTTTGGCACGCCCTACATGGCATATTTATTATCGGATCGCTTTGAAACTTGGTATGCTTGTTTGAGGTGATCTCTAGATGGGAACCGTCGATTTTCTTCCATTTCCGTCAAAAAGAGTTGCCGTTGGCAACGACTTCGATGAGCTTAGTGCAGATATGCATCAATATTTCCCTTTGGCGCACCCGAAGGGCACATTTATGATCAGATCGCTTTGAAACTTGGTGTGCTTGTCTCCAGATGGGAGATGTCGATTTTCTTCCATTTATGTCAAACTAAGTTGAACTTAGTGCAGTTATGTATCACTATTTTTTCTTTGGCACACACTGCAAGCCACATTTATGATTGGATCGCTTTGAAACTTGGTATGCTTGTTTGGGGTGACCTCTAGATGGGAGCCATCATTTTTCTACCTTTTCCGTCAAAAAATGTTGCCGTTGTCAACAACCTTTCAACTTTGTTTAGTAGGCATCCATATTTCCCTTTGGCACACCAACAGGGCACATTTATGCTTGGATAGCTTTGAAACTTGGTATGCTTGATTTGGGTTACCTTTAGATGGGAGCTGTCAATTTTCTTCCATTTCCGTCAAAAAACGCTGCGTTGGCATTAACTTGACAACAACCTTCGAACTTAATTTAGTCAGGGATCAATATATTGCTCTCACGCGGATCCGACGTGGTATACTCCTCACCAAACGTCCAATATCGGCTTGACCGATGTTATTCCATTCTTCCTGCAGAGCAGCAACGAGTTTCTGGACATTGGTAGGGGCTATTGGCGTTGTCGTTAGCGCCTGCCAAGCACATCCCAGACGTGCTCGATTGGTGAATGGTCAGGACTTAGTGCTGGCCAAGGCAGTGTAGTGATGATCTGCTCTGCTCATGGTATCGTTCGTTCCTCCACCGCCACACTCTGTTTCGCCTGTCTGTCGTGGGAGTCGAGAGTGAACCTCGATTCATCTGAAAACATGACGTTGCTCCATTGACGATTATCCCAGCTCTGTCGTGCTCCACGCCAATTACGCCTTGCTGCGATGTGACGTTCAGTCAAACGTGGAATTATTCGAAGTCGTCGAGCGAACAAATTCCAGATGTGTAGGCGATTTCGGATAGTCAGACCACTGACTCGCACATCTGTCGCTCGGTGCAGCTGCAGTCCAATTTCTGAGGCACTTTGATGGCGGTTACGTAATGCTGTGGTTCGGATGAAACGATCCTGGTTAGCAGTTGGCGCCCTTCTACGACCTGACCGACGTCTGTCATCAACATTGCCTGTCTCCATGACGGTAGCATGACCACAAACTGCTAATCACCGATTGAGTGGAGTTGAGAATTTGAGCCACTGCAGTCTGTCTGTTGCCAGCTTCCAACATGCCAACGGCACGTAAACGTTCGTCACGTATCAGTCTTTGCATACCTCAAAAGTTAAGTTTCGACCAGAAACTATTGATGAACGAGTTTATACCAAGAAAAGAACAATGAGACCTCCGAAAAAGCCCGTCCAGTACAAATGAAAATTTCAAAATGTACCCCACAGACATTGACGCGGCTCTCGGGCGAAAAACCTGCACGAAGTTTTCGTGCGCCGGTGATTTTCAAAATCCACACTAAACTTGGTAACATATTAATGTATCCAATCACACGTATCCAATACCATATTCGGAAAATATCAACATCAGTTTGGATAACCCCTACTTTGTTTGAATAGTATACACCCCCAGTCTCAAAGATAACAGGGGATAGGAGAAAGCTGGTTTACATCTATTCGTCCGTTCGTTGCGCCGTTCGTTCGTTCTTCTTCTTCTGTCTTCTACGCACTTGCTTGTCCGCACGATAACTTGAAAACGAATTCTCCCATCTCACTGATTTTTGGCATACTGATAGACAGTCACAAGTACTCGACCACCTGTGCCATTGGGGTTGTCCATAGGGGTGTTTTGAAAGTGGTCACGTCCATATTTCCGGCTTGGTATGACCAAAGGACCCGGGACCAACACCAAATGACTCTACACACAGTAGGGGTTCAATATATGGGTCAAGGTTTTGCAGATTTGCTGGAAATCACATTTTTTTTGCCCCCCCGAATGTATTCCCGAAGTTCAAACATGCATTTTTACACTCAAAAGGTGGGCGTGGCCCAAAATATTGCAAGTGGATCACGCTCATGTGTCAAGCATGGCGTGACCTATGGACTAGGGACCAACACCAAATGAGTCAAAACTCAATGGCAGGGTCGGGGAGAGGATGGGGGCCGGGGTAGTAACCCCAGGGCCCGAAACTTTGGTTGCCCGGGCTTGGCCCAGCAATCCAGGATTGTTGGGTCAGCCACCCACCCCCACACAAGTTCTGACTCCTGTGCCAAGCCTGAGCCCCCCCCCCCTACCCGATTCCAGATCGCGAACCAGCAAAATGAGTTGCCAGTCGTACTGGAATACTAGTTGCCTTTCATATGCCCTTTCCAAAGTTAGTACCATTGTAACCTTATCAATATTTTGATTTCCACACAACAGAACTAGTGAGTCTTACTATTAACGCATCTCCTCCATCACGAACCACTAGGCCTACAGCTGCGTAGAACTAAATGTTAAGAAGTGTGTGTGTGTGGGGTGGGGGGGGGGGGGGGGGTTATCGCGAATGGAGTTCTGCACTTGACCATCGGTTGTAATTTTGGATTGTATGATTCTTGAAGTATTTATTTATTTATTTATTTATTTATTTTTTATTTGTTTATTGGTGTTTCAAAGTGACATATTTCTGCACAATGGCTAATCATGACCACGACAGTTTTACGGGTGGAGGGAGCCGGAGTACCCGGAGAGAACCACGGAGCAACGGCGAGCAACTGTCGGGCTACCCGACAAACAAACTCCACACAAGTTAGCACTGTTTGAAGACAGGTGCGCCATCGACGTGCAGTACGCCTCAGTAAACAACGCCACCGTGCCCCCACGTGAGCAATGGGGGTGAAGTGTCTTGCACAAGGACACAACGCGGTTGCCGCAGGTGGGATTCGAACCGAGGATCTCTCGACTTGCAGCCTGTACCTCTATCTACTGGGCGATTCTTGGAGTGATAACTTTATAAAATCAGCTTGAGGTAATCAAGTTATCACTTCAAGAATTGTACAGTCAAAAGCTATAACTTTAGGTCACAGGATACTCACTGATGAACTTGTAAATTTGAAACAGCTGCTTAAAAACGTCATTTTGACGGCCAAAAATAACGTGATCTTTCATTCCAAAAGCCGCCAGAAGTCTCCATTTAAAAAGTGATTTCAAAATTTTCCGAATAAGTGATTTCAAAATTTTCATCATCGCTCGTGCCTTCGGCACTCGTGGCATCAGTATCCCGACACTTTCGAAAGAGGTCCGTCACAGAATTAACCCTGGAATACAAATTTCCTCTCCCTGGCTCTGCTCAGGGAAGGTTCAAAACATGGGTCAAGGTCACTGAGGTCACCAATGGAGCATTGAGTGCATATTTCTGATTTGCTGGAAATCACATTTTATGCCTCCCTAATGCATTCTGGACATTCATACATGTATTGTTACATTAAAAAAAAGTGGATGGGGCCAAACATTCTGAAAGTAGGCCATGCTCATTTACCCTCTCACCAAACAATAACAAAGTCCAAACAATGGTTGTAAAGGTCGTATGAATGTTTACAGGACTTTGACAAGGTGACATGGGGGTGGGGGAAGATATCGGGCCTAGTTATCTTCCCTCCCACCATGTCAAAATATAATATTGAAAACTTGAAAGAAAAAATTTCTTTCAATCATATACTGTTAAATAACGAGAGCAGTGAATCAGAAATAGACAATCTTATAACCTTGCAGCCATCCTTTGGACAAAAATGGAAGAGGGTGGAGGGGAAGATGCCCAGGCCTCATTAATCTTCCTCCTCACCCATTCAAAAAACCATAGCAAACATTTGAAAAAAATCGCGACATCGACGCCGTAGCTGCGACGGGTGGTGTTAGAAACACGTTGGTCACAAAATTCTAAGTTCATCAAGGGCCATAACTCTAAGAAAAATATTTGGAACAACACATGCATTGAACAGTGGCTAGTCATCAATAAGATACACTTACATGCCAAATATCAAGTCATTCCATCAAGTATTTCAAACGTTATTGAGTTCTGAAACTCGTTGGTCACCGACCGACAGACCGACCGAGAGACAGACCGACACTGCCACTTATAGAGCTGCTAGTCACAGCTAAAAATAAATAGGTTTTATTTACACCCTCATCCAACCATAACAAAGTCCAAATAATAGTTGTAAAGGCCGTAGGGATGTCTACAAGACTTTGACAAGGTGACATGGGAAGATATCCAGGCCTGGTTATCCCCCCCCCCCCCCCACTGCCCCCCCCCCCCCCCCCATGTCAAAATGTAATATAGAAAACCTGGAAAAAATTCTTCCAATTGTATACTGTTAAATAACGAGAGCAGTGAATCAGAAATAGACACTCTTAGAACCTTGCAGCAATTTTTTTAACAAAAATGGAAGAGGGTGGAGGGGAAGATGTCCAGGCCTGATTATCTTCCTCCTCACTCATTCAAAAAACCATAGCAACCATTTGAAAAAAATAAATAGGTTTTATTTACACCCCCATCCAACCATAACATAGTCCAAACAATAGTTGTAAAGGTCGTAGGGATGTCTACAGGACTTTGACAAGGTGACATGGGAGTGGGGGAAGATGTCCATGCGGGCCTGGTTATCCCCCCCCCCCCCAACATTGTCAAAATATATTACAGTCATGAAAAAAGGAAAATATATATTTAGTTTAATGAGATACTATTAAATCTTATCTACTGAATAAGAATTAGCCAATCTTACAATATTTGTAACAGTTTCTCAGACTTTGACAGGATGAGAGGGAATATGTCCAGGCCTGGATATCTTCCCCATCACCATGTCAAAATATTTATCAACCATGAAAACAAATTTTGGAATGCTGTAAAGATATTTGTACACTAATGAATTTGAAACAGCCGATCTTAGAACCTCTGTAACATTTTCTGGGAGATTTTGACAGGGTGAGGAGGAACTGTTTCTAAAATTCATTCAAAATATTTCTCTTCCTAACTTATTCCACATTTTGTTATGTGTTCCTGAGTAATTTTATACAAGGATTTAGCTGTTTAACCCTTTACCCAACGTAACGGCCAAAACTAGCCAGCGCTATTCTCAAAAATCGCCAATTAATTTTCATTATTTTTTTCGTTTTTTGTCTCAAAAACACAGGTTATGACCCCTCGTTGGAACGAGCTCGTTGAGCTCGTTCCAACGAGGGGTCATATTAATTAGCGACCACTATAGACTCTCATACTGAGTCTATCCAGCAAAAGAGAAAATACGTCATGTACTCATTGTTACATTTTAACTTGTCCGCTGAATGAGTCAATAAGGGATAAAATGTGACAATGAGAACACAACATAGTTTAGATGAACCTTATTAATTTGTTACCCTGATTTATGCTTATTTCTTACTGAATAGGCCCCCCCCACAGGAACCCCGGGAAGTGAAGCAGTGCTCGTTTACTGTGGTAAACAAGCTCTGCTTTACTGGTAAAATAGGACTCAGTCACTAATGCTTGGGGTGTGAGTCCTTTAAAATCGGCAACATGGGGTATAAACGATTGACTGACCTTGACTTTATCTCCATGTTGTGGTCAAGATTAGCCATTGTGCAGAAGTATGTGGCTTAATAAATAAATAAATAAATAAATAAATAAATAAATAAATAAATAAATAAATAAATAAATAAATAAATAAAAAAGCTTAGCAACTGATTCTCTAGAACATAAAAGGGAAGTGAGGCTGAACCCAATACAAACAGGGCTTTTCTGGTGAGTGATGTCGTACAACCTAAAGAGGATATTTTCCAAGTTAACCCTTTACCTTACATGAAAAACAAACAAAATTATTGAATAATTAATTTTTCACATTTTTTGTGTCAAAACATAGCTTATGACCCCCTCATTTGAATGATCTCAACAAGCTCATTCCAATGAGAGGGCCTAAGCTATGTTTTTAAGCTGTGTTTTTAAATGAAAAAATAATGAAAATTGAAGGGAAATGTTTGTGAATAGCGCTGGCTGATTTTGGCCATTACATTGGATAAAGGGTTAACTCTTTTAACACGAGAGACCACCTTTCTGGTCCAGGAACTCGATATGTCATAATTTCATTAAGTAGGATGGCTACTAAGTGAACGTGTGTGGTAGAACAATTAATATTTTCAACATGCAGCCTGAAGGCTGCACCTTTTAAAATATTAATTGCTCTTCCCCCAAATAATGGATATGGACTCTTTCAATTTCTGCCATTTAACTGGCATGGAAAATACCACCAGTGTTCAAAGGTTAAGGAGCCTGAAGAGTTATTTACTATATGTTCTTAACACACAGAAAAAACAGACTGAAGCCGAGGTTTTTTCCTGAAACCAAACTGAAATCGAATCTGAAAATTCAAAACCTCCCAGCTCTAATTAGAACAAGCTGGCTGAGCTCGTTCCATTGAGGGGGTCACATGATTTTGTTTGTTGAAATTTTTTTAGAAAGTACTTTTTTTTCATTTGCTCAAGTTGTATAATATGTGAATGGATGCGTCCAATTAAGTACACAAAGAGCTAATCCCAATTACCCACATGGGGCATGGTAGTGCTGTCACTTCTGTGTTCAAAGGCATAATTGCACTAGTGATTAACAGATGTTTGGCAATTGCATCTGACATTGGCCGATTTTAAGTTATCGGTTGACCATCAGTAGAGGTGTTTGAACATCAGTCCATGCTGATGGTTACATGGAACACTACTGCATCAAAATTGTTTGTATTTACGTTTGATTAACAATCTCATACAAGCAGTAACAAACTTAATAAGTTGCCACAATGATTGGCAGGAATCAAGATTGGCCTAATCTCATTGATTGGTCTGATCTTCCGCTTGATTGCTGCTCATGACACACATGCCACGTGTTGTGTGATGACTCAATGAAATGTGATATCAGCAGAAACAAGTTAACAGCATAGCATCTTTTATCGTTGATCAAAGATGCTGCACTGTTAACTTGTTTCACTGATGTCGCATTTTTTATTTTAGTACTCACACTCACATACTCTTCAGGTCAACAAACTGCACCTTAAAGGTAACCCTGTTCTATGCATTCTTAACCCCTTACCTAACACGAAAAGCAGACGACACTTGCAAAAAAAATTCTTGAATAACTAATTTTTTTAATTTTTTGTCACAAAACATAGGTTATGACCCCTCGTTGGAATGAGCTCGACGAGATCGTTCCAACGAGGGGTCATAACCTATGTTTTTGAGGCAAAACAATTAAAAATACTGAAAATTAATTAGTGATTTTTGAAAATAGCGCTGGCCGGTTTTGGCCGTTACGTTGGGTAAAGGGTTAAACATACTACTGCTTTTGGTTGTTACCAACTGACAACGGCACTCGCAATCAGCAGATTGTGTGCTGAACTAATCGGCAAGCAGATGACTGTTGCAAATCCTTATCAGTTAATCCTTATTGGTCACATCGCTGATGGGCGCACTCACCTTTAATTGTTGCTGACTGTGCTTGTGTCGAGTTATTAAGTTGGAGAGTCTGACAGGTCCTCGCCACTGCTTGGCAGTTCTCTCCAGATACTCCGGCTTCCTCCACCAGTAAAACTCTCTGATGCGATGTGACCACTGCAGTTGAAAGTGTCATTAACCCTTTAACCAACAAATCGCCCGCACCCGCTCGTGTAATATGCAAATTCAGCAGCAGAAAAAATATTATTTTTCGAAAAATTTCAACAAAACCATATCATGTGACCCCTCTTTGGAACGAGCTCGTTGAGCTCGTTCCAAAGAGGAGTCACATGATATGGTTTTGCTGAAAGTTTTGGAAAAAATTTAAAAAATTATATTTAAAATAAGAAATTGTGAAATCGTTGTTGTTGGGTAAAGCGTTAAACTCACCAAAAACAAAACAAACAAACCTAATGACTCAGCTGCATCCACCCACGTTATTTACAAAATGAGCAGTTGAAAAAATTAAAAAAAAATTTTTTTTTTGGAGATACTGTAACTATATCATGTGACACCTCGTTGGAATGAGATTGGTCCAAAGAGGAGTCACACTACATGGTGGTGTCAAAAGGTTTTTGAAAAATTTGAAAACAAAAATAATTAACCCTTCACCTAACATGAGAGGAAGATGATACTAGCGAACAAAATTCTTGAATAACTAAAGTTTCTCAATTCTTGTCGCAAAACAGCCTCTGCCCCTCATTTTAATTATTGGTTTTTCAAAATTTGTGAATTATTTCAACAAAACCATATCATGTGAGCCTTCATTGGAATGAGCCTATCAGGCTCGTTGCAATGATGGATCACATGATAGGGTTTTGTTGAATTTTATGGAAGAATATGTATTTTTCAACTGCTCAATTTGTAAATTATGTGAGCAGATGCAACAGATTCGTTAGGTAAAGGATTAACCTTTTACCCCACACAACTGTTTACAAGAGGATAACACCTGCACAAAATTCCTGAAGAGCTAAAAATTTATTTGGGGCTTCAAAAACATAGCTTTTTACCCCTTTTGGAATGAGCTTCACATACCCATTCCAATGAGGGATCATAAGCTATGTTTTTGAGACAAAACTGAAAAAATTGTGTTATTCAAGAATTTTTTTTTACAAGATTTGATATTTTCTTCAAATCAATACTAGCTATTTTTTTTTTTACTTGACAGATGAGCAAGCAGCTTGGAGTTAAAGAAAACTTTGCACTTGGAGGGTCAACTGCCCTCATCATGAAGGCTGCTTCAGCACCTATTGAGCGTGTGAAATTACTGCTTCAGAACCAAAATGAAATCATGAAGACTGGTCGTTTGTCTCAACCATACAAAGGTGCAATTGACTGCATACGGCACACTTTCCAAGCAGAAGGATTGCTAGCATTCTGGAGAGGATACGTGGCCAGTTGTTTAACTTTCTTTCCAACACAAGCTATAAATTTTGCCCTTAAAGATCAAGCGAAGAAAACCTTCAAACAGAATCAGAAAGACTCCTACCCAATAACTTTTGCTAAAAATATTGCAGCTGGTAGTGCTGGCGGTATATTATCACTTAGCCTGATGTATTCACTTGATTATGCTCGAGTCCGACTTGCAAATGATGTCAAGGTTGCTAATAATGGAGGAAGCGAACGTCAGTTTAAGGGTTTGATAGATGTCTATGCCAAAACTTTCAAATCTGATGGTTTTGTAGGATTATACAGAGGTTTTGTTATATCCTGTGTCGGAATTGCTGTCTACAGAGGATTTTACTTTGGACTTTACGACACTCTCAAACCAATCCTGCTTGGTAATAGCACAGACATTACCTCATTATACAAGTTAGGCTTTGCTGTTACAATCACATCTGGCTTGATATCCTACCCTTTAGATACCATCAGATGCAGAATGTTGATGAGGTCGTGTGATTCCGTCAAATACAAAGGATCAATTGACTGTGCCACACAGATTTTGAAGAAAGAGGGCCCAATGTCCTTCATGAAAGGAGCTGGTGTAAACATCATCAGAGGATTTGTAGGAGCTGGAATGTTGGCTGGATATGACAAATATAAAGCATTCTACATTAAGTGGAGAATTTCCAGTTAACTCTCTGCTTTAAACTTTCAGCAGCAAATATTTCCCATAATGCAGTCTAATATTTAACCAAATATACCTTGTTTATAATTGGTTTTGATTCTTGCAAACTTCAACTTCTGCTGCGAGAATCAATTTACAGTTCTTAAATAATTTTGAACTGGAGAGTTCTGTTATACCCTCGTGAGTGCAACCAGTACATGTCAGTTGCAGCGTCACAGGGTGGCCCAGCCCCCCCCCCCCCCCCCACTCCCCTACCCTCCAATCAAACTTCAAATTGCTATCTGACCATGGTTTCGTGGAAGCTTTTACAAATAATGATGTGAGCCCAATTTTAGACACAACCTGGGGGCCTTTGAAGACCATGTCAGGTGTTGTAGAAAGGCTCAGATATCGCTCCCAGGGCATCCAAATATGAAAATTATTCCTGGGGGAGATCGCCCAGACCCCCACCAACAGGAGGGGGGACACCCATACCCTCCCCAGCTCAGGTTTGTGGCCTTCAGGAGATGGCTTCAGCATCTTGACCATGCCCCCCCTCCCCCCACCCCATATCCTATGTAGCCCCCCCCCCCCCCCACCCCCCAAAATCAAAATCCTGGTGCTGCTACTGGTACATGTTCCATAGCAACAAAACAAACCTTGTATATATATTTACTAGAAAATAACTCCTGGCATTCAGCTGGCAGATATTCCTGCCCATGACAAAATTTCTCTTGTCATTGAAATAAGTATAATTTTGACACATTTAATCAAATTTTCCACCAATGAACTGAATGGACTCTTTCACAAATGATTTCTTGTGTATACATTGAAAGAATTTTTCATCAAATCTAGTTCACGCTGCTTTACAGCAGCCAGGACTAGATTTGAGGAAAAATATCTTGAAAATACTCAGTGAGTTAAGAGTTAACCCTTAAGGTCGAGTTTTGGTGGATTTCTTGTCTTACACATATATGGAGAACACGTTAGAACAGGCTTTTGGAGGTCTTGCTGATGGCAGTACAGTGGAGCCCACTTAACTGAATATCTCTTAACTGAATAACCATGTTAATTGAATATAATTTCCCAACACAAAACCATTTACCATACCTCTCATACAAATTTGACCAGTTAATTGAGTATAGGTTATAGAGTAAACTCCTGTAAATTAAATAAAAAATCTTGTGACCTGTTGAGAAATTACCCTGACTCTCCCCAGTTTTCTTTTGTTCATAGACCTATTTGGCCTCAGTACATCCAATACAGGCATTTAATCTATTACATCTTGTTTGACTGAGCTCATGGATCTCTGTCAAACAAGATATAATAGAATAAATGTTAAGTTTATCTCTAGAATACAGGAAAGTGACACAATCCCTGTTAATTGAACACTCCTGTAATTGAATAATTTTCATTGGCGAAGTGGCTATTCAATTAACAGGGTTCCACTGTATTAAATAATTTTGAAGTTGTGTGTGTGAACATTATCAGAGGATTTGTAGGCTGAATATGACAAATATAAAACATTCTACATTAAGTAGAGAATTTCCAGTTAATCATTCACCTCTGGCCTTAAAACTTGTCCTGACTCAGAAGAATTGGTTTTGATTCTCGCAAACTTCTGCTGTGAGAATCAATTTTTAGTTCTTAAATAATTTAGAATTTGAGAGTACCGTTATACTCTTGTGAGTGAAACCAGTACATATTCCATAGCAAGAAAACAAACCTGAGCAAGAGCTGGGCGATATTGAAATTTCAAGTTTGGATTCAGTATCGGTATTTTAGAATAATTCACCTTGGTATCAGTACAGAATTCAGTGTCAGCAACATACATTTACTCACACCAATATCGAATGGTATTTTGGACATACTGCCCTTTATGGGCCACCGTGTACAGCAGACAAAGCCATGGAATTGTCAAAATGTTGGAAGTAACATGTATACTCGCCATTGGTCATTTGATGCAACAAAACTGCTGAAAGAAAATATCCCTTGGGTATTTTCTCTCGGCTGTCTTGATACATCAAATGACCGGTGGTGACTGTTTTTAAACTTACACAGTCAATGGGCTCTTCTTGTTGTGAATTTTGCACAGTGTTCTTCTGTTCTATGCCCTTTTATTTTCTAACTAATGTTGGGAAAATTTTTCAATACCAAAAATTCAGTATTTTGAGACTCCATTGGCACGTTAAATCGGTATTGGATTGATACCAATATCGAATGGCATCTGCCATATACTGCTCATCTCTACAAACCTCATATTTATATATTTACTAAAGTTTAACTCCTTGCATGGAAGCTGACCCAAATGCCACTTAGGTTTTCTGACCATGACACTAATCCAATCATGACACTAAACCCGCATTTATCCAGTAACTTGTATAATTTGACTTCTCAGTCCATGATGGCATTTTGGTAACAAGTTTATTAACCCTTTACCCAACGAATCGCCCACATCCGCCCACGTAATAAGCAAATTCAGCAGTTGAAAATATGTTATTTTTCCAAAAATTTCAACAAAACCATATCATGTGACCCTTCGTTGGAACGAGCTCGTTGAGCTCGTGCCAACGAGGGGTCACATGATATGGTTTTGTTGAAATTTTTGGAAAAATTTGAAAACATGATATTTAAAATAATAAATTTTTATATCATCTGCATTGGGGAAAGGGTTAATCATGATGTTAAGGCTGTCTTATCGTACAACTATGCAAGCTCCAATTTTACCAAGGATCCTCCAGTGACAAGTCATTATACCTCCTGGCAGGAAGGTGTAATGACTTGTGGGCCCCAGTCAGGAAGTCTCTTGCTCAATAGCATTCTTTTTCAATTAACCCTTTACCAAATGGAACAGACATAACCAGGCCTAAAACTGCCAGTGGTATTCAAAACACTGCCATTCAAATTTTATTAATTTTTTTCAAATTTACATAGTTTATGACCTCTCATTAGAATGGGCTCAACAAGCTCAATTCAATAAGGGGGTCACAAGTTTCATTTCAATAAGGGGTCACAAGTTATGTTTTTGAGGCAAAAATTTAATTTTTAGGGTATATCAAGAAAATTCTTCTTCAATGAATACTTACTTCCATCACTTTTTGCCTCAGAAATGCAGTGGTAAGTTTGACTCCTCATGTTTTGGAGGCAAACATTGAAGAGATATTAAAATTTCAAAGTATTTTTATAAACAGCAGTGGGAAGATATGAACATTACTTTAAATAAAGGGTTAAATTTCAAGAAACATTGTGGCCTCAAATTCCCCATGGGAACACCAGGAAGTGAAGCAGTGCTTGTTTAATGTGGTAAACAAGCTCTGTTTTCCAAGTAAAACATCGAAACCGAGGTAACATTACAAAACTGAACAGCTCTAAAACAAAATGTGATAGATTATCAATGAATTTTAGGAAAATTTAAAGTGTATTTCTATTTCTACAACCTACGAGTATTTTCAATGAGTTTTGCTTAACATGAAATATTTTAGGTTATTATAAAAAATTCTTGTTTCTCAAGTACCTACTTCATTATTGAAAATCGGCCAATTGAGTTTTTTTTAACATGGAAATCTCTTCAATGATACCATTTTGCATTTGTAGAACTAATAATTTAACCAACTATATTGTGTTTAACCCTTTACCTAAAATGAAAAGCAGATGACACTTGCAAACAAAATTCTTGAATAACTAATTTTTTTCATTTTTTGTCTCAAAAACAAAGGTTATGACCTCTCACTGGAACGAGCTCGACAAGCACATTCCAAAGAGAGGTCATAGCCTATGTTTTTGAGACAAAAAAATGAAAAAAAAAAAAATTAATTGGCAATTTTGTGAATAGCACTGGCCGGGTTTGGTCATTACATTGGGTAAAGGGTTAACAGAGTTCACTGCTAAAAACATTGTTTTTTCCACAGAATAGTATAAAGATTTAAATTAATAATTACAACTATTTTCAGTACTATGTTGTGGATTAACAAGAAAAAAAATAAAACACCTCCATCTCTAAATTGAGAGAAATTGCCTGAACAACAAGAATTTTTATTTAATAGGCTTTATACATGATATATTTAGTTTGACTGTTATTTAAATTCATTGAGTGCAGTGACTCAGTGGTTAGAGTATATTGTACTTCAAACTGAGAGATCCACGATTCAATCCTGACCGGGGGAACCTGCATTGTCCTTGGGCAAGGCACTTTATCGTTATTGCCTTTGATTGGGGTATGGTGGCACTATGTACTAAGGTGTACTGTACATCGATGGTGCACTTGGGAAGTCTGAAAGTTGCTCACCGGTTCTCTCCGGGTACAGTACTGCTGCCGTGGACTGGTCACGTTCCACGGGTGGGTAATATTTACATGGACTCAATAATATTAGATTCCAAATACTTATTAAAGAATAATCACCAAAATTTTAATTAAATAAGCACCGGGTACAACCCGAAGCTTTATTAAATAAAATTTTGTCGATGATTTTTATTTCCTGGTAAGCACATGTGTGGACATCAATGCCCACGTGGGGTTTACAACCACTCCATGGCAGCTGTACTGTACTTCTTCAACCCATAAAACTGTCTGGCTGTACTGCTGTACTTTACTTCCTCAACCCATAAAACTGTCCAGCTGTACTTACTTCCTCAACCCATAAAACTGTCCAGCTATACTGCTGTACTGTACTTCCTCAACCCATAAAACTGTCCAGCTATACTGCTGTACTGTACTTCTTCAACCCATAAAACTGTCCAGCTGTACTTTACTTCCTCAACCCATAAAACTGTCTGGCTATACTGCTGTATTGTACTTCCTCAACCCATAAAACTGTCCAGCTGTACTTTACTTCCTCAATCCATAAAACTGTCTGGCTGTACTGCTGTACTGTACTTCCTCAACCCATAAAACTGTCCAGCTGTACTGTACTTCCTCAACCCATAAAACTGTCTGGCTGCACTGCTGTACTTCATTTCCTCAACCCATAAAACTGTCCGGCTGTATTGTACTTCCTCAACCCATAAAACTGTCTGGCCGTACTGCTGTACTTTACTTCCTCAACCCATAAAACTGTCCGACATAACATGATCCTGTCAAAAGTGTCATTAAACCCCAATAAATAAACAGAAGATTCATCTACCCCTTCAACAGGAATCCACCGTATTTATGACAGGACAAAATGGCACATTTATTTATTTATCATATGACTCGTCCGTTTTGTTCACTTTAAAACATTTGATATTTTGTTTTCATATTAATCAGTGATAAATAAAGCCTTCCGTCAATTTCAAAAGTAGCCAATTTGATTGCCTGAACAAAATACAACTGGGCCACATTTTCATAATTTGCATAAAGAGAGTTGGGAGCTTTCATTGGTCAATTTCAAAACTGGACAATTTGATTGGCTAAACAAAATACAACTGGGTCACATTTGCATAATTTCAGTAGGGAGAATTTACGTTATCTGTCTATTTTGGGTGGGTTATATTGTATTAATCTTTTACCTACAAGAAAAATGCCATTCATTTTTTTTGGTATTTTCACCTTTTGCTCCCAAAACATAGGTTATGACCTCTCATTGGAACAAGCTCGTTCTAATGAGGGGTCATAACCTATGTTTTGGAAGCAAAAAATGAAAATTTTTAGTTATACAAGGACGTTTTTTCCAAGTGCCGTCTGCAACTCAAGTTAGGTGATGGGTTATAGAGTCATACTAAGTGGCTAATTTATGTGTGTGTGTGTGTGATACATGTATGATAAATAGAATATGAAATGAGTGTTTTTCTTATATAATATTTATGAAACTCATCCGAATTTTCCATTTAGGCTCACCAAAACAGAAAACTCTTCGACTTGTTTCATAAATATTATATGAGAAAAACACTCATTCCATATCCTCTATTTACTGGTGTTTATGATCACATATTTATGCACAATGGCTAATCGTGACCATGACAGTTTTATGGGTGGAGGAAGCCGAATTACCCGGAGAAAACCACTGAGCATCGACGAGCAACTGTCAGCTCCTCAACATTCTAACTCAATTCAAGCTCTGCTCAAGCAGGGTTACGGCAGTTGAAGACATGTGCAATACACCTTAGTACACAGTGTCATCGTGCCCCCATGTAGGCAACCGGGATAAAGAGCCTTGCCCAAGGATACAACATGGGTCGTCCCGGACAGGGATCGAACTCGGGACCTCTAGCACAGAAGTCCAACAGTCTACCACTGAGCCACCACGCTCCCCACAAAATGGCACATGAACCAACATATACATTAAATAAACCAGAGGAATGGAATATAATCTTTTAATCAGAAGTATCACTGTCATCGTAAACTGACAAGTTTGATAATGCACTGTTCGAGAGTTTTTCAGAAGCAGAAATATTATTTCCTAAATCATCGCATTTGAAATTGTCAACTTCCATTGAATCATTGACACTATATTTTTCAGTCTCGCTGTCATTGATGTTTGATTTGTCTAACTGACAAAGCTTCACATCTGAATTCAAAAGTGAAGTTTTATTCAAAGAATCACTGGAGTTAATTATTTCGTTCTCTCTTTCTGTGTCTTTATCAACTTTCTTATCTGATATCTTAGCAGTAGATTTAACACATACACCTAAACTAGAAAAGCTTGTGTTCTTCTTTAATTTGGATGCATTGTTCACATTAAAAGGGTTTGGAGATGTATTCATATGCAGTCCTAATTTCTTTATCACACTGTTTGTGTTGTCCATGGAAATGTCCAGTGATGAGGAGGATGCAGGAGATGAGGCTGTTCCTGGAACTTCAAACAAAGATCTGTTTTCTATCTCTCTCCGCTTTTGCTGTTGTTTTTCGTCATAGGCTAAAAACAAAAAAAATAAAAACTTAACTACTTCATTTCATTTCTCATACACATTATGCAGGTAAAACTCATCTATTGCATTTAGTTACTCATTTATATTATGCACACACCAAGCCTGAAAATAAGCAGACTGTCATTTGCAAAATGAGGTTCCCAGGGGTGAAGTTGGTGATGATACCCTGCAGAGCAGGGTATCATCACTAAATTTACCCTCTGTGAACTTCAGTTTGAATCAAGATTGGCCTACTGCATGGGATAGCATTAGCAAATTCACCCTCTGGGGACCTCATTCTGCAAATGACAGATTGCTTATTTTCAGGCTTAGCACACACTGAGTAGGTAACTTGTCCCTCTTGTATTGAAAGTCCACGGACGTTTATTTGCAAATTGAGCAAAAACTCTTGAACAAATATGTAAACTCCAGCTGCTGGTCCATCAGGCTCTTCCTTGAGGTCCATCAGGTAGAGGTGGGTGGTAGTGGAAGTTTTGAGTTTTGTATCAGTTTCGGTATTTTTAGGGTGGTACATCACAGTATCGGTTTGAGATTCAATATCTGACTTGACTGAAATTTGCACCAAAGAGGAATTCACACCAGGAAAATATAGAGTAAATTGTTCTTGTATCATTCAACCACAATGCCACAAATGGCAGTTTCAATGAGCTCAATATTGGCATATTTTTTCCAACATAAATCATATCTACATTAATTTTGTTCCTTGTTCCAAACACACCTTAACATTTAAAGACCTATTTCAGGTTTTTGCGATCTCAGAGCTCAACATGCTATAATTAGGAAGTACTGCTGACAATACAAAAATCACTTGGGTAATGATTTCTAGTCAGTCTCTGTACTAGAAATCACTGCAAGTAACTGGACGTGTACAGGCTGCAGTTTAGTGGGATTCAGGACAACTTCTCAGGCCCTTGAGGGTTAAAAAGAAAGTGTCAATGACACTGTAGCTCAACTTGTTAAGACATGTACATGTATAGTATGTGACACAGCAATGACAAACATCTAGGTAATGACCTGATAACAAAGGTACATATAAAGTATTGTAATGGTCTGTACATAAATATTGACCGTAGCCTGTACATGGGCGCAGATCCCCCCCCCCCCACCACTGGGGGCACATGGTATGACATGTCCCCCTCTATGCTCCCCCACTGCTGCACCCTCTCATCAATTTTGTTTGAATAATTTTGAGACGTGGAGACTCAGAACACGTGCAAATCGCTTGTTAGCCCATTGTGGGTTAACCAGGCCCGTCGGAATCGGGGGGGAGGGGGGGGGGGGGGTGGTTGGGCACTGCAGCCACCCCAATAATTTGCTCTTGTGTCATCGTCAGTTTATCCATGCAGGGAGCAACCGATGTTAAATATCCACAACTAAGTCCAATTTGAATAAAACACAGTCAATCAACTACGGATACGGGGGTGGGGGGGGGAGGGGGTTGGGCAGTCATAACTAGACTCATACAGTAACACAACGTAGGTTTTTTGTTGGCGTAAAAGCTTATCTTTTGGGCCCAAATATCTGCATTGGGAATTCCACTGTGTTGCGTCAGCTTGCATGCGGTGACGTTGTAACTGGGAATCTTACAGCTTCACTCAGTATAATAACGTGCTGCTGTGTCGACAGTGAGTAGAAAACTACCTCCTCCTGTTACGGAGCAAACAAACTTCAGCTCATTTTTATAGTCAAATGTGCAAAAGTTTTGAGCAATTCCATTGGCAGCTTAGAAGACCACGGCAACCGTTGGCGTAATGATAAAGCCAACGAATCTACCACAAGGCCTGACTGTTGTTTAGCATGAAGGAATGGTGTCACAGCCTGCAGGTGAGCCGTGTGAGAACCATCCCCAAAATGTTATGGGGTTCTGTTGGCATTTTTGAAACATTTCCTTCAAAAAAACAACTTTTATCATTTAAAAAAAGCAAGAGGTTTTTGCTTCAAAAGCTACCAGAATGCTTCCTTTGATTGTCCTTTTCAAAAATTTTTCTTGGGGGGGGGGGGAGGGGGTGGTGGTTACCCCCCCCCCCCTGCAAGAAGCTCGTTCCATCGGCACTCGTGCCAGATGCCTTCGGCATCTGGATACCCCATACCCCTTTAGTATCATTCAGGTCATCATCATACACGTTTAACTAGTCCAAACTTGGACCCACAGTTCGTAATATAATTTTGGGGTTAGTACGGCCTGTACTGTAGCCGTATCAACCACAAAAATTATATTATGGACTATGTCTGTGGGTCCATGTTTGGACTGACGTAACGTTCAACGAACAGTTGTTCAACACTGCGCCTTCAAATAAGTTGTTACTCAGCCAGACACAGCTGTGGGTTGCACGAATGCATAAGCAGCATAACTATTTGATATCGGAATATCAATGTTGCAGACAGAATTCTTATGCAGAGAGAGTAACAGGCCGATACTGAGCTCGTGAAAATGTGCAAGACAGTATCGTCTGCTTTGTTTACATTTTGAAAACGAAATTTATCGATCGAATTCATTCAATTCACGCGACTTGTTGATGACGTATGTGTCGGGCTGTTATTGGATCTGTTTGTTTGTTTGTTTGTTTGTTTGTTGGTGGTTAACGTCACATATTTATGCACCATGGCTAATCGTGACACAACATGGAGATGAAGTCAAGTTTAGTCAATCGTTGATCAACATGTTGCCCATTTTAGAGGACTTTCACCCCAAGCATTGGTGACTGGGTCCTATTTTACTAGTAAAGCAGAACTGGTTTACCACAGTAAACAAGTGCTGCTTACTTCCCGGGGTTCCCACGGGGAATATTGGATCTGTTAATCCATTAACGGGCCCGACACATACGTCGTCGCTCCATCTGTTGGGCCCTTATGCTAATCAACCGCACAGTTGAATTATGTTAATCTAACAGGGAACGCTCGGTAAAGCGGGAACAATTATGGTTAAGCATTTTGACAAAATTACAACAGGCTGTTGAAAAACATATTTTTTTCTACTAAATAATTAAGAGAAATTATACCCCAGAGGCCACCAGAATGCACCATTTGATAGCGCAATTTAAAAATTTTCTTGGGGGGAGAACCCCCCTCTGCCGGCTCGTGCCTGCGGCACTCGCTGCAGATGCCTTTGGCATCTGCCCATCCCCCCCACTTTTGGGAAGAGATCTGCGTCCATGAGCCTGTAACAAATGTATAGGTAAAGTATTGTAAAGGTGGGTGACAGTCAGATGCTAAACTAGAAAAGAAATTTTTGAGTCCCAGAGTGGGTCTGACTGAACCCCAAAATATTTGTTCTCATAGCACAGTGATAAGGCACCCCAAAACACACTCGTTCCTGTCCCAAGGTGATAACAAAGGTACCCAAAAAGTTTTGTGAAGATCAGTTCATAAATACGAGCCATATAGAAGTTGTGTACAAAAAACTGATTACACCTAATTTCGGTACAAAATGGCCACTGGTAGCCATCTTGAATTTTGGACCGCACCCAGAAACACTTATTCTTGTCCCAAGGTGATAACAAAGGTACCCAAGACGTTTCGTGAAGATCGGTTCATAAATACAGACTCTAGCCCGAGCCGTATTGACATGTGTACTTACTGTGTGTAAGTAGCACTGAAAAAATCAAAGTTCATCTAATTTGCATAATTTCTGCATGAGAAAAAAACCTGTATTATATGTGATCTATCATATGGTACTAAACATTCACACAAAACATTATTCAAATCAGCACTTTCATATAGAAGTTCTGCGCAAAAATCTGATTGCACCTAATTTTGTACAAAATGGCTGCCATCGGCCATCTTGAATTTCGGACCAGACCCCAAAACACTCGTTCTCGTCCCACTGTGATACCAAAGGTACCCAAGAATTTTGGTAAAGATCGGTTCATAAATATGGCCTCTAGCCCGAGCCGTATTGGCATTTGCTCTTACAGTGCTGAAAGTAACACTACATACATAAAAGTTAGTCTAATTTGCATAATTTACACACGAGAAAAAACCCTGTATTATATGTGATGTATCCCATGGTACTAAACATTCATACAAAAAATTATTCAAGTCAGAGCTTTGATATGGAAGTTCTGTGCAAAAATCTGATTGCACCTCATTTTGCCATTTTGTACAAAATTAGGTGCAATCAGATTTTTTGCGCAGAACTTCTAAATGGCTGGCAGTGGACAATTTGAATTTCAGATTGGACCCAAAAACACTCGTTCTCGTCCCACGGTCATAACAAAGGTACCCAAGAAGTTTCGTAAAGATCGGTTCATAAATATGGCCTCTAGCCCGAGCCGTATTGAATTGTGGACAGACAGACGGACGACTGGCCATGACATAAGCTCAAATCTGACTTACGTCAAAGTTGAGCAAAAAAACTTAAAAGAAAATAAGGGACTTCTTTTATGAAAATGAACTCTTCCAACTGCTATCAAATCTCAACAAGGCCTTCCCTATAAATAGCAAATAGAGGAAAATTTGAAAATACAGATGGTTTTGGTATTCAATGATAGGCTCAGTTCAGTTTTTCAGTATCCCCAGGCTATCGGTATCAGTCTGGTTTTACAGAATAATGCCCATCTCTACCATTAGGTGAAATTTGCATGCTTATTCTCATTTTCTGCCTACAGAACAGAAGGGGGGGGGGGGGGGGGGGTCACAAAAATTTGCAGGACATTATGTGTGACGTGGGTGGGTCTCATGGGTGTGCAAAAAACGTGTGTTCTCAAATTATGCTGAGATAATGCTGTAAATCAACACTAATAGATTAACTGCAACACAAGGAGCCTTTGTAAGTGTCAATATGAAGTAAAATCTCTGCAAATGTCCCAAATAATACATGCTGGTGAAGGGGTGGGTGTCTGGTTCTCAGTGTAGAAAATATGCCGGACAATTGTTTCGGAAAAATGCTTTATAATGCACCAGATACAACATGAATTAATGTAAAAATGTGCTTGTATCAACCAATATTCTATTTACTTCGAGAGCTTCACTTATTCACTCAAATGTTAAAAGGATATTTGAGAATATTTTCTATTGTTTACTAGTTGCCATTGCTTTAGAATTAAGGCGAAGGAGTGCTAGTGAATTGATTGTGACAACTGTCCTGTTTTAACTTGGTTAAAAGTTCCAACATGCTTTAAAATTTCACATATTGTTGCTTGACCGTGTCACAATATAATATTCAGTATAGTTTAACTTGGTATTATTGTGTATTAAGACTTTACCACATGAGTCATTGATAACTTGAGATTTTGGAAAATTGACAAATATCATTTTCAACTGATTTTTAATTGAGAATTAGGCATATATAAACAAGAAATAAATAAACCATACTAACAAGTTTAGTACTTGGAGTCACTTCCGGAATCAATCATGCAGACTTCTGCCAGAATCAAGTGAAAAATAAATAAATGGATCAGAATGGACTGAATATGTTTAACTTACTCCTCTGGTACAAATCAGGGGAATAAGTTAAAACATATTTTATTTACATCAAATCAGGGGATTGGGGTTGGGCATATCTTAAGCCATCATTCATACTTTCATGGACTTGGTATGAACAATCTTGAATCTGACCCTCATAAAAATGATGTGTACAAAACATTAAAAGATTCTGACTGGTGGTTCTGAAGAAGAAGATTTTTAAAGAATATTCCCCATTTTACCCTTTGTTAAAAATTTGGGCTCCTGTAGTGAGCCCAAATATGAACCTATGAGCTTTATTTCAACAAACTTGTATCTGACCCCCCTATGAATTCTGTATACCGAATATCAAAAGATTCTAATTATTGGTTCCGGAGAAAAGATTTTGAAAAATTTTTTGTAAATATGCTGACTCAGCATTTTTTCAATGCCCATTACAGAACACCATAACAAAACCAATGGCAATTTTTTTTTACCATTCAATTCTACTGGTCCTAAGGATACGGCATACCAATTAACAGCTCTCTGTTCCATGTGGTTTGGGAAATATGGGCGTTTGAAAATATTTCTATCTTTAGCTTCCCAGGGTTCCCATGGGGATGCAGGAATTTTTTTTTTTTTTGCATGGGTCAAGTACTTATGACCCAATAATACCACATACCAAATTTGGTTCATACCAGACCATCAGTTCAGAAAATAGAAATTTTGGGTGGGGCCAAAAAGCTTACCCCTCCCATTACAAAGCCAAATATTGCTTCACCAACTTCGTTTGAACAAACTTGATTCTACACTTCAAAAGGAAGCTCCATAGCAAATATCAAGTCATTGTACACACTGGTTCTTGAGAAGAAGATTCTAAAAATATTTTGGAGCATTTTCCCACACTCCCTCCCTATGTGGCTGGGCATGTTGAGTTGAACAAAAATGCAAAGCCCCTTTGGGACACTCACTCACACAAACTTTCACTTGGATTGGCCCAGTGGCTTTGGAGGAGAAGACCAAAACATGGTGTTGACGGATGGAAGACGAGCAATGAGATTAGCTCAGCTTGACTTTGTCAAGATGAGCTAAAAAGGGCTAAATCAAAAATGTGACATGACGTAGAGATGGATGGTTATGATTTTTGAAGTTCGGTTTTCGATTTGTATCCCGTCCCATTAAATTCATAAAAGCATGAGTAATTACACAAGTGAAATAACTGACAAAATCTATCTGGATTGGACCTAAGGCCCTCTTACATCACTTTGGAGTTCAACAGCTTGCGTAAACAACATATAAATTTAAAGAAATGTGGATGATGATTGTTTAAACTTTAATGATCAAATGATGCTTGTGGATGCACATTGCACAGAACAAAGTCAACAACCCTTCCAGAAATTGTGGTTCAAAATGGAACAGCTACATCTGTTATACTACTAAGCCAATGTGGAAATAAACATTTTAAATCAAAATATCAAATGTAGTTCAGGTATGAAACGCATCCCCCAGAAGCAACCAAACATATCACATTATTCACTTGGTGATTGTTTTTCATATTTATTTTTATTAAATCATGATGCGCCAAAAGCTGTAAATGGTACCTACATAGAAAACAAACAGATACAGACAGAGTTCAAAGTATGCTATTTCGGAATGTGGGTACAGCATGATTATAATGTGAATAATACCTTTGTGGGGCATTTTGATTCTGCTCACTGAACTGTAGTTTGTGCTTCACCTTGAGATGCCTTCTCAGGTTGGAGGTGATGCTGTGTTCAGCAGAATACGAATTGTTACAGGTGTTGCATAGAGAATAGTTTGCGTCTTTCTTTGTAAAATATTTCCAAATAGCGGCCTGATCTTTCAACGACATCATGAAACTGTGTACATACAAGTATTCTGTTTGTTTGTTGGTGGTTAATGTCACATATTTATGCACCATGGCTAATCGTGACACAACATGGAGATGAAGTCAAGTTTAGTTAATCGTTGATCTACATGTTGCCCATTTTAGAGGACTTTCACCCCAAGCATTGGTGACTGGGTCCTATTTTACTAGTAAAGCGGAACTGGTTTACCACAGTAAACAAGTGCTGCTTACTTCCCGGGGTTCCCACGGGGAACAAGTATTCTGTAAATTCTACCAAATTCCATTCGTACATATAGTTCGCGTGGGAGTCGATCAGTTGGTGGGACCGCGGAAGTTCAGAAATATCAAATAGATACCATTTATGAAACAGTATGCCCAAAACTGGTTATTAGTTATTTAGTCCTTACATTGATTGAATGGGAAAGAAATTGCAGAGAGATAAAATTACGAGAGTTTTTTAAGAAATTTTTAAGAAACTTTTAGTAAGCCGTGCCGTCAGTTTTTCACAATGGGCGGGTCAGTTATTCGGTGTTTTTTTTTAAAAAACGAAACCGAACAGTTTCCGGTTATACCGTCCATCTCTAACATGCCGTCTGCAAATTTTCTACTGGAGCTCTGTCAAACAAGATATAATTGATGAAATGCCTATGCTGAATGTACTGAGATTGTCTTTGAGAAATTACAAGATTTTTTTTATTCAGAAAGTGGTAGTTTACTGTAGAATGTATATGGAATTAACAGGTCAAATGTAATCTGAATACATAATAAATGGTTTGGTGTTTGGAAGTTATATGCAAGTGCAAAAATGTTGTCACCCAGAAACCCAAAAGTGCTATTTTGGGGACAGTGACCTTGACCTTTGGTCAACAAACCTGAAAATCAATACAGTTCTACTTTTTATACGCCCCTTTTGAAAAAACAGGTCGTATTATGGTATACCGCTGTCCGTCTGTCTTTCCGTCCGTTCACATGTCGTACGATAACTCAAGAACGCTTTGAGAGATTTTCGTGATTTTTGGGTAGGTGGTGTATATCGATGGAGGAAAGCTCACTTTCATTTAGTGTCACTGTTCGATTAGTCATTCCAGAGTTATGGGACTTTATTACTTAGAAAATTGTTGATTTTTCACACATCGTACGATAACTTGAGAACGCTTCAAGAGATTTTCACGATTTTTTGGTAGGTGGTTTATGTTGATGGAGGGAAGCTCCCTTTCATTTAGTGTCGCCGTTCGATTAGTCATTCCAGAGTTATGTAGCAATATTACTTAAAAAATTGTTGATTTTTTACACGTCGGACGATAACTCGAGAACGCTTCGAGAGATTTTCACGATTTTTTGGTAGGTGGTTTATGTTGATGGAAGGAAGCTCCCTTTCGGTTGGTGTCGATGTTCGATTAGTCATTCCAGAGTTATGGGACTTTATTTTTCACATGTTGAACAATAACTTGAAAATGCTTAGAGCAATTTTCATGATTTTTTGGTTGCAAGTATATGTTGATAGAAGGAATCTCCCTTTCGATTTGTGTCGCTGTCCGATTTGTCATTCCAGAGTTATGGGACTTTATTCATCAAAATATAGGCAATTTTCCACATGTTGGACTTTGAGCAATTTTCATGATTTTTTGGTGGCAAGTATATGTAACCTGACAAGTACACATGTATACTCATATTGTGTGGCTCCCTCTTGTAATTAATAACGGGCGTATCATGCGCTCATGGCGCAGCTATTTATTTAAAGATGGTATCAATGCTGTAAGTTTGTTAGACCTACTTCAAATAGATCTAAAGTAACTGCATAAAAATTAATTTTCAAGCAGTTACTTTAGTTCTGTTTGATACTATGATGACTGCCTGCCTCCATCAAACTATTAGTTGAGTCTGCCTTGTCAAAAACCATCTAAAAATTCCTGAAAATATTTAGAAGATTAAGAGTTAAAAAGTTGAAAAAATTTCAGAAGAGACATGCTTTAAAATGGAGAGAGAGAGCTGTTAAGAACCAATGCTAAAATAAGGACCGGTGCATGATCAGTTTGGAAATTGACTCATAAAAAAATTCGGATTGGAAAGTTGGCTTTCTTCAGGACTGTTTTTTTCTTTTTTTAATTCCAATTGTTAATTGATTAACTGCTTCTGATACAACAAGTAATCATATACCAAAGCTCATACTTTCATTTCTTCATGTGATAAAATGATAATATATGATATTTCTAATACACCAGATTCATTCATCCATACAAAACACAACAATTCTCCCCACTGTCTTGGCCTTAATAAAGTATTAATCCATTTCAAACCAATTTTAATCACCAATCAACATTAAATAAACAATATGTTTTCTCCAATGCCACCTAAATATTAGTAAAAGGATGAGTTTAACTCTCTCCCTAATAACTCTACTGCATCTTCCCTTGTAATATACAAAATAAGCAGTTAAAAAAAAAAAATTTCAATAAATTTCAATAAAACCATACCATCTGACCCCACAATGGAACGATCTTGTTGAGCTCATTTCAATAAGGGGTCACATGGTATGCTTTTGTTGAAATTTTTTTTTAAATTTCAAAAAATAATATTTAAAATAATAACTTTTGATATCGTGTGCAGTTGGGTAAAATGTTACAGTAAATCCCAATCTTTATATACAGATAATGTCTGCCCCCCCCCCCCCCCACCCCCCCCAAATAAAAAAAGAAGAAAGAAAAAAAAAATCTGCCAAACTTAATGAAGAGTATTTAATAATTTGATAGATTTTTGCCTATCCTTGAACTTGACAGAGCCTTCTGTTTATTCTGTAAGAGATCCACCCACCATCAGAATGTTGACTGATCCGTCATCACAATCACACCTTGGTGTACAAAGCGAGGTCTGACAGTCTAGAAAATCAAGGAGTGCAAAACAATTGCCCTCCTCAGATTACTTGCATCTGGAATTTTCAAAACAATATTTGTATGTTATTTTGCTTACAGTCCTTGGAGGGTGGATTGTCATCCAATCACCCATGGAGTGGAGGTATCACCCAAGGTACTACTCTCAAATTTCGTACAGAAACACAAGAAGCACAAGCCAAGTTTCAACCAATGGACATCCGGGTTTAATCCAGAGGTCCAATGGCTGAAATTTTGCTTATGCTAATTTTGCTTTGCATCAAATTAGTATGTTTTGCTTGAGAGAAATCAATACTCCACAGGTGATTTATTGACAATACACTCTCTATGTAATCTATATTCATTTCAGATATTACTATTGTGACTGAAAAATTGCACTACCTTAGTGGAAAAATTGGCACACACATATTCTCATTATTTAAAATGTTGCATTCAATTCTTATGTGACTGTCTTCTACACTCAAAATGTATCGAAATGCGACTCAGAATGGGAATTATTGCGAATCAATGCAAGATTGACAAATGATAACAGATTTTAAAGGCAGTCCCAAACAGGTCTGGCATTCCAGAAAATCAAGGGGTGCAAAAAATTGCCTTCAATTTTTTCTAGGCATGCAGCATTCCTGCACTCCTAAAGAATGCTAGGCCTGCATATGAAAGTTATACGAAATAATCTGAAATTATCAAGTCAGAATAATGAAACACTCACATATATATTCATGACGAAGAATGTCTGACCAAGAAACAGCTGTTTCATTGTCTGTTTGTACAGGGAATTGAATGCATGATCTGATCAGATAACAGTGAAATCTACGGAAAGGTCAGTTACTTACTCTCCAGAGCTCTGTACTTAAGTAATCCAGCAAGTTTGATATCACCTTCATCTTCATTTACCAATTTGATTTCAAGTGAAGATTTGTTTAACAGACTTTTATTTTCTTCCTCTCGTTTTTTCAAAGCATGCTTCTGATCCTAAAATAGAGTATGTATTTTCCAAAATAATTATACAGTGGAGCCCACTTAACTGGATATCTCTTAATTGTATATCCCTGTTAATTGAATATAATTTTCAAACACAAAACCATTTACCATACCTTCAGTACAAATTTGATTTGTTAATTGCATATGGGTTGTAGAGTAAACTTCTGTTAATTGTATATAAATTTCAGTAATATGTCGAAAAAATTACTGTGACATGCACCAAATTCCCCTTATTTATCAACCTTTTTGGTCTCACAACATCCAACACAGGCATTTATTCTATTATATCTTGTTTGACAGCACTCTATGAGCTCTGTCAAACAAGATATAATAGAATAAATGCTCAGTTTACCTCCAGAACACAGGAAACTGACCAAATCCCTGTTAATTGTATACTCCTGCTAATTGAATAATTTTCAATGGCAAAATGGATATTCAATTAAGAGGATTCTACTGTATATGTATTATGCAAAACTAAAAATGATGACGATGATGCAGGTTATAGCACAGCAATGATGCTCTTCCATTCCAGATGCCACTTGCAAAAAATTCTTTTTGAGTAACTGAAAATTGTAACTTTTGGCCTAAAAAAAATCTAGATTTTGACCCCTGAAATGTTGTTTTTTTTGCATATGATAATAAACTTAATGATTTATGTTTTCAAGTGTTGCAAGGAAATGAAACATTGATTCAGCACATCACTGTAAATAAATATTTTCTGGGCACCGTCAGCAGTCCAAACACATGTGATGCCAAATCAGTGTCTGATTATCTACTAGTCATGTAGACCTGTGCCTGAAGGCCTGAAGTGAGGATACCCTATCTCCATACATTACATGTAAGCTATTTAACACTTCACCTAATGCAAGTTGCAGACAACAGCATCAATTAACTTACAAAGATAAAAATAGGCTGATGAAATCGTCAGATGTGTACCCATACGCGCAACTAGTAGAAAGCTGTATGACGGAGGGCCACCATGGGTACCGACATTATGTACACCATATAAGGTATGGGTACATATAGAAATGGATTGGAGGAGTGTCTAATTTGATGGATAAAGGGTTAATATCTCCGGATCAAATTATTAGATTTACATAAAAAACTACACAGCACAGCACATCAGTAATCTGAATAAATATATAAAGTAACATGGCAATCGGATTGATATTTTTTGAGTTATCTCTTGCCAAAGGGATTGGAGGAATTTTCAATTTGAAGGATAAAGGGTTAATATCTCCGGATCAAATTATCAGATTAACACCAAAAACTATACAGCTCGGCACATCAGTAACCTGAACACAAATATAAAGTAACTTGACAATCCAAGCAATATTTTTCAAGTTATCGAATGCCAAAGGGTTTGGAGGAATTTTCAATTTGAAGGATAAAGGGTTAATATCTCGGGATCAAATCATCAGATTTACACCAAAAACTATACAGCTCGGCACATCAGTAACCTGAACACAAATATAAAGTAACTTGACAATCCAAGCAATATTTTTCAAGTTATCGAATGCCAAAGGGATTGGAGAAATTTTCAATTTGAAGGATAAAGGGTTAATATCTCAGGATCAAAATAACAGATTTACACCAAAAACTATACAGCTCGGCACATCAGTAACCTGAACACAAATTTAAAGTAACTTGACAACCCAAGCAATATTTTTCAAGTTATCGAATGCCAAAGGGATTGGAGGAATTTTCAATTTGAAGGATAAAGGGTTAATATCTCGGGATCAAATCATCAGATTTACACCAAAAACTATACAGCTCGGCAAATCAGTAACCTGAACACAAATATGAAGTAACTAGACAATCCAAGCAATATTTTTCAAGTTATCGAATGCCAAAGAAATGGATACGGATGCCGGACAGACAGTAACCTGAATAAATATATAAAGTAACATGGCAATCGGATTGATTTTTTTTGAGTTATCTCATGCCAAAGGGATTGGAGGAATTTTCAATTTGAAGGATAAAGGGTTAATATCTCCGGATCAAATTATCAGATTAACACCAAAAGCTATACAGCTCAGCACATCACTAACCTGAACACAATTATAAAGTAACTTGACAATCCAAGCAATATTTTTCAAGTTATCAAATGCCAAAGGGATTGGAGGAATTTTCAATTTGAAGGATAAAGGGTTAATATCTCAGGATTACAATAACAGATTTACACCAAAAACTATACAGCTCGGTACATCAGTAACCTGAACACAAATATAAAGTAACTTGACAATCCAAGTAATATTTTTCAAGTTACCGAATGCCAAAGGGATTGGAGGAATTTTCAATTTGAAGGATAAAGGGTTAATATCTCGGGATCAAATCATCAGATTTACTCCAAAAACTATAGAGCTCGGCAAATCAGTAACCTGAACACAAATATAAAGTAACTAAACAATCCAAGCAATATTTTTCAAGTTATCGAATGCCAAAAGGATTGGAGGAATTTTCAATTTGAAGGATAAAGGGTTAATATCTCGGGATCAAATCATCAGATTTACACCAAAAACTATACAGCTCGGCAAATCAGTAACCTGAACACAAATATAAAGTAACTTGACAATCCAAGCAATATTTTTCAAGTTATCGAATGCCAAAGAAATGGATACGGACGCCGGACGGACAGATGGACAGACGGACGGACAGACAAAGGATGGATGAACGACAGATGGTCACTCCAGATGTATAGTATGGGTACACATAAAAAGAAAAAGTTAATGAAATTTTTGTATATTAAGCAGGCACCTTTGGCCAATTCACTAGGTAAAGGGTTAAATATATCAGTTCTTTTGAATTAACACATCCATAAATGTAACCCTTGACCCAACATAGATGACATCAAAATTTATTATTTTAATTATTGTTTTTTAAAAATTTTCAGAAAATTTCAACAAAATCATATCATGCGATCCCCTCACTGGAACGAACTCAATGAGCTCATTCATATTAGGGGGGTGGGGGGGGGGGGGGGGGGTGGGGGGGGGGTCACATGATATGGTTTTATTGAAATTTTTTGAAAAAGTATTATTAATATCCTTCAAGGCTATCAGAAGTTCTGAGCCAGAAATGACTTGTGTATATTTCGATATGGGTATGCGAACTTGAACTAAGTCTGTGACCTTGACCTTGTAGAAAAGCATTCCAAACTTATTCACAACACACCCTCTGGTGGTGGGCAACATTAATATAAAGTATCGGTAATATCCTTCAAGGCCATCAAAAGTTCGGAGCCAGGTACACCTTGTGTATATTTGGATATGGGTATGATAACTTGAACTAAGTCTGTGACCTTGAATTTGTAGACAGGCATTTCAACCTTATTCGCGACACACCCTCTGGTGGTGGGCAACATTAATACCAAGTATCTTCAATATCCTTCAAGGCCATCATAGGTTCTGAGCCAGACACAACTTTCTCAGATGGATGGATGGATGGACAGACAGATGGATGGACTCATAAACAGAAAAACAAAGTGATGCATATATACCTCCCTGAACTTTGTTTGCAGGGGGTATGAAAACACAGGTCACTGTGAGCAAGCCAACAAATGAGTATAAACCTTCACTACTGTAGAACCACAATATTCGGGGGCGCCATGGCATCACAATAACCAGTTCTCGTCAGATCACTGAAGTTAAGCTACATCGAGCGCGGTTAGTAGTTGGATGCGTGACCATTTCAGCGACTGATTCGTGCTCCTGCATTGTGTCCTTGGGCAAGGCACTTCACCCCGATTGCCTACACGTTGATGCTGTGTACTAAGGCGTACTGCACGTCGATGGTGCGCATGTCTTCAACCAATCTAACCCTGCCTGTGCCGTGTTGCAGAGTTCAGAGTTACGATGTTGGATAGCTGACAGCTGCTCATCGTTGCTTGGTGGTTCTCTCTGGATACTCCGGCTTCCTCCACCCTTAAAACTGTCACCGACATGATATGACCCTGGCTATTAATGTGTCGTTAAACCCAAATAAATAAATAAATGAAAGTGTCAATGACACTGTAGCTCAACTTGTCAAGACAAAGATATGTACATGTATAGTATGTGACACAGCAATGACAAACATCCAGGTAATGACCTGATAACAAAGGTACATATAAAGTATTGTGACGGTCTGTACATAAATACTGACCGTTGCCTGTAACAAATGTATACGTAAAGTATTGTAAAGGTTGGTGACAGTCAGATGCTAAACTAGAAAAAAAATCTTTTGAGTCCCAGAGTGGGTCTGACTGAACCCAAAATATTTGTTCTCATAGCACAGTGATAACAAAGGTACCCCAAAACACACTCGTTCCTGTCCCAAGGTGAAAACAAAGGTACCCAAGAAGTTTTGTGAAGATCAGTTCATAAATACGAGCTGTATAGAACTTGTGACAAAAAACTGATTGGACCTAATTTCGGTACAAAATAGCCACTGGCAGCCATCTTGAATTTGGACCGCACCCAGAAACACTCATTCTCGTCCCAAGGTGATAACAAAGGTACCCAAGAAGTTTTGTGAAGATCGGTTCATAAATACAGCCTCTACCCTGAGCCGTATTGACATGTGTGCTTACATTGTGTAAGTAGCACTGAATAAATCAAAGTTCATTTAATTTGCATAATTTCTGCACGAAAAAAAAAACCCTTACAATATGTGATGTAGTCCATGTTACTAAACATTCATACAAAAATTTATTCAAATCAGAACTTTCATTCAGAAGTTCTGCACAAAAGACTGATTGCACTAATTGTGGTACAAAATGGCTGCTGGTGGCCATCTTGAATTTCGGACCACACCCCAAAACACTCGCTCTCATCCCATGATGATAACAAAGGTACCCAAGAAGTTTCGTAAAGATTGGTTCATAAATATGGCCTCTAGTCTGAGCCGTATAGAAGTTGTGTACAAAAAACTGATTAGACCTAATTTCAGTACAAAATGGCCACTGGCAGCCATCTTGAATTTTAGACCGCACCCAGAAACACTCGTTCTCGTCCCAAGGTGATAACAAGGGTACCCAGGCTTTAATCCACAGAAATTGGGAAGGGGCCTTTTTTATTTTGCTAGTGCGCAGATGCCGAAGGCATCTTCAGTGAGTGCCGAAGGCACGGGCTAATATAGGGGGGGTCTGGGGGGGGGGGGGGGTTCCCCCCCCCTCCCCGAAATTTTTTGAAAAGTACTATCAAATGGAGCCTGCTGGTGGCTTTTGGGGTGAAAATTCACTTTATTTTTGGGTCCTCAAAATCACGTTTTTTAAACAGCATGTTCAAATGTTCATGTCACCAACTTCGAAATTTTACTTTTGAAACAAGCTCTGACAAACTGCTTAAAAAACGAAACGTGATTGTGCCGTTCAGTAGTGATTGTGACACGTGGGTGGCAATCTCTCCCTTTGGGCTTTAGACTATTACTGGTGTACAAGTCGCACCCCAGATAAGACAATTTCAAGTTTGCCATCAGATAAAGCGACGATCATACCATCATGGGTACTACAACGGAATTAGGTAAATTTTGGGTTAGCATTTTGAGCTGCGATTCATTCAGTCACTGTCAACCAGGAGAAGACTGGGTCTTAAAACCGGCCCGGGCATCATTCACCGAGGTTGGCCCATCATTCATTATCTAGAAATATAATCGCCTCGCCCCCCCTCCTCCCCCCCCCAGGGCGTAAATAAATGAGGCCGTTTTTGTGGGGGACTCGATGGTCGCCCAATAACGGCCTCATTTATTTTCTCCTCAGTGTCACCAAGAGCCGTCGCTACCACGAGCCGACCATGGTTCGGCCCGTGTTAGAAAAAATTTCAATCCCAGGGTCCCCAAACCCCATTTTCTTGCATCTGAGCTGCTCAGCACCTGAGCCTCAGAGGCCGTATTTCAACAAAATTTTGGACATCAAAAAAATACTTAGATGTTTAGATATCCGAAAATATCGAAAATTGAAATAAATTATTTCAATGTTCGATATTTTCGGATATCTAAAAATTTAATTATTTTGTTGGTGTCCAAAATTTTGTTGAAATATACCCTGGCCAATGCCAAATACAGGTCGGAAAATATTCAGTGTGCATAGTCAGGTCAGCTTACCTCGTTATATTTAATTAAAACAGAAGCTAAATCCAGTACGTTAACTCTTTAAATTGACTGGATCCTTGCAAAAGCCCTTACAGACTGTAAGGGCTTTTACAAGGCAGCCTGGCTCCAGCCCACCGGGTATTGCCCAAATGCCTATATATTAGCCAGTCCGCTCCTCTTGTCAACGTGTTTTTTTTCGAAATAGATTGAATAAAGAAAAATAAATTATAATATACTTAGGTTTTGTTTTGGTGGAATTATTTACTTTGGCCCAGACTCTATTCTTGAATAGAATATTAAAGAGTCTCAGAGAAATGTTTATTGTTTAGTACCTTTTCATCACAATCTATTTTCACTGAAGTCATTTCTGTCTCCCCCCCCCCCCCCCCCAACTCACAGGTCCGTCGTTTCACCCAATTACACCCAATCATCACCACAGTAATACCCAATTACACCGGGTATTAACTGGATCACTCAATTAATACATACCTCTACCGAATTGCACAGCAGTTAGCTCTATTGTTTCTTGGGCAGAATTCTGGGAACAAGACTACCGATTGAACTTGACCAATGCATTAATACTAAGTCGGGACTTGGCAGAGATCGCTCAGTTAGTTCGGGAGACATCATTTTATTATTAAATTTATTTCATAAAATGTAAAACCATGAGTCTTATAACATGTTGAGTAGAGTTTAAGAGAGAACAGAATGGCGAGGGCTTTACCCCCCCCCCCCCCTCCCTCCCCCCCCCCCCCCCCACACACATGATTGGTTAACACTCCTGGTTAACATCATTCCTAACCAAAAGAAAAATGAGAGTCACCCTCGAAGGAGAGAAATCAAGTGATGCACCAGTGGACTCCACAGGAGTACCACAGGGCACTGTCCTCGGGCCATTACTTTTTCTATGTCACATAAACGACCTTCCCGATTCTGTCAAGTCATCAGTTCGACTATTTGCCGACGATTGCCTACTCTACCGAAAGATCAAGAGCTTCAAGGACCACACCACCCTCCAAGACGACCTGGTAAACCTTGAAAAGTGGGCAAAAAACTGGGGAATGCGTTTTAATGCAAAAAAATGCTCTGTCATGAGTCTTGGAAAAAAAAGCCAAAACTTTTACACACTTGACGACCACATCTTGGAAAGTGTGGAAAACAATCCCTACCCAGGCATCCAGATCGCCAACGACTTAAAATGGACAACCCATATAAAAAACATCACCAGGAAAGCAAGCTCCACACTTGGCTTCATACAAAGAAACCTAAAATTTTGTCCACACGAATGCAGAAAAACAGCCTACATATCCCTTGTAAGATCAATCATGGATTATGGAAAAAAAGGGGGGGGGGGGCACGTGCCCACAGTGCTCCCCCACCCTCTCGGCTCCGCAGCCCCTGGTTCCTAACATTTCTCCCAAGAAACAAAAATGGTGCAATTCGGTTGGAGGTATATATTAATTGGGTTTAAATCTGGCTGTTAACTGGGTGTAATTTTTGGCGTTAACTGGGTGTAACTGGGTGAGACGACGAACCGCCACTTTCACAGAAAAGTCTTCAATGAAAATAGATTACAGATTTCAATGACACCATTTTTTCCAACTGCATTGAACCTCTTGTGTCGTGCATAATAAACCGAAACAACAGTAACATTTCAGTTTTCTGAGAATTGATTTGTTAATTAATAATTCCTGTCAAGGTGACTTTGTGCCACCCAACCCCCATTTTAAGTGTGACGTTGTATAATACTATTCTTCATAAATTAATGAAACACGGAATGATCAATCCCAGCCGCCAATTGCGCTTGAGATCAAAAGATTTACTGAATGAAAAGGGACCTAAAAGGGTGTGTGTGTTTGTTGGGGTGTGGTTTTGATTTTTCCTCTGGGACATTTTAGGCTACGTCTGACTCTCCTTCAATGAAATCTTGATTTACATGAGCTAATTAGGGCACATTTTCGTCATTTGTAGTACTTTTCAAAAAAATATTATTGCTAATCAGTATCTAGATCTATAATTATGTCTATTCGGTGCGGCATGGGATTTGTGCTTTGGCCAAGCTGGACGCGATTTGTTCGGTTTCGCATCGCAATTTGCAAATTGCGATGCGACACCGAACAAATCAAGCCCTGCTTACTAAAATGCCATTTCCTGAGTTCTAGCATTATATTCTAATGAAATTCTTACCTGAGAAAAGTGAACAATTTTCAAGCAACATTTGGGTTTTTATTGAATAAAAAACTAAATGTTGCCTGAAAATTGTTAACTTTTCTCCGGTAAAAATTTTTAGTTGCAGCTAAAATGCCTGACCAGCCACCTGTTATAAATTTATAGACTTATGAATCTATAGCTATTTAGTCAGACTGTCTATGTTGGCAGGCGTCAGGGCCAATGTATTGTTGGACGATAGAAAATATGTTGAATTATTTGGGGCATGTAGCCTTGTGTACACCAAGGAAAAATAATTAATCTGTTCCGGGAAATCGACCGATCGTATTTTTGGCTGCGACCCAAATTTTTTATCGGCTCCATCCCCACGAATAATGATGAATGGCACTGAATTCAGAAAAATTTCCAACACACTTCGATCAAAATGGCAACAATGTCGTCAGGGTTGTGGTCTTCGTGCAGTGCAGAGCTGTTGTAAAAAAAATAAATGAAAGCACACCGAACAAGTTTCAGAAACGATAACAAATGTTCCTTGAAGGTGAGTATGATATTTCATTAGATGTCATCTCCCGCAGGTGGCATCTTATGGAATCCCATACTGACCGTCAGTGCTTCTCCATTCTGGAAGCATGTGTTCCAAAATCCAAACTGTGCAATATTATATTACATTGTGCATGACATTGCTCTCTCGACTGAACTCATTAAATATCAACGAATGGACGAAATTTGTCCGTAAATCCGAGCAGGCTGTGTAATTCTCATTCAGTATAGTTCAGAACACGCGAGATCATCAGCGTTTCACTGGAAATTAAAACGTCCGAGGATTCCCAGAAGCACACCCGACTTTCACGTCATTTGCATCTTGCATGGGGCAGAGACATACATGAGGTTGACAGCTAATGTCGGCCATTTGCGGTATCTGGATTCCAACAAATCAAAGTGGAAAGCAAAATAGTGCGGGGGTGGGGGGGGGGGGGGGGGGATTGCTTTCGTTCAATTCAACATGCCGCATTCGGGATGTTAAGTTTTATTTCATTTTTATAAACTTTTTAGTTCAACTTCAATAAACTTTTAGGCCTACTAAACTTGTTGGATTTTGATTTTGTTTTAGCTTAAGGATTTCGTTGAGTTTTTTCCTGTTCATCTATAGGCCTCTTCCAATTGAAAAAAAATTCCCGACCTCTCAACCTTGATTTTTGTTTGTTGGTAAGTTGTCGGAACAAATGAATTATTTTTCCCCGGCCAGGCTTCTGTAATTGTGTGCGTGTGTGTGGGCGGGTGGGTTGGTGGGTGGGGTGCTAGCAGTTCAGTTTTTTTTTGAGGAGGGGGGGGGGGGGGCTGCCATGATATTTGGAAGGTTGTTGTGGGGCTCCGGGTATCCTCCCCTAGTCTTAACTATGACCCCTCTGGTAATTCCCCCCCCCCCCCCCAGAAAGTGAAAGGATGGGGCAACGTCTGGAGGGTCCAACCTACACTGCAGGACTAGGCCTTCAGAATTTTTCAAAATTCAGTGCTCTGAGATCGAATCCAAGGTAATTGTAGCGTTTTTTTATACCATTTTGGGGTTCTATCTTATGTGAAACCTGCATTGGGCCAATGTGTTTTTTCTTGCCCCCTCCCCCCCACCCTCTCTGCCTACGCCAATGGAATAGCCAGCGGGGGCATGGTGCCCCTAAAATGTCCACTGCGACCAGCCCTACATGGGTATAAAGGAAGAGGCAGCTGAAAGATACAAAGTAACATCGAAACAGTTTTATTTAAGTTTTAACAGCGGGGCGACCCAGAGTCTGGTATTTACTGAATAAGTGACGTTCATGTGGTTATTTCCGTGCAAAAACACCATGATTTACAGAAGTAACTTCCTTGTTGGTCCCATCAACCTGTAAGTTTCAATTATTTTCTCCCAATCCATATCGTCAATATCGGGTGGGGATTCCCTGCACACCTGCATCAAACTATCAAGAGTACACTGCCCCATTCTATTTCTGAGTGGCGTTTTAACTAAATTCATCAGGCTGAATGCCCTCTCAACATTTACAGTTCCCGCAGGAATAAGGGTAGCAATGTACACTATGTGATACATGGCTTCAAATGTATATTTGAGAGCACTATCGCAGCACAAGTTTTCAAATAAATCCGTGAGTGTAAACTGCATTTTAATTTTTAGTTCAAGTTTTTTCTCCTCTTTCTTTTTTTCAACTTGACTAATCGTGTTTGCCAATGAGATACGTTTCTCCGCGGCTGCTATTTCATTTGCCGTTTTGGATTCGTGTAAATCTGTTAGTGAGTACATATGTTTTTTAAATATTTGAAATTCACTTGTTATCTGCTGAGATGGGAATTCAGGTTCAACATTAGTGGTGTGGCCATTTAATGTGTCAGAATTTGGGCGCCCATAAAACTCTGCAATTTGTTTGATTTCATCTTCCCCATAGGAGGGTAAACTTTCCCTTTTCCTAGGCAAATTTCTTGGGTCGAGAACACCAAAGGATGACAACAGTCCTGACGATGATAGCATGGTGTCAATCTCAGTCACAAGTTCATTTATTACTGGTTTGATGAAATTATTCTCAAATGATGCTAAATCAAACTGCTTATGTGATCGACTCCTTATTTCAATATGGAGGTACAACCGTTGGCTTCACATAATAGTTTGTTAATATTTTTATAATGTTTCCCTGATGCTAGGTCGCCGGCAAGCCCAGTCAACGCTAGCTTAGTTGCATTGATGTTAGAAGGTAACTGTGTAAAGTTTAAGGAATCTGATTGCAGAATAAGTGAAAGTTTATTAGTTTCTGCCAATATATCAGCCAATATGCAAATTGTGGTTATATTGCAAGGATCTGTCAACTGACATCTAACACCTAGTATTTCAGGCTCCCTTTTCTTCTCATAAATACCATCAAGTGCATCAACAATGCACTGGAATCTTGTAATGACTCTCTCGCAAGCTTTACCGTGACTGAGTCAGCGTGTGGTAGAGGGCATGACAATATTTAATGCAGTGAGGTCATGAATTTCCTGTGCAGACTTTAATACAGCTGTTCGCTGGGGGCTATAATTAAAGAGCTTTGCTAACGAAACTAGCAGACTGTCTGCTTCCTTGAGTTTGTTAAATTTTGGAAGGTTCAAAACATGTTTAAAGGCTAGAGCTAGTCGGTGGTTGCGACAATTCAAGTATAGGCTGTAGGGAGAAACGTGTCTGTACCTCCTCTGTAGACCAGAGCGCTCACCAGACATTGCATTTGTTCCATCAAGTGCAATGAAACGTGTGTCCTCTATGTTAATGCCCTTTTGAATGAGAAATTTACCAAGCTTGTCCATCAGTGATGCTGCATCAGTCTGATCCACTTGGACCATGCCCATGAAGTGGTCCCTTACTGTATTTTCCTTAAGAAAACGTGCCATGATACAAAGCTGAGTTACATTGCTTTCATCTGTGCTTTCATCACACAGAATAGTAAAAAATTTATTTAATCGTAGGGACGACAGTAATTCTTCCACAATGCAATTTGAGATGCATGCTATATACTGTTTGACTGAGAATGGAGATGTATATGAGCAGACCTTTGTTGTAATTCTCTGAATGAATTCATTTAACTCTGTATTGCCAGTTTTTGCCACAAACTCGACCAAATCTTCGAAGTTTGTTGTGTGTGCCCATTTCTTTTTAATCATGAAATACACAGTTTGCATAAGAGTTTTTAATGCTGACCTATTTTTATTTTTATCTACGGTCTCTTTAAATGTGTGCGCCGCTTGAATCTTGTGATAAATTGATTCCGCTGATTCACTTTTTTGTTTAACAAGAGTGTCTATTGCGTTTGTGTGACGCTTGCTTTGTGCATGCTTTTTAAGTTTTCTAGTAGGGTGTGTACCAAGTTTTACCCCAAACTGATAAAACGCTCCCAGATCCTGTTTGCAATATGATTTGTTGCCTATCAGTTCACAATGTTTGCACATATATCCCTCCTTAGATACACTATAGTAGAGCCATTTATATTTGTTCTCATATTTCCCGATGAAAACCGGCACTCATCGGAATTTCCTACCACTGGCAAAAATAATAAATGTTGATCGTCATTATCCTTATCAGATTCAGAATCATCAGATTCGATACACGAATCAAGGTCGAAAGAAGGGATATTCTGCCCACTTTTGTGGGTGGTTTTAGATTGTACGTTTGTATTATCGACCAGAGATAACTGCAAGGAATCCGGTGTGTTTTTTGTACAAGGCGGTACCAATTCGTCATTGCTGGTTTCACTAATTTTGATTGGGACTGTATTTAGCTTCAGTGCGTCTGTGTTATTATTATCTGACATCGTTGCTTGCTCTGAATGTTCATTTACTGAAGTTAACGTTTCTGAAAGTTTAGGTTTGAAGAACCGAGTAATGTCTTTATTTTCTTCAGATAATTTTATTTTTTTTCGATAATATCTGGAATTGTGTGACATGGTGATTTCGTTAATTTATGCAAAGAGCGTCTGCTTCTCTCGTTGGTTTTGGTAAACACGTGTTGACAAATGACTGAACAAGATACGCGACACGTCATTCGCTGGAACCAATCATCGTTCAGCCAGTCAAAATTACTGACAGTGACTGCACGTAACTTGTTTCATTCCGAAGAAAAGCGAGTCAACACTGAACAACTTTCGATGTTTTATCGGATCTGTGCCAGTAAAGTGCAAACTCCTTGACAGGTGTACAGCCTTATTACTCTTTTATTATTTGTAATTTACGCACACTTCTGTCAATTCGCTTACCCTTGTTTAAACCTCATATCGTTGGTTCGTTGTCATGTTCTGTTTGAACATTTTGGGGGAATTTTAGGAGCTAAAATTGGGAATTTAGGTACCTATTTCGCGAGGGGAATGGGGCCGAATTTCGGCCCCTGAGAGGCTCTGGATTAATCCCTGGTACCCAAGACATTTCGTAAAGATCAGTTCATAAATACAGACTCTAGTCCGAGTCGTATTGACATGTGTACTTACTGTGTGTAAGTCGCACTGAAAAAATCAAAGTTCATCTAATTTGCATAATTTCTGCACGAGAAAAAAACCCGTATTATATGTGATGTATCCCATGGTACTAAACATTCACACAAAAAATTATTCAAATCAGCGCTTTCATATGGAAGTTCTGTGCAAAAATCTGATTGCACCTAATTTTGTACAAAATGGCTGCCATCGGCCATCTTGAATTTCGGACCGGACCCAAAAACACTCGTTCTCGTTCCACGGTGATACCAAAGGTACCCAAGAAGTTTCGTAAAGATTGGATCATAAATACGGCCTCTAGCCCGAGCCGTATTGGCATATGCACTTACAGTGCTTAAAGTAACACCAAAAAACATCAAAATTAGTCTAATTTGCACAATTTATGCATGAGAAAAAACACCGTATTATATGTGATGTATCCTATAGTACTAAACATTCATACAAAAAATTATTCAAATCAGAGCTTTCATATGGAAGTTCTGTACAAAAAACAGATTTCTGCATCGTCGGTACAAAATGGCAGCTGGCAGCCATCTTGAATTTCGGACCGCACCCCAAAACACTCGTTCTCGTCCCACGGTCATAACAAAGGTACCCAAGAAGTTTTGTAAAGATCGGTTCATAAATACGGCCTCTAGCCTGAGCCGTATCCAATTGTTGACGTACGGACAGACGGACGACGGGCCATGACAAAAGCTCAAATTTGGCTTCGCCAAAGTTGAGCTAATAATAACCACAATATTCTATCCTAAGTGAACAAACACACACAGAGTGTAGTGGATCCTGGTTAACCGAATAGCCAATGAAAATTATTCAATTAACCAGAGTCAGGATTAGGTCACTTTCCTGTACATATATTCTAGACATAAACTGCCACTGTGCATTTATTCTATTTTTTCTTATTTGCCAGCCAAGAAGCAGCCATGATGAGATTTGATGAAAAATTTATCCAAAGTTAACAAAAGAAATCACTGATCAAAAAGTTCATTCAATTTACTGGGGCAAATTCAAATTAACATTCCCAAATTACACTTATTTCAATGGCAAAAGATTTTTTTAAATTCAAAAACAAAAATCGTAAGTTTAGAGACTAATATACCTTTGAGTGACAAGGGGGACACACAAGCCAGAAAATAAGCAGACTGTCATCTGCAAAATGAGGTCCCCAGAGGGTGAATTTAATGATGCTACACTGCATAGCAGGGTAGTATCTCTGAATTTATCATTTGTGAACCTCAATCTGAATCAGAGTCTCAAAACTAAACAAAGAGGTACCCAGAGCATAAACTGGCCCACTGTATGGGACAGCATAGACAAATTCACTCTCTGGGGACCTCATTCTGCAAATGTCAGACTGTTTATTTTCAGGCCTGGTGACACATATTGTTAACAGTGCCCAAAATAAGGAAAAATAAAATGACTTGACAAAATGTATAGCATGCTACCTGGCGTCAGCTGAGGCATGCAATACCAAGTGCTGGGGTGGGGGTGGGGTCCCTCCCGAGGTTGAAATTTTTTTTCAAACTTACTTTGTAAATGGTGTTCTCTGGTGCATTCTCGTCATTCAACAACAGTTTTTCCTATATTATGAATTTTATCAAACAAAGTTGAACAAACGAAATCATCGTTAGCTACGCAGATGAGTGTTTGTATGGTGATGAGTGTAATTGTAATATTGAATTCAGTGAAACCGCATTGTTTTCTATGAGAATATTTTGTAAAGAATCCTGAAGTTGTTGCTATAATTTATTTTCCTGAAGTTGATGCTATAAATAATTTATAGCATCAACTTCAGGATTCATGATGAAAATATCCTTCTCGTAACAGTAAGTTCAGTAACAACTTTGCATGCATTTTGACAATCTCAGTCAGTCCAGATTGTTGAGCAAGCATGTTTCCAACAGTTTCTGTTTCTCAATTACTACAATCAAATGCACCCAATTACAATGTGTTTGACAACAAAACCACGTGAAGCCACACACATGAAACTGTAATGTTGAAAACAACAAAATCACTTTTTTATCACTGAAAGTAATGATGAGAGGAAAATATCTATGCTAAAATGCAAGATATGTTCATCCAATTTTACAGCACTCTGTGCAGAACCAAGACGGCTGTGTGTGGATGCAACTTGGCTAAAATTGGTTTGATTTAGTGTGGATTTTTATTTTTGTCTGACTGCAAATTTGATTGGACATGTCCGATGTTCGACCATTATTTCAGGCTCTGGTTGTTAACACTCTTAAAACAACCCCAAAAGTGTGTGACTAGTAGAAAGTATTGCTAATGGCATGTATAACTAAGAGATCCAAACCCACGTTGTACTTCAGGCTGTGTTTAGTAGCTAATTTAGAAAAATAATTTTTTCAATCATGATTTTGTATAATAAATAATAATTATTCTTACTCGAAATTTTTTTCTTGCCAATTTATTCAAAAGGTAGTCATCTTTCTTTTCTGCCAACCTCTCGCCCATCAGCTGTAGACTTGGTATAGCAGACTTCTTCTTACTAATGTCATCTGATCCATGCTCAAGTTTGTACATAGCATCTGTAGCAAGTTTCTTATGAGTCGCTTTCTCTAACAATGAAATATGACAAATATGATCACTGTACTTTCCTAAATCAGTTCTGCAAATAATTTAACTAGCAGGCTATTTGATAGAGAGTAATTGCTTGACTGGACTGGTTGCGTGAAATAATTCATGAGAGGTGAGGGACGTTGTACAAACACGAGTGCACACAAGTGTTTTACAATATAGTCCCTCGCCTCGAATGAATTATTTCATGTAACCAGTCCAGTCAAGCGATTACTCTGTTTATTACTTTTCATTATTAACGATAATTATATTATTTAACCCTTTACCTAACATAACAGCCAAAAACAGCCAGCGCTATTCTTAAAAATCGCCAATTAATTTTCATTATTTTTTCATTTTTCTGTCTCTAAAACACAGGTTATGACCCCTCATTGGAATGAGCCCATCAAGCTCGTTCCAGTGAGGGGTCATAACCTATGCTTTTGAGACAAAAAATGAAAATAATGGTTATTCAATAATTTTTTTTGCAAGTGTCGTCTGCTTTTCATGTTAGGTAAAGGGTTAAAAAAAAAACAAAAAAAACAGTGAAGTCCCCATTACACCCACGGCAAAGCGTCTTCGTTTGCACGTACAGATACATGACCCAAATGTTGATTGCATAATTTAGTTGTTAAGTTATTGATTATAATCAAACGGGAAGTTAAAAAATTTATAGTAATTTATATATTTTTTATACTTACCAATGACCCAGACTTAGCTGGTGCTAACTCCAACAAAACCAGGGCCAAACACAAATTTTGCCCCCCAATTCCCAAAATTTGCATCCAAAACAAAAAGAAATCATGTCCTAAAGGACCTCCATAGTACGCCTCTACTGCGCATGCGCAGTGACGCAGTCGTCCCGAAATTGGCGCCAATTATCATTCTTACTGGCAGTGCCTGGTCAGCGCTATGTACTCAGCGGGGAGGCAAGAGTTCCCAACTCCAGGGAGGGCCATCCCCGTCTGGGTCATTGGTAAGTATAAAAAATACATAAATTACTATAAATTTTTTAACATTTTTATACTGTACCAATGACCCAGACTTAGCTGAATAGTAAACAGGCTGGAGGGCCTAGGACATAGAGGAAAATCCAATAAGCTCAATTATATAGTAAAGAGGTAACCCCTTAAGGAGAAAAGGAGTATTAGGCTTTACATGTATCTTTCTTATTTAATATTAAATTAGAAAGATACACTACCCTTAATAATTGAGCACAATAACATTCATGTTCTCTATTAACATCCAGTATAACCCTTATACTAATTATTTTTAAAGCAAGCCAATAAATAAAGTAGTCCAGAGAATTGAGACTCTTTATAATCATTTAAAAGTGTCCGAGTATTGTATATTAAAGCCCGTTTGACACTTGACATATACAAATGCTTCACACCGAGCTACACTTTAAAAATAAGACATGAATGAATTTAAACATTAATATTACACTTTAAAACCATCCCGGAAGCGACTCAGAAATACTGACTTGGAGGAGGCATTCCCTTGCTTTTCACTATAAAGCAGGTGACCTAAGGGAACACCCGCCCCCCCCCCCCCCCTTCCCCTTGCCCTGGGTCAAATAGCCCAGAGCGAAGAGGGCAGCCGGACGGAGTCACTGCCGGAACAGAAAGCCTGCATAACTATAGTTGCAACTGTTTAGTGGACGACATTCTGAGCAACAGATAACGGACCTAAACAATGCAGGTCTCCAGAAATGGACTCAATATTTCTGAGATAAAAATTCGTAAATGTGGATGGCTGAGACCAATAAGCAGCCTTCATTAAATCTGTAATAGCAACACTATTAGCATAAGCCCAGGAAGTAGAAAGAGCTCTTACTTCATGAGCAGAAATCTTAAGCACAGACTGCTGAGAAGAAGATAAATCTTCATAAGCAGTACGGATAGTTAACTGAATCCATCTAGCAATAGAATGGACTGAAATGTCCTTTCTATTAGGCATCAAAGACAGAAAGAAACGTTTCCGTCCCTTTCTGATAAACTGAGATCTCTGTTTATAGATATGTAGTGCTCTAACAGGACAGAGTAAAGGCCTACGCCCGTCTGAAGACGGAAGAGCCTTAATAACAATAGGTTCCGGATATTTATTAGGAGCCTGATTCTTAGCTAAAAAACCCACATTAGTAGTGAAGGTGATAGTGTTCCCAACACTACAATAATGAGAATCATCCACCGATAGTGCATGAAGCTCACTGACTCTTCTGGCAGAAGAGAAAGCTAAGAGAAAAGCTGTCTTATAAGAAAAGAATTTGAAATCTACTGTCCCAAGAGGTTCAAATGGCTTTTCCTTCAATTTAAGGAGAACCCAAGCTAAATTCCACTTAGGAATTAATCTAAGAGTTCTGGGTCTATTTATCGAAAAGTTTCTAACCAATTTCGATAAAGAGACATTAGATCCAATTTGTAAACTATCATGATGTGCATAGGTATCAGATAACATAGATCTATAACCCTTTATAGTAACAGGCTGCAGTTTGATTTCGTCAAACAAGTATACTAGAAAGTTTGCAATGTCTGGTATAGAGGGATCAAATATATCTACAGAATGATCCCTACACCAACGACGAAAAACCTTCCACTTAGCCGCATAGTTTAGCGAAGAGGAGGTCCTCCTACAGTTAGAAATCGCGTCCACTGCTCGTCCTGTAAAGTGCTTGCCATGCAAGAAGGACCGCACAACGGAAAAACGTGAAGGTTGAGACCTTGCGGGTTGTAATGGAGTTGGCGCGATTTCCCCTGCGAAAGAAGATCCTCTCGTGGAGGAAGCTTCCGCGGTAGGTCCCACAACAGACACCTGAGTAGATTTATCCACGGTCTCTGTGGCGACAGAGATGCTACCAACAGAATCTTGCATTGAGATTGTTTTATCTTTAGCAATACTTGTTGAATTAACGGCGCTGGAGGATACGCATATCCTATCATTCCGTCCCAAGGGATCGACAGAGCGTCTACTGCAAATGCTCTTGGATCCGGACACGGAGACACATACGTCTGCAACTGATTGTTGAGATGTGTCGCAAATAAGTCTATCATTGGCCGTTCCCATTGGTAGCAAATCTGATTGAATACTTGTTTGTTGAGAGTCCACTCCGACGGAAACAAGCGACCCTTTCGTGAAAGGGAGTCTGCTAGCACATTCAGACGACCCGGTATGTGACGGACCGAAAGAAGAACGTGATGTTCTAACGCAAACAGAAGGATTCTTTCCGTTAGATTGAACAACGGAACTGAATGAGTGCCTCCCTGATTCCGTATATACGCCACTACTGTCGTATTGTCGGATAGGATTTGGACATGAGCATCGTGAATAATGTCCATCCAGTGACGTAAAGCAAGCCAAATTGACATCATTTCCTTGATGTTTATGTGCTTGCACAGGAATTGCGGATCCCAAAGACCCTGGCATCTCGAATCCGTTGGGATTAATGATGCACCCCAACCTGTTTGACTGGCATCCGTCATAACGGTAAAACTCGGATCCGGAAACTGCAGCGGAACTCCTTGAGTTAACCACTGAATGTTTGCCCAAGTCTGAATCTCTTGTTTCACTTGATCTGACAAGAGAACGTCTACATCGAGCGAATGAATTTTCACACTCCAATTCTGAGTCAGGAAAATTTGAAGAGGACGTGTGCGTAGCCGCCCCATCGGAATGAGATCCGCGGCGGCTCCGCACAGACCTATCAGTCTCATAAATTCTCTCGCCGTGACTTTGTCTGCGTGCAGACAATAGCGAGCGTAACAACTGACTAATTTCGCTCTGGTTAACGGCAGACGAACGAGATTGTTGTGCGTCTCGAAGCTCATTCCCAAATGAGTGAATGACTTGGACGGCACCAGATCCGACTTCTCCTCGTTTACTATAAAACCGAGACGTCGGAGCAATAGAAGAAGATTCTGAACATCGTTCTGAAGCGTTAACTCGTTGCCGTACCTCTGAAGAATGTCGTCCAGGTAGGCCGACGTTACCGCAGACGAATGAGCTCGGAAGTAGATCATTACCGAGTTCATTACCCGAGTGAAAGCCCAGGGTGCTAGATTCAATCCGAAGCACATCGCCCGGAATTGATACACCACTCCTAGGACTGCGAAGCGTAGATACTTTCGGAATGTCGGATGTACCATGACGTGAAAGTACGCATCTTGAGATCTATGCTCGTTGCATAATCGTTCACCCGAATACTCGCTCTGACCGATCGAATCGTCTCCATATAAAACTTCGGAGCGACGATCAGCTTGTTTATCCAGCTCAAATCTATGACTGGACGGAACGAGCCGTCTGGTTTCGGAACCAGAAACAGATGGCTGTAGAATCCCAGAGATTCCTGGTTTTCTACGACCTCTACCGCGTTCTTCATTAAAAGAGACTGCACCTCTGATAACAGAGCGTCTCTTTTCTGTGGATTTGACGGAAGATGAGTCCACTTTGGACTTCGAGTTAATGGAGGCTTTCGTTTGAAGGATATCTTTAGACCTTCCGAAGTCACTCCTCTCACCCAAGGGTCGTCCGTAATCGACGCCCACTCTTGTGAAAAACTCGACAACCTTCCGCCAACCGGAATGCGATAGAGGTTTAAGCCATCACCTCCTGGACCTGCGAGGCCTGCGGTAGGAGAAACCACGTCTTCCACGACCCGCACCTCGCCTCGTCGACCTCGGGGCGTCCGACCGATTGTCCCGGCCTGAAGGACGTCCCGAACGAGAGTCGCTATCCAGACGGTCTCTCGAATAAGACCAAGAGACCGGAACCTCTATAGGAACCTCTCTTGGGCGCATTAGACCCAGAAGTGCCTGTCTTATTCGTGTCTGCTGTATCCGACTTTTTAGGAGCCGATCTGAACAACAGAGAATCATTAGCTTTCTTTTTAATTTTATCATAAATAGCGGAAAGCTTGCCGTCAAAGAGAAGTTCTCCTGAGACCGAAGCGACTCTAAGAGAGTTCTTCACCTTAGAATCCACTAGTGTGGATGTAGCTAGGGCTGCGTCACATCTAACCAACTCCAGATTTGCCACTGAAAGGGCGGAGTTACACGTGGAATAAGCTACTGCCCTTGAAAGAAGTCTTAAAGAGGATTGTATATCCTGAAACTCTTCCCCTTGAAGGCGCAGTGATAACGCCTTAGTAAGGTGATCTGCGTAAGATAAGGCATCTAAATTGGCTCTGTTAGACGCAATAGCTGTTTCCAACACCGCGGTTGGAATAGAATCTGACGACGGTAATGATAGCTCTAAGTCTTCCGCCTCGTCGTCCATACGCAGAGGAACTCTCGGTATACCCTGTCCTGCCGTATCGAATTTATTCCTTGCATTAATGAAAGGCAGGTTAAGAGTATTAGCGGACAAGAAACCTGCTTTCACCGTCCTGGAAGCAAGTTTAAATATAGCGTCGTTCAATAATTCAAATGTTCTTGCAACATTATTGGACTGCGATGGAAACTCGGGAGCGATGTCCCTGAACCGCTCAAAAAATTCAGAGTCCAATGACGCTATAATTCTCTTGTCCGGAAGCGCAGCAGTCTGGCCCGACGGAACAACTTGAGGGAGAAAGTGCCGGATGAAGTCCACGGCAGCTTTATGTTGTTCCGAAAGGGATAGCTCCAATTCATCCGTATCCCTTTCACCATCCGGTCGGACCTCCCGATGTTCCCGGTCGTCCGCCCCCGATGCTTCGGCGGAGCGTACCGACCCAGCGCCGTCGGATAATTCTCGATCCGACACCATTCCTGTCGGCTGCTGGGATGCTGCGATAAGCTGTGCTATCTGCACAAGAATGTCCGACGTCGAGACCTGCGGAGGCACAGTCTTTCGCTGCTTCGCCGAGGGCAGCTCCGCATCAGATGGCTCCCGCATACTTTTCCTATGCGAACGTCCGGAGTCCATTGGTCTCGAATCCCTGGCTGCCGGATGGTGTGACCTGGTCGCCGAAGAATCCTTCATCGGCGAAGCTGGTAAAATATCGGCGGTCACGCAGCCAAGGTGCGGTCATGTGCGCTGACGAGAAGAGGAAGCCTTAACAGTCTCTGCGGACTGCTTATACAACGGAGCGTCCCGAGCGACGGACGTATGCTCCGCTAAAGACACATTTTGTACCACAACATCTGGTCCCAGATGTTGTTGTACGAGAGAGGGACCTCTCTCGCTCGCGGCCCGGCTGGACCTGGACGAGCTAGGAACCGGACTAAAAGGCTTCCTCCGTTCTCGTTTACTATCCGCCGTCACTGGGTGTGCATCTATTATGTTTATAGTGCTCGCATCACCCAAAATTTCCTCTTGGACCGCATCGGACGAACCCGGCTGCCGAACCATTCGGTGAATGGACGCTACATCGGGCGAGCTAGCGGACGACATTTGTCTAATCTCCATGAGCACTTTTGCCGCTAGCTCTGAATTCATTTGTGACGACGGTTCTGGTTCCTCTGAAATAGAAACTGAGAGAGTAGAGTGACCTTGTGGAGAAAGAGCCGGCATCGCTCTTTCTCCAGAAACAACATATCGTGACACACGTTTCCAATGTTTCTCATCCCAATGTTCACATATAGGACAGGGATTAATGCGAGAACACTGACTACAATTAATACAATGATCATGAAAGTCAGAGGAAGATTTCTTCCTATTACAATTTGAACAATGTCCCTTCATTGTGAAAGAACAACAATAAGTCCTAGTTACTAGCAAAAACCCCTGACACAAAGATACATAATAACATGATCCATTAATAAATGAAAAAACAATTGCAAAACAAAATAATTTTGAAAAAATATTTTTTCAGAAAAGCCCAAGTTGCTGAAAAGTAACGTTGAGCCCCGATGGATCCGATGGCAAAGTGTGGTCAAAAATTTTAAAATTATATAAAATAATTAATGAGACACTTTCGGATAATATAAATGTATCTTATAATGAGATAAACTACCACAAAGGCAAACAGCCCCCCCCAAAAAAGGCTGTTGCCAATGAAAACAAACAGTGTAAACACACTAGAAAACATGACTCCAGGCACTGAAAAAACTGGCCCGGAATCAGTCATCAATTACACTCTATCTGATGCAAAACAGAGACTCCCAGGGGAGAATCTGTAGAACATCAGATGGAAGATGCAGAACACAAACGTTATACACCCATGGGTGAAAACGTAACTATGGGGAAAATAACAGAAAACATTCTGTAACCAAGCAACTCTCCCAGGAAATTTTAGAAATGAAACTTCTCAAAAATATGCCAAAAGCATGGGAGAATTGCCAGGGGGGACTTTAGAAGGCTAGGGGAGAGGAAACACTGAATAAGCAGTGCAACAATTAGCAAGAATGACAACAAGAGGCCCATGCCTCGAAAATAGGCAACTTAACATAATTTCATCAAAAAATTTTAAGTACAGCCCTGATTATTTTTTGCCACTTCTTTTTCCTCTCCTCCTTCTATCCTCCTTAGAATCACATTTTCTCCAAAAATTACGTGTCTGGCATCCTTTAAACTGAGATTTACAAGCACAAAGATCAGTGAGATGTTGACTGATGAAGGGCCAAACAGAGAATGATAATTGGCGCCAATTTCGGGACGACTGCGTCACTGCGCATGCGCAGTAGAGGCGTACTATGGAGGTCCTTTAGGACATGATTTCTTTTTGTTTTGGATGCAAATTTTGGGGATTGGGGGGCAAAATTTGTGTTTGGCCCTGGTTTTGTTGGAGTTAGCACCAGCTAAGTCTGGGTCATTGGTACAGTATAAAAATATCCCAGTAAATCACACTTTGGAAAGTAATAAATTCATCTATTTTGGGGACATCATAGACTTGCCAAGTTCAACCCAACTGAAGAAACTTTTTGCAGTACAATGGAACCCTGTTAATTAAATAGCCACTTTGCCAATATAAATTATTCAATTAACAGGAGTTTTCAATTAACAGGGATTGTGTCACCTTCCTGTATTCTAGAGATAAACTTAGTATTTATTCTATTATATCTTGTTTGACAGAGCTCCATGAGCTTTGTCAAACAAGATATAATAGATTAAATGCCTGTACTGGATGTACTGAGGTCAAATAGGTCTATAAACAAAGAAAAACTGGGTATAGTCAGAGTAATTTCTCAACAGGTTACAAGATTTTTTTATTCAATTAACAGGAGTTTACTCTATAACCTATATTCATATTTAACAGGTCAAATTTGTACTGGAGGAATGGTAAGTGGTTTTGTGTTGCAAAATTATATTCAATTAACAGGGTTATTCAGTAAAGAGATATCCAATTAAGTGGGCTCCACTGTACTGACTGTCTGAAATAACATTTTTGGGCTACTCATAGATTTACTGCTGCCTCAGAATATCAAATAAATTGGGATGGCTTAATATAGATGATAAGACCACTACATGTGTCTTAAAGTGTTTTTATCAACTACATGTATATAGATTTCTACTAAATATTGAAGATAACTGCTTCAAACTGGTAGATTTCAAAGTTGAATGATATTTTCCAGCAGGAATTTGGGGACATTTGGGCTCCACAGTTTGGGCACCCATACCTATAACAGGTATCAAATCCGCTCCGGATCCATCCCTGCCTGTAGGGTTAATTCCAGCTCAGCTTGAATATATAAGCCGCTGCAATCCACAACATTTCATTCAGTTTCCTTTCATTTTAACCCTTTACCGAACGAATCACCCGCATCCTCCTGTGTAATATGCAGATTCAGCAGCTGAAAAAATATTATTTTTGGAAAAATTTCAACAAAACCACATCATGTGACAACCTCGTTGGAACGAGCTCGTCGAGTTCGTTCCAATGAGGGGCCACATGATATGGTTTTGTTGAAATTTTTTTTTAAAAATTAAAAAACGATATTTAAATTAATAAATTTTGATATAGTCTGCATCGGGTAAAGGGTTAAAAGGTATAATTATTCTAGTTTTAGTACATACCTTCTGGTACAATTTGTTCATTCTCTTTAGGATCCCATCTCTGTTCTTTTCTTCTGGCACCTGATAATATCACATAGTCGTGGTTCTTGCACAAAAGAAAAAGTTCTCCATTAGTTTAGTACCTGAAATCCTTCATAAATATAGGATATGGAATGAGTTTTTTGGTCATATTCTACCTTGAAATGAGTATAAGAATTTTCAATTTTGCCAAGCCTCTGGCGAGGCAAAACAGGAAATTTGTAGACAAGTTTCACAAACAGAGTATGACCAAAACTCAAATTTCAGATTCTGTTTTTCATATGACACCACAGTTACCAAACACACATTTTTTAAGATAAAAAAGAAGGGTTAAAGAATGGTATTTCACCTTGAACGTCATGCATTTGACTGTGACACATCACAGCTGCACGGAGTCATGTGTCGTAACTGCAACAAAATATAGCTCCACAATTCGGCATTATAAATACGTACTAATTTTCAAGTATTTATACATTTCTTATCATTTGGATTTTATTCAATGTTTATAACAAATAAAATCAGGCATCGTGGTTTTGTTGATGTTTTGAAATATTGCTATTTACACATGCATTAATGTAACGCAGATTTTTTCAATGATAACCAATCAGAAAAGCATTCTTTTGAAACAGACCATTACACCAATCAAATCAACTGAAGGTGTTATGAAGCACTAATTAATATTTATTGAAAATATGAAGTGGTAATAAACTGAGAAAATGGAAAAGTCATATGATAAATAGAGAGTAATCGCTTGACTGGACTGGTTGCATGAAATAATTCACAAGAGGTAAGGGACGTTGTATAAACACGAGTGCGCGAATGCGCACAAGTGTTTTACAATATACTCCCTCACCTCGAATGAATTATTTCACATAACTAGTTCAGTCAAGCTATTACTCTGTTTATTACTTTTCATTATTAATGATAATTATATTATTTAACCCTTCACCTAATGTAATGGCCAGCGCTATTCTAAAAAATCGCCAATTAATTTTCATTTTTTTGTCTCTAAAACATAGGTTATGACCCTGACCCCTCATTGGAATGAGCTCATTGAGCTTGTTCCAATGAGGGGTCATAACCTATGTTTTTGAGACAAAAAATGAAAATAATAGCTATTCAAGAATTTTTTTGCAAATGTCGTCTGCTTTTCATATTAGGTAAAGGGTAAAAAAACCCCACAAAACAATGAAGTCGTCATTACATCCACGGCAAAGCGTCTTCATTTGCACGCACGGATACATGACACAATTGTTGATTAAATAATTCACTTGTGAAATTATCGTTTATAATCAAACCCAGAAATCCCAGTAAATCACACTTTGTAAAGTAATAAAATGCACTTATACACACAATCTGCTTGATTTTTGAGGTTTTATTACCACTTAGCACTTTACCTAATGAATTGGCTGCAGCTGCCCACACACTATCCAGATTGTGTTGTTGAAAGAAAAAAACATTTTCAAAAACTTTCCACAAAACCATATCATATGACCCCTCAGTGAAACTAGCTTATCGAATGAGCTACCAAGCCTGTCTTTTTGAAAACCACAGGAGGCTAGTTGCTGGCTCCCCTTGATCTATAATCAGGTGGGCACAAGCCCATCCAGGTGGGCTGGTACATACCAAAACCATCAGAATCAGGCTGTTGAAGAGGGCAGTTACTTGCTCTCCTCAGCAAAATTTCAGACGGGCTATAAGGATCTGGAGCAATCGCCCTCCTCAGAATGACAGGCCTGAGCTATCACAACATGGAGATAAAGCCATGTCCAGCCAATCATTTCTACCCATTCTGCCCATTTTAGAGGACTTTCACTGCAAGCACTGGTGACTGGGTCCTATTGTACTAGTAAAACAGATAAGCATGCACTACAACACTTCATGTGGTTCCCAATAGGGATATAATAGATTAAAGGCCTGTATTGGATACACTGAGGCCAACTGCAGGGCTTAAAATTCATGGAAAATCAGAATTGATTTGTGTAAATGATTCTCGCAAGGAAAGTAATGAGAATCAACTTTGATTCTTGGAGAATGTTCATTTGATTCTTGCCATGGATTCTGTGTCCTTAAACACTTGGAAAATTCTATTACTTTTGTTTACTCATAATAAAGCAACACTTTGACTTGTCAGTGGTGTCTAGTGAAGTTTTGGCTACCTACACACTAAGCTTAGAGATCACTACATACCACTGCCAAGGTACTGTAGTTTCCATCAGCAAAACCACCAAAAGCCTGTATATTAGAACATGTGTTCTATGTGCAAGTCTAGAAATAAACGATCATCTGCAGTATGAGGTCCCCAAAGGGTGAATTTGGTGATGGGTCCCTGCACAACAGAGTAGCCTTCCTAAATTTACTCTCTGTGAACCTCAACCTGAATCAAGGTCTCAGGCCTAAACAGAAAGAGGTACCCAGAGGATAAATTGGGTGATTCTAGCCCAATGTGTGGGACAGTATGAGAAAATTCACCCTCTGGGGACCTCATTGTGCAAATGACAGAATGCTTATTTCCAGTCTTGTCTATGTGTGCATGTATCAAAAGAAATTCACCAAAATGGGAAAGAGGCACTTAAGAGAAAACTCAAGTAAATCTATAATTCCACAATATCAACCACCTGAATATGCATCAGTAAAACACAGTAAACATGCAAACTGTCTAATAGATGTCAAGGTTGTGCTTATTAACTCTTTCAACATGAGTGACCGCTTTTCCGGTCCAGCAACATGATATGTTATCAAGTAGGATGGCTACTAAGTGAATGTGTGCGGTAGAATAATTAATATTTTCAATGTGCAGCCTGGAGGCTGCACATTGAAAATATTAATTGCTCTACCCCAAATAATGGATATGGACTCTTCCAACTTCTGCCTTTTAACTGGCATGGAAGATACCACCAGTGTTGAAAGGGTTAACTAAAATTATTGTGCAAGAACTCTGTTAACACAGTTACCTCCCTTTGCCTGAAATGTGATCAGATAATTTTGTTACTTTCCAAGTTTGACATTTTATTGTGTAAGACTCAGTGTGAACTGCCAATTATCAAGAATGTCTGACAGTTCAAACATAGTCCCACTTAAGGTGATCCACCAGACCTTGAGAAAGTTGGATAATGCGATGGCTCTATTTATTGTTTTTTATTTCAACACAACAAAATTATTTTTAAGGACAATAAACAACCGGAATACCTGGGAATGTGAGTGTATTCATTCTTAAATGCAACACAGAGTTGAATATAAACTTAGTGTGTGACCTTACTATACTGACGCACAACTCTGATAATGACATGACGTCATGGCATTGACTGACAAACAACCTATTATATGACATGGGATTCTCTTGCCATGGTAAAACTTAATTCCCAGTTTTTACCATGGAACTGCCAGCTGCCATGGCTAATTTCGCAGGCTGCAAGAAATAACAGAAAAAATGCTTAGTTTACCTCTAGAATACAGGAAAATGACCAATTCCCTCTTAACTGAATACTATTGTTGTTAACCTTTACCCAACATAATGGCCAAAACCAGTCAGTGCTATTCACAAAAATCACCATTCAATTTTAATTATTTTTTCATCTCAAACACATAGCTTATGCCCCTCATTGGAATGAGCTTGTTCCAATGAGGTGCCATAAGCTATGTTTTTGATGAAAAAAATGAATTATTCAAGAATTTGGTTTACAAGACTAGTGTCATCTCCCTTTCCCGTTAGGTAAAGGGTTTAAAGAATATTTTTCACAGGCAAAGTGACCATTCAATCAACCGGTTTTTACTGTGTTACCAATAATATCTGGTAATTTAAATTACCTTTGGATCTGTCTGTATTTCAAAGTAGTTGTCACACAGATGGCATTTCATCCGGAATTTATATATTGGAGTTGAATAGTAGTTTCCCACTTTCTTTTTCTCTGCATTATATCGGACACCCATACCAATATGACTGTTGCATCCACCACACCAGATATTATAAGGTAATTCAAACCTAAAAAATATAGTGATATCAATGCAATGTCATTAAATAAAAATTATCAAGTAATTTGGGGGAAACAGTTCCAAAAATTGCATTTTCTGGTGAGGAAGCAACATGTATAAAGTGCAATAACATCATTTGCATAACACTAGATTATTTGCAGACTGGGAGACTGGTGATGCCCTCTGGCAATACTAGTAATGAAGTAATAATCTGGAGTTATTTGGGGAATAATGTTTTCTAATACAGTAGAATCCTCTAAATTGAATATCCATTTTGCCAGTGAAAATTATTCAATTAACAGGAGTATACAATTAACAGGGATTTGGTCAGTTTCCTGTGTTCTGGAGATAAACTGAGCATTTATTCTATTATATCTTGTTTGACAGAGCTCATAGAGCTCTGTCAAACAAGATATAATAGAATAAATGCCTGTATTGGATGTAGTGATGCCAAAAAGGTTGATAAATAACGGGAATTTGGTGCGTGTCACAGTAATTTTTTGACATATTACAAAAATTTATATACAATTAACAGGAGTTTACTCTACAACCCATAAGCAATTAACAGATCAAATTTGTACTGAAGATATGGTAAATGGTTTTAAGTTTGAACATTATATTCAATTAACAGGGATATACAATTAAGAGATATCCAATTAAGTGGGCTGCACTGTAGTATATTTTGCTATAAGCTGTACTGTATATTAGGTTACAAGTTAATGCAGATAAATTTTCATGACATTAAAAACTGAAAGTGTCAATGACACTGCAGCTCAACTTGACTAAGAAGGGACTGCGCTAAATAAAAAGTTCCAGTAATGCCAAGTCATTCACTCATGTTTCTACAGAAAAGACATCACTCCAAAGCTAGATATGAAATCTGTAAAAGATTGGGTAAGGGATGGGGCTTGTAGGATGTGCTAATGAAATTGTTGAGAATTTATATGCTAAATCCAAATGGCACCTGTGATTCAACAAACTTCAGGAAAATCTGAAGGTTCCCATCTAGATAGACATCACACCAAAGCTACATATAAAATTTGAAAAGATCGGGTGAGAGATGTGACCTATAGGGTGTACTAACCCTTTATCCAACGAATCGCCCGCAACAGCTGCGTAATATGCAAATTCAGCAGTTGAAAAAATATTATTTTTAAAAAAATTTCAACAAAACCATAGCATGTGACCCCTCGTTGGAACGAGCTCGTTCCAACAAGGGTTCACATGATATGGTTTTGTTGAAATTTTTTGAGAAATTAAAAAAAATTATATTTAAAATAATAAATTTTGATAACGTCTGCGTTGGGTAAAGGGCTAATGGAATTCTTGACAATTTATAAGCTGATTCCAAGATAGTCACTGCTGGCCATGTTTTTCACTGAAATTCAGAAAACTTTGTTAGCACCCATCTAGACATCACACCAAAGCTACATATGAAATCTGATTGAGAGATGCGGCCTGTAGGGTGAGCTGATGGAATTATTGACAGTTTATATGCAAATTCCAAGATGGTCACCAGTTGCCATGTTTTTCAATGAAATTTGGAAAAATTTGATAGCTTCCATGTAGACATTACCCCAAAGCCATGATCAGGCAAGAGATACAGCTTGTAGGGTGTGCTAAAAGGAATTGTGGATGGACAGAGGTATGGATGTACAGACGTACAGTCATACAGATGGACCACAGATCGCAACCCATCCAAGTAGCTGATACTTAATGTTGTCAAGTTGAGCTAAACATCATTAAAATCAGGGTATTTTTTGTTTTTGAAAATTTGTTTAGCAGTTTCCATCTTGGTTTCAAAAAGTGATGATAAATAGTGAATATAAGGCCAAAATGAAAGAAAAATGGTTAGCATTTGGCCATTTTTGACTAGCATTTTGCTATGCGAATCCAGTCATTAAATACCCTGAAAATGTTTACACATATGTACAAATACTGAAATGAAATTATTTGTTACACATACCTGATAGTAAGGATACCCTGGCTGAGTTTCTTAGCTCTGTCACGTAAAGGATGTGAACCTTGGTATTTATTTACTGAGCCCTTTGATGGATCCCAATCTGGAGGGTAATACTTGTTCACTGCTTTTCTCTCTGCCTGAAAATATATTTGGAAAGTATGTACATATATAGAAGGCTAACATATCCCCCAACACAGCCTTCAGAATTCCAAATCTGAATTAGGACAAATAAATGTTATCAATAAATTGTAACTGCAAGAACTTCTGGTCAAAATTTCCAATAGTTGGAAATTTCGGAGGGCAAGTCATCAGTAATTGGAAATTCCATCTATCTGGATTGTAAAGCTTCTTTGGTGATGCTGATGTCTACTTCACTTCTCAAAATTCCAACTCGGTTTCAAATCGGCAACAATTCCAACTGTTATTATTTACAACTACAGTGTACACAATATCGAGCTTCATAAATATGCATGATATCAATCGATACGAGATTGCTATAGTACGTTTACTTATTGTAATAAAAAAGTAATAAAACAAAATTCTCGAAATGCACTTCAAGAAAATCACATCATGGAAAATCGTTATCCTGAGTTAATTCTATCATTCACAGTTACAAAATGATGAAACATCGAAAATTGATCATTCCTGCATATGATCTGATTTAATGTTAGGAGAGTATGAATTGCTCAAAGTTCTCAGCTTGAGCATTTGTTTTGCACATATTCAATTCCCAGAATAATACCAAATAATAAAAACCAGATAATTCTATCATAAATGTGTTGACATTTCAGTTATTAGAATCAATTTTATGCCCCCTTTCATGGCTTCATTTTCAAAATTGTTCTCGGTAGTGAATTTCCAACTAGTGGGAGGGACCGGGAGGGGGTTGGATAATCACTACCCTACGCCTCTAGCCACATCCCTGGTAACACTGTTTTTATTCAAATGAATAACTCATAGTCCAAGCCTGTAAAGTTTTATGACATCATAATACTGACATGGATGACATTCTGTCACAAAGGGCCAATTTTCATGTGATGTCATATTTTCCAATAACAAGGGAACCACTTCAGTGGGGTCTCACTCCTGCTTTAACCCTTTACCTAACATGAAAAGCAGACGACACTTGCAAAACAATTTCTTGAATAACTAATTTTTTTCATTTTTTGTCTCAAAAACATAGGTTATGACCCCTCGTTGGAACGAGCTCGTCGAGCTCGTTCCAACGAGGGGTCATAACCTATGTTTTTGAAACAAAAAATGAAACAATAATGAAAATTAATTGGCGATTTTTGAGAATAGCGCTGGTCGGTTTTGGCCGTTACATTGCGTAAAGGGTTAACCCTTTACCTAACATTGAAAGCAGATGACACATGCAAAACAAAATTATTGAATAACTAATTTTTTGGCGTCAAAAACATAGTTTATGACCCCTCAACAAGCTTGTGCCAATAAGTAAGGAAAAGTAGTGTCCTTTGAAATTCCCAAGCCTGATATTCCATCAATATTAATTAAATATACACAAATTATACAAATACATATAATTTGTGTATATTCAATTTGAATTTATGGAATATCAGTGGTGGGAATTGCCAAGTAAATTTTCCAGGTCTACCTATATACCAGAATCACTGGAATCACCAGTAAATATCAGAATCACCCTTATTTTTTAAGAATAATTGATTATTGCATGGAAATTTGTTAAATAAGGTGTAGGAATTATTTAACCTGTGACATAATTGAGATAATTCAATAATAATGTGAGGGGATACAAATTATCAGGTGATTCCGGTATTTGATGGTGATTCCGTTTAAAGAAATGATCTGAAAATTTCATTAAAACTTTTAAAAATTATATTAACAACAAAGATAAAATGTTTATTTATTTAGTTTCTTTAAAAGCCTTATTATATAATGATGGTCTTGCTCTTTAACTGTGCAAGGCAAAATATAATGGGATTTTGTGGGGGTGATTCCTGTATTTAAAGGCGATTCCAATTGTTAAATAAAGTGTAGGAATTAGCAAACCTGTGACATAATTTACATGCTAAATAAGTTAAGTGACCCCAACTGTATGCTATTTGTCCATAGCCCATATCAAAGTTTTGTTTCATGATGTGTGAAGATCTTCAAGTATGAGATGCCAATTCTACTAAAACAAACTTTATTTGAAAAAATAACCAAAATGTAGTGGCCATTTTTCATTCAGTTTGGCTCCATTCTGGTGATTTTGGATGTTTAAATAATTTAATAATAATGTGAGGGAGATACACATTATCAGGTGATTCTGGTATTTGATAGTGATTCTGATTTTAACAAGAATCCCAGGTGTAACCCCAATGTTGTGTGTACACAGAGTGCTGAGTTTGCAGTACAGATATGCACCCACCTTGTAGTTATGTTATAAACCACCTGGAATACCACATTGGGTGATTAAACCTTTACCCAACACAGACGATATCAAAATTTATCATTTTAAATTGTAAAAAAAAATTCAACAAAACCATATCATGTGACCCCTCATTGGAACGAGCTCAATGAGCTCATTCCAATGAGGGGCCACATGATATGGTTTTGTTGAAATATTTTGAAAAATTTAATTTTTTCAACTGCTCAATTTGCATATTACGCGGGCGATTCGTTAAGTAAAGGGCTAATAGTCTTTCTGTCTTTAACTTTTTTTTGTATTCCTTGCAAAATTGTTCTTTTCCAAACCCAATTAATTAATAATCAACTACATTATTCATTAAATGTCTAGTATATGCTATTCTGGAGCCAGAAGGGAAGGCATAATCAATGCTGTTCCTCATTACTCTTTCATCATCAGACCAAATAACTGGCGGAGTACAATACCAGAATCCCCTCAAAAAATTATAATTTATATTTGTGACCTTCAAACACCACAAAACCCACAATCATGGAATAGAATGGTAATTTAAGGGGAAACAGCGATAAAATAAAGGCATACATTCACTAATATCATAATTTTTTAGGGTGATTCTGGTGATTCTGGTATATAGGTAGACCAAATTTTCCTTACCCATATTATTAAGTGATATAGCACCTCAAACCACTGGGCCTGTAGAACAATTAGCGGTTCAAAACCTTCTATAATATAATATTTGTTCGGTATTCTTCTGGCTTTTGGTCCGTAATACATGTATGTGAGTTTGGGGTAGGTATTGGTTATGTTTTGGGTCGGTAATAGACCATTTTAGCATAGCACCATCTTACATCCAAGACTCGATATGCCTGTTGAAACCAGCCATTCAGATTTGGCACCCACGTCTGTTGTGCAGTACTGAATGCTGCATTCATATCGTTTGTTTCCACTTTATAAATATTTTTGTCATTTCTGTCGTTCTTTTGAAACAGAATTCAATTGTGTGCCTGCTTGCCATTCTTGGAACGAAACATTTTAGCTTTAAAGAAGCTAAAGGTACATTGGTACGTCAACAGTGACTGACAGGAAGAGAATAATCACTCTCCTTTTGATTTTGCAAGAGTGAAAGATTCAGGAGAATGATTTTAACCCCTTACCTAATATGACAGCTCAAACTGGCCAGCACTATACACGAAAATGACCATACAAATTTTATTTTTTCATTTTGGCTCTAAAAACATAGCTGATGACCCTCACTGGAATGAGCTCATTCCAACGAGGTGTCATAAGCTATGGTTTAAGCCAAAAAATGAAAGATTTCAGTCATGCGAGATAACGTTTTGCAAGTATCGTCTCCTAGTTGAGTCATGTAATGCTTGATTGAAATACAATGTGTAACTTGATGTTCACACATAATTTCTACATACATCATGAAGGCAAGTGATTAATTACTCCCCTTGTGAAAAGTTTAGGAGACTGTAGTTCAGCGATCTGAACATAGCGGCTACCCCTCTACATTCAGATTCCTCCCATTCAATTCTGTAGAAAAATTCCCCATCAAGTTTTTATGGGAACTCAAAACTCGAAAATAGGAATATGTATCAAGCTTTTGCTCTTATCACCGGCTGCATTCGATAGAACACGTATTTCCTTACATTTTTGCAGAGTTAATTGATCCAAACTATCCTTTATTTATCGACATTTTAAAACGTTTAAAGCGCCAACAATCGCTTCGATGTCGTCCATGTTACTTTTTGCTTGTATCGGCTATAAAATAATAACCCGGAGTTGCGCCTAAACAAATATCTATGCGGAAAAGGAAATACGATCGCATTCACGAAGAGGAGGTCGATTATAATCACTGTGTGGGGGCATTTTATTAGGAGTTACCATTTCCACATGGATATTCATTTCGTCAGCAACTCCAGGATGCGCCAAAAACATGGGCGACATCAAAGCTTTCCCCATCAGAATGAAGGAAGGAACAATGAAGGATTGTAACACAAATATGATAAGTATGGAATATAACATTGAAAAATCCACAAATTTCTAACACCCAACCTTTGTTCCCTTTGGGGATGAGACCTAATGCAGATTATGTAAATTGTCGAATTTTATTTGATAAAACGGAGATGAAAAAACGAAGTTTTCAATGCCGATCAGCAGTTCAGTACACGTGTGTGCAATGTTGATAAATAAAGCCAGTTTGTACGGGAATATGAAGTCCCAGATGTAAGATGGCGCTATGTAAAAATAATCTTATTATAACTTAAGGGCCTATATAAGTAATGAAATTTTGTTTATTTTGAAAATTCTCACTTCTGATATTCCTTCAATTCAAATTAAATATACACAAAATATACATCAAAATTAAGGTTGGGATGTACAGAACACGAAACACATGTGTAATCAACTCATAGAGTCGACTGTAGGCACCACTGGTTCCTGGAAGTCTGCTGTCGTATTCGCACCAGAACTGATAATTTAATAATATTTCACGAAAACAACTTGTGGCCAAATGTGCTTTACATATCCAAGAACAAAGCTAGGGGATCAAAATTCTTCAAGAGACGGCGACAGAGCTGCATGGGGAAAAATTCCAAAGCCTTTGCTTTTGTTTACGTAAGAGTATACTTTCGATTTCCGGTTGACATCATCGGACGGAAAAAGCATGTAAAAACAACGCCGTCTAAAATTAAATAATGAAAAAGATCGCCTTCGTACAGTATACTGTTATTACAGTACGTGGAGAGTGTATTATCACTAAATCACCTGCAGAGTGGAGATTCCACCAAAGCAATAATTGCAAATTTGTTGCAAAGCATAACAAGCACAAGCAAAGTTTCAGCCAATGGACCTCCGGGTTAAACCCGGAGGTCCATTGGCTGAAACATTGCTTGTGTTTTTAGTCTGTATGTCCAAAATTTGAAACTTGTACTTTGGGTGATAACTCCACTCCATGGGTGATTTTGTTACAATTCACTCTCCACGTACTGTAGAGATTTCACAGTTGCCATATTCAATGCAAGGTATCATGATACCTGTTGAAATTTCGTAGGATTGCGATTTTGTTTTTCCATGGAAATTCGTGGTATCGAGTGATTTGCGCATGTCTGTCGAGCATGGAAACCATCTTCAATAAACAAGAGGCCCCACGGGGCCTGAAGCACTCATCTTGTACAGAACACAATTTAAACAGAATCCAAGAATGAGTCTACATTAAGCAAGCCATCTCCATAGGCTACACTGTCAATCCTTGAGTCCCTCAGGAGTGACAAAAATAATCTGGGCATCATGCCTGTTCTTCAGTTGATCATAAGTAAAATGTAGAGCTCCCCTATGAAGCCCCTTGATACAACCTATGTGGATTAATCTTAGTACCTCTAGAGGGTACTGAATACAAAATTTTTAATTCTTCAGCAAAATGGCCAATTCCGGCTCCCATAGAGAGCCCAAATATTAACCCAGGCTCTTGATTTGAACACAGTTAAATCTGACTTCCCTAGAGATGTTGTGTACTGAATATGAAAGCATTCTGACTGTTGGATCTGAAGAAGAGAAATTGTAAAGAAATTTCTTCGAATTGCACTAAGTTCAAATTTGGGCTACCATAGCAAGCCCAAATATTTTACCTATGGATCCGATTTGAACAAACTTGAATCTGACCCCCTAGAGATGTTGTATACCAAATGTGAAAGCATTCTGACAAGTGAATCTGAAGAAGAAGATTTTTGAAGAAATTCCCTCATATTGTACTAAGTTAAATTTCATGTTCCCATATGGAGCCCAAATATTAACCTAGGCACTCGAATTGAACAACCTGGAATCTGACCCCCCTAGAGATGTTGTATACCAAATATAAAAGCATTCCGACTGGTGGATCTGAAGAAGAAGATTTTTAAAGAAATTTTCTCATATTGCACTGAGTAAAAATTTGGGCTACCATAGTGAGCCCAAATACCTAGGGATTTGATTTGAACAAACTTGAATTTGACCCCCATAGAGATGTTGCATACCAAATATCAAAGCATTCTGACTGATGGATCTGAAGAAGAAGATTTTTTTAAATTACCCTCCATATTGAACAAAGATAAAATTTGGGCTTCCATAGGAAGCCCAAATATTAACCTAAGGACTTTGTTTGAATAATCTAGAATCTGACCCTCATAACAATGATGTATACCAAATATTAAAAGATTCTGTCTGGTGGTTCTGATGAAGAAGATTTTTAAAGAATATTCCCCATATTACCCTATGTTAAAACTTCGGGCTCCTGTAGAGAGCCCAAATATGAACCAATGAGCTTTATTTCAACAAACTTTTATCTGACCCCCCCCCCCCCCCCCCCCCTATGAAT